>JALMGJ010000003.1:6852500-9252500 GCA_023362775.1 Charina bottae
TTCCAAACTTTTCATGTTGGTGACACACTTTTTAGAAATGCATCATTTCGCGACACACACTTACAGCAGAGCATTATTTCGTGACACACTCTTACAGCAGGGCATCATTTCGCGACACACTCTTACAGCAGGGCACAAGGGAGGCACTAGGACCTGCGTGGAATCACAGCTGGTTTGGAGGCAGCAAGGCACAAGGCAGGCACTAGGACCTGCGCAGAATCCTGGCAGGGTTCAGAGGCAGCAGCAGCCACAACACACCCAGACACTTCAGCTGACACACTAACGTGTCCCGACACACAGTTTGGAAAGCTCTGCTATACACATACATAGGAAAATGCCTCTTTAAGTTGGAGCAGCTGTGCCATACCTGTGAATTACAAATGCACAGCATTTTACAGTTGCACATTTTCCTTAAGCAAGTTTTGGTCTAACAACTAGATTTCTAGCCTCTCCCCATTTTTGTCTCTGTCTTTTCTATCCTCCGGCAGGAAGCTAACACAACTAAGATGTCCTGGCATTCTGGCTCTTAATTGGACTATCCAATCCATTCCAAGCAGGTCAGCTAACTTGGCATTTGGTGAGCAGCTCTTTAGGGTTTCAAGCAGATGTTTTCCCCCAATCCTACTAGGAAACTCCAGGGACTGAATCTAGGACTTTATTCAAACTCTTCAGCGACAGACCTTCCCCTTCATCATTTCAGAGCAGGACTGTGAAAACATGAATGATAGCAACAAACCTCTGCAATTCGGAACTATGTCAGTGCTAGTTAGGCCCATGTAGCAATTAGTTCATATAAAAGGAGAAAGAACCCGGTCTTTGTGAGGCAAATGCTTTTGAGAGAAAACCAGAGACAAAGGCTGGGTATCTTCTCAAGACTGTTGCTTTCCCACTTTTGTGCCAAACGATTTGCTTCTATGCAGCGTTTCACTGCAAAAAGACGCATACAAGTTATGATGAACGCGCTTGATGACATGAACCCAGACACTTCCATTTGATGCACCTATGTCTGTCTGTCTCCTCTCCCCAGAAAAACAGCAGTGGTTATAATTATGCATGTATGCGCGCACACTTTCCAAAGCTTTGCTTTTCTGGAGAGGACTTGACTTAGACAACTTTATGCCAGAATAAATTCGTTTCCGAAGTGATAGAAGACTACACCTTTTGCCGCACCAGACGGTCCCAGCTCCCTACGAACACAAGGATCGCGACAGCAGTTTTTGGGTACAAAACTTCCTACTCCATCTTGCATTTGGGTGCGTGAGCCGACTAGGCGTGCGTTCGGTATACCTTCTTGTCTACCTGGGACTTTAGCCAAGACAAAAGCAAACTACTTGATCGAACGCGAAGAAAAAAAATCAACTCGCCGCCTAGCAGTCCCATCAGGGCCCTCTGCCTCATTTGCATACAGCCAATCAGAGGCTAGAAGAGGATGACGACGATTGCTTGGGAGCCGAGGAGGGCGTGGAGGTAGGTGTCGATGGGCGATTGAGTTGGCCTGGCCGAGATTCTCCTTCGCAACCGGCGACTGTCCACCCGTGCCTGCCGGGAGCTAGGAGGTCGGCTAGCTGGCTGTCGGTTCGGTGCTCCATTGCTCCTCCCTGGGATGCCGCCGGGGCTGAGGGAGAAGCCGTGCACGGGGCGACTGAGCTCCGAGTGCGGGCTGGGAGAGGAGCGCCGAGCAAGCTCGTCCCAGGAGGCGGCCTCGGGATGGAGCAGCAGCTTGCTCGCACCCAGTGACCGGGAAGGGGGCGGGCCCCGCCAGCCGGGGCAAGGCTGTGGGGGACCGAGGAAGTGACGGGCTGAAGGGGCTTCGGTCGTGGCTGACCCCGCCGTGGGGCGGCGGCAGAAGCGGATGGAGCCGGCCGGGGAAGCAGGGGATTCCTGCCTGGAACGTCTGAAGAATTCTCTACCCGGACCCGCGGACCTCATCGGGGCGGCCAGCACTTTGGAGCGGATCCTGAGGGAATCGGTCTGTCAGCGGCAGGGCTGGCTATGGGTCTACGGTAAGGAAAAAGCCTTCCCCGCCCCACGCGCGCCTGTTTCCTGGCTCCCCCGCGCCTCTTCCAACTCACCTCTCCAGCCTCACCTCCACATCCTCTGCTGTACTTAGTCTGGGTTGCCTCCTTCCCTGCAAAATTTCCTTCCTTCCCATCTCCCTCTCCTGCCAAGAGACAAAGCAAATCGAATGGCTAGGATCGCTTTTCCCCCTCCTGCTGGGTTCTTTCCAGCTGGGGTGAGGGGGAACCGCTTCACCTTATTTCCTATCCTTTCCACGTACTCACATTTCCATCCCTCCGTTCTGGAGCATCATCAGGTACACAGATCGCCAACTTCCCTTCCCAAGCCAACCAGCTTTTAAAATGTTGCAGTTAGAGCGTCTCCACTCGGATAAATTTTCTCCCCAGTACTAGCCAGCTTTTGGGATCTGGCTGCGGCTGCTCGATAAAGCTGGAAGTAAAGCAGAAAACTGTGTACCACTTTCTGACATACCTTAATCAACTGCACAACCCCACCCTGGCTTCTCTTTGCAATAGTCCTAGTGTAGTGTTTTGTCTGCTTTGTACGGGATATCTTAAAGCATCTTATTAGGGTAGCAAGATGTGTTTGCTTTTGGAACTTCGGTGGGTCTCATTTATCTGATTTGCGAATCACCTTTCTTGCCCTTTTTTTAAGGTTGCCATTTACTGATATTCTCTGCTTCCAACCCACCTTTTGGAAACAGTTGCTTTATCATTCTGTGTGGTTGCAAGGTGCAGGCACCCTCACCCTTCTCCTTCCTTTTTCCCATGCAGTTATCCTCATGTTGGCTTTGCTTATTTCTTTATTCAAGGCAGAAATTATAATACTAAATTTTCAGTTCTGTATGGTACTTTTGGACTGAGTAGTGGCAGTTATCTCTGAAAATGCTGAAGTGTCTTCTCCTAGCTTGTGATTGCAAACTTTGGGTGTGAATTCTGTTTTAGAAGAATAACTCCCTTGGATATGAATACTTCCTTTCTCATGAAGATAGCAAAGAAGCTATTTCCCACCTTTACTCTTTCTAAGATATTTTGTTGATAATATATAGGTTTCAGATTTTGCACCAGTAGAAGTTTTCCTGTGTGCCACATGCTTGCTGTGGTGTATTTGTTGGGATGGGGACTGATTGCAAATCAAGGGTGTAAGAGGCTGCCTCGATGCTATGCTGCTGTTTATCAGAATATAATGTAATGTGAATAATGTCTTAATGGCATGTATGATAACCACGTCCTGGCACCATTTGTTCTGCTTCATGCCTTTAAAGAGCAATTCCTTTCTTTTCAGAATCATGTTAGTACCTCCCTCCTCACCTTTCGATTTCAGAAATACTATTGTTTATACCTGTTGTCAGATCTCCGGATATAGCTATGCCATTGGATCCAGCAGCAGGTTGAAATATTGTTGAATGGGTAAAATTATTTTATGTTTGAATTTCCTTTGGATTTGGGGAAATTGTAGCCATAAGTTCATATTCCAAGATAAAGCTTTATTACTGATACTAATTTAAGGGAAATTTCCACATTTGAACCTTCAGAAGCAGCTTGAAGGCAATCAAAATTGTCTTCATTTCTAATGCTGAAAACAAGAAGAGAACATCACTGTTCTACCTCAAAGTGCTACAGTTGCAGCAATAAATTCTTCATTCCATGCAAAAGAGAAGGAAAGGGAAAAAAATACCCCTGGCACTTTCTACCTCTCTTGTCAATTTCACTCGGCTCAGTTTGTTTGTTTTAACTGAAAGGCAGCTTCAGAACCACCAACCTAGCATTGCTCTTAGATTCTTTCTCAGGATCTAAAGTTCAGGAGCTGAAAAGAGGACAGAAGGAGAGGGAAATGGATCCATGGTATCACAAAATAAGTAATTAAAGCTAGCTTTGCATCAATTTCAATATATAGCATTTAAGAGGGAAATAAATCAGTTTAGCTCTCTGTCTAACAGTGTGGGAACACGGAAACCTGAATCTACTCTCAAACTGATGTCATTCTTGTGTGGAACTGCCTTAACGGTATAATTGCTCAAAAACATTTCTTAGTTAAGTTCAATAGAATTTACTTTCAGATGTGAATATAGGCTCATGTAATTAAAAAAAAAGACTGATAGGAATCATTTTGTCAGTATATGCTAAAATATTAAGATGCTGGAAATTATTAGCAAGCTGCCCATTGTGCTAATTTTGGATAAATCAAGTATTCACTTGAAGGCAATCTGAGATCCTTGGAAACATTAGGATCTGAAATGCTATCAGTTTGGAATCTGTACTTAAGCCCTTGTGTTTATAAGGAATCAAAAATCGGATTCGCTCTAAGTTAGACTCTAAGTGGGAAACATGGTCTGGGGAGATGCCTGAGGAGCGTACTTACCCTGTTATCTGGGAACAGTTTGATCCTGTTGGACCCGAGGAAGTGGATAGGATCCTCCGGACTGTAAATGCCACCACGTGTGAATTAGATCCATGTCCCTCCTGGCTGGTGAAAGCAGCTCGGGAGGGGACTTGTAGCTGGGTCCAGGCGATGGTGAATACATCCTTGCAGGAGGGGGTGTTTCTGGCGGCCTTCAAGGAGGCGTTGGTGCGCCCACTCCTCAAGAAACCATCTCTGGACCCTGTTGTACTGGACAATTTTCGTCCAGTCTCCCACCTTCCCTTTATGGGGAAGGTGGTTGAGAAAGTGATGGTGTTGCAGCTCCAGAGGATTCTTGATGAAACGGATTATCTAGACCCCTTTCAGTCAGGTTTCAGGCCAGGATATGGAACGGAAACAGCATTGGTCGCACTTATGGATGATCTCTGGCGGGAGCGGGATGGAGGCAGTGCATCCATCCTGGCTCTCCTTGACCTCTCAGCGGCTTTCGATACCATAGACCATGGTATCCTTTTGGGACGACTCAGAGAGTTGGGGGTGGGCAGCGTGGGTTTGCACTGGTTCACCTCCTTCCTCCAGGGCCGGTCCCAATTGGTGTTGATAGGGAAGGAGAGATCGGGTCCACGGCCCCTCCTTTGTGGGGTGCCGCAGGGCTCAGTGCTCTCTCCTCTCCTATTTAACATCTACATGAAACCACTGGGCGAGATCATCCGTCTCCACGGGATGAGGTATCATCAATATGCTGATGATACACAGTTATACATCTCCATCCCGGGGGAAGTAAGTGATGCTGTGACTACCCTGTCCAAGTGCCTGGGGGCTGTGGGGGTCTGGATGGGGAACAACAGGCTTCAGCTCAACCCTGGTAAGACACAGTGGCTGTGGATTAATGGCCCCTCGGTGTCTAGGAATTTATCATCTTTAGTTCTGGATGGGGTTGCACTACCCCAGACAGACCTGGTGCATAACTTGGGGGTCCTCTTGGACTCATGACTCCTGCTCGAAGAGCAGGTGGCAGTCGTGGCCAGAAGGGCCTTTGCACAACTTCGTGTTGTGTGCCAGTTACGCCCTTTCCTGGAGTGAGAGGTCCTTCGAACAGTCACTCATGCCCTGGTCATCTCCCAGATAGACTATTGTAATGTGCTCTACATGGGGCTACCCTTGAAGAGCGTCCGGAAGCAGCTGGTTCAGAATGCAGCCGCGTGGGCGATTTTAGGTGCCTCAAGATCAGCACATATAACATCTTTGCTCCGTGAGCTGCATTGGGTCCCAGTTTGCTTCTGGATTCAATTCAAGGTGTTGGTTATCACCTTTAAAGCCCTACATGGCATGGGACCAGGTTACCTGAAGGACCACCTCATCCCCGTTCAATCAACCCGTCCCACCCGGTCCTGCAGAGAGGGCATGCTACGAACCCCGTCTGTAAGAGAGTTCCATCTGACGGGGTCTAGGAGGCGTGCCTTCTCTGCAGTAGCCCCCGCCCTCCTGAAATAAGATCGGCCTCTCTCTCCTGGACTTTAGAAAAAACCTAAAGACCTGGTTAGGTCACCATGCTTGGGGAGGGGAGGGAAATAGCCAGTCTTGTGGTTGGCTGGCCCCTTAGATCTGCCGTGTCCAGCCTTATCGACCGATGGGATGAGATCTACCATTCCTGGATCGAATTGTATAAAATATATATATATAGTGTGTGTGTGTGTGTGTGTGTGTGTGTGTGTGTGTGTGTATGTATGTATATATATATATATATATATATATATATATATATATATATATAGTGTTTATTATTGGTATTTATAGTTTTATTGATTTTAAATTTGTGCTGTGAACTGCCCAGGGTCCCTCCTTGCAGGGGAGATAGGCGGGATACAAATGTGATAGATAGATAGATAGATAGATAGATAGATAGATAGATAGATAGATAGATAGATAGAGGCCATTTTCTTCAACCAGTCTTGAACTCACAGGAACCGCTTCTCTTTTGCTGTGCCTGCTTTATGGAATACCTCTCCCCTGAGATATGATCAGTCCCCACTTTATTAACACTTCATAAACTGCTCAAAACAGAGTTATTTAGAAGAATGCTTGTACTGTGATTATTATCATCTACTGGATTTATTTTTGTTGATTTTTGTAGTTTTTTTTCATTTTGTTGTATGCATGTTTTTTCAAGTTTTACCTTTATTAATATTACACTGTGAATATTTTAATGTATTGGATGATACTGTCAACTGCCAAGATTGTGGTGGGTAACAGATTTAATAAATAAATAAGAATGGGCACAGTATAAAGCTTTATTTTCTTCCCTTTCCAGATGGATTTTGGATTACTTTTAATGACTTGCTTGAAGACATTGCCATTGTTCATCATGTGCTTTTGTACTTACTGACTTGCATTCATTTGGTATCTGTATTTATAGCAAAGGTTGTTGAGAGACTGGAAAAAGGATGTCAAATTCTTTAGTGATCTGGCTGATGTACAAGACTCAGTGTTATTTCCTATTTCTTTTTCAAGCCTTCCTTGGTATGTAGCCTCCTAAAATAAATCTGTATCAGTATGCCTTGCCTATTCCCATACTCAGATTTTTATAGCCTCAGTGTATTCTCTGTGATAAAAATGTATCATGATTCAGTCTTAAAATCAGCAATTTAAGATAGCGAATATTGCCTTTATTCCTGTTTTGTTCTAAAGTATGTCAGACTACACAGTACTTTCCCTGTGAAGGAGTAAAACACTATTTATTTCCTTGTTTGTTATGGAAGGGAAGCTAATACACATGTTTTACTGAGCACTAAAATATTACTGGGCTTCCAGGCACTGTTGAAACATAAGCTTGGGCAGTTGTTGCCAAGTTAAACCCAGACAATAAGGGAGATGAAATGAGTAAGCTGATAATATTTATTTGACTAGGTCTTGTTACTATAAAAGTGTGGTAATATCATGTATATTGCTAGGCAAACTGCCATTTCAAATAATTTGCAAGATGCCTGTCACTATGTTGGGTTAAAATAAATTGTCTCCATAGAATTGAATGGCCACTATTGACTGCTATTGAAAAATGTTTAGATGCTGTAAGCAGTGACAAAAAGTAAGGGAAGCCTGTTTCTGACTTCACGAATGTTGACAATACCTTAGGTCAGTGTTTTAATTTTAACGTGTGGTCCAAGGATCCTTGGGGGTCCCCCAGGAACCTCTCAGGGGTCTGCGAAATCAAAATTATTTGCCAGATATTGAAGATATTTGCAAAAATTTAAAACAATCTCCTTCTTTTCATTCTTATTTTTCATTTGTTAAAAAATAGTTTTTTTTTCATGAAAAATATTTTATTTATGTTAATATCTAATGGGTTTAATATTGTTATTTTTACATGACTCAATAAATAAATATTCTACAAATACGTCAATGGGGAAGTGGGAAGGGGTCCTGAGAGCAGAAAGTTTAAGAAACACTGCCTTAGGTTATGCTCTGGCTCAATAGGACTGGCTGTGGCTGCTCTTTTTCATTCTCATACTTAATTGCAGTAAATTCATTAATTTGCATGAGAGGAAGAAAAAAGGCTTGTTACTGAGAATGCATAAGAAGTAGGGCAAAGGCTGCTTTCTGTCTCAGAACTGGTGTTTCCACTATCTGGGGTGGAGGCTTCCATTGCCTTTCCCTCCATAATCTGTACTGGTATCTATGAATATGCCTTTGATAGAGCATGATTGATGGCATTGACTGTTTCTGTGAAAGAAAAAGAATATGAGTGAGAACTTCAACTGTTTCTGTGGACTCAGAACCAAGAGGTATTCCATTGTCCCTTCCTGGCTTGTTGACAAGGAAATCCATGGTACCAAAAGTCCTGTGGGATTCCTGTTGACATATGGCAAGGATGTATAGGAAAAAACAGCCTGGATGTAAGTTATTAAAGGAACCCTCTCTGATAACTCTTATAGAGAAACCTAAGAAGGCATAAATTCCTGCTTATAATTATCTTATTATTATATGAGTTCTTGCCCCACCTCCATAGCAGAATGGAATCTTCGCCACCCTCCCACTCCAGTGTTCAACAGTTTTCTATCTGTTTTTTATCACTGATAAAAAGGTTGTGTTCCCCATAGTTTGGGGATCCAATAGCAGGCTTTCATTGCTTTGCTTTCTCCATGTTTTTTCTTATGACCACAACTGGGACCAGAATTTCTGTTGCTAAGCGATGCAGTCATAAAGCGAGATGTCACGTGACTGCATTGCTTAGCGACAGTAGCCCCGGTTGCCATTGTTCACTGAGAATCATGGGTCATTAAGCGAGTGCCCACCCTGATCCAAGCCATTCTGGGCTTGGTCCCTCCCAGCCCTGAGCCTCAGTAAGGTGAGGGAATGCCTCCAACTCCCCTTGCCCGCCTATCTCCCACCCACCTCTGCCCTTTTGGCCGCCCTGCACCCTGCCTTGCGGGGCAGCAAGCAGTCCTAGAACTGAGCGGCTCTGGGGCTGCTTGCTATGCCCCAGAAGCCGCAGCCGCCCCAGCCAGTCCCAGCTGCAGTCGCCCTCGCCACCCTGCACTCCGAGACCGCTGCCCCTGCGCTCCACCGCCCTAGCTGGCCTTCGCTGTCTTCTTGCTCCCGCTGCTGACGAGGAGTGCCTGGTCTGGCTGCAAAAAAGCCCCTTTGCGCTGTGAAAAAAGAGCAAAGGGGCTTTTTGGTGTGGCGGCTCTGGGGTTGCTTTTGGCTTTTTTTTCCCCTCAGGGTGAAAAAGTGCTCTTCACTTTTCAAGTATAATTGGCAACAGAATATCCAAAGAGAGAAATAATTAATTTTGGTTTACATTAAAAGTAAAAAGTACAGGATCCTGTTCAGTTTAAATGGACAAAAGAAGTACCTAATCAGATGGATCTGACTGTTTTTAACCCCATTGTTGACTTTCATAGATTGATGGTAATATATTTGTGTACATTTTATTACATTGTTTTTTTTTTAATGATGCTATTGCATAAGTATATATCATTTGTAAGGTATACATTTTGGGTTTTTAAAGCAATAGCATTTCATATAAACCAAAAATCAAATTAGTTCAGGAAAAGAAAATAAGAGCTATTAGTCTGGCCTTGTAGCCTGTGTTGTCCAGAGTTCACTGGAAAGAGCTAATATCAAGGCTGGGGATGGTTCTTGTTTTTGCCATGAATAATGCTGGAAGGGAAGCTTGATAAATGCTAAGTACAGTTTTCTAACATTACAGACAAGGGAGCCATTAATATAATAGCCACCCTCAGTTCAATTTTTCCCATGTGTTCATTCAGATGCAGAGATAAAATAGTAAAAGTGTATTTTCCAGTTACTGGAACTGAAGGGTACCTACGTAAAAACAGTTGTTGTTTGAAATAAATTTTGGACCTTATCTTAGATCTGATTAACTTTGTGTGGTGTTGCTCTAGGAACTGTGTACCACTTAGCTTGAATCTCTCTAAGGAGCATTCAGGGACAGGAATGTGATGGATTTAGCAGTATTGCAACATTATCGCCACTGAGGCAACTATTGATAGTTCAGTAGAAATGATGCAAGATGCAATAGCAGAGCTTCTGGGTTGTGGTTTCAATGTTTGCACATTAAGGGAAGAAATCTAACTTATCAGTGGTCTAGCACCACTGCTCAGATCTCCTGGCTCCTCCCTGAGTGGGCATATTTAACATACCACAGAGGGTTTCATCTGTGGTTTATTTAGCAAGTTGCATGAACTGCAGACTCTGGCTTATCTATCTTGGCTTAACAAAAGAACATGACAGGCAAATAAGCCATTGCTTGTTATGGAGAAGTAAATGAATGATCTGAAAACCTAATGAATGTTACATGAAACCTTTAAAAATCTTGCACTGTTTTCACAGGGAAAGGAAGAAGTAATACACTGACATCTGATCTGTAGCTTGAATCATGTCAACTGGATTTCTATTTTCTCAGTGGAAACGTTTCGCTCCTTCCACTGAGAAAATAGAAATCCAGTTGACATGATTCAAGCTACAGACAATTCCACCTGGATGACTGAGAACCTTCATAGACTGACATCTGATCAATGGGTATTGGGAGAAGCTGTCTTAAAATTTCAGATACCAACATAAAATATCAAATGCATGTGTGCAGATTCTTTTAGATTCATATTAAATGCACTAATTACAGTGTCTTCCATAAAATTTGATAGTACCTGGATCAGCTGTTGGAAGACTCCAAAGTTGATCTTGGCTACAGCTAGCCATGATAATATTTACAAAGGTAATTATTAGTGTTCATGTTGATCTGCAACTGATATTTTTTATCACACATTCTTAACAAAAGTAGTACAATTGAATAAATCTACAGCTGATTCAAATATGTGGCTCAAGATTGAATTTATTTCATCTCTTAGCTCTGCCATATAGCTTAATTTGGGGACTTCCTTGCTTCTTCCCTGTCACATGTTTTTAATATGTGTGATGAAGAGCTTTTGGGTGCTTTTGTTGCTTATAGCTCTTTTCTATCATTTTCACTGTAATGAAGACATTTCCCAAATGAAGGTTTAATTTTTTTTTATTCTAATGGACGAACATGCTATGACCACTTTTAATGTCTTGGGAAATACCACATTCAGCTACCTAGAGTAGAGCCTTCCTACAGATGGAGAGAATTTTGTACAGCCAGAAGTGGGACTACATTTAGACATTTCAATCTCTTCCATCCACTACCTATTTCTCTACAATTTTGCTTAATTGACTTGGTAACTAATGAAATATCCTAAATTATTCTTTGGTTTTGCTGATACGGAGATTGTAATATTTCTTTATTCCTGTCCTCTGCTAAGCCAAGCATCTATATGCTTAGAAAGAGATTGTGGATTAATATCCTTGTATTTTCAGAGCCGAGGAGGCATCACTTTCTTTCTCTTAATCTCCATTTAAAAGTATGAACTGAAGTATGAACTGCACACGCCATGGCTGTAATGTAATGGCCTAATATTTGAACTTCCTCATTTCTTCCCATCCCCATTCTAACAATTTACCTGATTAATAATTCTGATAAATTGAAAACTTGCTTTTTCTTTTATGTTGTTTTAATTGGTGCTAATAAAGATATTAAGAAATCAAGCCTGACTGCTCATTGGAAGGACAGATACTGAAGCTGAAGCTCAAATACTTTGGCCACCTAATGCGAAGAGAGGACTCACTGGTAAAGACCCTGATGCTGGGAAAGACTGAAGGCAAAAGGAAAAGGGGACGGCAGAGGATGAGGTGGTTAGACAGCATCACTGATATAATGAACATGAATTTGAGTAAACTCCGGGAGACAGTGGAGGACAGGAAGGCCTGGTGTGCTATGGTCCATGAGGTCACGAAGAGTCGGACACGACTAAACGACTGAACAACAACAACAACAATAAAGATATTAACAAACTGTGGATGTTTAAATTTTTTTTTGATGTCTGGATATTTTCTTATCACCTTGTAAGTTGGAGTAAAAAGTACAGCTGCAGAGACTGATTTCCATGTCTGCCCAAAAAAGAAAATTGACACCAAATACCCTCATGTATATTTTAAAAATGAGGGAAAAGTGAAAGTTTTAATGCCAGGAATGAGGAGGCAGTAAGATTTGTGCTTGATTCATTCACTTTGAGAATATAATTAACATACATGTTCTGGGTACCTTGATATAAAGACCATTGTAGCAAGAATAAAGTTATTTATATTTCTACTTTTGACAGGAATATGTTACGCAACTACCTAGGAAATCCTTCCCACCTAAAGTATACTTATTGAATAACTCCTTCCTTCCCATGTTAGGTTTGTAGATATAAAATTGAGTGATGCAAGAATTCTGTGGCTTTAAAATGGCTTTAAAATGACATTTCTGTTAGATGATTATTGTTTTCTGCTTTAACACTTAATAAATTGCAAACTAAAAATGCAACCACCCATGCTCTTGTCAGTTGATATGAGGTTTCTGGAGAATGTTCTGCCAGATTTTTACTCTGTGTCTTTTGGATACAGAATTGCTTTCTATCTTCCTCCCTTCCAAAACAACCCACAGTACATGATGTGGCTTTCTTGAGTTCTAGCAGCAGCAAGCATGATTCAACTACATCTCAGTTAATAAAATCAATTATTTTATATACTTTATAATAATTATTATTATAAATAATTTTTATAATAATATACTTATATACTTTATAATAATAATTTTATATATTTTATAATCAATAAAATAAATAAAGCACACACACATTCATAGAAGTGCCAAGCATTACAGAGTTTATCTGTGGCCTAGGAGTTAGAGTAGGACCAAGGAGTTCTATGTTCAAGTCCACTTCAGCCTCAGAAGATGCCATTATTCTTGTGGGAAAAATCAGAGTAGGGAATGCTATGAGTCCTGTCTATAGCAAAACAATTTCTGTGAATAAATTACCTCTCAGAATGAAGGCTCTTAAACATAACATTTTTTATATACTGTTCTTAGGCAGAAATGTCATTGAACCTCATCAGCCCTCTATATCAACCCTGCTAGCTTTGACCAGCAGTTTAGTAAAATAAAAAAAGGGAAAAAACCCACATTTTTTTCTAATAAAATAATACAACTGATTCAAGTAGGTAGGCCAAGCCACAAACTCTGCGAACATGGAAAGGAATTTCCCATTGCTATGACTGACTTAGTAATGATTCCACATTTTTGGTTCCTCAGATTAAGTAGAAAAACCATTTGCCTTTATGCAAAGAGGAAGAGGCTCTTTATGATCCTAATGGGACATGAATTGAAAGGCCAGATTTGGAATCATATACTTCAGAAAGGTATTTTGGCTTTTGAGTTTTTTCATTGAGTATTAACTTGGCTATCTCAATTATTGCATCTGGCTAACAAGGACATGTCCCGGGACAAGTAGGAAATTGTGCAGCTTGAAACAGTAAATGGGAAATACTAATTTCAAGCCAAATGAACTGGTTTTAGCTAATGGAAATACAGTATATTTAGGCAAAATAAGTGTTTGACACAGTTCATCAAATAGAGTCATGCTTTTTTACTTTCATCTTAAAGGACCAAGTTTTAAATAGGTTTTCATGTTGATTTACCTAAAGACAAACAGAGAAACTTTACTTCCCTGATTCCTATAAGAGAATTTTCCTTCTGTTTGAGAACTGTAGCTTGATGTATATATATAGCATGGCTGAATTTGATTTGTATTGCTGTTTTTGCTTACACAGTATCAGTAAGTACAAAAATAATTAGTCTTGTGTCTTTAAGAGGATAAACTGTGGTGAACATTTGAGTAATATTAAGATTGTTCCATAATAAAATATGAATATAAAAAATATGATATATAAAAATATATAAATATGATAAATAAATATTATAGTTATTTTTGTTGTTACTGTTTTTATGTATTTATTGTTTTTAATTAAGTATTGTACGCTGCCCAGAGTCACTTTTATGTGAGATAGGTGGCTATATAAATATGATTAATAAATAATAAAATAGGAGAGATGGAGTTCAACTTTGACAATGAATTTTCTCTTGTCTCTCATGTACTAAAAAGTAACCAGAACATTGGACAGCATTTGGCATGATTCTCCTCTAAAATTTCAGTAAAACAAATAATCTTTCACACTTACCTTCATTTCAGTCTCCTTTGAATTGCTGTAATTGCTATATTAGAATAAGGAAGGAAGAATAAGAGGAAAAAAGTAAAATTGCAACTCAGTGACACCTTATGATACTCTGATATTATGATTGCCTTTCATATAATAGCTTTATAGATTCAACATAAAGTTGTCATTTCTAGCCATGATTGATTACTCATTAGGTCAAATATGTTTTTTAAAGAAGTTGGTTGGCACCATAAATGCTGATAAATATATATGTCACATGCTTTTATGGAGGCAGGATCAATAGATAACTACTAGGAATTAAATTTCTAGGTCCAGGATGAGGTTAAACATAGACTGATATTCAAACTATGTGTGTTGGTGGTAGACCTTTCCCTTTAGAACCTGATCTATCTTAGTCATGAAAACTCTGCTGGGGTGTGCACGTCAGATTTTTAAAGCAAAAAGGAAACACGGATGAATACAGTAGAAGTATTATAATACATCCCCTTTCAACAGTTACTTACTCCTTATGTGCCCCCTCCTGATTTAGAATGTTTATATTCCACGTTCTTTATTGGAAATTTAATGTAAATGACATGCATTTTTTCTCTCAAAGAAAGAAAAAGTATTTCCAGAGGGATCATGCTAAGCACTTTTCAAGATTGTTTGGGGATAGTTTAAAAGACAGTTGCTTCCTCCCATGTGGTGCAGTGTGCTGTCTGTATATATAAATCATTGCAAGAAATAGGTGCTTTGAAGGAATGAAAAATGCCTAAGGTTTGTGTGGGTTCAGTTTGTCGACTGAATAAAAGTCACAATCTCATGTAAAAAAAGCCCTTTTGGATTTTTTGCAAAATACATTGTAAAAACATAATGACCACACTGGCTGGGGATTATGGAGTTGAAGTTTTTGAGGGTACGAGGTTCAGTGTGGTATAATATAAAGGGAGTTATTCAAATTTGGAGTAGTCCTTACAAGAGATATCCTCCTCTTATTTTGTATATATTTTGTTATGTTCTCTGTTGTGTGATTGTGTTACACACAGTGCTAAATAATCTTTGTAAAAGGAGAACTCTCATATCATTCCTCCTTGTATATCCTTCTTCTGTTCTCTCCTCTCCTCCTTGTATACCCCTCCAATAAAAAAGACTTTGAGTGACGTATTCCATGAATACAGTAATAAGGTAAAAATATATTATGTGATAACATCACCACCACAGAATTGTATCACAGTCCCGACAATCACCAGGTGCCATTTTTTCAGTAACAAAATTCAGATGGTTGCCAACACCCACTGGAACAGTCAGGCCTTAATTGTCTTCCAGAATGCTGGTAAGGATGTGGCCACCTCTCTCCAGAGGTATGCTATTCCTGAGAAGGTTGAGGGCAGCTATAGAGAAGGTTTTCCCTCGTCTCTGGTGGCCATACTTCATAGGGGTTGAGACGCACAGCTGCAAATCCCTCCTAGTTCTCACTGGATGTAGAGGAATATGGAACTAACCTTGAAGAAGGAATGCAAGAAGAATTATGTAAACATCAATTTAGCCCTGGAAGAGAAGAGAGAGTGAGAAAGAAACTTAATCCCACCATGATTCTCTTTGATATAAGAGAAAGCAGAATCAAACTCGTGTCAGTTTCTGTTATTAAATCATAAAACAATAAAGTAGAGTTTCACTAGTGCTTATGATGTCTGCTTCCTGACCTGGCCTACTTGAAGGGCTGTTGCTGGACATGCAGATTCCACTAGGAGCAGGCAGTCTCAAAAATACATAGTTCTTGAGCCTTGTAGGGATTTAAAGGTGATAACTGTAAAGGTATCACATGGACAATTTGAATAGAGCCTGTTACCACTTAACCTACAGCACTCTGGACCAGTTGTAGCTCCTGAGAGGTCTTCAAGGGCAGCCCCACATAGAGCAAATTGCAATAGTCCAGCTGAGAGGTGACCATCAATGAGGCCTGCCTATCCAGGAAGAGCTGAAGTTGGTGCACAGGACAGAGTAGTAGGTTCTTCCAGTAAAAGCCATGAGTCTAAGATGACCCCCAGATTGTGAACCCGAGATTATGAATAGGAGAGGAAGACCCTGTTCAGGGAAGTAATTCAACTGATATTATTTGGCTTTTACACCCACAGTCACTCCATCTTGCTGGGAGTGAGCTTAAGCCTGTTCCTTCCCATCCAGACCCTAATAGCCTCTAGGGTAGAGCTTTCCAAACTGTGTGTCGGGACACGTTAGTGTGTCGGCTGCAGTGTCTGGGTGTGTCGCGGCTGCTGCTGCCTCCGAGCCCTGCCAGGATTCCACGCAGGTCCTAGTGCCTGCCTTGTGCCTTGCTGTAAGAGTGTGTTGCGAAATGATGCCCTGCTGTAAGAGTGTGTCACGAAATGATGCATGTCTAAAAAGTGTGTCACCAACATGAAAAGTTTGGAAAGCTCTGCTCTAGGTCTTGAGACAGAGCCTCAGTTGTATCTCATGTTCAGCCCAGGGTTGAGATATACACTATACCTGGGTAGCAGCATACTGATAATACCTAAACTCATGCCAACAGAAGACATCTCCCATTGGCTTCATGAAGAGGGAGTGCATCCTTGCCTCCTTCAAGGCGGGTAGTATCACTCTCTCTCAAGAATGCATTAACCATCATTCAGCATCCCATTATTTCCCTAGAGGCTTTTACCAACCAGGAAGGACAAGGATCCAATTCACAAGTGGTGGAGCTGATGTTGCAGAGAACTCTTATCAGCTTCCTAGGGATTGAAAGGCTCAAATCTGTCCCAAATAACCTTGAAAAGACATTGCCTCTGTTATCTCTGTTGGACTTTTCCATCCATTGTCCAGCTCCTAGTGAATAAGAGTAATTTTGTCCTCAAGACACCTCGCAAATTCACCGCAGCAGTCCAATTCAATATTCCACCCCATCCGTTCTTAAAAGGGTCATCCTGAATAGGGCTGTTGGCAGAGAGGTGTGTGATAATCTTCAGAGAGACAAGAATCCATGATATTAAAGTAGAAGAGGAGGCAGCAAAAGGGGCAAATCTACTTATTTTCCTTCTAATAGCTATGTTCTCTGGTTGCCTGTCTGAAGGGGATGGGTTCTGCTATAAGAGACAATACCACTATTAGCCCAGAGGGGTGTCCTGCCCTCCACTGTGCCAGACAACCAGGGAAAAAGCATTGGGCTATATTGACTAAAGTTGTAGGAACTCAATGAGATGCGATAATTACAATTACAATTACAGAATTGATTTCCATAGATGTATTCTGTAATTTGGTGGTAGTTTCCATGTAAAAATCATGTGAATGCAAGAAGTTGCATTTTGTGTGTTTGGGGGTTTGCTATAAAACTGGCGTGTTGTGTGGCAAAATGTAAGTATTCCTGGTGTCATTGGAAGGGAGGAAGATGGAAGCAGAACCAGAATTAGCTGGTGTGTCTATCATTGACTCTGATGCCCTTGCCCAACCTGTTCTCCATCAAACCACCTACCATTGCTGGTTGTGTAGTAAAATTGTGTCTTATGTGTTGATTGACTAGGTCTCAGTGTTTCAAATGCCACTGAATGGTTCTTTGGCATTGCTTTGCTGCTTGGCATTTGTAATATGTAAAGTGGCTTGTCCCAGCATGTGGGTAATTGAGATGAGTCTCCAGTCTGTCTTGGCCAAATTATGATTCTCCAAGCAGCAGTCTGTGACTCTGTTTTATAATTGCCATGTGATGCTTATTCCAAGGGATTTTGCATGTGTACATAATTCAGACATGGATCTGTATGCAAGTCTTGGTAAAAATCTTGTTAAAAAGGTAGCATTAGTGAGCTGCTGTGGATACAGAGCATAGTAGTGATCTTAAAGCACATAGTAGTACACATGCTTGCAAGTTATTTTAATTAATAATTTACTGATGATACAGAAATATATTTTTTTCAACAGTTTATTATTGAATAAGTACGTATCTAACCAAGGAAGGTAAGGCATTCATGCTGTTATGGGACATGTAGAATACAGCTAGTCCTCTCTTACCAACCACTTGTTCAGCGACCGTTCAGAGTTACGACGGCACTGAAAAAGGAGACTTACAACCGGTCTTCGAAGTTGTGGCCGTTGCAGCATCCCCACAGTCACATGATCGCGATTCGGACGCTTGGCAACTGGCATGCATTTATGATGGTCACAGCATCCCGTGGTCATGTGATCACTATTTGCGGCCTTCACAGCCGGCTTCCGACAAGCAAAGTCAACGGGGAAGCCGGCAGGAAGTCGCAAGTCGCGGTTATGTGACGTCACACTTAATGACCCATGGTGGATGGTGGTTTGCTTAACAACTGCAACCGGAACTGACATTGTAAGTTGGGCATTGTAACGTGATGTTTCATTTTACAACATTAGTTTAGTGATGGAGTTGCAGGTCTCAGTTGCAATCGGTAAGTAAATGAATTTAAACTGATTTCTTAGATTGAAAGTTTGTGTCTAAATGTCAAACCTTAGTTTATTCTGCAAGTTTTGTCTGATGTTTAAGTAGTATTTATTCAGAATATTTCAGGAAAATAATACTTTCCTGAGTAGGTGTCTTCTGCTATCTCCTGAAAATTTCCATAAATGTACAAATGCATCTGAACATTTCACCTTCACTTTGATCTGTATTTATTACTTGATTGAAACCCAGTAGGCAGAATCTAGCATATAGCAACCAGTTTGGTGTAGTGGTTAGGGCATCAGGCTAGAAACTATGAGACTGTGAGTTCTAGTCCAACCTTGAACATGAAGTCAGCTGGGTGACCTTGGGCCAGTCACTCTCTCTTAGCCCTCTCTCTTAGCCCTAGGAAGGAGGCAATGGCAAACCACTTCCAAAAACCTTGCCAAGAAGACTACAGAGACTTGTCCAGGCAGTTGCCAGGAGTCAACACTGACTCGAAGGCGCGCACACACACACACACACACTCACTCACTCACTCACTCACTATGTTGGAGGGCAAGCATGGATGCCCATATAATGGTATATAAAACATTCTGTAATGTGCAATAGCCTATGATGGAATCATGGTTGATCACTAATCTTTATGAGTGATGAACTACAAAAACAGACATTAATTCATGTAGAAATGAAGCCCGTGGACATAATATCTGTGATTTGGTAGAGTCTGTTAGCAGTTTTAGCAGAACATAAGTTTTAAAATGTCAACATACTTGCTGGCTTCATCTATCATGCTAAGTCATGGTTTGTTTAATACAACATGCTGAACCATAAGCCATGGTATAGAAAACCATGGTATTAGGCACAACACAAAAAGCCAAAATTAAATAAACCATGTTGTTGGCTTAGTGCCCAGTGTGAACTAGGTTACCATTAATGCAATTTTATGTGAGGGTTGTAAAGATAGAGACTGATTTCAAATGCAATGAAATCCTTGATATACAGTCATATTAACTGATGAAATGAAACCAATTTAAACCATCACATACCAGAGTAGGCAGGAAGTACAGTGTAATCACTGATACCATTACATGGAATGTCCAAACCAGGAATATGTTATATATGGGTTCTTTATACCAGTTTAGAATTAGCTTTGAACCCCCAGTTCCCCTGGCTGCCAAAAATGGACCTTGCCTGACCTAGAATATGATAATGAATTTGTGTGCACACAGTGTTTCACTATGTAACAAATATGTGATGAAGAAAATGCAAATAAATAAATAAACAAATAAATAAATTAGAGTGACACCTTCCAAAGCTGTAGAAGGAACCTGATAATTGCAAGATATTTCTGGTCTCCCTGAAAACAAAAATACAGCAGGAAATGACCTGACAAATGATTTCCTGCTTGCTAATGAGCAAGGAATACGATTGCAATTTGCAATACGAAATAATGATTTATTAAAGCAATTTCCTGTTTCACGGTTCACTGAAAAAAAAAGCTCAAGAGCTATAGTTTCATTGTACAAATTGAATGTTATCACATAGCACAATGTAAAGAAAATGGTAATAGCTAATAGTATGCTCATGTAGAGACTAACTACTTGATGCTGTAGGTACTGGTCAAATTGTATAGAAAACTAATGTTCTCCCGAAACAATCCTCTCTGCCATTGTCACTGGCAAAAGTGGGAGGACAAAAGGCAAACTTTAATCTATATTCTTATTACTGAGGTGGCTATTGTATATACAATTCCATATTTGGATCAGAAAACTTGTGGATGTATCAGTGTTCACACATACCTTCAAGCCAAAGTAAACTCCCAGGAATGACAGACATTGGGTGAGTATGTTGTCATACTGTGTAGTACAACACCTTAGTAGCAGTACAGGTGGATAAATATTTTTGATAATTACATTGGACTACTTTTTACCGTTTATGTGGCATAATCCAAGTAAATGGGTCTAAACAGGCTAATGGGAATGCTTAAAAGGGTTAGGGTAGATTTTTTTGAATTTTTAAAAAATGGGAGGGGATATTAAGCCAATCAGAGGTTTAACACACCTGTTTTATTCCTTTTGAGGGAACTTTAAAGAGGTGCCCCCTGATTTTTGGCAAATTTTGGTGACATAATCTTGGATTCTAGGACTACCTCACCCCCCCCCCCCCCAAATAGCTCTGGTTCCTCACTCCTGTCCTAGAAACATTGGTGAAAAAATTGTGGCCACAGGTGTCTGTGTCTGTGTGTGTGTGTGTGTGTGTGTGTGTGTTTTCTCTTAACATGATGTTCTGATCATGGCTTGGTGTCTTTCTAAATGAAGTTTACTTAGGGAAGCATGGCAAGCTAAATATGTCTCCATGGAGAGCGGAGACAACCGCAGCAGAGACCAAAGAACCAGTGAGTAGACCGGCTCTTCGGAACCTCTCTGGACAAGGAGAGGACTGGAGATCACCCAAATGTGCTCTGGACAGTTGCTCCTTGTGAGGAGATTGCAGGACAGCGGTCTCCAGCGGGTTTGAGTGCCGGAGGCGAAGGGATTAATCATCAAGCTCACAACCGTGGTGGAGCTTTTTAAAGGGCACTAAGTTCACTAACCTAATCACTTTTGGAAATTGCTTGTCTAACCATCTTAAAGCTATTAGAGATCTTCGGAATGACAAGTTTGAAAAGCCACCTGGTGAGTCTATCTTCATTTCTGAACAAAAGGAAAATTAACTATAAGAACTTAAGGCATTTGAAATAAATGGCAAAAAGCTATATAAGATTTTGAACCAAGAAAGTTATAAATGAATTAAGGGTCCAGACAAATTTGGAATATTGAAACTTTTACTATAAGATTTTGGAATTAACTATATAAAATAAACAGCTTTTTGTGGAAACCAGAATTATTTTGTCTACTGTAAGTCATAAGAGAGATTAGAGACTTTATCATTTAAATTGGACACTAGAGGGGACTAAAGATTCCAGGCAAAAAGAAAAAAAAACTGCCTTTGGTTTTGACTAGGATTGGGATTTGACACAATGACACAAAACATTGTAGCATTTGAAATATTAAAGGAGATCTTTGAAGAGTGGGGCCAGAAATTAGTGGCCACAACATCAACAATATCAGTAACAATGTTTGCTTCTATGCATAGACTATGTTTAAAGGATGTTAATGAAGGAATGACAGGGCAGACAAGGTACTTAAAGTGGAAATACAAGTGACAGGCCAAGAGAATGATCTGGATAAGGACTCTTTACTGGATATACAAAAGAAGCTGGCTGAAGTTTTAAAAATTAAAGGGGAATGCAATGATAAACCAAGAGAATGATATGGATAATGTCTTTTTATTGGATTTACAAAAGAGGCTTGTTAAAGCCTGGAAGAAGCCTATGTGATGGAACAAAGAAGAATTGAAGAGAGATCAAATCCTACAACAATATTTGAATAATAAACTAAAGATTAAGATTTTCAGAGGTAAAAGGAAGGAATATAAAGTTGGTTTATTGGATCAAGGTTAAATAAGACATGTTTTCATGAAATTCTGGCAACCCTTTACGGACTTTTTGCTGACACCAGGATTGAAAAGTTGATGCTTTTATAAGATTTGCTTATAGATAAAGTATGGGTTATGGGAAGAAGAGATACTTGTTTGTAACCTTATAGGAGGTGAAGAGCTACCAAACTTGTGATGAAGATTGGAAATCACTTCTTCATATATTTATTTTCTTTTTCTTTATTTCACTTTTCTTTTCTTACTTTTTCTTTCTTTGCACTTTTTACTCTCTCTTTCCTTTCCTTTCCTTTCTCTGAGTTTAGTTTGTACTAGTTTTTATTACTGTAATTAAAATCTTCAATAAAATTATATATATATATATATATATATATATATATATATAGAGAGAGAGAGAGAGAGAGTGTGTGTGTGTGTGTGTGTGTGTGTGTGTGTGTGTGTTTAGTGAGGGGAAGAAGGCTGACTGCTTTTAGTAGGGGAAATTACACTTAAAATGAAGGGGAAGGAAAATCATTATCACCAGTATTTGTGTTAGTAAGCCCCCCCAACAATTTTGACATTTTTTCTCCCTGCTGCTTAATGTTACGTTTCTTCTCACATTTGTATTCTGAGTTTTGAGGAAAGAAAATCAAGAAATTGTTAAATAGAACTTCCAGCTTTGCTCTAAGCAAAAGCCCCTCGGAGTTTGACATATAAAATCTAAAGTATCTTCCAGCATTTTTAGGGGGTTGGCATACAAAACAGAAGGGAAAGAGCACAATTTATAATAAATGTTGGAAGAATTTAACCCTCCTTTAATAACTTTATATTGTGCTTTAGAGCAGAAAAAACATTTCCTATAATGCACTTGCATAAAGGAATAAACCAGAATTCTAGAGAATTCATAAGAAAGCAATTTGGTACCTGAAGCCCAATCTCTCTCCAGTTACAGTAGTAGTTTTTAACTAGTGTTAACAAGGAACTCATTTGGAGGCAAAAAAACATGATAATCTGAACAAATTCCTGAGTTGTTTCTCTCCTAAAGGATCCCATCTGAAGTGGGCATATGATTTACAGCTTGCCCTGCATTTGCTAAGTTTTGCTAAGCTTTTCAGTCCTACTAAGTGCCTGGATACTAAACTGCTAAACTACTAAACTGCTCCTGGCAGTGGTAGGAGCCAAGTAAGAGTGATTACAGTAGACCAGTGCTTTCCAAACTGCCGCCGTTGGCAACACACCAATGGCGGCAGCGGTGGCGGTGTGCACAGCAGCAGCGGCTGCGGCCTCGTGTTTTCCGCTAAAACCCGGAAGCGCTGATGGCGCGCCGTCGTCACCACCGCCGTGCACGCTGCCACCGCACACACCCCTGCGCCGCCGCCATGCAGTCCACTTCCGGGTTTTGTCACGACACACTAAAGTGTCACGACACACAGTTTGGAAAGCTCTGCAGTAGACAGTTCTGTTTTGTGTAAATGTTGCCATTTCTTCCTAATCTTCCAATAAATCTGTAAATATTATCTCTTTATACGAAAAAGGGGCAGAAGTCCAGAAAATAATGAACTCTTTAAAACAACAGCTGACATGAGATTCTAATGGGAAAATTTGCAGCTCATATTCTTAGGTACTATATTGTTCTTATTCTGAGGGTATGCAAGCAAGTTGTACTCAACAGAGTGCAATTTTATAACAATTTATTTTGCAAGTCATAAAAATACACCAACCCAGTAACTGTTGCCTTAATGTCCCTTCTTTTATTTTTCTTTCCTTGGAAGATAGTTTCCAAATGATTGTGTGTGAAGCCTCCATTTCCTTTTAAACTCTGCACATTTTATGAACATTGGTTTTGAAATTGGTACTCTATAGGAGTTGTAGATTAGCTCCATGAATTTTTGGTTCCTGTTTTTTTTATGGTATAGTACGTTGAGAATTAAATATTTCTGTCTTTCATTTCTGTCGTTCAGTCAGAAAGCCAATAAGGAACTATGAACTGTGTCTAGTTCATCCTTCAGTACATCTAGCAGAATTAGTGATGTATACTTGTGCTGCAGCTGTTATAAAGTCCAACAATATGATTGGCTGAAGTTTTATAGTTTCATATGAATATCATGATCATGTTGAGAAGTCTGATTTTTAACAGCAGATTGGGTATATGGCTAGAAAGATCACAGTCATTGCTTTCTGTAGCCCCAGCCCCTCTTTGGGATTCCCCCCCCCCAAAAAAAAAGTGTTCAGTTGGATAAAAAACCCTTGGTAGGGAGATAATTAGATTGTGTGTTTAAACACAAGCATCCCTTCTGCTTAAACATGCAATTAACCCAATCACCAGCTGCCACTGACTTGACCATAATGGAGAAAATGAGATATTCCCCAGCTGGAAACGAATGTTTCGCTGTCTGAGTGCTAAAATGGTGATTACAGGGCTTTTGGGGGTCTGGACAGTTTGCTTGTATTAACAGGGCTAGATCCAATCTTGGCATTAATGGAGGGCATTGCGTGTGGGGAAATAAATGGATTGATTTATTAAGCGAATCATTTTGCTCGGTGACTATTTACCCTACAATGCTGATAAAAAATGTGATACTATTTATTTTCATTTGAGGAAGGAGAGGTTCAAATAAATTTAACAACTTAGAATGGTCATACACTGTTTATGTTTTTTAAAAAAACACAAGTCTGATATCAGTGATTCAACCTACTATTTTCTATTTGCACTTTCTCTAAATACTCCTAAGGAGTATTATGTCCATTCAAAGCTCCTACTTATCCGCAAATATTTATATTCTGTATAAGGTATTTTGGTAGAACACAGGACAGATAAGATGTTAATTGCCTTCCTTGTTTTTATATTTTGGACCCTTTATTATATAGTTGGTATTTGTAAACAAGGACACATTGAATATTTATTTATTTAAATTTTTATCCCGCCTTTATTATTTTTATAAATAACTCAAGGCGGCAAATGTACCTAATACTCCTTCCTCCTATTTTCACCACAACAACAACCCTGTGAGGTGAGTTGGGCTGAGAGAGAGTGACAGGCCCAAGGTCACCCAGCTGGCTTTCATGCCGGAGGCGGGACTAGAACTCTCAGTTTTCGGGTTTCTAGTCCAGCACCTTAACCACTAGACTATGGGTGTCCAACCTTTTGGCTTCCCTGGGCCACACTGAGTAAAGAGGAATTGTCTTGGGCCACACATAAAATATATAATATAGTTAATGTATATAAGTAATAAAACTTCATTTATTTTTTATATTTTTTTTATAAAATTAAAAAAAATAGAGCAACATAAAACTAGTGGGATAGTTGACCTTTTGTGAAACTAATGCATCAATGTCTGGATCAATGAAAGTGGTTGCAATTCTCAGTGAGTTCTCAAGGTGCTCGTCAGCTTTTACCTGGGAGAACCATCACCCATTGGCAACTGCTGCTAATGGCGCATTTTTCTGCCGGAGCCGCTGGCAGCCTCCCCTTCCCACTCCGCATCTTCGAGCGGCAGCATACGCCAATCTTTGCCTACTAACTACAGACACATTAATGGTAGAGCAGCGGAGTCCACTTGGCTTGCGAGTCAAGTTGCAAAACTGACTTTGGTGGCTGCTCGCAAACTGGCGGAATGCCGCTGCCAAGAGGAGAAGCAGATGCTCTACACAGGTGATGTAACTACCCTGAGCTTTGTTACTGTCTCAAATGTACCGGGATTGTCTATTTTTGGCGTGGGCCTGGCTGCAAAACAGAAGAAAGAGAGAACAGCAACCAAAATCGCAAAATACTGTTAAAACTTTACGATTTTTTTGGGCTGCATTACTAGCTGTTCAGGGCTGCATGCGTCCCGTGGGCCACAGGTTGGACACGCCTGCACTAGACCAAACTGGCTCTTAATTAAATATCACATTTAATTAACTCTCAGAGTGGCTTCATAAAGATTTTTGTTTTAAATATAGTATAATCAAACTATTGTGCTTATTTTTGTCCTGCGCAAGATAATATACTGAAAATAGTGAATGAGGTAGTGTAATACTTATATTTAAAGTAGACCACATTTTTTAAATCTGATATTTCATTGAAAATGCTGTTCTGTATTGTACTTCAGACAGTGAAATGGCAGAAATGATCCAGGCAGAAATATTTTCAACAAACTTGGCATGACATCTTAAGCATTTGCAGTTTGGTGCTGGTAGATAACACATTTAAATTGAACTCAGTTTGCCTGCAGAGCTGATATGTAGCAGCTTTTTGTTTTGTTTTGTTTTCTGAAGTGTTTGGCATTCTTTGTCATCTTTATGAAAACTGTACAGAATAAGAAAAATAAAAATTGGGTAAAAAGAAACTGACATTTATCCTCAGTGGTAATTCTTTGGAATAGCAGTAGTGCTCTGGGAATAGAACTTTGTTTCATGGCTTCCTTGATTGTTTGAACAAGGTGAAACTCTCCTCAGAGATGTTCAGTAGGCTAGCAATCCATATGCCCAGCATGATGCCAATTCAGTTTCTCTTAAAAGGCTTTCCTCAAAGAAATGCATCTGAGAATCGCAAATACGTTTCTTTCTCACTGTGTTTGCTTATGAGTCAGCAAATACTTGGTAGGTCCCATTGTGAATTATTAGCAAGACAGAAGACTGGGATATCCTCAGACTGCCTAGCAACTTACCACCCAATCAGGGCAGGATGCTGATGACAAATGGCCATCACATTAAACACTTTTATGCGTCTCTCCCTCTGTAGTTTAAAGCTACTTTTAACAAATACCACAAGTCTCTTCTTTTTGCCTAGCTTTTCATACTTACTGAGCAGGATATTGCTTCCCATATTCTTAAAAATACAGCAGAACACTTAGAATCACTATAATGTATAAATAAAATCTGTGTTCAAGTTTGCATTTGTCATGGGCACTTCTATAAAATGTGTAGAAATATTTCCTGGTGAAGAGCAGTCACTAACGTTTCTTGGAAAGTGATGAGATATTGCATAGTATATTTTCTGCAAAATTAAGGCGTACTCTTCTAACATGTTTTTATTTATGAAAATAGGATCAAATTACAGTATTATATAGTACAATGTTAGAGATTAATAGAATGTGTTGTAAACTAATATTTAGATTGTGGAGCAAGGGGATCTTTCAAGGAGTCCATACTAACTCCCTCATAATAGAACTTAACAAAAAAAGAATGAAATCCAGTCTCCTTCATAATTCAAGCCTTTAAATCAGCCCAGTTAGGAGATAGAGAATATTCCTTGAAATGGTAAGGGAAAGTAAAGGGATCTAGAGGTGTGAGGAAGGAAGGAACAAGCTATTAAGGAGGGACTTGGAGGAGGGACTGTAACCTGCCCAGAGTCCCTTGTATGGGAGATGGGCGGGGAATAAATTGAAATAATTAATAAATAAATAAATAAAGAAAGAAAGAAAGAAAGAAAGAAAGAAAGAAAGAAAGAAAGAAAGAGAGTAGATGGTCCAGAGAAAGAAGGAAGTGTGAGAAAGAAACTCAAAATAACCCCACCTTGATTTTGTTTAGTATAAAATGGGACACAGAAAAACTTGGACAAGTTTTCAACATTCTGTTATTATAAAAGGTAAAGGTTCCCCCTGCACATTTGTGCAGTCGTGCCCGAGTCTAGAGGCCGGTGCTCATCTCCGTTTGTTAGCCAAAGAGCCAGCGTTGTCCGAAGACGCCTCCACGGTCATGTGGCCGCATGACGCGCGCGGAACGCTGTTACCTACCCCCCGAAGTGGTACCTATTCATCTACTTGCATTTGCATGCTTTCGAATTGCTAGGTTGGCAAGAGCTGTGACGAGTGTGGGAGCTCACTCCGCACGCAGGGCTAGGGATTCGAACCTCCGAACTTGCAATCTTCTGATCGACAAGCCTGGCATCTTACCCACTGAGCCACCACGCCCCCTCTGTTATTATACCCTACAACAATAAAGTAGCATTCCTGGAATCCCTTCAGTGTCTGTTGGGCTGACACGGACACACTGGCATGACAGCTGTAGAAAATATGAAGGAAGGCTTGTGACAAATCCAGCAAAAAATGGAACCAATAATGGTGTGTGTGTGTGTGTGTGAGAGAGAGAGGGGGGGGGAGGGAGGGAGGGAGGGGTTATCATCAGCAGAGTAATTATGACTTGGGAAATGGGCTGGGTTTGCTGTATGCAGCATTTGCAAAAGCAGCATCCACAATGTTCTGATGACCAGCCACCCATTGCACACATGTCCCCAAGACAAACTGAACTCAAGGCAGACTTGAAAATTAGAAAAAAAATACTGCATTATGCTTATGCTGCTGCTGTTACTGCTTACATCTGGTCACATTGAAAGCTTGCTGCACAAATAAAATATATTTTATTTATTTATTATTTAAATTTCTATCACCGCCCATCTCTCCCAAACAGGGGACTCTGGGCGGTTTACAATAAATTTGTTGTTGTTGTTCAGTCGTTCAATCGTGTCCGACCCTTCGTGACCTCATGGACCATAGCACGCCAGGCCTTCCTGTCCTCCACTGAATCTCATATAATAGGGAGGGCACTACAGCGCCAGCCACCCCCAGGAGGAACTACTGCCTTTCCCATCCCAGGCAAGGCGGCAGAACCAGGTCTTCAAATTCTTCCGGAAGGCCGGGAGCGAGGGAGCCCACCTCAACTCCGGGGGCAGGATATTCCAAAGGGTGGGCGCCACTGCAGAGAAGGCTCGCCTCCTGGACCCCTGCCAGATGAAACTCCCTTGTCGATGGGGTCCATAGCATGTCCTCTCTGCATGACCAGGTGGGGCAGGTCGATGTTATGGGGATGAGACGGTCCTTCAGGTAACCTGGTCCCATGCCATGTAGGGCTTTAAAGGTGATAACCAACACCTTGAATTGGACCCGGAAGCAAACTTGTATCCAATGCAGCTCGCACAGCAGTGGTGTCACGTGTGCTGATCTTATGGCACCAATAACTGTCCGCGTGGCCGCATTCTGTACCAGCTGAAGCTTCCGGATACTCTTCAAGGGTAGCCCCATGTAGAGCGCATTGCAATATTCTATATGGGAGATGACAAGGGCATGAGTGAGTGTTCGGAGGGCATCTCGATCCAGGAATGGGCGTAGCTGGCGCATAACCCGAAGTGGCCCTTCTGGCCACGACTAACCCATGAAGATTAGTTTACTCTGAACATCCTCCATGACTGGTCGGTCTGTTCCTGTCCTAAAGCTAGATGAGATTCAGGAGCCAGTCACTGCTAGCAGTAAAATAGATTGGGAAAATACAAGAGAGAAGATAATCTGTGACTTGTTCTGATTAGAAGAAGAAGAAAGCTAGAATGGCTCTGCTGGCAACATACTGCTACCCCTCTGACCTTTTTAAGACATTGTCCCTGTAATTTTATATTTGCAGGAAAATTGCTCACATCCATTCTGAATTAGATTTCATATTGATTGAGTCTGTGAATGTACCTTAGGTTTATCTTGTTTCTGTGGATATATTCTGGGTGGTTCAACCTGAGGATGTGAGCATGATATATGGGAGTTCAGCACTTGCATTTTTTATCCTTGCCCATCCAGATGAATTAAAGTAGATTTCTTGATGGTCCTGTTTTAGCCTTAAAACTCCTTTAGAATACACTGTCTAGCCCATTTCATCTAACTTTTTTTACAGGTGGCTTAGTAAACATTTTCTTCCTAGGATGGCCTTTCAGTTGCATTTATTCTTAATGATTAATGCTGTTGTTGTTGGGTTTTTTACTGTCAGTTGGCTTTTATTTTGAAAGAGTAGTTTTATAACTTTTGTGATACTTGCTATTTTTAATGTAGTTTAACATTAACTCATGTGGTATAAACTGAGATTCACTGGAATAGAATGGAGAACAGGTGTTACTGGCTTATTGTGGAAAAAATCAGTTGCATGTCAAACAAACTGCTTCCAAATCAGGTTTTGGAATATTCTCTCTCATGTCCAGGTGGGACAAGATCCAGACATCATATTATTATTATTTTTTATTTTTTTATTATTTCAATTTATTCCCCGCCCATCTCCCTTGCAAGGGACTCTGAGCGGGTTACAACAATTGAAAGTTTAAAAACTATACAAAAACAATATTTAAAATACATCCAATAACAATAATAATTTACATAAAATCCAAGATGGATTGGGGACCGTAGGATGGATCGTATTACTACGGGGCCAGCCAACCCCAGGAGGCACTGCCGCCTCTGTCGTCCCAGGCCCGGCGGCATAGCCTTCAGTTTAGTCCCCTCCTATGTCTTCCTGCCACTTCCTTTGTCTTTTTCTTTACCGGGAAAGATGGAATGGCTGCATAATACTTTTTGATTTATAATGGTAGGAGCTAACTGGAAATACTCTTTGGCTCTGGCTACCAGAAATTCCACCGTTTTACATAATTGGAAAACCACACAACTCTCATTTATAGATCAGTTTTGTTTGTTGTTGTTGTTGTTTTAAAGACTCCTTTAAAAATGTTAAAGTACAATCAAATCTCCTTAAGTCAATTTGACTGTTGGTGATTTCATGGATGCATCCATGTAGTTTTCTTGGAAACAGCGTGGAAATGGTTTACCATTGCCTTCTTCCCCTAGGATGTTTTTTTTTAAATAAATCCTTTCCCAATTGGTCTACAACACTGGAATTCCCAGTAGTAAGGGGGGGGGGGGCCCTGATGCTGTTTAGCCCAAAATTAGATCATCCAAATGCTGCCATCTGCTGAAACTTAAGCTAGGAAATAATTTACACTTGAGATTGTTGAGATATAGTCAAACAAGTTCAAAATTATCTTTATTGAAAAATGTAGACAGAATGCAGGACTAGTTGCTGCATCTTTGGAATAACAATATTTAGGAAAACTGCTATTGTTTCTTTCAGCATGTACCTGTATTGGCAACAGCTTGTGTCCATTTTTATTTAAGGATTTGACAGGTGAAGATGTGCTTTATATTTATATTATTAGGATTATTTCATTTTATAGCAGTGCCTTTGCTCATCGTAGACAATGCTAGCTGTAAGTCATGATGATGATGATGATGATGATGATGATGATGATTCCCAAATTCTTCTTTTGTGCCCTCTATCAGAAACACTGGATTACATTATGCCTCTGATTGAAAAAAAATAGTTTAAATTCCTGACAAATAATAGGAATGAATGAATATATTTTTAAGGTCAGTGACCAGTACAGGATGCCTTCTTTTAAAATATTTATCTAAGCCTTCTTTCTAATTTCTAGCAGACATGTACATAGGTTGTCTCATGCTGAAAAAAAACAATTTTTTGATGTCTGTTAAAAGAGGAGCTAATCACATACAGTTATGCAAGACTTGATTAACTGATGAACAGGGCTCTAAGATCTAAAATCATAACTGTTGTACTCAAACAAGCAAATATGGAGAAGTGGAAAAGGCTCTAGAAAGTTGACAGGATTGCAGGTTTCTGAATTATAGAAACTATTCTACTGCATTGTTAAGAATACTGCTTTATACATGGTGGGTTCAGTTTGTGGTCTTTGGAGCAAAAAAGAAAAAAAAAGATTGAGACATTAGTGCTGGGAGTAAATTGCTTGTACCAAATGGATAATGGGTCTGGGAAGGATCTTTGTGAGAGGCAAAAATTGAAGCTTGCGGCATCCACAGAAAACGTAATAGCAATATTTAAGTGACTATGCTCTATTTCATTTTTTGTGTTTTCCTGAGTACCTAAACTTTGATATACAGTATGAAAATCTTACATAGCAGCTTACTTCTTTTTTCTGTTGTGTTCTTCCACGCACCTTCCTTATTTGAAAACCATTCAGTAACAAGATGGGTGAACTGAATGCTGATAGTCATATACACTTCCAAAGAATATCCAGCTGTTCTGGGTTCCAGTTCATTTCCTTCTTCAGGCTGAGTGCTCTTGGAGTTTAATGAGATATAAGGAGGTAGAAATTGTTGAAATCACACTTACTGGTCTAAAACATAGATGTCTTTAAGTAGAATATATAGGGATATTATTTTTTAATTGCCATAGAGAACAGTTTTTAATTATCTCAAGTAGTTGTGTTACCTGTAATGGCCAACTACCTTCCTGCGATCTCTATAGAAAATGATCTCTTCATTTGGGTACTGGCAAAATACTGAAGATTTCTCTTTATTGTTGCTTGTATCTTTTATCGAGCTGAAATTAAACCCCAAATCTCATATGCTGCTTAAAGTGTTTTTGCAATTACATTGTGTAATTTTATAGAAGATTCCAGATTTGGTAGACTGATAACACTCAGAAATGAAGTATATAACAAAAAGTAATAAAACCCCAAAGTAATTTGTGTGTGGTTCATTTTTCTTGATTCTTCTAGCTATCAGTTGTAGATACCTTTAGTATTCAGAACAAGGATTGGAATTAGAATATCCAGTTGTGAGGGTTTTTTGCACGTACACTGCTTCAACAGAGATTTATTTCATTTTCTAAACCGGATTTAAGTGTGTGCTGTAAATTTGCTATTAATGCTCTGAGACTGAATATGTGAAGATAAGATTGAGAATATGTCTATGAAGGTTCTCAGTCATCCAGGTGGAATTGTCTGTAGCTTGAATCATGTCAACTGGATTTCTATTTTCTCAGTGGAAACATTTCGCTCCTTATCCAAGGAGCTTCTTCAGTCTGAGCAAAGTTGGTAAGGGAATCCTAAATATGTTTCTAGGTAGCTGTGTGACCTTACACCTGGGGCTAGGTCATGGTTATATTGAGATGTTATTTTAAGTCCTTTTATCATCTAAAGGAGGATTGTTAAGATCACCATGCTGCTGTTGAGCTTGTGAAATGGTCTTAATCTTCCTAGGCACAGAAGACAAAGCAGGGAGGAAGATGGGGGAAAGATTGTGCCTGAGGCCCCCACCTCTATTCAAGGAAGGATTTTCCAAGTTGGCATAAATGGATTCCTTGACCCCTCTCTCAAACCACCTATCTTCTCTGTCTAAAATGTGAACATTAATGTCCTCAAATGAGTGTCCTTTTTCCTTTAGATGAAGATAAACTGCTGACTCTGGTCCTATGGTGTTACTTCTCCTGTGTTGGGCCATCCTCCTGTACAAAAGTTGTTTGGTTTCTCCAATGTAGAGTTCAGAGCACTCCTCACTGCACTGGATTGCATAAACTACATTGCTTTTCTTGTGTTTTGGAGTTTGATCTTTGGGGTGTACAAAGTGTATAGAGGTGGGGGCCTCAGGCACAATCTTTCGCCCATATTCCTCCCTGCTTTGTCTTCTGTGCCTAGGAAGATTAAGACCATTTCACAAGCTCAACAGCAGCATGGTGATCTTAACGATCCTCCTTTAGATGATAAAAGGACTTAAAATAACATCTCAATATAACCATGACCTAGCCCCAGGTGTAAGGTCACACAGCTACCTAGAAACATATTTAGGATTCCCTTACCAACTTTGCTCAGACTGAAGAAGCTCCTTGGATAAGGAGCGAAACGTTTCCACTGAGAAAATAGAAATCCAGTTGACATGATTCAAGCTACAGATAAGATTGAGAAAAGAGTTGTACATAAAGTTCTAGTAAATGATTTCAATAGCATTGAGTTAAGCCCAGCCTAGATACGCTGTGTATCTACAGGTGGCCTTCAGTTAACAACCACTTGTTCAGCAACCGTTCAAATTTATGATGGCGCTGAACGAGTAGTACTTATGACTTGTCCTCAAAGTTCTGGCTGTCTCAGCACCCCCATTGTCACATGATTGTGATCCAGGCACTCAGCAACTGGCCCAGATTTCTGACCATTGCAGCATCCTGCCTTCACGTGATTGCAATTTGCGACCTTCCCTGCCAGCTTCCCACAAGCAAAATCAATGGGTAAGCCGGCAGGAAGTTGGAAGTCGTGGTCACGTGAGGTCCTCACTTAACAACCCATGGTGATTTGCTCAATGACAGTAACTGAGGACTGCCATAACTGCTGTTGCTAAGCAGCGTGGTCATGTGACATTGCACTTTATGACTGCATTGCTTAGCGACACAAATTTTGGTCCCAATTACTGCCGTTAAGTGAGGACTCCTGGTATTTCCTAATGTTACTGCTTCCATCAATCTTCTTTTTTGGAAGTGTGTAGGGAACAGCCTTGGCTATGGAGACAAAGGGATAATATGAATACAGAGCACATCTGTATGTTGTCTTTCAGGCTTTTAATCTTTTTGCTGAGATCAAAGGTCATTGAGCTTTTCAGCATCAAAAATGAATACTGTACAGCAAAAACAAGACCTGGAGCTGACTGTAGCTCAGATCATGAGCTTCTTATCGCAAAATTTAGGCTTAAATTGAAGAACGTAGGGAAAACCACTAGACACTCAGGTATGACCTAAACCATATCCCTTATGAATATACAGTAGAGGTGAGGAATAGATTTAAAGGATTAGATCTGGTAGACAGAGTGCCTGAAGTATTATGGAGGGAGAGTCGTAACATTGTACAGGAGGCAGAAACTAAAACCATCCCAAAGAAAAAGAAATGCAAGAAAGCAATGTTGCTGTCTGATGAGGCTTTACAAATAGCTGAGGAAAGAAGGAAAGCAAAAGGCAAGGGAGAAAGGGAAAGATATAACCAACTGAATGCAGATTTCCAGAGAATAGCAAGGAGAGATAAGAAGGACTTCTTAAATGAACAATGCAAAGAAATCGAGGAAAACAATAGAATGGGGAAGACTAGAGATCTCTTCAAGAAAATCGGAGATATCAAGGGAACGTTTTGTGCAAAGATGGGCATGATAAAGGACAAAAAAGGCAGGGACCTAACAGAAGCAGAAGAGATTAAGAAGAGGTGGCAAGAATACACAGAAGAACTATACAAAAAAGATCTTAATGTCCCTGATAAATACGATGGTGTGGTTACTGACCTTGAGCCGGACATCCTAGTGTGTGAAGTCAAGTGGGCCTTAGGAAGCATTACTAACAACAAAGCTAGCGGAGAAGACAGTATCCCAGCTGAGCTATTTAAAATCCTAAAAGATGATGCTGTTAAAGTGCTGCACTCAATATGCCAACAAATTTGGAAAACTCAACAGTGGCCACAGGATTGGAAAAGGTCAGTTTACGTTCCAGTTCCAAAGAATGGCAATGCCAAAGAATGTTCAAACTACCGTACAATTGTGTACATTTCACATGCTAGCAAGGTTATGCTCAAAATCCTACAAGCTAGGCTTCAGCAGTATGTGAACCGAGAACTACCAGAAGTGCAAGCTGGGTTTCGAAGAGGCAGAGGAACTAGAGATCAGATTGCCAACATTCGCTGGATCATGGAAAAAGCAAGAGAATTCCAGAAAAACATCTGCTTCATTGACTATGCTAAAGCCTTTGATTGTGTGGATCACAACAAACTGTGGCAAATCCTTAAAGAGATGGGAGTACCAGACCACCTTACCTGTCTCCTGAAAAACCTGTATGTGGGTCAAGAAGCAACAGTTAGAACCGGACATGGAACAACCGACTGGTTCAAAATTGGGAAAGGAGTACGACAAGGCTGTATATTATCACCCTGCTTATTCAACTTATATGCAGAGTACATCATAAGAAATGCCAGGCTGGATGAATCACAAGCCGGAGTTAAGATTGCCGGGAGAAATATCAACAACCTCAGATATGCAGATGATACCACCCTAATGGCAGAAAGTGAAGAGGAACTAAAGAGCCTCTTGATGAGGGTGAAAGAGGAGAGTGCAAAAGCTGGCTTGAAACTCAACATTAAAAAAAACTCAGATCATGTAATCTGGTCCCATCACTTCCTGGCAAATAGAAGGGGAAGAAATGGAAGCAGTGACAGATTTTATTTTCTTGGGCTCCAAGATCACTGCAGACGGTGACTGCAGCCATGAAATTAAAAGACGCTTGCTCCTTGGGAGGAAAGCTATGGCAAACCTAGACAGCATATTAAAAAGCAGAGACATCACCTTGCCGACAAAGGTCCGTATAATTAAAGCTGTGGTTTTCCCAGTAGTAATGTATGGCTATGAGATTTGGACCATAAGTAAGGCTGAGCGCCGAAGAATTGACGCTTTCGAACTGTGGTGCTGGAGAAGACTCTTAAGAGTCCCTTGGACTGCAAGGAGGTCAAATCAGTCAATCCTAAAGGAAATCAACCCTGACTGTTCATTGGAAGGACAGATACTGAAGCTGAAGCTCAAATACTTTGGCCACCTAATGCGAAGAGAGGACTCACTGGAAAAGACCCTGATGCTGGGAAAGACTGAAGGCAAAAGGAGAAGGGGACGGCAGAGGATGAGATGGTTAGATAGCATCACCGATGTAACGAACATGAATTTCAGTAAACTCCGGGAGACAGTGGAGGACAGGAAGGCCTGGCGTGCTATGGTCCATGAGGTCACGAAGAGTCAGACACGACTAAACGACTGAACAACAACAACTGTCCTACTATACCAGAGCTTTCCAAACTTTTCATGTTGGTGACACAATTTTTAGACATGCATCATTTTGCGAAACACTCTTACAGCAAGGCATCATTTTGCGACACACTCTTACAGCAGGGCACAAGGCAGGCACAAGGACCTGTGCGGAATCCTGTCAGGGCTCAAAGGCAGCAGTAGCCGCGACACACCCAGACACTGCAGCCGACACACTAACGTGTCCTGACACACAGTTTGGAAAGCTCTGTACTATACTGTATAGAAGGAATACTCTTTAAAGTGATTTGGGAACAAATGCAAGAAGTCTTTATGTACAACACTTGTCTAGAAGGTACTTGCCATCCTGAATAGTATTTCAGAGGTTTGGGACAAGTCTAGACACTGAAGGAATTTAGTTAACAAAAGAGCTAACCATTTTGTTTAGCCAGGCCCAAAAATACAAGCGCATTCAGTAACTTTTTATTTGTGCTTGCTTTATTCGCCATAAATTAAGGGGACGTTTCCTGTTTGTTAAACTGCTACTAATGAACTAATATTAACAAAACTGAATTTCAAATGCTGAGAATTTCACCATTGAAATATTTCTTTCTGTTTCCTGATAAATATTCTTTTTACTACCTGATTTGACTGAAGGTTTTCATGGAAGTGTTTCTTTACATTGTGAATGCTTCACAGATTGGCAGATCAAACTTCAAGGCAGGAAATACAATTTGCAATTTCTAAAATGTTTTCGTACTTGCCAAATGTTAACTCAGTGTTGCAAACTATTGCTACATTTCAGTGCTGTAAACCAAAATATATATCTAAAATGAAATGTACCTATAATTGTCAGAATGATTTATTCCAGTTTTAGCAAAATAAGCCAGTGCTTTAAAAAAGAAAATGAAGCATCCATGACTAATACATCCCCAAAGTATTTGGTTATTTAAGCTTCTTAAAATGTGTTTCTGAAGCCTTGAGATTTGAGTGAATTATTTTTAGTCTTGTACATAAATTCCCTGCACTTACCTCCCCCCCCCCCCCATTTTGCAAGCAGCATAAGTTAGTTTGTATTAAAACTAGGGATTTTAAAATATTTTTGGGCTGCAGAGCCTGTTAGTATTTAAACAAATGTTCAGGAGGCAATGTTCTAGTGATAGAAAATTGGCTGCATTTGAGTTAACTTTTCTCCCCTTAATCTCTCATGGAGCATCATCAAGTGATCTCCCATGGACCACAGTTTAGAAACCCTGATGATGAAGACCTTCGGCAAGTTAAGTTTCCTTCCTTCTTTCCCCAGCCAAAGGCCTTTGCTTTCCTGGGTCATATAAATGGTTGGGGAGTCATGCCAAGACTATGTTATTTGGTAGCATAATGCCAGGCACTTTGCAGCCTTTCTCTGAGGAGTTTTGGCAGTAGGAATGGCTGAAAATAGAAGTCTGGAATACAGTTCAGTGAGAGGATAGGAATAGAGGAGGGCCTGCAAGAGCAGTCTGTAAGCAGGAAACAAGGTTTATCACTTTAGCTGCAATACTCTGGATAGAAGCACTCTACAGCACTTCAGTTCATACTTCTGAATAACACTTTTGCTTTTAAAGCTTAGGGCCAGTCTGTTTTCTCCTACTCAGATAATGAAAACTCTGTTCTCCTACATGCACTGAGAGAAACCTTTGTATCACACAACTCTTAAATGTCACTTTTATGAGAACAGGGCAAAAGGTCTAGAGTTTAGGAGCAGGATACAGGCCTCAGAGCTATTCTTTTTTCCCTTTTGGTAAACACTCTGAAAACCATTGAACCAGAGCTCTAGATAAGAAGGAACATTTGCCTCTCCTTTAAGAAAAGAGGCTTCTTTTTCTGTTGTACGTGTAAAATCTTTTGCTCCTGATAAATACATCATAATCATCCTGTATTACTTGCTGATTGAGAGTGGCAGAGAAAAGATTATTTTTTGAAGTTTATTTCAAACTTAGCATAAACATAAAAGGTTTTAATTAGTAGCACCTGCTGTTTTATTGAGTTTCATGGAAAAATATTGGCTGTATTATAATTGCACAATATGCAGTTTAGCTGCTATGACAGATAACTTTTATTGACTCCAGTTGCAAGAGGTTTTTTTTAAAAAAAATCTCATCTCTTTGGAGTTACTTAGAAGAAATTCTGTAAGCATCTTTCAGATGCATGAAAATAGCCCTGAAGAATATAGAATAATAGCAAGATTGCAATGAAGTGGGAAAAAGTTATATAATAGAGACACAGGAAATTGCTTTGTACTGTGTAAGGCTGCTGGTCCATCGGTCCATCTACTTGTGCTAGTTCACACGAGCAGTAGTACTGGGCTGTTCCAGTCCAGAGTTTTTTTTCCTAGCCCCTAGATGAGGTGCCAGGCCTTTTGCATGCAAAGCATGCCCTCTAACTATGGAACAGCATTTCAAGAGAGAACATGGCTTTAGTTTGTATTCAGTAAGAGTTATCTGTTTATATAAAAATGTAAGGAAAGCACGCAGAGCATGGCTTTATTGAATTCTTTCCAACCACTTTTCCAGCACCAACCATAGGAAGTCTCTATTTTTTTCTATATAATGCAATAACATGTTGTTTCAATATGGTGTGATTCTGCTTTCCCCTTGTGTTGTGTCTGTGTGATGTGTGTGACTGGGAGGCACAGGGCAGCCCCAGAGGTAAGCGATGAGGATGGAGGGGGCTTAAAATGGAGCAGTCAGCAGCATTCTGAGCCACTGCTCAACTACCGCTCCAGTACAGATGCAGATTTGTATGGATCATGTTTTAATCACAAATGATTTTATTGATCAAATGTGCTTGTGAGAATTTTATATATTTAATTGTAATAAAGTAGACTCCTTAAGGATAGATAGAATTTCTCCTGACTTCAGGTGAAAATAGTTAATATTTTGTTAAAAATTTCATTAATAGAGTAGAAAAGGTAGCCACAAATATTAAATTTGTGGTAGGTCTGCACACTGAATTATAACATTGCTTATAATTACCATGGTTTGTTCAATAGGCCATAGTAACCCGGTTCATACATAACATTGTTATAAATCATGATCTTCAACAAAAGTGGACTAGGTGTAGACACCCAAATTTGCAAACTCAGAGGTCCCTGAGATTATGCCACCCCAAATTATGTCAATTTTCTCTTTGATATTTATTTATCTGTTCAATTATCCTACTGCAGTTCTTTTAGCCAAGCAATAACATGCTGGAAATGAGCATGTAAACCTTTGCAAAGCAAATTGCACCCATTTCTGTTTTTTCACCCCTTTATGGTGCAATGGCCCTGTCTCTAGGTGATGTTGGCAGACATTCCTTATGACTTAGTTTCTTCTTTTTTTCAAAAAAAAGGGCATCCCTCACCTGCAAAATCCTGATTGAGAGACACACTAACTGGCTTTACATTGAGCCCAATAAAAATAATACAAAACTTTATATCTTAGGGTAATATGTGATTTGGCCATTTGTAGTCATTTAGGATCTGCACTTCATTTGTTTAGAAAATGTATTCACTCCTTTGCAAAACCATTCTCAAAGTGCCTTACAATAAGAATTCATATTATGAGCCTCTCGCTTTCTGCACACAATTACTGGTTGCTATTTTGGCTGTGCAAAGCATTCTAAAAAGCATAATTCTAAAGGGTGAACAAAGCTCCCCCTCTCGAATCATTAAAGCAGCCACATCCTTTGCCAGGCTCATGCTACTTTGAAGTTTGTCCCCATCTTTTGCATGTCTGCTGCCAATCCTACCCGAAGCCTATCTGTGCATGTATACATATGTACACATGTACACATGCACAAACAACCAGGAACAGATTTTAAAGTAGCCACATGAGCTTTCCAAAGGATAGAGCTGTTTCAACACTTCTCAGAGGGATATTTCAACTGTGCTAACATGGTTTGCAAAGTGCCCCTTTAAAATGCTTTGCACAGTTGTAGTGCTATATTAAAACCTAGCATATGCTTCAGTGATTTAAATAATATACAGCTGGCTCAAATTCTTTCAGGCGATGGTTTCTAATTTAGAGAATGAGATATGTTCTAAAAATGGCATTTCTAGCTATCAACCTGAATTTTCTTTCTCCTTTTCCTAGTCTGAGTAAAATAACCAATAAAAGGTGACATAAAAGCTATAATGTTTGTTTCGTTAAACTGACTTCCTCACAAATAAGATATAGAATAAAATATTATGGTCATACTGTTCTTCAGCAATCATGGATTAATTTAGACATAAATGTCAAACCACAATTTGACATTATAAGTATAAACTGTGGTTTGGCTTTGAAGATTTCAAAAGCCTTTGCTTGCAGTTCAGATTAACCACGGGTTATGAATCTGCATCTGGACAAAACTGTGGTTAATCTTAATCATGGTTTGACATTCTATTTCTAGTTTAAATTAACCAGAGTTTGTTGTTGTTTATTCGTTCAGTCGTTTCCGACTCTTCGTGACTTCATGGACCAGTCCACGCCAGAGCTTCCTGTCGGCTGTCACCATCCCCAGCTCCCCCATGGTTGAGTCCGTCACCTCCTGAATACCATCCATCCATCTTGCCCTTGGTCGGCCCCTCTTCCTTTTGCCTTCCACTTTCCCTAGCATCAGCTTCTTCTCCAGGGTATCCTGTCTTCTCATTATGTGGCCAAAGTACTTCAGTTTTGCCTTTAATATCATTCCCTCAAGTGAGCAGTCTGGCTTTATTTCCTGGAGTATGGACTGGTTTGATCTTCTTGCAGTCCAAGGCACTCTCAGAATTTTCCTCCAACACCACAGTTCAAAAGCATCTATCTTCCTTCGCTCAGCCTTCCTTATGGTCCAGCTCTCACAGCCATAGGTTACTACAGGGAATACCATTGCTTTAACTATGCGGACCTTTGTTGTCAGTGTGATGTCTCTGCTCTTAACTATTTTATCAAGATTTGCCATTGCTCTCCTCCCAAGAAGTAGACGTCTTCTGATTTCCTGGCTGCAGTCAGCAGACTGTTTAAACCAGAGTTTAAACTAAGCTAAATGAAGTAAATGTTGAGACATACATTTATCATTTGATTCTTGTGAATCAATGTATTTCTGATCTAATGTAAAAATTTAGTGTTTAATACAAACCTTACTTTGTATTAGATAAATCAATAAATTGGTGTGTGTGTATGCTTGCGTATAATATATATATATATATATATATATATATATATATATATATATACGCACGCACGCACGCACGCACGCACTGTGGAGTCCATGGTGCTCTCTGAGCCTTGTTGTTTTCTTGCAGACATTTCATTGCCAGGCTAGGCAACATCTTCAGTGTGAAAAGGGAGTGGAACTTGCTCTCTGTTTATATACCCTGGCTTGTCCTGCCTGTGTTGGTGGGGGTGTTGTACTCTCCTTGGTAGTACCTTGATTGGGTTGTTGTTTGCTGCTTGGTTGATTGACTGAGTTAATAGTCAATATAATATTAACTAATTATATTAACTCAGTCAATCAACCAAGCAGCAAACAACAACCCAATCAAGGTACTACCAAGGAGAGTACAACACCCCCACCAACACAGGCAGGACAAGCCAGGGTATATAAACAGAGCAAGTCCCACTCCCTTTTCACACTGAAGATGTTGCCTAGCCTGGCAATGAAACGTCTGCAAGAAAACCACAAGGCTCAGAGAGCACCATGGACTCCACAGTTCAACCCTGAGCTACAAATATTCTCTTAGATTGGTATATATATGTATGTAATATGAAGACTTGTTTGTTGTACTAAATGGAAATTGTTAACTATTGAGTGACAAAATTTATTACATTGCTGGCATTTTTGCTGGGCTAATTAATATGTGTTGTGATCAGTTTTCTTCCTCTCCTCTCCTCTCCTCTCCTCTCCTCTCCTCTCCTCTCCTCTCCTCTCCTCTCCTCTCCTCTCCTCTCCTCTCCTTACATTTTACTTCAGGATGCTTTCTTTCTCCATCAAAGGAAACATGAGTTGTTCATATTATATGCCACCTTTCTAATAAAGAATGCAATTTTAAAAAAAAACTAAAGTGGATTTTCATTGGAGCAGATTTTTTTTTGGCTCCTAAATGGTCCTCAGAAAATTGCTTCTAAAATTTGTTCTTTGTTTTTTCATTATTAAAAATAACTCCCTACTGAGTTGTATTATCCATTCTTCCTTTCAAACTTGTTTTTGAAGAGGTAGCATCACATTTTTGTTTCCTTTCTGAATGTTTAATATAGGAATGTATGTGTATATTTAATATACTTCCCTTAGGTTGTTTGGTTAATACAGTATTCTTGTAAGTTGTTTTCAATCTTCTTGCTCTCAAAGAATGCTTGCTTGAACTTTTTTTAATCAAGGAAATCCATTTTGTGACAAATCAGTTCCAAGCATAGTTAAGGAATAGGGAAGGCTTGAATTGGGTAGGCTGAAGCACTGCAGGATTTGGAATAGGGTTTTCACACTTTGAAGTTTGGCTTTTTTAAGTGGCATGAAATGAGTCATTCCAGATATTTTTTTAAAACCATATCTATGTTTGACCTCATGAATTATATGAATATGCTTTTTGAGCAAAGCAATACAAATTTATGTATGTTCTTAGATAACCAGATGCCCTTTAGAATATTTTGAATTTTTAACCCTCATTAAGGAAGCCATATAACAGCTTTTGACATTTCTTAAAGGTGACATCCCTCAGGGAAATAGGCAACATCTGAAATAGGAACAAATCGTGGGAGAACTGACATTTTGATAGCTGCCACTCTTCCAAATAAAGTAATTCAAAGGTTTTGTGAAGAGGTTAATTTAGTTTGAACTTATTGAATCAATTGTGAGTATTATGCATTGTGTGGACAGAAAAATTGTAGAAGATACTGGTGAGCAAATGAAGTATTAGAATTTCTCAGTTAATTAAAATACTTTGGGCTACATCAAACTCATATTTACAATAGTGCAAATCTTTTTTGGGGGGCCTTTGAGTCAGATTGGACTCCTGGTGACTTTCAGGCAGTTTTTTAAGCAAGATTTTCACAAGTGTTTTTCCCCAAATGCAACAGGTACTCTGCCTCCCTTATGGCATACCTAACTAAACTCGAAGTACCTAAACACAGAAGGGCCTTTACTCTGGCACGATGTCATGCCCTCCCCTCAGCTGTCCCTGAAGGCCGATACAGGAAGATTCCTTTCCCAGAGAGACAATGCCCCTGTGACTCTGGACACTCAGAAGCGACAGAGCATGTGCTTCTCCAGTGCCTGTACTAGAGACATTCATACTAGCCTCATCTCACCATTACTGCATAAATCAGAGCTTTCCAAACTGTGTGTCGTGACACAAAAGTGTGTCGCCACACACAACGTGGTGTGTCGCCACACCACCCGGAAGCGGTGGTGTGCGTGCACGGCGGCAGCCGCTGCCGCCGCCACCATGCATACGCGTGCCACCGCACGCCCCCCCGTGCTGCCACCGTGCACGCATGCGCGCCGCACGCCCCCCCGCGCTGCCACCGTGCACGCACGCGCGCCGCACGCCCCCCTGCGCCGCCGACGTGCACGTGCGCCCCCCGCGGCAGCGCCACACGCACATCACCGCCGCACTGCCGCTGCCGCCACCACCACCGCCGCCGCTCATGTGTCGCCAGTGGCGGCACTTTGGAACCCCAGGGCACACAGGACAATTTTACACCACCCTGTGGCTTTCAGATACTAACCCTATAACAACAGCCAATGTTGCCAGGTTCTGTGCAGCAGCACTCAAAATTCATTGGATGATGACCTGGGCTGTAAACTAGATTTAATGAGCACATAGTTCACCATATTAGATTACTTTGTAACTTGATAGATATAATCTTCCTCATACTAAACGTTTATGCTCCCCTATGCCCATCTAATGCTCCTGTCCCTTTTTCTAGATTCTTGCTTTTTATATATACTTTTAGTTTTTAATTCATATATCTTTTATATCTTCTAGCTTTTCTTTTTTTTTTAGATTTTTATCTTTACTCTTGATGTGTCTTATATTTATTTATTTTATTTTTATCCTGCCTTTATTATTTTTTTATAAATAACTCAAGGCGGCGAACATACCTAATACTCCTTCCTCCTCCTATTTTCCCCACAACAACAACCCTGTGAGGCGAGTTGGGCTGAGAGAGACTGACTGGCCCAAGGTCACCCAGCCGGCTTTCAGGCCTAAGGCGGGACTAGAACTCACAGTCTCCTGGTTTCTAGCCCATTGCCTTAACCACTAGACCAAACTGGCTCTTTTTTAATGACTGTACCCACCCTCCTTATGCTGGTCTATGACTATATTAGATTTGATTCTTCCATGAGCAGTTTGCCATTGCTTTCTTCTTAGGACTGAGAGAAAATGACTGGGCCAAATTGGCTTCTGTGCCTAAGGCAGAACAGGAACTCAGGTTTCCCTACTCCTAGTAGTCCTGAACCACTAGACCAACCTGGCTCTCCCAGGAATCTAATACTTCAAGGAAATATAAATTCAAATACTGTAATACACAAAAGCATATTAAGATTGGAGAGCCAATTTGGTCCAGTGGTTAAGGCTCCAGGCTAGAAACCAGGAGACTTGAGTTCTAGTCCCACCTTAGGCATGAAAGCCGGCTGGGTGACCTTGGGCCAGTCACTCTCTCTCAGCCCAACTCACCTCACAGGGTTGTTGTTGTGGGGAAAACAGGAGGAGGAAGGAATATTAGGTATGTTCGCCGCCTTGAGTTATTTATAAAAATAATAAAGGCAGGATAGAAAATAAATAAATAAAATATTAAACTCAGGATAATTGTAGGGGAAGCATCTGGGACTCAAGCAGTACTTCTCAGATTCAAAAGTCAAATAACTTAATTTTGGTCATCATCCGGACTTGAGGGACATAGCAGGACAGGATTAATAAAATAAGACTGATGAGATAAAATAGGATTAAATGTAAAATAAAGCAAATAAAAGTAAATTAAAAATATAATCAAATTGAACTGTGCCTGACAGATCTTGTGCGCTATTAAACTGAATTTGGCGACATTATAAGAGAGGACATCACTCTGACCAGATAGGAGGTAACTAAGGAAAAAAGAGTCTGTGTAATAAAGATGCAATAAGTTTGTGTTGCAATTCATGGCAAGATTGACAGTAGAGAAATACATGGGCTAAGTTTTCAATAACTCCTGATCTGCAATGACAACGGCATTGACTGTATGGGATTTTCTGGAATCTCCATTCCAAAACCACGGTTTGTGAAGTATTGCAGCATGCAAGTGTTAGAGCTCTTTGAAATTTTGATATAGCAATTTGATTCAGATATCTGGCAGGTTTATGTATGGTGACTTGATTAGCTAAATAGACATTAGTTGGGGATTAGGCTGTTCTCAATTTGTTGGTCTATATCAAACACCCGTTGTCTGATGTTTTTGTTTCTCGGCCTTTTGGCTAAGATCAAGTGTAGTGCTGCTCAGATTGGATTTAGTTCTTTTACACTGTTTCCTTTCAAAATTTCCAATGAAGCTAGCATTTACAATTAGAGTTAATAAAATCTGGGACAAATACTGAATGTCTGCAATATGTGTTTGCACATGGACAGTTATATGTAGAGACATTCAGAGCTAATTTGCCAAAAAGGTTTACAATGAACACTTGTAGAGAAGGAAATTTAGATGTAATTGTCAAATGTAACTGTAGTTGTAAGAAGAGTACAATGTAATGCATTCTGTTTTAAAATCAGCGGGGTGAAATATTCATATGCTTTAAGACCTGTTTAGTCCGTTTATAAAATTTTTTTTTCAAATTTTATTGAATTTTAAAATACATATTAAAAGTTAATACAAAAGAAAGAAATAGAAATAGAAATACAAAGTAAGAAAAAAGTAAAGAAAAAGTGAAATCAAAAAATAAAGAAAATATAGAAAATAGATGTCCTCCAATTTATCTTTGAACTTTAAGTAAAATAATTAACTTTAAATGTTAGTCCTTCATACAATACACAGGAACTTTTCTTTGTCATATACCCTATGCTTATATTAGATATAATCCAATCTTCTGTTCTTCATATAGGTTTCACCTTTCTTGATATCTTCCAACAATCCATCTCTGGTTACTACTCCTTGAAATAGTAATCCAATGTTCATTGCTGCATCAGTTCAATATTTTTCATTTGCTCTTTCCATTTTTACATCTACATTTATATCTTCAATAAAATCCAATTAATATAACAAATAAAGGCCTTATTTACTTCTAATAAAATACAACATATTCTATTCATATTATGACTATATATTCCACTAATACATAACCTAACATATTACATAACATAATACATAATATAGCAATTCTTATAATTCTTATAATATTCATACATACATATTCATACATAATATTGTAAAAAATATGTCATCCTATAATAACGTTAATTCTAATTCTAATTCCACCTCATCATCTCATTATCTTCTTATATCTCTCTCTCTCCATAAAGGAGTAATAAGCCATAACATCAACCTCCATTTATATTTATAATTCTATATCTCAACCATCCATCTGTAATTTCCACTCCTTGGGACAGTGTCCATCTAAACTGAATATAAAACCTAACATAACACATAACCTAATACATAATATACCAATTCTTATCTTATATCTTACACTTAGAATATCACATTTTTATGCATCTATACAGTTTCTCATATCAGCTCTCACTCTGTGTACAATCCAAATCCGCGTTTTCATTAACCTTGTGTCCCATATCATCATAGTAAATTTCCTGTTTAGGTTATGCCAAAATCACGATATGCAACTTGTTTTATTCTGTAACTCAAGTGGGATGTCAAAATGTTTATTTTACCATATCTATCAATTTGCATACTAAGATCTTCCTGTCTCAGCTGCCACAATGTGTTTATGCCCAAACGTTTAATAGACCACCTCCTGTAAAATATCATAATCTTCTTCTGTACCAATATATTCAAAATCCTCTTTCCCTGTTTCTCTACTGGCTCTAAAGATCTTCCCTCTGTTTCTAAATCTGTCCCTTGTGTCTTCTGATCCTGAGCCACCAAAACTATAAATATACGTTCTATTAAATTCTTAATTTCCAAAAGAGCTTCAGTAATTTCTTTCTTAAAATCCTGAAGTGCTGTAAAAAATGCCATTCTCACCTACACCCCCTTTTCAGGCTACCATAATTAGCTATTGTAGTCAAAACAAGAACACTTTCCCAGGGAATGTATGGTCAGCTGATCCGTTGTTATCAGCGATGTCTGTTTCTTTTAGTAAGAAGAACTTTTAAAATAAAAGATGAAAAATTCCACAGAGCAGTATTTCAAACAGTTTGTAAAAGGAAAAATAAAAATAAATTCCAAGTGAGACAAAGTCTGTTCTAAAAAAAGGTAGAAAAATAAGAAGGAAAAAAGGCATACATTCTCTGTACTTTATTCTTCAGGGTGCAAGCTGCTTAACCGAAACAAACAGTTCTCAGAAGTCAATTAGTTTGTCAAATGAAAAATTACCAACAAAATCTCTTAAGTCCCAATTTCTCTGATACAAAAGAAAGGTAAAAAAAATGCAAACTTTTCATTATATTGCAAAAATAAAATCTATCAAACTTCCACCAAAATTATTTATAGCAAAGAAAACACAAAATTAGCCAACATTTTAAGCAAAGTCCAGAGATAAATTTTAGATAATAAAAACATTCTAATCTAAAAAAAAAACACTAATATAAAGTGATCTAAAAGCTGGCTGCCGCTCTTATGTCTTCCAAGAGACTTACGTTCCCCTGCAGAGCTAGGATCCTCCTTCAGCCATTCCACTGCATTCACCCTGTTCCTCTCCGTGGTGGAAACTACAAAGAAAAACAGGAGTGGGCAATTCCAATGGCTCTGTGAGCAATCTTCTGGTCCCCCCCTCTTCAGGGGGAAGCTTCAGTGGTCTCACAAATTCTGTAGACCTCTGCAAACAAGGTAAAGTCAGCCAGGTCTCAGAGCTCTGAGAAGCTCTGACTTATCGAGCTGCCAGCCAGGCTTGGCGTCTAGTCCATTTATAAATTGAAATAAATAAAAACTTCCCTAAATGTTCTAAAGATTTTTGTTTCTCCAATAGGTATTGCTGGTTGATCTTATTTGTTATTTGCAACTGCTGATCAATTATAATTTCCCCTCTTTACCTGAGGCCCACCCAGTCCAATATCTTTATGTTGCTCTCCATTAGGTAAAGGTAAAGGTTTTCCCCTGCACAGTCGTGTCCGAATCTAGGGGGCGGTGCTCATCTCTGTTTCTTAGCCGAAGAGCCAGTGTTGTCCGAAGACGCTTCCGCGGTCATGTGGCCGGCATGACATGCGCGAAACGCTGTTACCATCCCACCAAGGTGGTACCTATTTATCTACTTGCATTTGCGTGCTTTCGAATTGCTAGGTTGGCAAGAGCTGGGGTGAGTGCGAGAGCTCACTCTGTCACGAGGCGCTTGGGTCTCGAACTGCCAACCTTCCGATCGACAAGCCTGGTGTCTTAACCACTGAGCCATCGCGCCCCTGCTCTCCATTACCATGTTTTTTTTCCTTTCCAGTGTAATACACAAGGTTTCAGATTGTATGCAACTTTATTGCATGCAATAAGCCACTTGTTATTTATTTATTATTTGTTAGTTTTTAAATGTATTATTTTCCCCTATAATGCACTGGTTTAAAAAATGCACAAAAGCATTTAAAAAACAAATCAACAGCACTGTTTGGAAAAAAGTAAAACCAAATAATAATAGAACCAAAGCAAGTTAAAATTCTACTTCTACAGCAAGCAGATTACTACTACCAAGACTTGCCTGGATATTTTTAGACTACTCATTGTTAGAGGACTAATGCGCTTTGGAAGAATTAAACCATTCAGTGAATAGGAACATGATTAATGATGTTATGAGAAGGGTTTAAAAATAGTGCTTAAAAAAAGAATTGTAATTAAAAACAAAATAAAACCTGAACATTTTCCAGGACCTCTCTTAATTTTGAATAATACTCAACTTGCATCATTTTTTTGAAGAACGCACAAAAATGGAACTGTCATAAGCACACTGCATCTTGCAAGACACCCATGAAGGTATAAGAGATATATCTGCTTGATAGTACTCTACAAATAACTTTATCTACAAAGCTTGACAGCACAGGCAATATAAGTGTGCATATGACAATACTTTTGGAGGTACTAAAGAAGCAGAATATGATTCAAGAATGGCATCACAATATTGCAAAGGGTACAGGATACGGTACAACTGCATGTTTACAGCATTGTCAGGGAATGTGGAATGCACATTTCAAATTATGAATGCATCTGCTGTAGATATGAAAATATTTTTGGGCCCTTCTTTGTAGAAGCTCTTTGTACTACTTTAGTAGTAGCCAGTGTAGTTTGGAGTCATGAACAGAATTAGATGTGTGTGTACACTTTGCTCTTATAATTATTAAATGAAAAGAATCCTGTGGGATCTGTATTTAATCAGAAGCATTTTAAGTAAAATTGAAATGACATGTTCTGTACTATATCATGTTGGAGACTAAAGTCCAGCTACATAACCATTTAGTTACCAAGTGAGAGAGGAAGTAGATACATTTACGAAAAATTCCATTAGCATGTCAGGAAGAATTGTATCCCCTGTTGGCTATTTAAAGGGTGTCCATTGTTTGAAACAAAACTAATTGAGGGGTGGGGATAGAATGCCTGACAGGCTACAATGTCATCTGGCTGGAAATAGAAAACTACAGAATTCACACTGGAATGTTTCTGAGAAACCAAATTATACCTGTGTTGCCAAGATCTGTAATAGATGTCAGTGGAATGTCTGAAGTTTGACTCCATGGATTGGAAAAAGCAAGCTTGCTTACAAGCACACCCAAACTTTCAGATGAATTTCAACTTCACTTGTAAATAAGCTCAGCCTCGTGCTGAGCTATGCCTACTTTTCTCCAAACATTACAAAATAACCAAGCAGAAGAGGGACAGTAGTAGTTGCTTCCCTGTTCTTAAAAACCCTAATACAAACACCATGGCATAAAGATAATTGGAAATGGCTGGAATGGAAAGGTTCTGTGGATGGGATTTCATGTTTCCCTTCCTGCTCTTCTCTTACCCAGTGGCTCATCATGGGCCATAACGTCTGCAGCAGAGGATAGGGGAACACGCATGAGAGTTGAATAGGGGGACTTTCTTCTCAGCTGGTTTTCCTTCCTTCCAACTTACAATTTGAGCAAGGGGGATGGAATAGGTTAAGTTTGCTGTGGGGATGGCTTAGAAGAGCAGATGAGAGGCAGGAAGTTCCATAAGGGCCTTGTTTTCTCTAAGATTTCAGTGAATTCAAGCTTTTTTGGAAAATTCTTTGGAAAAGCTTAAAGTGTGACTGTTCTGAACTCAAATGGGCAAAGCTTAGTATACTGTTACAAATTTGGCCTTCATTAGAAAGAGAAAACCACTGGCTTTTTAATTGTTGAATATTTGGGTACTCAGTGTTGTAGTTGCTGTACAAGTCAGATGGATAGAGTCAGATCTCTGCTTATATTAACTATGACAGTAATGGGAAATACTATGATTTAATCAAACAGCCAGAATTTTTTTGAAATGAAGTTTTTCTCAGATTGCACTTAACTCCTGGTGGATGCATCCATGGCAACAATATGGAAGCAGCTTGCCATTGCCACCTTTTCAGGTGATTCTTTGACTTCCTAGTGATCTACAGACTATGGATTTCCTGATGGTTCCCATCCGGTATTGACCAGGAGTGATCCTGCTTAGCTTTTTGAGATCAACTAGGGTCAGCTGGATCCTGCCAAGTGATAAATAGTATAAGATGGTTAGGTTAAGCAAAGCTTTGTGGAAAAAAAAACAAAGGAAAGAAAAATAAGTCTGTACTAAAAAGAGAAAGGAAGCTGCTCAAATAGCCAAATGAGAATGGAAGAAATGTGATTTATCTAATTTCAAGAGAAGCTTGAACAGATGAAGAAATGTATAAGTTCTTGGGATGGGGTGAGGGCAAGAAATGCTCTACCATTCTAGCAGAAGAGACTACAGGTAGTCCTCATTCGGTGACCATTCAAAGTTACAACAGTGCTGGACGAGGGGACTTACAACCGTTCATCATAGTTGCGGCTATCACAGCGTCCCTGCGGTCACGTGATAACATTCAGGTGCTTGGCAACTGGCCTGCAGTTACGACGGTCACAGTGTCCTGCAGTCACATGATCACCATTTGTGACCTTCACTGCTGGCTTCCAACAAGCAAAGTCAATGGGGAAGCTGGCAAGAGGTCGCAAATGGCGGTCACATGACTGCAGGATGCTGCGACCGTGCAGGATTCGCCTAAGGGTGGCAATTGGAACTGCCGCAACTGCCATCGTAAATTGGCATAGTCATGTGACATTGTGCTTTATGACTGTGTCGCTTAGCGACAGAGTTGCGTATCCCAATTACCATTGTTAAGCAAGGACTGCCTGTAGTGAATTTGTTTAGATGAGCCTATTTATCTTAATCAGCTCCTTAGTAAAGGATGATTGGACAAGGAATTTTATTATGCTGCTGTTCAGCTGTTGATTTTTGTGGGCTAACTTTTGGAGCTCCTCCCCGCTCTTTTTTTTTTTTTTTTTTGGCCAGTGATGTTAATTACACAATCTTCATCTGGCCTTTTGTATCCAGTGGCAGTATAGGTGAGAGGGCTAAAGCTGTTAAGGGCTGCTTGGTTCAGAAGCAGAGAACCTAAGATTAATCAGGACCATTACCAAAATATGATGCAAATGTTTTAAACATCTAAGGCCAAGAAAAAAAGCATCAAGAAGCCTTTCCCATGTAAAGCCAGAAGAAAAGCATAAGATTTAAACTCTGTGTCTGTATTGCTGGATTCTCTAGTAATTGATAATCTAGTCCTTCACTCTTCCACAGCTAGTTGCTGGATGTTAGTTTAGTTTCTAGATACAGATTTATTATCCTGGGTGAAGCTGTGAGAATAGGTTCTTTAACTTTATATACTGGGATACCACTTACAAAAACTTAAATCAGCAATTCTCTCTGACTCACTTATCTCACGTTTTCATTTTTAGACTGTAATTTTATTTATTTGTGTCTTACCCTTATGTAAGATCTTTTCCCAGTCTTTTCTGTTTTTTAAAAAAAGAACTGTTGGATAATGTTCTGTGTTTTCCTTCCTTCCTTCCTTCCTTCCTTCCTTCCTTCCTTCCTTCCTTCCTTCGAAGCAGTCCTTATAGCAACAAGATATATCTACAGTTTTATGTTGTATGGTGAGGTTGTCAGTTGATGCATAATTTTGGTGACCAATCTCACCAATGTTTTTGAGTTACAATAACAGTCCAGATATAATGAAGATTATTAGTAGCCGCCTTATGATTTATTTATTTATTTTCTATCCCACCTTTATTATTTTTTATAAATATATCAAGGCGGTGAACATACCAAATACTCCTTCCTCCTCCTATTTTCCCCTCAACAACAACCCTGTGAGGTGAGTTGGGCTGAGAGAGAGTGACTGGCCCAAGGTCACCCAGCCGGCTTTCATGCCTAAGGCGGGACTAGAACTCTCAGTCTCCTGGTTTCTAGCCCATTGACTTAACCACTAGACCAAACTGATGGGAGAGTAGTGCAACAGAATATGGCAATTAGAATTTTGAAGCTAGAGTTAATTGAACTACTTTTTAAAATACTAGTTCTATAGCTAATATATACATTCAAAATTATTATACTTCTTGCTTTATGTAGATCTTTTCTGTGAACAAATAATAATAATAATTCCATATTAGTGGTTGCCATAAGGCAAGGCTTTGCCCTTTTTTGAGTTTCTCCAGCAGCCTCAGCATTAAATGCTACTGATTCTACTGCAGCCTTTAGGCTTTATGTAACTGCTGTGTTAATGGAGTAGTTAACTCATATAATTAAAGCAACTGTAGTAGAACTGCATTTTGTAGCTAGCCAAGCCTTACCATTTTAAGTGTATTATGATAGTTATATTTGCACACTCAAGGGTATTTATAGCACAGCACTTGGTTTAAAGCTGGTTTGTCATATGTTCACTAGACAGCTTAAATAGTGTAGTGGAAATTACATTTCAATACATTTGTAATATAACAATGAGGAAAACATGTAAAAATTATAACAAGATAATACATGTGAAATGTTTTCTGAAGCCTAATGTATGTGAATGTGACAAATATTTTATTCTACAGCACTATAATCAGGGAGTTAGGAGTGATCATAGCTGGGTTTGCCACTGAAATGTATGCATATAGCCAGTCTGAAATTATTCCTGTGTAAATGCCAATGAAATTTATTCACTGCAGAAAACTATTGGTTGTTGTGACCACTATCTTTGGAAAGCCTTTCTGTTTTCTTCTCTGTTCTGCCCTCAAGTGGCCATTAGCATATTACTTCAGACCCATTAATCTAGCCTGCCTAGTATAGATTGACCTATTCATAGTAATGGCTGTAACCAGTCCACATTATTTATATATATTAGCCAAGCCTGGGAGGAACCTCATCCTAGGAGATCCTAGGGTGCTTTGCCTGGTCTAGCTATCCTGGGATCCTCAGTTATTAAAATGAGATCCCCGGGCCTCAGCAACTGTCTACATCAGTTAAACTACAACTCATTTTTACCATATCATGCCTTGCCATTTTACATTCACTGACCATCTCCTCATCTGAACATCCAGCAGCTGCTATGGACTGAGAGAATCGGCATTTGCATCTACACTGCATGGAAGCCAAAACTCCTCCTGTTTGTTTTCCCTGTAACACAGTAAAAATGATCCTGGACATTAAGATGATCTTGGAGTGGTATGAGTTTAATGTTATCAGATAAATGGGACTCCAGCTTCACATCTCTTAAAATCAGCATATTCCCCTTCTGCTAGTAAAGGTAAAGGTTCCCCCCGCACATTTGTGCAGTCGTGTCCGACTCTAGGGGCCGGTGCTCATCTCCGTTTGTTAGCCGAAGAGCCAGCGTTGTCCGAAGACGCTTCCACGGTCATGTGGCCGCATGACGCACGCGGAACGCTGTTACCTACCCACCGAAGTGGTACCTATTCATCTACTTGCATTTGCATGCTTTCGAATTGCTAGGTTGGCAAGAGCTGGAGCTAGTGCGGGAGCTCACTCCGCACGCAGGGCTAGGGATTCGAACCGCTGAACTTGCGATCTACAAGCCTGGTGTCTTACCCGCTGAGCCACCACGCCCCTTCTGCTAAGTTTCAGTTAATAACGTACTAAACTCTTATGATGCTATCGTATTTTCTGATTGTATTGGGTTGCTTTAACTTATTTTTGACCTGGTTTATAATAAAGGTTATATATGTATATATTATAGAGTAATTTTTCAGGAAAATTAGTAATTAAAAATTGCATCTGCAGCATTTGATTTTAATCATTTTGGTGAAGGCATAATCATCATTTGAGCACCAAATGTACAGTATAACAACTGATTCCCCCCCCCCCCCAAGCTCTGACCAAGTAAAAGAAGAAGTAAATGAAAACTGCATCTGACATCAACACCCAGCATGGTGGAGCAAACACTTGAGCCTGTTGATCTAAGATAGCCTTAGTGTGAATTGTGAACTGGGTGAAATAGCTGCTGTCATTCTTTTATTCCAAAGTACATCCTAGATTAATGAAGACTGCAGTGGCTGCGGTGCTTAACCTGGTACTTTTCTTCGGAGCAGAGAATGCCACCTGTCTTTCCCATCAACTAGCCCAGGAAAGCATGCCCAGAAGGACAACTCTGGGCACATAATGCCAAGCCTTTATGTGGCTTCTTTCATTATGGCTTAATGTGAACTCTAACCTATGTGATTCTTAGACCCACTGTCAAAGAATTGCATTCCTTTAGACTACTCCAAGGTTACACAGCAATTATCATGGCTGAGCAAAGTTTTGAACTGGGTCTATCGACTACTCACCTTGACTCTACTAACACTACTGTGTTAGTATGTAGATAGTATGATAATATATATTTTATCTGCCAATTAAAAGTAGAACTTCATGTTAAAAAAGTCAGTTGTGCAGAATCATGTGACTGGTATGATGCTTTGTTTGTCTCAATGTAGCATGATTTTTGGCTTAGGGGAATGAAGGATTTTTTATTTTCCAAACTTGTAAAGAAAGAAGTGTATCTTCACAGGAGAGGACAATGATAACAATATCTTAAAAGAACTTACATTTTTAATGTTGTCCATTTCCAACCCTTAATAATTCAGTCTTACTGGGGATTTGCATCAAGAATCCAAAGTCTTGTTCATACTTTTTAAGACTCTTTTCCATTTCAGAAATATTGTTATTCTCACTGTAGGTTGTAAGACCTGTTTAGCCATGTTCCTTCCTTGTGCACTCTTATGGAACAAATCAATTTTGTAAAGGTCTTTTCATTGTTTATTTTAATACCAAGCTCGTAGTTCTTGGTTAGCTTCCAATAGGTTTCCTGTTTGCTCCCCTAACATTTAATAGAGGCAATTAGCATGGTGAAAAGTCCTGGCAGTCAGTCTAAAGCTGAAGTAAGAGGAGTTGGGAAACATTGTCTTGTTAGGCATCTTGGTCCAAGATTAGTTTGAAATATTTTCCTTTCTATGTTGCCTCCATAGCCACTTCTGAAGTTGTTTCTCCATTTCTGAGATTAATCTTTTTGTCACATGTGGCTGTGGTTTCAGGCATAATCATATTACATTCAACTGACTGCTCTCTTTTTGCAGACTTGAGGGGGGAAACTGTGGTAAGGTTGAATGTTTCAATTGTGATGCAGATATCAAAAGAGATTTTACTTTTAAGACCAGAACACCTCCTTGCAAGCAATCATCACCCAGATATGCAAAGATTAACACCAAGATTAGCACCAGAGGAACAATCAAACAGCACAATATACCCTAATCAAGGGACTATTAACTCAGTCAATCAACCAAGTAGCAAACAACAGCCCAATCAAGGAACTCCTAAGGAGAGAACAACACCTCCACCAACACAAGCAGGACAAGCCATGGTATATAAACAGAGAGCAAGTACCACTCCCTTTTTGCACTGAAGATGTTGCCTAGCCTGGCAATGAAAGGTCTACAAGAAAACAACAAGGCTCAGAGAGCACCAAGGACTCCACAGATTTTACTTTTTAATAGTGTGGCAATCATGCAATTTTTCCCTTTCAGATTTTCTAAAGCCAGTGTTGTTGTTCTTGTTATTAGATATCTATCTATCTATCTATCTATCTATCTATCTATCTATCTATCTATCTATCTATCTATCTATCTATCTATCTATCTATCCTGGACAACTAAAGGCAGCGAACATACTGTACCTAATACTCTGCCTCCTATTTTCCCCCACAACAACAACCCTGTGAGGTGGGTTGGGCTGAGAGAGAGCGACTGGCCCGAAGTCAGCCATCCTAGAACTCACAATCTCCTGCTTTGTAGCCAGCACCTTAACCACTACACCCAACTAGCTCTCTGAATGCTGTATGTATGTCTGTATGTCTGTATGTAGTATGTATGTATGTTTGTATGTAATGCTATACTGTGTTGAACTGGTTTGTTCAGAATGCCTGCTCTGAATAGGAATCTCTGCTTTCAAACATTGAAACAGCTAGAGTATTTCAATGTTTCTTGGGGGACTCCCAGGCAATAGATATTGCTGAAAAGAGAGCATGAGGGAGATGTGGCCCTGCAAGTGCCAAAGCAGCAGCTTCCCCCCAGTTAGCATCCATGGAATCTAATACATATTTGACTGAAATCTGATCAGATATTTGTAAAATCTGCTAAGATCTTAGGAGACGAAATTCAGCTATTGTCTTGTCTTGAATTGTATTTTAGCACCTGCAGGACTATGCAAGATCTTGTAGTAGCTTTCAGCACATGAAAATGCCCATGGCATATGGAAATATCCACTATTTTGTTGCACTGTAACTATATAACTCAGCTTGATTTCAGCTACTGGGGTGGGTAGAGTTAAAACCAGAATTATTGTGCTTTCCAACTAATGTGAGTTATATACAGTATTTCAAATTTTTGTTGATTCAGTCCTTTTTGTATTTGAAAACAGTGCACAGTAACAACTTTGAACAGCATGCAGATACATCTGCCAAATGTTTCAGTGACAACAATGTAAAATTAATTACACACATATGAAACTTGCAAAGTAATTGCAGTCTACATTATATATTTATGAGGTAGGCACTCAGTCCAAGTTGCCAGCCCCATGCTTAATGGTACTTTGTAATGTGCCTGTCTTAACTGCTGCTTTAAATGAAAAATGAAATGAAAAGGTATCTTAAATTGTTAGTTATGGTTGTTTCCCTCCCCTCCTGAAGGTTAGATGATTTAATCATTCACCTACTGAACGGTAAACTGCCCACTGGAATCAAGGTGAGAGCTGTCACTTCTGGATACTGGGAGCATCTTCAAATGGTGTCTCTCAGGGAGCCATCTTCGTTTCTTCCTCAAGTGCTCATTAGGAATTAGGCTGATGGGAAGCCCAAGAGGGCCATGGCTTGAGGTGCCTGAAGAACATTATGTAGTCCACCTGTAGCCATGGCAGCTGACCGGGTGACTTTGGGTCACTCATTCTCCCTCAGCCCAACTTGCCTCCCAGGGCAATAGTGGGAAAAAATAGAAGGGACCACTGTGTACATTGCCTTGAACTCCTGAATAAAAAGGCAGGGAATATATTTAAAGAATGAATAAATGTCATACATTTGAGTTTATTAAACCCTGACCTGGCTAGTCAATACAAAGAGTAGTCATCTCTTAAAGCAATTGCCCTATTTGTCTTAATGTAGTTTTAATTTCCTTTTTGCTGCTTGGCATAAGACCTTGCTAGATGGTGGTGGTGGTTCAGTCATTTAGTTGTGTCCGACTCTTCGTGACCCCATGGACCAAAGCACGCCAGGCCTTCCTGTCCTCCACTGTTTCCCGGAGTTTACTGAAATTCATGTTCGTTACATCGGTGATGCTATCTAACCATCTCATCCTCTGCCGTCCCCTTCTCCTTTTGCCTTCAGTCTTTCCCAGCATCAGGGTCTTTTCCAGTGAGTCCTCTCTTTGCATTAGGTGGCCAAAGTATTTGAGCTTCAGCTTCAGTATCTGTCCTTCCAATGAGCAGTCAGGGTTGCTAGATGGTACCATGAAAATATTCTAATAAAGCTAATAAACTTCTATTGATTTATTGTGAAAAAGTTTGTTTAGGAATTTCAGTGCAATTTGTTTTGTTTTTAAGGCACTTTTTTTCTTTTAAAATAAGTTATCTATACTTCCTTTGTCTCTATGGTGATGGCCCTACTCATTTATGTTGTTTTGCCAGCCTTCATTTTCAAGTTCATTTGTATATACTGGTATTTTTCGAACTTCATGGAAGGGGAGCTGGTGGGCTCAAAAACCTGCTGCTCCCATGTAGCCATTCTTTGAACAGCATGTAAAGTCAGGCTCAGATGGAGCAAGCTTTCTGGATGAGCATTGGGCTGTAGCTAACGACCCACTGTAATGATGGCAATTCTTATCATGCAGTGAACCTTGACAGGGATCTTTGTTTTATTTTTTTATGTTCTTGTTTCCAGAAGTTGCCTCTCTTAGTGTGTCCCAAATTGTTTGTTAGGGATGCTGTTGCAAAACATAACATCTACTAAATAATTAATAGTGCTTCTTTGCTTTGAGTCATTCCTCACAGAGGGACCCAGCAGAATTTCCTCCTTTTTAAGATTAAGGGGGGACGGGCGCGATGGCTCAGCGGTTAAGACGCCAGGCTTGTCGATCGGAAGGTTGGCGGTTCGAGACCCGAGTGCCGTGTGACGGACTGAGCTCCCGCACTCGCCCCAGCTCTTGCCAACCTAGCAATTCGAAAGCATGCAAATGCAAGTAGATGAATAGGTACCACTTCGGTGGGATGGTAACAGCGTTCCGCGCGTATCATGCCGGCCGCATGACCGTGGAAGCGGCTTCAGAGAGCGCTGGCTCTTCAGCTAAGAAACGGAGATGAGCACCGCCCCCTAGAGTCGGACACGACTGTGCAGGGGAAAACCTTTACCTTTACCTAAGATTAAGGGGAGGCTGCATGATGCATCTTTTTGTGGATCACTACTCAGGATTCAACAAATCAGGCAGACATTTCAGTGAGTCATGTAGAAAAATGAGTTGTCTCCACAAAATGTCAAATACTTTCTCTTGCACAGTAAGAATAAGCATTTCCAACTACTAATGGAGCATGCTTCTGTATTTAATGCAGAATACTACATATTCCCTAGCTACCAAAAATGTAGGAAACACTACCCATGTCCCTTATTGACTTTGGTCTTAAAATGTAAGTATTCTATTTGGCTTTCTGATTTCTAGATATTTAATAATAGAGTTAGTTTATGAAAAAGAATGATCAGGTAAAACACTTTTTTACAGTTGAAAGCCTGAAATAATACTATAATCTGAAAAACTATCACAGATTGTATTGCAATTTATTTTCATGCAAATGGTCAGAAACATAGTATTAGGTGTTTGCGTAGTTAAAATATGTATCTGGCCTTGAATTCAGTTCAAGGGAACTGAAATTCATTCAGCAACTCACTTAGCAGTGACTTGCATATTTAATGACAACATCTAATATGCAGGGATTTTGTTGCTTAGACTGGATCCTTAGACTGGTTGATAGAGAGAACATCCTTAACAGCTGTAATTGGATCCTAATCAGAATGCAAATACATGGCAAATAATTAGGTGATTGGAGTTGGATGTCATTACTTTCATACTGAACAGGTATACTGTAGCTCAAATACCAGTGCAAAGGCAAGCATGAAACTTTATCAAGACGCCTGGTTTCAGTATATGTTTTTAACTATAAGCTCTGTGGCCTGAACTTGTAATTAAGGAATAGCCTTAATCAGGATACCCCTGATTCAAATGTTGCCTCTGTTACAAATTTACTATATGGCCTGAGGCCTGCCAGTCCCTAAATCTTATTTCTCCCACATGTGCAATATACAGACAATAACATTGAGCCGAGACTTCATTTTTAGCAATAATAATTTACTCAGAACTCTTCAGGACAATATTTTTGGTTTCCCATTTGCTTAAAATTTGATTCCATTGAAACAACTCTTGGTGGCATTCAGACTAGATTTCTGCTAAACATCTGGAAGTGTCTAAATCTAGTAAAATGTAATTCAAAGATATTAGTGTGGCATTAATGAAGTTGGCTTAGATGAACAGAGCACTGCACAGCTCACAGTTGAGTCTTATTTAGGTTGATAGAGAAGTGTCATTTGTGTCAGAGGACAGTGAAAAAGTTGTTAAATGCACTGGGAGTAAGATTCATCTTGATACTATTTTCTCAAGTTTCAGGAATTGCAGCAATTGTTTATACCCCACTTTTATGAAGATTCACTTAAAACACCTTTCTAAGAGCTCAACTTAGTCATTAGGGTATATTTTATTCAGGTTTTAACTGTGGGGCAGGGTCCAAACTACCAACATGCCTATATCTAATTACTTAGAAACACTACTTTTTTACAACAATTACACTGGAGATGGTTCAATTTCACTTACACAGTTTCAGAGTTATTTTAAAAGGAATTTTGTGAGTACTGATACCAAAAGTGATACCGTTAGAAAACTAAATTTCATCTAATAATGTTACAAGAGGCCCTATTTTTAGATTAAAATCTGCCGTGCTTAGGGACCCACTTGTTCATTCAGGGCTTTGAATCTGTGCATCGGGATCCAACCTTAATGTTATTGCTAGCTGGGCAATGGTAGTTTTAGCTGAGGATCAATAATTGCACAGTATTATGCACTGAAGGTCCTCCAAAAAGCAGGAGGGCTTTTAATTAGAAAGCCAGATGCCATATTTTGGAAAAGATTTTGAGAGCACAAGTAGCGTAGCTGTTCAGTTTTGAAGTTTCCAATCCATTTTCAAAGGCAGTTCCACATATAATTCACTGTTGTTATCCAAAATAGGCATTCTGAAACTGTGAATAATTATTGCAAGGTTCTTTCTGTCCAAGTAAGGTTATAACTGCTATATCCTCTAAAGGTGATAAAAAACACTGCACCTCCTTATCTTCTACAGTGATGGTTGACAGTGATGGCTGTAAGAGTATCTCGAGGCGAAGCTTCTGAACTGAGTGAACACCGCAACTGAACTGAATAACCACCCACAAACACTATAGGAAGTGACCCATGTTAGTATATGGTAACCAGAAATCAGAAGGAGTCTGGTAGCACCTTTTCCAACTAACACATTTTATTAAAAGGTATAATAAATGTAAATGTATAAAAGCTACAGTTCACTTTATCAGATGCATAGAGTGGTTAAACGGATGTAAGATTTAAATTGGAATGAGACAAGGGGGAGGGAGGGGAAGACAGGTTGGTTATACAGATGCAGGTCACACATGAGGCACATTACAAACATCTTATCAATTAACAATTGTGTTAAAAAAAACATTGTTCTGGTTGAGACCTTTTGAGATCGCCTGAAAGCTTATGCCTTTTAACCAAAATTGTTAGTCGGTAAAGATGCTACCAGATTTCTTCTGATTCTTGGCACCCACAAACAGAGTCATTATTTTGTCTGAACTGAATCTCAGCTCATTTGCTTCAGTCTATTACTCTGTTCAAGTTCAGATCATCATCAATTGTATATTGGCTGAATGTATTGGATGCACAAATGTCATAAAAATATGTTAGTGTTAGATAATAAATTTCTAATATGCTTGGCAAAAATTTATTCTTGGAAATCTTTTTTTTAATGCTACCATCTTGACAGAGGATACCAAATTCTTCAGTGCTGGCATCAAATTTTAAATGACAGTGTTTTTCCTGTCATTTTATTAGTATGCTCTTTTTTTAGCTTCCTTACCATTTGCAGAATATTTTTGCTTCATTAAAAAATCCAGTCATGCTTCCTGTTCTCAACAGAATGTGTCCTTAGCTACCATGTGCCTATAAACTTCCATCATTCTATCAATGTCCAAATCTCCGAACACAGTGCAAATTGTTATAACATTTGTGATGGTATATCATCTTTTACATGGAATTGCCTCCCTTTTGCGGCCATTTGGCACATTATTTTACAACATGAATTATAAATGAGTTCATAATTACTATGTTTGTAGGTTGCTGAAGTTATGTCTCCAATACTGAAGTTTTTTTTCCAATTTGCTAATGTTTTTCATATTTTACATCTTATGCCCATCCCAGTGGAAACAGCTGAGAGAAGCTAGCCATTCAGTTCAGTAAAGGGAAGCCAGAATATTCCTGCCTTTGGTAACTCAGTCAATTTTAGTGGACATTCTTTTGGACCTACTTGAAACTACTTAAGGAGAGGTGCAGTGGTTTGCTAATTAAAGCCAATTGTTGGGACTATTTTAAAAACGTTCTATTTTTAAAATGTGTACGTCACCTCTGGATTCCCTGTTGAACAACTAGAACTGATAGCTAAATAGAAACTGAATACCAGTACCTCATGAACAGTATCACATTTAGTGAGAAGAGAAGGGGATGGGTTCCAAATTAAATGTAGCACAAGAACACTCAGTAAAATCATCTTTAATATCTCCACCTTCAGGTATTATTGTATTTACCGCAGAAAATACTTTGTAAGAGTTATGATTTCTGTTGTCTGTTCTAAATAATGTCAGTAACCTTGCTGTTTTAGGTCAAAGGCTGTTTTAGCAGCACCCATTTGGCTCCAAGTTAGCTGCAGTATTTTGCAAGCAAATCATATTGAAAAATTTAAGTTTTGTCGATCAGTTACAGTTTTACCTTCAGAGTTTTCATTATCAGGAAAATATATGGGAAATTTTGACATGGACTAGGTTGATTTCTAGTGACAGTTGGCTGTACACACTAATTTCAAAGAGAATCTTCAGTTTTGATTCAGAAAAACTCCAAGAGAATAACAAAGGAACTGACAGGCTATAATCATGCAAGAAGCTTGCAAAGTTAGATTAATTAGTCAAATTTTATAAGACAAAGGATTGAATTGCTTATAATGTTATTTAATCTTTCATAAATACTTAGTAAAATCTTAAAGACAAAACACATAATCAAACTCTAAAAAGCATGTTGAATAAATATATAATTACAATAACAACTAATACATAGTAAATAAAATTGTAGCAGGATAAAATCTTAGCTAAAAGTGGGTAGTACCCTATAATTAACGTAAAGTGGAATGCCTGCATTTTAAAAACATCCTGAAAGCCAGAAAAGAGATGATGAGATAATAAGATAATAAACTGAAATTATAAAGATTAAAATCTAAGTTAAACATTAGAAGTAAATGTCAACAATTCTGTTTAGCAGGTATGGACAGTCTCTGGTAACTCACATCCTTTACTTCAAGTTTTCCTATATGATAAATGGGGAGGGGAAAAGAAAATTGCAAGAATCACTTCCGCTGATTATCATCTACACACTCAATTAGAAATTAGGGCCATCCCTCCATCTCATCTGAGCTCAGAAGCAAGGCATGTGAAAAAGCTCAAGAGTAATTTGGGACTATTATCTAATTTCTATTGATATTTGAAGAAGAAAAGCAGAGGGAGAGATTTTTTTCTAACCTCAATGCAAATGACTGATACTCATATTTCTTCTTTGAAACATCTGTGCTTCTTTAGGAAGGAGGAAAGGGTTTCTTGAGAACACAGAACCTCATTACTTGTTGACTTGAAAGGAAACTAAGCAGTGAGCCAAGGTATTTAAAGATGATGCCCAGCTTTCTTCCATAAAAGGCTGTCTCTCAAAAACAACAACAACAACAAAAAACACCACCACCATCTTGGTATGTCTCTTTTGGGAATACTTCTTCCTGATTCTGTGACAGCTGGAAGTTATTTAAGGTCTTGCCAAGGTAGTAGTAACCTGTGAGGTTTTTTAAGAACTGAAATTCATACACTGCTTGCCTCTCATTTTTTGGTCTACCTTTGGGCCAAGCAGGTGCTGAAAGCCAATAACATGTGTTCAATTATTTAAGTAGGAGTGAGAAAACCACATCCCCCAGACCCATTTTTGTGGCCTTCAGTTCCCCTTTAATATTTTGAGTCTGCAAAAGGGCGGTTGCAGTATAAGCTCTGTAGTAAGGTTTATCACAGTTAAAAAAATCAGAACATCCAACCCCTCTACATATGTAACATGTCCCCAGCCACTGCTGCCCTTGGCCCACCACAGTTATGTGCAGCACCCAGCTATCAGAAGGTTGCCCATTCCTATTAAAAAAAAAAAGTGCATCATGGTCCAAGGTCCTCAAAAACATGATTTCTGGCATAGATCTAGTAGCTCTGATAATATCTCTGATGTCCTAGCCAACTTTGGAAAGCATCAGATTCCTTGCAATGAATTCTATATTTCAAAACCAGCATTTTCAAACAACATTCTGCTGATGCATGTCATTAGAATGCTCTACAATTGGGATGGCCTTGGTAGCCAGCCATTATTTCTAGTTGCCATGACACCCTCCCACAAGACTTCTGGCATATGCAGAGGACACTTGTGAGTGAGAGAGTCCCCTCTGACTTTGTAATGTATTTTGAAAGCACTCAGATTGCGAGAATGTGAGAAAAGGATGCCATCACTTTCCAGACTTCAAGAATCAGAGAAGATATGGGTTCAGTCCTTAATTTTCAGATATGGTTCAGTCCTTAATTTTCAGATATGGTTCAGTCCTTAATTTTCAGATATGGTTCAGTCCTTAATTTTGTGCTTTGTGGTGTGAATTCATTTGAAGCAAAGTATAAAGTCAGAGATTAGATGAATGGGGACTGGTCACCATAATGAGTGCATTTGTGGACCTTTGTTTTGATGCTTTATGGCAGAAAGAGACTTTGATGAGCAAATACAAAATAGACTTAAAATTGGATAGGAAAGTTGATCGTTGGGAATTGTAGAGGGACTCAGACATGGCTAATTTCACTACCCAGACATAACTCTGCCATGTTAACATTATTAAAGATGTTAAAATGTAAGTTTAAATAGTTTACAATTCAAAATTTATGATTTATTTTATTTATTATTAGATTTACTGTATATCCTGCCTTTATTTTTGTACAACTCAAGGTGGCATACATAACGTTTTATCTTCTTATTTTCCTCAACCACAACAACACTTTGGGCTGAGAGACTGACTGGCCCAAATCACCCAGCTGGCTTTCATGCCTAAATTTAATTAAATTTAAATTTAAACTTAAATTGTAAATTTAATTTAAAAGGTAATGGTAAAGGTTTTCCCCTGCACAGTCGTGTCCAACTCTAGGGGGCGGTGCTCATCTCCGTTTCTTAGCCGAAGAGTCAGCGCTGTCCGAAGATGCTTCCGCGGTCATGTGGCTGGAATGACGCACACGGAATGCTATTACCATCCCACGGAAGTGGTACCTATTTATCTACTTGCATTTGCATGCTTTCGAATTGCTAGGTTGGCAAGAGCTGGGGCTGGTGTGGGAGCTCACTCCGTCATGTGGCGCTCGGGTCTCGAACTGCCGATCTTGCGACCTTCTGATCGACAAGCCTGGCGTCTTAACCGCTGAGCCATCGCGCCCCTAAATTTAATTTACTATATATAATTACATTAAAATAGATTTCAATTGATGAAAAATAGATATGATGATTTACAAATATTTTGGGAAATACTCTTTTCCATAAAGGTCTCTTACTAAATGAAGATTAAATTTTTGAAATCATTTAAAAAATATTATTATGCTGCTATATTAAATTTATTAAGATTACTTCAGGGATTTTTAACAATTGAAATAAATTTTGTTACTAGAATTTATAGCAATTGGAATGTTAAAAGTTTTAAGATAAATCCAAATTGTTCATTTTCTCCACTTCCCTGCCATTGCACAATTAATTCCAAAACAGTGTCAAATTGTTAAACATTAAATGTTTAAATGTTAAATATTTAATATTAAATTAAATTAACATTAAATTTAATTAAATCTAAATTAATTAAATTATATTAAATGTTATATTTAACACCAATTCAAGGTGTTGGTTATCACCTTTAAAGCCCTACATGGCATGGGGCCAGGGTACCTGAGGGACCGTCTCATCCCGATAACATCGACCCGCCCCACCCGATCATGCAGGGAGGGCATGCTTTGGACCCCTTCAACAAGAGAACTCCATCTAGCAGGATCCAGGAGTCGAGCCTTCTCTGCGATAGCGCCCACATTGTGGAACATCTTGCCCCCGGAGATGAGGCTGGCCCCCTCATTCCTGACCTTCCGGAAGACACTTAAGACCTGGCTCTGCCGCCTTGCCTGGGACAAGGGAGGTAATAGTACCTCCTGGGGGTGGCTGGCCCCACAATGTCCTCCTGATAGCTGATTTTACCATCTCTTAGATTTTTAACTATTTATTGTTATATTGTAATTTTATATGTATAGATTTTAACTGTTGATATGTTGTAAACCGCCCAGAGTCCCCTATTCGGGGAGATGGGTAGGGATAAATTTAAACATCAATAAATAAATAAATAAATAAATAAATTGTTTGCAATAAATTGTTTAAGGAAAGGTTGATTTAAACTATATGAATTTATGGTCTATTCTCTGAAATTTTTAATGGTCATATGTGATATAAAATAAGTCAAAAGTACTTTAAAGTCAGAGAAAACGTTAGGACAGAAATCAGTGTTAGAGCTTGTGTGTTTTATAAACCTTTGTTTTCTTGGGAGTCCCTAACTTCAAACTGTGCACTGTTGAACCATTACCAGGCTAGAAGAGTTAACCTTAAATTAGCAATTTTAAAGATCTTATAGTCTTATGATGGAACCATGTTGATTTGCATTCCCTTAGTGGGATTATTTTCTGGAGGTGGCACTAATAGAGCTTTATGCTTTAATGTGCTCTATATTTGCAGCAACCTATCTTAATTGTATGATGATTTAAAAATAGTGTGTAGAGTATAACACTGTTATACATAGGGCATGTGTTAAGTGAGGGAAAAGTTAGTTAAAAACAAAGTACAAACCAGGTTACTGCACTGAGAGTCAAACACTCAGGTGATAGCTAGCTCTTTGTTTGGCCTGTGGAGGAACGTCATTGCTGAGAAGGGTCTCTTTTTGCATATTGTTTCTGATGATGGAAGACAGAGGAAAGTGTCCTCAGCAAACATGTACCAGGAAAGGTGTTTTCTTGAATATTCCAAACCAGTTAAACTTTGAACAATATCGTTAACGGCATGAACATGAACTGGTGGCAGCTTGGCAACAAGTGCTGGTTCTTTAGAACCTGTGAAATATTGTTTCTGAAAGATACTTCTCATAGGGTTATCTCTGAGAGTGGTCTGATGCAGAATGCTTTTTGTTGTTGTTGTTCAGTTACTAGTAATGATCATAGCTGGTAACTAACTGAAATTGACCAAAAGCACCCTGAGAATGGTAGAGCCTCTGTGGACAAAGATGTTTCTTGCAGCACCTTTAATCAATGTATTTGGGTTTTGGGGGTGGGTTCATGTTTTCATATATTGTTGCTTTTCCTGAGCAAGGGTCTCCTCCTGAGGATTACTACCCTAAAGTGGCAGAAGAGCTAAATAGCTCAGCGAACCTGAGGACAACACTGGTGAGTGCAGGAGATCCAGGGAGAATTACCCTTGCTGGTAAGGCGAAAAGGAAAGAGTGAAGCTCAGAGTAATCCACAAGAGAACGTGGGCTGGTAAAGCTCTGTGTGAAGTCCTCCTAGAAGACACAATTCTAAAATCTAATCCAGGCCAGAAGAAAGCAGCAGCAGTCACAACTGTATTGTTGCCTAGAAAACTGGGTGGATGTGGCTGAAATATTTAGACAAGTTTGGGTGGCAATTATGATATGGAAAGAAGGGACCAAAAACTTTTCAGGCTTACCATGTTCAAACCTTTCTTCAGATTCAGAGGTTACTTTGAGGGTGATATTGGATCAGGTAGACCTATCTAGACGCGATCATGAGAAGGGCTAAGTTTTCCCCAATTTCTTGCATGATAAGGAGGGTGCCTGATGCACACAAACTATGGTTAGATGCAAAGTATCCAGCACTCTGTGTTGGATTGCTGTGTGTCTTCCATTTTTGCTAACCAAGAAGCCTTTTTAATTCCAACTGCAAAGTTAAAAAAGCATGTGTTTTTGCTAATATTTTAGTAAGGCTATGAGTTATAATCATTCCAGCAGATTAATTAGGGAGATTGCCATGAAAAAAAAAGTCTTGGTTGAAGATAAATGATTCTGTGCACCTCTTTCTCCAATTTCTTGTTTAAAATCTTTTAAAAAATGATTTTGTTATAAGATCCTTTTCCCAGACCTCGACAAATCCTTTGTCAGAACCTGACTCAGGGTTTCTGGTTCTTTGCAGTACTTGGCCAGTCATTTGGCCCCCCTGTGGGAATTGCCAATGCATGCAATGCATACTCAAGTGGTGATGCATTGTTTGAAACCCTCCCAAACACACTGGCTGCCACCAGTTTGCATCAGGCTGGATTTTCAGGCCAGTTAGGATTCCTGTGGTCTGTGTCATTTGGGCAGGAGTGTGAAAATTGCCATCGCAGTCTCAGATGGAGAGGCTGGAAACTGCTGTTCAGTAACTGAAGTGAGCAGGATGTGCAAGAACCGGGAAGCTTACTCAGTGAAATTTATTTTTAGATTTGGTAAGAAGATTTTGCACTATACACTTTATCTGTGTTTGGACTCTTTTTCCTAACCCCAGAAACAAAACAAAAAAACCCCAAAAAACCCTGAATACTTAAAAAACTTACTGGCTTGCAACTACTGAAATACTTAAAAATCTGAGCTTTTAAATACTTTAAATATAGCTATGAAAAACATATTTTTGTTTGTTAGAATAAATGTATTGATTATTATAGTAGTGCAAGGTTCAGTATTAATGTTTTACAGGTAACATAGTAACTTAGCAAAGAATGATAAGATATTAGAATCTGCTTATGCTTATCCCATAAGCAGATTCTAATACCTTGCAAATTACTTTCTGTGATTTTCCATCCACCTGCCTTTTAAAATTCTAATCAGGACGTCAGTTGTCTGAATGCTGTAATTTCACAAATGAAAATAGTGACATTCTTATAGGTAAGTACATGAGTCTTGGGGTGGAGTCAGTGGTCCAGAAGCAGGGGTGAGCTGACAGACCAACATAACTCACACTCAAATGTGCCGCAAGTAGAAAATAGGAATCCAGAATGCATATAATGAAGAGCTCCAGATGACAGAAGCAGTGAAGTCAACCACGGATCATATAATAAGTCAATCTTTATCATTTCTGCACAGCTACATAGCTCTCAGTCAATATAATTAAATCCACATAAATAAATATGAGATGATGAAATATTAAAAACAATTAAAAAGCAACCCATTAAAAGCAGGATATAAACCTCCATAAAACATTATACAACAGCAGAAATAGGAAGAGAATTAAAATAGCTGGGGAAAAAAATCCCTCTTAGGCACAGGAAAGGAAGACAATATGGGGCCAGTAACCTCTCGGGAAGGTTCTTCTGTAATCAAGGGGAGGGGTCTGTGATGGATATGACCCACTCCTGAGTAAGCCACCTGTTGTACTTCGGTATATGAGGTAGCCCAGAGCAGGGCATCTAATGGGACTGGGCTAGGAATATGTGGGGAAAGTAGTCTTTTAGATACAGTGGCCTCAGGTTGTAAAATACGACTAAGCCAACACAAGCATTTTTACTGCATTTGAAATGAACTAGAAGCCAGGGAGGATCACGCAACAAATACTGTATTATAACATTCAGTTCTCCAGCAAAGGAGATCGTTACCTTGTCGTGGTGCTGGAGCTTGAGCACCTCAATGAAACCATGAGCTAAACCGTGAAGGGACACCCAAGACGGGAAGGTCGTGGCAGAGAGGTCAGACTAAATACAATCCCTGGGGAAGGTAATGGCAACCCACCCCAGTATTCTTGCCATGAAAACTAAATGGATCAGTACAACCAAAGATATGTCGGTATACCATCGGAAGATGGGACTCCCAGGTCGGAAGATGGTCAAAATGCTACTGGGGAGGAACAGAGGATACGTTCAACTAGCCCCAGATGTGATGACGCAGCTAGCTCAAAGCCGAAAGGATGGCTAGCGGCCGACGGTGCTGGTGGTGAACGACGAATCCAATGTTCTAAAGATCAACACACCATAGGAACCTGGAATGTAAGATCTATGAGCCAGGGCAAATTGGATGTGGTTATTGGTGAGATGTCAAGATTAAATATAGACATTTTAGGTGTCAGTGAACTGAAATGGACTGGGATGGGCCACTTCACATCAGATGACCACCAGATCTACTACTGTGGACAAGAGGACCACAGAAGAAATGGAGTAGCCTTCATAATTAATAATAAAGTGGCTAAAGCAGTGCTTGGATACAATCCAAAAAACGATAGAATGATCTCAATTCGAATTCAGGGTAAGCCATTTAACATCACAGTGATCCAAATATATGCCCCAACCACAGATGCTGAAGAAGCAGAAGTAGATCAGTTCTATGAGGATCTGCAGCACCTACTAGATAATACACCAAAAAGAGATGTTATTTTCATTACAGGAGACTGGAATGCTAAGGTGGGTAGTCAGACGACACCTGGAATTACAGGCAAGCATGGTCTGGGAGAACAAAATGAAGCAGGACATAGGCTGATAGAATTTTGCCAAGACAACTCACTGTGCATAACAAACACTCTCTTCCAACAACCTAAAAGACGACTTTATACATGGACTTCACCAGATGGTCGACACCGAAATCAGATTGACTACATCCTTTGCAGCCAAAGGTGGCGGACATCTATACAGTCGGTAAAAACAAGACCTGGAGCTGACTGTAGTTCAGATCACGAACTTCTTATTGCAAAATTTAGAATCAGACTAAAGAGAATAGGGAAGACCCACAGATCAGTTAGATATGAGCTCACTAATATTCCTAAGGAATATGCAGTGGAGGTGAAGAATAGATTTAAGGGACTAGATTTAGTAGATAGGGTCCCAGAAGAACTATGGACAGAAGTTCGCAACATTGTTCAGGAGGCGGCAACAAAAAACGTCCCAAAGAAAAAGAAAACCAAGAAGGCAAGATGGCTGTCTGCTGAAACACTGGAAGTAGCCCAAGAAAGAAGGAAAGCAAAAGGCAACAGTGATAGGGGGAGATATGCCCAATTCAATGCAAAATTCCAGAGGTTAGCCAGAAGAGATAAGGAATTATTTTTAAACAAGCAATGTGCGGAAGTGGAAGAAGACAATAGAATAGGAAGGACAAGAGACCTCTTCCAGAAAATTAGAAACATCGGAGGTAAATTCCAGGCAAAAATGGGTATGATCAAAAACAAAGATGGTAAGGACCTAACAGAAGCAGAAGAGATCAAGAAAAGGTGGCAAGAATATACGGAAGATCTGTATAGGAAGGATAATAATATTGGAGATAGCTTTGACGGTGTGGTCAGTGAGTTAGAGCCAGACATCCTGAAGAGTGAGGTTGAATGGGCCTTAAGAAGCATTGCTAATAACAAGGCAGCAGGAGACGATGGTATCCCAGCTGAACTGTTTAAAATCTTGCAAGATGATGCTGTCAAGGTGATGCATGCCATATGCCAGCAAATTTGGAAAACACAAGAATGGCCATCAGATTGGAAAAAATCAACTTATATCCCCATACCAAAAAAGGGAAGCACTAAAGAATGTTCAAACTATCGAACAGTGGCACTTATTTCACATGCCAGTAAGGTAATGCTCAAGATCTTGCAAGGTAGACTGCAGCAATTCATGGAGCGAGAATTGCCAGATGTACAAGCTGGGTTTAGAAAAGGCAGAGGAACTAGAGACCAAATTGCCAATATCCGCTGGATAATGGAGAAAGCCAGGGAATTTCAGAAAAACATCTATTTCTGTTTTATTGACTATTCTAAAGCCTTTGACTGTGTGGATCATAACAAATTGTGGCAAGTTCTTGGTGGTATGGGGATACCAAGTCATCTTGTCTGCCTCCTAAGGAATCTGTATAACGACCAAGTAGCAACGGTAAGAACAGATCACCGAACAACGGACTGGTTTAAGATTGGGAAAGGAGTACGGCAGGGTTGTATACTCTCACCCTACCTATTCAACCTGTACGCAGAACACATCATGCGACATGCTGGGCTTGAGGAATCCAAGGCTGGAGTTAAAATCGCTGGAAGAAACATTAACAATCTCAGATATGCAGATGATACCACTTTGATGGCTGAAAGCGAGGAGGAGTTGAGGAGCCTTATGACGAAGGTGAAAGAAGAAAGTGCAAAAGCTGGGTTGCAGTTAAACCTCAAAAAAACCAAGATTATGGCAACCAGCTTGATTGATGACTGGCAAATAGAGGGAGAAAAAGTGGAGGCAGTGACAGACTTTGTATTTCTAGGTGCAAAGATTACTGCAGATGCTGACTGCAGCCAGGAAATCAGAAGACGTCTACTTCTTGGGAGGAGAGCAATGGCAAATCTTGATAAAATAGTTAAGAGCAGAGACATCACACTGACAACAAAGGTCCGCATAGTTAAAGCAATGGTATTTCCTGTAGTAACCTATGGCTGCGAGAGCTGGACCATAAGGAAGGCTGAGCGAAGGAAGATAGATGCTTTTGAACTGTGGTGTTGGAGGAAAATTCTGAGAGTGCCTTGGACTGCAAGAAGATCAAACCAGTCCATACTCCAGGAAATCAAGCCAGACTGCTCACTTGAGGGAATGATATTAAAGGCAAAACTGAAGTACTTTGGCCACATAATGAGAAGACAGGATACCCTGGAGAAGAAGCTGATGCTAGGAAAAGTGGAAGGCAAAAGGAAGAGGGGCCGACCAAGGGCAAGATAGATGGATGGTATTCTGGAGGCGACGGACTCAACCATTGGGGAGCTGGGGATGGTGACGGCCGACAGAAAGCTCTGGCGTGGACTGGTCCATGAAGTCACGAAGAGTCGGAAACGACTGAACGAATAAACAACAACAAAAAACATTCAGTTTGGTTCAGTACTTTGCCTTATATTTTGTATTAACTGGGATTTCTTTGCCATCTTCAAGGGCAGCTCCATGCACCAAGCATATTTGATTGAAACTAAAGCAGTTTAAATCATGGATTTAGTTAAGGAAAAAAAGCTTATTTACATCTGTAGTTTTTATTATTATTTTAAACGTACAATATTTCTATCCAACTTCATTATTAAAAACAATTCCATTAATTTAAATTTTAATAAAGTTTGTCCCTGAGAGTTCTTCAGTTGATGCAATGCATTATTGAATATGCATTTTAACCCATTGCAACATTTTACAACAATGAAGAGGGTATACTTCATAGAGCATCATTATTTCTGCTGATTTAGAAAATAATACAGAATATTCATTTCCATGTGGTTAAGATCACATTAAAATGAAGAAAAATTGCATGTTTTCAATTCAGGTTTTTCCTACTTCTGTGATGGAATGTGAGTGTGACCTTGGAAGACGGGGTGGGGGTGGGGGAAGAGATGCTGCCTAGGAAACTATCAGATAAAAGAGAAAGGAGCCCGCAACAGAGTAATGGCCAGAGAAAGAAACTTAGGAAGGACCCACCCTTACTACTCAGGATTGTTTTTTTTTCTACAGTCTGCACCAACATTTGTTTTCTCCTGAACCCAGATTTTTTAAGGATGTTGTAGTTTTTTTTAATGCATTTTATATTTGTAAAGAAGCGGTGGTAGAAGTTCCATCATATACCTCTCAGCTTATATGTCTATGGCCAGAATCTATTATTTATAGGTAGAAGGCAACGGACTAGAAACCAGGAGTCTGTGAATTCTAGTCTTGCCTTAGGCATGAAAGCCAGCTGGGTGACCTTGGGCCAGTCTCTCTCAGCCCAACTCACCTCACAGGGTGGTTGTTGTGGGGAAAATAGGAGAAGGAAGGAGTATTAGGCATGTTCGCCACCTTGAGTTATTTATAAAAATAATAAAGGCGGGATAGAAAATAAATAACTAAATAACTTAACTCAATAACTCAATAACTCAATAACATCAGATATTTTTTTCCTAATATGGGGGAGGATATAAGTATTTGGTCTCACTTGTCTCTTTTTAATTATCGTTGGTTAGGAGAGCTGTGACATGACTTCTAGGAGGAGAACTGTTGTGTGAGCCATTCCCTTGAGTTTGGCTTAGAGTAATGAGTTACAGTGACCGTGTTCCAGCTCTCTTTCTAGCATCTGTTTGTGGCATCTCTTTTTCCAGATGTCTTGCAAGGTAGCTGTTGTAATTTAAATAGCTAACTCTAAATTAAGTGTGTGTGTGTGTGTGTGTGGAGGAATCTATGTATGTAGAATGGGTTCCTTTAACTAGCAATTTTTTAAAAAATGGGACAAAACAACTGAAGATTGTCATCAAGATTTAGTAATTTGGAGCATGATTGAATTGGAAAAAAGCTGAATAGTTTTCCCTTGGTATATGCTTCAGACTGTTGTTCTCTCCCTTTAGTAAAAATGGTTTGTAAATTATATAAGTAAATAAACAAACAAACAAACAAATAAAGCCAAGGGCTGGGAAGAGATCGTGAGTGGGAAAGGCATTTACATTAAATAATTTACACAAAAACATGTTGTCTATTTTTTAAATATACTTTTCCACTGGACTTTTTAAAAGAAGATATATAAACAAACAAGAAAAAGAGGTAAAAGAGTAAAAAGAGCCTATTTAAGTATCTTGAAAACTGAACCAAGAATCTTAAAATCAACTTTCTGGAATTTACAATCTTAATTCAAATATAATGTAAACAGTTTTGTTGGCTCTTTGTGAATGAGACTGGAATTACTGCCAGGGTTGATTTTTGTTTTATTTTGCTTTTGTTTGTTTTGTACACAAACAAAAGTTCACTTTTTGAATTCCTAGTGTGTAGCTGTTTTTTTTTTCCAATAAATCAAACCAGTTTATTACAGCCAGAAGGCCAGATACAGTAAAATAGTAGAACTGTTACTTACATACATACATACATACATACATACATACATACATACATACATACAACAGAAAAACAAATATCTAGAGAAATGCAAGCAAAATTACAGAGTTAAAAAGTAAACACAAATCAATTTTTTTTAAAAAAATAGAAATATAGGAAAGTGTGTATCTATGAATAACATGACCTTAAGAATACAAACATTCTATACACTGGTAATCAATATTTCAATAGAATAGTCATACAAGAGTATTTGTACAAGACAAAAACTATTAATTTAGCCAATAACTGGAGATGTTTTAATAAATTTATTTTTTACTCTACAGTTTTCTGGAGCTCTTTGTTGTTGCGCTAGCCAGTTAAAAGATTTCCCGGTGTTTTGCAATTACAAACTTGGCAGCTAACAATAAGAATTAAATCAGTGTCTTACATTGCATTAATTTATATGACTTAGGAAATAGGGACAATAAACCAACAGAAGGATTTATTGTGAAAGATAGTTGTGTTATTTTCCCAATTTCTTTCAGACACTTCAACCAAGAGGATTGACTAATTAGGGATTAGTCAAATATAGTAATAAACACAATGATTTGCTTATAACTCCTTTCACATAATCTAGAAAGGTTACAATTTACTGTATATAGTATAATTTTATCAGAGTGTAGTGCCACCTATGAATTCCCTTCCTTACCAAACTAAATTGAAAGGAGAAGCAATGCCAAAAAGAGTTCCAGTGAGATTCAGAGTTCAAATTCCAAATTCTTCTCCTTAAGTTTTAAGACTTTCAAGAGAAACTTCTGTGTTTTAATATAACAACTTTACCTACTATTGATGAGATTCCTTTGAATTTACATGTACACCATTCTACAAATGTCATTAATGATCTTAACTGATGGGATGATTGAACTTGATTCATTTGTAACCAAGTTGGAACTTACGACTAATTCATTTTAGCTTCATCCTGTCAACCTTGGACTTTAAGAAAGAATTATAAGGAATTACTGCAATACTTAGTGGAAGAATAAGAGTTCTGTTTGGAAGTGGAAGCGAAGCCAGTTAAGAAATGTGTCAAGTTGACTGATGGTTACAGTAAAATTTTCAAGTTAGAAAATATTAGTAATCATACAGAGATTCCCTGTTTGCTTGAACAAATGGTGCAGCCATCGCTTCTCCCAGTTAAGTGACTCAGCTTTGTGTGCCAGCAGCATATGATCTCACATGACTCTGGCAGCATCTGGCAGCCATGTTTTTAATTCTCCCAGCTGCTTCAAGGATGCTGGGAGGCTGTCACTTTTCTTCCAATTACTGTTCCTTTCCCTCCTATATGGTTTAAACAAACAAACAAAACCCATGTGGTGCAATTGGGTTTGGTGTCACAGACAGATTTGGAAGAAGTCGTGCATACCTTCATACATTTTGCCTCTTTTTAACTTCCTGTAGGACCACAGAGATAACATTCTAGTGAGCCCTTAAAGAGGAATGAATGAATAAGAGTGGAACAGTGTCGTGGGATAGGCGAAGAAACAACTCTGAGCCAGGAAATGAAGCTCTAGATCTTTATTGTTCTACCTTACACAGAATCTTGCCAAACTAAGCTATGCTAACCAGTTCTCTGGGGAAAAAACCCAGGCCCCTAAGGCAGATCCGGCCTGACTTTCTTGGCCAGGCACCCAAGGTCCTCGACACTGTGAACGCGCTTCTCTCCCTGGAAAGTGCCCCCTCCTTCCTCGTCTGCGATCTCCATAACATCCAGCCTCTGGCCATGCCTGCAACATCATGCATCACTGCTGTTCTAGACAATTTGTTTAGTAACTAAATTCTGACCACCTCTTACCATCAAAGTCCCAACAGGAAGTTTAAGATAGAAAGTTGTACTATAGACTCTCTGTTCTATTTTCTGTACCTTATGTCATGGTCACAGATATCAGTTACTAAACAAAGCGAAGCTTACAGTAACTCCAGGCAACTGGAGCTTCTCATGCTGGAGCGTTCCCAGTGGTATTGTGCCCTATGACTCCACTTTCCACTAGCACAATGGTCTAGAATATTTAACAATCAAATGTCTAGGACAGCAGTGATGCATGATGTCGCAGGCATAGCCAGAGGCTATTCTATTCTATTTGTTCACCAGCCATGCAATTTTGATGAGTTGATAATCTTGCCAAGAATACAATGATGACTTCTGGGAACTATCAAATAATTAACTAGCCACAGTATGTGACTTAAAGCTTCAATGGATTAAATATCACTGTTTTGGAGCTAGACCATTTTAATGAATCTTGGAGGGAGAAAGTATCTTACTCTAATCTGGCAACTAAATATTAGTTGGAGGCTGTGCTGTAATTTCCTTGCTTTCTACCTACAGTATAGCTGAAGATAACTCTACAGATGTTGCTTGTAGACAGGAAATTCAGCTTCCCCCTTCCTACTCACAGTCTACAACGTTTTTGATGTCAGCTGTACAATGTCCTGTTACCCTGCTGTGTTGGTCTTTTAATAGCACATGCCTGAAATGGACGCTGCTTGAATTAAGTCTCTTAAATTTGACAGGCCATCTTAGAGGATGTGGTTGGTCATAAATGTTTAAGGTAAGGGGAAGAAGCAAGGAGACCTGTTTATAATTGTTATATGAGCAAAGCAAAATTTTTGTAATACTAACAATAATATGATCTGATTGTGCATTACATTTCCTATATAGGATATATACTGCTGGCAATAGTGGATTGAGCCAGGTTCAAGTCACACACAGCTATGTAACCACATGAGGTGAAAATAAATGAGTTTTTTTCTCAGCCTAACCCACATCACTAAGATCCTTCCTTAGCTTCTACAGGATAGGTGGAATGGAAATCTAGCAGTATCATATATACTCACGTATAAGCCTATCCAAAGATAAGCTGACCCTCAAATTTTTAACCAAAATACCATGAAAAATGCACTATCCGTGGATAATCCAACCTACATTTTTTAAAATAAATTTTATTAAATTTTTTACAAAGAACATAAAAACTAACACAAACTAATAACGAAGAAAAGAAGCAAAGAAAGGAAGAAAAAAGAAAAAAGTGCAGAAAGAAAGAATAAAAAGAAATAGAAGCTTTCAATTTTCTTTGTAGCAAATATGAGTACAATTACAAAATTATCGCTTACACTATGATTACAAAAAAAATAAAAAGCTCACTTTTTTCTATTATCCAATTTTTGTCTAATCATCAAAACCACAAATCATAAGGGCATTTTTTGCCATTTCATGCAAAACATCTATAAGGGGTTTCCAGTCAGCCATAAATGTAGATACTGTTTTTTCTCTGATCAAAGAAGTTAATTTAGCCATCTCCGCAAGTTCCATCCTCTTCGCCAACCATTCCTCTGTTGTGGGTAGTGTCAAACCTTTCCACTTTTGAGCATATAATAGTTTCATTACAGTTGTCATATATAAAAATAAAGTTCCATGAGTTTTTTCTAGTTGCCTGTCCATTGGTCCCAAAAGAAAAGGCCCAAAAGAAAAGTAGAGATTTTACTAAGGTTTCCCAGATCATAACCCTGTGAGTTTGACTTATAAAAGAAAATTGAATTCTTTCAGATGGAGACTAAATGAAGTATTGTTACAGAAAGATGAAATTGTTGTGGACTGTAAATTAAAAGAATTTTTCGAAAATAATTTAAACAAAGGTACTGATTTGAGAATGGTTTGGGGTACAAGTAAAGCCTTTATTAGAGGTTACCTGATAAAACTTAATTCTGAACTTAAGAAGAAAAGGCAAGAGAAAATACAAAATATTTTGGATGAAATAAAAAGAAAAGAAGAAGAATTAAGGTGATGGGATATATGCTGGCTTAAAGGGGAAAAACCGAGGCTTGAGAATAAACAGACAAGAATGCAGCTTTTTTAGGGCCAACAGTGTTTACTGTTTAGCATAAGGCAATAATGCAGATACAATCACATTATCGCAATGATGAAAAAGATGAATATACATGATACAGCATTGTAAAAGGAAAAACAAAACAAACTTATAAGCAGAGTTCCGTGTATTGATCCCAGGGCCAGAGTTCCTGCCATGGCCTATACCCAAAGCCAGGCATAGCTCACTCTGCCCAGTCCACGGGAAGTGAACACATGAAGAACTACATGACTAAGAGACACTAGAAATCAAGAAGACTTAGAACACCATTTTGCATGGTTGTATATTCGGTTCTTCCAGCATTCTGATTGGCTGGAAGTTAGCTGTTACACACACTAGGCCTCAAAGCACATAGCATTGGCCTGCTGCATCTAAGCACTGAGTTCCCCCCTTCCTTGCTCAGGGGGGGCTTGGGCAAGGCTTCCCACAGAAGGTAATCAGGAGGATATCTGTTCTCATGGGAAGATCCAGTGCTTGTGTGGGCACTAGTCATAACAATGCACACGTGACCGTTGCTATCTTGCACCTGCACTTCACGTCACCATGAGAATGCTGTGCTTTGTAAAAGATGCAATTTGCCAAAACACTTTTGCTTTGTAGAGAAACCCAATTTCCAATTTCATATAACCCAATAAGAAATCTGACATAAGGAACTCCCCAGGGAATACAAGTATCTCCCAATAAATTAAGATTTTACAGCAACAGTTATCTATGTTAACAATAAGAGAAATGGAAATAAAATTGAATTATGCAAAGCAAAGAAATTTTGAATTTGCGAATAAACCAGGGAAATGGTTGGCTTATAAATTGCGAAGAGAAAGAGAAAAGAAAATGATATTGAAATTACAAGAGGGAGATACAGTATTAACGGACAATGCGGTCATCTAAAAAACATTTTATCAGTATTATTCTAATTTGTATAAAGGACATGATATCCCCTTGGAGAAAATAGATGAATATCTTAGAAAACAAAATTTACCGAGGATTACAGAAGAACAGAGACAAATTATCAATGGACCTGTAAGAATAAGGGAAATCTCAGAAGCAATTAAAAAGAGTAAACCAAGAAAGGTGCCTGGACCAGATGGACTATCGAGTTTGTATTCTAAGTGTTTTGAGGATGAACTTTTACAGCGTTTACAAAGTACGATGAATTCTATTCTACAGGGAGGTAATATATTTACCCTTTCAGAGCATTCCTGAAAAATGCCTCTATATATATACATTTCATGTTATCCTTGAATGTAAACAGCATTCCCTGATTCCCCGGTTCATAACAGCTATTGAAATTATGCCCATTTAAATTTATTTGTTTACAGCAACAAATCTCCTGAAGCTGACCAGTGATGATGCTAGAATTGTGGAGTATCCACACTTAAGATACCTGAAAGCTCTCAAAGATTAATGAAGATTAACAATTAACACAATTAACAATTAACACAACAATTTGAAAGTATAAGCAGAAGAAGAAGGGAGGCAAGGCAAGGATCTCTTTTGCTGTCTAAATCATAAATATAAATTATGTAGCACTCCTATTAAAGAAGATTGCATAAAACCAATCTTTATCAGCATACCAATCAATTGAGATTGGTTTTGCTTTAAAGGAATTCAGTTTTGCTGTTTTTAATAACCAGAGTTTACAACTAAGATTTAAGTAATCCAGTATCTACTTGGGAAAAGGCAACCATCCCCTCAAATGTTTCTGGAAAATAATTTCACCTGCAATGATAACCCTTCCTCAGCTCAAGTCTTCTGTGGACTTGATTTTAACAAATGAATATAATATGATTGCCCGAAGAAAAACACACTTAAGCTTTTTTCCTTTACATCTCAGTCTCTCATTTTTCTGTCATGTTTACAGGTTCTTGTTGGCATTCCTGTACATTTATGGTGCAAAGAACGTTATAGTTACTCTTCACTTTTTTGTTACTGCTGCCTCTGAAATTTGGGCTTCATTCCCATTACTGTAGTAGATTGTGCAGTAAACAAGAGGATGCTACAATATAATGTTTTAAATAATTTATTTCAAAGTATCTGTTATATTTTTGAAAGATGGGCTATTCAGTAAATCTAAACAAATAACAATCAAAATGTAAAACCCTTAAGAACTGAGTTTATATGCTATGCCAGTTACCAGTCTGTTTTTTCAGTCTCAGATTGCTACTTATCCAATTAAAAGTGCATGCAAAAAGAGACATTGTAGAAACAAGATATTAGCATAAATACCATTATCTCTCTTATCTGTAGATGCATTGGTTTTCCTAGATCAGGGGTGGGCAACGTCAGGCCCGCGGGCCATATACGGCTCGCGGGGCTCCCGCCTAAGGCCCATGGGGCTCCCGCCCGCAAAACCCACCCCTTCCACGCGATTGGCTTCCGGCCGCAAACCCCGCCCCTCAGTACTTGTGATTGGCTCCCGCCTGCAAACCCTGGCCCCTGGTCCGCGGAACTCACAGAAACCCTGCCCCCCACCCCCCTGGTCCCCGGTTATAAATATCCAAATGGCCCATGGCAGAAAAAAGGTTCCCCACCCCTGTCCTAGATGATACAGTATTGACATTAAAGAAGCTTATTTCTTCTTGGATTAGAGTGGAAGGTCACACCTGACTTGTTGCAATCACTGCTTTATCACAAATACAGCTAAGCTAGACTATCACTTTTTAAAACTTCCCTCTCTCCCATATCAATATTAAAGGTTGCTTGAGTAAGAATGCCACAACTTGCAAGAGAGATAACAACATGAGGAAATCTCAGATGACTGCTGTACAAAGAACAAATACTTAAGAGTACTTTTGACATTTATTACTAAGAAACCATGTTCACAGATTGAATCAATTTGTATGCAGCCACAGATGTAATTCAACATTTCTGCAGAAATCAGGAAGCTACACTGATTTTCAGGAAGACAAACACCACAAAACAGTTGAGTATTTTAATGAGACAGGTAGGAGAAGTCTAGATCAGTCTTAAATCATAACTATTTTGCTTCCTGATATCAAAGAACCTGAAGTGTTTCACTCTTTTTGATTTCAGTTAAATATGGCAATACAATGGTTACTTGGAAGAAGTAAAACTGAATGTTTATTTTCAAGCCTTTTTTTGGCCGCCTTAGATACCACATTTATCTAAAAGGAAGACAACTAAGAACTAAGACAAGTACAGTATGATGATTCCTCCAAAAGGGAACAGTGGACCAAAAAAAAAAGACAAAAATCCTTTGCAATTCCTAGCTTCCCCATACTGGTACGCACACTTCTTCCTACCAGCAGAAACGGAAACAAGCAAGAAAGTTGTACATGGAAAGGGAGAGCCCTGTTTAGATGTTACGAAAATAATTAAAATTCACCAAGCAAGCCACCCCTCCCAAGGCATGACCAATCTTAAAAAGATCTACATGTTTCAGCAGGGATACCTGCAGCTATTTTTAGCTCCCAGTAGGTAATTACTTGGGGGAAACAATCTTCCCTGCCTTTAGGGTACATAGATTAAGTTTTATTTATTATCATTTATTTATTACCAAGGGGGCATGGTGGCTCAGCGGGTAAGACGCCAGGCTTGTTGATCGGGGGTTGCAAGTTCGGAGGTTCGAATCCCTAGCCCCGCGTGACGGAGTGAGCTCCCGCACTCGCCCCAGCTCTTCCCAACCTAGCAATTCGAAAGCATGCAAATGCAAGTAGATGAATAGGTACCACTTTGGTGGGTAGGTAACAGCGTTCCGCGTGCGTCATGCCGGCCACATGACCGTGGAAGTGTCTTCGGACAACGCTGGCTCTTTGGCTAACAAACGGAGATGAGCACCGGCCCCTAGAGTCGGACACGACTGCACAAATGTGCGGGGGGAACCTTTATCTTTACCTTATTTATTACCAGCCCAACTTACTTCACAGGGGGTTGCTGTGAGGATAAAATGAAAGCGGTCCCATGTAGGTTGTCCTGGAACTGGAGTAAAGGCGTGATATGAATCAGTCAGCAAAATAAGTGCTGCACTGTAATTTAGGGAGTGAAAGAGATCCCTGCCTTGCATCCTCTCTTTTTCTGCTTATACTTTACAATTGTTGTGTAATCATTTTTCATTAACATTTAGCAGCTTTCGAATGTCTTAGGTATGGATGCTCTACAATTTGAGCACCATTACTGCAGTCAGTTTGAGGCAGTTTGCTGCTGTGGATGAACATGTGTATGGTTTACCTAGTTTGGTGACTTTTTAAATGGAATGGAGAAAAAAAAACAAGATGAGAATGCAATATTTGAACATGCTTCTCTGTGACAGCCTTCCGAGCCCTGTAATAAACAGCCACAGGCTGTGGGATCTGGTACATGGTCAAAACAGAACGTAAGTGCTTATAGCATCAAGAAACAAAATTACTTTGGCTTTCAGCTTTTGCTTAGGTTGAAGAGGGCACATTGAAAGAGGATTCTTTATCTCCCTTGACTCTGTTGTTTCAGGTGCTCTATAATCACTTGTGAAAAAATGCAATATAATCACTTGTGAAAAAAAGTTCTGTCCCATGATGGTCTCAGTCTCAATATACCTTTTGATATCTGCTCTAAAGCTTGGATGAAAGAGCTGCCTTCTAAATCAGTAAATGGTTCAGTCACATCTTTATTCAAATTTCCAGACTCTTCCAAGAAGCACCAGATCTTGATTAACCACTTGCTTTTCTGAACCATTCTCAATTTCATTATATTAGCTTAATCTTGGATCCATATTCACCATGTTTTTGAAAGAACAAAGTATTACTTAATTCTTTCTTCTGGAAATTGGCAGAAAGTATTTTGTTCCACTGTTACTGCCATATAAGGATTTGTGCCAGTGACACATCCATCAAACAGTCAACTGTTTTGACAACTGACGATACAAGAGACAGATTTCATGACAATAAGTATGCTTGTTCCCAGTTTTGAAGGAACTTCTGATATTTATAAAGCTATCAGTGAACCCTGTTCCCTCCACAATCAAAAGTGATTAAAGAAAGTCCTGTGCATTTGTGCTTTTGAGGCCTAACATTTCCAGAATTTCCCTATGTACTATGCAACTGTACCACATTTATATGTCCTCAAGGGAGACTATGTAATGTGTACATTTATTATTCCCTGCTCAGACTTGCCTCCTTCCAAGCTGGCTCTTCTAGAAGTAGAATAGTTTGTCTATACCTCAGCATCAGGTATGATCAGTCACTTGTGATGTAGAAATTCAACAGAGTTACCTACTCTCAAAAGAAGCTTTGTGCGGTCAACTTTTAGGTCTAAGAGTGAAATGTGGCTCAGCTATCAAAGGTAGAAAACCCTAGTTAAAGTAAACATGAGAGGGAAAAACTGCTGAAGGAGATTCTTATGTAGACAATTATAAACTAATCCATTGGTAGAATGTAGCATAATAATTTGTAAGATTTGGGTAGGAAGAGTAGAAGATTGAAAGTACTGAGACACTGTGTGGACAGATTCAGAGTTGAGAAGGGACAGAACTTGGTTTGGTGAAACAAGAAACATGGAACAAAAGCTCTTGTACTTTGGACACATCATCAGGGCTGAAGCATCTGGAAAAGATGATAATGCTGGGCAAGGTAGACAGAGAAGAGGCTGATAGCACATGAGGTGGATAGATGGAGTACTAAAAGCTACATGGGTGTGCCTGTGGGGGTTGAACACAGTGGGGTACAGGATGGCTTGTATAGCTTTTATCCATGGAGTCATCAGTAGTCAACTATGACTTGATGGAGCATCATAACATAATTTTTGAGTGAGTGGGAATGGTAATTCAGAATTTATAACTAGTCAGATTTCATATCTTGCAAATCTTACCCTCTATAATGAAGACATGGATTTCCTCTTATCACTAGACCTTATAGCAGAGCTTTCCAAACTTTTCATGTTGGTGACACACTTTTTAGACATGCATCATTTGGTGACACACTCTTACAGCAGGGCATCATATTGCAACACACTTTTGCAGCAGGGCACAAGGCAGGCACTAGGACCTGCGCGGAATCACTGCAGGTTTGGAGGCAGCAAGGCACAAGACAGGCACTAGGACCTGCGCAGAATCCTGGCAGGGCTCGGAGGCAGCAGCAGCCGCGACACACCCAGACACTGCAGCTGACACACTAACGTGTCCCGACACACAGTTTGGAAAGCTCTGCCTTATAGAGTCTAATATAGCCTTTTGGTCTAGAAGACTTATTAAACAAATATACTTCATAACCAGGGAGACCCAAATTCAAATTTATCCTCAATCATGGAGACTTACTGAATGATTTTGGCCTGGTTACTCTCTCATAGCCCAACCTATCATAGGGTTATTGTTAGTATAAAATGACAGATCCATATGTGGGCCACTTTGAGCTTCTGGAGAAAAGGCAGGTTATAAATCTAATAAATAATTTCAAAAACTGCAATTAATAATGGAAGCAGCTCCAGATTTGAAATTGTGTTGACTTGAAAAAATGGAGGTTCTTTACGTCATCATCATTTTTATTATGATCATTAATCAGCACAAAGTGCCGCTTCTCAGCCTTTTGGCTGAGATCAAGTGCAGTGTGAACAAATTTATTGTCTTCAAGTTGCTTCTAGAACAATTGCATCAAGCACTAATGATACATCATTGATTTTAATAAGTTACTGATTTTAAAAGAGCCTTATTAGTATTAATGCCAGTGTAATGAATGTCAAAGACTTTTCATGCCAAGTTTGCTTTATAAAGTGAACTTGGCGTTTTTCATGCAGTTCTGTTTGCTACTAAGTAGTCTAGATTAAACCACAAAAAATGAGACGCCATGAGACACCAATGAATCATTTTCAGGACATGTAGAAGCCAGATTTTCCTGAGTTCAAAAATGACACATTTTTCATCTTTCTTCCTTATTTGAAGGACTTCCCCCCAGTGGTTTTTATGTAGTGTATCTCTTCCCTAATTGACATCTGCATTTGTCGCCAAACATTTATACTTTTATAAGAAATGACAAAAATCCCATACTACCATGAACTTATTTTCTTTCTCTTTTTCCATTTCTGTTTTTTCCATTCCCTGTTTTTACTTCAGTAAGCAGTTTGGCATGGTTCTTTCTGAAGAATGATACAATAGGGGGGAAAAATCTCCCTGCAGCTTTTAGGCCTTATTTTTTATATCACCAGGCCCTCTTGAGTGTCTGAAGAAATTTAGGTAAAATCAGCAATATATTTTACTGTAACAACAACAACAACCTACCTACTACCTACTTTCAGTTCGATTGACAAATATACCAACAAATCAAAGGAACACCCATGGGATCACCACTCTCAGGACTCATAGCAGAGATTGTAATGCAGCGTCTAGAAATGATAGCACTCCCACGTATACAACCCAAAGTATGGATCCGGTATTATTTATTTAATTAATTAATTAAATTTATATAACCGCCCATCTCCCCCAATGGGGAACTCTGGGCGGTTTACAATAAATGTATGTAGATGACACCTTTGTCATAATAAAAAAAGGAACAACTGGAGGAAACACATGAAACCATCAACAACATCTTCAAGGGAATAAAATTCACAAGGGAAGAAGAAAACAACAACACACTACCCTTCTTGGACATCCACATCAGTAGAGGAAATGATGGCATTCTAGAAATACAAGCCTACCGGAAATCTACCCACACTAATCAAGTGCTCCATTACCAAAGCAACAACCCAACTTCCCACAAGAGAAGCTGTGTTACAACATTATTCAGATGAGCACTAACGCACTGAAGCAACCCAGAACACCAGAAAAAGGAAACAGATCACCTATACAGCATCTTCCAGCAAAATGGATACCCACTCAACTTTATCACACAACCAACAGAAGCTATGAAAAGGATAACACTGCCATACATCAGAAACATCTCAGAAGCTACCAATGGACTGTTACAACCACATGGCATCACCGTAGCACATAAACCAACCAAAACCCTTCAGAACATGTTAAGTAACCCAAAAGACCCAGTATCCCAAGAAGAAACAACAGGAGTTATCTACAACATACAGTGTAAGGACTGTAGAAGCCACTATGTAGGACAGACTGGCAGAAGACTAGCAGAACGCATCCACGAACACCAACTAGCAGTCAGAAGACACGATGAAAACTCCTTAATCTCACAACACATGGACAGACTTAACCATACTTTCAACTGGGAAGCTGTGAGCATCTTAAACGAAGCCAAATCCAAAAATGCTACAGAATTCCTGGAAGCTTGGCACTCAGACAAAGCAGCCATCAACACAGACACATAGAGGTAAACAACATTTACATACCATTCACAAGAGACAATAGAAACACCTCCACCAACACAAGCAGGACAAGCCATGGTATATAAACAGAGAGCAAGTCCCACTCCCTTTTTGCACTGAAGATGTTGCCTAGCCTGGCAATGAAACGTCTGCAAGAAAACACCAAGGCTCAGAGAGCACCAAGGACTCCACAGTTCAACCCTGAGCTACAAATATTCTCTTCGATTGGTGTTATAGAGGAGGCTTGCAGTCCTGGGCTCACTCTGCTGTGCTTTTTATTCTTGCTTTTGCCCCCATCACCTCTCAATTACAGCATCTCAGTGCTGCAGATATGCACCAGTTGAAAAGCAGGCAGCAGGGGGTCAATAACGTCTCTCAACAAGCTATAATAGGTGGCTTTAGGCAGAATAGAGCACCATCTTGGGGGAAAAAAATCCAGTTGGTATATAGACTGATTTTATCAAGTCAGATTATTGAAAATGACTGTGATTCCACTGTTAAAGAATAGTTTATTTTTTTCAAAAATTAATCTTGCACTCTTAATGTAGTCTATGATTACCTTGTGGTTTAAACAAGCAATTCCCCCCCCCCATATTAAAATAGCCAATAAACACCACCCCACTCCCAGATTTCACTAGGTGCTCTTTAAATTGTACATTTTTAAGTTGCACATACTTGGTAGAATTCTAGAAGGCGCCTCACTTCGGATTGCATTCCCACTGAATTGTTTATTTTACAAGTACAGTGTAAAAGTACCCAGTGTGGTGGTTTGGGGTAGCATGGTGTGAATATTGGGGTGGGGGTTGTAAAGATGAGGGGGGAAGATGGTTAGCTGGTTAGCCTGACTGAGGGGATGCTGAGTTCAAGTCAAAAGTATCCTCAGAGTTGGCACCTGCTGCCTAATGATGTGGTTGGAGATTTGGATGGTGAGATGGGGCCCTTGGCCTGTGGGGGAAAACAGATTGGCTTTGGAAGGTTAGGGCAACTGGGAGAGAAAGAGCAAACCAAGATATTATGGTGGTGAAGGGCAGAAGGTGCCTTCTTCTACCAAGGGAGATATAGCAGGAGATGGAGCAGATTGCTCCCAGGGAGGGCAATCTCAGTTCTTGAAATAAGTCATCAATCTAATCCAGTTGGTTTCCAACAGTTGCTACTTAGTGTACAGTCATCCTGTAATAAAGTCTCCCTCATCCATGATCTCAGGTGAGTTTGCTTGGGTGGGTGCCAAAGGTGAGGCTTGGAAATGCCAAAGGGGAGGCTTGGAGATGTGCCCTGCTGAGCTTTGTAGGTAGTACCAGCCTCAAAGCTGGGGCCAGGGCAGGGGTGTAGCCATCGTTATCCAAGAGACTCTGAAGGGTGCTGTTCTGCAGTTAGATGGATGTGAGACCCTGTTGTGAAGTTGGGCTGTAGGGATTAGAGGGAATTGTTGCTTGTGTACCAGCCTCCCTGCTGCACAGCAATCTCCCTAGTGAGCTGCTGGAGTTCATAGTGGACTCTGGTACATGGTTCATCTGAGACCACAGTTGTCACTTGGACTAGGGTGTGACTACAGCCTTGGACCACATTGCACCTTACTCTCTCCCTGTTCCAGTTTCACATCTACATGAAGCTACTGGTGAAGGTCATCTGTCAACATGGGTCAACTATACATCTCTGCTCTGGGTTGATCAAGTGATGCCATCAAGGCTCTTTCTCAGTGTCTGGAAGTTGTGGGTGCCTGGATGGGGTAGAACAGGCTGCAGCTCAAGCCTGGGAAGACCAAGTGGCTGTGGGTTTTGAGACCCCCCTCCCGATCCAGAGACTTTCCACCTTTATCTTCGAATGGGGTAGCATTCCCTCAGACAACATTAGTGTGCAATTTGTGGGGCCTTCCTGGACTTGTGGCTCCTGCTTGAAGAGAAGGTGGCAACTGTGGCCCAGAGGGCTTTTGCACAGGTTTGCTTTATATGCCAGTTGTCTCTCTTTCTGAATTGGGAAGCCATATTCATGGTAATTCATGCCAACTCACACCTTACTCACCTTCCAGTTGGATTACTGTAATGCATTCTCTATAGGGCTACCCTTGAGGAGCATTTGGAAACTGCAACTGGTCCAGAGTGCAGTGGCATGGGCAGACTGAAGCAATTCACAATACGCCCATGTAATACCTTTGCTCTTTGATCTCCACTGGGTTCCAGTGGGCTTCTGGGTGCAATTCAAGGTGCTGGTTATCACCTATGAAGCCCTACAAGGCACAGGGTCAAGTTGTCTGTCTCTGACCATCTCTGCTCATCCCACCAGAACTGGAAGAATTGGCATGCTCTAGGTTCCATCTATTAGACAGTGTCATCTTGTGGGATTTAGGAGTTATTCATTCATTCATTGGCGATCACTCGTAGCTGAGTAAGATTGTCTTCCAAAGGTAAAATTTTAACGGATCCTTCCTTTTAGCTCTTTTCTCCTTTTCGCCCTGTACTCGTGCTTCTTCAAAGTCCATAGCGCCATTAATAAAGGATGACCTCCAATTGAAACGAAATTGAAAAAGTTATACTTTCTATTTTGCTTCACTGCTCTGTAGAACAGCAAGCTTTCCCCCCCCCCTCCCTCCCGAGATCCAGATGGCCCCAACCCTGGTTCTTTCATAAGGTATTAAATACCTGGATGTTCCTAGGGGAATTAATTAATTAATTCATTAAATCATTTATTTTTCCACATTTCTACCCTGCCACAATCCAAAGACTCTCGGTGGCTTATATAGAGTATAAACACCAAGTAAAACATCTATAGTATCCATAGCATCCATATCAACTATAGAAACAGTAAAAACACACCACTGAAGCAGGAAACTACAAAAAATAAAAATTTAAAATGAAGATGGCATATTAAAATCAGGAGAAGATTCTCTGGAACAACCCTATGTTTAAAAGCTTCCAAAACATCAACAAAGAGCCTGATCTCAACCAAGAAGTTGTTTCACAGCGTTTTGCTTCAGCCCTTCAGACCACCCAAAAATGTGGAATCAGTAACAGTTTCTCACAATTTGGCCAGGAGATTAAGCAAGCCCTGATGATTCATTAGTTTAGTTACTGTTTTAGTGATTCAAAGAGGAATGACTTTTGACCCTGGGCATGTATTACTATTACTGTTTCTCTGGATGCTGATTTTTAAATTGTGTTTTAATCCTTTGTATGCCACTTAGAGTCACCTTGGTTCCTATATACATTGTCTAAATAAATAAATGCTATGATTTTTCTTCACACCTTTTTAATGTGTGGGGTTTTGTGAAAAAGTAGGTCATCAGTTAGAAATCTGCCAAGTGTGCATTTTTGCTTGAAGAAAAGTTCTCTGAGGTCTCAATTTCAGTTTTGGAGCGTCACCATGCAGCTGATAAAAGGAGTAGCTCAAGAATATGTGGTGAAATGGTCTGTTTTTATTAGTCTTCCAAACTAGATAATTGTTTCAAATAACCAAAGCATTGATTGTGTCTGCCAAGGGCCTTAAAATACTCCCACTGTAAATCCCATATTTTTTGGGCTTTGTGAGCACATTGTTATAATCTGATCTGAAACTTGGCATGCATCTGTTAGCAAGTACATTTTCTTTAGCAAATTTAATATAGTCAGCTGTTCTCTAAGTTCTGGAGGTGGCCTTTTTTTCTTTTACTTAACTAGATAGGGATATTACTTTCCAGTCTACTGATTCCAATTAGATTTATGAAAACAAAAATCCTGCTCACTTTAAAAATATGCACATTTTCATGTTTCATTTGCCGCAGGATTTTGCCTCCAAATGGTCTGCTTCTTTGCTTTGGTCAGTAATTGACTAAACACCACCTACCTCCCCTTTCATTTCTCCTTCTATGTGCATATTTTCCTTTGCAGTATTATTCCTTTCAGCTGCTGTTTCCTTTTCTTTGCTGCACTGCATTTAAAAGCGTCTTTGGAAGAATGGCTGTATTACGTTCTTGTGGATCTGATTCCTGATCTGGATTTGCAGATCTTTATGGTAAACATAAAATATATACTGAATTATTCAGGAATTGAAACATTTCCAACCACTATCACTGCCAGTTCTTCATCCTGATGCAACATATTTTTCTAATCAAGATCTTTGTGGCAGTTCTGCTTGATGTTACCAAATGAAAGCTAAAGGTATTTTTATCTTCTATTTTTAATTTGTAGTTAGAAATGGAAAGCAGAAGTGTAATTGGTCTGTCATTTCTTTGTTGAATTTTACTACTTTTTTTCTTTTTTGTCACTTCCTGAAAGTCTGTCAGAAGTGAACCCAGGAACTAAAAAATAACTTGCAAACTATTTCAGTTACAAGAATGATTTTTTTGGTAGATACTGATTCTGTGCTTTGTCATAGGCATCTAGGTAATTGAAGATATTGGGAATTGAATCTGAACTGTATTTATTCAGTAGCAAGTCTTCAAGGACATCTGCTACCACTGCACAGCAGAAGTTGCTCAGATGGGAATCTCAACGAATATCAGTATGTGTGCTAAATAAATTTGTAAGCTGAGGTTCCTGAAAGCTATTGGTGAGAAATGAATGTTTTTAAAAAGTACCCTAGTCCGTCTGCACTTTTTCAGAGATCTGTTTCAGAGCAGGATGGCAACACTACAAAAATAGGATCTAGCTTGAAGGACTACCACTGGTACCACCAAGTGAAGAGTAAAAAGTTATATGAAGAAGCAGGTTTGGATTTAGGGAAGCTTCTTGGAACTTATCGATGGCAGACACATCCTCGATTTAATTGGAAGATGACCAAGAGAACCGATGCGTCAAAAGCTGATGAACAGCCCTTGAGACTGCAAACATTAATTGCTGATGGCTGTCAGGAGGATCTTGAAGAAAAGGTTGCTATGCCAGCAACCAGGACATTTCGGGTTCCCTTCTGCAGGTCTATATCTGAACCTGCACCACACTGGAGAGACAGAAATCCAAAGCCACTTCTGCAACCAGAAGGTGGTGAGCAGGACAGTTACTTTATTCGTGGTTTCTTCTCCACAATCTCTGGCAGCTTTTCTAAGGTTTTGAATCGGAGGGAAGAACAGGGTTTAGCAGTGACAGATGAGCAAATGGAGAACAAACATATGGATTTGGCTACAGGTATTTTTGTTTTTCTAGTTTTGTTTCTGAGCCAGACTACTTGTTCTATAGAGATTATGATTTGAAGTGTTTTCTCTGGAAAAATTAAGTCATATGTTCTGTATTGCAGTTAGGTTTTTTTGGTTCCTTGATTATCTGAGGAAGCTGATACTGTATTCTCAGATGAATGGTTTAAACATCTTTTATAGTCTTTAAATCTGTTACTTTCTGAGTAGTTCTAGCCATGTTGACCCACTAGAATAACAGTTATTAAATAAGTGAAATTATATTTCTTAATTGTGAATCAAATTAGGTAAGCTAAAATTAGAATTAACCAATTTAAGATTCTTTGTAATGAGAAGCAGTCAATAAATACTTTTAATAAATAGATAATACATTGCATTACATTATGTAAGAGATATTAATAGTTCCCAAATTATGATTGTGTTGGTCTTCAGGCCCAGTTAACATTCTGGTTTTATTACTTTGATAATGCACAGAAAAGAGTAAACTCATTAGCTCAAAATCAACCAAATTCCTGTCTCAAGAAGTATGCCTGGCAGAGGCTAGTGGATAAAGATGCTTATAGTATAGCAGGTTAGAGTGAATCTTCCTCAGTTTCAGATTCTTTCTATACATTCCTCTCACTGTTTTCACGCAAAGGCAAGAAATGACACCACTCGGTGTTCTTTTAAGAGGAAATTATGTGGAGAAAAGTAAAGTATCTTTAAATTGTACCCTAGTCAGTGAACTGATTCATCTTACCATCTGATGTCTGTAGCTTTGTCACCTGTCAGTTAATTGATGAATGTGAAGAAATCAAGCAGAAGAAGATTGTAAAGATTTGGATGGTGGAGATTTAGGTTACTTAATATCCTAGCATCACATTCTGGATTTCTAGTAACTTTCCACTGAGAAAATTGTTACAAGAGGCAAGATTGCGTTTTGGATTTTATTACCCATGTAGATTCTCAATAGACAATCTAATTTGATAGAAGTTACTGATTCAGCTATAAAATAAGTTTTTTAACATTTCCCTTAAAAATCATCTGAATTCTTCTGATTATTGCATTAAATGTCTAGAAACATCTGGAAACCATTGAGCCTATGGTTGGTTTGGCTGGTTTGATCTTCCACAATCAAACTCCCTTATTATGAGCAAGCAATGCTGACGTGGGCATTTAAAACCTCTTAATCACAGTCTAGTGTGCTTTTGTATTGGGTAACTCTGCAATTACTTGACACAAAACAATAACCATCAAAACTTGATACTTAAGCTGAATTTGAAAATATATATGAAATTGTGGCAAATTCTCTGAAAAGCATTGTAAATACTGTTAGAAATAATTTCCTGAATACAACAGTGATTCAAAAATTGTTCTATTTATTTATAATTATTATACTTGGCCACAATAGTACAAAGCTAAGGTTTGTCCATTAAATGGAAGGGGTGCAGTGTGGAGAATAGATCACAAGTGAGGTTTTTTTTTACTCTTATTTCTGTTTAATTTCTTTTATTGAAATGTTATTGAAAGATGCCTTGGGAACCTGGTAAATGACACGCTTTGAATTTGTTTAAATTTTATACAAAATAATAGAGGGGAGAGAGAATGTGCACATTGTCTCCTGACCATCCTAGACAATTCAAAATATTAAGGAGGCTTTAGAGACTATTCTGAGAACCAGATTGGTGTAGTGGTTAAGGCACCAGGCTAGAAACTGGGAAACCGTAAGTTGTAGTCCCACCTTAGGCGTGAAGGCTGCTGGGTGACCTTGGGCCAGTCACTCTCAGCCCTAGGAAGAAAGCAATGGCAAACCATTTCCAAAAATCTTGTCAAGAAAACTGCAGGGACTAGTCCAGGCAGTCACCAGGAGACAACACTGACTTGAAGGCAAGAAAAGAGAGAGAGAGACTCTTTCACATTTTGTAGTTTTGAAAGATGTTTCATGAAACCATGTATGAACTCAAGGGTGAATATACCATTACTGTACTGTGAACATTAGAGATTTGTTTATCGTATACATACATACTGTATACTCAAAACTACTGCAACAGAAAAAAACCCCTTTATTAATGCATCTACTCCTTGCACTGGGATATCAGTCTAATACTCTCAATGCACAGATAATAGAAATATTAGTTGCCTAATATTGGTTTACAAGAGTCCCTTGTATGGGAGATGGGCGGGGAATAAATTAATTAAATAATAATAATAATAATAATAATAATAATTGGTTTTAATAATAATATTTAATAATATTTAATATTTAATAATAATATTGCATTTAATATTTCAATTCAAGATGCTGGTTTTAACCTTTAAAGCCCCTCATGGCATGAGACCGGATTATCTGACAGCTAGTTACATAATTTGTCCAAGGTATGATAATTTGAGCCTGATCATTTGGGTCTTGAGTGAAAACTCTGGATTAACTTGTTCAGAGATCCATTTGTTTGTTGTCTTGGCTATCCATGGTATTCTCAGGAGTCTTTTCCAACACCAGAGTTCAAAACCATCAATACTCTTTGTATATTTATATGTATAAATTTTGGCCTTCTTTAGGTATTAATGCTATATTAGCCTCTCACAAACTGTCTGGGTATCTTTCTAGTCTGCAAAATAGAGTTCATCATGTGTGGCAACATTGTAGTAGTTCATCTTCAAAATGTTTATAGTAAGAGGCTTGGTAAACAATTACTGGTCCAGGCACTTTCCCTATTTTGACTTTCTTTATAGCTTCACAAACTTCCCTTATTGTTATAGGTCCATTCATTTATTGTTTCTGTTTTTCTGTGATCTTTGGTAAATTGTTGCTTCTTTAAGTATTCATCAACTTTTGCCAGGGAAATTTCTTCTCCTTTATATAATTTAGAGTAACATTGATGAAATATTTTTTTGCATCTTTAAATTATCAGTTGTTATGGTATTTCCACCTTGTAGTTTTAATATGATTTTTTTCCCTCTTTTTCTTTCCTCAATTTATATGCCAAACATTTCCCTGTCTTATCTGCAAATTCAAAATTCTTTTGTTTTGTATAATTCATTTTTACCTCCATTTCTCTTACTGTTAACAAAGACAACTGCTGTTGCAAAAGTTTGTTGTGAAATAATTTTCTTTTTTGGGAATTTCTTTAATTCTTCTTCTTTCATTTTTATCTGATCTAAAATCACCTGTGTGTTCTCTTGCCTCTTTTTTTAAAGTTTGCTATTATGCTGTATGAAATACCCTTTCATAAAAGCTTAACTTGCATCCCAAACCATTCTTATATCTGTACCTTTATTAAGATTATTGTCAAAGTATTTTTTAACTTCTTTTTACAGTCTTCCATTACTCATGTTATCTTGTTGCCCGTTAACAAGTTCTAGGCATGGAGGTATTCCTGCTTCATCTCACACTGCTCCTCTGCACCTGTGACCTGTCTGTGGATATGAGTTTTGTGCTCTTTTTAAAAAATGCTAGACCCATGTTCAGAAATAGCATAACTGACAGGTCATATGCACAGAGGAGGGGTTGTAAGAAATATCAGGCCATTCCCTCCCATTTTACCCTCCATGTTGTGATCTGTCAGTCAGGTTAACAGACACAGAAAGTGAAGTGGGGAGCCATCCATAGCAAACAAGCTCCATCCTTCAATAGTGCTGCATGGAATTGCAGTGCTGGTAGAGATTGGCTATGGCCAACTACACATGGAATAGGCAAAATCCCCGCCTCATCAAAGCAATAAAGTAAAGGATAAGATCTTGTGAAACTTCTTATCAGCAAAAGTAGAAGAAAACCTGTAAATGCACTCATTAGTGACAGAATTAGCAGTAGACAACTGGCAGAATCCAGCTCTCTTTTCCAATTTAAGTTGATGTTCTGTACAGGACATGACTAATGCACTTTCAGAAAAACAAATAAAGCATTGTGTTTAAAAAACAGGTCTAGCATTTTTTTCAACAGAACACTAAATGTGTATTTATAAGGAGGACAAGTAGTGTGGAAGACATTAGATAGGCAAGGGTCTGGTCTGTCCTGCAGCCCAAGCCAAAATGGCCATGGAGGACTGTTCCGATGACTGGAGAAAATGGGGCATGTCCCCAGCAGCCTAAACTGGCCATTGGTTGCTGGGAGATCCCAGCCCCCAAATATATTATCTACCATATTGTTTTTTTAATTTTATTTTAACTTTATTAAAATTTTAAGACAAAAGGTAAAAACTAACAAGAACTAATATTTAGAATAAAGAGAGAAGACAAAAGAAACAAGAAAAGAACAAAGACAAAAATGCAGAAAACAAAGAAGAGAAAAAAGAATATAAAGAAATGACTTCTGATTTTCTTTTACACCAGTTATAAGTATAAATGTAAATTAACATCTTACTCTATGGTTACAACATTGTTTACATTTTTTCTATAATCTATTTTTTTTCCTAATCATCAAACCCATACATCATAATTTCATTTTTTTTTCTGTTTCATGCGAAAAGTCAGTAAGGGGTTTCCAATCAGCATTAGACAGTGTCTTATCTCTTAAGTTTTTTAAAAAATCGGTTCAGTTGTGTCCAATTATCGGAGACTGTCTGGACAAGTCCCTGCAGTTTTCTTGGCAAGGTTTTTCAGAAGTGGTTTGCCATTGCCTCCTTCCTAGAGCTGAGAGAAAGTGACTGGCCCAAGATCATCCAGGTGGCTTTGTGCCTAAGGCGGGACTAGAACTTACGGTCTCCTGGTTTCTAGCCTGGTGCCTTAACCACTACCCCAAACTGACTGTTTATCTCTAATTAAAGCTGTCAATTTGGCCATCTCAGCAAGTTCCATCATCTTTACCATCCAGTCCTCCATTGTGAGTAAAGTCGAATCTTTCCACCTTTGTGGTTATCTAACATATTGTTGCTGAGGTTGACCCAGCAAGGAAGATCTGTATTTAGAAGCTGTGTTATGCAAACATAATGATGCTGATCTATAAGCATGTCCAAATTACAGATACCATTTGAGACCTGCTGAGTTGGTTGGGTGTGTCTCTTTTATCTGGGTGGCTATATATTCCTGTCTAGATCAAAAAGACTATTTAACCCTGATTGGGAATAACCAGGTTAGTACAAAGATCATAAAACACTTTTTAAATTGGTAATGATGATGCAAGATAGATTAGGTTAGGAAAATGTGTGGAGATGTGAAGTATTTGTTTAATAAAATTTATGTTTGAGATATAACAGCAAGGTACATTTATGTAAGATATTTAGACTGTACTACTGGATACAGAAAATCTATCTATGTGGTCACTAAGAGTTGACACCAACTTGATGGCACATAATCAGTCAACTTCTGGATATAGCCCACTCAAGATAATGTACAGTACTTTATCCACAAATTTAAAAAAAGATTAAGTTGCTTAAAATTAAAGATTTAACAATCCATTTAAAACATGATTAAGTCACTGTAAAAGAATTAGAAATTACAAAGACAAAATAAACCAGCAGCATAGCTTAAAAATCATATCAGTTGAAAGCAGTTAGAAGAGATAGGTCTTCAATGTCTTTTGAGCATCAAAAAGTTCCACAGAGGAGGAGGCAATACCTCACCCATTTGACAAATCTTGATTGCAATCTCAAGAGATAAGCATCTTTCAAATAATCTTTTCCTAAATAGTTTAGGATAAGACCAGCACTTCTGTTTAGTTGACTCATCAAGCACCTTTCCTTCAAAGGTAACTCATGCTGATTGTATTCTTGATGTAATTATTACACTGTTTGTGCTTTTCTAACTGAAATCCCTGTTGATGCAGCAGCTTAATTCAGTAAAAGGCTCTCATGGCACTTCCATTATCTGTGCTTTAATAGAAAGTACCAAGGGGTAGAAGAATCTAAAAGTTAGAATTAGCTATCACGTGGAATGCTGTATTATGTAATGTACAGTTTTATCTGTCTACCATTTAACTCACTTTTCCTACCCACAGTACCTCAGTTTTGTATAGATTAATTTTGTTGTAATCCATATTAAACCCAGCTTCAAACACCAGCAAAAGACAGCCAGTTTGGTCTAGTGGTTAAGGCAATGGGCTAGAAAACAGGAGACTGTGAGTTCTAGTCCCGCCTTAGGCATGAAAGCCAGCTGGGTGACCTTGGGTCAGTCACTCTCTCTCAGCCCAACTCACCTCACAGGGTTGCTGTTGTGGGGAAAATAGGAGGAGGAAGGAATATTAGGTATGTTTGCCGCCTTGAGTTATTTATAAAAATAATAAAGGTGTTAAAGAAAATAAATAAATAAAAGAGTTCCTTTTTTAAAAAATCTGTTCAATTGTGTCAGATTCTCGGAGACTGGACAGTTTTCTTGGCAAGGTTTTCAGAAGTGTTTTGCCATTGCCTCCTTCCTAGAGCTGAGAGAAAGTGGCTGGCCCAAGGTCACCCAGCTGGTTTTGTGCCTAAGGTGGGACTACAACTCACAGCCTCCCAATTTCTAGCCTGATGCCGTAACCACTAGACCAAACTGGCTCACCCTGACATTGTAAGTAGAAATAGAGATTGGGCTATCTGTCACCAGCTTATTGGTAATACATTGCCACAGATATGGATAATTTCCGCAGTAGGTTTATATTGATGTTAAACAACATTGGGGGGGAAATAGAACCCTCCAGCAGCCACAGGGGATGGAAGGAGTGATAATACTGTGTAGTACATCATTCTCTAAGATCAGCTCTCCTGGAAGAAATGAGTCATCACACTGCCATGCCTTCCTAATCCTTATTTTGCCAGATACCTCAGATTATACTGTAGTTGATGGTACTTAAATTACTGGGGATTCCAAGACAGCAAATAGATTACTTATCCCATTCACTCCTAATTCATTCAGAAGGAAGATGAAGGCTATTTCCCTCACAAAAAAATTATTCTGGAAGTAAACTGGATTCAAATAATTAGTAACCAAGACATTGTGAATTTGGAAGGCAAATGCTGCTGGTTTTAATAATCAAAAGTTACATAATAGGGAGGCAGCTCTGAATTATTGGTAAAGGTTCCCCCCGCACATTTGTGCAGTCGTGTCTGACTCTAGGGGCCAGTGCTCATCTCCATTTGTTAGCCAAAGAGCCAGCGTTGTCCAAAGACGCTTCCACGGTCATGTGGCCACATGACGCACATGGAACGCTGTTACCTACCCACCAGTGGTACCTATTCATCTACTTGCATTTGCATGCTTTTGAATTGCTAGGTTGGCAAGAGCTGGGGCTAGTGCGGGAGCTCACTCGGTCACGTGGGGCTAAGGTCTCGAACCTCTGAACTTGCAATCTTCCGATTGATAAGCCTGGCGTCTTACCCGCTGAGCCACCATGCCCCCTTATTAATTATATTATGAATTAAAAACCTCCAGAAAACCAAGCTCAGTTTCTTAAAAAAACCCCTGTTATCACTTGTACATCATGTGCAGAAAATACTATCTCTCTCAGATCTCTTTACTCTGATTTGCAGTGTGTCAGTCAAGCATTGGCAGATTTCATCAGCCAAACTGGAGAAGGGTCTATAACAAATATGGTATGCATCAGTCCTCAAAGTAGCCAGTCTACTTCCTCATATTGAACAAGTTGGAAAGAAACCAAGACAGGACTGATACATGTCCTTCAATATCACTGAGACAGCTTTTATTGACACAGTACTCAACATCTAATTATTTGGGATTAAAATCCAACCAACTCTCTTGCAGTGCTCCATTAAGCAGGTTTTCAACTTGTGTGTGTGTGAGAGAGAAAGAGAGAGAGAGAAATACAAACACTTCATCCATGGGCTGGAAACTAATTGTTAATCAGTTTGGTGGTATAATTACTGCATTTGGAAAAATAAATGCGAAAACTGTTAAAACACAATTAAAACTGATTTTAACAGTTTACAGTAGTTTAGAGATGAGGTGTGGTTATATATGAGCAATGCTGAGAATGACTAAGGATGATGTCCTTTTAAAATTATTTACAATTGAGCCCTTACAGCTTACAGCTGGTTTAAGATGCTTTGTCATAGGATTCCCATTGCTTTTCCAAATCCATTTTAACTTGAAATAATGATTAGCTTAGTGAGAATTCAGGTGTGGGGTGCTAGCATTAATAATAGCCTAAAGCACCTACTGCTTTCATAGGAAAGAATAGCAGTGAAATAACTGGCAATTTTTGATACTTAAAATACTTTGTGAAGTATATTGAGAAATAACAATCAACCTACGTTAGTGATCTCTTTGTTACAGTTATATTTAAAATTCTGTCTTGGGGAAAAAGTAACTGATGTTCTTTTTTAGTTAGGATAGGGTTTTAAGCATGATCTAGTCAAAACGGAATGCTAACCAAGTTAGGCTGATCTTTGATTTTTTTAATGTTAGTTTTGGAGCTCTACTTCTCTGTAAAGAAATTATGTTATTATTTGTTTTATTTTTATGCCATTCTTTCACCTGAAGGAATACACAGAAAAAATACAAACTATAGAGGGACATCTATGAATTGAAGCTGCTTAGTTTAGTAAGGAATACATGCCATTATTTTGAACCAGACAGATGAAAACATTAACAGCTGGATAAATCAATTTTTAGGCCTTTTTGTGCTTAAATGGGGCGTTCATTAAAACCCAGATTGGTATGGTAGATTCTCATTTACCTGTGTAAAACAGACTGGTCTGGTCTCAACCTGAGCTGTTCAAATCATGGGTGGCTGTGAAGCTCCATTCCTGATCTATTTATTTGTTTGTTTGTTTGTTTGTTTGTTTATTTATTTTCTATGGCCGCCCATCTCAACAAGTGACTCTGGGTGGCTTACAATCGTAAAAATTATAAAACAGTTAAAATTATTAATACAGTTAAAAGTACAAAATAAATATATATGGTCGCCAAGTAAGCAATGCATGGATGTTAATATTGCCAAGAAACGGGGCCCCAGGTCCGGGCACATAACCAGGTCTTCACGGCCTTATGAAAGGCCAGCAGGGTCGGGGACATCCTGATCTCTGAAGGGAGAAAATTCCAGAGGGCAGGCGCTACGGCAGAGAAGGTGCACCTTCTAGTCCCCGCCAACTGACATTCCTTAGCTGACGGGACCCATAGCATACCCAGCCTACCAGACCGAATTGGAGGGGTAGAAAGACCTGGGAGAAGATGGTCCCTTAGGTAACCCAGTCCCAAGCCATGAAGGGCTTTAAAGGTGGCAACCAGCACCTTGAATTGCACCCAGAAGCACACTGGCAACCAATGCAGCTCACGTAGTGGTGTTACATGTGTCGAATATCCGACACCATTTACTGCCCGTGCAGCCACATTCTGTACCAGTTGAAGCTTCTGAATGCTCTTCAAGGGCAGTCCCATGTACAGCGCATTGCAGTAATCCGGACGGGAGGTCACGAGGGTACGAGTGACTGTGAGCAAAGCCTTTGGTCCAGGAATGGGCGCAACTGGTGCACAACCCGAAGGTGTGCAAAGGCCCTCCTAGCCACGGCTGCCACCTGCTCTTCAAGCAGGAGCCGTGAGTCTACCCAGATTGCACACTGGGTCTGTCTGGGGCAGTGCAACCCCATCCAGGACCAACGATGGAAAAACCTTGTCACCGGAAGGCCCAAATACCCAAAGACACTCAGTCTTGCTTGGGTTGAGTTGAAGCCCATTGCACCCCATCCTTAGAGCCTCCAGGCACTGGGACAGGACATCCACGGCATCATTCAGGTGGCCCAGGGTGGAGATATAAAGCTGGGTATCATCAGCATATTGTTGATACCTCACCCCAAACCGTTGGATCACCTCCCCCAGTGGCCTCATGTATATGTTAAATAGGAGAGGGGAGAGAACTGAGCCCTGAGGGACCCCACAAAGTAGGGGATGCGGGCTGGACCTCCCCCCCCATCAACATCGACTGGAACCGACCCTGGAGGAAGGAGGAGAACCAGCGCAACACTGTGCTGCCCACCCCCAACTCTTGAAGCCGGTCCAGAAGGATACCATGATCGATAATTTTCAGGATTTAATTCTTGTTGATCGTGGTACAAAGGCAGCAGTTGCTGCAACCATACCAAAAAGAGAAGAAAAAAACTCTGGATTTTTGATAAAATGTGATAGGAACAGAAGGAATGGGGTATAGTGGATTATTGACCAACAGATTTAGCCTCAATTCAGAATGCTCTTGTGATCATGACACCTTGGTGGTTCCATGTCTGATGTTGGAGAGAGAGTAAGTTTTACTATTTACTCTACTACATGCTGATCCTGATTGGTGGTATCATGATGATATGTGCCTAGCACAGACTAGCTGATTTGGCCTAGCAGCAAATAAATTGATTTTATTTTTACTTTATAAATTGATAGGAAGGAAGGAAGGAAGGAAGGAAGGAAGGAAGGAAGGAAGGAAGGAAGGAAGGAAGGAAGGAAGGAAGGAAGGAAGGAGCAATTATGTAGATTTCAGTTTTTCCACATTGAGGAAAGGGCTCATTCCTTACAAGTATCCTTCCCTTTGCACAACCCCTCCCTCCACTTTTTCTGTCAGCTTTTTGGCAAAGATATTCCCCACTATAGAGTCAGTTATTGCTGCAAAGTTCTTCACATTCTGTCCAAAGCAACAGAGTTGTAGGTACCTAGAATGAACAGTTTAAATATTTAATATTTTATTAATTATTAATTATTTAATATTTAATTGGTCTAGTGGTTAAGGCAACAGGCTAGAAACCAGGAGACTGTGAGTTCTAGTCCTGCCTTAGGCCTGAAAGCCGGCTGGGTGACCTTGGGCCAGTCTCTCTCTCTCAGCCCAACTCACCTCACAGGGTTGCTGTTGTGGGGAAAATAGGAAGAGGAAGGAGTATTAGGTATTTATTTATTTTTATTTATTATTTAAATTTATATGACCGCCCAACTCCCCCAACGGGAGACTCTGGGCGGTTTACAATAAAATTGAAGTTAAAATATGAATATAAAATTACAAATTAGTAACATGACAGAAATAAATACAAAATCCAATCCGGCAAGTATCTCAAATAATAGGGAGGACATTATGGTATTACCTAGTATGTTCGCCACCTTGAGTTATTTATAAAAATAATAAAATAAATAAGTGTAGCTGTATAATTTTTTTCACCCTTCACTCCCTCTAACCACCTACTGTAGTTCAACTATAAATGTCATTATTTTTTAAAAGCAAAAATATTAAGAGTTGTTTGCGTCTTTCCTATGCTAAATTATAGGAGAATGGTGTTCCTTTTTCTCCTAGATTATGCTCCTGATTCCAAATGGGTAGTTAGTCTCTGCATGCCTCCTTGAATGTAAAAATCAAATGACAACCACCCCCTACTTATTTCAATTGAAAACATGAATTGTATCATCTCACTGTTATAGATATGTGTATCCAGAGCATTGTTTTGATGCAGAACTATTTCAGATATTATTGTAGAAAAGTGCAGGAGTTGTCTATTATTGCTATGTAGTTCCTTGTTGCTTTCTTAACGTGTGCTGAAACAAAGTTCTCTTTCATTTTTATAACAGAAGACAAAGGCTTTGTCGGAAATTCTCACAACTAAATCCTGTAACTGAGGGGTGATTTACTGATTGATTGATTGATTGGCCATCCAACTCTTAAACAACTCTGGGCAGCATACAAGTTAAAAACAACATCCAGTACAATAAAAAAAGAAGTTGATAACCCAAGGATTAAATTACCCAACGGTACTAACAGAGTTCACACAAACTTCCTAAGCCAGTGCCCGAGGGAAGCGCCAGGTCTTCAAGCCTGTTAAAGTATAATATGTGGGAGTTATAATCCTAAAGCAACTATTGGGTACTCAGTTTGTACATATCGATGGTTAACTTTTTCTCATGCTGATGCACAACTAGCAGTATCTGCTCTCATTGAACTCAAGTGCAAAGAAAGCAAGAACAGAGCAGTGAATCATGTAAAGATTGAGTGGGCTTTTTCTTCTGAGAGCAGTCATTTTAGTTCACAGGAATCTTTAACTATAAACTTTATTTCTCACAGAACACATTTTTGGAATTACTGTCTAGCAATAATATCACTGGAATCTTATTTGTTCTATCTCATCCTCATTCACTTCAAGGTCTGTCTATTTTGGACAAAGTCTAGTATTCCGGAATACTGGCAGTTTTCATGATTAAGTTTTCAGAAATTGATTCTAGTCAACTGGGATATAAATCTCAGCATGGTTGCATTCAGTTGCATTAGCCAAGTAGGTTTCTAGAGTCATAAAAATATTATTTGCCCCTGCATCATGTTCATGTACGCATCTATGCATGTTTGCTTAAGCCTTAGCTTTCCAAACTGTGTGTCGCGACACTTTAGTGTGTCACAACACACAGTTTAGTGTGTTGCGAAGCAGCGGCACGGGGGCGCGCATGGGGGCGGCACGGGGGCGCGTGTGGCGCTGGGAGTGTGCATGGCGGCAGCGGCAGCGAAGATGGCAGCGGCACGCCATCAGCACTTCTGCGTTTTAGCGAGGCCGCCGCCGCCCTCACCACCACCGCTGCGCGCCCCCCGCGCCGCCGCCGTGCATGCGGCCGCGCCGCCACCACTGCTGCCATTGGTGCATCGCCAACGGCGGCACTTTGGAAAGCACTGGCTTAAGCCTTTTACCTAGAAGCAGAACAAAACACTAAACTACTTATGAAAATTGCTTTACAATCCGTGTTCTAAATCTGATTACTTGTTCAGTTCAAAGTATCTTTCCTTATTTGAAAATGAGATATGAGAGAGATTGAAATATATACCCACTCCACGTTTAGTGTCCAAGTTTCTTTCCAACGACCAGCTCCTTAAGTGAAATGGTTGCTAAGTGAACACGTGATTGAGAGAGAGAGAGAGAGAGAGAGAGAGAGAGAGAGAGAGAGAGAGAGAGAGAGAGACGCTGTGAAGATCACTGGTTGCTACCATCTTTTTTTTAATAGTAATTTTATTGAACATTATAATTAAAAAGTTAAGAACTAATACAAAATAAAAAAGAAAAGAATAACAAGAAAAAGAAAAAATAGAAAGTGCAGAAAAGGAAAAAAATAAGAGAAATAGAAGAAAAGAAAAATAAGAATATAGTAAAAACAAAAAAGAAAAAAAGAAAAAATAAGAACAGTAAAAAGAAAAAAGAAATATATATATAAAGAAACGACTTCCCCCTTCATAACAACAAGTACAAACAATTTTAGTAACTTATCACCTTCTCTTAAAATACAACAAATGATCTCTTCTTCCCATATCTCATCTCTTATCTATAAACAAATCGTTAAAGCCTCGTTGTTCAGTCCTAGTCAGCAAAAGTCAATTAAGGGTTGCCAGAGATAACAATGTATCTATTTTAACCTTGATCAAATAAACCAACTTTACATTCCTTCCTTTTACTTTTAACAATCTTGATCTTTTTATATTCCTTCCCTTTACTTTTAGCAATCTTGATCCTTAATCCCCTCAAATAATGTCAGAGAACTTGATTTATTCTCAAGTTAATTTTACAGATAGGACTGAGACTGATTTGAAAGTGGATTTAAAAATGATGGGCTATGGGAATGATGTGGAAGGAGATGCTACACTGGATATAATAACTGATGTCTTAACAAACCAAAAGAGTCACCTGGATAACTTCCTTATTTTGGATTTACAAAAGAGACTTGTTAAAGTTTTGAAGAATTTTGTGAGAAGGGCTACCATCTCTTTCAAAAACGTTACGCCAGCATTACTGTTACTCAGTCATGTGTTGTTACGAGGCACATGAAATTTGGTCATAAATGTACTCAGTCAGAAAACTAATTTTTATTACTGTCATATTTGCGAATGGTCACTAACTGGGGTAGTTGCTAAACAAGGAGTGGGTATAACTTTTTCCCCCTTTTTTTTCTTCCTCGCGTTTTTCCTGCAGGTGCAGGGTCTGCTTTTTCGGATCAACCAAATGTTGATCCATTGGTTGCAACAGGAATTAACCGACTGGCTTGTTGCCTGAGCCTGACGTTGTGGGCTGAGAGAGAGTGACTGGCCCAAAGTCACCCAGAAGGCTTTCATGCCTAAGGTGGGACTAGAACTCATTATCTCCTGGTTTCTAGCCTGGAGCCTTAACCACTAGGAATTTCTACAAGTGTCCAGGATCAACATCCTCAATTCACTTGGTTGATCACAAAGTTAGTATAATTGATCTGTAACTGTGGGAGAGGGCTTCCTTTGTTTCTCAGTGGTCAGATTTACAGTCAGTGGTCAGTATGTTTACTGATTAATTTATACGAGGACGTTCTCAGATGCTAGCTTTATGTTAGCTACATTGAAATGCTACCGCATTTGTTTATTGCTTCATTGGTTTTTTTTAGCTGCAGTGTAGAACTTGTATATGCATACAATTTTGTTCCTCAAACTCAGTTGAGTATTGGGACATATCAGCCATTTAAATTGTGTATTATTTATTTGGAAGCTGTGCAGACTGTACATTCCATGTAAGAAAATAGGCATACAGTCAGCCCTTTGGGTTATATGAACCACGAATTATGTAAAATCAAATTTATGTAAAAGGCACAAAAATGACAGCTGCCATTTTGTGCATCTCACAGTGTTCAGTGTAACACAAGGAAAACTTGGTTCACACAAAGCATCCTGGAATGGAACCCTTGCATAACACAAGGATTGCCTATACCTGTATATATGAAGATAATATAAACAGTATCTATGGTGAGTTTGAATTACACAGCTGGCAAAGAGGTGGTAAGGAAATACGGTAATAAATAATGCTAAAATTAATTTAATTTAATTTAATTTAATTTAATTTAATTTAATTTAATTTAATTTAATTTAATTTAATTTAATTTAATTTAATTTAATTTAATTCATCGCCCAGAATCCATTGGAATTGGGTGGCTAATAAATTTAAATAAAAAAATAACAACAACAGTAATAATAATAATAATAGTAAATTAGCAATATAATAAGTATCCCTACATACCAACCCCAATTCAGTAGCAATAATAATTAAGCATCAAAGGCCCTATGAGCTCTGGTTTTGTACCTTTACTGAAAGATTCCAAGGTGGAGATGGTATACCACAAGGTGGAGGCTACTGCAACCCCCTCCCTGTTTCTGGGGCCCCATCACTCACCCCATGTATATATACTGTGAAATATATATTTTTAACTACAGTTCAAATAAATACACTTTATACAATGTAAATAATTAAACTATAGTTCTGTTGAAAGAACTATACGGTATTGTAATGTTGGTGCATGACTTTCTTTAGTTTCTCAGTTCACATTAATTGACATTTTAATTAACTTCATTTAATTAACCGATTAGAAGTTGCTTTTGATTTTGTCAGTTTGTGCACATTCTTTGTGTTTTCATGAAAATGTTGCAGCCTCCCATGTTTATGTGCATTCAGTAGTCAACTCGCTTCAATTTTGATTTCCAGACATAAATATGTGTGGACGTATCATGGAGGTAAATTGTGCCTGTGCTTTAAGCCATGAAGGAAAGGCACTTTCTTTGACTCACCTCAGCCAAAATGGATGTTCAGTGAACTTCTTTGATCTTGTCTTCAGAGGAATTGGGACACATACTCATTTAAGCATTGTTGTGAGTTTAATGATCATCCTGCTTTCAGAATCTGTTCTCAGTATGCATTTCACAAGCTGACAGAAGGGAACATTTTACCGATAAAAGAAGAACAAATTGTTGCAGCTAAATTTGAGTGATGATTGTTATATTTGAAATTTGCTGGCTTCTGCCTGTAATAAAGTTTTCTCTATCTTGTATTTGAGAGAACATTTTTCTCTTGTTTCTTCGGAAATGGCACTGAATTGTGAAAGGTTGTCATTGGGTTACCATGACTATAATGTACTTGTTTATTATTAGAAATATGTATTTTTAAAACCATACAATTAAAATCACCATAAAATAAAGAGCAGAGCAAAGCAAAACATTTTTAAAGCAAGCAAGAACTATATTAAAATCTATCAGTGACCCAACAAAATAATAATCTGCATCTCTAAACTTCTGAGGAATGGAGCCAGTATTGCCCCTCCAGGAAAGGGGTCCATAGTCAGAGTAGGGGCTCTGTACCCCTTAACCCACGTAGCTTGATTTGGATGTAATCTGATTGTGCAGGTTACTTGACGGGGGATAACAATGCATGGAAAAAATGTCCAAAATCCAAGTATTTTTGGTTCTCAGGCAACCTATACAACTATGGTGAATTACTCCATGGATTGAAAATATATGGCTTGGTCTGAGATTTGGAGAGAGGATCAGTTTGACATTCCAAAGATTTTGGATAATTACAAGTTTGAAAGCTGTTATATAATGTATTGGTTTACAGGTCTCCATATATTTTAATAAGCTAGTGGTGACTAACGATACTGATCTTACCAGGATTTTCAACACCAAGAGCTTCCTAAAACTCAGCATGATGTCATGGATGAACGATCATTTGTTTTCTGAGTTCAGCGTTTGGAAGAGAGATCCTTATACTGTATCTCTGCTGTTAAGCTGAGTTTGGAAGTCTTTGCAGGTAGCAAAACTTCCTTGGCATGCCTCAGTTCTGCACAAGGTCAGAGTTGACACTGTATGGGGCATTCACAGGATTGAAGGAGAATAGTGAATGTAGAGACCTTCATTTTGCAATATAACCTGCACATAAAAACGTATAACTAGATTTAGAATATTACAACATTTAGAGTGGAGAAATAATGCTCAATCAAATCCAGTAAGTTCCATCTACCAGTTTCTAAAGGTAGCAAACACAACTTTGAGAAGTCTGCTAATCAACCTTGTCCCCTTTTGTCTTCTACATCTGGTATTCTGCTTTTAAGCATGGACATTCTATTTTCCTGTCACAACTAATAGACTTGACTAATATTTATTTGTCTGTCTGTCTGTCTGTCTATCAATCAATCAATCAATCAAATTTATCACCGCCCATCTCCCCCAACGGGGGACTCTGGGCGGTTTACAACAGTCAACAATTAAAAACCTGTAAACATAAGTTACAATCTAGACCAGTATAATGAATAATAGATAAAAATCAAAGGGATGGTAAAATCTCATATAAAAAGGAGGACACTATGGGGCCAGCCACCCCCAGGAGGAACTATTACCTCCCCAGTCCCAGGCAAGGTGGCAGAACCAGTTCTTAAGAGTCTTCCAGAAGGCCAGGAGCGAGGGAGCCAGCCTCACCTCCGGGGGCAAGATATTCCCCAAGGCGGGTGCTATTGCAGAGAAGGCACGCCTCCTGGACCCCGCTAGATGGAATTCTTTTGTTGATGGGGTCCGAAGCATGCCCTCTCTGCATGATTGAATGGGGTGGGTCGATGTTATCGGGATGAGACGGTCCCTCAGATACTCTCACATACAGATAATATGACTAATATGACAAGAAGAGGGCCCAAGCTGAACATATAGAGAAGTGCTGTAAGTATCCTAGGGTTCTGCTTGGAAGAAGTTCTGCTATTTGAAGCTCAAGTTGCTAGCATAACTCTTAATATGATGCTCAGTTAGGTCCATATGCTAAGGCTGGTGATCTTTAATCCCTGGTTAAAATTACCTCCACCACTAATAATCTTTTACAAATTTCAGTTGACCGTGAGGAGAGCCCTGCTGGATAAACTGCTGACTTATTATCCTCAGGGTTTTTGCTCTGCATAAGCTATCATTGAGCTAGACTGCTGCTTAAACACTGAGTTCTGCACAATGAATTGCAAAATAAATTTAATCTGACTCCTAATGCTGTTAGGTCCTAGAGGGTGAATCTGAGCTTGCTGTCAGCTAAATATTTTTCTACCTGGGAACTGCCTAACCACCACAAAACATTATCTCAAGCTAAATTTAATGTTTTTCCAAATGTTGGAACCAGGTTTAATATCCTGTTTTACTGCAGATTTTTATAGGGCAGCATATCCTGTTTTACTGCAGATTTTTATAGGGATCTATGCAATGAATTTATCATGCCCCTTTTAATAAACTTCCCTTTTCGCCATGAAACCGTTAATCCATCTCTCTCTCTTGCTATTGTAATTTACTACTGTATTGCCACATCTTGCTGGGATAGAAATTCACATCATGTTTATATAATGCATTCTCAGCACTCACAGCAATAATTCCGAAAACTTTGCAAGATAAAGCCCCACATTGATTATGTTGGGAGGGATTGGCAGTGAGAAGTGCTGCCATGCTGGAAGTAGAGGGGACTCATTCTTAATTTCCTTAGCCACTGTTGTGCAATCCCAACAGGTTTCCCCTAGTTAGATCAGTAGTATGCGCAAGCACATCTGTCCATCACTAGTGCTATACACGAAGAATGTAACAGGAAAAGAAAAACTTTAAAGCACTATGAAAAACAGATTAATTATTAGTGGGAAATATAAGAGGACTGAGCAGGGAAGGGAGGGGAAGCAGGGTGGTAATGCAGATTCAGGTTACATATGAGAAACATTACAAGTACTGTACCTTATGAATTAGAATTAGAATTAGAGATAGAGCCAGTTTGGTCTAGTGGTTAAGGTGCTGGGCTAGAAACCAGGAGACTGAGAGTTCTAGTTCCGCTTTAGGCATGAAAGCTGGCTGGGTGACCTTGGGACAGTCACTCTCTCTCAGCCCTAGGAAGGAGCCAATGCCAAACCAGGAGTCTGTGAGTTCTAGTCTCGCCTGAGGCACGAAAGCCAGCTGGGTGGCCTTGGGCCAGTCCCCCTCTCTCAGCCCAACTCACCTCACAGGGTTGTTGTTGTGGGGAAAATAGGAGGAGAAAGGAGTATTAGGTATGTTCGCTGCCTTGAGTTATTTATAAAAAAAATAATAATAATAATAATAATAATAATAATAATAATAATAATAGGATAAAAATAAAATAAAATAAAATTGTAATGAATTAAAACCAATTGTGTTTTTTGAGACCTTCTGAGATGGCCTGAAACATTTTGATGTATGTAAGCTCAACAACGCTTGCTTGCTTGTGCTGGTAAAATGTCTTTGTTCCAAAACAGCTACTTTGAAATCCATAATGGGGTGTCCTGAGAGGTTAAAATGCTCTTCTTACTGTATTACTTTATCGTTGTTTTGAGTCCTGATGTCAAATTTGTGTTCATTAATACTTTTGCACAAAGTCTGGCCAATGTACAATCCAGAGGGGGCAGATGGTGGCATATAACACATTAGAGGAAGAGCATGTGAAAGCACTTCTAAACTTGTGTGTGAAGTTGTTGGGGCCTGTGATGGTGCTATTTGTGTAAACATGGGGCAAAGTAGACACCTGGGTTTGTTGCAGGGTCTTGTTCCCATGTTAGCATCATGGTTATGTTGTTTTATATACCTTGAGAGAATCTGCTTAAGCTTAGGTGGTTGGGTGTATGAAAGTGTGGGCCTGCCCCCCCAGTATCTGAAAAAGGGCCGTGTCATTGTCCAATATGGGTTGTAGCTTATTATTAATAGATTTGAGTGGCTTGTTTTGTGAGATGTAGGTGACAACCAATAGTGTTCTGTTGTTCAGTTTTTGTGGCCTGTCTTTTAATAGGTCTCCCTGGGAATTGATTTGGCTCGATTGATTTGTCTATTGGGTGGGTAGTTCAGACTCCTGAATGCCTGGTTTAATTCCATCAGCTGAGCATCTCTGTCAAGTGGGTTGGGACAAATGCGATTGTAGCATGGGGTTTGCAGGCGGGAGCCAATCGCGTGGACGGGGGGCGGGGTTTGCAGGCAGGAGCCAGTCTCGTGGATGGGGGGCGGGGTTTGCAGGCGGGAGCCAATCGCGTGGACCAGTTTGCAAGCAGGGGCCAATCGGGCCTCATGCTCCTTGGCCCACCTCTCCGTCCTTCTTTGCCACGCGCTGATAGGTGTAGGTGTTTGCCCTTCAGGATCCCCACCAATCAGCTGCTCCGGCTCATGCTCTTTCTTTGCCCCTTCCCAGCTTCTTCCTGCTACCGGCTGCTCTTCCTCCGACTCATGGCGGCAGGGACAGGCTCGTTCCTGACACCACCTCTCACCTCCTGCTGTGCAGCCCACTTCCTAACAGGCCGCGGCCCACAGGTTGGGAACCCCTGATGTAACAGACTGTGTAATGCTTCAGAAATATGAATCTTTGGGAATATCATCCACAGCTGTGCTGTTTGGTGCATTCAAGGATCCAATTTTTAATTCGAGCTCCCAAGTATTTCCCTTTCTCTTAACTTTAGACAGTCTGCCCCCCTGAACTTTCAGAACATGCCAATTCAAACTATATGCATTAAATAATCATTTTTCTTTTTCTGTGCTATTAAAAATGAAGCAAATAATTATCTTCATTACCTGAATGATGAGTAGGAACAACTTAGAAGTTAGAGAAGCACCACCAGATGAGAATATAGCAAACAAGAGAAGATTTGATTCAAGGGGTAGTGTAGTGTCAGCCTTGGTGAAATCATGTTTCACCAAAATACAGGTATCAGTTTTGGTATGAAGATAATAGAAAGAGCCACTGTAGGCTAGTTGTGAATATTTAAAAAGTGGAGAAAGGAGCTTTATGTACTTATTCAAGCTGTTTGGGGAAAAAGTAGAATGCAGAAATCAAAGATAGCTGTATTCGTGGAAGTTTTTCCATTCAGTGGTTTTAGGAATAGAGAGATAATTATCCAATTTCGATATTAAATATTTCATGTAAATTATTCCCATTGCCATTATTAGCATATGTCAGAGCAAACCTGCTGTCTGTTTGCCATGAAGTTAAAAGAATATTAATTAGTATAATAAAGATTATTTGAGTATTTTTCCAACATTTCCCTGCTATTAAAAATGCCATGAAACGTAAAAAGGCTTTTATCTCTCTTGTACTTCTGTTGGAGAGAATAGCATATGCTCATTATCGTTTGTATTTTTCTTGTATGATAGATCAACTGATTGTTAATTTCATTATAAAGCAATTTTCTCATACTACAATAGTGAAAAGTGATTGAATGAATGAATGAATTTGTGTTCGGCTGCAATCAAAATAGACTCTCAATGGTCCCTTTTTGTAGTTCCAGATGGCAACATTAATGTATTTTATAAATCTTGCCTCTGATTAATCCATATTCTTAATCATTCATTCCCAAATGCTGATCTGAGATGCCGTTTGGAAACAAAAGGCCTGCTATTTTTTGAAACTCAGCTTCCTCAAATGTGGTGTGTGTTTGTGTGTGTGTGTGTGTGTCTGTGTGTGCGTATAATCTGTTCAATTGTGTCTGATTCTCGGGACTGCCTGGAGAAGTTCCTGCAATTTTCTTGGCAAGGTTTTTCAGAAGTGGTTTGCCATTGCCTCCTTCCTAGGGCTGAGAGAAAGTGACTGGCCCAAGGTCACCCAGCTGGCTTTGTGCCTAAAGTGGGACTAGAACTCACGGTCTCCCGGTTTCTAGCCTGGTGCCTTAACCATTACACTGAACTGGCTCTTAATACTGTTTAGTAGCCATCATATGCTTCTGCATCTCATCATACATTTTATATCATTAGATGTCCTGGTTTGAGTTTGACTTAGTAGGTATTTATATTTCTTCACAATTTGGAGTGTCTTGATTCACTGTTGGGATTACAATGCAAATCATAAATCATTGCAGCAATATTCAGTGGATTAATTATATAATGACAACTCCCATTATTTCTCACTGTTGGCCTTCCTGGCTGAGGTTGTTGGGAACTGTAATCCAATATCATTGGAAGGCCATAAATTCCTTTTTTGCTGTATAACTGCATGTGGATGTGCTCACGATGTCACCAGGAGCCAAGCCCCATTCAAAGGACACTTTCTCTTATATAATATCAAATCATTAACATGTCATTGGACATGTCTGTAGCTTGAATCATGTCAACTGGATTTCTATTTTCTTAGTGGAAACGTTTCGCTCCTTATCCAAGGAGCTTCTTCAGTCTGAGCAAAGTTGGTAAGGGAATCCTAAATATGTTCCTAGGTAGCTGTGTGACCTTACACCTGGGGCTAGGTCATGGTTATTTTGAGATGTTATTTCTAAGTCCTTTTATCATCTAATGGAGGGTCGTTAAAATCACCATGCTGCTGTTGAGCTTGTGAAATGGTCTTAATCTTCCTAGGCACAGAAGACAAAACGGGGAGGAAGATGGGGGAGAGTTTGTGCCTGAGGCCCCCACCTAAACTCTCCCCCATCTTCCTCCCCGTTTTGTCTTCTGTGCCTAGGAAGATTAAGACCATTTCACAAGCTCAACAGCAGCATGGTGATCTTAACGATCCTTCTTTAGATGATAAAGGGACTTAGAAATAACATCTCAAAATAACCATGACCTAGCCCCAGGTGTAAGGTCACACAGCAACATATTTAAGGATTCCCTTACTAACTTTGCTCAGACTGAAGAAGCTCCTTGGATAAGGAGCGAAACGTTTCCACTGAGAAAATAGAAATCCAGTTGACATGATTCAAGCCACAGACAATTCCACCTGGATGACTGAGAACCTTCATCGACATAATGTCATTGGACATGTAAATCTGGCAATGGTAGAGGCATATCTATCTGCAAGAGTTCCGTTATGAACTTGCAGATTTGACAACTGCACACGCTACATGCAGTTTTTGGTTTTTACACTGAGGCTACAGCTAGCTCTGTGCTCTAAAACTGCTTATAATTTTCAAACCTTTTAAATTGTGTATCTCGTAATATCATAGATAGGTATTAAGCATATATTTTTGTTTGCACCTTGTCCTTCACTTTTATCAGATAGTTAACTTTCTTGATCACTGGTCACAGTTTCTGAGAATGTTGAATGATAGTTCATCCAACTTTGGATCTTATTTTAGAAAGCTGAAGTGAAGTAATTATTTGATAAATGAGAGTTTGATAGGGTTGAGCTAAACTAAACTTTTATTGTAAACCGCCCAGAGTCCCTCCTTGTGGGGGAGATGGGTGGTGATAAATTTGATAAATAAATAATAATAATAATAAACTTAGTTTAAACCAACCCTTGCAAATGACAGGAAAGCTACCCATGCTATTTTGTCATAAAATATAAGCTTGAGCAGGTCAGCCGAACTGGAAAGCCTTCTCAGAAGCTAATTTATACCTGACAGAGGAATGGCATATTCCAGCAGGGATGACTTTATGAAAATGAATCTCCTGTAAAAAGAAGAGCCACTGTTCTCAAAGCTATTGGAATCTCTTACTTTTCATAGAAAGGTTTAACGGGGGTTGGCCTAACCACAAGCCATAAACTATGTAGCTGAGGGGGGTGGGTGGGAATTAAGACTAGTCTCTCTTTGTCTGGGAATATTATGCTGCCATCTAGTGGAGATGAATATCTTTTTCCTTACAGATACTTATTTTGTGTCTGTCTCTGAAATAGAGTGAAAGTTCTCTATGGCTCAAAATACATCAACTGTATATACTGTACAATGATAAATCCGTTATTACTTTAGCAGGGGAGGCAGAAGGGAACTGACATATTCAAGATACTGTTTAGCCTGTAAGAAACTGAGTTGCATTATCACTAATCTTGTGTAAAAACTTGTATATCAGTTTTTGAAAGTTTAATTTCAACGATATTAGGTAGTATTGAAGATAAATGCTTTGTGTGACAAAGAATATTGCTGTGTATGATGGTATTTATTCCCATTATTTATTCCCGTTATTCCCATTTATTACACTTTTTGAAAGAAAAAATTCTTAGCTACAACAAATATTTTAAAACAATACCCAGGGTGTTCATTGCAGATGAACATGATATTCTAATATCACAGTAGACATAAAATACAATTTGTAAAATTTTATTTAAGTCAAAGTTTTGAGAATATGTAATTCATTTCAGGAAGAAGAAAAATGTATGAGTCTCTCCCACCCCCACCAAATTTCTTAAAAATCACACAAGAAAATATTTGTTTGGTTTTTAACTTCTGTTTGCTTCTGAAGGCAGCAGCTGACATGGAGACTGACAACTTTTTAAACAGTGTGCTCCGTTTATTTGACAGAGGACCTGTCCCTTATTTTGACAAGTAGAGCAGCTATCTAGAGAAGTTATTCATTCTTTGGGGGAAATAAATTTCTCAGTAGAATGTGAGCATCAAAATACTGTATGTTGTCTAGAACTGACTGCTGAAAGTAAAAGCATTTCGGAAGCACAGCAGCAAAACAAATTCTGGTTTTCCATTATTGAATTCACGTCATCGGCTTCTTGTTGCTGCTGGTTTCCAAGGCTACTGGACTAGCAAATATAGAACAAGCCTTGATATTCATCCCTAAATTAGACGCTATCAGTCTTGTGTTTTATTATGCTTAAGAGTATTTTACAGATCCAGAAATTCTTAAACCATTCCCCTCCCTCCCACTCAAGCTTTTAGGTCATGGAGAGTCTCAGAAATGTGTGGTTGAAGTCATCTACCCCTAACTGAGATTTGGAGATGGAGGGGAGAGTTTGTCTCAAATGTCACAAATTGCTTTTGTGGTATAATTTATTTATTTATTATTTATTTATTATTTGGATTTATCCCCGCCCATCTCTACCATGGTAGACTCTAATGAAGTGTTGGGGTCATGACTACTCTATGGCCCTTGAATTGAATCTCACTATTTGACAGTGAAATACAGTATATAAAGCAAAATAAGTTTAATATATAAGGAAGTAAGAAAACCTGAATAAAAATAGGTAGCAGAATGCAGAATAATGTTTCTTTTGCTCAGGAATCCAGTAAGGATTTCCAGAATCCTTTTTGGAAAATATGTGTTTCTATTTAAGGTCATCAGCACAGTTGCATATTTTATCTTCACTAGATCACCTACTTTATTTATATCAAATTTGCAAAATTATGGGGGGGTTATTTTTCATTACTGAAAATGTGTATTTTCCACTACCACGCATTCACATTCTTGCACTTTATTACTACAGATTTGTCTGGTTCATTGACACATAAAAGTGATTATAGGTATTCAGTGCACCACATGCCTGAGCCCTTTAGTTTGTTTAAAGTGGTTTTAGGAAGAATGATATAATTACAATTGCTGTAGACATCTAAGGAATAACTCCATTCCCATGTCTTGTTTAAAACATATGGAAGAAAAAAGTAGAACATTCTTTTATATCTGTTTATTCAAAGCATATATTTCCCCTATGACAGAGGTAGCTTGAGAGTGGTCATAGAGATGGAAAGGGAAGAAAATTGATAAGACAGTTACGTCAAGAGCCATAAACAATGAGAATGTTTAAAAGGATAGATCTTTGAACGTGATGGGAAACCAGTGAAAGAATTTAATCCAAGTGAAATAAATACGCTGCAGTGGGAAGAACTGTGACCATCTGGAGAGTGATAATATTATAGGAAGGAAAGACCAGCAAGGCATGGCTCTTTATACATTTGTATTTTCTAAAGTTGCTGGAGAGCCATCCATAAATGTTTGTTTTTTGGTGTTTGAACTTTTCCTGTATGCCTTTCCTAGAAGCAAGTGCTATCACCATGGATTTACCACCCCCTAGTGGTGAAGTTTAATTTAAAGGTCATGCTACTACTTTTGGACAAGCTCAGTGAAAATGAAAGCACTTCTGGGTCATACAGAAAACACAGATTGCCCTGAATATATTTGTAAATATGTTTACAGAAATAACAGCCATACATTTCTTCCTGTTTTGAATTTCTGTTGCATTCCAAACAAGCCCATCATGTGGATATATTCAAGTTGTCTGCTTGTTATTTGGCTTTAAAAAAATCGTAACCAGTCACCATTCAAAAGGACTCAAGGGGAGTGGGAAACAGCATGTCATATACCAAATCCAATAATAATAATAATAATAATAATAATAATAATAATATAACATAATCCTCATTTTATATTTTTATTCTTAGAATCTTAGTAATAATTTCAATAAAAAAATAAGAGTGTCTCTTGAAACTTGACAAAGATGATATTAGATGGGTCTTCTAGATGTGAAATTTCCAAAACATGGTACACCAATTGAGAAGGGCAATGTACACATGTTTCAATTGGTTTAGACCAGGTGTCCTCAAACTCTTCAGCTGATTGACCCCTTCATGTGATAGGATGTATGCTGGTTTAAAGGGAAAAAATCAAGGCTTGAGAATAAACAGAAAGAGTGCATCGTTTAGGGCTAAAAGTGTTTACTTGTAGCATAAGGCAATAAATGCACATATAGTTAAGGCAATAAATGCAAATGTTACATTATTGCAATAAGGAAAAACAAAAACAAACTTATAAGCAGAGATCCGTGTATTGATCTCAGGGCCAGAGCTCATGCCACGGCCTACAGCCAGGCATAGCTACGCACTGCCCAGTCCGCAGAAGTAGAATACACGTGAAGAACTACATGGCTAAAGACACAAAAAGTCAAGAAGCATAGAACACCATTTTGCATGGTTAGATATTCAGTTCTTCCAGCTTTCTGATTGGCTGGAAGTTAGGTGTGACACACACCAGGCCTTTGTGTAGGCCATAGCACATAGCATTGTGTGGCAGTGCTGCATCTAAGCACGTGATCTCCCCCTCCCTGTTCTCCCAGGGCTTCCCACGAAGGCTTCAGGGGGAATTGTTCTCATGGGAAGGTCCCATTGCTTGTGTGGGCACTAGCCATAACAAGACATCACATGGTACCTTCTCGCTTCATATCTAATGAAGAGATGTAAACAAAGCCATTCAAAGTTATGGGAAGGCTTTTTGTTATCTAGCCACCTGGCGTCACGTCATCATGAAACATTTTTCTCCGTACAGAAAATAATTTGCCAATTTCATACGAGAAATCTGACATCATGAAGATTCAGGTTGTTCAGCGACCCCCAAACATTTATTATATGAAAATAATTTAATAAATACTACTTTAACTAATAGTACTATGAACAACAACAACAACAACAACAACAACAACAACAACGACCCCTTGGATAGTCTGATGTCAGTGGAATTGGCAAAGAAACCACGCTGAGTCGAAGTTCAACTCTAGTGTCTTTATTGTTTCTACCATATACAGAATCTTGCCAGACTAAAGGTTCCTAAACTGAGCTAAGGGAAAAATTACCCTTGGGAATCTAGGGCGGTGCCAGTCTAACTTTCTTCCTCGCCGCCCCCCCCCCATTCTCTAATCTATGCAAGCTGTGCAAACGCTTATCAGCCCGGAATGCGCTCTCTGCCCCCTCAGCGCCCAGCTCCATCACATCACCCTCCTCTTCAGAGGCACATTCCATCACATCTGATCAACCCTTGAGGGAACCCTGGTTTAGACTGATTTAGATGACACACCAAAATATAGTTTGATCCTTTCTCACATAGAGAGCCACAGACATGACCTTGGAGAAAATATCTGCCATTGTCACAAATATTCTTGGCTTTCTCCCACTCCTTCCCAAAACACTTCTTCCTCAAAGGACATGAATGAATGGATGAGCCGACTTCCCTAAAAAAGGAACGCTGCTGGCCAGCTGAAGCAAAGCTAGCTTGCCCTCTTGTGGTACATCAGTGCAAGAAAGACTAGCAGCTATCTGGCACTAGAACATGTACTGTGTGTAACATTGTAGACTGACTCCCTGGCAATGTATGCCATACGCTAAATGAATGAATGAATGAATGAATGAATGAATGATCATCCCAATCATTAATGTATTCAATGGGCATAGGCAGGTGCACTCTACCAATAATATAGAACCAGCTAAGATCTACTTCATCAATTGATTGTAATGGGTATGATCAGTATGTGAAGAGTTTTGAGTTCTTTGCTATAAAAATGTAAACATTTATAATTGAAATATCATTCAAAATTGTCTGCCATGAATTCTGTTGAGCAAATTACTATGTAATCCAAATTTCTGTTTGTAAAACAGAATATTAAAGGCCCCGTTTTTGCACTGATGAATCTGATAAGATAGCATACTTTAGACTGTAGGCAACAGTTCAACTGAGGTTGTATTTTCCCACACTGTATGAACAAGCCAGGGCAAGCCCTAGGCTCATGCATTTTACCCTCCCTGGATGTTTAGTATAGAAGTAATAGTTTCTCCTCTTGTAAATAAAAAAGAAGGCAAAGACCAGAAGAATAGACTAGCCTGAAGCTTGCTGCGCTCTGTTCTTTAGTGGGAAATTATGGATTCCCATTATATCTGCACTAACTCAATACTGTCATTGATTTTTATGGTGGTATAAAGAAATTGCATCACATGGGCAAACCTAGCTGGAGACTTAACACATAATCTATCTTTGTACACCTTTATATTGTGAGCTAAGAAAAAAGCAACTTTTTTCCAGTTTGGGAAAGAGTTTTGTTTGTCTCCTACGGCTAAATTTCACATAGAATCTGCAGTTGTTGGCATAGCTGCTGTATTGCTAAAGCTGGTTAGACTGACAAATTGTGATAATTTGAGTAGAGTTGCTGCGGGGGGGGGGCTGTTTTTTGGATTGCTTTTGCAAATCTGGTAAGCACATCATACTATAAGATGCAGTCCTGACTATGCTTCTCTGCCCCAGAAGGAATAAGCATGCGAAGGGCTGCTCTGTTAATCTGCCAAATCTATATTTAGCAGCTGAGTGGGTAGCTGACATGTTCTAATCATGCTATTTTTTTTCCAGATGTGAAAGGACCTGCAACTCATAGACTATCTTGTGGCCAGTCCCCTGATTCAGAAACTATAATATGGGAGACAAAGTACTGCATTCTGACCAACAGCCAGCTTGTGTTGCTGAACAAGGAAAAGGAGGTAAGAAAGTTATTTTCTTCTGAGTAGTATTGACCCCAGGAACACTTGAATAGATTCTAGTTTGTTTGTTTGTTTAAAGTAGGTACATTTCATTCTTTACCCTGAAAGGTTCCCAGACTTCATCTGCTTCTTTATTTCTCCCTGCTGCCCCGCCTGCCCCCCCTCCAGCTTTCAAGATAGAAATCTCACTGATTGCCAGTTGGCTTCCAGGTGCAATTCTAGGTGCTGGTTATCACCTATAAAGTCCTCCATAGGGGCTGGCTATTTGAGGGACCACCGTTTTCCGTATGTTTTTACCCATCCAGTGAAGTCAGCTAGAGTGGGAATACTCTGGTCCTGACAAATAAACAAAGTCATCTTCTGGGACCCAGGAACTGGGCCGTCTCGGTGAGGGCTCCTGCCCTCTGGAATGATATGTCCCCGGGGATCCATAGTACTCCCACCTGATGTTTTGCAAATTGTTAAAAACCTGGTTGTTCTTTCAGGCTTTGTGTTAGGATGGTGGTCGAGCCCCTTTGGGTATTTTTTGCTTTTTTTAAAAATATCATTTTGGTCTTTTGGGTTATGAGGTTAGTTATTCTGGTTGGTTTATTCCCTTTTCTTTGATATATGTTGTTTTCTTTTCTTTTTTTTATAGTAATTTTATTAAGTTTTACAATACATATTAAAAGTTAGAATAGAAAAGAGAAATAGAAATAGAAATACAAAATAAAGAAAAAGATAAAGAAAAAGTGAAGTCAAGAAATAATAAACAAAGAGAGTATAGAAAATAGATGCCCTCCAATCTATATTTGAACTTAAAGTACAATAATTAATTTTAAATGTCAGTCTTTCATACAATACACAGGAACTTTTCTTTGTGATATGCCATTTGATTTCTATAATCCAATCTTCTGATCTTCATATGGGTTTCACCTTTCTTGCTACCCCCCAATAATCCATCTTTGGCTTCCACTCCTTGAAGTAGTAATTAAATGTTAAATATTCATTAGTACATTTTTATCTCTTCCATAAAGTCCAATTAATATAACAAATAAGAGCCTTATTTACTTCTAATAAACTACAATATATTCTATTCATATTATGTTTATATATTCGACTAGTACATAACCTAACATATTTCCATCTATAATTTCCACTTCTTGTGATAGTGTCCATTTAAACTAAATACATAACCTATCATATCACTTAACCTAATACCTAATGTACCAATTTTTATAATATTCATACATACATATTCATACATGATGTCATCCTGTAATAACCATCATTCTAATTACATCTCATCATCCAAAAAAAACAATAATCTATAATATCAACTTATGTTTATATTTAGCCTTATATCTTACATTTAGAATATCACTTTTTTTACATATCCATACAGTTTCTCATATACAATCCAAGCCCATGTTTTCATTAATCTTTATATATCCATGCAGTTTCTGTTATCTTCTGTTTAGGTTATGCCAAAATCGCAATACTCAATGGCAAATTCGCAATATACACCATCTCGTCATATCATTATCTTAAACAATAATCTATAATGTCAACTTATATTGTGTTTAGCCTTATGTTTTACATTTAAAATATCACTTATAGTCAATGGCAAGTTTGCAAATATACAATCCAAATCCATGTTTTCATTAACCTTGTATCCCAGTCATGATACTGAATCTTCTGTTTAGGTTATGCCAAATTCATAATATGCAAAGTCAAGTTTACAATATACAGCCTGCTTTTTTCTATGTCTCATGTAGAGTATCAGAGCAATTTTCTCTCCCTTTCCACATATTTCACAGTATCTAACTAATTGCATACTCAAATTTTCTCCCTGTCTCCACAACCATAAGATTTTTATACCAGAATTATAATATACAGCCTTCCGAATGTTTTTCTTGACTAATATATTTAAAATTCCCTCCTCCTGTTTCTCTTCTATTTCAAAAACGTTTTTCTTTCCTGTTTCAGATTCAATTTTTTGTTTTTCTTTCTCTTGGTCTTGCAGAGATATCAATAATAATTCCAGTGACCTTCTAATCCCTGAAAGAAGTTGAATTGCAGCTGCGAAAACCATCCCGCTTCTATGACCTTCAGATTTTTCTAGTCAAAACAATAGTTGGTCTGTTCATGGAATATTACCAGCAAAGTCTATCAAATAAAAAAAAAAACATTCCAATAATCCAAAATACAGGAGGGAGCTATATTTCAAACAGTTTATAAAAGGAGAAATAAAAAATACATTCCAAGTGAAACAAAATCCACTCTATAGGAATATAGAGAGAAAAAAAGAAAAAGAATTTACAAACGTTCCCCTGCGCTTTTGTTCTTCAAACTGCAGGCTGCTTAATCCAAACAAACAGTTTCTCAAAAAGTAGATTGTCAATTAGTTTATCAAGCGAAGAATTACAAACAAAGTCTCTTAAATCCCTCCAATACAAAAGAAAGGTAAAAGAAAAATACAGACGTTTCATTATGTTGCAAATGTAGAATCCATCAAACTTCCACCAGAATCAGTTATAGCAAAGAAAGCACAAAATTAGCCAACATTTTAAACAAAGTCCAAAAGATAGATCTTAGATTCCAAAAATATTCTAATCTAAAAAAAAATTCCTAAAGTAATCTAAAAGCGGCTGTGCGCTCTTGTGTCTCTTCAAAGAGACTTGTTTCCCCTGCGAGAGCCAGATATCTCTCGGCCATTTCCCTTGCACTTACCCTGCTTTTCCTGTGGTGGAGACTACAGAAAAAACAAGGGTAGGCAATTCCAATGGGCCCACGAGCAATCTTCTGGTTTCCCCTTCTTCAGGGGAAAAAACTTCAGTGGTCCACAACTTCTGCAATCCACTGCAAGCAAGGAAAATTCAGTCAGTTCTCAGCTCTCTGAGAAGCCTGACCGGTCGAGCTGGCAGCCAAGCCTGGAGTGATATATGTTGTTTTCTTTTTGATTCTTTTTAACTGTAAGCTGCCCAGAGTCGTCGTGGAGTTGGGCAGCCTCAAAACTGAAAAATTAAATTAAATTAAATTGACATTTAGAGCCACCATTAAATCTTGTGTTTCAGCAAAGCAAATGTTGTCAGTATTCTTTCCCTAACATTTTGAATGAAATTTCTTATTATCATTATAATATTATAAAATGACATATTGCATAATTCCTAAATTTTAAATCCAGCAATTATCTGTATTTTATGTTGTAAATACTCTTTTTTTTATGTTTTGAGTCAAATAATATGGAAGCAAAATAAGAAGAGAAAGACTGACAATATCCAGGCAGCAGTTAAAAAAAATGGATATTATTGTCATTCTCTAATTTATAATTCTTTTCCTTATTAGACGTTAATAGGTTTCTATATAAAGAGATTTGAACAATATGCTGGCCATTTGAGCTGCTGAACTGAATGACACAGAGAAAAGATTTAACTTGAAAAACATTTTGAAGTTCCTTAGACAAAGATTTTTGCCACACCTTTGTTCTTTTTTAGCAGTCTAAGCAGCTCATTAAATGTAGAAAATTTATTAGTATTTTATTAAAACTAGAAAGATGTGTGTCCCTTACAGTTTATGCAATTCTAAAGGACATTTCACTGAATAAAAATAATAAATTTAGTCAAAGCCAGCTCTAAGCTGTTTGAAACAGAAGCTTAAGAGATCTAAGTTTCGCTCACAGACCATTGACTTGAAAGGAATATCAAAGTTTACTGGGTATATGCAGCCAAAATGACCATGGAATCCTGCCCCAAGCCATAGGTAATAAGCAGTTAATTTTGCCCAGAAGCAGGGGGCATAGTTTGAAACCGAGTACCATTTTGGGAAACTACTTTATGGGTATTGTGCTAGAGGCAAGAACCATAGGCCAGACAGATAACATGGTCAGGTCTTAAGGGAGCAGCTACTGTGATGGAGGATGTGTTCAGGAGTCAGCATAGCAGGACTTTTTTCTTTGGGGGACAAGTTACTGAGACTGAATTACAAGATCTAAGGTTTTATGGAGACAGGACCTGCATTGGACTCCTGAGTAGCATTTGTGCAAGATTTCCGTGTAGTACAGTTTGGCCTATATGTCTCTTAGTGGGCATGCTTTCTGTCAGCCCTCCCAGGTGAACCAGACAGGAAACATGGCCAGATGAGCTAATTCTACTTTATTGTAAGGCTATATTAACAGAATCTTGCAAGTCTGAAAATACAAACCTCTCGCCGTCACTTTTAATAGCCTGATACATTAGGGTAAAAAAGGTAAAGGTTCCCCCCGCACAGTTGTGCAGTCGTGTCCGACTCTAGGGGCCAGTGCTCATCTCCGTTTGTTAGCCGAAGAGCCAGCGTTGTCCGAAGACACTTCCGTGGTCATGTGGCCAGCATGACGCGCGCGGAACGCTGTTACCTACCCCCCGAAGTGGTACCTATTCATCTACTTGCATTTGCATGCTTTCGAATTGCTAGGTTGGCAAGAGCTGGGGCTAGTGTGGGAGCTCACTTCGCACGCAGGGCTAGGGATTCGAACCCCCGAACTTGCAATCTTCCAATCGACAAGCCTGGCGTCTTACCCGCTGAGCCACCACGCCCCTACATTAGGGTGGATCCTTTTTAAGTTTCTTTCTTTGCCCATTATGCAGCTACAAACTCCTCCCCCTTATATCTGATCATTCTCTGGGCAGCATCTCTTCCCCTTGTCCTTCAAGGTCATTCCCACATACCATAATACTTTCTTACTGCTGCTGTCACACTTCTTGGCAGGCTAGGCTTAAAATACTTGAACAAGCATGTAAGAATCCAGGAACTTTGATAAATCATTGTAGAAAAGCTGTGAAGCCATGAATACTTTTAAGTCCCCAGGCCCTGATGAAATACACTCTATTGAAGGAACTGGCTGAAGATCATTTGGATCATCTATCAGTAATCTTTGAGGAGTCCTGGAGCATTGGGGAGGTGACAGAGAGCTGGAAAAGAACAAATATGGTCTCTCACTTCAAAAAAGAAAGAAAAAAGAAGCTCCAAATAATTATTAAGTATTACTGAGCATCAATACCCAGAAAGATGTTAGAACAAATGATAAAACTGGCTACTTGTAAAAGTAGCTTGAAGACAATGCTGTGATTGCTAAGCATCAGCATGGCTTTGTCAAAAATAGGTCACATGAGACAAGCCTTGTCTCCTCCTTTGACAAAGTAACTACTTTAGTGAATAAGGAGGATTCTATTCAGGAACGTGTCTGACAAGGTTTCACATAACATTCTCATTGACAAGCTGTTAAAGTGTGGGTTGGCTGGCACTGGTAAGGTGGTTCCATGACTGGCTGGGTAACCACATTCAGTGTCAGTATTAATGGCTCTACATTGAGTTGGAGAGCAGTGATCAGTGTGTCCCTTAGGGATGTTTCTTGGGGCTAAAATTACTTAACATTTTTATTAATGACCTGGATAACAGGATTGATGGGTTGGTTATCAGATTTGCAGATGACAAAGAGTGGGAGTACTTGCCAATACACAGGATAACAGAACGAGATAGCAATCCAATCTGGACAGGTTGGAAGACTGGGCTAAGGGGAGCAAGTTGTCCTTCAACGGAGAATAATATCAGGTGTTACATTTGGAATGGAAATACTGTATATAGGGCACATGATAAGATGGGGGATTCATGGCTTGGGAGCACTACATCAGAGAAGGACTTGGTTGTGGTCATTGAAAACAAGCTGAACATGAACCAACTAGAAGGGCTAATACAGTTAGGCTGCATTAGAAGAAGCATTGTATCAAAGAGACATTAAGTCTTTATTCCCCTCTATTCTCTATTGGTATATTGGTATACCTGGAATATTGTGTATGATTCTGGCACCATGTAGCCAGAAGGATATTGGCAGGTTAGAACAGGTTTCAAGGAGACAGAGGATGACAAAGATTCTAAAGGGACTTGAGGACATGCCCAATGAGGACAGGCTGAAGGAACTTGGGTTGTTCAGTCTGGGATAAAGAAGACTAAGGGGAGACTTGCCAATGTTCAAGTACATAAAAGGGTGCCATAGGGAAGATGGTCTGAATCTATTTTCCATTGCTACAGAAAGTAGGAACAGAAATTATGGGCATTAAGTTACAAGTATTTGGATTTTGTTTAAATATAAGGAAAAACTTATTTATAGTAAGATCTATACAATTGTGGAACACACTACCTATGGAGATTGTGAGTTCTCCATCTCTGGAGGCTTTATAAGAGGCTGGAGAACCACTTATTGTGGATATTGAATTGGTTTTCCTGCACATTGCAGAGAGTTGGATTAGATGAACCTTGTGGTCACTTCCAACTCTACAGTTTACACCAACTTTGAAAGGGCCTTTGCACAACTTCGTGTTGCGTGCCAGTTACGCCCTTTCCTGGAGCGAGAGGCCCTTCGAACGGTCACTCACACCATGGTCATCTCCCATATAGACTATTGTAATGTGCTCTACATGGGGCTACCCTTGAAGAGCATCTGGAAGATTCAGCTGGTTCAGAATGCAGCCGCGCTGGCGATTTCAGGTGCCTCAAGATCAGCACACATAACACCTTTGCTCCGCGAGCTGCATTGGGTGCCAGTTTGCTTCCAGATTCAATTCAAGGTGTTGGTTATCACTTTTAAAGCCCTACATGGCATGGGACCAGGTTACCTGAGGGACTGTCTCATCCCTGTCACATCAACCCATCCCATCCAGTCATGCAGAGAGGGCATGCTACGAGCCCTGTCTGTAAGAGAGTTCCATCTGACGTGTGCCTTCTCTGCAGTAGCCCCCGCCCTCTGGAATATTCTCCCCCCTGAAATAAGATTGGCCCCCTCTCTCCTGGACTTTAGAAAAAACCTAAAGACCTGGTTTTGCCACCATGCTTGGGGAAGGGAGGGGAATAGCCAGTCCTGGGGTTGGCTGGTCTCTTAGATCTGCCTTGACCAGCCTTACTGGCCCATGGGATAAGTAAGATCTACCATTGCTTGAATCGGACTGTAATTAGGTATTTTTACTGGTTATTAGTGTTATTTATGGTTTTTTATTGATTTTAAACTTTTTATTGTGAACCGCCCAGGGTCCCTCCTTGTGAGGGAGATGGGCGGGATATAAATGTGACAGACAGACAGACAGACAGACAGACAGACAGACAGACAGACAGACAGACTGACTTCAGTGTATTTGTTCATTTATTTCAAAAGCTTTTATGCCACTTTAATCATATAGTTATAAGCAACTTACAGCATAACATACAATAAGTATAATATGTTACAGTAAATCAGAAATTACCAAAACTATAACCTGTAATTTATAAAGACAGGGAAAGAGAAGTGGAGAAAGAGAAGAAAAGGAAGAAATTAACTGAAGCAAGGTGCTGCATTTTTATTATCTTCAATTAAATTTAAGGATAATTTCATTTAATTGTGTTTTTAGTGTATTTTGGTGTTTTGTCTGTATTTTGTATTTGAAAAATAGCACAAATTTTTAAAAAATATTTTTATTATCTTCAAAGCAATCAGTAAATAATGACTACTTGCCAGTCCACACAGATTTACGGAGGGGAAATAGCTGAAGCAAGTTTCACAAAAGTTACATACTTCTCTTATATTCTCTTTCTGCCTCCCCCCCTTAAATCCATGTTAGATTCTCAATAATAATAATAAATAATAGTAATTAATAATTCTGAGATTCATATATGATTTTGTGAACCCTTCCTTCTAAAATCCATTACTTTTTCCCCTGGTTTACAAGAGCAGACCAAAGTAGTTGTGTTTGACAGGACTAATGAACAATTGGAAGCTATAAATAAATGGTGAAAAAGTAGAACAAGAAGATGAATATGTATACCTTTGTAGAATGTTTACTAAAAATTGGAAAATGGATGGAGACATATTAAGAATCACAAGTTCAGATACTAAAGTAAATGGCTAGTATGTTATATCTGTGAGGAATTAATGTATGTCAAAAGATAGGACTATCATATCTGGCCCACAAAACTTTGAATGACCACTAGATAGCAGAAACAGGTCTTCGGTGTTTCTTTTTTGCCATCTAGCAGTCATCCAGATGTTTGTAGCCCTTTCAAAAGAAGTGTCAGCAGCTGTGTATAAGCGCATGCTTTTGCCTGCTTTGCTATAATAAGGCTACTGGATCTGGGCTGCAAAAATTCTAACTGTTTGCTGTGATCTGGTCCAGATTGTTGTAGTCCAGATCTGAGAGTCTTAGTAATAAGGAAATTAGAGTTGGCTATGTCAATTGAAACATAAAAGTAAGTTGAATATAGTGGAACTGGGTTACTTAAGAGGTATGCTTGGTGATTGGCTGATGAATGAATATGGATTGAATACCAAAGAGAGCGAACGGTACGAAAGAAGTACTTTGAGGTAGAGAGAATGAATGAGGATCAAATTGTAAATCAAGAAAGGGGAACACCAAGAAAGTCATGATTAAATGGAGTTGATGAGTTCCTTATTAAGAGAGAGGTGAAAAGTTTAGAGAATAAAATGCATTGTATGAATTAGTATATGAAGATCTATACAAATAGTGTTGATGTTCACTCGATTTAGCTAGATTTCCTTTTTTCCTCTCTCCTCTTATCACCATCCTACAATTTCTTTCCTTACTATTTTTTACTTCTTTTTTTCTGGTGCTTATAGTGCTGCTTACCCTGAAAGGGAATAGCATGACAGTCATATTTGTGTGTATAGAAATGTGCTATATGATTACTTTTTAAAAAAACCTTGCTTAACTTGTGGGTGATGCAACTGTATAGTTTGTATTACCACAATTACCCGGTCTATAAACAAGACTGGTCATATAATTATGCAAGTGCTACAGTTGCTATAGGCAGTGGAAGTGTATTTTTAGCTCTTTATAACTCCTTTTAGATTGGTTTGGTTTAATGGTAAAGGCACCAGGCTAGAAACCAGGAGACTGAGAGTTCTAGTCCCACCTTAGGCACAAAGCCAGCTAGGTGACCTTGGGCCAGTCACTCACTCTCAGCCTTAGGAAGCAGGCAAACCACTTCTGAAATCTTGCCAAGAAAACTGCAAGAACTTGTCCAGGGAGTCGCCAGGAGTCAACACTGACTCGAAGGCTATACAGGTAGTTCTTGTTTAGTGACTGCCTCGTTTAGTACTGTTCGCAGTTAAAACGGCAGTAGAAAATTAACTTTATGACCAATCCTCGCATTTACGACCTTTGCAGGGCTGTAAAGCAAAGGAAAGCTGAAGTAACAACATAAGCACAGTTGTGTTTCACTTAGCAACCACTTTGCTTAATGACCGAGTTGCCAGTCCCAATTGTGGTTGCTAAATGAGGACTACCTGTATATATATATTCTTTTATATTTTTATGCTTCTTTTTAAAAACTGTAGCCAGCCTCCTCTATGACCATAATAAAGACTGATTGATTTATTGATTGTAAAGTTTCCTGGTAATTTTTCACATCGCATTTAAACCATACATCTGTTTCAGACTGAAAATAATTATCTGGAATTATATGGCAGAAAAGGGGAGGCATGGTTATCAAAGTATCTTGTATTCAGCAGGAACCTGCCAATGAGTTCATTCCTACTATGTGCAATAGAGGAGCAGGAAGTACTTAAAAAAATAGAATTATGTGTATAATGAAATTTATAATAATTGAATGAAAGCTTCTTTAAAATCTCAGTCTGTAATTAATTGATTATGTCAGTAATTACATGTTTCAGCTTCCATGCTGGTCCTTGATGCTAAATGTGGGAGAAGTATCAGATTTTGATGCTAAATGTGTCTTGAGAAGTATAAGATTTTGACTTCTGATAAGAATTGCAACACACACCTTTGGCCTTTCCAGAAAATGGCTTTTTATTTTTGTTAAGAGGTGAATAATTTTATGCGTGGAATCCAAACACCATTTTTCTTTTGCAAGGTAGAATTGCGTTGTCAACATACTGCATTATCCCTGCCCTTAAATAATATCTCACTGGTAAGAAGATGCAGAATCCACCAACAATCCACCCTCACATAGTAAGAGAAATGTGAAGCATTTTGGATTTGAAGGGAGAAAGGTGCTTTAGAGCATATGTTGGCATGCATGTAGCACCTATTGGCAGCTCTCTAAACCAGTCACATCTTTTTGACACTCATAATTTGGCATTCCTAGTGATTGTCATAGATCACTAGGAATGTAGTGGAATGTAGAATGTAGCACCTACAGTCTTTGACTTTTAGCCATTATACATATTGGTTGGAAGGCTGATTTGAATGTTTCTGGCAACTGAAAAGACCCTTTGAGGGCAAATAGAATATAGCCTACCTCTTATGAATCAGAAAATTGAGAACAGTAGAGATCTGCTTTTCTACCCAACTGCTTTTCTTGCCAACCATGCTTCACTCAGGAAATTACTTCTGGCATATTTATTTATACAAAGTATGAATCAGAATACCAGCACTACTCTCTTCCCAGATAAAGATCTGCAGTCACTCTATGGTCTAAATCAGAATTATGCAAGCTGATTTCCATTTCCTTCTCCCCTCACCCCAGAGCAATTTTGGAGGACACATGGGGTGGGGTGCCTGCAAGAGAGAATCTGTTTTACCAGTACTAGACAGATGGCACTGAATATTCTATGGCATCTAAGGCCAAGGGACCAAATTGCTCAGTCACTCCAGTTACAGCCACCAAGGAACTGCTAAAAACTGGAAATAACTTTCTGTTGTAATCAATTATGAGCCTGATTAGAGCTTGAAACATTTTAAAGCTACTAGAGAAATATTGGCAAGTCGCGAGATTATTGGTCAGTTGTAAGCCAGTTCCAGTTCATGGTTTGGCACTTACTTATCACTCAATTATTTAGAAGATGATGCATTAAATTTTTCAGAAATCATTTGGAAAAATGTTTACACCGCTAGAATGCCTTGCTGGATTTTCCATTCATTTGATGTTGAAAAATGAACAAACTGCAAATGAATCTAATCAATAGCCTTCATAAATACTATGAAATTACACAAACCTGTCTCTTTGAATATATACTGAGAACAGGTATATCTATAACCATAAGTTAAAATGCAGACACTGTCAAAATTGTGTCCAGCTGGAAACAGACATCTTAGCTAAAATTGCAAATGAAGGAAATAATGGAAGTTCTTGAGTAAAATCTCTATATAACGCAATTATAACTTCTTCATCAGCAACTCTCAGACATCTTGAAAATAGAGGTTTCCCTATGTTTCATGGAGCAATTTTGTAATTTCAGACTGCTACTTCTGGACCATGACTTTGAAAATCCTTATCTAACCTCATTTTACAAAAGCTTGTTCTACTGTAACTCAGTTTCTGTATTTCTTAATCATTTGCTCTTTTCCTCAATATATTCTCTATGCAACTCAGTTGGCAGCTAAACTGCCTGAAGGGTGAAAAGCAGAAGTCTTGTTTTCTGTACCGCACAGTTGAACAAGTAAACTTGAACCCCGGTTTGTGTATCAGAAGGCAGTCATGGAAGCTAGACAAAGAGCTGAATTCAGAGTTCGGTGTCTGAAATTGCTCATATTAAGACCTCAACACAAACTCAATATAGGCCACAATCTTGATGATGGTTGAGCATACATGATCATTGCTTCTGCCTCAACCACAACCATTATCCCCACTGATTTTATCACAGTACATTTTTTTGAAGGAAGAAAATACAGTTGAAAGAACATATAATTTAGAAGAGGGACCCTGGCTCAGTTCCAGATGGTGTTCTCAGCATGTCCAAGGTCTTAGGTACCATTCTAGGCATGCAGAGTTAAATCTTGGCTCAGATATCATCTATTAAATAAATATCCGCAACGTGCAATACGATTCTAGGGCAATAGCAGACGTCTGTACCGGGAAAAAATAATCTGTGCTTCCAGTTATTTACATTGAAAGCTGAAAGCTGTATCATTCCTGTATTCTTTTCATGTACAGGTGGCTGTCGAGGGAGGACAAGAACAGACAGCAGAGCCTACCAAAGGGCGTTGCCTGCGGCGGACTGTGAGTGTTCCTTCAGAGGGTCAGTTTCCTGACTATCCACCAGAGGGAGCTACTAAGCTTGGTAAATTATGCAAGGAAAATTAATACGTGTGTTCTAAGCTAATATCATGTTCAAGAAACCACATCCTGCTGTACTGTAATAATCTTGTCTGAACTAAAAGCCTTTTAAGAATGTTCCAGGAAAGGCCATATAGCAGTGGCATTCTGAATTGATACTCAACTGTTCACTTGCTTTGTGGATTTACCTGAATTAGTAAAGTTCCTGTTATGTTTCTAGGCAGGAAGCTGTTAGAATACTAAAACTACTTTTGAAGTTTATAGCCTCAGGTTTACAGCCATTTATCCCAGCCTTTGGGAATAGCGCAGAATCTTTTTATGGTGGCTTAAAATGTCTCCTGATATTTGTTGGAGTTGTATGTTAAGACTTTAATTTTCTTACAGTCTCATAGCTCTTAGTTTTTGCAAGGACTAGACTGTCATTCAGTATATAGATGTGTGATTTTTACTCTTTTGTATCCCTACTCTGTTTAATATAACAGCAGTTAATATAACTGTTGTTTAAGTAAGTTCATGGTAAATGTGTGCTTATGCTCAAGAGAAAATATTGCAAAGTGTAAAGGAAAAGGGGAGCACTAAAATTAAGAATGAGAGCCAGTTTGGTGTAGTGGCATCAGGCTAGAAACCAGGAGATCAGGCTAGAAACCTTCGTGCCCAAGGCGGGAATGCTAGTCCCACCTTGGGCACAAAGCTAGCTGGGTGACCTTGGGCCAGTCACTTTCTCTCAGCCCTAGGAAGGAGACAATGACAAACTACTTCTGAAATCTTGCCAAGAGAACTGCAGGGACTTGTCCAGGCAGTCTCCGAGAATCAGTCATACTGTAATTGAACGGATTAAAAAGAAATATTAGAAGCCCTGGATTATAAGAGTGGCTTTCCCTCCCTGCGTCTTGGTGGCATAGTGAATAAATAATTAGTGCCCTTGGCATTCTGAAGGACAGCTGACATGATGGAACCAGTCATGAGTGTTTGTTTTTTTCATGAATTCACAAGTCTGACTTCTTCATAGGTAAATAGGGAAAAGAAAACATTTTACAGCAATTCAAATGGCTTCCCCTGCTATAATTGCCTAATAGATACAGTCAGAGAAAAGTTGGAGGAGAGACATGTCATTCCTTCATTTTTATTTTTATTTTGTCTATTCATGTAGAGAGTGTAAGGTTGTCCAGGGAGGCATTCTTAATGATGGGTTATGAGCGTGCACTCAGCGTATTTAAACAATGTATTAAAGACCTGGAAACCCAATAGGACCAGTCTGCTCTACCCAAGAATGTTTTTCTCAGCAGTCAAGTCCCTTTTTACAAACCAGTAAGATACTTACAGCACATACTGTAACTGTTTCCAAATTCCAGAGAGCACGAACTTTAGCATGCTTCAACGCTCTCCCCACAGCAGTTTTGGAGGGCCGATATAAAAAGGTCCCCTATGAGCTTAGACCATGTCCCTGTAGACAAGGGGCAATTGAAACTGCAGCTCATGTCCTGCTATACTGTACCCTCTATAAGGATTCAAGGACCCGCCTTATAACTCCTTACCTGGTAAAACACCTGGGAAATTCTGATCTTTTTCATGTACAGTTGTTGTTATCAGATCAGCATGATTCAGTCTCCTTGAACGTAGCTAAATTTTGTTTTGCTGCCTGTAAAATTAGGCAGATTTTGATTGTCCACCAATGAACCCACCACCAATTGTAATATTTTATATTGTTTTGTTTTTACTTTATTTTTAATGTGTTTTTGTTTGCAATTCTGGTCAGTGACCATAATAAAAATTCTATTCTACTAGTATAAGGTTGAGATAAGTTGAATCCCAGAAGCCTATGATAAAAGACATGAGAAAAATAAATGTCCCTTGCTTTACCAATTTTTTGGTACCCAAAACTAGTTCACTTCACATCCTTCAATATTATGAAGGAAAGTTCACTTCACTCACATCCATGTTCTCCTTATATTATGATATTAAATTAGATGTCACAGACTGCCTGAAAAATAAGCCAGATAATATCAAGAAATAAATGCCCTGGCGTCCCTGCTGTGTCAAGTTTAGCCTTTAGCAATAGGTCACCTAGATAAGACCTCTAACTAATTTCTTGGAACTTATTAGACGCAGATGTACAGATGCTCCCTCTTGCACATCATACCACCTGTTTAGGAATAATGCTATATTGCCTCATCTGCTCTACTTTGTTGGGATGACATCATTGCATAATTAGTTGGAATGACTAGAATGTATGTAAACTTTGCCTCGAAAAGGGTTCTCTGATCTTTTGACTGCCAATTTGCTGTTGAAGGGAAGAATGCATAAGAGGCAACTGTAAATAAGTGGAAGGGTACTTGTATCTTAGCAATTAGCATTTTGTGGTTAGAGTAATCACAGTAGTATTTCTGAAATGTTTGCCATATAGTCCACTCATTTCTGCCTATTTTCAGGAAGCCATTGTAGGCATTGTTACGAGAAAGAAATGACATCTTGACTTTTAAAGGAAAATGAAAATTAGAAAATGCATAGAAATATAACTTATCAAGTGAAATGTATTGCTACATTGACATTCAAAAACAACCTGGCAGATGTGAAATGAAGAGAAGATATGCAGATGTTTTGATAACAAATTATGCCAGAAATGTACCATGAGCTACTTCTATGAACACTGCCAACATTTTAACCCTAGATTCAAATGGTAATTCCTCTTTGCCCTTGTTAATATGTATACTTTAATTAGGGGAATATTAAATTTAATGGAGTGAAATGACAAAACAATATATGCAGGGATTATATAATGCAGTGCTGTTAGTGCATCAAGTAGTGTTGGGTGCAAGACTTAATTAATAAGCATTAGTAATGGCAAAGGTGGAAAGAGCAGAATAAATACCTGGGGGGTGGGGGGGAAAACCATGAAGGGAGACCAAAGCAATGTCTCTGAATCACACTGTTTTCCTATTAGCTTCCCATTAACTCATTAGTTTTGGTTAGTTTAGGATTAGTTGTTTGGGTGAATTTCATAATTTGAAGGTCATGCTTTGCAGCAAGTAGACTGGCATTCTCTGTCTCTCAACAATTACAAGGAAAATTGATGTCATGCTGGAGAGTGTTGGATGTGACTGAAGCGAAAAAAGAAAACAGATGGCAGTCAGCAGCATGTGCTACCAGCAATCCCGGCAACAGCTGTACCTAAAATAGCTTTGGAATGACCACCAAATGCTGGAAAGCACACGAGAAGAGATAAAATAGCTGAGAGAGCAGATGCAGTGTAGAGCTATCCCTCCCTTCAATGTATACACATGCAGATGTTTTCTGGCTAGTTTTAATTAGCAAACATTTTATTCAATCAAAAATAGTAGCCAAGGATTGATTTTGATGTCCGTTATAGGCCTTACCTTGTGTAATACAGGCTTTGGCAGTTTGATTTGTACATTGGAAGGCTGGGTTCAAATCCCTCGTCAGCAATGAACCTTAAGGTTAACATCAGCCATGAAAGTGAGCATATGATAGCATCAGTCTTGTATGCAGTACAGTAGTGAGAACATATTGATACAGCCTTTGCAAGACTTCATCACTTCAGACGCTATGTGGAATGAAGAGTTATGTGTTCAAATGCTTTTGCTAGGATGAAAGACCCTCCCCAGGGACCACAGGAAAATATCCAGTCATAAGGAAAGCTAGATTAGAATCCTGTTCCTGATGAAAGTGCGAATAAACTTAATAAAAGGGCAACTCGATGGGGATATTTCTAAATATTTGGTCATGTTATATAAAAATACGCATCAATTGCAGCTACTACCCCCTACTACTCCTATGCTTTAATATAGTGTCACAGTCGGGAGAGTTATCTAATGGCAAACAGTTTGCCTTTGATCACTTATGGGTCATTATTGCACATTGTTGTTATAAATGGGGTCTCAGTGTTCATCACCTTGTGCAGCTGCTCCTCATTACTTTAATTACATTTCTAATGGCAAAGAGACAGGATCTAGGCTTCCTCTTCTGGCTGGTGGTTGCGCTAATGCGCATATCTGCATCTGAATCTTCTTAGAAATATTTAGTTGATTTTAGGATGCCTTTGATTTTTCTTCACTTGCTTTTTGTTCACTGAAGGACGAAAGCCACCCCCAGAGTCTTTCTTGAGACAAACTGTTGTAATGATTATCCTATTTGTTTTTCTAAAAATAAATACTTTCTACTTCAGTGGTTTTCATATTAAAACAGTAACAACCAGTCTTCTTGTAATCAATTTAGAAATTGGTCTTTTGGGGTACTTCCAAATGCCTCACGAGTTTTCTTTTGAAAAAAACAAGAAGAAGCTATCTGTGAAGCTCCTATAGCTGTTCTGCTCCTATATTTCCATTGCTACCTCATTTGTTCATCCATAAGAAGTATTGTTTTTTATTATTATTAAATTAAAATAAGTAAATAAGTAGCCTTCTGCTTTATAATTGTGAGGTTTGGGAAGAGTGGGGGAACATTCCCTTTGGAACATTCTGCCCCCGGAGATGAGGCAGGCCCCATCACTCCTGGCCTTTCGGAAGAACTTAAAGACCTGGTTCTGCCGCCTCGCCTGGGATGGGAAGGGTAACAGCTCCTCCTGGGGATGGCTGGTGCCATAGAGCCCTTTTAAATACCATCTTATCGCCTCCTGGATTTTATATTTAATTTATTAGTATTTTATGATGATTGTGTATTTGTATGGTTTTTTATTTATTTTAACTGTTACGTCTTGTAAACTACCCAGAGTCCCCTTCGGGGGAGATGGGGTAGTAATAGAAATTGAAAAATAAACAAAAAATAAACAGGATTCCTCAGATTCCTCTATTAAAAATGTTATTCAGAGGATGGCAACCGATAGGGCAAACATCTCTCTAATCAAGGCTTCAGTTCCCAGGAAAAAAATCTGACACCGTAGCGAGGCTGTAATTAGCAACCGCACGGCCTGCTGTTCCTTCGCTCTAATTGGGAAGAAGACAAAATACTGTTTTAGATTCCCTTGCGTTTGGAAAGCTGTAATTGGTGCAAATGAAGGAAAGCTGGCCTAAAATGAGGTCTTGGGAACAGAAATTAATGACCATACCCTCTTGAAGGAGTTTTGCCTTTTCATTATCTTATATGCCAGAATTCAGGCTTGGTTCATTAGGGACTAACAATTCTAGCTAACAGCAAGAAGGGTGAGAATGGGGATAGCATCCTGCCCTGAACATGCTACGCACTGCACTGTTCTACATGGATGCATCCTCATTTTTTCTGTTTATCTTTACATTTTACATACCTATTTCCTATCAGGTAATTGGAGAGGGTTGGCACCATCCCATCTGATGTTGCTAAAGTTTTCCACAGTTGCAGCCACAGTGTGACCTGCTGCTCCTCCTGTGTGTTGCCCCTGCTGCTGCTGCTTCATGTTTGTTGTCTTCTTTGCCTCCAGGGAACATTTAATTTTTCTTGGCAGAGGCAGCATTAAACAACAGCCTCATATTAAATAGAAGCACTAAGCAACAGAAGTGTAAAAGTTTCAGATACGGGTGGGTCTTTACAAATGACTCAACAATCATAAAGATTGTTCTGTCCAGATAACTGTCTTTCATGCAAATAAAAATACATGTTTCGGGGAAGTGGGCTGATATCTGACTATCACTCTCATACAGCCCAAAGCAAAGGACGTCTCACTAGGCCCGTGCAGTGCTTCAGGTCTGATTTAGAAGAGGGTGTCAGGGATCAATCGGGGTCTTCAGATTCAGCGGCTGAAGAGCTTTCCCAGACTGAGTCTCAGGTTGAGCCACAGGGCTTACCTGAAGTGAGTGGACTGGTGAAAGAGCGTCAGGGGCAGACTGGGCCCAGGTTAAGCAGGGTCCTGAGACCAGCCATATGCTGCAAATTACAAAGGGAAGAGCAAAGAAAGTCAACCTGTCTACTTGAAAGAAGAAGCATTATACAGTATGTTCTTCCTTTTTAGGAAAAAGGGGAAGCACTGCTCTCATTCTAAAGTAGATGTACCTTACTTGTGAGCAAAATCTTTCAATTTCTAATCAATTTTGCCATGTTAAGCTTCATTCTAATGAGTTAGGAAGGACAAGATCCTCAATTACATTGAGTTAGGAAGAGTAAGATTCTCAGTGCCCGCTGACATCTTATGTAATGTGTGCCATGTGATTCACAGTATGTGATTTACAGCAAGCATTATTGATATAAGATATTTCCTGTAGCATTAGTATCCGTGTCCCTGAGAAAGATATATATCCAATGCAGCCTAAGATTAGTGCCTGGACAGTTGAAGGTTGAGTAAGAGCACAGCTGTTAATATTTAGATATTGGCTTCAATGCTGTTTAAGCATTTAAATGGGGGCGTGGTGGCTCAGCGGGTAAGACGCCAGGCTTGTCGATCGGAAGGTCGCAAGTTCGGAGGTTCGAATCCCTAGCCCTGCGTGACGGAGTGAGCTCCCCCTCTTGCCCCAGCTCTTGCCAACCTAGCAATTCGAAAGCATGCAAATGCAAGTAGATGAATAGGTACCACTTCGGTGGGTAGGTAACAGCGTTCCACGGGCATCATGCCGGCCACATGACCGTGGAAGCTTCTTCGGACAACGCTGGCTCTTCGGCTAACAAACGGAGATGAGCACCGGCCCTTAGAGTCAGACACGACTGCACAAATGTGCGGGGGGAACCTTTACCTTTAAATGCTGTTACATCCCCACAGGACTGATCCATCTTGCCCTGTCTGGCCAAATTCAGTCTTCACAATCTCAGGTAGTTTTGGAGAAAGACTCCTCCTGTGGCCTTGCTCTAGATTTTCTACATTCTACATTCTTTTAGAATTTGCGCAGGCTAAGAAAATCCTAAGAGAAAGGTGTTTAGAAATTACATATCAAAATGAAACTAGGATGATCTCAGAGCTCATCAGACATCAGGCAGAACATATTGAGTGCATCTGGCTGTTTTATTACATCACTTATTTTGCCGTTCTATGAAAGGTTCTTCTTTTGGGCCAGGTTTAACATCTTCTCTCAGTAGTTTCATATGGAAGATTTAGTAACACCTTTATAGCTTGCTGAGCCTGCCCCTGCAGCCCCAGTATTTAATGTGTTGCTATACTGTTCCTTTTAAAATTACAGCTGAAGAAACCTCATCTTTTCTTTATTATTATATGTCCCAGGTCAGCCCGATGAATGTTATATAATTTTTTTTTAATCGGTGAAGAAAACTTTTTGTTGCATATACAGTAATGTTTTAAAGTTTTGCGTGGCACTTGTCAATACCTGCAAATAGATGACCTCAGGTTCTGTTGAAGAATATGGGTTCTTTGGGCAATGTTTACATTGTTAGTATTTAAATGTCATTTTATATTTTTCTTGACTTCTGATCTTTAAGCTGATTGATTGGTTGGTTGCACGAAAACTACATACAGTAGATGTGTCCATATAGTCACCAGGATTTGACTGAAGGAAGCTTTATCTTTACCTGCTCTTTATGAACATAAAAGCTGGAGCAAGTTTAGAACAGCTTAAACACGTAGATTATTCCAGCATCATTAGAGGACAGATAATCAATTTGCCTTAACAGATGGCTCTCTTTTTACTAGGGAAAAAGAATAGTTCATAGCAAAAATATATATATAATGGGAAAGGAAGAGTAAAATATTTCAACCACTCAATTGGGAGGTCACGTACTGAAAAGAAAAATAATAAGGCCACTGAGGGGAAGCGGGTTGCAGTACCACTCTGGAGTTCATAACCATCTCTTTCATGACAAGCACCTCCAGGTCTCATTTTATTTATTTATTTAATTTTTATCCCGCCTTTATTTTTATAAATAACTCAAGGCGGGGAACATACCTAATACTCCTTCCTCCTCCTATTTTCCCCACAACAACAACCCTGTGAGGTGAGTTGGGCTGAGAGAGAGTGACTGGCCCAAGGTCACCCAGCCGCCTTTCGTGCCTAAGGCGGGACTAGAACAGCCTCCTGGTTTCTAGCCCAGCACCTTAACCACTAGACCAAACTGGCTCTCATACAGATCCCTTTTTCCCCAAAGACCCTGCGATGCAGGAGTCTGTGTCCACTAGCAGTGCTTCATGCCCATTCGGTTCCAGGCTTTGTTCTACAAGAGAGTCCTGCTTCTGACTCAAGACGGATATACCCTGGGGAAAGGGGGAAGAAGGTGTTAAATATCTGCATATGATTGATACACACTTGGAGCACTTTTACATCTGTATCATTGCCAGTGAGGAAAAAAAAAACCAGGAAATGCATTTATTTCTATTTCTGCTCACCACTTTTCAGATGTTTTTGGAAGATGTATCATTGATTGGAGGCCTTTCCAAAGTCATTGCATGGTACAGGTTAGGATAAGTTTATACTGTAGCAGTCACTTACCTGATCATCTGAGTGGAGTAAATATTTACAAAAGCTGCCTACTTTCAGTTCCAACATAACATAGTTTTATGTGGTTAACAACCATGCCACGAAGGAGTGCCAAGGGAGTTGAGAAACAGGTGAATGGAATAGGGCTTTTACATCATGGAATAGGCGAGGTGAAGTTATAGTCAAGCTACAGTAACAGAATCTTGAAAGCTGAACTGTGTTTTCCCTTCCCTCCTTCTAATACCCCAATGAACTAAGGTGGAACCAGTCTGATCTTCTGTCTCACTTTCTGTTTCCTGGGCTTACAGCATGCTTTTGTTTTTGTAACCATTTCTGCATATTTTCTCCAGGGTCATCTCTGTGGCTCTCTATACTACCTCCCTGTTAGCCTCAGCCTCCCTTTCCATGTGCCAAGAAGACAGAACGGAATGGAGTTACGGGAATGAATTGCAGATTTACTCCCTCCCCCTTGCTTGGCAGCTCCCCATGATCATTGGATGCCTCCTGCAGCACAGAGGTAGAAGCGCTAGGCCAGAGCTTTCCAAACTTTTCACGTTGGCGACACACACCAACGGCGGTGGTGGTGGCGCGGCCTGCGGTGTCCTGGTCTGTCGCGCAAAAAACCCGGAAGCACTGATGGGGGAACCGAAAGAAGCGGCACCCCCGCCAATCAGCGCCGCTGCCACTGATTGGCGGGGGTACTGCTTCTTTCGGTTCCCCCATCAGCGCTTTCGGGTTTTTGTGAGAGACACCAGGACACCGCAGACGACATAGTAGTGTGTCGCGACACACACTTTTGCGCTAGGCAGTTATCTCCTCTTTTCCTGTTGTTGTCTGGATCAGCTCCCCCGGGTCCAGGGAGGGAGGGAGGGAGGGAGGCTGGCTTTAAAACTTTTAAATTTTATTAAAAAACTGTTTTTAACTGTTATTAAAAAAAAGCACACCATTCATTCATTTCTGAGGGACTCCACTGCCAACTGCTTTTTTTTCAAAAAATCAAATGAAATATGTGCACCAGTGTGGCATAAATTCTCTTTAGCAACCTAACCTAACCTAACCTCACAGATTGCGCAGGATAACTGGAGCAGAGTAAACCTATGATGCTAATATTCCTCATTTGTCCAATTCCTAGGATCAGATAAATGTTACTGTTATTCCTAGTAACAAAAGGCAGCATTTGCTGCAGAGGTGCTGTACCCTTCACAGAAATCCTAGCTTATTGATCTACTCCAAGGGTCGGAAATGGCGGCTCGCGAGCCAAATGCGGCTCTTTGGCCCCTTGAGTGTGGCTCTTCCGCAGGCAGGCGTGGCGGGCGTGGCGTGGCAGCAAGTGTGGCGTGGCAGGTGCGGCAGCGGGCATGGTGTGCGTTGCTGTGGGCATACCCCTGGCAACCTGGCAGCCGTCTCCGGCAGCCATCTTGACGACGGGCAGGGCTTTCCAAACTGTGTGTCGCGTGACAAGCCGGAAGCGCTGAAGGGAGTGGAAATTCTCCGCGCCAATCAGCTGTGCGTCGGGAAGCCCGGCAGCCTGCCCCCGCGATTTTTGCCTCCCTGCCGGAACCGAGGGCATTTTCGGGGTCCCCGGAGCCTGCCCTTTCGAAGGGGCAGCGGCAGCAGCAGCTGCAGTGCTGCCCCTGCAAAAGGGCAGGCTCCGGGGACCCCGAAAATGCCCTCAGTTTAGGCAGGGAGGCTGCGCGCAAGCTGCCTCAGCTGTTCTGCGGGGAGAATTTCCACCCCAGGGCAGCATGTGCATGTGGAGAGGGGAGGTTTCTGCCTCCCTGCCGGAACCGAGGGCATTTTCGGGGTCCCCGGAGCCTGCCCTTTCGAAGGGGCACTGCTGCCCGTGCTGCCCCTTCGAAAGGGCAGGCTCCGGGGACCCCGAAAATGCCCTCAGTTTAGGCAGGGAGGCTGCGCGCAAGCTGCCTCAGCTGTTCTGCGGGAGAATTGCCACCCCAGGGCAGCGTGTGCATGTGGAGAGGGGAGGTTTCTGCCTCCCTGCCGGAACCGAGGGCATTTTCGGGGTCCCCGGAGCCTGCCCTTTCGAAGGGGCAGCGGCAGCAGCAGGCTCCGGGGACCCCGAAAATGCCCTCGGTTCCGGCAGGGAGGCAGAAACCTCCCCTCTCCACATGCACACGCTGCCCTGGGGTGGCAATTATCCCGCAGAACAGCTGAGGCAGCTTGCGCGCAGCCTCCCTGCCTAAACTGAGGGCATTTTCGGGGTCCCCGGAGCCTGCCCTTTCGAAGGGGCAGCACTGCAGCTCGGGCAGCAGTGCCCCTTCGAAAGGGCAGACTCCGGGGACCCCGAAAATGCCCTCGGTTCCGGCAGGGAGGCAGAAACCTCCCCTCTCCACATGCACACGCTGCCCTGGGGTGGAAATTCTCCCCGCAGAACAGCTGAGGCAGCTTGGCGCAGCCTCCCTGCCTAAACTGAGGGCATTTTCGGGGTCCCCGGAGCCTGCCCTTTCGAAGGGGCAGCCGTTGCCGCCGCAGCGACAACCTGGAAGCGCCGCCGCCGAAGCAGTCGAGCCTCTCTTTCCCTTCTTCTTCCAAACCTCCCCCGCCCCCTTCCACGCGATTGGCTCCCGCCCGCAAACCCCGCCCCCTTCCACGCGATTGGCTCCCGCCCGCAAACCCCGCCCCCTTCCACGCGATTGGCCCGCGCCCGCAAACCCCGCCCCCTGGCTCTCGAGCACTTCAAAATGTGCACGAGCATGTCAAAATGGCTCCCGGCAAAAAAAGTTTGCCGACCCCTGATCTACTCCATACAACAACCTACTAGTAACTGTCCAAGCTGTGAAAAGAAGTGTGAAAAATATTATGATAAAAAATGTTACTTGAAATTCTTTAGGAAGATCTGACTGATTATTATGGTTGTTATTATTATGAACCATGCTAATAATGATAAGGTTGGTACACTTCCTAAATATTCCTATAAATTACTGTAGTAGTCTTATCGGCACCACTTATCAGCATTATTATGCCAAGGAAATGACACTGTGTTTACCCACATGAATGGGAGAGTAACTTGGAATAGAATTAGGTCTGTGGTTTTGCTAATTTTAGAATAAAAATGCTGTAGAAGGAAAGCACTGTTTTTTGTTTTGTTTTGTTTTGCAATACCATAGGAAAAGTAAGACCAATATCACTAGCCTTCATCTCTGGGAAGCTACTGAGACCCACTGCTGATGCTTTTTAACTTGGCACTCTGGGCAATACCTGGCTCTTCTCAGAATTCCTTTTGACCGTGGTGTCACTCTGAATTTCTGTTAAATATTAAAATGAAGCCAGCCTTCAACGCTTGGCATTGTTTAGAGCACTGTTGCCAGATGCCACAACTCCCAAGCCAGTCTGTCAGGGCCCGTCATCAAAAAGGGAGGTCCTCAGAAGGCACTTTGCCCTGATATCCAACAAACCTCGCACCAGCCCTATAGTGGAATATCTGCTATATTTTGAACTCAGGTAGAGTTCATTTTCAGAGAATCTGCTTTCTATAAAATATCAAGTTAGGTAAAATGGCTGATAATTTGGAATAGCAATGCTAGAATCTTTCAAATCCTCAGCATGTGAGGCAGGATCTCTCTCCTGGAACATGTAATATGAATACACCAAGTTTGATGATCTCAGTCTCTGAGATAGCAGGAGCAATTACTGGCATTTGTAGCTGGCCATTAGCTGTTGGAATGCTGTTTAAATGCCAGGCACAGCCAATTAAGCTTGGTGACTGATAGCAGAGCCTGGAGTGCTTGTGAGACCAAGGTATAGTGAATCTGTCTAGTACAGTCAGTATCAGTGCCAACTTTTTCCCTCCTAGCATTTTGGAAAGATGGAATGAATTTAGCTGCAGCATTTTCCTCCTCTTAAGAAACATGTGTATACAATGCCTGTGGCAGCAAATTCACTGGATGGCCTTAGACATATCATTTCCGACATGGAGAAAGGGCAAAATAAGAACATGCTAAATGGACATTTTCCATAACATCATTGATTGCTGGCAAGGAGGTGTTCTGGTCTTTTGGCTTTTCTATTGTCTCTTATGAATGGTATGTAAATGTTGTTTACCTCTATTTGTCTGTTGATGGCTGCTTTGTCTGAGTGCCAAGCTTCCAGTATGTAGGACAGACGGGCAGAGGACTAGCAGAGAGCATCCACAAACACCAACTAGCAGTCAGAAGACATGATGAAAACTCCTTAATCTCATAACACATGGACATACTCAACCATACTTTCAACTGGGAAACATCTTAAACCAAGCCAAATCCAAAAACGCTAGAGAATTCCTGGAAGCTTGGCACTAAGACAAAGCAGCCATCAACAGACACATAGAGGTAAACAACATTTACATACCATTCATAAGAGACAATAGAAAAGCCAGAAGACCAGAACACCTCCTTGCCAGCAATCATCACCCAGATAGGCAAAGATTAACACCAGGATTAGCACCAGAGGAACAATCAAACAGCACAATATCCTAATCAAAGAACTATTAACTCAGTCAATCAACCAAGCAGCAAACAACAGCCCAATCAAGGAACTCCTAAGGAGAGAACACCTCCACCAACACAAGCAGGACAAGCCATGGTATATAAACAGAGAGCAAGTCCCACTCCCTTTTCGCACTGAAGATGTTGCCTAGCCTGGCAATGAAACGTCTGCAAGAAAACACCAAGGCTCAGAGCGCACCAAGGACTCCACGGTTATTAGTCTGTTGAGACCCCCTGTAATGTTAAGGTGGACCACAGAACAACAACAAAAACTGGGTTCCACTGCTTTAGAGAATTCATATGGGCGGGGGAGGACAGATGTTATGAAGAGAAAACTTAGGGAGCTTTTTAGTCCAAGGGATGTGTGTATGTGTGTGTGTGAGAGAGAGAGAGAGAGAGCCAAGGGGAAATAGAATAGCAGTATAAAGGCTAGAGCCTAGAGGGATGAGCACATTGACAGATAGGAAGGCAGTTTGAGGTGGGGTGGAATTTTGACCATGGTCAAATCTACTTGCATTCTAGCACTATAGTTTGACAAACCAAACTGGGCAGGGGGAGGAAAGAAGATAAGGCTGTTGATGGAATTTCCCAAGTTGCCCAATTGTTTTGCTACAAATGTCTAGGCTTTTCTGTTGTCATTGATTCATAATATTATGATTGATGCTGCTATTTTGATACAGTCAGATATGTATTTGTTTTGAAAATAGAGTTGGCAATCAATCAAAGAGCAGAAACATTTGTGATCCTAAATTATGCTTGTCTCTGGCTATCTGCTTCTGTTTCCACTGTACCTCAGTAAAGATAAGACTCCAATCTGGAGGAGTATGAATGCATTTTTGATCACTTGAAGCTCCACCACAATTTCCATTTTGTGAAATGACTTTGCACTGATGAACAGTTTAAGAGCTCTAGTTTGATACTCCTTAATATAATTGCCCTGGGTGGAGTTGATTACATTTTGCAATCTTCCGAGAGAGGCTGTTTTGCTAAAATAGAGCAAAACTCTTTTTAATTTAGGAAATAATGCACTGCAGATATATTATGCAGGTAAACACCTGTGATTCCTTAAATTTGCATACATACCCAAAAGGAAATACAGGTACACCATACTTGTCAGGGAACTGTGATTTTTTTAAAAACTTCTTTATGGCCATTTGAACATTCAGTGGTTCAAATGAACAGATTCTACCTCTCTGAAAAGGCCCTCAGGCATCTCAAGTTCTGAATTTTTAGTTTGCTTTGAGGTATGCTGGCTCACCCTGACATCCACTGATATCTTTTATGGGTTCCTTTTAGATGCAACATGCCTTGAGGTTGTTATCAATTCTTCTTGTCAAAATGACTGGGCTTACTGGGACAGACTGGGTTGCTATCCTATCTGAATCTATCTTTCTCTGTGCTCATCAAACATTGACACATTATTCTGTCATCCTAAAACCATCTGTAAGTAGCAGTCTCATTGGCTTTTTGTGCAGTTAGCACTTTCTATTTAAATGAAAGATGCTATGTTGGCCAGGGAGCTTTGTCATTTTACTATTTAGAGGAGGTTTTTTATGTTTTGCAGGAGAACTAAAGGTAGTTCAGTATTAGTCCACGAATGTTCTTTACTATGCTTCCCTACAACATTGTCCCAAATCAGCATGTTCACTTCGCAGTATCTGGAATGAAAGCTGTGTAGCATTTCTCTCTCTCTTCCCCCCCCCCACAACCCTTTTGCCTATCATCAGTAGATCTTTAGAAACCAATTCCCTGAAGTGGGTCGCTTTGGGAAGCTGCTCTGGTATTTCAAGAATTCTCTTATTCCTTGATGGTTAAACAAGCCTAACACTGACAAATGAAGGGTGCAGCTTCTCAGATTACAAGAAACTTAGTTCTATTTTCTGACAACAAAGACGAGAATGTGGATGCTTTGGTGCTACTCCACCAACATTTTTTTTTAAAAGGACCCAGCATTTCAAACACTGGAATGGAGCGGGGATATGTTTTGTTTGGCTGGAGTGAGGATACATTTTGTTTCCTCTAAATAATGATGATAAACAAGCCCCCCAAGCCAAATCACAGTACAGGTTCCCACTGAATGCCAGATGTTTAATAATCACAGTAATAGAATACTGTCCCAGGAGAAAAGTCCCCCTTTTCCTTGTAAAGTCCTAAGAGGCTTAGAGTCTTCTTCCCTATGAACCGCCCAGAGTCGTTATTACGAGATGGGTGGTAAAGAAATATAACAAACAAACAAACAAACAAACAAATGTTGTGTACTGTAGGCTGTTACTTTCCCCAGTGCTGAAAAGGTTTGGTGAGAATGTGAGACTAGATATTATTATGGTTGGTCGTTTGGCATTTTTGTCAACCTATCGAGTCCTTCCCAAGGACCTGGGATGATGATGATGATATTATGCAGCTTCCTGGATACTGACATCTCTAAGAGAGAAGATGAGACTAATCCAGTATTTTATTCTGATTGGCTTTCAAATACTTGCTTTTAAGGTATTGCCTTTAATTTTTGTGGTTTGGCAGTTGTTTTGTTTCACTATGTAAAGCACTTTAAGTACACTTTTTAGGCATAGAAAAATTTATAAAACTGCTTTTATAAATAAAATAATTCTGACATTTCAAACCAGTATTCTAAGCTTCTGCCCCCATCTCAAACTCCTGTTTCCCTTGTCCTGCTACTTTTCGGCTCCTTGTTTGGTCAGTGACTGTTGTGATTCCATAACTAACCAAATCCTGGAACTCACAACAGGAAAGCACTTACCAATTCTTCACCTCCAGATGGCTTAATAAATTGGAGTTAACAGCACTTTAGTCAATTGCTTTTTTGATCAGAATTTATTTATTTAATTTATATATCACATTTATATCACTGCCCATTTCCCCCACAAGGAGAGACCCTGGGCGGTTCACAATAAAACAGTTTAAAATTCAATAAAAAACATAAATAATACCAATAATCAATAAAAATATAAATACAGTGAAATCCAAGTAATGGCAGTTCTACTTCATCCCATGAGCAGGTAAGGTCGGTCCAGGGCAGGTCTAAGGAACCAGCAAACCCCAAGAATGGCTATTCCCCTCCCCACTCCAAGCATGGTGGCAAAAGTTTTTTTGAAGGTGTCTTCAGTTTTTTTCTGAAGTCCAGAAGAGAGGGGGCTAACCTCACTTCTGGGGGAAGAATGTTCCAAAGGGCGGGAGCTACTGCAGAGAAGGCCCGCCTCCTGGACCCCGTCAGGTGGAATTCTCTTACAGACGGGGCCCGTAGCATGCCCTCTCTGCATGACGGGGCAGGTTGATGTAACGGGGATGAGACGGTCCCTCAGGTAACCTGGCCCCATGCCACGTAGGGCTTTAAAGGTGATCACCAACACCTTGAATTGTATCTGGAAGCAAACCGGCACCCAATGCAGCTTGCAGAGCAAAGGTGTTATATGTGCTGATCTTGAGGCACCTAAAATCGCCCGCGCAGTCGCATTCTGGACCAGTTGAAGCTTCTGGACACTCTTCAAGGGTAGCCCCAGGTAGAGCGCATTACAGTAGTCTATATGGGAGATGACCAGGCCATGATTGACCGTTCGAAGGGCCTCTCGCTCCAGGAAAAGGCGTAACTGGCACAAAACATGAAGTTGTGCAAAGGCCCTTCTAGCCACGACTGCCACCTGCTTTTCGAGCAGGAGTTGTGAGTCCAATAGGACCCTCAAGTTACACACTGGGTCTGTCTGGGGCAGTGCGACCCCATCCTGGAAACCGAGGGGCCATTAACCCACAGCCACTCTGTCTTACCAAGGTTCAGCTGAAGCCTGTTGTTCCCCATCCAGACTCCCACAGCCCCCAGGCACCTGGACAGGACAGCTATAGCATCACTTACTTCCCCCGGGATGGAGATATATAACTGAGTATCATTGGCATATTGATGATACCTCATCCTGTGGAGACGAATGATCTTGCCCAGTGGTTTCATGTAAATGTTAAAAAGGAGTGGAGAGAGAACTGAACCCTGCGGCACCCCATAAAGGAGGGGCTGTGGACCCGATCTCCCCCCCTCCATCAACACTAATTGGGACTGGCCCTGGAGGAAGGAGGTGAACCAGCGCAAAACTGCACCACCTACCCCCAACTCCCTGAACCGACCCAAAAGGATACCATTGTCAATGGTATCGAAAGTCGCTGAGAGGTCAAGGAGAGCTAGGATGGATGCACTGCCCCCATCCTGCTCCCACCAGAGATCATCCATAAGTGCGACCAATGCCGTTTCTGTTCCATATCCGGGCCTGAATCCTGACTGAAAGGGGTCTAGATAATCCATTTCATCTAAAATCCTCTGGAGCTGCAACGCCACCACTTTCTCAACCACCTTCCCCATAAAGGGGAGTTGAGAGACTGGATGAAAATTGTCCAGTATAACAGGTTCCAGCGATGGTTTCTTGAGGAGGGGGCGCACCAGCACCTCCTTGAAGGCTGCCGGGAACACCCCCTCCTGCAAGGATGCATTTACTATAGATTGGACCCAGCCACACATCACCTCCCAAGCTGCCTGTACCAGCCAGGAGGGACATGGATCTAATTGGCATGTGGTGGCATTTACAGTCTGGAGGATTCTATCCACTTCCTCGGGTCCAACAGGGTCAAACTGTTCCCAGATAACTGGGTAAGTACGTTCCTCAGGCATCTCCACAGACCATGTCTCACTTAGAGTCCAACTTAGAGCAAATCCGAGCGATTTTATCCTGCAGATGCCCCCAAAACACCTCAGCACAGCCTTGTAGATGGTTTTCTGAATCTTCTTTCCCCAAAAGGGATCGGGTGATCAGGGCCGCTGGGTGGCATTCTGCGGATGCAATAAGAGCGGAGAAATACTGACGTTTCGCCACTCTTACCACCACAAGGTAGGTCTTAATCGTGGCTCTAGCTTGTGTTCGGTCGGATTCAGTCTTTGTCTTCCTCCAGCGGCGCTCTAGACGTCTCTTAATCCTCTTCAGCACCTTAGCTCCTCCATAAACCACGGGGAGTGTCGGGTTCGATAGGATAAGAGAGGCCACACAGGCACGATCCTGTCCAAGGCCCCGGCTGCCTCCCTATTCCAAGCAGCAGACAGGGCCTCCACTGGACCGTGCAGCAGGTCTCGGGTATAACCTCCAGCTCCCTCTGAAACCCTATTGGGTCCATCAGTTGCTGGGGGTGGACCGATCGAATGGGTCCTGCCTCCCTGCGGAGGGGTGTGGCATAGGAGAATCTCAAGGCCACCAGGGCATGATCTGACCATGACAAAGGGGAAAGATGTAACTCTCCCCTCAGAGCACATTGCTACTGCTCCAACAAGAAGACTAAGTCTGGTGTGAGACCACTGTCTCGAGTTGGGTCTCAAATGATCTGGGTCAGGCCCATGGCTGCCATGGTGACCATGAACTCCCGAGCTGCCTCCGAGGTCCACCCCAGGGATGGCAGATTGAAGTCCCCCAGAACCATGAGTCTGGGGAACTCCACTGCCAACCCCGAGATGGCCTCCTGCAGCTCAGGCAGGGAGGTTGCTACGCAGCAGGGAGGCTGGTACAGCAGCAACATTCCCAACTGCTCTCGGGAGCCCAACTTGAAGAACATGGTCTCACAACCGGCTACTTGTCTATGAAGGTTCTCAGTCATCCAGGTGGAATTGTCTGTAGCTTGAATCATGTCAACTGGATTTCTATTTTCTTAGTGGAAACGTTTCGCTCCTTATCCAAGGAGCTTCTTCAGTCTGAGCAAAGTTGGTAAGGGAATCCTAAATATGTTCCTAGGTAGCTGTGTGACCTTACACCTGGGGCTAGGTCATGGTTATATTGAGATGTAATTTTTAAGTCCTTTTATTATCTAATGGAGGGTCGTTAAAATCACCATGCTGCTGTTGAGCTTCTGAAATGGTCTTAATCTTCCTAGGCACAGAAGACAAAACGGGGAGGAAGATGTGGGAGAGTTTGTGCCTGAGGCCCCCACCTCTATTCAAGGAAGGATTTTCCAAGTTGGCATAAATGGATTCCTTGACCCCTCTCTCAAACCACCTATCTTCTCTGTCTAAAATGTGAACATTAATGTCCTCAAATGAGTGTCCTTTTTCTTTTAGGTGAAGATACACTGCTGACTCTGGTCCTGTGGTGTTACTTCTCCTGTGCTGGGCCATCCTCCTGTACATAGGTTGTTTGGTTTCTCCAATGTAGATTGTCTTAACACCACTTATTTCACATACAGAGGTGACTTTTACAGACAAAAACACGGCTGTGCCATGGGTTCTCCTGTGTCACCCATTGTGGCCAATTTATACATGGAAGAAGTGGAGAAGAAAGCACTCAACACATTCCAGGGAACGGTGCCCACCCACTGGTTTAGGTATGTGGATGACACCTGGGTCAAAATCAAGGCCCAGGAAGTACAGGCCTTCACGGACCATATAAACACTATAGATGCCAACATTAGCTTCACCAGAGAAGACACCAAGGACAACAGACTGGCATTCCTAGACTGTGAAGTCCTCATTGGGACCGGTGGCAAGCTAGAAATAGGGATCTACAGGAAACCCACACACACAGATCAATATCTGATGTTTGACTCCCACCATCCACTGCAGCACAAACTAGGAGTCATCAGGACATTGTCACACAGAGCAGAAACCATCCCCACCTCCATGGATTCCAAAAAGAATGAAAATCAGCACCTGAGAACAGCCCTGAAGGCCTGTGGATATCCAAATTGGGCCTTCACCAAATCTAAATCTACCAGACCTAAAACAGCGACAGATAGGGCTGAGACTCAGAGTAAACGAAAGAACCTGGTCATTCCCTACATGGCTGGCGTGTCTGAAAAGATAAAACGGATATTTGGCAAACACCACATACCTGTATATTTCAAACCCACCAACACACTGAGACAGAGGCTTGTACACCCCAAAGATCAAACTCCAAAACATAAGAAAAGCAATGTAGTTTATGCAATCCAGTGCAGTGAGGAGTGCTCTGAACTCTACATTGGAGAAACCAAACAACCTATGTACAGGAGGATGGCCCAGCACAGGAGAAGTAACACCACAGGACCAGAGTCAGCAGTGTATCTTCACCTAAAAGAAAAAGGACACTCATTTGAGGACATTAATGTTCACATTTTAGACAGAGAAGATAGGTGGTTTGAGAGAGGGGTCAAGGAATCCATTTATGCCAACTTGGAAAATCCTTCCTTGAATAGAGGTGGGGGCCTCAGGCACAAACTCTCCCACATCTTCCTCCCCGTTTTGTCTTCTGTGCCTAGGAAGATTAAGACCATTTCAGAAGCTCAACAGCAGCATGGTGATTTTAACGACCCTCCATTAGATAATAAAAGGACTTAAAAATTACATCTCAATATAACCATGACCTAGCCCCAGGTGTAAGGTCACACAGCTACCTAGGAACATATTTAGGATTCCCTTACCAACTTTGCTCAGACTGAAGAAGCTCCTTGGATAAGGAGCGAAACGTTTCCACTAAGAAAATAGAAATCCAGTTGACATGATTCAAGCTACAGACAACCGGCTACTTGTGGAGCAGCGCCCCTGAAGGCCACTAGAGACTCTCAGATGACAACTGCCACCCCTCCTCCCCTGCCCTGGCATCTCGGCTGGTGCCACACCCAAAACCCGGCCGGGCACATCTCTGACAAAGCCACTCCTCCCTCTGGGCCCAGGCAGGTTTCGGTAATACACACCACGTCTGCCCCCTCCTCCGTGATCAAGTCACTTATGAGGGGGGCCTTGTTGACTGACCTGGCGTTAAGAAGCAGCAGCCGGAGACCAGGGCCCCCACGAGTCTGCTGTCCAGGGCCTATGTTTAAGCCCGGAGGGTCAGAACACACTACAGGTAATAAACACCTGGGGCGTCTTCCTTGAAGATGACTCACCCTCCGGCTTCTGTCATAACATCCCCTACCCATCACCACCTCAATAAAATGCCCCTACCCGTCACCACCTTGATAAAATGCCCCACTAATATCCAAGTATCCTGGCTGACTGGCTAACATTTCTTTTTTATTTCTTTTTTATTTATCGTATTTTTCCACTGCCCATCTTGAAAATGACTCTGGGTGGTTTACAAACAAATTAAAAGAGTAAGAGCCAAACACCAACTAAAAAGATACATTATAAAAATATAAATATACAAATATAATAAAAACTCTAAAATCTAAAATCCAAGATGGCGAAATCAGAATCTTGTTAAAATTTCCCAGGGCCGCTTCAGGGCGCCAGCCAACCCCACAATGAACTATCCCCTCTTCCACCCCAAGCAAGGTGGCACAACCACGTCTTGAGCCCCTTTTGGAAGGCCAGGAGAATGGGGGCTTGCCTTATCTCTGGGGGTAGCTTATTCCAAAGGGCGGGAGCTATGGCAGAGAAGGCCCTCCTCCTGGACCCTGCCAATCAACAATCTCTCATGGACAGGGTCCGTAACATGTCTTCTCTGCCTGACCAGGTGGGATGGGTTGATGTGATGGGGGTGAGGCAGTCCCTGAGGTAACCAGGACCCATGCCATGTAGGGCTTTAAAGTTGATAACCAACACCGTGAATTGAACCCAGAAGCAGACTGGCATCCAATGCAGCTTGCGTAGCAGAGGTGTTACATGTACTGATCTTAGGGCAACAAGAATTGCCCACGCAGCCGCGTTCTGGACCAGCTGTAGCTTCCGGATACTCTTCAAGGGTAGCCCCATGTAGAGCACATTGCAATAGTCTATACAGGAGATGACCAGGGCATGAGTGACTGACCGGAGGGACTTCTGATCCAGGAAGGGGCATAGCTGGCACACAACACAAAGTTGTGCAAAGGCACTCCTGGCCACGGCTGCCACCTGCTCTTTGAGCAGGAGCCGCGAGTCCAGCAGAACCCCCAGGTTCCGCACCGGGTCTGTCTGGGGCAGTGCAACCCCATCCAGCACCAAAGATGGTAATTTCCTGGATATCGAGGGGCCCAAACCCACAGCTACTCTGTCTTACCAGGGTTCAGCTGAAGCCTGTTGTTTCCCATCCAGACCCCTACAGCCTCCAGGCATCGAGAGAGGGTGACCACAGCTTCACTTAAGTCACCTGGGATGGAGATTTATAATTGGGTATCATCAGCATATTGATGATACCTCATCCCGTGGCGACGGATGATCTCACCCAGTGGTTTCACGTAGATATTAAAGAGGACCGGAGAGAGTACCAAACCCTGCAGCATCCACAAAGGAGGGGCCGTGGGCCAGATCTCTCGCTCCCTATCACCACCGATTGGGATCAGCTGTCAGGATGGACATCATGCCATCAGGATTATTGTATTTAATAATAGGGTTCATTATTATTACAGTGAATCACACACCAGCAGGGTCGATGGAGAACTCCGAGGCAGCAACCTGATTTGAATGCGAAGCCGTTGAGAATGGACCGTTAATTTTCAGTTAGAATCTTAGGCCCGCTGGGTGGCACCACTCAAAATGGTGGCACCACTACATACTAGTGGCTAGTATGTAGGGAAGGAATATAAACATCGTTTTGCGCGGGAATATTCAGTCTACTCTTTACCTGGAGAAGATCACTTACTTTAATAAAATAACTCTTTCCTAACCATTTGTAGCATGTAGAGGGAGTTTCTACATTAAAAGCTAAAGGATCATCTTCGTCACACCGGCCCTGGAGGAAGGAGGTGAACCAGCGCCAAACCACACCGCCCACCCCCAACTCCCTGAGCCGACCCAAAAGGATACCATGGTCGATGGTATCGAAAGCCACTGAGAGGTCAAGAACAGTGAGGATGGATGCACTGCCACTATCCCACTCCCGCCAGAGATCATCCAAAAGTGTGACCAAAGCTGTTTCCGTCCCATATCCGGGCCTGAAACCTGACTGAAAAGGGTCCAGATAATCCGTTTCATCCAGGGTCCTCTGGAGCTGCAACGCCACCACTTTCTCAACCACCTTCCCTAAAAAGGGGAGGTGGGATACTGGACGAAAATTGTACAGCATGGTGGGGTCCAGTGATGGTTTCTTGAGGGGGTGCACCAGCGCCTCTTTAAAAGCATCCGGGAACACTCCCTCCTCCAAGGATGAATTCATCATCGCCTGGACCCACCCACATGTCACCTCCCAAGCTGCCTGCACCAGCCAGGAGGGACAGGGATCTAATTGACAAGTGGTGGCATTTACAGTCCAGAGAACCCTGTCCACTTCCTCAGGCCCAACAAGGTCAAACCGTTCCCAGATAACCGGGTAAAGTACGTTCCCTAGTCATCTCCACAGACCAAGTCTCACGCTTGGCATCCAACTTGGAACAGATCTGAGCGATTTTATCCTCGAGATGCCGAGAAAACTCCTCTGCACGGCCCTGTAGGTGGATCATTGGGCCCACCTTCCCCAGAAGGGATCAAGTGATCTTAAACAGAGCCGTTGGGTGGCATTATGTGGATGCAATTAGAGCGGAAAAATATTGACGTTTCGCTGCTCTTATCGCCACAAGGTAGGCCTTAATAGCGGCTCTACTTGTGTTTGGTTGGATTCGGTCCTTGTCTTTCTCCAGCAGCGCTCTAGACGTCTCTTGATCCTCTTCAGAACCCTCAGCAATTCCGTAAACCACGGCGAGTGTCAGGTTCGAAGGGGGCAAGAGAGGTTGCACAGGCGCGATCCTGTCCAAGGCCCCGGCTGCCTCCCTATTCCAGGCAGCAGCCAGGGTCTCTGCTGGACCGTGCAGCAGATCCTCAGGTATAACCCATGGTCCCTCTGAAACCCCATCGGGTACATCAGTCGCCAGGGCGGACCAATCGAATGGGTCCTGCCTCCCTGAGGAGGGGGGCGGCATAGGAGAATCTCAAGGTCACCAGGGCATGATCTGACCATGACAAGGGAGATAGATCTAACTCTCCCCTCAGATAACATTGCCACTGCTCTTGCTATTTTCTTTTTAGTATTGCTATTTCGAAAAAGCATGGTGGCCTAATTGGGGTCAAAGATACTGCAGACAGGATGGAGTAAGGCTCAGCCTTTTTCACCCATAGTATACTCTTGGGGTTAAAAAAAAGTTGAAAGCAGAAGAGTATTTGTAAACAGACTGTCTCCATTTTATAGCTATACTAACTTTCCGTCTCTGGAGACCAAGAGAGCTAACCAAAGATTTTCACTGTCCCTCCAAGTTTCTATAGCACACAGTGCCATTATTTATGTCCTCTTATTTGGTGCTATTTCCAATATACCTGGTTGTTGGTTACTAGGGAGAGTGTGCTTTGGGCTGTTTGTTTCCTTCCTTGACTTGTGGTTATATCTTTTAGTTGATATGTTGATAAGGTTTACTTCTACGGGTCTGTTGATGGCTGATTTGTCAAAAGGCCAAGCTTCCAAGAATTCCCTAGCAGTTTTGGATTTAGCTTAGTCTAAAAGTCAACCGTTTCCCAGCTGAAATTGTGGTTGAATTTGTCTATGTGCTGAAAGACTAAGGAATGTCAATAATCTCTTCTGACTGTCAGTTGGTGTTTGTGGATGACTCCTGCTTTTTCTTCTTTGGTTACTGGATCTTTAGGTTTGCTTAAGATGTTTTGGATGGATTTTGTTGGTTTGTATGCTACAGTGATGCCAAGAGGTTGTAATACTATGTTGGTTGTGTCAGAGATATTTTTGATGTAGGGGAGAGTTATCCTTTTCATAGGTTGTGATGATTGTGTTGCAATAGATTTTGTAGCTAGGTACATTTTCATGACGTGTGGATATCCACTATATTGGAAGATATTATATAGGTAGACTGTTTCCTCTTTTTGGAGTTCTGGGTTGTGCAGCGTGATTTTGCTTGGCTGAATAATGTTCTTACATAGCTCTTCTTGTGGACAGTTGGGTTATTGTATAGTCGAAGGCTTTCACGGCCGGAATCCGATGGTTGTTGTGGGTTTTCCGGGCTGTGTGGCCGTGTTCTGGCAGTTTTGGTTCCTAACGTTTCACCAGTAGCTGTGGCTGGCATCTTCAGAGGACAGGAGCACAGCTAGAAGATTCTCTCTGTGCCCAAGTGGAGGGTGTGTGTTCCTGCTGGAGACACACACCCTCTCAGCAGCTATAAACACCAGCCTCCACATACCCACCACTTGGGCACAGAGAGAATCTTCTAGCTGTGCTCCTGTCCTCTGAAGATGCCAGCCACAGCTACTGGCGAAACGTTAGGAACCAAAACTAACAGAACGCAGCCACACAGCCCGGAAAACCCACAACAACCAGTTGGGTTATTGCTTTGGTAGAGAAGCACTTGGTTAGTGTGGGTTGTTTTTCAATAAACTTGAGTGTGTAGTCTGCCATTGTTTTCTCTGCTGATGAAGATTTCTTGTTTTCTTCTCTTGTAAATTTTATTTCTTTAAAGATATTGTTGGTTGTCTCATGTGTCTTCTCTAACTGTTCCTTTTTATTATGAAGGTATTGTCTACATAACAAATCTGTATTTTGGACTGTATGTGTGGGAATGCTATTGCTTCTAGGTGTTGCATCACAATCTCACCCTTAAATCCTGAAATGGGCATTTCTTTGATTTGTCTATATGTTTGTCCATCAGTGGTGAGTGGTGAGGCAAAGATTAAATTCCATGAGTCTGGGTATTTCAATTTTTGTACATTCTGTATGGTTTGGCATCTTGTGTAGTAGTGTTGCATTGGATCTATGGATGCAAAGAGTGCAATCCAATTGAATCATAATTTCATCTTCTTCCATTGCTCAGTCTTCAATTTTCTGGAGGCACTGTAGGATGAATTGATAGAGTGTTTACTTTCATCAATGAGGTATCCAAGTTTTTGGTTGAGTTCTTTGGTAGCAATACAATTGGAGGGAATGGTATGTTGGGTTTGTGTATTTTAGAAGGTCCACAGAAGGTCCACAGCTTTTCATCCACCATTCTTCTTCTTTCATGATTTGTCCTTTCTTGGCTAGATTGTTGAGGATTTTCTTGATTTGGTTTCCAGTTTCTGAATTGGATTGGAGTTTATGGGGTTGTACTGTAGATTTCTTTGTTCTTCAGTAGTTCTATACCTTTCTATATGTAATGTGTTCTGTTCATGGTTTGGTCATTTCGAGTTTTCAGGGCAGCTCTTTCTTCTGCTTTGAGGTGGTTCTGTTCCTGAATCCTTTTGGTCTGGTATAATATGTCTGATGTTTTCTTGAGTCACCCTGGTCAGTCCAATTGTTTTGAACAATGCTTCCAAGGATGAAAAAATTCTAATTGGTTTGCATTTTCTATGTTGTACTTACAGTAAGTCCTTTCTGGAGGATATTATGTTCTGGGCAGATGGCTGAGGATATCTACCACCCATTCAGGTTCGGTTTCATCTTTTTCTGTATGCTTTAGCATTAGCAGTTTGATTAGCAATTTTGATTTTCTTTTTTCAGCTTGTCTTTGTGAGGTGATGTTGATCGTCATTATTAGTGTCTTTAGGTCTTCTGAGGTCATGGTTTGTTCCAGTTGTTCTTTAAAACTTTCAACAGCATGCTGGTATTTACAGTATGTAGTCTAAGGTGAGCATCCATTATCATCAAATGTACCATTTTTCAACTCATCTGTTATTTTCCATCTAGGTACACAGTTTTTTAGAAGTCCATCTAAGTTTTTCTCCATCCTTGAGCAAAACAGAATTCTTAGGGTGCTAGTGTTTTGTATGCTACACTTAGGTCACGAAAACGCCACTAATGACATGAGAGAGTTTGGTTAAAGGAAGGAGGTAAGGCTCAGTGACTTATAGCAAGGGAAAAGGCTGTTAAGTTTTGTAATGCACCAATTGAATAGCAATATTCCCAAATGATTAAATTATAGTGGAAGGGAGAGAGAACTTTTCCTACTGTTGAAAGAGGAGGCAATTGATTGTCATAGCTTGTGCTAGCGAAATCCAATTTCCAAATCAAGTCAATTCAGAGTTCACCCAACAACACTTTGCTTTAAAAACTGCTCTATTTCCATTGTGCACCAACCTCTGGAAACAGAAAAGTAGCCATAGGTTTGTGAATACAGACTTTATACCCAACTGCTGATAAGTTATATCTATTCATTTATAGAATCATAGAATTAGAAAGGGCCATTCAGGTCATCAAATCCTACCCTCTAATAACTGCATGAATACATGTTAAAATATCGGAAAGATAGTATGTAGTATAAAGAGCCTTAGGCATGAAAGCCGGCTGGGTGACCTTGGGCCAGTCACTCTCTCTCAGCCCAACTCACCTCACAGGGTTGTTGTTGTGGGGAAAATAGGAGGAGGAAGGAGTATCAGGTATGTTCGCTGCCTTGAGTTATTTATAAAAATAATAAAGGCGGGATAGAAAATAAATAAAATAAAATAATAAAATAAAATTAAAATAAAATAAAATAAAATAAAATAAAATAATAAAAATAAAAATAAAATAAAATAAAATAAAATAAAATAAAATAAAATAATAAAATAATAAAATAATAAAATAAAATAAATAAAATAAAATAAAATAAAATAAAATAAAGATGCTGTAGTATGAAAGGGACCCCTTCACTTCTCTGGGTAATAACTTCTACTCTCAAACTGCTCCTACTGTCAGAAACGTTTTTTACTCTCTGCCTTCCTGTAACTTAAAATTGTTTATTTATTTATTTGTTTGTTTGTTTGATAAATTTATATAGCCGTCCATCTCACATAATGAGACGTCTGGTATCCTGAATTTTTGGAAGGGAGGCAGATAAAGCATCCCAATTGTCTTTATTTCCCTGGTTAGTTTTACAGGAGCACAAACTCAGCATCCGAAGACTTTCCTGAAGATTTCTAGTGGATTTCCCTTGTGAGCAATAGAAGCTCAATTCATCAAAGCTGCTGTTTCTATTTCTAGGAGGGGAGGGGAACTCTGAAAACTGTTGTAAAATCAGCAAGGAAAGAGGATCTTACCACAACTCTACAATGACAGCTCAAAAAAAAAAGAAATAAACCCAGGGTCAGGACACTGGAAGAGGAAAGCTCTTGGAGGGAGAGGGGGGAGGGATGATGTTATCCAGCCATTCAAATGGTAGAAAATAGGAAATGTTCATACTTTGAGAAGGTTCAGACCCTGTAGGAGTGGCAGCATAACTCCCGTCTTCAGTTCATGGTTAGTAGTAGCAAGCCATAAAGTTATTCTTATCTCTGACATAAAGGGGAGTTTTGACTGTTCTCTTCAGCAGCTCTGGATGGACAGGTGGGAACTAAAATCAGGCAATGGCATTCTTAAAATTGTTCAGACTTGACGAACGGCTCTCTGCAATGGTATTATGGTGTCTTCACGTCAGTGCATTAAAGCAAAATATTGGAATGAGTGCTATTTGTTCTGAAGTCAGTGCCTGTAATTTGTTTTTATTCTCAGACTCCCTGAGAATTCAACCTAAGATCAGGCAGAGGAGGTTGGTTTTGTTGGAATTTCTGCTACTTTGGGTGGGGGGGAATGGGGAGGGGAACTAAAGGCAGCAAACAAGTACAGATAGGAGAATAATTTTATCATTGCTTCAGTTTCATGAAAAACCTTTTGATAGGAAGTCTGCCTTTCTCTTTGAACATCTGCTGTTTTTTTTTTTGGGGGGGTGTTGGTATGCCTACTCTATTTAGATTTAAGGAGGTGGACTGATACCTTAGAAATGGACTGCCTGAACTGAATTATCAAGCAGTCATTCGAAGTGAGTCACTTGTTCATTCACTGATTTCATGTTTTGGCTGCCTGGAGCCGCCTCCTGCTCATACACGTGCACACACCCCTTTGGGGAGAGGAAAAGAAAACTCCGTCCCGATTAGTTTGATTCTGTACACACCGACAGACGCCCAGGGATTCCAGCACACTCTTAGGCGGTGGGGGAGAATGCGAGCAAGAGAAAGGACAGCTATTGTTTAACTGCTTTAAGAAGCCAAGAAAAGGAATACGGAGGCCTGGCCTCTGTTTTGGCACTGGCCTTTCTGCACTCCAAGGCAGAGGACGGGCAAGGGAAGTGGCTGCTGAAAGTGGTGCTGGGGGATTGGGGCTGGCATGCTGGCAGGAGGATGACTGAGGCTCTGGCAAGGTCGCGGGATGGAGGATTCAGGTAAAGTCCCTTTCAGCCACTATTGCCGCCCCAGGAAAATTGGGACCCACAAAGAGCGGGACAGTAGTTTTGACAAAGTGGCTAAGAAGTTGGTGAGTGGTGTTTTGTTCCTTCTGGGGGGTGGGGTGGGGGGGAGGGCTAAGTGCTCTACCCTAGTAGCTGACTTGTAAAGCACAGTATTTTTTTCTTCAGAGAGTTTTTCTTACCTTATGGCGATGGGTCAGAGGAGTGTTTGAACTGTCTTGGTGCTTCTCTTGTCAATATTGTGGGTCCTCTTTTGCTTTCTTTCAGGGGAAAGAGAAAGCAAGGAAAGTTTCCCCTTTGGGGGATCAAATTGTGTTGAAGCAAATGTACCAACATAATGTTTCACAAATATGAAAAATTCTGAAAATTAGAATTATTGAAAGGCTTGTACATTCTCATTTGGCTTAGACTGTGAACTAGAGCAAACCGTCTTATTTTTATAGGGATGCATTTGTTGCCTGACATTAACTCTCCAATATTGAGCGAAGTTGTTTTGAATTCTGACATAGTGCAATCCTGTGCAGGTCTGTTCACAGGTGAATTTTGTTTAGTTGTGACTGACTCCTGGGAAAATATATAGGATTGCAGCCTTAAGACATTCTCTTCATTTATTCTGTCTGTAACTTGACTAAGCAAGCTGTAAACAGATACAGTGTAGGACTGAAAGAGAACAACTATTTTCTTCTTTGCGTAGGTCATTACCTGAGAGTTTCCTAAAACAAATTGGCACAAGTAATTGTATTTAATTAGTCCAGGACATTTAAGACACATTTAAAATCCCAACCCCTATAGTGGCTTGGATTTAAAATTCTCTCTCTCCTTTAACAAGTGCCCCCCACCCCACCCCCACCATGCTGTCATGATTAACTTGTAATCAACATCATATTGTAACAGACAAAACTTCCTGTTCTACTGTGGAACTAAAAAAAAGTCCTGAAGCTGGATATGAAAATGAAGAACTTAAATTTATTGCTTTACAATAGTTGCAAAGTCAGTTCTGTACCTCACAGTGCTTCTGACAGATATTTTTGAAGTTGTTATCCTGCCTGTGTGGGAAATAAAAGGAAATAGTAGAATGGTTGCTCAGGTTGTTATGCTTGTTTTGCATTTCCTGAAACAAGTTTGTATCTTTCCATGGAGTGAAAAGTACGCTTTTTGAAATGCAAGACCCCTTCTAATAGCAGATACATAAGGACTGTCAACAGGAGAAAGACACCCTGCAAAACAGGTTTCCCTGCAATCATGTCCTTCCTGTTCTGGACAGTCATGAAAAATATGACATGTGAGTAAGCTCTTAATAAGGCCTTTTACCCCTCTTTTAATAAAGCCCTTTTCCAACCATGAGGTTGGTGTTATGATTATTCATATAGTAATTTCCTGTCTGTCCCCTGTTCAAGAACAATTTTCAGTGTTGTCTTCAAAGTTCTCCCAACCTGCTGCTGTGTTTTATTCTTCTGTACCACTGGTCTCCACCATCCAGTCTCCTGTCTTCTGTTTTTTCTTTGCTGCCTCTTTGCTTGGACATTTTCCACAATTCTGTTTCTCTTTCTCCCTTCAAATTCCTCCTTAAACCCCATATTTTCTCTGCAGTGATTTGCTAAACCCCAGGCATTATTGAAATGAAACTGAATGCCTATTCTTCCTTGTTTAGCCTCTTTTGTCTTCTTTCCTCTGGAGCCTTTTCCATGGCAAATGTCAGATTGTATGCTCTTCAAGCCAAAAATGTATCAGGAACAAACGACATTTTTAAAATTTGTTCCTAAGCTCTGTGTACAACAATATGAATACAATGACTCCCATCCCTCTATCAGAAATAAGTTCCTGCCAAGCAGGCCTCCAGCATGTAGCTACTAAAAGCAGTTAATATATAGTTGCACAGCTACATGGAGTTGCTGAGACAATCAGTGACGTCCTCAAAGTAACCATTCATTTTTTTTTTATTAGACTTTCTAACCACAAATAGATAGTTGGGAAAGAGGAAGGACCATTATTTCTGTCTGTCTGTCATAAGCCAGGATTTCTCCAAGTTGGTGAGCTCCTCTGCATCTTTGAGGGGGGGAAAAGAGTGAACGCTCCTCAACTTTCTCAAAAGTTTGGTAGAAATCAAAGACAAACCAAGAAGCCATACTCAGTAATGTAGTATTGTATTTGGAGGGCAGGGGAGGGGAAATTAGGGAATGTTCACCAGCACACTGGAACATTATGGTAGGATGGGGCAGCATCTTGTGCAAGGATGTGCTATGGACTGAAAAGAGGCAGTATAATGCAAATCTTCATTGTGGAGCTCATAGTGTTAATAGTCCCACAGACATTTCCCTCAAACCCTCCATTCCCACCTGACATTTTTTATTTTCTGATGAGATGAGCCATGCCATTGTAGTAGCCATTTTGTGAATGAGAAAGCTTCTCCCTGTAGCAGCCATCATGCTCAGAATATGTTCTAAAGATCCTAAATTTGCCCACTCTGAAAAGTCGGCTAGTAGTATTCTGATATGAAGAAAATTTATTATTTATTTATTTATTTAATTTATATAACCGCCCATCTCCCCCAACGGGGAACTCTGGGTGGTTTACAATAAATAATGGCTTCCCTGAGGCTGACTACTGTGTTTGTGATTGAAATGAAATTTGACTCCACTTGCATGCAGTGGCATCCATAGGAGAGGGGTCAGAAAATATAAGATGGTGGAAGTGAGATTGTGATGCAAGGCCCACCCCTGTTATCCATGTGTTCAGGTTGCGCCCATTTGTGCAAAAAGGCAGGGGCCTGCACTATGGTACAGCTGCCACCATCTTGCTTTTTTTGACACACTCCAGGTGGATGCTGCTGGTTGGACATAACATTTTGTGTGTGTTATATTTGTAGTAAATTAGAACATTTTAATTTTTATCCTGTGATAGTGTTTTTCTTTCACTAGTCAGTTTGCAAAGCATGAAGCACAAAAATTGTTATGGCATCTGAAACAGTAATGCATAGCTTTCCAAACTGTGTGTCGTGACACAATACTGTCGCCTGTGGGGCCCAGGTGTGTCGCGTCAAAACCCGGAAGCGTTGATGGCACGCCACTGCCGCCGTACATACCGCCGCCGCTGTGCAGGTCCACTTCCGGGTTTTGTCGTGACACACAGTTTGGAAAGCTCTGACGTAGTTCATAGTTTTAACAATACTGGTCCTTCCTTAGCTGCATTTTATTAGTCTTTCCCCCCCCTTCCTTCCTCAACAACGTCATACTAAACAGATTGGCTAAAGTCATTGTGTTTTTTTCATAATATACATATGTGCTTGAAATGAAGTGAAAGTAACCAATTTGGTTAAGACATAGAGAAATTCACATCAGTCTGTTTTACAATCCAAAACTGATGACAGACTCCTTGATATCTCAAATGCTGTGGTAAACCTCTGTTCTGGATGGAATAACTCAGCCAGTTCTGTTATGTGGGTAATTTAATCTTCCCACTGGATTCTTTCAATTTCTTGCCAGTCAGAAAGCTATTTGATGCCACAATAATCCAAATTGTATGACATGCCTATAATTTCTCTGAAATTCCAGAAAGCGTGTTTAGCAGGAATGAGAATACCCTTGGCTTCCCAAATGGCTGGAGGTTACAAGTTTCTGCCTCTCCACCCAATTAATTCAAATTGTACAGGAATGTTCCAGACTCCAGTTAGTCATGTGCAGTGGTGCTGGTGCCTTTGATGGCTGAAGATATTTAATGTCACCTATCCCACCTTTAGTCCATCCATCATTCATTATCGCAAGAATGATTATAAGTAGAAGTCAGTAAATACATTGATTTTAAAAAAAAAGATTTACAGAAAGTTTTCTACCTCCATCAAGCTATATTACCATGAAGTATCAGTCAGGATTATTTAATGTACTGCACTGAGCAAAACATGATGTGCTGCCAAGTAGACAACCAACAGGAAGTTGCAGCCAGTCCATCAGTTTGTGATTCGAATCAGCCAATTAGCATTCTGGAATCAACCATTCAGGAAAATATTGCTCCCTCATATCTTTATCAGTGTTCCTTTCTACTGTTCTGAATTCCCCAGTCCCTATATTGTTCCCATGCATACATTTAAAAATGGCTGCCAGCAGAAAATACCTCATCTAATGATGAGCCTATGGCAGTAGTGACTGGTCAAAGGACGATGCAGAATTCCCCATGAGAAACCAGAGAATTGAAACAAACATAGCAATTCCAAAGGAAGGTAACAATACTTTTACACAGACAGACCATTGTATTGGAATTTGGGAGAAAGGGTTTTCATCCTCTCAAGCATCTGCTTATTGGTTAGAGTATTATTATTACCAAATGAAGCATTCACTCAGTATATATTGCATGCAAATGTTTGCTGGATAGCTGCCCCTGTTTCAGGATGAAGCATGTACTGGAACGAACGTAGGAAAATTAGAAGTAGCTAACTTGTGTTGACATGCTGTGGGTTAATATGGGAATTATACCATTGGATATTTTACCAAAGCAGTAAGATTAGACATAATTACAAGAAGTAAGTGCTGCATTAGTCCTTGTCCTTTGATGCTGCCTAAGATCAAATGAAGAGCCAGTTTGGTGTAGTGGTTAAGGCACCCGGCTAGAAACTGGGAGACCACGAGTTCTAGTCCCACCTTGGGCACAAAGCCAGCTAGGTGACCTTGGACCAGTCACTCTCTCTTGGCCCTAGGAAGCAGGCAATGGCAAACCACTTCTGAAATCTTGCCAAGAAAACTACAGGGACTGTTCCAGGCCAGGAGTCAAGACTGACTTGAAGGTACCAAAAAAAAATAATCTAATGAGCTTTTGTGATCTATGACATTTGGGAAGAGCAATGATTTGCTTTTAACTTTCTTTCTGAGGGGCTACTTCGCATCTGCCAAACTGATGCAGCTAGAGCAGTCATAACACTGCATAAGAGGAAATTTGTACTCCGTGGTTCCAGCCCCTTTCTGATTTGCTTTCCATCTGAAAGGAGAAGGGTGGAGCAGATTGATGACTGACATAACATATTCCACCCTTAACGGTGATAACATCTAGCTCATTTGGTGTATTTCATTTAGTACAACTTGTCAGGTTTGCAGGGCGAAGAAAAGAGAACACATGCTTTGAAGAGGAACACATTCATTTATGGAAATGTACCAAGGAGCTGTTGGGTTGTTAGGTGATGTGAAAACAACTGGAAGCAGTCCAGAGTCACACAACATCAGTGAGGCTTTGGAGAACATGGAATGTAGTGCTTTGTTAAGCTGATCAATCATTGCAATACTACGTATATAACCGCCCAGAGTCCCTCCGGTGGGAGGAGATGGGCGGTGACAAATCTAATAAAAAATAAAATAAAATAAAATAATAAAATAAATAAAATAAAATAAAATAAATAAAAAAATAAGATAAAATAAAATAAAATAAAATAATAAAATAAAATAAAATAAAATAAATAAAATAAAATAAATAAAATAAATAAATAAAATTAAATAAAATAATAAAATAAAATAAAATAAAATAAATAAAATAAAAAAATAAAATTAAATAAAATAAAATAAATAATAAATAATAAAATAAAATATTTAAGATTACCCTGTTTAAGATTACTCGATCTCTCTTGGGTAGGGTGGTTTCGACCACCCACCTGCAGGGCCGTGCAATCATTGCAATACTACGTATATAACCGCCCAGAGTCCCTCCGGTGGGAGGAGATGGGCGGTGACAAATCTAATAAAAAATAAAATAATAAAATAAAATAAATAAAATAAAATAAAATAAAATAAAATAAAATAAAATAAATAATAAAATAAAATAAAATATAAAATATAAAATAAAATAAAATAAAATAAAATAATAATAAAATAAAATAAAATAATAATAAAATAAAATAATAAAATAAAATATTTAAGATTGCCCTGTTTAAGATTACTCGATCTCTCTTGGGTAGGGTGGTTTCGACCACCCACCTGCAGGGCCGTGCAATCATTGCAATACTACGTATATAACCGCCCAGAGTCCCTCCGGTGGGAGGAGATGGGCGGTGACAAATCTAATAAAAAATAAAATAAAAAAATAAAATAAAATAAAATAAAATAAAATAAAATAATAAAATAAAATAAAATAAAATAAAATAAAATAAAATATAAAATATAAAATAAAATAAAATAATAATAAAATAAAATAAAATAAAATAAAATAAAATAATAATAAAATAAAATAATAAAATAAAATATTTAAGATTGCCCTGTTTAAGATTACTCGATCTCTCTTGGGTAGGGTGGTTTCGACCACCCACCTGCAGGGCCGTGCAATCATTGCAATACTACGTATATAACCGCCCAGAGTCCCTCCGGTGGGAGGAGATGGGCGGTGACAAATCTAATAAAAAATAAAATAAAATAATAAAATAATAAAATAAAATAAATAAAAAATAAAATAAAATAATAAAATAAAATAAAATAAAATAAAATAAAATAAAATAAAATAAAATAATAAAATAAATAATAAAATAAAATAAAATATTTAAGATTGCCCTGTTTAAGATTACTCAATCTCTCTTGGGTCGGGTGGTTTCGACCACCCACCTGCAGGGCCGTGCGGAGGAATTTTCTGAGCATCTGCAGGATAAAATCGCTCGGATTCAGTCTAAGTTGGACTCCATGCCTGGATTGCAGTCTGGGGAGATGCCGGGAGAGCGGTCTTACCCTATTATCTGGGAACAATTTGATCCTGTTGGACCTGAGGAAGTGGACAGGATCCTTCGAATTGTTAATCCCACCACATGCTATTTAGATCCCTGCCCTTCCTGGCTGGTGAAATCGGCCGGGGAGGTGACAGGTGGATGGGTCCGGGCTATGATTAATACATCCTTGTTGGAGGGGGTGGTTCCAGCTGCCTTTAAGGAGGCGCTGGTGCACCCCCTCCTCAAGAAGCCATCCCTGGACCCTACCATCCTGGACAACTTTCGTCCAGTCTCCCACCTTCCCTTTTTGGGAAAAGTGGTTGAGAAAGTGGTGGCGTTGCAACTTCAAAGGACCCTGGATGAAGCGGATTATCTTGACCCTTTTCAGTCAGGTTTCAGGCCAGGATATGGGACGGAGACTGCATTGGTCACGCTTACGGACGACCTCTGGCGGGAGCGGGATGGAGGTAGTGCATCCATCCTGGCTCTCTTGGATCTCTCAGCGGCTTTCAATACCATCAACCATGGTATCGTTTGGGGGCGGCTTAGGGAGTTGGGGGTGGGCGGCGTAGTTTTGCGCTGGTTCACCTCCTTCCTCCGGGGCCGCTCCCAGTCGGTGGTGATAGGGGAGGAGAGATCCATCCCACGTTCGCTCCCATGTGGGGTGCCGCAGGGTTCGGTTCTCTCTCCTCTCCTGTTCAACATCTACATGAAACCGCTGGGTGAGGTCATCCGACACCATGGGATGAGGTATCATCAGTATGCGGATGATACTCAATTGTATATCTCCATCCCTGGTGAAGTAAGTGATGCAGTGTCCACCCTGTCCCAGTGCCTGGGGGCTGTGAGGGCCTGGATGGGGAACAACAGGCTTCAGTTGAACCCTGGTAAGACCGAGTGGCTGTGGATTGATGGCTCAGCGTCTTCTGGGAAATTATAATCTTTGGTTCTCGATGGGGTAGCACTGCCCCGTTCAGAACCGGTGCGTAATCTGGGGGTTCTTCTAGACTCATGACTCCTGCTCGAAGAGCAGATGGCAGTCGTGGCTAGGAGGGCTTTTGCGCAACTTCGGTTGGTGCGCCAGTTACGCCCATTCCTGGAACGCGATGCCCTCTGTACAGTCACTCATGCTCTCGTCATCTCCCATGTAGATTATTGCAATGCGCTCTACATGGGGCTACCCTTGAAGACTATCCGGAAGCTTCAGCTGGTGCAGAATGCGGCCGCGCGGGCAGTATTGGGTGCTCCAAGATCTGCACATGTAACACCGTTGCTCCGCGAGCTGCATTGGGTGCCGGTTTGCTTCCGGGTACAATTCAAGGTGTTGGTTATCACCTTTAAAGCCCTACATGGCATGGGACCAGAATACCTGAGGGACCGTCTTATCCCCATGTTATCGACCCGCCCCACCCGGTCATCCAGAGAGGCCCTGCTACGTACCCCATCAATTAGAGAATGTCATCTGATGGGGTCTAGGAGGCGGGCCTTCTCTGTGACAGCGCCCACGCTATGGAACAGCTTGCCCCCAGAGTTAAGGCAGATCTCCTCCCTCCCGACCTTTAGGAAAGAGCTGAAGACCTGGTTCTGCTGCCTGGCATGGGATGGAGGAAGGGATAGTTCATCATGCAGATGGCTAATCCCTTGATTTTATTGTCCTTCTTTAACGAATATTTTACACATCTGGATTCATAATTTATAATTATTTTATATGGTCTGTAATTTTTATGTATAGTTTTTTAACCATTTTATCCTGTAAACCGCCCAGAGTCCCTTATTCCGGGAGATGGGCGGGGATAAATTTAATTAATTAATTAATTAATTAATTAATAAATAAATAAAAAAAAATAAAATAAAATAAAATAAAATAAAATAAAATAAAATAAAATAAAATAAAATAAAATAAAATAAATATTGCATTTTCAGGCTTTTCTTAGTTTCCATGGCTATTCTATATCCCTCCTTTAACTAAAGTGCCCAGGGGAGGTGTATAGCTTAGTGTTCATGGTATAGTTTTATTTCCATATTGTGGAGTCCTTGGTGCTCTCTGAGCCTTGTTGTTTACTTGCAGACGTTTCATTGCCAGGCTAGGCAACATCTTCAGTGCGAAAAGGGAGTGGAACTTGCTCTCTGTTTATATACCCTGGCCTGTCCTGCCTGTGTTGGTGGGGGTGTTGTACTCTCCTTGGTAGTACCTTGATTGGGTTGTTCTGTGCTGCTTGGTTGATTGACTGAGTTAATAGTTCCTTGATTAGGCTCTACTGTGTTGTTTGGTTGCTCCTCTGCTGCTAATCTTGCTGTTAATCTTTGCATATCTTGTTGTTGATTGCTGGCCAAGAGGTGTTGTGGTCTTCTGGCTTTTCTATTGTCTCTTATGAATGGTATGTAAATGTTGTTTACCTCTATGTGTCTGTTGATGGGTGCTTTGTCTGAGTGCCCAAGCTTCCAGGAATTCTCTAGCATTTTTGGATTTGGCTTGGTTTAATATGCTCACAGTTTCCCAGTTGAAAGTATGGTTAAGTCTGTCCATGTGTTGTGAGATTAAGGAGTTTTCATCATGTCTTCTGACTGCTAGTTGGTGTTCATGGATGCGTTCTGCTAGTCTTCTGCCAGTCTGTCCTACATAGTGGCTGTTACAGTCCTTACACTGTATATTGTAGATAACTCCTGTTTTTTCTTCTTGGGCTACTGGGTCTTTTGGTTTACTTTCGGTGTTCTGAAGGGTTTTGGTTGGTTTGTGTGCTACAGTGATGCCGTGTGGTTGTAGCAGTCTATTAGTAGTTTCTGAGATGTTTCTGATGTATGGCAGTGTAATCCTTTTCATAGCTTCTGTTGGTTTTCCTGTGTTGGGTTGAGTGGTCAGGCACTTTTTGATAAAGTTGCGTGGATATCCATTTTGCTGGAAGATGCTATATAAGTGGTCTGTTTCCTTTTTCTGGTGTTCTGGGTTGCTGCAGTGTGTTTGTGCTTGTCTGAACAGTGTTCATTTATTTCCATATGTTACAGTTACAATACAAACTTCTAAAAATCCTGTGTTGTTTTATAGGTAAGCATTCTAAGCTTTGGCTGCCCAACCTGATAACTTGGAAGGAGAAAAAGTATGCTAAATTATCACCTTCCTTCAGCACTCAATCAGCTTTAGACATTTTAATACAGATTGCCTTAGTGATGTTCCAATATTGATTGTTCATATTATTACGAAAAAATTATTGGCCACTGCAGAGCTGGTCAGTGAAGACCCCTTGGACTGGTTTGAGTCAGCTCCATGTCTCCACCTTTTGTGGCTTCTTAATGCTTAGAAAGATAATGCACTTTACTTTTTAATAGTACCACTCCTGCTTTTTGTGCACACAAAGCGTCTCTTTCCATGGCTGTCAAAGCTCTAGTGTTTGCATGCATTATGAATGAACATACTACTAGACTGCATTATAAAATGCTTATACCCAAACTTCTGTGAAGCTTCATTTATCAGAAATTCAGCTTCTAAATCCACAGGAAAACTAAAGCTGCTTAGACTCCTAAATGTCAGAGATGTGACATTTCTAAAAACAATCTATGGTTATGATGTGCATATTGATATTTAGACATTTTAGACATTTTTATATCTATTAATGTGTATTGATACTTTAGGATTTAAGTTTGAGTATTTTAGAGACATGGCCTAGATTTTTCTAGGAATTTGGTTTCACATAAAGGAACGTTTTAACAAATCAATTATTTTGAAATGTACCTGAAGTTTCATTCCATCATCTGTTACACTTGTCCATGAGACATATAAACTATCAAGAGTGTCTTTGTAAAAAAAAAAAAAATCTGAATTACAAGGCTGCATTGGCTACCTTGCTCTATGGCTCAGGAAGTCATTCTCATTTCAAGTTTTAAATTGTAGAAAAATCTACTGTGACAAAGTCAAAAAGAACTAACCATATAAACTTAGACTAAAGAGAATCTGCTTTAGAGAATGATCACTTGGTAGGATTTAAACAGGGAAAATCAACTATTTGTGTTCATTTCCCCCCTTGATAATGGCTCATTCTTAATCCAATCAGATTTGGTTGATCACCAGGTTACCAACTTTTTGCTGTTCAATTGGTTACCTAGTTCGTCGCTGCCAGTACTATATAGTGCAGAGCTTTCCAAAGTGCCGCCGCTGGCGACACACCCGGCGGCGGCGACACGCGCGCGCACGGTGGCGGCGCGGGGGGGCGTGCAGCGGCACGGGGGGGTGCGGCGGCACGGGGGGCGTGCAGCGGCGCGGGGGGTGTGCGGCAGTGCGCGCGCGCGCCGCCGCTTCCGGGTGGTGTGGCGACACACCACGCTGTGTGTGGTGACACACTTTTGTGTCACGACACACAGTTTGGAAAGCTCTGATATAGTGAATGTAGTATTTCTCTGTTGAGGAGGGAGATGCTTATGAATATAGTCCGGGCTTATGGAAACACATGGATCAGGGGATTTTCCTGGTGTTCCCTCCACTTTCAGGACTTCTTCATTGAAGAAAGGAGGCACTAAGTATGCTCTGGTTCTACGATTGATCCGGTTTCCCACATTCTATCCCTGCCCCTTCTCATTAACTCGTGAGTTTGAGAGCGCTGGCCAGAGTTTTGTTAAACATATTTTGCCCTATATTCAGATGTTATATGCTGCAGAATAGTGAAATAATTGGAATTTTTCTCCTGCTGAGAATTGATGGCATCTCTCCCTGCCCATATGTTTTCCTAGCTTGAATGTACTTTTTTTGTTGTTCTGCTGACCCTCATTTTTGTTGTTAATTAATTCCCTGCCAAAAGGTTATTTGTAATGGTGATTAGTAGTGCGCAGTAAAAAGTGGAGGTTCTTTTTATGCAGATTTGTTTTAAAATAATAAGAACGGCTCCTGTTCCTTTAAAGAGAATGATTTTTCTCAGAACATCAGCACAGGTCTCAGAGGAGAAAGACGCTTCTGATTTGTGAGGCCCAGACGTCTCTCATTTGTCAAGACTCATCCTTGTTTTCTTTGTACAAACCTGCAAAGTGACCCTTTAGGTCATATAAAACATATTCTCCCCCCCCCCCCGCCGCCATCCCCAGTTTTGTGTTGCAAAAAGATATAGGATATGCCCAATGCACAGCTACAGAACAGGCACGGGCAGCCTTCTTATGCTCTCTTCTTTGTCAGCTAATTGGACCCTGTTTCTGTAGCGGTGACTCCTTTGATTCTCCTAGCAGGACTTATTCTTCCTGACCCTTTTCTTTGTCCTTCCCAAAGGATAGGGGGGAGCCCTATTAACCAAGGAGACCAAAGTCGAACCAGGGTTGCGTCGGCTGCTTCTCATTCTGATGAAGAGGAGCTGTTCTAATATCCTTAATGCTGTTGTTGGCAGTCAGAAACAGATTCCATTATTGTCGATCAATGCAGCTGCCATGCCGGAGGGAGGGAAGGAGGGAGGGACTCTTCCTATTCACAGATTGATCAACCTGCCATTGCATGAGCAAATGTGTTGTAAGAGAGTCAGATGCTATTGTAATCGTAGCTGGAGCAGAAAAGGTCTGGTGGCGATGCAAGCCTCGCTGTTGTTGGCAGGATTCTGTAAGCTTTCTTCAGAAAACTGAAAAACAAAGCTACTAGAATTTTAGATTATTTTTCCCCTAAAAGGAGGGCAGTCACACGTTACACTTTATTAACCTGCATGGCTTTGCTAATCTTTGCTGTTGTGGGATCCTCTTCCTTTGTCTTTCCATGCCTTCACATTTTTAAATGCTGTTTTGTCATTTTTAAACTGGAGGCCACCAGGCTGTCATCTTATTTTTACTCTTCCTGCTTGAGCTGAGAAACTGACATCAAATCTTCTCTCCTGCCTCTGTCTTTTAATCAGATAGGTCGGTCAGCTAGAGAGACAGGAGCCAGGCCACGTTACACTTTCTTTTCTCCATTTCATTTTATTTGGTTCAGCCAAAAACCAAAGTACTGGCCTCCCAGGACCCTCCCCGTTTCCCCCCTTTCCCTTCCCAGATTTATTCTGCCATTGTCTACTGTATGGAAAAGTTTTCTGGCTGGAGAATGAGTCTCCTTTCTCCTGGAGATGCGGCCGAGTGGCTGGATAGCAGCACAGAAGATGAGCGAAGCCTCCTGTCATTTCTTGGTACGGTAGGCTTGGAATACTTATTTCAAACCTTGAAAAAAAATTGCAGAAATTTCATTAAAAGTGTTTTGCTTTTATGGATGAGAATAGTCTCAGGACTATGTACGTGGTTTTCTCTTTGGCTTAACTCTATTAAATACGTACTCATAACCTTAAGTGGCAGGTAGGCAGCATAGCACAGTTGACACAGCTATACCTTTGAACTTTATACCATCCCTCTACTTAGTCGTCTGCTCCCCAATTCTGTTAGCCTGCGAGAGTCTGACTAATCTCAACCCACTCATCTGAGGAAATTTATTTCTGGCTTGTGTCGCACTTTCCTGAAACATTTGTGTGTCAAGTAAATGTACTTAGATGGTGCTATGTTGATTTGTAATAAATTATAATAATGTAAAATTTTTAAAGCCTCATTGAAGACATTCTAGTTCACCAGTATTACCTACATCCAGGTAGTGCAGTTAAGTTTTTTAAAAATGGCCAGTACTAGTTTATGACCTTTTGGGTAAATTGGGTAAAAGTTAAAAACAGAGAACTAGTCACATTAAATTTTCTTTTAGGAACTGAAAGAATTGCCATGTTGGATCAGACTCTTGTGAAGCATGCAACTGCCATATAAAAATGCTTACCAGAATTGTTGTTCATAAAGTAGTCTGTAGTCAAGTTTCAGTTCTCTTCTATATAAGAAACTTGCAAATCTGCACACAACATTGTTATGTTAAATACACTCCTAATGGAAATGTTTCATTTCTGATCTATTTCTTCATCTCTTGGAAAAGTTGCCATTATTTTCAAACTTCCTCCAGAAATGTTGACTCTCTTTACAAGAGAACACATTCCCAAGGACCATTCAGGTCTCAGAATTCTCCATCTGTATACTCAGTTCTAGAACATATTACCTGTTGTTAATATTGTGTCAGATCTACTCTGCAAGTGGCTGCTTTTCCCATCCTTCTCACCTAAAAATCTTAGATTGGAAATGCCAGGAATTTGAGTTCTGCGTATAAAGCAAATTGTTTGTGAATTCAGAACTGATATAGATAGATAGATAGATAGATAGATAGATAGATAGATAGATATTCTGCCTTCAGCCATAGATACGCAGATATCCTCACCTCCCCAAGACTTCATAACTGTTTTTGGTCAGGGAGGAAGCCTGCCTCTTCACTGCCTAGGCAGCAATGGGATACGTGCCCATTTTCCAACACGGTCCTGCAGGTCCCAGCACAATACATCAGGGGAGGGGAAGATTCACTTGAGAAACACCCCCCCCCCCCCGTCTCTTTATGTGCTGGAGAGTGGCAGTTCATTTGGGAAGACATCTTTACATTACTGCACACATTAACATTGCTTATTTTGTTACGCTTGTTAAAATACTTAATTGACCATTTAGAGGCAGAGATGTTTATTAAATTTGAATGCCCGTTAAATCAAATTTCTGTATTTTGCATCAGTTTATATCATTTGAGTCAATTTACTATATTTTAGTAATTGTATAACTTATCTTTTACAACATTTGTGTCTGTCTGTGACAGTGTTGTAATTATGCAAATTAAGTCAAATGATTGTATAATTATGTAAATCATGCAAATTGATGCAAATTACATGAACCAGTTGTCCAGGCTATTTTGGAAACTGCACACTTTGCCAATTGTTTGGGAATGAAGTCCGAACTAAAATTTGGTCTGTTGCATCCAAAGCCCACTGAATGGCTGTCTGCTTGTATCTTTATGTTGCCTTCCATCATTTGGATATATTTCATGGTAAACTTTATTTGAGAAATTAGCTTTTTTTTTTCTCTGTGCAAATTATATACATATTATATACATACTGTACATCTCTGGTTGAAGAGAAGTAAGTCAGATATCTGTAGGATGTCATCTGGAACAGATTTTAACATGGCTAGTGGGTATGTTTGCATTATAGTAATTTAAGATAGTTAAACCGGGTTGGAAAACGACATCTAAGGACAGAGCTATGTTACTGGGCAACTACCAAACCCAGCATTGCTTTGTTGAACAGTTTTTTGGCAACTGTACGAAAGTGATTTGCTATTGGCTTCTTCTGGGGAAAAAATATCAATTTTCCAGTTGATTCCTCAGTCCTGGTATCTCCATTCCTCCAAGTACCAGAATCATACTGCTTAACTTCCAAGCTGCAGAAAAGGCCAGCCAAATGCTACCATCTGCTGGGAGTAACTTCTTTCTTCTTTCTTTCTTAGACTTATATCGTGCCTTTCATTCAGGAGCTCAAGGTGGCATATATAGTGCTTTCTTCTCCTGTTTTCCCCAGAACAAGAACCCTGTTATATATGCTGGTTTAAGAGGGTGTGACTGGCCCTGAGTCATCTGGTGAAAGGGTGGATTGGAACCTGGGCCTTTCCATTCCTATTCCAACACTTAACCATTGCCCCATACTTACTCTCAGTTGCAATTAAGTGTGCCACCCCATCACCAGGTCCTTTCCTGTCTCTATTACTCTAAGCTGCATGGTGCTGTGTAGAGCCTTGGTGATCCATTGTGGTCCACAGCTTGTGTATGGTCTCTGCCAGCCGGCTGGCCGGATCCTGCTTGCCAATGTGATGTAGTGGTTCAGGTGTTGGCCTGGCAGCAGGGAGACTTAGGGTCAAGTCCTTTGAAGCCCTCTGGGAGACCGTAGCCAGTCCTCCTCTCTCAGCCCAACTCACCACACAGGATTGTTGTAATGAGATAAATAAGAGCTGGAGCCCCTGAAGTGAAGGCAGGATGTAAATCTATCAAACCCCTGTATTCAGCACCAGCTGGCAGAAGAGTCTGCTCATCGCATCAGCCCAGTCTCCCCCAGTTCACTGCCAATTAAGTGCTCTGATGTTTTGCATTGTGGCATCACACAACTATTTTTTTAGCAAGAGGAATTTCTATGTGGCGCTTGCAGACTAGTGTCAATGAATAGGGCATTTTGCTTCTCCCAAGTTGCTGTTTGTACTTTTTCCAGTTTACCCAAGTTGGGTGTTTTTAATTAAATGGGGTATAAAGAATGACTCAAATGGTAAATAAATAATTTTGGATTGCTAAGTACAAAATTGAATTAAAATGGGTCTTTAAGATGGAGGGGATGGGAAGGTATACTCCATACCAAATGCAGGTATAATCGTTATCTCATTTGCCAAAAATGTGAAAGGAGGGAGGGAGGGTTGGTTTACTTGGGTGTTTCCCTCCTTTTCTGAATATTTTATTTCACAGTCCATGGTTGCGGAAAGCTTGAGAAATACTACTTGAGACTATTATTTCCTTGACTATTGTTATACTCTGGATAATGTAAAAAAATACTTTTGAGTATCTCACTACTAAAGAAAGCAACACTAATGTTCTGCAGAAAACTATGAAGGGGAGTCCTAAATTAACGTCTCAAGTGTATTAAGTCTTTCCTGAGCTGTCATAGAATATGATTCTTGCAGAGTTATAAAAAAGATAATCTATTTTTTAATATTGTACAGTATATGTAAGTTTTAGGTCTACATTATTCTTCCCATTCTTCAAGGGTATTGCTTCATATAAAGGTATCTTTATAACACCAAATAGCTGAGCAGGATATCAAAACAGCTGTAATAGATGACAGATGAAGAGACAATACCCTGGATATAACAGTTGGATCTCTCATCCCTCATGTTAAAATACTTCAAAAGCAGCCAGAAGGGGATTCAACCAGGAGAAGTCCACAGCTCTGTCCTCTCGGTCAAACAGCAGGCTCAGGAGCAAGGTTCCTTAAGACGGAAATGGCATCAAAGGGAAAGGGTTAACCACCAGGGCTGTGCCAAACATTGAGAAGAAATGCTTTGCAGTGATCGGGTGGATGAGTAAAACCTCTCTCTCTGAGCAATTCTATTGCCTCCCTCTAAATCTGTTATCAGCTATCTCTGCACGTGAGTGCATGCGCAACTATTTTGCTGGTGGTCCCAGCAGAAGTGTCATCTGTGCATGCAGACAAATGTGCAAATACCTAAGGGCAGCTCTCAAAGAATCCGAGTGATCACTGCAAATCATGCAGCCACTTGAACCATTGGAAGAGTGAGGAGAGGCGCTTCTTTTCTGCAACCACCCTTGCAAAGCACCCCTTCAGAATGCTTTGCACGGCCCTACTGAGTGCTTTCTTCACTACTGCAATCCCAGTTGAAGGTAGGGCTTCACCCGCTCCCCCTTTCAGTTGCTCTTAAAGCTTTCTAAGAGATTGAAATATTTCTAGAGCAATCCATTTCTTACATTTTGTGCTGACAATATTGCTACAGTACTCCACCTGTAGGTTCCCTCCACTGAACTGTAATTTAGTTTATGTCTGTTGGCCTTTACTTTTCAGCAGACTTTGAAAACAGAGAGAAGATTTTTAGGCATGTTAATAATCTAGGAAAAACTAAGAGGTTCCAGACTTCAATCCGCATGCTAGAACCTCTAGTCCCTCCTGCCTCTTTTTGTAGCTGACCCATTTTGTACTACTATTAGCAAGTGATCTTCTGTTAGTATCTCCAAATTTGTTCACTTTAGTCAACAACTGCATTTTTTTCTTGTTTTGATGCTGAGCTTGGCAGGCCAATTTCTGTTTATCTCCCCATCCTTCCTATACTGCTGCTTTATCAGAATTATTTGTTCTACTGTGGCAATCCTCTGAACATTGTCTGGCCTATGTTTCCCTCTTTGTACAATAAGTCCACCTCCTCTTATAACAGAAAGTGTGTGCTCTGTGGCTATGTTTTGTGCAGATTTCAATTCCTGAAATTCTAACGAAACTTTACCCATGAGAATTGGGCCATGAGAACAGTATTCCAACTCCTCTTGTACTCTGATTTCTTTTCTCTCTCTTATTCATGGGCTACATTGGATCAACTCTGTTTGGAAACACAAAGATTCAGATGCATAAATAGATGGCTATCAGAACAGGTCTGGTCCCAAGTCAAAGAAAATGATTAATGATTCCTAAATCTGAGCATCTACTGTATATACAGGAAATCCACCTGCGTACTGGTGAAGAGGGTTGATAGCACATCATCTGGTGTCCCAAGGGCTACGCTCTAATGCCCAAATATAATTCTCATATTTTATTATCACCCTGCTGAGAACTCTTTAGACTATGCTTGTTAGTCTTGGATTGGAGGTGAAGCAGCCTCCTTCTGGTTTGTCATTGAAGAGGTATTTGAAAGATAGCAACGAGAATATTTTCCCATGGCACTTATAACCTTTTGAAACAAACTCCATGGGTAGCTGCACGCAAGTTGCTATCTCTCAGCCTCTCCCCCATCCCTATATGCAAAGTGGGATGTAATATTGATTGCCTTGGAGAGTTGTTACCAGAACTTCTAGGGCAAGACACAAATTCTATAAATTCTCAACTAATACAATATAAACATGGTTTTGCAACTGCCAGTCCTCATGTCTGTAGCTTGAATCATGTCAACTGGATTTCTATTTCCTCAGTGGAAACATTTCGCTCCTTATCCAAGGAGCTTCTTCAGTCTGAGCAAAGTTGGTAAGGGAACTTTGCTCAGACTGAAGAAGCTCCTTGGATAAGGAGCGAAACGTTTCCACTGAGAAAATAGAAATCCAGTTGACATGATTCAAGCTACAGACAATTCCACCTGGATGACTGAGAACCTTCATAGACATATTGCCAGTCCTCATGTGTGTGCTAAAAGGGGAAGGTGTGTTTGCAACTTTGCTACAAAGAGCTGCTGCTGTTTTGTGAATTATCAGTGGAAAGTAGACATTTTTGAGTTTATTACTCTTGCACAAAAACAAACCATTTGCAGATATTAAAGTTAGTTTCATGTCTTTTCACAGTCTGTGAGTGTGTGCATGAATATGCACGTGAATTTGTGAACTTGTGCTGAGCATTCTGATTCATGTATTAGCCATGGGGTGTGAACCAATTCAACTTTTAAGCGCTTGCTGACTTGGAAAGACAAGAAGATCCATTTATTCTCTTTTAGGGACTCACACCATTGTAGTTCTTTAGTATAATTAAAGGGAGAGGAAGATTGGTTTCAATAGCAGGTAAAAATAATACAAAAGCACAATGTAGCATCAATGGGAAGAGGAGGGAGATAGTTTTATTCCAATTGTGAAAGCATAGTTTTTCCACCAGGAGAAAAAAAATATTTTTAAGGACATAGAAACAGCATCTGCAGCTGTTTTCAACGTGTTGATATGCAGTTACAAGAAGCTAGAACAGCTAGCTTCATATCTATATATCTATATCTATATCTATATCTATATCTATATCTATATCTATATCTATATCTATATCTATATCTATATCTATATCTATATCTATCTATATGGTCCCTGCATACAGACCTTGAAATATTATCTCATCTTTGTCTGGAAATATTTGATTACTCTGTATAATTTATTTGTAGGCTTTCTGAAATCTGAACCTCGCAACCCACCCTATGAGTTTATCTCAAGGTCATATTTCTGATAGGTAGGAATGGGTAACTGTTTATTTTCCTCCATCTTTCTCCTGATAAAATTTGTACTACCGTTTTTCGACTATTGATATTCTATGGTGTAGGATCTAGACTTACGTTTCTTCAGGTATGAGTGCAAACTTTAACAGAACAGAAATGCTGTGATGATGGCAGACAGTTTTCCTGGATAAGCAAGATAGCAAGTATCCGATAAGTCTCTCTGTGATATGTGATTATGTCTGAATTGGAATAAAGACACATGTTTTAGTTCCGTCCAAATATATCATATAGCAACAGCTTTTGTCACTACTCTTTTGGGGGGAAGCAAATCTTGCTCTGGATAGGAAAACAGTCTACAAGGGAAGAGTGCTATCTATTGGGCACCTATTAATGGCCTGAAAGTAACGGGTGAGGAGGATGTTAATTTGGAAAGAGGGATTAAATAGCTGTGGTGGTGTTGTCTTGTGTGTTTCTTCCTTGCTTTCTGCAAAGTGTAAGGGAAGAGGGTAAAACCCAGACATTGTCTTGAGTAATATGTGAGCATTATGACTAGGCTGACCATACGTCCCGTTTTGAACGGAACATTCCCATCTTTTTAACATTTCCAGACCGTCCCGTCATTTTAATATAAAAGTCAATTTTGTCCCGTTTTTAAAAAAACCTGTCAGGAACTAGCCTGTCCCTGCTGCCAGGCCAGACTCCGAGAGATGGAACCAAGAGCCGGAAGTAGCTGGAGCAGTGTGAAAGAGCCAGAGCAGCTGATTGGAGGCAACCCGGAAGAGGAATCGCCTCTGCCTATCAGCGGCAAAGGAGGTGGGAGAGGCAGGCCAAGCAGTGCTACTTCCGGTTCTCGATTCCTCTTGTCCCATTTTTGTCTCAAGGAAATATGGTCATCCTAATTATGACACGTCCACTTGGTTGCCAGGAGGAGGAAAGGCAGCCTCATCCCCTTGGCTTCCAGGAGGAGAAGAGGAAGAGTTTGGGGCTTGTATTTGGACAGCATCCCAGCATCATCCTCTTGAGGCTGTTAATATTTCAGAAGATAACATTTTCTGAATAGAGCTAGGAAAGGAAAGGAATTGAATTTCTTTTCGTTTAGCGTATCACATTTGAAATGGGTTGCATTTGCTCTAAAGGTACCTATTTGTTGTTGTTTATGTAAACTATGTATATATAATATATAATTTTTAAAAATTAATTCATTTTCTATAGGCAAATCAGGTTGTCTAATTTGATAGTTTGATAGGTTGGTTCATATTCTGAGGACAAAGGGCAACATCCTAAATTTCTCTACTTGTAGAAAGATTTTTTAATTTTTTCCTCAAATTTGTAAGTCTTTTGACAGTATACAGTAGGGTCAAGGCTATTTAACAGCTGGATTCACTTAAAAATCAATGCATAATTTTGGATGGCACCTATCTGTTCTGATCCTATTACTGTAAATGTCCAAGAATAAACTTCAGTCTTCATCAGATTGTCTGCAACACAATTTATATTAGAGCTCCCCTTTTCAGAGATTGTGTTGGACATAAATAACTCTGTTCATCGTGGCTTTAAGGGAGTGTTTGTGAATTGCAGGTAATCTCTATGAAGAAGTTTTAAAATCTTTGTACACGTTTAAAACCAATTTTCATTTACTTGGAGGCACTTCTGGACACCCATTTGTCACTTGGTTAAATGGTCCTGATGTTATTGTTGCTTGTAAATAGGGTGTGTGTAAAACAGAAAACATGTTTTGTTCTGAATCTGAACCAAATGAGTGTGTTTTGGGGGTTCTGCCCATCCATTTGTGATTGGCTGTGGTTCGGCAGAAATAAAACCTGGAACATTTTGTTGTTCCCAGTTTTGGCCAGAACCACACCTGGAGGGATCCTGGGGTGATTTTACAGGTGAGTGTGTAAATTGAAGGAGTGTAGTGCGTACTGCTAACCTAAGTGGAAAGAATCAAGGCAAGCATTTTTAAAAGACAAGAGATTTCCTAACTGGTCAAAAACTGAATTGAAGTGTAAAGTGAAGGTCCCTGATGGGGTTGCCTGTGAAATATGCTAGAGGTCCAAGCTGAAGCTGCAGGAAGCAGAAGAATCCATGCATCGGCACATGTGAAGGGACGGTGGTCAAGCAGCATTGAGATGTCACACAAGCTCCGTTCCTTTTTTGTGTAAGTTGTGATGTTACACAAAATGGGCAGAGCTCACAGTGCAACATGCTTTCATCATTCTGATGAAAACAGTGAGATGCTACAAGCACCATTTTTCCCACGAAGGGGGAAGTGGCCCACCCGAGACCTCATGGAAGTCTAGCCCTGCTAGTTTTGTGATTCCTGTTAAGCATCAGCTGAAACAGAGAAACCGTGTTCTATCTCAGACACATAGGCATTGAGAATGAGAAGTTCCGTCAAAGTCGTGAAAAAGTAGATAGTTCAGAGGAACCTTCAAAATCTTTGAACTGGAAGAAATTCTGACATTTATAAAGCACTTAGCTGAGAACAGATTTTTAACCAAAGTTTAACCCCAAATGTATCTGTTCCTTTTTTGAAATTTGGTAATCAAATTTGGTTATATTAAAAATTCCTGCCCCCTTGGTCTCAATGTGCAGCATGTTTTTAAATGCTACATTTTGGTGAAATTTTAAGCAATATCCGCCAAACTTTCAAGGAACCCTGCCAGCCACTTCCCGCTTCAGGAGATTCACTTTTAGACACTGGACTGTTTGCATCAGCCCATTCCAGTGGGAAATGGAAGACTTTGGGGAAATACAGACATGTTCTGGGAGCAAACTATGCCCTCTTGCATACACAGCTCAGGAAACAAAAAAAGAGGAATTTCTAAACAAATTACACAGGATAAGTTAAAATGAACTAAAGTACAATATAAATGAAAAGAGTAAAAAGGAAATACATAACAGAAAACTAAATAAGTTACTGAACTAAGTGAATAATAGTGCTTTATTCACTTGGTAGTTCAATAACTTATTATAAAATATTCTATTATTTTTATCATTAGAATAATCAAATGCTGAGATATTAAGTTCATAAACTACTAAATGAAGAACTAACAAGTGTAACTTCTCTTCTGACACTGTATACAGTGTCTCTCATAAAGGTGAGTGAGTTTTGCATGCTACTATATCCCCAGTATTTGAAATCTATCCTGACATCATGAATGGTAGACTTTCTGCATGAAGAGTAGCCAACAGAATGATTAGAGGCCCTTGATATATCAATCTATATTTGATTGCTGTAATCAGTTTGAGTTACTCTTTTTTTACAGAAGAGCAAAATGAATAAAATAAAATAAAATAACAGAAAATGGACTTCTAAGCAGTTTGTTCAACATTTTTGGAATTGTTTCATCTCCACTATAATTTTCCAGGATTTCTTTTCTTTTAGTTTTACTGTTACATTACATTGTTAACTCCATTATATGTATATAATTTTGTTACTTGATATAATAAAATCATTACATTAAAATTTTTGTGTAGGGAATGAGAAGGAAGTTTAAGGAAAAGCTTATTTTTCTCCCCTATTTCTTTTCACCCTCTTCCCTCAGAGGTTCCATCAGAGAGATCTCCTCGAAGACGGAGCATCTCAGGAACGAGCAATCCCACGGATACATCAAATACATCTCCTTTCCGAGTACCAGTAAGTACACATTTCCTTTGAATGGGACCCTATGCCAAACTCTGCATGTGGCTGTGGCATAGCATTGCCTCTAGAGCATCTAGGGTTTTTTTTATCAATTCAGTGGCTGGGCTTGTGACATCAGAGGCAAAGCATTGTGTTTGATTGGGCAAAGAGTCATCTATCTTCCCTGAGAGGCAGGCTTTCACTTACCTCTGCGTTCTATTCACCTGTGACACTAATGCTCAAAAACATGCAAGAAGCAAGAAGGCAGGCCTGCCAAACAGTCCCCAAGCAGGAGGCCCAGATGATCTCTCTTAAGCTATCATCACTGCAGCTAGCTATTTATTTATTTATTTATTTATTTATTTATTTATGTTTCAATTTATATACCGCTCCATCTCCCCGCAAGGGAACTCTGGGCGGTTTACAATACACAAAAATTAAAATCCGACAATTAAAACAACCCAATAAAACACTCTAATATATTAAAATTAAGTATAAAAATCCAAGATGCAGTGGTATGATGTTTGGATGTTTAAAAGGGCCCTATGGCACCAGCCATCCCCAAGAGGAACTATTTCCCCCCCCCACGCAAGGCGGCAGAACCAGGTCTTTAAGTTCTTTCTGAAGGCCGGGAGCGATGAGGCCTGCCTCACCTCCGGGGGTAGCATATTCCAAAGGGTGGGCGCCGTTACCGAGAAGGCACGCCTCCTAGACCCCGTCAGGTGACATTCCTTTACGGACGGGATCCGTAGCATGCCCTCTCTAAATGACCGAGTGGGACGGTTCGACATTATGGGGATGAGACGGTCCCTCAGGTAACCTGGCCCCATGCCATGTAGGGCTTTAAAGGTGATAACCAACACCTTGAATTGGACCCGGAAGCACACAGGCACCCAGTGCAGCTGTCGCAAGAGAGGTGTCACATGCGCTGATCTAGGCGCACCAATAACTGCACAAGCAGCCGCATTCTGGATCAATTGAAGCTTCCGGATACTCCCCAAGGGTAGCCCCATGTAGAGCGCATTGCAATAGTCTATGTGGGAGATGACCAGGGCATGAGTGACTGTACGGAGGGCCTCCCGATCCAGGAAAGGGCGTAACTGACGCACAACACGAAGTTGTGCAAAAGCCCTCCTGGCCACGGCTACCACCTGCTCTTCGAGCAGGAGCCGTGAGTCCAGAAGAACCCCCAAATTACGCACTTGGTCTGAATGGGGTAGTGCAACCCCATCCAGAACTAGAGATGACAACTTCCTGGATCCACGGGAGCCATCAATCCACAGCCACTCCGTCTACACTAGCTATGCTTGGGTGGGTAGAGTGTGGCTAGACGTAGTTGATTTTATAGCATATAATACCTCTCACTCTCTTTCTTTTTGGTGGATCAAAGTTGGAAGTACCCCATACTTGAATTACTGTGGTTTTTCTAGCATTATCCTGAGAGTGAGTCTCTTACAGTATAAATCCAGTTAAAATTAAATGGCTTTTCCAACAGGGTACCACCTGGAACAAAAGTTTTTAAAAGACAGCAAGGAGCTACAATATTCTGGGATGTTATTTTATGATCTACTTAAGAATATGTAATAAGCTAAGAAAGAGTTCTTGTTGTTCTCATCTTTGCTATTGTTTTAACTAATGAACATATTCCTGTCCTACTTTCTCAATTTGTCCTTCTCCTAGCTTCCAAATACTGATAATAGTACTTTCTGTTTAAACTTCATTGCAGCTTTGTTTACATATTTTTAAAAATGACTTATAGGTCCTCATGGATTATTCCCTCCGTGGATAATTCTGAGCAAGAATCCCAGTGTTTGTTTAACATAAGGTTGATCAGCATGAAACAAACCTGAGGCATCACCTCACTCAACCTTTGGCAGTGCTAATCAGGAATTCTGGGAATTGTAGGAGGAAAACATCTGATTGGGGAAAAGCTGATCTAGGCAACTCACAATTCAAAACTGGAACATTATCATTTTAAATGTGTTTAATGGATGAAAGCTTCCTTTTTCCTATATTTTCAGGTTTGGCTAATCCATATTATATGAATAGTCAAAGCATATACTGAAGAGAAAGGGAAAAAGAGATGGCTCTATATGTCTGAATGAATTGTATTACCTGGCTTTGTTGACAGAGGACTAGGTCCACTCTTTGATCTGACCCATTGAGAGTTCGCACTCAGAAAGTGACTGAGTGGTTTCACACAATATGTTAAACTCTAAATCTGAGTTAACAAAGCAGATTCTGTGTTCACATAAATAACAACTGCATCATGCCCTAATGTGGTGGCTTGATTCCCCTAGTACGCTAAGACAGTCACCGGGCTATCTGACCTCATTTTAGTCTAATCTAGCATTTGTGTGAACCAACCTTTGCTCTGTCATGCTGTGTTAACCTGTAGTACGCTGTCATGATTAGGTCCTTGAAAGATTAATATAACGTAAGTCATACAATGATAAGTACTTGGAGCACAGAGATACATTTCCTACTTTTTCTCACTCAAAACATTTATTTATTTATTTATTTATTTATTTATTTATTTATTTATTTATTTATTTATTTTCTTCACCGCCCATCTCGACAAATGACTCTGGGAGGTTTTTAAAATTGTTTTCATCTGATTTCAGCATCAGATTCTCTTTATTGGAAACAAGAGGGCTCCTTCACCTCAGTTCTGTACTTAGAGAGTTACTTACTAGAAACCAGTTGGTTCATTGGTTCCTCACTGCAATTCAGAGAGCTATTTGTTTAGTCAAATGGTTCATATCCTCTATCTGGAAAGCACAACATATAGATCAATACAAATGTCCTGCCCTCAGGTGAGTGGGGAAAGGAGAGCAAGATCACCCCCACCTCAGTTATGAAGGGTTCAAGGACCTTCATCTCTCTCTCTGCTACAGCTGTTGAGAGTCGGGTAACTATTAGAAGAAGAGCAAAGCCGAGTGAACTGGCTTCTCAAACAGCAGGGCATAGTGGCCCTGCTCCCTTTTTCTGTCTCTGCCACAGCTTGGATTTGGCTTTGGTGGTCTTGTCACACAAACTCCTAGCAGGAAACCACCTTCAAACTATGCTGTCTTATTAGCTTTTAAGGAACCTTCAAATCAGGAGTCCTGTTTAGACATAATAGGAAGGCTTTGCTGCTGCTTCGGTTTCTGGTTAGTGGAAGGAGCACGTGGGGGATGGACGAAGTGTTGGGAATATCAGGAATCAACTCAGCATTGTCTCACAAGCGTAAAGGAGGGGCTTTTCTAGTAAAACATATCTCTACTGTGTTTGTGGGATATTCCTGAGTCACCTGATTTCCGCTTCCTGCTTCTTCTCCGTCTTGGAGATCCTGTCTCCATCTTTTCTCTCTTCCAACACACACGTGCATGCAGGAAGGCCGCTAAAATGCGGCTCTCTTCCAAATATCTTGCACGCACCGGAGATAATTAAGTGGTTTTCTACAATGAATCTACTTGTACAAAAATATGGACTTGATTATGATGAATATTTTGCTCCTGTGGTGAAACTTACAATTAGAATGCTCCTGAGTCTAGCACCTTCCAGGAATAAGAGTGTCGAGCACCAAGATGTGAAAACTGCATTTCTGCATGGGGAGATAGAGGAAGAACTATACATGCTACAACCTCCAGGCTTCACCAATTCCGAGACACAGCATCTCATTTGCAAACTTCAGAAGGGGATTTACGGCCTGAAGCAAGCAGCCAGAGCATGGAATAAGAAGTTAAACCAAGTACTTCTAAACCAAGGTTTTGTTCAAGGAAAAGCTGATCCCTGTCTCTACACAAGACACAGAAATGGCAGAGAGGTGTACATTCTTTGTTATGTGGATGATTTATCATCTGCCATAATAACAAAGGAGACTTCGATGAAATTGTATTAAATCTGAACAAAGAAGTAGAAGTCAAGCATCTAGGCAATGCCAGCTACTACTTGGGGATACAGATTGAAAAGGAAGAAGATGGAAGTTTTCTTCTAAGCCAGAAGCAAAAGATACTAGAACTGTTGGAAACCTTATGACTGCAAAATGCTAATCCTATGCTAACACCAATGGAAACAGGTTTCCACAAGCAGCAGGAACCTAGTGAACTCTTACCAGAGAACAACGGCTATAAAAGTGTCATAGGTAAGCTATTGTATCTAGCCACCACCACTAAGCCAGACATAGCAGCTGCAGTAAACATTCTATGCAGGAAAACTAGCACACTCACACAGAGAGACTGGACTGGTGTTAAGCGGGTCGGAAGGTACCTAAAGGGGACCATACACCTAAAATTAAAGCTACCAGCCACAGACAATCCAAAACTAGTGGGGTTCACAGTTGCGGATTGGGCAGAAGACAAAACTGACCGTAAATCCACTAGTGGGCATCTATTTTTCTATGGGGGTGGAGCAGTAAGCTGGGGAAGCCGTAAGCAAGATACAGTTGCACATTCATTCACAGAGGCGGAGTATGTGTCAGCATCAGAAACATGCAAAGAGGTTTCATGGCTCAAGCTACTGCTTGAAGACATGGGGATAGAGGAATCTACCCCTATACAGGTCTACGAAGACCAGTGGTCCCCAACATTTTTGGCACCAGGGACCGGTTTCGTGGAAGACAATTTTTCCACGGATGGGAGGGAATGGTTTCAGGATGGCGTGGACGGAAGCGGTAAGCGGATGGGATGGCGCGGACAAAAGTGGTAAGCAGATGGAAGTGTGTGGCCCGGTTCCTAACAATCTTTTTGGCACCATGGACCAGTTTCATAGAAGACAATTTTTCCACGGACCGGGGGGGATGGTTTCGGGATGGCGCAGACGGAAGTGGTAAGCGGACGGGTTGGCACGGACAGAAGTGTGTGGCCTGGTTCCTAACAGGCCATGGACCAGTACCAGTCCACGGCCCGGGGGTTGGGGACCCCTGACGAAGACAACCAAAGTTTTATTAGGCTCTCACAGTCAGAAAAGATTAACGGGAGAACTAAACACATTGATGTTAAGCATCACGTAGTAAGAGAGTTGCAAGAGCGAGGAATAGTCAGACTAGATTATTGTCCCACAAGAAACATGACTGTGGACATTCTCACAAAGCTGTTGCCAAGGAGCAGTTACCAAGAACTGCGGAAGAAGTTGAACCTTGTGGACTCTTGAGACATGTTAATTTGAGAAGGGGTGTTGGGAATATCAGGAATCAACTCACCATTGTCTCACAAGCATAAAGGAAGGGCTTTTCTAGTAAAACGTATCTCTACTGTTTTTGTGGGATATTCCTGAGTCACTTGATTTCCGCTTCCTGCTTCTTTTCCATCTTGGAGATCCTGTCTCCATCTTTTCTCTCTTCCAACACACACGTGCATGCAGGAGGACCACTAAAATGCGGGTCTCGTCCAAATATCTCACACGCACTGGAGATAATTAAGTGGTTTTCTACAATGAATCTACTTGTAACCTGATCTACAAAATAAATGTAAGCTATCTTTATTTTTCTTCATCTAACTAATGTGTGAAGACTAGATTTATTTCTGAACGCAATTAAGCTTTATGTGCAAGTCTTCCTTGGGTTCACGCTTTTACTCTGCAAAATTGTTGTTTGCTGCTTGGAGTTCTTTTACTAACCTTTAAGACTCCAACAAGAAGAACATACCTGACAATAAATCTGAATTCTAAACGTCTTCAAATGCATCTGCTTTCCAACAAACCTTCCTTACAGTTACCGAAAGGGTAAAATGGCACCAACCATGAGGTCATGTGGCCTAGACCCTTGGAGGAACAGAATAAAAAATAATAGGTTGGAGTACATTCAGGTATTTATTGGCCTCAATTTCCGGGTTAAGTGTGACGTTATGTTTAGAAAGAAATTAGCACTCTAAAAGACTCCTGAAATACATAATTTGCAGGACATGTGATACTACTTCTTTTTTTCTTCTAGTTGTTAATATGCACAGCCTGGCTATTTTAAAAGTTCACTTCTGAATAGAACATTCAATTCCAGTATATATTCCATCAGTGTCCTTCTAGGCACTGAACAGTGGCATCCATACAGAAAAAAAATTACTCAACTGCACAACTTAATGGGCCTTTGTCTAGTGCTTGGACTTTTGATTTACAGTTGCATAATGTACTGCAAATGAATGCTTTCTTTTCTTTTTAATTTGGAAGAAGCCCTTCAAATAACTCTTTGCTGTGGAGCGCTTAGTAACTATTCACATTTGTTGTTGTTGTTGTTCAGTCGTTTAGTTGTCTCCGACTTTTCGTGACCCCATGGACCATAGCATGCCAGGCCTTCCTGTCCTCCACTGTCTCCCGGAGTTTACTCAAATTCATGTTCATTACATCGGTGATGCTATCTAACCATCTCATCCTCTGCCATCCCCTTCTCCTTTTGCCTTCAGTCTTTCCCAGCATCAGGGTCTTTTCCAGTGAGTCCTCTCTTCGCATTAGGTGGCCAAAGTATGTGAGCTTCAGCTTCAGTATCTGTCCTTCCAATGAGCAGTCAGGGTTGATTTCCTTTAGGATTGACTGATTTGACCTCCTTGCAGTCCAAGGGACTCTTAAGAGTCTTCTCCAGCACCACAGTTTGAAAGCATCAATTCTTTGGCGCTCAGCCTTCCTTATGGTCCAACTCTCACAGTCCTACATTACTACTGAGAAAACCTTAGCTTTAATTATACAGACCTTTGTTTGCTTTTTAATATGCTTCTTAGGTTTGCCATAGCTTTCCTCCCAAGGAGCAAGCGTCTTTTAATATCATGGCTGTAGTCACCATCTGTGGTGATCTTGGAGCCCAAGAAAATAAAATCTGTCACTGCTTCCATTTCTTCCCCTTCTATATGCCATGAAGTGATGGGACGAGATGCCATGATCTTAGTTTTTTTTAATGTTGAGTTTCAAGCCAGCTTTTGCACTCTATTCTTTCACCCTCATCAGGAGGCTCTTTAGTTCCTCTTCACATTCTGCCATTAGGGTGGTATCGTCTGCATATCTGAGGCTGTTGACATTTCTCCCGGCAATCTTAACTCTGGCTTGTGATTCATCCAGCCTGGCATTTCTCATGATATAATCTGCATATAAGTTAAATAAGCAGGATGACAATATACAGGCTTGTTGTACTCCTTTCCCAATTTTGAACCAATCGGTTGTTCCATGTCCGGTTCTAACTGTTGCTTCTTGACCCGCATACAGGTTTCTCAGGAGACAGGTAAGGTGGTCTGGTACTCCCATCTCTTTAAGACTTTGCCACAGTTTGTTGTGATCCACAGAATCAAAGGCTTTAGTGTAGTCAATGAAGCAGAAGTAGATGTTTTTCTAGAACTCTCTTGCTTTTTCCATGATCCAGCGAATGTTGGCAATCTGATCTCTAGTTCCTCTGCCTCTTCAAAACCATGCTTGCACTTCTGGTAGTTCTCTGTTCACATACTGCTGATGCCTAGCTTGTAGGATTTTTAGCATAACCTTGCTAGCATGTGAAATGAGTGCAATTGTACGGTAGTTTGAACATTCGTTTGCATTGCCCTTTGGAATTGGAACGTAAACTGACCTTTCCCAATCCTGTGGCCACTGTTGAATTTTCCAAATTTGTTGGCATATTGAGTGCAGCACTTTAACAGCATCATCTTTTAGGATTTTAAATAGCTCAGCTGGGATACTGTCTTCTCCGCTAGCTTTCTTGTTAGTATTGCTTCCTAAGGCCCACTTGACTTCACTCTCTAGGATGTCCCTCAAGGGTCCCTCCTTGTGGGGGAGATGGGCGGGTTATAAATATGACAAATAAATAAATAAATAAAATGTCCGGCTCAAGGTCAGTGACCACACCATCGTATTTATCAGGGACATTAAGATCTTTCTTGTATAGTTCTTCTGTGTATTCTTGCCACCTCTTCTTAATCTCTTCTGCTTCTGTTAGGTCCCTGCCTTTTTTGTCCTTTATCATGCCCATCTTTGCACAAAACGTTCCCTTGATATCTCCAATTTTCTTGAAGAGATCTCTAGTCTTCCCCATTCTATTGTCGATGAAGGTTCTCAGTCATCCAGGTGGAACAGTCTGTGGCTTGAATCATGTCAACTGGATTTCTATTTTCTCAGTAGAAACGTTTCACTCCTTATCCAAGGAGCTTCTTAGCTCCTTGGATAAGGAGTGAAACGTTTCTGCTGAGAAAATAGAAATCCAGTTGACATGATTCAAGCCACAGTCCCCATTCTATTGTTTTCCTCAATTTCTTTGCATTGTTCATTTAAGAAGGCCTTCTTATCTCTCCTTGCTATTCTCTGGAAATCTGCATTCAGTTGGAATCTTTCCCTTTCTCCCTTGCCTTTTGCTTTCCTTCTTTCCTCAGCTATTTTTAAAGCCTCATCAGGAAGCCACTTTGCTTTCTTGCATTTCTTTTTCTTTGGGATGGTTTTAGTTACTGCCTCCTGTACAATGTTACGAACCTCCGTCCATAGTTCTTCAGGCACTCTGTCTACCACATCTAATCCTTTAAATCTATTCCTCACCTCCACTGTATATTCATGAGGGATATGATTTAGGTCATACCTGAATGGTCTAGTGGTTTTCCCTACGTTCTTCAATTTAAACCTAAATTTTGCGATAAGAAGCTCATGATCTGAGCCACAGTCAGCTCCAGGTCTTGTTTTTGCTGACTGTATAGAGCAGGGCTTTCCAAAGTTTTTCCTGCGGCGACACACCAACCGGTGTTGGTGTGTCGCCGTGGGAAAACCTGGAAGTGCCGCTATTGCGGCAGCGCACAGAAACCCGGAAGCGCTGTTGCTGCTTTCGGGTTTTTGCCCGCCGCCGTTGGTGTGTCGCCGCGGGAAAACCTGGAAGCGCTGATGATGATCAGCGCTTCCGGGTTGTGTGGCGACACACCAGACTGTGTGTGGCGACCCACTTTTGTGTCGCGACACACAGTTTGGAAAGCTCTGCTATAGAGCTTCTCCATCTTTGGCTGCAAAGTACAAGATCAATCTGATTTCAGTATTGACCATCTGGTGATGTCCATGTGTAGAGTCGTCTCTTGTGTTGTTGGAAAAGTGTGTTTGCTATGACCAGTGTGTTCTCTTGACAAAACTCTATTAGTCTTTGCCCTGCTTCATTTGGTACTCCAAGGCTGAACTTGCCTGTTATTCTGGTTATTTCTTGACTTCCTACTTTAGCATTCCAGTCCCCTATGATGAAAAGGACATATTTTTTTGGTGTTAGTTCTAGAAGATATTGTAGGTCTTCATAGAACCAGTCAGCTTCAGCTTCTTTGGCATCAGTGGTTGGGGCATAGACTTGGATTACTGTGATGTTGAATGGTTTGCCTTGGATTCGAACTGAGATCATTCTGTCGTTTCTGAGGTTGTACCCCAGTACTGCCTTTCCCACTCTTTTATTGACTATGAGGGCTACTCCATTTCTTCTAAGAGATTCTTGCCCATAGTAGTATATATAATGGTCACCTGAATTAAATTCGCCCATTCCTGTCCATTTTAGTTCGCTGATTCCCAAGATGTCGATGTTCAATCTTGTCATCTCATGTTTGACCACATCCAGCTTACCTTGATTCATAGATCTTACATTCCATGTTCCTATGCAATATTGTTCTTTACAGCATCGGACTTTCCTTCCACTTCCAGACACACCCACAAATGAGCGTCCCTTCAGCTTTGGCCCAGCCGCTTCACTCTTTCGGGAGCTACTCGGAATTGCCCTCCGCTCTTAAGACGCCTGGCTTGTCGATCGGAAGTTCACAAGTTCGGAGGTTCGAATCCCTAGCCCTACGTGCAGAGTGAGCTCCCGCACTAGCTCCAGCTCTTGCCAACCTAGCAATTCGAAAGCATGCAAATGCAAGTAGATTAATAGGTACCACTTCGGTGGGTAGGTAACAGCGTTCTGCGCGCATCATGCGGCCACATGACCGTGGAAGCGTCTTCGGACAACGCTGGCTCTTCGGCTAACAAACGGAGATGAGCACCGGCCCCTAGAGTCGGACACAACTGCACAAATGTGCGGGGGGAACCTTTACCTTTACCTTCCCCAGTAGCATATTGGACACCTTCCCACCTGAGGGGCTCATCTTCTGGCATCATATCTTTTAGTCTTTTTATACTGTTCATGGGGTTTTCTTGGCAAGGATACTGGAATGGGTTGCCATTTCCTCCTCCAGTGGACCATGTTTTGTCAGAACTTTCCGTCATAACCTGTCCGTCTTGGGTGGCCCTGCACGGCATAGCTCATGGCTTCATTGAGTTACGCAAGCCACGACAAGGCAGTGATTCACATTTAAGAACTCGCAGATGAAATTAAGTTTTTCTCTTCCTCTTAAATATCTGATATTGCTGTTTCTTTTAAAATATCAACTTCTTGCATAACAGTATATTAAGATCGTTTTGTATTTAGCAGCATTCACTTACATGCAGTAAATCCTTGGGCTTTCACTTAGTGATGTCACATGATGCTGGCGCCATAGAGTCCTCTTTTTAAATATGATCTTTCATCTCTTGGATTTTACACCTAAATTATTCTTTATTTATATGGTTATTGGTATTGTATTTTATGTTTTATTGTTTAAATTGTTGATTTTGCTGTAAACTGCCCAGAGTCCCCCATTTGGGAGAGATGGGCGGTGATAGAAATTAAGTTGTAGGAGCACGTATGCCTATTGATCTAAAATAACCTCATATTGAAAAATAAATCTTTGGGTATGTGCATCATCTAAAATTTGAGTTTCTTTTAACATGGATGCTTTGTTAAATAAAGATAGATTTCTTATTAACAAGACTATAATTTTACATTTTAAGTTATGTTTCATGTTGAGTTGATTACTGTTGTTGATAATCGTTCATTAACTTGATTTTAATAATGCTGTAGTTTTAAAATAACGTAAGGTATTTAAATACATAGAACTAAATTAATAGGATTCTGGGGATTTGTGTTTAATTTACTTAAACTTGGGATGCTTTTAAATCTCTTGCCTATTTACTTTGGACTTTCCTCTCTCTTCTTTTGTCTTCTTTTCTGTTTTTTTTTTAATTTAATTTTAAAATGTTGATTTTTTTTGAAAAAAGCATACCAAGTGACATAAAAGATAACCAACCACAACTGCACTGTCTTATTCTGTATTAAAATCAATTGCTGTATTCACATGCCACAATGAATAAATAGCTTTCTGAAAATTATGCCTTATTGTGAACAAACTAATACGCTAGCATGTGTTGCTCCCCTGGCTTATACTGTCAATGGGAGCAGCTGAGCAGATTTCTTCCATGATTAGTCTGCTGTAACATACAAGCTAGAATTCTGGCTTGTTCTCCCAGACAAATGAATTCCAACAGAGGAAACAGTCAAAATTCGTGGCTCACACATCAAGATAGCCATTGAAGTAATTTTTGGTGGTCTTTTCAGCCATTCCCATTGGCAAGAGGAGCAATCAAATAGTATGTACCAGCACGCTTGCTTGTTGTCATGAAATTCAGAAATTCTTGATTATCATGATCACTTTCATTAGGACCTCTGGCTAGCTGCCACATTACGCTGTTTATTTCCATTGTATCTTTAATGTGCATTGATTGAATTACATTTTACATTACATTGTACTAACCTTTTAATAAATAGTGTTATCTTATTGCACACCAGTATGTATTCATAATGGATATCATTTTGTTCAAATATGCTATCATACAGGTATACTTGGTGAGTTTCAATTATTTCTATTTTGCCCGATCTGTCAGTCTTGCTGTATATCTCCCTTTTTCATCCTGCAGTTTTGTAAATCCCAACGAAGTTGTCACTGAGCAGATTTCTTCACTTTCTAGTTTATGCCAATTTAGTGCTTTCATCCTTGGAATTACCTCCCCTCCTCCTTACTTCACCTCCCCAGTTTCATTTCCTTGCATTCCCCAAAAATGGGTTGTTCTTTATCTTCATTCCTACCTGTATACTTTTTCATTTTTCATCTCTCAGTGACATCTTCTGAAAAGGTTGTTATATTATTTCGCTTCCCCAGCATGCTTTAGAGCTAAATGTTTTAACCATGTTTTTTCTTCTAAGTACATTGCTATTATTCCTATATTGTTTATGTTATTGTTTCACTGATGTTGTTTTATATACTGTTAAGAATTCACATCAAACACTTATCTTCAGGACAGGCGTGAAAAAAATTTAATAATATGTTTGTAGTCCCTTCTGTTACCAACTCAGGGATTTAACAAGCATCTCCTTGCCCACCAGTGATCTTATAAGCTCACCCTAGTACATCCCAGCTTTCTGCTTTTGAGAGTCTAAAGCAGCTTTTTCCCAACATGTGTCATCCTGATCATCACTGGGAATTCTAAGAGTTATGGCCTTATGCATCTACAGTTGAAATCGGTTGGTCTAAAAGAAGCAATAAAATGAGGATTGGAAGGAGGGACACATTCTGCTGGTTGGGTTAGTCATTTTATGCATCTTGCTTACCCAAATTGTGGTGAAATATGTATATTTAGAGCAAACAGAATGCCTAGTATGATGGAGAGAATCTGTGAAAGAGTTGCAAAATTAATTTACAGGGGGGGAAAACTATGCCCTACGATTCCCACAATATTAAACTCACTGTGAATATAACTTTACCCCATTAGAAGCTATAATTCTAAAACTAAATTACATCTATCTTCTGTCAGAACTTTCTGGGCATTTACAAAAAAGCACTAAAAGGCAAGAATTCCCTTTTCCTAGGGGTTCTTCCTCAAACTCAAGGGGCAATTACACCTGATCAAAAAACAATGATCTCAGCATAGAAGTACCTAAAAAAATTAGCTTAATGAAAATGAAGAGAATAATCTGCTTGCCTGTGTAAGCAACAATTTGAAATGATCCGTGGCAAGCAGGAAATCAAAGAAATGATTATTGTAAAGAAAAATAAGGCTTGGTGAATGGAGACAGAACCCTTTTGTTTTTTCTTAAACAAGCTTAAAATAGTGTTGAGGCTCATATACAGGGTCCTTAAATAAGGTTAATTGTTTAGTTAACTTGTTCAGGAATTGTTGATGGGTTGCTTTCTAGTTAGTTATTGTGAAGGAATGTAGACCTGGTCTTGGGAATGGGAAAGGAATGAGCAAACCATTAAGGAGGGACTTTCGGAAAAGATTACTCAATCCTGAGAAAGAAGAAAGAATGAGAAAGAAACTCAAAATTGCCCCACCTTGAATTTGTTTGGCATACCATGGAGTAGAAACTCAGACAGGCTTTAAAAATTATGTTATGCTATCCTATAACAATAAAGTGTACTCCTGGAATCCCTGTTGTGCCTGTTTCTTTATTTGCCTACTTTGAAGGGCTGAGACTTATATTAAACGTTACTGATCTTTGGGATTTAAGCTAAAGGTTGTAGGGCAAGTATTTCCTAAATACCCAGCTCCCATCAGAATTTATCATGTGCATCCTGCTTTTAATACAATACTCACAAAGTCATGTTGTGCCAATTGCACATATGGAAGATTTTGCTATAGCTCTTGTAAATTTTATTTTGCTGCAGAATTGGTTATGGGGACTGCTTAGGAGTTACTTCCAGTTCATGACATCAGAAAATGCATGGAGCCAGAACAGAATAAAAGGCAATACGTAACAAATTGGGCAGGCGAAAATAATATTAAAATTCTCTCTCATACAATGTAAATGGATTTTTCAGCCCTAGAAAGGATGTAGACCCAATATTATTTTCTCACTGGATACGGGAAAAAAGACATAGTTTAAAGAGCAAGTTTATGCTATTGCATTATCAAAGGCAAGGGGAGTAACCATTTTTATGTAAAGGAATTTTTAACTTCCGAAGTAAACTGCTATATCTTGAGAGTAAATATACATCTTCCTTAAAGGTCTGTTGGGAAATGAAAATAGCTGAGTTTGTTTTATTCCCCCAGTAAGGGACAATATGAATAAATACTGCTTTATCTGGCCAAATTGCATTCATTTCAAGAAAACTGAATAATACTGGGGGAGTTTTAAACCAAATTTAGACAGATGAAACAAAAATGTAAAACATTACTATTTATTTAGCATGTTGGCTTCTCTGCTAAGTTCCATAATTTAATATATGTGATCTGTTAGGGGTACATGGCAGAGGTGCCCCATCTTGTTATTTGCTATTGCAGTTGGCTAGTTTAAAGCTATTGGCTAATTCAGAAGTGAAGCTGGGCCAGAAAAGGAATTCAGGTACATAACTAGAAATGCCGTCTTTTGCAGATAATATTTTGCCTTTTAAGTCTAACCCATTAGAAAGCTGTCCAACCTTAGCTAAAGTTACCTTAAAGTTACTTTAGTTAGCTAAAGTTACCTTCTAGAAGTAGCAAGTTTATGTTTAAACCCAGAAAAAAAAAGTTTTGCTTTTTAAATACTTCTCAGAAAAAGTTGCAGCTTGTTGCACCCTTAGGCTCTAGTCTTAACTGTTTAGAAATACTATTTCGCCAAAGATCTGAATTATATATGAGGAAGTAGTTATGATCCTTTAATTAAAAACATTAACAAGCTTGTAAGAAATTGGGAAAAGTTAAGGGCATCACTTGTTGGCCATATAGCAACGATAAAAATCATAGTACTCCCTAAATGACTATTTCTATTTCAGCTGCTGCTATTTTACACAGGTAGCAGAAATTAAGAGGGATTTATTCATTCCTTATGAAAATAACATTTTTAAAGTGGTAAAAGTCAACAGAAGACCTATTCACAATAATGATAAAAAGATTCATAAAATAAATGTCATATAGACATTCAGCTTGAGATTCGGGAATCCCTGTAGTACACAGCACTCCAGGCCAAACAAGTAAGAATCATTCAAAGGAATTCATGGGTTTTGTGAATAACAAGGAGCTTCCTTCCTTCTTCCTGAGCCGTTCTTTTTTTCCCCATCAGACCAAAAGCTGATTAAATATATTTGCAATCAAGACCCACGTATCCATTAGGCAAAATAGGTCCTAGGGCCCATGAAAATAAATAAATGAGAATAAAAATGAAGTAGAAGTTATTTATTTTCATGCCTTTTAATAAATATTTGTTTTCATACTTTTTAATAACACAGGCAAATGCAAAAATTTTTTTTAACATTAAATCAATATTATTAGTAACCTTTAGGTGTAGCATGAATACTAAAATGTAGTAACTTTGATGATATGCGACAGACGTCATAATTAATTGGCAACAACTGATTATTACAAAATACATGTAATATTTTATTTACTATTCCCTATTTCTCTGCAAAAATATGAAGAAAATATTGAAAATCATATAAAGTGTAATGTTTAATACTATTATTTTTATGGAAGGAGTGGCCATGAAAGCAAAAGTGCCTAGGGCCTACAGTAGCCATGATATGGCCCTGTTTGCAACCTTTTTTTGGGGGGTGGGAGCTGTTGTACAAGTTTGGCATCAATGGATAAAAATACAACTCCCCCTACTTCTATATTACTGCCATTAATAGAAATGTGCTTTATGAAGGAAATCTCCTTCAGATCCACAATTGAATGACAAGCTACTGTATAGGGATAACCAAGTATACGCTTCAAATAAAGCAGATAACACTTCTGTGTAGAAGGTCAGTCAGGATAAAACTTCACATAGAGCTCTCTCAGGTTATCTTTGAGGCTCTTTGTAGTTCTTCTTCAGGGGAAGCCAAAAGCCAAGTATACATATTTTATAAAGGATCATTTAAGCTCTATGTGGAACAGTAGTCAATTAAAAAAAAACAGAGTGTGAAACAGATATAGACATACAGATTACAAATTCAACCAGGCAGAAGTCCGTCCGTCCGTCCGTCCGTTCATTCATTCATTCATTCATTCATTCATTCATTCATTCATTCATTCATTCTATGTAGCCGCCCATCTCAAACCAGTGACTCTGGGTAGCTAACAATCATAAAAACAGTTAAACAATTAAAACAATACAAAATAAATTAAATACAAATAGCAGCCAAGAGATATTAAAACCCGTCAGTGTCAGCACAACCAAGAAACAAGGCCCTTCACAGTTTTCATTTCATCCTTCTTATCAATCCAAATCTGCAAATATGAAAGAATAGGCAGAGTTACTTATAAATGGTGTTGCACTCTCGTGAAATGTAACTTATTAGAATTTGCCATAACCCCGTGTTGGAGGACCTGCACAGCAAGAGGTTCATATTTATATATGCAAACACTCTGGTCTAGAGGCAGCAATTTTGGAACTCAGAAGTGAATGAAACCTTTGAAGTAGTAGGCCAAAGAACTGAAACATTATCACCACTATTCAACTTTGATAGACTGAATGGTTCAAGGTCTTTATCCATTTCACATTAGCAGCAGTGCACGTGAAGATTGCAAAATGTTCGAAACTTGGGCAAATCATATACTTTGAAATTGGAGTGAGAGAATATGGCACATGGCGTTAATGGAAAAATTGATAGCCCAAATAAAAAAATTGACAGCCCAAACAAATACTGTAATGTACTTTCATGCGGTACATTTATTATATACACAAATAAAGATTCATTGGGATAATACAACAACTTCGCAAGCAAAACATTGGAAAACTACGTCTGAAGATGTCCCAGCAGCTATTAAATTATTTAAAGCCAAAGTTCTGGGTTTGATGCTATATGGCGCTCAGGTATTTATAAGGAAACTCCTAGTTTAGAAGCAATCCAATCAAAATTTTTGGAAATCTTACTACAAGTTCCTTATTCAACTTCCAGTGCCTTAATGTGACTAGAATTAGGCTGCATTTCCTTTGGGGCCTGATTAAGACTTTGTCGTCTTAGCTTCTGGCTGAAGCAAGTCTACTGGGGAACTTCTTTAGTTCATTTCACCTTGCTGGATATGGTCTCTTCTAACCTAAGAAGACAAATTAATGACAATTTGGTATATTGCAGTCATATCTTGTCAGCACTACCTGCTTTGGGACTTGATAAAACCCTGGCTGAACTAAAGCAGAGGATTTGGGATCTAGATATCCAAAATGACAACACCAAAGTCTTCCATTCCTTTCATAGCACAATCACTCCTCCCTAGTCTGCCCCTAGATATTTCTTTAACATCTTATATGCTCCACACAGAAGGCTATTTATTTTGGCCCAAATTGGGACAACAAGTGGTAGATAGATAAGCCTCCCATACAAAAGCTGAACTTGTTTCTGTTCAAACTCTGAGGCAGACTCTGTCTCATGTGCTCTTAAAATGTCCATTGTACATCCAGTGGCAATCAAGTTTAATACTTCCAATTGTTAATAACTCTAATTGCCATTGCAACCAGGATGCTGTTACCCTTCTGCTGGGTGACTACTGCTCAGAAACCATTAAGAAGATTTCAAAATTCTTTATCAATAGCTATATCTATTAGAACCCATCTGGTTCCTTCCTCATTTTATTAATTGTTAGCTGCTAATTGTTCTAGGATTTTCTCAGAATTTTAAAATTTATTTTTATCGTTATTGTATTGTATGCTAGTCTTTTATTGTGCTTTGTCTTGGAGTGTAAATAAAATCTATATATTTCTGAAGTATTTTTAGGATTGCTTCAGGAATAGTTGATGACCTGGGACAGTGGCCCATTTCTCATGGATTGTTTTCCATAAGAAATGTAAAGCAGCTTGGTTTCTGGTGAAGAGAAGATGGCGGCAGGATGAGATCTGGAGCAACTCCGCGGACAGAACTCACAGCGCGGTATTTCTGGGGGTCCCAAAGAGACTTCCAGATAATAAATGGCAACTCTGGGAAAGAGAAGCTGCCGGCGAATCACTCCACGGGCTTCCGGACAGCTGGTAAACTGAAAAGAACATCGCGGTTTCGTTTTTCAACTCGACAATGATACCAGCTGGGAAGCGGGAGTAACAAGCTGTAGAATCCGCTGCTGTAGCCTGAATAGAAAGGCACAACTACTGCCCTCCTCATTTTGAAAAGCAATTACTAACTTTTAAAGGAAAGAAAAAGAAGAGGCTACCTAAAACTGTGATAGAACTGAGTCTCTTGTTGAGCTATTCTCTATTTCAGGACTTGTTCGAGAATTGGACTTATTTAATTATTTTGAGCAGCCATATTTTTCTAACTTTGTTCTGTTTTGACTTTACTAAATTGTGATATAGTATAAGACAAATTAACTAAATTGACTAATAATGAAAACAAGGAAGCAGATAAGAAGGGGGTCTGGTGATGGTGAATGGTTAAAAGCTATGTTTGAAGAATATACAATGAAAACCTCACAAAACATCATTCAAAATGTAAATCAATTGTTGGGGAAAAAAATTAGATGGCTTGGAAAAGAGACTAGAACAAAAATTAGAAATGATGGTTAAGAAAATAGAAGGAGAAATTTAAAAAGTCAGTGACAGGGTAGATAGATTAGAAATTGAAAAAGAAAATGAATTAGACAGATTAGCATTATTGGAACTGAAGGAGAAAGAGTATTGTTTAAGACTTAGAGGAGTACCAGAAAGGAAAGAAGAAGAAATGGAAGAGACGATTATACAAATGCTAGCAAGCTTAACTGGTTGGAAAGATGAGAAGATGGAAGATGAGATAGAAATTTTTTTTCGTGTTAATTCTAAATACGCTAGTATCCATCATAAACCAAGAGATATATTAATTGAACTTGCAAGAAAAAAAACCCAGAGACTTGATACTGCAGTTACATTTTGATAAAAAGATAAATATTGATGGGGAAGATATTATTGTGTTAAAGGAAATTCCAATAAGAATCTTAAGAAAAAGGAAAGAATACACTTTCTTAACTGATATACTAAAAAGAAACAAACTTCCTTTTAGGTGGGAAAGGTTAGAGGGAGTAAGTTTTACTTTTCAACAGAAAAGATACAAACTTACCTCAACTTTGAAGGCTAAATAATTCTTAAGGAAACACAGAAAAGATTTAGAATAAAATAAAGGCAAAATTGAAAGAAAATGAAAGGAAACATCTAGAGAGGAAACAACATTAAACTCCAAAGAATTTGAGGAACTGCTCTCAAATGAATGAATTAAAATGTTTAACTTGGAATATAAATGGAGATAATGCTCCAGCAAAAAGGAAAAAAAATCTTTCATTATTTGAATAAATTAAAGCAAGATGTAACTTGCATACAAGAAACACATATTAGGAAAAAAAGATATTAAATATTTGATGAACAAAAATTTAGGAGAAGAATTTATATCTGCAAATGTGAGAAAAATAAATGGAATTGTAATCTATGTAAAACCTTATTTAAAACCTAAGGTACTAATTACTGATGTCAATGGTAGATATATTGCGATTGAAATAGAAATACAAGGATATAAGATGATAATAGTGGGAATATATGCTCCAAATGACAATCGAAACAACTTTTATAAAGAATTACTTGATGAATTATCAGCCTTTTCATATAACAGTTGGTGTATGATGGGTGACTGGAATGGGGTTACCGTACCAATAATAGACAGAAAGGCCAAACAACAAATTAAAAGTAACCAAGGGAAACTACCCAAATCTTTTTTTTTTTTTTGAATTAATGGAAAATCTGACACTCATTGATGCTTGGAGACACAAAAATGGACTAGCAAAAGATTACACTTTTTATTCAAACAGATTTAAATCATTCTCTAGAATAGATATGATCTGGATTTCTTTAAATTTGGCAAATAAAATTCCAAAAGTTAATATTCTACCAAAAACCTTTTCAGATCATAATCCAGTTAATATTATAATAAAGTTAAATTCAAAAAGCTATAGATGGAGACTGAATGAGTCTATTTTGAAAAAAGATGAATTAGTAGAGGATTGGAAAAAAAAAGCTAAGAATTTTTTGAGATCAACTTAAATAATGAAGTTGATATTGGAACGGTATGGGATACAAGTAAAGCATATATGAGAGGTCATTTCATGTATCTAAATAGAGTAATAAAAAAAGCATCCCAACATAAACTACAGTTTTAGACCAAATTAAAATAAAGGAAAAATAATTACAAGAAAAACCTTCAGACGATAGAATAATTTATCAAATCAAAATATTACAAGTGAAGATGCTAACATTAAAAGAAATTAAAACAAAATTGAGATATGCAAAACAAAGAAACTTTGAATTTGCAAATAAAACAGGAAAATGGTTGGCATACAAAATAAGAAAAGATAAGGGGGGAAAAAGTGATTACCAAGATTCGGGAAAATAATGTGGACCAAGTAGATAATAGGAAAATCAAAAAAGCATTCCATAATTTCTTCTCAAATTTATATGAAAAGTAAGAAATTTCATTGGTAAAAATTGATGAATATTTGTTGAAATATAGGCTACCAAAATTGTCACAATCTCAGAAATTAATAGTCAACAGTCCTATCACAACTCAAGAAATATTAGGAGCGATAAAAAATCTTAAATTAGGGAAAGCACCAGGTCCAGATGGCATCTCAGCAGGTTATTATAAATGCTTTATTGATCAAGTTATCTTACCATTTAAGGAATTGACAAATTCAATTATGACTGGACTGGCAGTACCCAATACGTGGACAGAAGCAAATATTATATTAATTGCCAAAGAAAGACAAGATTTGACACTTTGTAAAAATTATAGGCCTATATCTTTACTAAACAATGATTATACTGTAAATTATTTACATCAATTGTAACAGAAAGATTGAAAATAGTTTTAAAATAAATTATTAATCATGATCAAAGTGGATTTTTACCCAAAAGACAAAGAAAAGATAATATAAGGATCGTTTTAGATATTATAGAATATGCACAATTTCATAATGAAAAACAAACAACCTTGATATTTTTAGATGCGGAAAAAGCATTTGATAATTTAAATTGGAGTTTTATGTTCAAGATACTAGAAAATATGGAATTTGGAGAGTCATTCACAAAAGCAGTTAAATCAATTTATACAAATCAAAAAGCGAAAATTATTGTAAATGAAGAAACTACGCAAGACTAAGATTGAGAAAGGTACAAGACAAGGTTGCCCCTTATCACCACTGTTACTCATTTTGGTTCTAGAAGTTCTTATTGGGAATATTAGAGAAGATAAAAGAATTGAAGGAATAAGGATTAAACAAGAAAGTTTCAAATTAAGAGCATTTGCTGATGATCTAGTTATAATATTACAGAACCCTTTAGAATCAGTTGATTACCTGATGAAAAAGTTGCAAGAATTTGGAAGATTAGCAGGTTTCAAAATAAATAAACAAAAAACTAAAATGATAAATATAAATATGATACATAACAATCAGGAAATTCTAGAGCATAGCTTTCCAAACTGTGTGTCGCGACACTTTAGTGTGTCGCAACAAACAGTTTAGTGTGTCGCAAAGCAGTGGCACGGGGGCGTGCACGGCGGCGGTGCGGGGGCGCGCGCGGGGGCAGCAGTGTGCATGGCAATTACAATTAAAAATGCAATACAATTATAATTAGAAGAGGAACAAGTTAAAGATTGTATGATCAAATGGGCGAGGAATTTTGGTTATAACATTTTATATGAACAATGGGAAAGGATGTGGATTAGAGGTTTAAAATTTACACTGAATTATAATTTGAAAGAAAACTTTTATAAAATGATGTACCGTTGGTATATAACACCAGATAAACTATCAAGAATGTACAAAAATATACCAAATATTTGTTGGAAATGCATGAGTGAGACAGGAACATTCTACCATCTATGGTGGACATGCAGAAAGGCTACAAAATTTTGGGAGATGATACATAAAGTCATCCAGAAAATTTGGAAAACGGACATAACCAAAAAACCAGAACTATATTTACTGGAATTAATGGACGAAGAACTAGAAAAGAACCATGGAAAGCTTTTATTGTATATGATCACAGCTGCAAGGATTATATATGCTAAACGGTGGAAAGAAGAAAATATATCGACAATAGAAGAGTGGACAATTAAGATAATGGACCTAGCCCAAATGGCAAAATTAACAAATTTGTTAAAGGACAAAAACATGGTCGAATTTAAGAAAGAATGGCAACCTTTTCTCGATTATATTATGATAACACAAAAAAACAATATTATAAATATAAGGTTTTCTGATTGAAGGATTAATTAAATAGAAATAGGGGTTATATAGATAGAATTTAGCCAAGAAGTTCAGATATTATATTTATAAACATAGTAACAGCTAAGATTGTTGGAAACCTTGTCTTATTGTGTTAGTTTTTTTTTTGTTTGTTTAGTTTTAAATGTTGAATATGTCATAGATTTCTAAGTATGTTAGTTTATATGGTATGTGTTATATTTTATGTATGTAGTATGTTTAATATGTCTTATTTGTAATTTGTTTTAATTATATGGTGTAATACAGTTTATTTATAAAAAAAGAAATATAAAGCAGCTTGTGTAGAATTGTGTATATGTTGGTAATTGTCATAGCTATATATCACATTTTATATTACAAAGGTATAAGCAAACATACCTAAATTAAAACTAAAGCAATTTTAAAGACTGTATGAGATATATCTGCCCCTTTGAGAGGGAAAATATGGAAGATAATCCAATTGTCTATCTTTTTAATTCTGTAGAGCTTATTTATTTTTATTTACTAAAACTAAGTATATACCACTTCCCTTAAAATCTATCATAGTAAAGGTAAAGGTTCCCCCCGCACATTTGTGCAGTCGTGTCCGACTCTAGGGGCCGGTGCTCATCTCCGTTTGTTAGCCGAAGAGCCAGCGTTGTCCGAAGACGCTTCCACTGTCATGTGGCCGCATGACCCGCGTGGAACGCTGTTACCTACCCACCGAAGTGGTACCTATTCATCTACTTGCATTTGCATGCTTTCGAATTGCTAGGTTGGCAAGAGCTGGAGCTAGTGCGGGAGCTCACTCCGCACGCAGGGCTAGGGATTCGAACCTCCGAACTTGCGATCTTCCGATCGACAAGCCTGGTGTCTTACCCGCTGAGCCACCACGCCCCTACTACTATCATAGCAGTTTGCTAATTATGGTTTAAAAATTATGGTAATACAGTGATGTTAAATCAGTTAATACAAAACATAGGTCTCGTAGGATAGTCAACAACAAAAAGGCAGAAGCTTGTAAAGAAGGTTTTACTTGTCCTTTTAGGTACTTTTTCCAGACTTAACAATATCTTTTTATATGAAGAATAATAAAAACTGTATTCAGCATTCCAAATGTGGCTACGCTACAGATGAGTATTGTCAAACTTCATACCAGACACAATAATAGATCTTTACTCAGTCCTGCATTAAGTAGCAGAAGCTTCATAGACTTGACATGGCTTTGAGGAGTTGCTTTATTGCAGACAAGAAAGCAGTTTTATATATATATATGGAAGACCTGCCTATTGCAAAACACAGAAATCAAGCCATGTGAGACAGAGTTCTAGGGTTTAAATCTTAAGCCTTTTCAAGTCAAGAGACTCTGGCCTTCTTTTCCCAGCCTTGAGATTCAGTGGCAACTGTTTGTTGTTTACACAACAATTCTTTCTGGCTAGAGCTGAAAGCCTCATCATCAGCATCACCCTTTACAAGTATTAGCATACAGTCTTCATGACATTGGTTGTTTTACTCCTAGGAAGAATTTTTGCCATTTCATATTGTTGATTATTTATTGAACTATCCACCATATTCCTCATTATATATATTGTTTGTTACCACCAGCTCAAGACCCTAACTAATTATTTTTTTACCAATAACCTGATATTAAATTTAAAGTGGGTAGTTGCCATTTTGTTCAATCATTTGGCTTAAAAATTTTTGGAGATCTTTGCTCTCCATTTTGGTATTCATTATGTTAAATAAATCAGAATTGGCTTCTTCACTATCTCAAAACTCAGATAATTTGTGAATGTTAAAAAGAAGTAGGCCCATTCAGATGCTTAGGAATCTTTTTCGGTCTTCCTTTTATTCTGAGAATTGTCCATTTGTACTTCAAATTACCAATCTGTAAGAATTTAATAAGAAAGAAAGAAAGAAAGAAAGAAAGAAAGAAAGAAAGAAAGAAAGAAAGAAAGAAAGAAAGAAAGAAGGAAGGAAGGAAGGAAGGAAGGAAGGAAGGAAGGAAGGAAGGAAGGAAGGAAGGAAGGAAGGAAGGAAGGAAGGAAGGAAGGAAAAAAACAGTGAAAGTCTACCACAGGGCTTTCCAAAGTTTTCCCGCGGCGACACACCAACCGCCGTTGGTGTGTCGCCGCGGGAAAACCCGGAAGCGCTGATGATGATCAGCGCTTCCGGGTTGTGTGGCGACACACCAGACTGTGTGTGGCGACACACTTTTGTGTCGCGACACACAGTTTGGAAAGCTCTGGTCTACCAGATCAGTCAGTTCATATGCCATATGACATTTTCAGAAAATGCTAAATGTATAGTAAAGCAAGACTTGCCTTTCAGAAGCCATGCTAATTCTTCTTCAGCAAGACTTGGATTTTTACTTAATAATTTAACCCTTACATTAGAGTTTTTTATCCAGTACAAATGTTATATTAATTGGACTGTCATGTCATAGATAGCTTCTGAAAAATCAGTGTTACATTGAGGTTTTGGGTTGCTTTTTTCATGCCTCTAATTTAGTTTTAGGAACAAGTTGAATATTCTTGCTGGAATAGTAGTATTTTCATATTTAAAAACTGAATAGAAACCATCCTAACCCAATGACTTGTTAATTTAATTTATCAGTTTCTCCGAAACTACCTCACCTCTCTTGACCAGTACATTTTTCTTCAAGAGAGAAGTAGGAGATGTATCCAAGAATTCATTCCTCTTCCCTGCAATCCACCTAACCTCCTTTCGCCTCTCTTTTGACTCTCTTTTTGCTAGTATTGTACGTTTTGAGAATAATTATTTTGTTGGGTTTTCTTGGCAAGTTTTAACTTATCTGCACATTCAGCATTTCCAGTTGACTCAATTATGTATCTTGCAAGTTGATCTTGTCCTCCATTAAGGATTGTGTTTAGGGCTGCCTTTTCTGAATCATGTCTGCAATCAATTATTACAGTTATGTTCTTACAGTGGCTCCAAGAGAAAGCCTAAAGCAAAAATTGATTGCTTGCCTATGTAAGGCATTTTTCAAAACCTCTCTTCAAATAATCCTTTAACTATGTTGGTTTTCAGTGACGTGGACAACTATAGATAGGCGTCTTAATGACACTGGCCCTTTATTTTTACAGCTCTTGCTTCTGTTGCCCCCATTCCTTCCCATTGTTTGCTCAGCCATGACTTCTTTATTCTCTCATCAATTAGTTTGACTAAAATATCACCTCAGTTACAAATTATCCAAATCTTGGCTTAATTTAACTATTCCCTTTTAAGTGCTAAATTTGTGTGAGGACAATTACCGTTGTCCTGGATAAATTTTATTATATTTTGAGTTGCATAAACCGACCATTACCAAAGCCAGTTTCTTAAGACAAGCTACTTAAAAATACTAATACTAGTAATAGTTTGCATAATTTCATTTCTTGTGTCTTTTTTTTTTAGGGCTTCTTTAGTAGACGGCTTAGAGGCTCAATCAAAAGAACAAAGAGCCAATCTAAGCTGGATAGGAATACCAGCTTTCGTCATCGGGCTACTGATGACAGGTAAGACTCTTTGTGGAGGGCAAAAGGGTTAGTTATTTTCTCTTCCAAGCATTCAATGTGGTATATTAATCTGCATTAATGCATATGAAACAACTAAAAAGTTTCACTCAAACAATCTACAATCTAAAAACCAGTGAACCCTTTGCCACTGGTTCAAATGGTATGTCTCACCCATTGACCCATTGCAATCTGTTGTGATCTGGTGGGTGGGTCAGCTTAGCAGAATAGTTTCCTGAAGGGCAATTGTATTGGTCTTTTACTTCACATACACAGGGCCGCAACTGGGGGGGGGCAAGCAGGGCCACGCTGGGGGGTGCGCCAAACTGACACCCAGGGGGCACCAAAATGATGAAATAACCTGGGGGGGGGCGTGGAATCCATGTTTGCCCCAGGTGACATAGACCCTAGTTCCATCCCTGCACATGCATTAAAGAGTTTTGTGGCATCTTAAAAGTTTACATTTTTTTATGATAGCATAAGTGTATTCTACTTCATAAAAGTCTTTTCAGTGCCATAATAATTGTTTTTACTGGAGCAAATATCACTAAGTTAAGTGTTGTATTTGTGCAAAGAGCTACAAAATGCTAAAGCATAGCTTTCCAAAGTGTGTGTCGCGACACACTACTGTGTCGCCTGTGGTATCTTGGTGTATCGCGTGCAAACCCGGAAGCGCTGATGGGGGGAACCGGAAGGAGTGGCACCCCTGTCAGTCAGCGCCGCCGACGCAGTAGCGTGGAAATTACTGTATATTCTTCGTGTTGAAAGTCGGAAGTCACCTCTTTATGTAATCTTCAAAAATTCTTTTTTCTTGTGTTTCACACTCTTAGTTTTTTTTCTTTTTGTAGTTCTTTTCTTTTTTGTAGTTTTTATCTTTGTTTCAAACTTAATAAAATTCTTATTTAAAAAACATGACTACTTTAGCTTGAAAACCAGTCAATTTTCAATAATTATTCTAAAATTAATCATTCTGTTTTGCATTAATGGGTGTTTGAAAAGGGAGGATTATGATAAAAAGAAGAGATGTAGAATAACAGAAATGTTGGTTTTGCAGCAATTGAAAAAGCAGACTGTGATTCAAGAAGTTCTAGGACAAATACAGTATATTGACTTGAGAGTAAAAAAATAGATCCTGATTTCTGTTTGTAAATTGTTTAGCATTGTTACAAATGCTTCACTGTAGAGACATTTTGGCTCCTTAATTCTACTTTATTACATTCTAACAGCAGTGGTTGAGTGAACTGAGTTTTTTTCCCTAACAGCTAACATGAAGGGTTTAGCTCATAGATGTGAGTAATGTGATAGCATTGGCAGCATTGATGGAAGTAATTAGTGTTAGAGTTCTGATGTAGGGAGCGCCCATTTCTTCCTGAAATGCCTTGTTTTAGCTTAATGATTGTATGTATAATATTAATGCATATATTTCTGGTAGCCTTTAGGTCTCCATTCTACTTTTAAAAATAGCTTGCCATTTCTTACGTTTTTGAAACGTTTCTGGTTTTTATCTGTTACGTTTTATATTGTCTTAACCAAATGAAAGCCATATTTTTGTGGTGGTTTCTCAGAGGCTTAGTTCTGGAGTTTAGTATGATTGTTCTCAAATATTGACATTGCTGCACATCTCCAAGTCAAGAGTAGAATTTTTTGATCCTTCAAAAGAGCTATTTGTAACAAAACAAACTTATCTCAGCGCTTTCTCTCATTCTAAATAATTGGCAAAGAGAAGCAAAAATAGAAACAGAAAAGAGTAAGAGGGGCCCTAACTCCTGCAAAAATAATCATCTTTTGCTCCCTGGGTGTAAATATTGCTGTCCTGTGCCTGATGAATATCTTGGAAGAATTGTGGCATAGGATGCAAATGCCCACACCAGCTCTCTTTGCAGTCATAACTGCTCATGGCTTAACCAGTTGGACCCCTTCTGAACCAGGCAAGGTCAGTTTAGTACCACCACCCGCTGAAGCAAGAAACGCTGGTTTCAGCCATCATTTTTCAGGCTGTGTATTCAAGGCATAGAGCCATCTCAGGTTTTTGTGGAAAGGAAATGGAATGATAAGGAATTACTGTATAACATCGGTACACATTGGCCACAGAACTCCTTTCACCTTTGGGATTGAGGGAGAGATTTCTGAAGCATGAAGGTTTTATCTAGCAATGGTAAAAAAAAATTAAAGTACACCAGCTTCTTGGTGTAAACTAAATTTAGCAGATATGCCTTCCTTTTTCCCCTATATTTTCTCATACTAGAGAGTTTTATTATTTTTATTGGTCTGGGACTCATGCTAGAGACCTCAAGATCACCACTTCTTAAGGTGTGGGGTGGGGGGACATATATAGCTTTAGATACCTACTAGTATGGAGGATACCTATGCCCAGAGTCCCAATAAGAGTAAAACCAGTCATGTAGTGCCTCCTACTGGTCAGTAGCTACTATAAAATTTTCAGTTATTTTTCTTACCTTGTGTTAATTTCTCTGACACAAAATCAGAGTATTTCTCATTCTTTTTTTGTGCTTTGCATAATGTTGCTTATTCCAACAGAAAGTATAAAGCATATGTGTTTGTGTATGTGAATTTCCCTAGTTTCTCTCCTAGTATAAACTAGAATTCTTAAAGACTGTGACTGTTTTGAGGGGGGGGGGTCTAATTATTGAAGCCTCAGTCAAAAATTATTCTGAACAGTTTATAATTTCAGATATAGTAAAAATATTTAAAAAGAAAAATACGGTAGTAAACAACAAAACAAGACACGGTTATAGTCAGCACCATAGAACATACAACCTTTGTTCACTGGGAACAGACTGAAATCATTCCTCAAAGTGCCAGGCCTTCACGGGCTTCTGAAAACATAGCAAGATGAGGCCATTCTGAGCTCAGGGGATACAGTAGTCCAGAAAAGGGAGGAGAGCAGTGGAGGTGATCTACCACCCATAATCCATGATAGTAACAATCTTAAGTGTTCAGGACCTGGAGTGAGCCCCATCTTCAAGATCTTACTGAACCTTATATATTCACTTGAAATTTCCAACTGCTCAAAAACTGTGTGGTAGGAACCTGCAAAATGGTGCCCCTTTAGAATACTATTAATGGACATTTATCAACATTATGTGTACCTGAAGATATAAATATAGATGTAAAAATGGAAAGAGCAAATGGAAAACATTTAATCGATGCAACAATGAACATTTGATTACTATTCCAAGGAGTAGAAACCAGAGATGGATTGTTGGAAGATATCAAGAAAGGCGAAACCTATATGAAGAACAGAAGATTGGATTATAGAAATCATAGGGTATATGACAAAGAAAAGTTCCTGTGTATTGTATGAAGGACTAACATTTAAAGTTAATTGTTGTACTTAAAGTTCAAGGATAAATTGGAGGACATCTATTTCCTATATTTTCTTTGTTTGTTATTTTTTGACTTCACTTTTTCTTTTCTTTTTTCTTACTTTGTTTTTCTATTTCTTTCTTTGTATTAACTTTTAATATGTATTTTAAAATTCAATAAAACTTATTAAAAAAAACCATTATGTGTACCTTGGGGAAATACCTCTCTACAGATTGTGTGAAATATAGATCTCTCTCTCTCTCTCTCTCTCTCTCTCTCTCTCTCTCTCTCTCTCTCTCTCTCTCTGTGTGTGTGTGTGTGTATGTGTGTGTGTGTTTGCACGTGCGTGCGTTTATTTGTAATGCATATGGACTGATGGTGAGGCACCAGAAGGGAATGCCTTGCCAAGGTTGATTCTGTCCATCAGTTCAAACATCAAGGGAGGCCTGCTCTATATTCTGACTCCCACAGGAGATTAAAAAGAATTAGAACAGGAGGCCAGCCTTGTCAGTAATAGCCCTTAGTTTATGGAACACACTTCCTTGGGATTAGCCTGTATTCTGTATTCTGCTTGCATAAAACAATTTTATTAAAGAGGGCCTTTAGACCCTAGAGTGATTCTGGCACTCATCTGTGTTTTATGATTTGTGATTTTTAAAAAATAAGTATATGGGTGTTGGACATTTTAATCTATATATTTATGGTTTAGATTGTTTATGTACACTGCCCACAGTTTTTGAGACTGGAATGGTCTATAAATACTGTCAAATAAAAATGGTAATATATTCATAAATTTCTCCATAGAACTACGATTCTCTGCCAGTTTTAAGTAGCTCACATGAATTAAAATGATCTTACTGCCAGTGTGCTAGTATTAACAAAAAAACCCTTCCCCTTTTCTTTCTTTCCTCCTGCATTCCTTAAATGAAAATTTTATTTATTTATTTTATTTAAACATCAAATTTATATGGCCACCCATCTTACGAAAAGTGACTGCACGGCGTACAACAAAATTAAAAAACAGTAAACATATAAAAAGCAATTATTATTTTTTAAAAAATTAAAAATCACAAGGCTAAGAGAGAACAGATGTTAACAACAATAATGGAGCCACCTCAAGATTTCTCTGGTCCCCTGGGACCCCCAGGCCTAATGACATAACCAGATTTTGAGGGACTTCCGGAAAATCAACAGGGATGGAGCCAGCCTCGCTTCTGGGGGGAGGAAGTTCCATAAGGCGGCACCATGGCAGAGAAGGCCTGCCTCCTGGGACCTGCCAAATGTAGCTCCCTAACAGACGGGACCTGTAGCATTCCTCTTCTGCCGGAACTGATGGGATGGGCAGATGTAATCGGGGAGAGGCGGTCCCTCGGATAAACCAGCCCCATGCCATGAAAGACATTAAAGGTCAAAAACAGCACCTTGAATTGGACCCGGAAGCAGACTCGCAACCAATGCAGCTTGCAGAGTAGAGGTGTAATGTGTGCTGTTCTAGAGACACACATAACTGCCCACGCTGCTGCATTTTTCACTAGCTGAAGCTTCTGGATACTCTTCAGGGGCTGCCCCACGTACAGCACATTACAGTAATCCAATCAGGAGGTGAATAGGGCATGAGTGGGAGCCCCCGATCTAGGAATGGGTACCCCCCAATTTAGGAACGGGTGCAACTGGTGCACAACACGAAGCTGTGCAAAGGCCCAGATAAGAATGAATCATCACAAAATACTTTTAATGGATTTAAGAGAAGCTTTTACCAAGAATTTGTTTTTATTGCATACAGTCCAGTTTTTTAAAACCCTTTCTTGATTTTCTGACTAAATTTGTTTACAGTCAGACTGTAGCCATTAAAGTACAATTTTAATCTGCACTGCACCATTTCCTGGGGCAGTCTCTACTAAATAGAACTGACCTTTATTTGCAGGATTTCCTTTCAGGATTCCCATTGCCCACCAATATCATCTGGGGAGGCTCCCCTGTCTGCAGCCTGAGACTGAACTTTCTAGTGTGATTATGTCATATCTGTGGAACTGATTTCACAGTGCAATATGGAGGCCACTGTCCACCTTAGCCTTTAAGAAGGCTTTGAAAATGCATCTCTTTATATTAACCTCCAGTGTTTAACTTGGTGTGGGTGTGTGGGAGAGAGAGATGGGTGGCCTGAAATTGGATTAATTAATTAATTGCCTTGCTTTACTTTTTTTTTTGTCACAGCAATGGTCTTACTGTGCTTACCAGTCAGAGAAACTAAACTTATCTGAATAGAAGCTTTTTCATCTTTGATTTACCATGAAAAGAAAAATAACTGAGTCTCTATTTCCCTCACAGAATCAGGCCCACTTCACTTATAAGGAAAGGTGTGGTTTTTATAGGATTATTTTCATATGTAAAATAGCTGTATGCATTTGTACTTCAGCAGATTTATACTGTAGAAACACAGAGGAAGACTACAGCCAAATAAAAAACATTTTAACTGAAATCTGTAGAAAACCATGGGATACCTTGATCATTAGGAATCAGGTCCCTAAATGTGTATAATTCTGCTTGATGTAACAAGTGTTCTTTCCTTTTTGCAAGCTTTGTTTTTGTTTTTGACTTGCCATGAACAGCTGTTCCCAGCTATTTGTGTATCACAAGCACTTTCCAATGCAGGTTCTAATGTCTTAGAAATCCCCCTGCCATTCCAAGTCTCTCTCAGCAGAGTCTAAAGCAAATTATCCTTCCAATACAACCTCATTTCTGATGCTGCCTGACATGCTTCAGCTTGTACTTCAGACGTATTTTGGTCTCCTACTTCATGAAGGATTTTTCTGAGTTGCACAGAAATTACATTGAATTGGACATACGTTTTCCCCCTATGATTCTTGTCTGTTGCTTTCTTTGTTTTGCTCTTTATGCAGGTGATTAAGAAAGTTAAAATAACCCTGAGTTTCACACATGAAACATATTTTTAAAAAAGAAAAGCAATTGCCAAGTTTCTATAATAATACTGAGTATTTGGGAAGTTGATTCTACCAGTCTGGTAATATAAGGGATTGATGATTTTTCTTACTGGCCTGGGAATCTTTCTTTTTAGTTTTGCTTATAATGGGGGAGGGCGGGGGGCAGAATGATGGCTGTGATAGATTGCATATGTCAATGGCTGCAGTTAAAGCTCAGTGGACAGCTGGGAGAGGTTTTACCGCCTTGGGATTTATCGCCATGTGAGAATTGTCCTGATTTAGTAAAAGTCATTTTATGGTATTATCAGACAGCTGCAGATTGTCAGAGGATCCTCTCCATGCTTCCAGAGAATGGCATCTCCTGGGCTCCGCAGTATCAAATAGCCATGGCTTTGGGGTTCTTGGTGAAACGGTACCACTGTGCTCATGCCAGTTCTTTCTACTCTAGGTGGGTCTTTTCTTTTAAAATGTCATCTTGCAGTACAAAGAATCCTGGCAGATCAGCTTAATAAAGTCATATTGCGGGCTTCCTTTTTATATTTTTCATAATTTTCTTGCCTCGTTTCTAACCCTAATTTATAGAAGTCACCAGTAATGGGGTGGGTTGATTTGCTTCTGTTTGACCTGGAGGAGTAAGAGTCTGCTAGTAGCTTTGCCTCATTTGCTACTTCATAATCAATGTATAATATTTTCTGTGAATATTGTGTACGTGAGTGGTCCTAATATTCTGCTCTGCTGGAATGAATCAGAGTTGATAAGCCTGCTGTACAGTGCTAACAAACAATGAAACTTCCAATAGGGTAACACCAGTAGGGTGTCTCAGCTTGTCAACCTGAAGACTGAGGATGTCTTATTTCTCCCTGTCAAAAGTAATGCAGCAAGAGATTTTTTTGCTTGCCATCAGTCATTTCATCCCATTGTAAACTTTGCTAACTAGTGCCATAGGATCCCATGTTAACTGGAATCATGCAGTGAAGGAGCCTTTGCAAGGTTTTAAAAAAGGGACCCAGAGAACAGTAGCAGATAGTTAATCATTGCAAACGGACAGAGAACCCTGTGAAAGAATGGTAATTTTGGTTTTCCTCCACATTTTATGATGGCAACTTTCTCACTAGCATCTTACACGCATTTAAGTAGCAAACGTAGCACGGTCTCTGATTATTATAATCCAGACTTGCAAGAGTGGCTTTTATAATTTATCCTTCTCTTTTTGCTGTTGAGTAAACCTAGGCTGAGAGAGAAAGTTGCCCAAGGCTGTTCAGTGAGTCCATGAACCAAGCTGAGATGAGAACCTAGAGATGGCTTACTTCCTGTTTGCTGGGAAATGTCAATCAGTATAAGGTTTGGGAGTGCAAGCACTTCACTAGTAAGGACAATTTAGGGAATGGTGTGTGGCATTTTAAATCAGATATATTAAGTCTATGAAGAGCCTAATCTCATTTTGGTGAATGAATGCTACCTATAAATAACCGTCCTTGCTTTGTTCATATGGTAAATGAGTTAGATTATGGGTGGTGTTGGTATTGTGTTAGTACCAGTGTTAAGTTTGTTTCCAAGAGATTTGCAATCCTTTGGAGTTATTTTAATGCTATGCTGCTCTGCCTCATAGTAATCATAGTTGAAACCTGCAATTTAGACTTTGGACTTTAAATAGGTCAAAAGCAGCACATGTACTTCATATGCAGAGAGCAATTTGATTTTCAACTCTTCTCCACCATCTTGAAAGCTGTTGTTGGTTGGATGGTGGAATGGGATGGTAACATTCCTATTGTGTGCTGCCTGAACCAATATGAGAATAAGGAAGACAAATAACGCCAGCAGTAGTAGAAGGTTAGTGAAATTCTTGGTCGCCGCACAATAAACAGAGGAAGGGAGAGTTTCTTTCTAAATTTAGGGTAGTAATGGAAGAGTTGCTATAGGCAGCACAAGGCAAAGTGCCCAGTTGTTAAGTGGATAGTGGCTTCTGCTTATAACAACACCTTGCATCGACAGTATCAGGGGAGTCATTCATTCAATAAGTATGCAGTTGCATGGTGCTGTTTGATCCTGATGTTGAACAAAAAGGACTATTTCTTGACATAGTTCACCTTAACAAATCACATCAATGGCCACTAATGACTTACTGGAAGGAAAACTAGAGGGCTAGAGGATTAGCAGTGTAATTTGTAAGCTGTATATATAATGGCAAGTAAGGATGTGTAAGACATTTTGAATTTGAATCACATTCAAGCTCAAAACACTGTTTTTTTATTTTGAGATTGAAGCAGATTTTTCCAACCATTGTGCAAGAGTTTCAAGCTATAAAATGCTCTGTTTTGAATCTAAATATGGATGTTTGACAGACAGTTCACAGAGAGCTAATGGTAATATACTGAATGCTATTTAAGGCAGGTATCTCTGACTTTTCAAATTAGGAGTCACTCTTAACCTTTGAGTGGTGAGCCAATAATCATTCTCCAAAACGAAAGTGGGACCGGGCCAAAATAAAACGTGATTTAATCTTAATTTAATAAACATTTAATTTAATAGACCTGATAGGATTATTGCTTATTTGTTTAATTTCCTTCTTCTGTCACATTAACATTTGACAGAATTTGATGGCATCTTTGAGAACAGTACTATAACTTCACCCAAGGCTTTTGTGGGTCACATGTGGTCCTGGGGTCTCAGATTTTACATGCCTATTATAAAATACCTCAGTATCGTGAGCATTGGGTGAGCACACACCCAATTGTCTTTCTGCCACCCTGTTGGTCTGCATGATGTTCCTGTTTACAACAATTGTGCTTCCTGTGATTAACTGCCATCTTTGCAGGTACACTAAACACCTCTCCTTTTTCCAATAATTTCCTTTTCAATAGAGGAAAAGCTCTTTTAATCTACCACCACTGCTGGTCATTAGAACACTAGTGAAGTGGCTTTGGATTATTATCTCCATGCTCAAATTGCCTTCTTAATTGCAGCACTGGGATGTCAGATGAGATTTCTGTTCTGCAACACAATCAGATTATTTTTCTAGATAGACAGTTATTTTCATTTAAATGCTCTTTTATGAACATATGCTGTTTATGACTAGCAGTATTTACAACTACTGCTTTTCTATGATGTGATCTAACAATATTTCAGAAAATTGTACCTGGTTAATGTATTGCATAAGATAGTGAGACCAATATAGAAAAAATAGTTTGAGGTTGGTTTCAAGTCGCAGACAAACTTTCTAAGTTTGCAATCCAGCCCCCGGAACCGCTTTTCATTACTGAACATCCCTAGGCTCACATGCGGAATGTGACAAGAGGGACGAGAAATACCATTGATTCACTTTTTAACTGTGTACGCTGAACCACTGTTAGTAGTATTAGTAAACATTATTATAATTGTTGAGCAATGCAAAAACAAACAAGGCAAATTTTGAGGCAGCAAATAAAAACCATAGTGAAACTGAATAATCATAAAATGGGTGTGATCAAAATATGGCCTACTTTACAAACAGCACAACAAGACTTTTTAAATATAAATTTTATTAAACGTTTTAAAGAGAAAATAAAAACTAACAAACACTAATACAGAATAGAGAAAGAAAAAGAAAAAGTGCAGAAAAAAAGATAAGAGGAAATAGAAGAAGCTTCCAATTTCCTCTGCAGCAAATACAAGTATAATTACGAAGTAATTATATAATTACAAAGTTATCTCTTACTCTATGGTTACCAAAAAGGAGGCTCAGTTTTTTCTATTATCTTTTTTTTTCTAACCATCAAAACCACAAATCATAAGTGCATTTTTTTTTCTGTTTCATGCAAAAAGTCTATAAGGGGTTTCCAGTCAGCCATAAATGTAGATATTGTCTTTTCTCTAATCAAGGAAGTCAATTTATCCATCTGTGCAGGTTCCATCATCTTCACCAACCATTCCTCTGTTGTGTGTAGTGTCAAACCTTTCCACTTTTGAGCATACAGTATAGTAATCTTGCTGCAGTTGTCATATACAGTATAAAAACAAAGTTCCATGATTTTTTTCTGTCTGTCCATTAATCTCCTAGCACAAAACTTAGCCAGATTCAGAGAAATAAAATCACACAGATCAGGTAACAGAAATTGTAAATAAAATGGATCCAGGTGGCCTGGAAATCTGACTAGATGTGGAGTTATTAGCTTTATAATAAGAGCAATATAGCAAAACATGGGTTAATGTTTCAGGAACTCCTTCACCACAGGGGCAAAATCTTCGTTCAAAGGGATATCCCAAATTTCCCCTCACAGATAGCTGTTGGAAGGGCAGCCAATTTATCTATCAGTAGAGTGCCATGATGGTTGAAGAATTGAACTAGGAGACCCAGGTTCAAGTTCGCACTCTTCCTTGGCATTCACGGGATGACTTTGTTCCAGTCTCTCAGTCCAGCTGGCCTGAGAGTTATTCCTGTGAGGACAAAACAAAGGGCGACGTCCATGTGAACTACCTTGGGCTTTTAGAGGGAAGGTGGGATAGAAATGTAATAAATGGCTGTACTTTTATGAATTTTGCAATGCAGTTTGCCAGCACACACAATGGATCTGTTAGTGAAAACTATACACAGAGCGCTCTATATTGCATTGTCAGGTGGTACTTTCCATGCCATTGTAAACTGCCTCTGGAATATATGTGAAGTGGAGAGAAATGTGTATGGTGGCTAAGCCATAGGAGAAGCTTGAAGCAGACTTTATCTGATAACAAGAGGAAATACAAATTTAAAATGCAGAAGATTCATGTAGTGTGTGTGTGTGTGTGTGTGTGTATTCTCTACCTACCTACCTACCTACCCACCCACCCACCCACTGGGTGAGTGTGTAATATATATATATATATATATATATATATATACACACACACACACACACACACACACACACATATACATACACACACACACACACACACACACACACACTGGGGCAAAAAAAGTATTTAGTCAGCCACCAATTGTGCAAGTTCTCCCACTTAAAAAGATGAGAGAGGCCTGTAATTGACATCATAGGTAGACCTCAACTATGAGAGACAAAATGAGAAAACAAATCCAGACAATCACATTGTCTGATTCGGAAAGAATTTATTTGCAAATTATGATGGAAAATAAGTATTTGGTCACCTACAAACAAGCAAGATTTCTGGCTCTCACAGACCTGTAACTTCTTCTTTAAGAGGCTCCTCTGTCCTCCACTCATTACCTGTAGTAATGGCACCTGTTTGAACTTGTTATCAGTATAAAAGACACCTGTCCACAACCTCAAACAGTCACACTCCAAACTCCACTATGGTGAAGACCAAAGAGCTGTCGAAGGACACCAGAAACAAAATTGTAGACCTGCACCAGGCTGGGAAGACTGAATCTGCAATAGGCAAGCAGCTTGGTGTGAAGAAATCAACTGTGGGAGCAATAATTAGAAAATGGAAGACATACAAGACCACTGATAATCTCCCTCGATCTGGGGCTCCACGCAAGATCTCACCCCGTGGGGTCAAAATGATCACAAGAACAGTGAGCAAAAATCCCAGAACCACACGGGGGGACCTAGTGAATGACCTGCAGAGAGCTGGGACCAACGTAACAAAGGCTACCATCAGTAACACACTACGCCGCCAGGGACTCAGATCCTGCAGTGCCAGACGTGTCCCCCTGCTTAAGCCAGTACATGTCCGGGCCCGTCTGAAGTTTGCTAGAGAGCATTTGGATGATCCAGAAGAGGATTGGGAGAATGTCATATGGTCAGATGAAACCAAAGTAGAACTGTTTGGTAGAAACACAACTCGTCGTGTTTGGAGGAGAGAGAATGCTGAGTTGCATCCAAAGAACACCATACCATTCCTTCCATCAGCAAGGGCATTGAAGATGAAACGTGGCTGGGTCTTTCAGCATGACAATGATCCCAAACACACCACCCGGGCAACGAAGGAGTGGCTTCGTAAGAAGCATTTCAAGGTCCTGGAGTGGCCTAGCCAGTCTCCAGATCTCAACCCCATAGAAAACCTTTGGAGGGAGTTGAAAGTCCGTGTTGCCCAGCGACAGCCCCAAAACATCACTGCTCTAGAGGAGATCTGCATGGACGAATGGGCCAACATACCAGCAACAGTGTGTGCCAACCTTGTGAAGACTTACAGAAAACGTTTGACCTCTGTCATTGCCAACAAAGGATATATAACAAAGTATTGAGACGAACTTTTGATATTGACCAAATACTTATTTTCCACCATAATTTGCAAATAAATTATTTCCGAATCAGACAATGTGATTGTCTGGATTTGTTTTCTCATTTTGTCTCTCATAGTTGAGGTCTACCTATGATGTCAATTACAGGCCTCTCTCATCTTTTTAAGTGGGAGAACTTGCACAATTGGTGGCTGACTAAATACTTTTTTGCCCGTGTGTGTGTGTGTGTGTGTGTGTGTGTGTGTGTGTATGTATATATATATATATATATATATATATATATATATATATATATATCTCATTTGCAGGATTCCATCTGAGTTTTGACCACATGAAGCCATTCATTTTTAGGGATCTGCTCCTTCTGAATTCTTGATGTCTGCATAGGAAGCTAAACAGATGCCAGCGGAGGATACAGCCTGCTTGGCAGGATTTAATAAAAGGCCCTCCACAGGGGAAATATCCTACGTGAGGCAAGCTGAATGAAGCTTTTTTCTGGGCTCTTCTTCTCCTTTACTCAGTTCCTCTTGCTCAGACCTTGTGTCTGGGTACTGTCTTGAAGGAAAAAGAGGGGATTCCTCCTCCTCCTCCTTTGAAAGGTCACCTTTGCGATGTCTGCCAAGAGTGCTCCCTGAGCTCTGCCGCTGCTGCTTCTCCCTGCTGTCTTCCACCTCTAATCTCCTTATAGATGCAGCACCATGGCAACAGACCCAGGGCTGAGTGAGCTGGGCACATACCAGCAACCTTGTTTGTGTCACCTGAGGGACAGGAGGCAGAGGTTGAGCGATAAGGCAACAGAGCTTGACTAAGGAGAGTGGCTTTGCTCCTGCCAACTGTTTGCCCTGGCTCTTCTTGGGAGGACCCCTGTGGAGCCCTGAAGCAGAAGCATTGACCATGGACCTGCCGCTGGACTTGGGCATTGCAGCCTTTGCCCTGAGGAATTCCTCTTCTGCAGTGTAGCCAAAGAGAAGGAGGTGTGTGGGTATCAGGACACATGGCACCGCTATGATTTGGGGATGCACCGTCAGGTGGCTGAACAATTGTTTCATGTAGGTGTGCTGGTTATTTGTCTGCAAGGATTTAGCAGTACAAGCTGTGCTAAACAGTTATGCTTATGATGATTTGCCTTTTCCTTGGGATGTTCCCTGAGTGTAAAGAGAATGTTGGAAAAAATGCCTATTCCTGGCCTTCACTTCTTTATTTTTTGGAATTCCAGAGGTTTTAAAAAAGGGCTGTTGTAGCAGTGCTTAATCTGCAGATTCAAAATAAGATTTTTTTTTAGATTGGCTGTTTCCACACACACACACGTAAGATATGCTTTGCTTGTTCATATTGGTGACAGTGCAGGACAAAAATGTTAGGTTTGCACTGGTACTAGCAGCAAGTTGAATGAAATCGGTTTTATGAAAAATACTTGCACAGGTTTTCACATTGCATTGAACCCTTTTTGTCACTTCTTTTCAGAGGTGTTTCGTTGTTATCTCTTCTATGCTTGTCTGTAAATTGAAATATTTAACATTTTGTCTGTTCAGGAGCTTTAAATTGGGATTGTTGATCTGAAAAATAAAACAAAACGATCTCTTCCAATTGCTTACAGGATTTTTCGTAAACACAAATTGGCTAATAATAATTTAACATTAAAAAAATTCAGGATAATTATGTTCCCTTTTTAACTGGCCCTATTCATATGCCTTCTAAGGGCTTGAAAAATTAAGCAGGCAATGGTCTTATTTGGCCTTCTTTTCAAAGGCACAGGAGTAGTACCAGAAAACAAAAATGGTAAGGGAGGAGAGTGGTTGCAAAAGATTTCCTGCTCTCTGTTTCTTTTCTGTAAAAACTAATTACTCAATCGAACATTAAATTTAAAAGTTGGAATGGATGGAATCTCAGTAGAGAAGTAGAAGAAAATGTAATTTTCACTAAGAGCCATTGCATGCTAAAAACTGCAGCAATTATGTCACTACCCAAACCTTAGACATTGTAAGAGAAGAGCTGTGTTAGTCTATGGTGGAGGAGTCTGGTGGCATCTTTCTGACTAACCAATTTTATCAGAAAGCTAAGCTTTCATGAGCTGCAGCTCACTTCATCAGATGCATGGAGTGGCTAGTCTGATGTAGGATTTAAATTGAGGTGCAGTGAGGGGAAAGGTGGGGTGGAAGGGAGGGGAATATTGATTGGCTATGCATCTTTCCCTTTTTCATAACCTAAAATTGGTTAGTCAGAAAAGGTGCTACCAGACTCCTCCTCATCCAAACTTTAGATAATTAATTTCTGAAAACAATTTCAACTCCAGAATAAAGGAGAAATGATAAAGAAATAACTCCTTCTTTTTAAATATGATGTCAGAAGATTGCATGAGTACATTTTTCATAAAGTTAAATGCAGTGCGATTAGAAATAGTTTTTAAAAATGGCCATCAGATTGTGTCAAAAAGCATTTTGACTTCCTGGATTGTTAACAATCAGAAATGGAGAGATCCGTTTTTCCTTAAAGGCTTTCAATTTCTGCAAGGGGAGTATCTGGGTCTCCATTTTTAAATAGTAGCATAGTTTATATTTTGCTTTTCTCTTGCAACAACAATATCATTAGGGAAAAAATCCTATTTAATTCTACTGCAAACATCTACAAGATGTTCTGTTAAAAAACCAGAGTAGCTTGTATGAGCTTGTCTGAAGTTTCCCATCCAGCCACTGCTCAAATGTACGTCTCAATTAATGTGGCCATACCTCATTGGTGCTATATAGGACTCTGTCTGTGAAGTCTACTCCTCAGGGAGGAGTGGCTTTGCCTCTACTTTTCAAACATTTACTAAGAATCAGAATATAGAGTTAGGATCTTGGAGACTTTTGAATAGTCTTTTGAATAAGTACAAATGTGGTATCTTGTAAGACTTTCTTTACAGGAACCTACTTGTTAATAGCACTGTGCCCATGATTTAGAAGAAGTGCATTGGACCTAATGAATCAATTCATTAAAGCATCCACATCCTTTTCATGCTCACCCACAAGCCTGAAAAAGCAGGTGGCTGCTGTAATACATAGAAATGCTCTGCTCACATGTGAACTATGCATATACTGTATCTCTACTTCCTTTATAACCAGGACTGTCTATCTAATCCAGTATTATCTATTCTGAATACAGGCAGACCTCACTTATCGACTGCCTCATGCAGCGACCGTTCAAAGTTACAACAGTACTGAAAAAATAACTTTGTGACCAAGGCACACTTTTACAACCTTCACAGTGTCTTTCTCTCAGTGATGTGTTTGCCATTACAGTCAGTTAGTACGTGTTGTCCTGTGTCTGACCCTTTTTTTTTCTTTTTCTCCCCCTCACAGAGTGGAGAGATTGCCAAACAAGCATTCTCTTTAGGCAATCTCTCCTGTGCCTGACCCATTTTTTTCTCCCCCCCTCCCCATGCAGAGCAGAGAGATTGGAGAGGAAGGGATTACAAAAGAGTAAGCAGGCACACAAAGGGGAATAGACATGGAGTGGGAAAAAGGAAAGCTGAAGTAAAATCATAAGCACATTTGCAGTCATGTGATTTTCCACTTAGCAATTGCATCACTTAGCGACCAAGTTGACGGTCCCAATTGTGGTCACTAAACGAGGACTACCTGTAACTCCAAAACTTCAGGATTAAATTATTTCCCATAGTTTTTATGATGTGAACTTGGTTTACAATGTTATATTTTGATTGAAAATGGTCAACTAACTTAGATAGCTGGCAGTATGTCAAGTCAAGTCAAATAAATAAATAAGCAAGCAAGCAAGCAAGCAAGCAAGCTACCTACCTCATCCTTTTAATTAATTAATTAAATAAATAAATAAATAAATAAGCAAGCAAGCAAGCTAGCTAGCTAGCTAGCTAGCTACCTCATCCTTTTAATTCCCCAACCAGTCATTGGATCTCCCATATACTATATAAAACATGTACTGTTCCTGTGACCTATATTCTCTCCCTTAAAATGGTTTAAAGAAAAGTTTCCCTTATTTACTTGTTTGTTTTAGCATTGCTGCTAATACACAGAAATGGTTTTGGAATAATATTAAATGTATAGTCAAAGGCTTTCACGGCCGGAATCCGATGGTTGTTGTGGGTTTTCCGGGCTGTGTGGCCGTGTTCTGGCAATTTTGGTTCCTAACGTTTCGCCAGTCGCTGTGGCTGGCATCTTCAGAGGACAGGAGCACAGCTAGAAGATTCTGTCTGTGCCCAAGTGGAGGGTGTGTGTTGCTGCTGGTGTTTATAACTGCTAAGAGGGTGTGTGTCTTCTGTGGGTCATTTACAAGAGATTAGGAGAGGGTTTATTGTGGTGATTAGGGGGTGTGGTGCTGTTGTGTGTGGGATTAGCCCATCTATTGTGTGAGTCGTTTGTATATTTCTGTGGTTGAGTAGAGTTCATTGACCTTTTGCAAGTTGTGTTTTTCAGGACTGGCAGCCAGTTTTTGCTGATCTTTAAGCTTTCTTCTTTTTTATTGAAACTGTGTTGGTGTTTATGTATTTCAATGGCTTCCCTGTATAGTCTAACATAGTGGCTGTTGGTGTTGTCCAGTATTTCTGTGTTTTCAAATAAGATTTGGTGACCAGTTTGTTTGAGAACATGTTCAGCTATTGCAGATTTTTCAGGTTGCTGTAGTCTGCAGTGTCTTTCATGTTCTTTTATCCTGGTGTGGATGCTGCATTTTGTGGTCCCAATGTAACAGCTGCAGGGTATGCGGTAAACTCCTGCAGTGGTGAGGGGGTCCCTTTTGTCTTTTGCTGATTTTAACATTTGTTGTATTTTTCTGGTGGGTTTGAAGACTGTTTGGAGGTTATGTTTTTTCATTAGTTTTTCCATGTGGTCCGTGACTCCTTTAATGTAGGGCAGAAATATTTTGCTTATGGGGGGCTGTTTTTCTTCAGTTGAGTGCTGTTTTTTCGGTTTGATAGCTCTCCTGATTTCATTCTTGGAGTAGCCATTTGCCTGTAGGGACCAATCCAAATGGTTGAGTTCAGAATTGAGAAATTGAGCTTCACAGTTCTGATTTGCGCGATCCACTAGTGTTTTGATGATGCCTCTTTTTTGTCGTGGGTGGTGATTGGAATTTTTGTGTAGATACCGGTCTGTGTGGGTGGGTTTTCTGTAGATTTTGTGTCCTAATTGCAGGTCCGGTTTGCGTATGACCATGACATCTAAACATGGTAGTTCGCCTTCCATTTCTTTTTCCATGGTGAATTGTATACTCGGGTGGATGCTGTTGAGGTGGTTCAGGAATTTCTCTATTTCTTCTTCCCCATGACTCCAAATGGTGAAGGTGTCATCCACGAACCGGTACCAGATTGTTGGTGTGAGGGGTGCCGATTCTAAAGCCTGTTTTTCGAAATCTTCCATGTAAAAGTTTGCTATAACCGGGCTGAGGGGGCTTCCCATGGCGACTCCATCTGTTTGTTCGTAGAATGGACTGCCAAAACTGCCAGAACACGGCCACACAGCCCAGAAAACCCACAACAACCATAATATTAAATGCTTTGTTGTAAAAGAGGTCTATTGTACTAATTAAACCAGTGTTTTTCAAACTTGGCAACTTTAAGATGTGTAGACTTAATGTGTGTCCACACATCTTAAAGTTGTCAAGTTTGAAAAAAAATTAATTAAACTTTTTGTGCTCTACATCTCTATAGCTGATATACAGTATATTGTTTACAAAAGATGCCTGATGCTTGCTTGTGGCTTGGTGGCTTGGTGATGGCTATTCACCATCTGGTTGGCAATTCTTCAGCAGCAGTCAATCCCATGGTCATGGTTAGCTTACTTGCTTTGCTTTAGTTTTGGTATTTTAAAAAGATTCAGAGGCTCAACATTTTCAGTACCTGTTTGGATTTTGGTAGAGTTACAGCATTAGGCATTCTTGAAATATTGGTTCCATGATTTAGGTTTGTCTAGATCCTTTACTGTGGTGTAAACTGTGGTGCTGGAGAAGACTCTTAAGAGTCCCTTGGACTGCAAGGAGGTCAAATCAGTCAATCCTAAAGGAAATCAACCCTGACTGCTCATTGGAAGGACAGATACTGAAGCTGAAGCTCAAATACTTTGGCCACCTAATGCGAAGAGAGGACTCACTGGAAAAGACCCTGATGCTGGGAAAGACTGAAGGCAAAAGGAGAAGGGGACGGCAGAGGATGAGATGGTTAGATAGCATCACCGATGTAATGAACATGAATCTGAGTAAACTCCGAGAGACAGTGGAGGACAGGAAGGCCTGGCGTGCTGTGGTCCATGAGGTCACGAAGAGTCGGACACGACTAAACGACTGAACAACAACAACAACATTGTTATTAAATTACTTTGACCCCATTATCTTTCAGCCAACCCTGCCTCTTGGGATTGTTGTGAACATGAAATACACAAAAATATGTGTGTTGCTCTAAGCCCCTTGAAGAAACAAACAAGACTGATACAAATAAGACGCATAATACCAGTTAATCACATAAATTTTTCATTTCCAGAGTAGCCTTTGCATTATTTTTAAAGGAATCTACTGGATAGGGAGCGGAAGGAAGAGAAATTGTACTATCCTACAAATGTAACACTTTCATTTGTAGTGGACAAAAAGCCTTTGGAAATTACTAGTAGAATTTTGGATTCTGTGAAACAGGTAGGAAACATTTGAACCATTAACCAATAATCCAGAATACAAAATAAAAACACGCAAAATTGTTTTAGGTTTCTGAATTTGCTAAATCTTGACTGGCATTTGTTAGAGCTTTCCATTTTCCCAACCAATATTTGGAATGAGGCAAACCTTAAAAGATGCTTTTAAAATTTAATTTTATTAAACCACCTCCTTTTTTCCTGGTGTCTTATTTCCAGCTTCTTCTGTCTTTGTACAGGTCCCGTGGCTTACCAAAGCTGAAACAATCATTTTCCCATGAATCCTTGCTGAGTCCAGGAGGTCCTATTGAGACATTAGATCTTGGGACTGATGAGAAAGTCTTTGTCATGCCACTTCATAGCAGTATAATTGGACGAGACTTCTGCTTTGAGGTAAATGAATGAATGAATGAATGAATACATTTTATTCCAAGAAAGAAAGAATATAATGGAAGACTATGATACATAGTGTTTTATCTTCTCAGTCTTTGTATTCTTTTCACTTTGTAAGAGTGAACAAATTTGTTGCTTTGGATTTAACATGAGAAGGTTGTGGATTTATTTATTTATTTATTTATCAATCAATCATACTTATATCACCGCCCATCTCCCCCCACAGAGGGGACTCTGGGCGGTTTACACAAAGTTGACAATTAAAACATATAAAAGCATATAAAATACCGTACATAAATGTATATCTATATAAATTAATTAAATATATAAAACCCAAGAGGCTCTGATGTTAAGCTTAAAAGAACTCTACGGAGCAAGCCATCCCCAAGAGGAGCTATTGCTCCTCCCATCCCAAGCGAGGTGGCAGAGCCAGGTCTTCAATTGTTTTCGGAAGGTCATCAGTGTGGGGGCTTGCCTCACCTCCAGGGGCAGAATATTCCAGAGGGCGGATTACCTGATGATCTGATGATTTTCATGTACTTGAGATATCAGTTACTGAACAGAAATGAACGCTTTCAGTTGCTTTTCAATCTTAAGTGAACATTGCAGTGAATGATTAAGAGAAGCAACAAGGAACTAGGAAATGTCTTATTGGGCCATTGTCAACTGATGGAGAGTTATGTCGCAGCTGGCATCATTTTTACCTCTAAGGACCATATTAGCAATGCAGCATCAGATAAGGAATTAATTTGCATGTTTTGATTATATCAGTAATTATTAGTGGTCATCTAGTTAGCATGACACTTTTTCTAGTTACTGTTTGCAGTCTTTACTGGTGAATGCTTGCAAAATTTAACAAGTGTTTGTCATTGTAGCATTTGCAACACATCATAGATGAGGTAATCCTGTCCATTCACTCTCCCTTTCCCTTCCCCTTCCCCCAAATTTATCTGCAGGGGTGGCAGCTGAAGCACAACTTTTATATTTTTCCCTCTGCCTGGCTGCTTGGTCCCTTTTCTTAATGCCTGTTCTGCTGCAACATCACCATCTCACGTACAAAAATTCAAATACTAAATTAAAACTAATTAAGAATTAAATGGCCAACAACTTAGGAGATCACCAGGTCTTGGGCATCTTTGTTTCCAACTGAAATATTGAAACATTTTAGGTAGAAGATGAACATCTTGGGAGATTCAATGATCCCCCGAGAACTTTGCCATTAAAAAAAAGAGGAAAAAACAATTATTTTGATGTATGTACCAGTGACTGCTTCCATATCCTTCAAGACTGCAGTTGTCCTGGACCACAAATTGGGAATCATTAGTTTTGGTATTTAATGTATTCAAGAGCTCTTTATCTAATTTCCTTAATACATTTTTTTCCAAAGTTTTTGTCCCCTTTAGTATTCCTAAGGTGAAAAATGAAGTAATAGTTTTCCAGCTAGCTTGCTGAACTGAATTTGGGACCTACTGTATTTAAATATATATTGAGCTAAATCATGGTGAAACTTCTTCAGTATAAAACCTATATACACGTGCACACACATTCATGTACAAAGATCCTGCTTGTCATGGAGGTTGCCTGACAAATTTGTTCCTTTGGAGGAAACAAGAAAAATTGCAATATATTTTTACTGATATTCCATGAAAAGGAAACTGTTCTGTGTTACTTCAGTTTTTCTAGTTTAAATACAGTGAGTTGGGTGACAAACGTAGATTTATCTCTTATAAGAATTGGCCCTCTAAAAAGAACAAAACAATAGTTAAATATGGTTACTTACATAGTAGTTGTTACGGTCACTTTTTTCCAGTTCTCCAGTGTGATGTTTAAAATTTCATACTAACCAGATCACAGTCTTGCTCCTCTATAATATAACTTGTAATTTGTGGGAAACTTGAAAACTGATGGGGATGTAGGCTTATTCCAATTCTCTACACGGTTGTGCAAAGCAAGATGTTATTAGGCCTAAACCTTATTGAGGTGAGTGTCAATTGGTGCAACATATTTAGCAGAACGTTTAGTGCAATCCTATGTTATGTGGATTTCCTATGTTTTCCTTCTCAAACTTGTTCATTATTTTTTTCTTCATTGTTTTCCATCTCTTTTAGTACTAGGCTTATATCATGTCTTTTTTATGTTAGATAGCACACAAACTTTTTTATAAGCAGGTATAACTGTTTATTAAGGCTGTGCAGCACTTTGGATTCAAAGGAGAAAAGGTGCTTTAGAGCACATGTGGACACAAACATATCCTCTTTCGGCCAATTCTTCAGCCTGTCTTTCCCGCGGTATCTGCAGAATCCCTGGAGAGACCTACAGCCATTGATCTCAGGGGTTGCCAGTCAGTATTCCAAGAGTGCTCGTGTGTACTCCAAAGCACTTTTTTTTCCTTTGAGTCTAGAGCACTTTACAGCCCTCTTATGTATAACTGCAAATTGGAAAACAAAAATGAAGAATGGTTTTACAATAGTGATAAATATATTGTTTAGAAAAAGGTTTGATTTATGACCAGCATTAATATAAGCTATGAAAAACAGTTATTTCAAATGTCCCTCAATGCTGTCTATTACTTTATAGGCAGATAATAAATTGATTAAGTTAATAAATCGACCTTTTAGGCTAAATTTCCATTTAAAAGCTGCTCTCTCCAAGTTGGGAGGATTTGGTGAACATTTCAGCCACAACTAATGGATTTCAAACTAGATCATAATGTTTCTGACACTTGGAGCTGTGTAATACCCCAATAAAATACTCAGTGGATTAGGATTCTGTTATGTTTAAACTTCCTCATGAAGCTACTATGTTGTAAAGTATTGGGGTATCTCTGCTGTTTCCTTTCATGCAATTACGATCTCAGTTGTAAGCTTAGCTCATCCTGACTTTCTGTAATATGTTCTAGATATCTTGCTCCAGTTGTAGTAAATGCTTCAGTTGCTCTTCTGCTGCTGAAAGAGACATTTGGATGGAGAATATACGGAGGTCTATCCAGCCTAACAAGGTATCATGTAAAATAAAGCCCCAAAAAAGCATCCATTGAAAAATGCATCCTGAGTAATAGCTAGGGATATCAGACTCTTCCCAAACAAGTTTACCCTTTTAAGTAGATTTGAGGCTTCAAATTAGCTGCCTCAGAAGGAAAACTGCTTAGTTACCCCAGTTAGACATTGTCGATACAAACGTATGACAGATTACATCTTTATCCTGTAAATATGTCACGTTCTTAATCATTGATTTTATTGTTGAACAAGTACTTCCAAGTACTTTGGGGAAATGATTAGTAGAGAAGTGGTATCAGTGATGAATACTGGTGATTGCACTGAATATATATATATATATATATATATATATATATATATATATATATATGTGTGTGTGTGTGTGTGTGTGTGTGTGTGTGTGTGTGTATAGATTATCCAAAATTAGAATCTGTCACATTATGAAACAGTTCCTAATTGCTGGCCATTTTTGCCAATTTCAGTGTTTTAATATATTAATGGTGAACATTACCATCAACTGTATGGATTCCTTTCAGATGGACTTGGGAGCACACTACTTTCATTACCTTTATACATGATTTATAATGGGAGAGACATAGAGGAGTGGTGACCTTCTTTAACTCTCTGGAATTGCCCAGCATTTGTTAATGCAAATAGCTTTAATGTACTTCAGAACCTGCTTCTTTAGAAGTTGGGGGGGAGGGAGAGGAAGTACTACTTTGTACTAATTCAGGTTCTCTCGCACGGGATAGTTCCATTTTGCCTGCAGTATTCATCAAACAACCTTTAGCTCTCCAAATAGTTTTGGATTACCATCCTGTCATTTCTGACCATTGGGAGATTTTAGTTAATAAAAAATCTGGAAGGTCACCCTCCTAATATACATGATGCTGGGTAAGGTCATTCTAGAAGAATGGCCTGTCACAAGGCACCCAGTTGCCAGAAGGCAAACTGTGCAATAGCTTCCCAATATCTCAACAGGATCCCCAGATACTCTCCACCAACGCAACTGAACTTCCTCAATTCTCAAATAATTTTTTTCCTTTTCCTCTTCGTCGGTAGCAGCATAGTCCTTTGTGAATGGTTGCTGCCTGAAAAAAATAACTGACATAGAATAAACTGAAACTTAATCCAGCAAAGCCGTAGATGCTGATGGTATGAGACTGTGGGTATACTGTTCTGGGTATGGGATCAAGGTTCATAGCAGAGGAGTGCTCCTGGTTTCGTGTTGTTTTAATCATCCAATTGACTACTGCCATACTCTATTGGCTTCAGCTATGCTTTTTCAAGAGGCTAGAAATCTAGACATGATCATTTGGAGCTTCCCTTAAAGAGAATTCAGAAATGTATTTATTATCTCATAAGCCATATTAAAAAGAAGATAAATAGAAAGCCAAGACTTAAAAATATTATCATGGTTATGAAAGATAAGAACCACATAGAATAAACATTCCTTGTGATAAGTAAACCAAGTGTTTCTGTCTCCAGGATAACTGCCGACGAGATGAGAACATGTTGCGTCTTTGGATCATTGAAGCCAAAGGTTTGGCCCCCAAAAAGAAGTATTTCTGTGAAATATGCCTGGATGAAATATTAGTTGCCCGAACTACCAGTAAAGCAAAAGCTGACAATATTTTTTGGGGTGAACAGTTTGAATTCTCTGGCCTTCCACCCACCTATAGCATTACTGTCCACATCTATAAGGACACTGAAAAGAGAAAGAAAAACTATAAGAATAATTATGTTGGTTTGGTCAGCATTCCCGTAGCTACTGTAACCGGTCGACAGTTTGTGGAAAAGTGGTACACCATCAGCACTCCCACAGTCAATAAAGGGAAGTCTGGAGTGCCATCCATCCGGATCAAGTCACGATACCAGACCATCATTGTCCTTCCTATGGAAAAATACAAAGAGTTTGCCGAATTTGTAACCAACAATTACACTGAACTATGCTCTGTTTTGGAGCCAGTGATAAGTGTCAGAAACAAAGAGGAGATGGCCTGTGCTATGGTGCACATTCTTCAGAGCACTGGCAGAGCAAAGGTAAGACTATGCAGAGCCTCTGATCTTAAGTTGCTTCTTTTTTAAAACAATTTTATTAAGTTTAAAGCAAAGAGAAAAACTACAAAAAAGAGAAAAAGAGAAAAAAAGTGGAAAACAGAAAATGAAAAAAGATTTTTTCAGAAATTACAATATGACTTCCGATTTCAACAACAAGAATATACAGCAATTTCCATAATTAATCCCTTACTCTAAATCTAACCAAGATCATATTATTTCTATAAATTATTCCATAGACAGCTGCTGTTGTGGGTCTTCCGGGCTGTGTGGCCGTGTTCTGGAAGTTGTGGTTCCTAACGTTTCGCCAGCATCTGTGGCCAGCATCTTCAGAGGGCAGGAGCACAGACAGAAGCGAAATCTCTGTGCCTACCTGGGCACAGAGATTTCGCTTCTGTCTGTGCTCCTGCCCTCTGAAGATGCTGGCGAAACGTTAGGAACCACAACTTCCAGAACATGGCCACACAGCCCGGAAGACCCACAACAGCCATCGAACTCCGGCCGTGAAAGCCTTCGACAATACATTATTCCATAGACACATTATAAAAATCACCAAAGAGAATTGCTCCCTCCCCTTATATATAAAGAAAAATAAACAAATATATAAACCTCTAAATCAACTCTTCCCCCCCCCCCCCCGGAACTCATTCATTTAAGTATTTCCTTCCTACCACTATTCTATATATTTCTAGCCACTATAATAAAAATCAAATTATAAAAATATTTAAATTATGTACTTTTATACTTAATAGTGCTATAGCAATCTTAACCCTATTGAACCTAAAACCAAACACTTATTCTTATATCTTATAAATCTTAAAAGATCAAACAAACTTTAAATCCTTAAAGAAAAATGGAACCTTACAGGCCTTAATATCAATCCAAATACATATTTTTAATTTCTTATCCTACATCGAAATATACCAGGACATTTACTTGTCTCCATATAACGCATAAGGCATTTTTCGTAAAAAAATTATTAAACAGTCCAACTTCCCCCCCTAAAAAAACAAGCTGCTCAGTAGAAAAACTCCCACACAACATAGCTTCCTTCTCAAAACAATCCTTCAGGAAAGCAGCCTCGCCAGTATCTCGCAAGTCAAACTTTAACTCCTTATTTACCAAAGTTTGTTGTCTGGCATTTCTTCAAAGAGACCATTCTCCCTGTCAGGAAAAAAATCCCCCACTTGATAAACTTCTTCCTCCCCCCACAGAACGTCTTCAGCCAGTTGACACATTTTAGCACTGATATTTTCTGCAATATCCCAAATATCTTGCATAATAGCTTGGTGAGTGTCATAGAAAATCTATTTGAAATCAGAAGGAAGCTTTTTCTTAACTCATGAAAAAGTTCTGGGCTTCAGGTAAAAGCCTGAGCCCGAAAAAAATCGCGTTGTCAGTTCTGTCCACACGGAGCTCATGGACAAGGCTGTTCAGTCAGCCATATTCCCCACCGGAAGTCTGATCTTAAGTTGCTTCTGAGGTTAAGTGTTACTGAGAGATGGTAGGAGATTGGCCTTACAGTGGGGTCTGTCAGTCTAAAAGCAAACTGATTCTATGTCAGTGTGAATCTGACTATCACACCTTTTAGACTAAAAGAACAGGAAGTCAATGGCAACCTTTTCAAGAAAAATGATATTTCCTATTATAAAAGATTAATATGAAAACGCAAATGTTTGTAAAAATAATCTAAAGATCTCAAAACAAACATAATGTCTTATTTTGTTTGTTACGTTTCTCTCAGTTTTTTCATCATCACGGGAACTTAAGGTATCCTGTACAGAATTCTTGAGCAATCTCAATCCAGGCACTGGATCAAATCTTCAGTGTACATTGTATGCCTTGAATGTAGGCCCTGGAAATATATTGCCATTCCTGAAGCATTCTGACGGTCAACCTCATTTGCTTCCTGCTGGACCAATCAGGTGGAGAATTATAGGCCCTTTAGTTTCTGACCAGCTTGATTTGTAATTAACACTACTTCTGTAATACTTCCTTAAGATATCCTAGAGAAGGGTCCTTAGGTTCTTTGACATAGAACCATACAAGTTCTGTATGTCGTTCTCCCTTTTTAGACTTTGCTATGTGACCATATTTAGATTTTAAGATTATGGGGGGAAAAGAAACAATCTGTAAATCTAAATTCACTGCATATGAGTAACCTTTGTTGTTGTTTATTCGTTCATTCGCTTCTGACTCTTCGTGACTTCATGGACCAGCCCACGCCAGAGCTTCCTGTCAGCCGTCACCATCCCCAGCTCCCCCACGGTTGAGTCCGTCACCTCCAGAATATCATCCATCCATCTTGCCCTTGGTCGGCCCCTCTTCCTTTTGCCTTCCACATTCCCTAGCATCAGCTTCTTCTCCAGGGTATCCTGTCTTCTCATTATGTGGCCAAAGTACTTCAGTTTTGCCTTTAATATCATTCTCTCAAGTGAGCAGTCTGGCTTTATTTCCTGGAGTATGGACTGGTTTGATCTTCTTGCAGTCCAAGGCACTCTCAGAATTTTCCTCCAACACCACGGTTCCAAAGCATCTATCTTCCTTCGCTCAGCGAGAGTAACCTTTACTAACAACGATAAATCAACGTACATTTTGTTCATATTGCTAAACATGGGAGGACATTATAGTATAAAGTAGTGTTTGGAGCTGACGCCAGACTGCAAAACTCCTTGCAATTGTCAGTGGTAATTTTTTTCCTGCAGATTAAGAAGCCTCTGTTTTTAATTGGTGGCCTTGACAGAGTGCATTAAGATGATGAAAACAAAGTATCTCCTTCAGTTGAAGAATACATGCAGAGATAACTCTGAAGGCTAAACATTGCTTCTTCTAAGATAATGGGAACATTAAGCTCCTGCAGAAGACAATGCTTCTAGCAGAACTACTGATTCAGATTTCTTAGAGCATAATCTGAAGGCTTATAGGGCACTTCCATACAACCATTGACCTTGTCTCCTTTATCCTCTGGCAGCACTGCAGCATTGAACAAGTGCTGAGCTTTGTCCTCTCATGTAGCCAGCCAGTGCTACCTCCAGTTGGCCAGTAGGGAGGGCACTAAAAAGAGAGGTAGTTGGAACCCATCCCTACCCAGATTCTTACTTCACCAGAAAGATTCTCAGGCTCTGAGAGGCAAGGAAAAAAATAATCAACTTCAGTTAGCCACTGCAGAGCGCCAAGTGCAAAGAGCCAAGGTAACAAAGCGTTTCCCACTGCGAAGCTTTCCACCCCACAGCATTTCCTCTGGAATTGAAACCTTGGAAGTCTTGAGTTATGATGGAGACGCAAGGAGATGTGAATGCACTGCCTCCCGCCTCCTGTGAAGGGCCATAACTTGGCAAACAGGCTGAGGCGAAGTATTTTTGCTATGTTCAGTATGCAACTAGCTAGGAATTCCACGTACACTGATGGCCTAAGATAAACCAAATGTGGGATATATACTTAAATACATGAATACTGTATATATGAGAGATGTGACAATAGGAGATTATCCCTTTGGTCTGAAGGGAGTGACCAGCTGCATATTTTGGTTGACCTCTCAAGTGACAGTGATCTTCCCCTTCATTTCAAAATACATGGTAGTGTTCTTTAGAAGCATCTCGCCATCTCACTGGTTTTACAGTTTGTTATGAGCAAAAAAAAAAAATAGGTATGACCATTAAATAGTACTACTGTCATTATTATGAAAAAATATAGTGCCTTTTTCTGTTGATACTGTGTTTTAAGAAGAGATACAAAACTCAAACACCATTTTAGAAGTTGTTTGCTCATTCATTTGCAGTTTCTTGAATCTTGGAACTTGCATGTTCTAAGTGCAAGTGGAAAAATCAGATAATGTTAGTTTAGAATTTGTTTCAGAGTTCTCTATCCTACCTCTAAGGGATTACAATCAGGAACAAAATGCAGAAAGTATCCTTCATTTTAATTCAGATAGCAATTTGCTTTATTTCTATCCTTTTTCCTAATTGTCTGCTCAGTATCTTATAGGTTAATTTATACTGTAGCCCACAGATTAATGTCTATTTTGATGCAGTGTATACTTTGAATTGTGGCTCCAGTGGAAATAAGTCTTAAGCGCTCGTGCAGTGAGATGCAGAGCCTTTCAGATTCCAGTTCCACCCCTCAACTTGCTCTTGTTTCCTGGTGCCCCAGCCCATTTTCTGGCCAGTTATGAATCTAAATTATCCATGCATCTTTTCCTCCATTAGGGATGCTGCACTGTATTTGGAAATGAGAGAAGATTCCTCCTCAGGGGGTAAAATAGAGCCCATCTTTTCACGTTTACTCTCAGGTGTGAGTTCTGCGGGCAAACCTGAAGGATGGTCTTAAGCAGAGCATAGTTCTTAAAACTAACCCTCAAAGAGCAGAATATGGGAGCCAGCTTGGTCTAGTGGTTAAGGTGTTGGGCTAGAAACCAGGAGTCTGTGGGTTCTAGTCCCGCCTTAGGCCTGAAAGCCGGCTGGGTGACCTTGGGCCAGTCACTCTCTCTCAGCCCAACTCACCTCACAGGGTTGCTGTTGTGGGGAAAATAGGAGGAGGAAGGAGTATTAGGTATGTTCGCCGCCTTGAGTTATTTATAAAAATAATAAAGGGATAGAAAATAAACAAACAAACAAACAGAGTAACATTTTATTAGACAATGTAAAACATGTTTGTCTTTTTGTGGTACTCACCTTTGATTGCTAAAAAAGATTTGTTTCTTCTTCCAGAGAGCTTGTAGTGGAGTATTTAGATTTGTTTCTTCTTCCAGAGAGTTTGTGGTAGAATGTTTATTCTCCCAACAGCTTTGTGAGGAAGATTGGGTTGACAGGGAGATGCCCCAATCTTTATGGTGAAGCTAAGGGAGATTTTAATCCGAACCTCCCTGGTGTAAAACCAATATTCTGTCTATTAAGCTACACTATCTCAAGTGTAATCTGTTCAAACCATCTTTTAGATTACAGCTGGTACTTTCAGGATAGATCAATATGGCCACGTTTGGCCCAAGAAGCAAAAGAGAAAATAATGGAAGGAAAAAGATAGTGGGGAATGTGGGTTTCTTGAATTAATGCAATTCACCAATTCTCTGCTTCTGTAAGAGTTCTGTATTCCAGACTTATATTGTTGCCTTTCTACCATTGTACCGTAAGCTTCAGGGACTCCATTTGGAGCAAGCTAAAAATTAGACAATACTATTGAAAAGTAAACCAACACCCTGCTGCGCTCTAAAGTGGGTAAGACTATGCATGTATTGGTGTGGGATTATATTAAGGCTTAGAATGTGTAAGTTTGGTATGTGGTATCATAGCTTCCTAATTGTGCATTATTTCCTTATTTTACTTTCTTTTTTATAAAGCTTTATTAATTTTTTCACATATACATAAAATACATACAAACTAAAAAGAATGAAGCAAAGAATACTACAAGAAAAAAGAAACCCAAAAAAGTGTGAAAATGCAGAAAAGACTATTACATGGTGGCTTCCGACTTTCTACAACAAAGATATATATAACTCATTATCAATCTCTTACTCTAATTTAAACTAAGATAAATATTATTTCTATAAAGCATTTCCATCTCTATATGACATTCTCCTCTAAAACAATCTCTCCCTCTTAAAAAAATCAGAAACCTTTTCTAACATAATTATTAATAAGCAAATACTCAAATATTATCCTACTTCACTAAAATTTTACTCCTCTCTGCCTACTAAAATAACAAAAAATAAATTATCTACATTTGGTTAATGTCCTTTTACCCAAGGTAAAATCATTATCACCGAAACAAAAACATCAGTCTAAACCTTTAAGAGACCATCCTGATAAACACATTTAAACAATTATCCGACTTCAAAATAGACTAAGGCATTTACATATCTCAGTATTACACACAAAGCTTTCCCCTTACAAGTCTCAAATTCAGCAGCCAGCCTTGATTCTTGGTCTCGATTTTCCAGGAACACAGCCAATTGTATCTCTCCCTTTGTACCAAAAACTCTTCTTTCTTCAGAATCAAAGTTAACTCTCCACAGTCCAGTTTTTCTCCCTTCACTTTTTGACTTAGAAACATTAATCCTCATTTTCTTCTTTAAAGAAGGAGCACTACTCTCAAAGTAGTTTTCACTCTTGTCTTCTTTTTCAAGTTGTTGGTAGGCTTTAGACTCCACAAGTTCTAGGAGACGATCTAGGGCTTGGGTGACGTCAAGATAGAGTTCTTTAAAGATCGCTTTCATTTCTTCCATGTCTCTCCACAGTGTGTTATCAGGAGAAAAAAGATGTAAACAAGAGCCGTTCTCACAGGAAAGCAGAGGCAGATAGCTCAAAATTCAACTCTGCAGATTCAACGAAGTAGATAAATCTTTTATAATCCTCAAAACATTAAGAAAATGGCAACAAAACAGCAAAAATCTTTAAATCCCAATATTAGAATTTAAATATTAAAAAAGCCAACTTTCCAAATTAATAAATTCCAAAAATAATGAAAATCACCAAGAGCTTCGCATTTCTTTGTTGCAAAAGGCCTCTCTTCGGTAACAAATAAACAAACAAACCCCTTAGTGCAGAGCTTTCCAAACTTTTCATGTTGGTGACACACTTTTTAGACATGCATCATTTCACGAGACATTCTTACAGCAGGGCACAAGGCAGGCACTAGGACCTGTGTGGAATCACAGCAGGTTTGGAGGCAGCAAGGCACAAGGCAGGCACTAGGACCTGCACGGAATCACAGCAGGTTTGGAGGCAGCAAGGCACAAGGCAGGCACTAAGACCTGCGTGGAAGCCAGGAGGCAGCAGCAGCCGCGACACACCCAGACACTGCAGCCGACACTCTTAACGTGTCCCGACACACAGCTTGGAAAGCTCTGCCTTAGTGTTTTAGAAATGGGGTGGCAAGATTTAGTGTCCATTTTATGGCTTCAGTGCAGCCCCAAACTAGATGACATCCACGCCTCCCAGCATTCTCAATCACAGATTGATCGCAGGGACTCTGTTCCGTGACCCACCCACCCCGCAAGAAAATGCTGTCCAGAGAACGAAAGGGATAATTTCCTGGATTCTCCTTAACCGGAGAATTATTTTTTTATAAGAATTTTATTGAGTTTAAAGCAAAGATAAAAACTACAAAAAAGCAAAAAACTACAAAAAAAGTGAGAAACACAAAAAAAAATAATTTCTTGAAGATTACATGGAAAGGTGACTTCCGACTTTCAACAGGAAGAATATACAGCAATTTCCATAATCAATCCCTTACTCTATATCAAACCAAGATCACATTATTTCTATAAATCTTTCCATTAACACATATACAAATCACTAATGCAATTGCTCCTTCCCCTTTAAAAAATATGTATATTTATATAAATTTCTAAGTCAACTTCCCTCCCCCATAAGACAACATTTATTTAATTGTTTCCTTCCCACCGCTATTCTATATATTTCTGTCCACTATAATAAAAGTAAAATTATAAAAACATAAATTATCTACTTTTATAATTAATAACACTGCAACAAGCTTAATCCTATTAAACCTAAAAACCAAGCAATTATTATTATACCTTATGAATACCTTATAAATCTTACAAATCAAACAAACCTTTAAAAAATCCAATAAATCTTAATCCAAATCATTAAAGAAAGATGAAATCATAATAACCTCATTATTAATCCAATTACACATTCTTAATTTTACCCCACCTCAAAGTATACCAGAGCATTTACATACAGTATCTCCCTATTACACTCAAGGCATCTTTCTTGCAAAAATCAAATAGCCCAACTGCCCCCCTTAAAATCTCAGACTTCTCAGCAAAATTTTTGTTGCAAGAATCAAAGAGCCCAACTGCCCCCCTTAGAAACTCAGACTTCTCAGCAAAAAAACTCCCACAGAACAAGTTCTCTTCTCTCCCATAACAATTCCCCAGAAAGTCATAACAATCCCACAGAAAAACAGCTCTCCTTAACTGCAGCTCAAACTGTTGCCTTAACCACTTCACCACCAAAATGTAATCTTCGTCTGGCATTATTTCAGTCTTGTATCAGTTCCATCCTTATTAAAATCTTCATCTTCCTCCATAGAATCTTCAGCCAGATAACACAGCTTAGAAGTAATTTCTTCCCCAAAGTCCTGAATAGTCTGCAAAATGGGTTGACAACACTAAAAAGATATCTTTGAAGGTCTGCTCAGGCTCATAACAGGACTCTAAAAAAGCCTCCTTATCTTCCATGTTTCAGGCAGTAAATTATGGCGCCCTCTAAATACTTGACTCACGCAGATAGGAGTTAATACTGTAGGTTAATAGAGAAGTTCCAAATGAAATTGGCACGAGGGAAAGTACGTTAACAAGCAAATCCCAAAGAAAGTGAACAGAAAACTGAAGTTTCAAATCAACAAATCCACCGTGTAGGGAAATATCAATCCTTCAAATTCAATACAAAAATAGTAATAGGAAGGCAATTCTTTATTCTCTGTCCTCCTTAATCTTTAGATGGGAAAACAAGCCAAAACTTAAAAATTTAAAAGTTAAATCCAAAAATAACGATAAGCACCAAGAGAGCCCACTTCTTCTTTCTGTAGAAAAGCCTCTCTTAGGGTACAAAAACTTGAAAAAAACAATAAAGTGAGTGTTTAAGAAATGGGTGGCCGGACTTACTGTCCCTTTGAGGGCTGCAGCGCAGCTCGTAAATGATGAAATCCCAGCCTCCTGGTGAAGTCTTACCGGTCAATCGCACATGCTGTCCACAATCTCCTGGCTACAACTTGCCATCCGGAGGACAAATGGGTCGATTCCAGCGTTTTCCTTGGTCCAGAAAAAAGTTCTGGGCTACAGGAGAAACCAGCCTGTGCCCAAAAACATTGTCACGTTGCCAGTTCTGCCCGTGGAGCTTGCAGGCAAAGCTGCTCAGTCCACCATATTCCCACCGGAAGCCCTTACCCGGAGAATTCTTCAGGCTGCAGGGACTCACCCTGCACCCAGAAATGCTGCGCCATCAGCGCTGCTTAAAAAAGCAGTACTGTTCAGTCTGCCATTCCCCACAGGAAGCCCATTATTTTACTTTATTGGAGAAGTTATGATTTTTGTTAAGTTCTCAGAAGTTTCTTAAGTTCTTAAGTTTCTCCTCTCTGATTAATTTTGTCTCATGCCTTTTCCTCTGTATGGGCATTAACTGTCCCATTCATTGGAGCCAATAGCAACCAAAGCCAGGTCCCACAGTTAGCTTCTACCCTGTAGCATATTGTCTACTATGTGACTTATCCATGGAATACCCTGCTTCTCAGTAGTCACTCCAAAGTAGGACTGAGAAGGGGTGTGTTGTGAGACCTGTCCCTGACCTGGCTACTGGCCAAGGCCCTGTCCCCTCTGGCAATCAAAGCAGAAATGCCTGCGAGGCACAGAGCCTTGTGGCTGGATGGGAGGGGGCGGTCCTACAGCAGGCCAATTGGAGCCCTGCAGGCCACCCACCTCCTTCAGGTGCCTCCTCCATGCAACATAGAATGTTTGCAAGGAGGGGGCTTATTCTGTTTTTCACCAAAAAGCACTATTTTCCTGTTGGATTTCTTTGATGTGCTTTTAGCCAGTCTCGGCAGCAGGCTGGCTCCAAGATGGAGACTCCATTGGAGGATATGTTCTTCACAAATAGAAAGCAGCCCCGCTGGGGTCAGGGGACTGTGTAGATGAGCCCTAAGTGAGCTGTATCTGCATCTCACTCATCAAAAAAGGACCAACAGTATTTGAGGCAAATAGTTCAGTTGAATACATCTAAAGGTAAAGTTTCCCCCCGCACATTTGTGCAGTCGTGTCCGACTCTAGGGGCCGGTGCTCATCTCCGTTTGTTAGCCAAAGAGCCAGCGTTGTCCGAAGACGCTTCCACGGTCATGTGGCCGCATGACACGCGTGGAACGCTGTTACCTACCCACCGAAGTGGTACCTATTAATCTACTTGCATTTGCATGCTTTCGAATTGCTAGGTTGGCAAGAGCTGGAGCTAGTGCGGGAGCTCACTCCGCACGCAGGGCTAGGGATTCGAACCTCCGAACTTGCGATCTTCCGATCAACAAGCCTGGCGTCTTACCCACTGAGCCACCACGCCCCTTCATGATGAATACATCTAACAGTCCCTAAATACCTTAGTTTCCCTAATAGGAGGCACTGTCACTCAGACCCCTTTCTTTTAGCCTTTTCTCCCTTTTTTTGCTGGGTCAGTCATTTTATCCATCTGGCATATTCTATCCAACCTCTGCCGCGGAGTACAGTCTACCATTATACAGTATGCATCATCTTCTTGTTCAACCTTTTTCCTTTCAGGACTTCTTGACTGATCTGGTGATGTCTGAAGTTGATCGCTGTGGGGATCATGATGAGTTGATCTTCAGAGAGAATACACTTGCCACCAAATCCATTGAGGAATACCTCAAGTTGGTGGGGCAGAAGTATCTGCACGATGCACTAGGTACAGAAACATTTCTATAGGATTGTATATGCTATTTCTATTTTAACAAGTTTATTGTGAATCCATTAAGGGAGAAGAGATGGTCAAGTCGCTAAATCATCATTGGGTCAGAGAAATTAGTTGACACTAGCCAAATCCAAACAATTGGATGTGGGGTGAAATACAGTATCTGCTGTGGACTCTAACAATCTTGAGAATGTTAAGTTCCTTTAAGAAGTAGAAAGTGTTTGTCATGGTTGCCAATAAATTATTGGCAACATTAGCTGAACACATTATTCAGTAATCCAACATATGTGACTTTTAATTTATATAATAAATTATGGCAGCAGTACGAATAGTGACAGGATGTCTTAAACCTATACCAATTGAGAAAATGTACCCGCTTGTCGGTATTGCACCACCTAAGATCATGAGAGAAGTAGCAGCAGATGTTGAGAGAACAAACAGGAGAATGATCCCTGGCACCCTCTGTATGGGTATGAGCCTCAAACCTGTCGATTAATATCTAGGAAGAGTTTTATGGTAAGAACTAACACCCTTGAGGGTACCCAAGAACAAAACTGAATTGGCAGATGGAAGAGAGAAATCACTGACCAAGGAATAGCTCCAGAGGAGAATATGGCTGAGGGATCCGATCTCCCTTAAGTCCTTTGGAGGACTTTGAATAGGTTGAGCGTTGGAGTGCCTAAGTGCAGAACTAATAAGCTCAAATGGGGATTGTTGATGAATAATAATATACAGTGTGAATGTGGAGAGATACAGAATTCGGCCCACCTGCTGACCTGATGATTATTACCAATAGCACGCACTGAAAATGATTTGTTGTTGGCCAATGATAAAGCTAAGAAGGTGGCATCATATTGGCAGCTTAAGGTTTGATCTGGATATTAAAGAAGAAGAATTTATATAATCAAAATACTTTAATCTATGTCCTGTTATTATTCCTGTGTCCTGTGCCCTTTATTATTCCTTTTTTGTACTGTTGAAAATTATAATAAATCCCTTTCACCAAAACTCATGGGAAATAACTTGGGTCAAGTCTAATCTGTAGAGAATAGATTAGTGGTAATTAATGTAACCATTATATGCTTTCCTTGCTTTTCTCTCAGTTTGCTTCTTAGTGCTCCCCTTCCCTCATCTGTAACTTCTATATCCTGATATCTCATACAACTTCTAAATAATTGATTCTCCATTTTGTCCCAGTTTGGGAAGAGATAGCTTGTTTTGGCAATCTCTCCCCGTTGCAAGGGAGGAAATTCTGTGAAGGGGAAAGGTAGAAAATACAAGTTAGGCAGTCAGGCACAGGACAGTGATTGCAAGCAGGACCCCTTATCCAGAAACAGGCACAATTGATTGCTCTTCTTTGGACATGCTCCAGTTTCTCAGTGTCTTTTCTAAACTGTGGTACCCAGCACTAGACACAAGATTTTAGATTGATCTAACCACCACAAAATAGAGAGGAACAATGGCTTCCCTTGATCTTGAAACTGTTCTTCTTGTTAGCCCTTCGAGGTAGTCCAGACAAGAAGCACATCAATCAATACTAGTTCTATCTTTATTTTAAGGTTACATTAACAGAATCTTGCAAGTCTGAAAGTATTTCTCCCCTCCTTTCCTTTTACTTTGCAGAAAACTAGGGAGAGTTTTGTCCCTGGTATGGTACCCTAACCCTAACCCCAAAGTATGCCTCTCAATGTTTCCAGCTTCATACAGAACCACTGACATACATTAATTGAGTACAGTTGTTCAACGAGCTCTGCATCTAATGGCAGTATATTTTGCCATCTTGTCCATGAAATATGGGAAGCTTTGTCAGATGTTTCACTGAAGTAAAGGCACACTGCATTCCCATAGACAGCTAAACTGGTCACTCTGAAAGAAAGAAGATCAGGTTGGTTTGGCATGATTTAAAGTTTGATAAACCCATGCTGGCTTAACAATCTGTTCCAGGATTGTATTGACACCAAGATGACCACTCTGTAGTTACTTGGCTCCTCTTTATTTGTAGTTAGGAATAACGTTTGTGCTTACCCAGTTCTCTGGCATGACACTAGTCCTCCAGGATTTCTCAAAAGTCAAAGAAAAGGGCTCCAAATTGACATCCACAGTTTAAACTCATTTGCTTAGCTAGGTGCTCCCTAACCATCTCTTTACATACCTTGGGTTGCCATTCCCTCCTTTCATCATTTCTTCCACTTAGGTCCATTAGAAAACAGTCCCCCACTTATGGAGAAGACTGAAGCAAAGTAGGAGATGAGGAGCTCTGTCTTCTCCCATTGCCTATTATTATCCTACTGTCTTCTTCTAGCAGCAGAGCCATCCCCCAATCACTTGAACATTGTTTGTCAGTACTAGGGACAAATGTTCTATCCTACCTTTGAATAGAGTGATTTGGCTTCATGGTGAATCAGAGAGGGGAAAGGAGATGTCTACCTTGTTTGTGGAGACTTACAAAATATAAATGTCCTGACACACTCGGGATAATTTGTTGTTATGGGGAGTAGGCAATATAGTTTTAATTAACCTTTCTTCTGTCTTTTTCTTATTACCTGATTCCTAGGTGAATTTATCAAGGCATTATATGAGTCAGATGAGAACTGTGAAGTGGATCCCAGCAAAAGTCCACCCAGTGAATTAGCCGATCACCAGGCAAATCTCAAAATGTGTTGTGAGCTAGCTTTCTGCAAAATCATCAATACCTACTGGTGAGTGGATGAGGAATTATTTCTGCAGTGGTTTGTCATTTCAGGGATTACTTGCCTAAAGCAATACTAAAAAACCAATTCAGTTTTGGAATATAAGCATTAATAGATATTTAGCAAAATGAAAGACAAGTGGTTCAATGAGTCTGATAGGCATCAAGGGAGGTATCCCCAGACACCACATTGCCTATCTGTGGCTTAAAATTCATGATGCTACCTTCCATCTTCCCTTGTTTCACTAGGAATGTAATGTTTTAATTGTGAAAATTAAAGGATTCCATAGGCAAAGTCAGCCAGCAACTGTGCCTCTTCAAACCCAGTTAATAGGAAAGACTGGGAGTGGTACAGTATGTGTTTCTTACATCATTTTTACACAATGCTGTATACTTGAACTCAAGGTGAACCGAGACTATGCAATTGACTTTATGCATACAAAAAACATGCATCTATTTATGTTTTAGCTGAGCTGACTCCTTCTATAATCAACAGACAGAATCTAAGGCAAATCAGAAGATGAATGTAGGAATACTTAATGCTTCTCATTCTCCTGTAGAAATAATAAGAGTTTGAGTAGCAAAAACTAGGCTACAGCTATAAAACTTTAAGAAACTTTTGCTACCTATCCCAATCTTTCCCTGATGACGTACCTTTATCTTTCTGTGGCTCCCCCTCAGAAATCCTGTATTGGACTGTGACAACACTGGTGAACTAGAGTTGGACCTAGCCCAGTAGCCCAGCCCCCTCCAAAGTGTACCAATGTCACTCTCTTGTTCACCTTCTTAGGAATTAAATTTCTGACAGAGGAGACCGTAGTTCCCAAGCTCATGAAAATGGTTATGTCAGCGTAGCTCAGCTTCAGCCTCCTCCTGTGGTCTTGAAGAAATAGAATATAAAATATTCTATATATTAAAATATTATATTGAAGACTAGAATATCCTTTGACTCAGAAAATGGGAGGAAAAAGCCTGGAGCACAGAGCTGAGGGGGAGGCCTTGATTGCTACGAACTACAGTCAGCAGGTCTTCTATTCTGGCAATAAAGTAACCTAGCCAAGTTCAGTCTGTGAGCCTTACACCAATAAACTAAGTCCTGAGCAGGGACTTCAGAGTTGGGAAAACCCAGTTGTGCCCGGTACAAAGCCTGACACCCATAACCATGAGCTTTGGCAGATTCTTGGTCAATTAATGCTCATTGATGGATCTGGACTCATTAACTTTAGCATTTGATGGTTTCCTTGTGATTTAACCCACAGTAGTGTTTTAATGTCTTAACTTTCTGTGAGTTTTCCTATTTCAAGGTAAAGGCTGTTCTCTTGCTAAATGCATTAGCAAATTATCTGTATTTGGAATCAGTCTTTTGTTGCTGTTGTTGTTGTTCTGGATAATGGCCACAGAGTAGATTGTGGAGAATAAGTGATACAAAAATTGTGAAGCTCTTTGTATCATCTAAAATGCTGTGGAAATTAATAATATTTAATTAAGAATAAGCATATCTCAGTTCTTTATATTGCTTGAATTGGGAAGTGTCAGGCTATAGCAGTGTTCCTCAAGCTTAGCAACTTTAAGGTGTGTGGACTTCCAACTCCCAGAATTCTCCAGCTAGTTTTGAAGTCCACACACCTTAAAGTTGGTAAGGTTGAGAAACACTGGGCTATACGATTCTCCTTTTTTGCTAATGAAATAATGTTTGATAACTGGGGACTGTTCGTAAGTTGGGGAGGAGCTTAAGGAGAGCCTACCTGCATTGGAGAAATGTATGTTTCAAATTCCCCATGAAATGTACCACAAAAATACCATGAAATGATGTAGGCAGTTGCAGGGAAAAAAGTAACAGCCTGTTCTGCATGAGAGGTAATAACAGGGCTGTCCATGAAATCACAGTCTAGGAGTGGAATTCCTCTTCTTTTGTCATAGCTTGCCCTTCCAGGACAAGCACTCCACAAATGTATTCAGGGTGAGGTGGAGCAGGATGACCGTACATTGGGTCTCGCAAGGCCATCAAATAAACTCACACATGTTGTCTTGCCTGATCTGTTAGAGGCCACTCTTTGTCACCACAGGTAACCAGATGAGTATTGATTGATAATTCTACCCAAGTGGTTTTTTTTCCAAGTGAAGAAATGCCCTTGTCAGTTTGTTGATAAATAAAATGTTGGAATGTGATAGTAATGAGAAGAGAAGCCACTTCACTAGTGGGAATTTACCAAATATCGTATCTTTTCAGTGTCTTTCCTCGGGAGCTGAAGGAGGTGTTTGCATCATGGAAACAGCAGTGCCTCAAAAGGGGAAAGCAGGATATCAGCGAACGTCTGATCAGTGCCTCACTTTTCCTCCGGTTCCTTTGCCCAGCCATCATGTCTCCAAGTCTCTTCAACCTCACGCAGGAGTACCCTGATGAGAATACCTCTCGTGCCCTCACACTAATTGCAAAGGTTCTCCAAAACTTAGCAAATTTCACAAGGCAGGTGATTTTTTATTATTTTTAATGATCATTAAGGGATTTGCTGTTAGGTTATCATTGTGACGTGGGTTATTTCATATAAAAGATTTGGCAACAGCTGTAACTTATGAGTATATGAGCATAGAGCATAGAGCTATACTCTATGAGTATATAAAAAGGTAAAGGTTCCCCCCGCACATTTGTGCAGTCGTGTCTGACTCTAGGGGCCAGTGCTCATCTCCGTTTGTTAGCCGAAGAGCCAGCATTGTCCGAAGATACTTCCATGGTCATGTGGCCGCATGACACGCACGGAACGCGTGTCATATGAGTATATGGAGACCCGTATATATGCTGAAATACCATGTTTAAGACTGTTCATTTGAAAGTTACATTTCTCTGTTTCAGATCAGAAAGCTACAAAAACATTACAAACGAAGTCTTTTATTCCTTTTCTTATCTAATTTGTTTCTTTTATTCCAGTTTTATATATGGTCTTATTAATGTTCTATGTTTTATATCCTGTACTTTGATATGGCCTAATGGCTAATCAGTAATAAACTATACTATAAACAGAAGTCCCCACTTGAATAATCGGATGGGGGATGGTGGTGCATGATAACAGAAGGCTTGGATCCCACCAGCCCAACCATTTGCTCTGGAACAATGGTGGATGGGTTGCATCCTAGGCCAGTGTTTAGAGAAGGGGAATCAACCTGTCCTTAGCCCCAGATGCTGGAATGGAAAAGTGTTTGGCTCTCACTAGTGGTGTCCAGGATCACACTACATTACTTTCCCCAGTAGAAGCAAACCCCAAATCTTTTTATTTGGCATTGTGTGTTAGTGATGTTGCAGAAGTATCTGCAGAATGACCCTCCCGCTGAATGCAACTAACACACTGCCCCCATGGGTACGGAGGGAGATCTTTTTACCCCAAAGCTTTAGAAAAAGGATTTTCCTCAAGACAGTAGTAAAAGATGACATACTAAATTCATTCAAATCAAGTCTGGTAGTTTGGACTTGACTTGCTACCAGTACAGATCGGGGCTGAAGAAGATAATGGTATTATTAACAGGTGGCCTCCTGTGCAGTTTTTCTTCTTTTCAGCTCTAATCTCTGACAAATAAACTTTGTGAAGCCAAGAAAAACTCTACAGCAGTGCTTTCCAAACTCCCACTGTTGGCGACACATGAATGGTGGCAGCGGCGGTGTGGGGGTGCGCGCGGCGGCGGCGTGCACGGTGGCGGCGTGGGGGTGCACGCAGCAGAGGCAGTGTGTACAGCGGCGGCCTTGTGTTTTCCGCTAAAACCCGGAAGTGCTGATGGCTCACCACTGCCATCGCACACAGCAGCAACGCGCCATCACCACTTCCGGGTTTTGTCGTGACAAACTAAAGTGTCACAACACACAGTTTGGAAAGCTATGCTCTACAGATTGTTCAAACACAGATAACCCGGGGGGGGGGGATGGACGGGGAGAGAGAGAATACATACCAGGAAAGAAAGACTGCTCTCCCAAACTAACTTTGTCTATAGTGACTGCCTGCAACATTATTTAAATGGGTATAAATTTGGACACTGCCATTCAGTCACAGAAATATTGTTTAGCTCTTTGAATATCTTAAGGAATGTTGTGAGACCACCCTGTTTCCCTTGGAAACTTCCTGCCAAACCTCCTGACTTTCTTCCTCCTCTCTCTTTCTGTTTCCCTCTCTCTTCCAATCAGATTTGGAAACAAAGAAGAATATATTATCTTTATGAATGGCTTTCTGGAACATGAATGGGGAAATATGAAATGCTTCTTGGCAGAAATTTCTAACGAGGACACCATTTCTAATAAGCCAGGATTTGGAGGATACATAGATCTGGGAAAGGAGTTTGCTGTCTTGCATTCCTTGCTGTGGGAAGTTGTCTGTCAGCTGGACAAGGTAATCTAGTCGGACGGCTGGGGAGGGCTGGCTGGACTGCAGAGTCATTTAGTAAGGATAACTTTATTCTCTCCAAGGAGGGTCCACAAACTGCTTCCTGGGAAATGGTTGAAGTTAACATTAACTTTTTTAAAAGTAAGGGATTATAAGGTCTGTCCATTTCCTAAAAGAGCATAGACTAATTGCATCAGGAATCAGTAGGAGGACAGTGGTGAAATGTAATTGGTGCTGAATTTTCACCCCTTTGGGCTTGGGTTAAGTTGCATTTTTAAATTAATCCTTCCTAAACTCTAAAACAAATGGAAGTATTTCCCCTATCCTATCCACCATGTGTGTTGCTTTAAAACAATTCTGTTTTAAAGAAAGTTATGTTTGATACCTTATCTTCTCCCAGAATGAAAGCCATGCTCTAGTGGTTTGGAGAGAGCCAGTTTGGTGTAGTGATCAAGGCACCAGGCTAGGAACCAGGAGACTGTGAGTTCTAGTCCCGCCTTAGGCACAAAGCCAGCTGGGTGACCTTGGGCCAGTCACTCTCACTCAGCCCTAGGAAGGAGGCAATGGCAAACCGCTTCCGAAAAACCTTGTCAGGAGAACTACAGGGACTAGTCCAGGCAGTCACCAGGAGTCAGTTCTGACTCAAAGGCATATACATACATACGTGCACATTCCTAACTGGTGCTGCTTCCTTTTTTGAAAATCATCAATGATGATCAGGCAAAGAGATAGTATCATATGGAGGGATCACTTGAGATCCAATCCAGGAAGTTATGGAACACTTTTTGACCAGTATAGTTGTGTTTATAAACAAACGATAAGCTTAATGTTAATTCCTGTCAGTAGTTTTAAGACAAAGTCTGATTTAAATACCTTTGTGTATTCACTTTGCACTTCCTTGTGGTTTCTTTCAGTGCTCTTGCCTAATTGCCAGTCTCAGACTATATCAGCATGCATTCAACTGACCACAACCTCCCCCCACAGACAAAAATGTCCTTCCAACAAAAATGCTTTTTTAGTTTTCTGAATTACACTTTGATTTAGTAGTGATTTTAGTATTACTCCATCCCACCCTGTCCCCACTGAAGGCCATTAGTGGCCTGCTAGGACCACTGAAGGGAGCAGAGCTTAACGCAGTGTAAGCACGTGCACAGAAAAAGAATATTATCAAAAATAGAGTTAACGAGCACGTTACAGAAATACAGGTTATTGATCTTACACACTTAGCCCACCCAAGCATAAAGAATCACACGCTTAGACAAAGTAGGTTCAAATGTAAGTAAAAGAGTCTTACTGATTTATTTGATCTAGTTACATCATGGCTAGGCCCAAGATGGAGAGAGAGGCAAGCACATGCTTCTCCCGATGGCAGAAGGAGAGAGTGAAGAAGTAGGAAGAAGTGAGAGGGGCACAACAAAGAGTTTCCCCCATAGGTATATAGAGAATCTGCATCCTAGAGCAAACTCATCCACATGCTAATGAGGCATGCTGATTTGCAGGATCTCCAACACCCACTACCCTGGGCTTTGATTGCAGTTTGCTTTGCAGGATAGATTTGCATTAGTTTTATGAGCATTAACGTTTTATTTTGGAAGATCAGTTTTTAATTTCTATTTCCTTTTCTTTCCTCAATGTCTGCTGTACCCTCTTTCGTCTCCTCCATCCATCTGGTCACCGTGGTCCACTACTCCGTAACAATGCATTGTGTTTTTTCACACCCACATGCAAATGCCCATCTTCTTTCTTTACAACCTCCGCTCCTCCATCCACATTCATCATTGTTTAATTTTAAAAAAACTGAAATGATGGATGCCACGGTGCTTATTGTCGAATCAGGGTGAAAATTCCTTCCTACAGGCAACGGTAGAAAAATTGGGACCTTTGCCACGCATCCTCACTGACATTGCGAAGGCTACAACAAACCCAACGCCAATCCAGCAACAGTTGAGACGTTTGGCAGATCATAATTCAAGCCCCAATGTCAGTCTCTCTTCTGGGCTGCAAAAAATATTTGAAGACCCTGCTGACAGGTATGCACTGTTTGGCTATTGCTGAAAGGATGTGGAAGAAAGAGAGATGCATATCTTGTTCAGCTGGATAGGAAAAGGAAGAACTAAAATTCAGAATAATTAGAGTAAATACCTCTATTACAGGAACCACGCTTTGCTTAAAACAATAGTTTAGTTATGATAGTGCTTTATCCTCCTAACTGGATAATTGGTTTATCCAGCCCAGTATTTTCAACTCTACGTGTGCTTCTCCCAGTCACAAGCTTTATCCAGGTTTGCTACTTGATATATTTTTAATTGGCAATAATAGGATGAGCTCTTCTATGTGCAATCATGTACTCTATCAATGTGAACCTCAGCCTCTCCTATAAATTCAGAAACTCTGTGTGTGTCAGACTTACAGTCTGAGGAGGTACAATCCAAAATTCTACTGCCACAATTTATGAGTTCCTGCAAACTGCCAATAAGCTTTGGTCACAGCTGACACTGGTTAATCAGATATTGTACTCACAGTGTGATAAGAGGAGTATTAAGAATAGATAACTTGTATGCAAACATGGCACCCTGCTGATAAGTCAAGAATTTATTTTCTTGTATTAACAGTATTTAACATGGTATAATGGATAAGAATATTCTTGCTACTTCATCACAGTGATCCTTAACAACAAAAGTAGGCTAATCATATATTCCCCTTTAACGAGGAGGCTTTGTGAATCATGGATCAGACATCACACTGTGCGGTTTACTGTGTAGGAGTTCTCATTTCACAGCAAAGATTGAAAGGACGCTGCCTCATTTTCCCAAGATTTTTTTTAATGCAAGTTTTAAATATCTATTGCTATGACAAATAAGGACTCCCTGTTCACCAACAAGGGGGCAAGCTGTGCCAAAGCTGGTTTTTATCTTACCTTTTACATCACAAATGATTAATACAGGCATGCTGGGCAGACAGAACTTCTTTGGAACGACTGAGGTTTTATGTTTTATGTGCTTTTTGTCCATACAAAAGGATAGACATCTGAAAGGAGTAATTTCTCCCCATTATGGCCTTTTTACTTATGCTTATGGGTGGAGCCATTAATGGAAATACAGAACAAAAATAAAAGCAGTAAAGTGTATAGTTTCTATGATTCACCTGCAACAATAGGGAGCCTTGTGAATAGACTGATGCAGGCTAAAAGTATTAAGATTAGAATGCTAAAATGAAATTATAGGTTAGGCATTGCGTTTGAGTTAGTTAGAATCTCTACCAGGGTGGAGCCAAATGCTCCTTTTCAGAACCAAGCAGTCAGCAACTCATCTTTTTGAACAATCGTTGCTTCTGAATGGGAGTCAAAATGACTCTTGGTTCCATTCCTATTCAGAAATGACACCACTGCCCACCTAGGCTATTCCACTTGGATAACGCATAACATGGAGGTTAATATGGAACCATGCCTGAGAAATTGCTTAAGCAGAAATAGGCATGTGTACATGCAAATAAACAGATACAAATTTAAGTTCATAATTGTTTTGATTGTCTTTCAGTGAACTCAAGTTGAAGTCTGCCCCTCCAGAAAATGAAGCTTATTTCAAAGGCAAATTGCTCTTGATGCAGCAGACCTCATCCCGGAGTGTGACTTATTCAGATCAAGGCGACGAGACCAATCTGCCCAATGTCCGAAGCATATCACTGATGAATCTCCAGGATCCCAATGTCACACAGTGTGAATCTGGATCCATGATGCATGATGCCCCTGTACGTTTATCTGGCAGCCAGATTTCAGTCATCCAGGTGGCAAATATCAAGCAGCTCCATAGAACACCACAGACTACCCCCCAAGTCAGGAGACCTCTTCACTCAGCACTAAACCAGCAAGGCGTTCTTCAGGCCCTTTTTTTCCAGAATCCGGTTTATCATCTCAATAATTCTCCTCAGCCAATGCCTAAAATGTCCATGGAATCTAGCCTGGATAACCTGAGTGTCACCAGTTCCCGAAGCCAGAATAGTGAAGACCTTAAACTCAGTGTGCCCAGCAATAGCAGCATGGAGGATTATGCCAAACGCAGCGTCCAGAATGAAGATTTTTCTGGGCGGGGCCCCATACTGGACAAACAAGCTATGCCACCTCATCAGAATAGCACTCTGCAGACCCAAATCCACAAAATGGACCAAGCAGGGCCCAGTGCGATGGTCAGAGCACCCCACTCACTTCCCCACAGTGCTTCTCTTCGAAGTACAGGCAGCATGTCTGTAGCATCTGCCACGATGGCAAGGGAACCTCTTCAGGAGGGGAATCAGTCCCGGCAGCAGTCTTCCTCCTCTCGAGAAAGCCCAGTTCCCAAAGTGCGAGCCATTCAGCGGCAGCAGACACAACAGGTAGGATCATCTGCTTTTTTAAAATCTCTAAATAGGAGACTACATTTTCTTTTTTAGGATACATATTTTGTGAGACATATGATCTGCAGTATTTTTGTGGTATGTACGACGGGAGAAATAGGAAACTGTTTGCAACTGGCTCCTTTGGAATCATGAACAAGAAGGGTTTATGATGTAGAAAAATAGCCCTCTCCATCCATCCATCCATCCATCCTTCATTCATGGTTTTGCTACCCACAGTAAAGTCTTTCTCATTTCTGTACTTTATTCCTTGCATGAAATGGCAGGCATCCTTTCACAGATGCGTAAAGTACATTTTTCACAGCCTTGGTATTTGCAGTACTATAGTTGGAATGGTGCCCCAGAGAGTAACGAAGGCCATTCGTAGTTTGGTCTGCCTCCTCAGCCTCTACGCTCTCTGTTCCTTGGGCAACAGCTGTTCCGAGGCACGTGAATAGAATTGTGTCTCCAGCAACGAGCAAAATAATCACACTATCTCAGTCTTGGGCTTGACATTTGGCATGTTTACAAAGAAGATTGAAGGGATATTATATTTGGTGACTAAACTGTGTGCCTGTTTTATTTACACTTGTGTGTATGCATGTGTATGTATATATATGAGAGAAAAAAATAACTTTACCAAATGGAAAATACAGCATACATGAATAGAGAATTTGGGAGGGGGGGTATGATAAAGACATTCTTCAGAAATAGGTAAAGGAGGAAATGATATCACCTATTTACTAGTTTCCCACCTAATTACTTATTATGACATATATAATGTTCTTTGAATGATCAAATAGTCATTTTAACAATTAAACATAGTGGTTTCCTTTGATCCTCTCAGCCTTTCTAGGCAGGCACTTCTAATGCTAAGAAAAATAATTTTGAATGGATGGAAAATACTGTTGGTTTCATTCATTCATTCATTCATTCATTCATTCATTCATTCATTCATTCATTATGTTTATATAGCTGCCCATCTCACAAAATGTGACTCTGGGTGGCACACAATAAAAAAATTAAAAAGCTATGTAAAAAACAATCAACAATTAAAAATATATATTACAATTTTAAAAAAAGGCAAGGAGAGAGCGACAGATATTAACAACAGTGGAGCCATCTCAACCACTCACTGTTCCCTTGGAGCCCCCAAGCCTCCTGATGACATAACTAAGTCTTGAGGGATTTGTGAAAACTTAAAAGGGATGGAGTCAGCCTGACCTGGGGGGGGGATGATGTTCCATAAGGCAGGTGCTGTTTCACAAAGCTGCTCCCAGGTTCGGCTTATGGTCAATCACTCACACACAGCCTGTTGAGGCACGCGGATCTTGTCTGCCCCCCTTGCTTTCTACCTAGGTTTTCCAGATAGGTGCGGCTTGAGCAGACAAGACACACAGCCCTGGTCAACAGCCGGGGAAATAATTAGGATTACACACACAAATAACTTCCAACCGAACACTGAGGCACAACACGGAGACCCAGTAAATTTAAAATAACAGCCAAACTTTACTGGTTGCAAGGTACATTTGCTCTTCCTCACACGCACACGCACACACATCCACGCACACACAAACACATCCACACTAACCAGGTCCTTCCAACTAGGCTGCCAGGCAACTAGCCAGAGGGACAGAAGCCGCCAAGTCTGGATCCAAGAATGACTCAAGGAGTGTGCGGGCTTAGGGACCCCTTTTATCCCCAAAAGGCTTTGCTTGGTTGATTCACAAGACTGGCAGCTACTCTTGCCTTGTTAATTTACAAGTCTGGTAGCTGTTGATGGGATTGGGGTGAGGGTTTCCATGTGCACAGGCCCATCTTCCTCTGTCTGGTTCAGGTGACACATTTTTCCTTTTGTTTCCTTAAGGACTTGCTTCCTTCTTATCTACCTCCCCAAAGGGATCTCATAGACAAGATTCCTGGCTTTGTCCTCTCTGCTTATGTGCCTGCTTCATCTCTAGGTTATGGCAGCTTCAGCCTAGTCTCACATATTACAGCGCCACGGCAGAAAAGGCCCGTCTCCAGGGACCCACCGGATGTAGCTATTTAGCAGATGGGACCTGCAACATACCTCTTCTGCCAGGTCTGATAGGGTGGGCAAATGTAGTCAGGAAGTGGCAGTCCCTCAGATAACCCAGCCCCATGCCATGAAGGACTTTAGAGGACAAAAACAGCATCTTGAATTGGACCTGGAAGCAAACTGGCAACCAATGCAGCTCGTGGAGCAGATCTGTAACATGTACTGTTCTAGGGACACACATAACTGCCTGCGCCGCCGCATTCTGCACTGGCTGAAGCTTCCAGATACTCTTCAAGGGCAGCCCCATGTAAAGCGCATTACAGTAGTCCATCTGGGAGGTGACCAGGGCATGAGTGACTGTGAGCAGAGCCTCCCAATCTAGGAACAGGTGCAACTGGCGCACAACACAAAGCTGTGCGAAGGCCCTCCTAGCCATGACTGCCACCTGCTCTTCAAGCAGGATTTGCGAGTCTAGAAGAACCCCCAAGTTGCACACCGGGTCTGTTTGGGGCAGCACAACCCTATCCAGAACCAAAGATGGCATAGTCCCAGAAACGGAAGGCCCCAAAACCCAGAGCCACTCAGTCTTGCCAGGGTTCGGTTGAAGCCTGTTGTTCCCCATCCAGATCCCTACAGCCTCCAGGCACTCACCCCTCACACCTCACCCCATGGTGGTGAATGAGCTCACCCAGAGGCTTCATGTAGAAGTTGAATAGGAGAGGAGACAGCACTGAACCCTGCAGCATCCCACATAGTAGGGGCCGAGGGTGGGTTCTCTACCCCCAGTCGCCACCAGCTGGTATTGACCCCAGAGAAAGGAGACAAACCAGCACAACTCAGTGCCACCCACCCCTAATCCTCAGAACCAGCCCAGAAGGAAACCATGGTTGATGGCATCGAACGCTGCTGAGAGGTCAAGCACCGCAAACATTGTTGCACATCCCGCTCCCGCCAGAGATCATCTAAAAGTGCAACCAGTGCCGTTTCTGTCCCTTACCCAGGCCTGAATCCTGACTGAAAGGGATTGTATAGCTGGGTATTGGTAAGTCGTTGGATACCATAGGCTATTTTGGCAGGCCAAGAAAACCAGCAGTGGTGAATTTTGCATAACATACTAAGAAAATTCAGGCACTCCTCTTCTAATCCATAAATCTCCTAGAAACAACTCTAATGGGGCATATGTGCTTGTACACAAATACATAGATGTGTGCGTGCCTGTATGCTTCTGCTGTCAATGTTGGTTAAAAAGACATTTTCATATGATTACCCTCCAGGGAGGAACATTTGTGTCCTTCGGGGTATATTCCTGGAAATGCTGGCAAATAAACAAGCACTTACTTGAAGAAAGTAGAGACTTGTGCAGCTGGGTTCTTGATGCCCGGTGGGAAGAGGAGGAATAGCTTCTTGCTGCGATTGATGCCTTTGTGGGGCCACCATGTAAATCCAGAGATCTCCTTTTGCAACCTGACTGCTCATCTCGATTGATGAATTTCCTTCTGTTCCCTTATTGAAAACAAAGCATGTGGTCTTGCTTCAAACAGCTGTGGCGGTGTTTGTGATGTTATGAGATCCTCTGGCATCCCTTGATGCTGCCCCTGTGCCTCCAGTCAGTGTAATTGTTCTCTCCATCAAAGCCTCAGGCTACTGAGAGTGCCAATTTTTCCTCCCCCGACTCCAGTGAGTTGAACCCATTTGTTGTTCATTCCATTCTTCCAGAAACTGATGCTCTTTGGTACTTTGCAAGCATAAGGGATGTTTCCATGAATACTGGCACATATTTTTAAATTACAAATTATGTACCAATGCATAAGACAAAAAGGCTGTGATCATTCTCCTGTTTGAAAACAGGAAAATCAACCATTATTCAAATCTCTAACAATACACATGTGTTCCTTCAGAGCAGCAGTAAGAACATAGTAGTCCTTAAGTTTATGTTGGAGAGAATGACATTTTAAAGAAGACTCCTTCTTTTTCTATTCTTGCCTTTGGTAGGTACAGTATTCCATAAGTTACTATGGTGATTTACTGCCACTGAGAAATTATATAAAACTGCGCGAAGGCTAGAATTGTCTTTTTGTTAAAGAAATCTAAGATTTCAGGTACAAGCTTAGAAGTACATGATGCCTGCATACCGCCTATCTGAGATGATGGAGTGAATTAGAGAAATGGAAGCAATATATTTCTGTAGGTGGATACATGAATGCATGACTTTCCATCTAGCTTAAACATTGTCCTTGGTTCCTTTCCAATCATCTTTGCTTATATTTTTCACTTTGAAAGATGTGGTTAAAACATCTTTCATTTTTAAAGAACAATTGTCTCACATCAAAATGTCTATTCATGAGTAATATACGAGTAAGACAAATACTGTGGTCAGAGTTTACTGTCACCTTTTGTGCTTTTGTAAAAGTGTGTAAAAGAAGCATGTGTTCGGTATCTTTACTGCATATGTTCGTATTTCTAACTCCCAAATAATAATAATAATAATAATAATAATAATAATAATAATAATAAAAAATGTGCAAAACTGCCCTAGGGATTGAAGTGTAAATTAAGCATGAGGATGATAAATAGCCAATGGACACGGGTCACAATATTTTTTTCCCCAGTGCAGACTGAGCCCTACTGAAAACTTTCTCAGAATTTGTTTTTGAAAGTCATCTAGGGAAACTAACAAGGATGCTTCAGATTTGGTGAATTCCAAATCAATTCTGTGGTTCTCTGGGGCAAAATAGGGTACCCTTCAAAATGACTATAGCTATGTCTGAATATTTTTGATGTTTCAAAGGCAGAAAAGCAGGACATCTGCAAAATTTATTGATTCATGTATTTTGTTTCCATGCATGGAATATGGCAAGGTATTCATGAGAGTTCTAGTCCAAAATATGTAGACAGCACCAGAGTGTCTATACCCCGATATTGTTTCTACAATGAATGGAAATGGCCAAATTAGCAGAAGCATAGCAAATGGTTCCCCCAGTTATCTCATCCTTCTTGGAATAGTTCCAGGATAAAAAATGGCCTTTCTAAGCCATCTATATAGACTACATCAGCTGTTCTCTTTCCTGAATACCAAGGAAGCTGATATTGCATATTTTCTGTTTTTTCTGCAGGAGATAAGAACACAGTCGCTAGTTGTACTCACCTACTTTCTATGTAGGGTTCCAATTAATAGCATACTACCAGTGGGGATGCTGCCTAGGAGTTGTGTTCTGCTACATACATTTTCATCCAAATATAACTAGCTTTCCTTGCTTCCTCTATACCAGGGCTTTCCAAAGTTTTTCCCGCGGCGACACACCAACCGGCGTTGGTGTGTCGCCGCGGGAAAACCCAGAAGTGCGGCAGCGCGCAAAAACCCAGAAGCGCTGCTGCCGCTTTCGGGTTTTGCGCGCTGCAGTTGGTGTGTCACCGCAGGAAAACCCGGAAGCGCTGATGATGATCAGCGCTTCCGGGTTGTTTGGCGACACACCAGACTGTGTGTGGCGACACACTTTTGTGTCGCCACACACAGTTTGGAAAGCTCTGCTCTATACTGTGGTCCTATTCAGTGTAGTCTAAATCACAGAGAGACTTACTTCATCAGCTGAAGATAGCTTGGCTATCACTGTCAGACTTAAAGCAACTTTGCAGCTGCAGAGAAGCTACAATTTCTTATTTCTTTGAGTACTCATGGGCATCCTAAGTATGACCAGATGTGGAAATGGTATTTACACTACTTTCCCTCTTTTGGTGTTCAGATACTCTAAAACCTGCCTCTTCTAAGATGCTAGAGTTGCTATAAATTGTGAGTTATGTGCATTTCAGCAATTGAGGAATATGCTTAGATCCTACAGCCAACAGATCCAAGTTAGTGAAATTGGTTCAAGGCAGGGTGGATATGTAGAACAGGGCCTGCCCAAGCCTTCCACTGTTGTCTGGCGAGATGCTGCCCATGGAGTTCTAAGCTTGCACTAAAACTAGAGTGGCAGTGCTCTGATTGTGACATAGTAAGATAGTTGCAAGCAACCTGGAACAAACATACAGATATTAGAAAACCAACTCTGGAGTTTAAATTCATTTGAGATCCATACCACATCTCAGCATACCCCAAACAGTCTAAATTTACAAGGAAACATTGCACATTTAAAAAATAAAAATATGGAGACCAATATTTGGATAGTTTTTTTCTGTTTTAAAGTGGCAAAATATTAAGCCCTTAAGAAGATAAAAATAAGTCTATTTTTTAATAGTGTGTCTAACACCAAAGTGTAGAACATTTTTGATTGCTTCCTTTTGAAATCAGAGCAAAGTCATTCCACTCCAAGGGGATATTTTTTTTACATCCAAAATGAGCAAACATTTTCCTGAATAAAAAGAGACATCATAACAATTAACTGGTGTTCTTACATATATCTGTCCATTGAAATAATGAACATTCTTTTGCACTTTTCTCACTGACATTCAAGGAAATATGATTGATGCTCCCCACATACGTATATCTTCATCTACAAGTTACCAGAGTGGGTTGATATTACAACATGGAGAAACTGCTCCCAATCACTGGCCAAAGTGTGGTTTGGCCCCAGATTGTATTCTGGGCAGTGAACAAGTCTCTCTTTTGCTCTCAAACTCTACTTGCAGATGCAGTCCCCTGTAGACTCAGCTACTATGTCACCCGTGGAAAGGACAGCTGCTTGGGTCTTAAACAATGGACAGTATGAACAAGTGGAGGAAGATGCAGAGCAAAATCAGGATGAAGCCAATCATACAGAAAAGGTAACAATTCTGTGTGTTCTAGGTTCTAGCCACATCAATAAGAAGTCACTGGAAGAGATAATATGCTGAGGTCAACAGGATAAAGTTGCACAGCTCTCTTTTTCAATTATCAAACATCTGGATGCTGCTGGTTTTGCTCTGTCAGTGCCTGGAAGCTACAGTCAGTTAATTGAGGGCCATGCCAGGTAGAAGTTGTGTCCAGATAAATCAGGAATGCTGAAGATGGCTCCCTTCATATTGTAGATTGAGCTGATTTTCCTGTTCTTTGGGGCTCAGTTTCCTTTTAAAAATGTTTGTAGTCAGAGAGTTGTTTTTAACCCAAGCCCTTGCAACAGCAGCCAAGACTTCTTTGTCGCAGCTTCTCTTGCTTTTCCGGCTGGACCCCTTCTCGGACGCAGGGGATGCTAGAAAGATCATCTATGCTGCCACTCCCTTCAAGATTTCCTGCTCTAATGCCCTTGGAAGGCAACTCAGGAGCTCCAGCGAAGGGAAGGTGCTGCATAACCTAGTGAAAATGAGCAAGGCTGTGCAAACACATCCAGCTGATTTTCTTCGTGCTGGTCATGATTCCCAGTATGTTTGCAGGTTCAGTGTTTTCGCATACTAATAAAGTCCTTCACAACCTGAGTCCCCCATGTCAACGTAGGACCTGCTTCAAATACCAGTTCCATATAAAGTAAGCAAAAGCTTAATGTTTCTGAAATGAATTTCTTTTTTAAATTCTTTAGGCCTTTCAATTGTGTCTCTCTCAACTTACTTTGCTTCAGCTGGCTTGTTTGCTTTTGCTGATGCTTCTTATTTAGGGAGAGATGGAAGATTACAAGTTTCTAGAAATTACTGTGTATTATTTCTCTTTCACGCTCCCTTGAGCCCTGGAAAACTGGCTCATGAATTAATAAATAATGAACACTTTGACCCCCCCTTCCTCCCACCTTCAGTATCAGCAAGAGATAGCCAAGCTCAAGGATCGCCTGAAGGCATCGAGTCGCCGGCTGGAGGAATACGAGCAGCGCCTCCTAGCGCAGGAGCAGCAAATGCAGAAACTCCTACTGGAGCACAGATCGATGCTGGAGGACAGCAAGGAGCGGCTGCGAAAGCAGCAGGAGGAGAAGGACAGCCAGATGAAGAGCATCATCAGCAGGTGAGGGAGGGAGGGGCTGGGAAACCTGAAGGGATCAAGAACGTTCTCTGTATTTCCAGCAGGGGCACCTTGTGACATGCAACCATTGTTTGCTCAATGGAAAACTATCTTTATCTGGCATAGAGGAGGAGGAGGAGGAGGTGTTTATAGTCTAAATTCATGCTGTTATTTGATGTAGTTAAACCAAATTCCATGAATAGGCAACCTGAGTTCAAGTACTGTATAGTGTATATTCAGTTTCATTGCAATGGAATTTAGGCCACGTGGTTTTAGACCTACAAGCTGGGAATTCTGGAAGTTGAAACTCCAATGCATCCAGATAACATCTGGGCTGGTGTGGGCATCCCAGTTTCCTTGTAGCACCCACTCAGACAACATGGAGCTTATTCACTGAAATGCTTGCTTAAGGAACAAAACAGCAGGCGGCAATCCTTTCATCTTTAGCATCCTTTCTAAGCTGATGCCTGTCAATGACGCTCCAGATGCCACACAGATTACTCTCCAAATTCTTGCCTTTCTTCTAGGTTAATGGCTGTGGAAGAAGAATTAAAGAAAGACCATGCAGAAATGCAAGCAACCATTGATGCTAAGCAGAAAATAATTGAGGCACAGGTAAGGAGCAATGTTTGTATTTATTTATTATTTATTATTTATTATTTGAATTTATCCCCGCCCATCTCTACCATGGTAGACTCTAGATTTAGCAACACTATTGCCACCCCCTGCCATTCCTTATCCTTTAACTGTTCCTTATTCTGAAACTAAGGCTCCGAGTCCTGTTTTTGGTATACCAGAGTGTTTTGTTCGGAGTATGACCACCAGAACTTTATAAAAATAGTCTTATTATATAAAAACTATTTACAATTATAAGTCCATAATATGAGGAGGGGCATGGTGGCTCACCGGGTAAGACACCAGGCTTGTTGATCGGAAGATCGCAAGTTCGGAGGTTCGAATCCCTAGCCCTGCATGCGGAGTGAGCTCCCGCACTAGCTCCAGCTCTTGCCAACCTAGCAATTCGAAAGCATGCAAATGCAAGTAGATGAATAGGTACCACTTCGGTGGGTAGGTAACAGCGTTCTGCGTGCGTCATGCAGCCACATGACCGTGGAAGTGTCTTCGGACAACGCTGGCTCTTTCGCTAACAAACAGAGATGAGCACCGGCCCCTAGAGTCGGACACGACTCCACAAATGTGCGGGGGGAACCTTTACCTTTAATATGACTGAAGAATACTGGATCAACTGGATGTGCTTGGAGGTAGGCAGCTATGCAGTAGCACAAGCTAAAGTTCAGCAACAAGTAGGACAACAGTCCTGGATCAAGACGCTAGGTAGGTAAGTTCAAACTAGGAAACTCAGGATCAGTTCTTCTGAATTACTGGGAGCAAGGCTGACAAGGCTGGACTGAAGTCTTTGGAACTAGGATAGCAGGATAGATGAAATGAGGTTCTTCTGAATTCTCAGGACAAGCTGGGCGCTCTAACTGACTGGACTGGAACTGCAAGGCAGACTGGACTTGTTATTCAGGAACACTGGGCTGGAACTGCAAGGCAGACTGGACTGGTTCCTCTAGGACACTGGACTGGAACTTCAAGGCAGACTGGACTGGTTCCCGCAAAGCAGACTGGACTGGAACCTCTGGAACCCTGGACTGGAACTGCAAGGCAGACTGGACTGGTTCCCGCAAAGCAGACTGGACTGGAACCTCTGGAACCCTGGACTGGAACTGCAAGGCAGACTGGACTGGTTCCCGCAAGGCAGACTGGACTGGAACCTCTGGGACACTGGACTGGAACTGCAAGGCAGACTGGACTGCTTCCCACAAGGCAGACTGGACTGGAACCACAAGGAACAGAATGGGAGCTGCAAGGCAGACTAGGCTACTATCACTAGGCAACGCTGCCTGTAAACCAGGCAGAACAGGATACGATAAACTAGAAAGGCCCCCAATGACAGAACGAGGTGACCTGAAATCAACACAATGAGACACACAGGGGTGAGCAAAGTACTTAGCTGAAGCTTTGATGCGATGCCTTGCCAAGGCGGACGAACACTGTGAAGCTGTAGGCGCCAGCTGACGAATACTCAGAATGACTGAAGCTCTCCTGGTAGGGCTTGCTGAAGAACTATGAGCTAAAGTTCCATTCCCACTTGATGCTGAAGCGATCTGGGCTTTTGATGCAGCTGGGATGAATTCAGAAATGAGTTGAGGATCTGACTCGGGTTCTGCAGTGGCTACAGGACAGGCTTCCAAGGTAGGTTCTGGCTGGACGTCTCCTGAAGAAGCTATTAGCTCAGTAGAACGTTTGTCACTGGCAGCCTGATGCTTGCGCTGGCACCCTTTTATCCTGTTTTCGGCGCGCCTTCTCTCCTCGGGAGCCAATAAGGACTCCCTCTGTTTGGCGTGCTTATGCGCCCGCCTCTCTCTGGCACTGATTGGAGCCGAACTAGGAAGTAAGTCAGGAGCGCCAATTGGCTTCTCAGGATTCTCCCGTGCTGCTGGGTCATCCCCGGGTCCGGACTCCTGCACCTGTTCATCACAAGATGGATCACGAGTATCGCACTTTTGACCCTGCATCAGTTGCTGCTCAGTATCAGTTTCGTTTCTGAGGTAAGTTTAGTTTCCCTCTAACTCAGAGTCAGAGTCAGAGTGAACTCTGACACAGAGGCAGCATCTCTGTGGGGCAAGTAATACCCTGTTCCCTTCAAGGTAAGATGGTGTTTTTCTTAGCCTGGAAAATAATGGATCAACGTGTCTATCATCCTGACACTCAAAGCTTCATGTGCTCAGAGCCACTGTTGTAGAACTCTGTCCAATGCACAATGCTGTGGATCACAGCTTTCAGTTGCACTTATTGTGAGATAAAACAAAACAGGACAAAATAGGACTTAAGACACAGACAAAATAATTTTGGTCTCTTCTTTATGCTACCCTTATGAGACCCTGTACATGGAAAATGCCATTTGCCTATAGAATTATTTCATACTTTAACACTGATCAATGTTAAAGAATCACTAAGAATCTTTCAGCATTAGCCACATTTCCCTGAATGTACCGAGATGAAAGAGCTAGATGAAACTTCTATTGGCTGCTTTTTCTAAATCTCCCATGGCTTTTGTTGTTGTTGTTGTTGTTGTTGTTCCTTCGAGTCAGTGTTGACTCCTGGTGACTGCCTGGACAAGTTCTTGCAGTTTTCTTGGCAAGATTTCCGAAATAGTTTGTCATTGCCTCCTTCCTAGCACTGAGAGAGTGAGTAGCTGGCCCAAGGTCACCCAGCTGGCTTCATGCCTAAACTGGGACTTGAATTCACGGTCTCCCAGTTTCTAGCCTGATGCCTTAACCATGACACCAAACTGGCTCATTCCATGGCATTCCATCCACTTAAATATACTCATGATATTACTTTGATTATAACTCAGGTTTATAAGTAACTATTTGCCTGGTGTCTGTGATGAGTATAAATTTTCTCCAGGTGAATTATTCAGAAGCAGGGATTTAAGGGGTTTTTTTGCCCTATGGCCCAACTTTGTCAATATTTCTTTATCAGAAATATTTTCTGAGGATTTATTTGAAAAGCTGATTTTAAGTATAGAATAACCCCATGGAGTTTACTATATGGAATGCTGGAGGCTGAATCAAGATAGTGGCTAAACTGAAATCAAATTTCCCCAGCTCACTGAGTTGATAGAAGCATGATTTCTGTTCCTTAATAAATCTATGAATGATGTTCAATGTTGGTGGCTGAGGACTAGGCCCACATGGGCTATCTCCAAGCCCATGATTTTTTCGCAGCAGCCGAGAATCTAGCTGAAGGCTTTGTGATAAGCCATTGCAACAAGAGAGTGGACAGCAAAAGCCCCAGGCAGAACTGGCTGCGTGAGCAGTGTGCGGCCCTTGCTTTATCCTACCAAATTGCAGAGAAGCCTTGTGGAATCAGGAACTGCATAGACGTTGATTTCTCACCCTGTGCTTAGAATGTCCTCTTCCCCTCTACCCACCAGCAAATCCTCTTTCTTTCTTTTTCTGTCAGTCTGTTTTTGCTGGATGGGGATGTGGCAGCCTGTATATCACTACTGCTCTCCTCCCCACCCATCCTTAATCAACAGAGCTGTACTGTGGCCTAAGCCTCCTTTTGTAATGGCAATCGACATCATCACTGTGTTAAACTACAGCTCTTAAAAGGGGGGTGAGATAATTCAAGCAGGCAAGTATGTCCAATCAGGGCTCTAGCTGAGCACTGTCCTGGCCTGCCCCGGTGTACCTGTATTTCCCCACCCCGGCCCTTACACATTTCAGTTTCTGCTGCTCTCTGAATTTCTTTCAGACGCTGTTTGAAACATCCTGGGATGGATGGATGGATGGATGGATGGATGGATGGATGGATGGATGGATTCATTCATTCATTCATTCATTCATTCATTCATTCATTCATTCATTCATTCATTCATTCGATTTCTCACTGCCCAACTCCCTCAAGGGACTCTGGGATTACCTTGCACTTCCTTCTGGGATGAAAAGGAGAGTAGGCTCCTTCTCCTTAAAGCTCACAAACTCATGCCTTCCAGAATAATATTTTTGTATGCTTTGTTTTCCAAATCATGTTATTTCTCTCACATAATTACAACAAAGTCAAAGTAGTGACAGGGAAGAGAAACAGCTTCTGGTTCTTTTGCCAAGTTCTGCTTTGAAACCGGTTCTGTAGCACTATCACATTACAGTAATAGTGAGAGCATTTCATTTGGAATTTACATTCATTCTTGAGTTTGAAGTGCAAGTACGTTGTGCTGGGGAGTTTGCCTGCATATGATTTGGGGCCAGTCTAAAAAGTGGGTTGAGGCATCTAAAAATCCAGCTTTTCTCAGATATTTTCCAAACGAGGCTATACAATTAGATTAGATATATTTCCATTCAGGGTATGGCATGGTGTGGTGTGGTATGGGACAGTGTACAGTACGGCGTACAGTACGGTATGGTGTACAGTACAGTACGGTGTATGATGTTTAGTATTTATTTTTAAGTCCAGAGTTTTAGAAGCTAGCATAGAGAGATCAATAAAGTAAACTTTTGCAATAAAAATATAGTTGCATTTATTCAAACTAAAAGAACATATTTACAATCTCTTTCACCTCCAGAGAGGCACAGGCAGGCAAAAAACAAACAACTTACATTTGAATAGATACAGATAAGCAGTCTTTAGGACTTAACAGTGGATCACCTTTTTGTACAACTTAACTTCTTGAACATAAACAATCATTTACCATAGCAACCCAGCAACATGTGATCGCCCCAGCTCAGCCAAGCTGAAGCAAGCATACCTCACATGGTAACAAACACAAAGATAAGCCTTATATGGTAATTGGAATGTTAATGCTTTGGAGTCCTTCTGGCGCCAAAGGTAAGAAAAAAAAATTAGCTCAGCTTGTCCTTTTAAACTGAGGCTTGTAACCCAGATTCTTCCAGATCACAAAATAAAAAAATACAACATATGATACGGTATGGTATGGGTTCATCAACACCTAAATGGATCTTAATGGAAATGAATGGATACTTGCCTGCAAATAATTTGTGAACCCAGCATCCAGTAGCTCCAGTGATGTGGGACATTATTAGTGGGGGTCATAAACTTAGGCTTTGCAACTCTTAAAATATTTATTTTTTTACATTATTGTGGAAATATTATTTCTGAGAAGGAACTGATGGTTTTGTAGGGAGATGGGGAGTGAGGTCCAGTCAGACAAAAACCTGGAATTTTTAAAAATGAGAGTTGAGTGTAGGCAATTTCATGACTCTACAGTTGCCTTTTTTCACGAACACATTCCATCTGTATATTTGCACATATTAGTTGTCTTTTCAAACTTAGTGCTTTCCAGATGCACGCCTAAACCTTCTCTGTAGCAATCAGTGACAGGACTCTGTCCGACAACCACATTTCACATTATTCCCGACTATGTCCAAGTGGGAAGATGGGTAACGAACACCTTACTCCTTCACAGGACACTAATTTTATCACAGTCCTCTGGGAGAGCCAAAACAGTACTGAGATTATTGAATATTCTCAAACTATGCCAAGATACAATGGCTATATTATTCCTAGTTTATTAAATAATAGATTATTCCATTCTGGGTATGCATGAATGCAAGGCTAAATGGTATTGGATAGTTTGTGATTCAGGGATCATGTTATTACCGGACTTGTAAATAAGTTAAATAATGACACCTATGAGCCCAATATGGAATAGATAATAAATTGCTTGTATTTTGCCAGATATTAAACTTGTCACATAAATATTAATATGGTGGGTCATCCAACAGCTCTCTGGGATACCTTGATTGGTCATAAACTTATATGTGAAACATCTTCTCCAGTTTCCACATACTACTCAGGGTATAATTATTTTTGTATAGTTTTTAAATTTTATTTATTGTAACCCACCCAGAGTCCCTTGCATTTTCAAATTTGAAATTTGAAATAACTCAGTGTACAGCATTTCTCAAATATGTAGGTCTCAGATTTTGAACGACAGCCCCATTTAGGAGAAATTGCTCCATGATTTATCATATGGTGAAAATATGTACTGTATAGCTATCGTGTTATAAACTTCATTCCTATGGTTACTGTGGTGTTTTTGTAACTGGACAAAAACTGCCCTCAATAGTGTAAATAAATACATAAATAAATTAATTGCAGTCATTAACCAGCACAAGGGAATTGGTATTCAAATATCCAAAATATCCAAAACTAAATTGACAATATCAGGATAATTAGGAAAAGTACCTATAGACAAGGAATTTTGATTTAGCTCAAGCTACACATATGCAACAAGGAGAAAAGAGATTAAAATTAGCAATCCAGGTAATATAAACTTTGAAATAGCAATATCAAATACAAATACAATACAGTGCTTCTCAGCCTTTTGGCTAAGATCAAGTGTAGTATCCCTTAGTAGTCTGTCTCTTCATTCCCTTGTATAAAATTCCATCAGCAGACCTAATGAGATTAACCTCTTTGCTCTTTGAGAAAGGTGATTTGTTCAGTATTTCTGCTTGTGTTTTCCATATTTGTTGTTGTTTGTTTTTCTTCTCCTCCTTCACATTCTTCCCATGCACAACTGTTGATGATACGCGTGCACAGCTGTTGATGTTCTGTGAAAATGTATTTGCCCCTTTCGGCTTTTTGGATTTTTTGCATGTCTTTGCCATTGTTATCAGAGCATCATGTGGATCCTACTGATATTAAAACTCAGTGTTTTGGAATGGTTAAGTCAAGGTCCTGCAAAACCCCAGAGAATGCTTATGGCAGGACCTGAAATGAGGAACAGGTAATGCTAAAAAATCCTCAAATATTATTGAGTTCAAGCAGTTTGCCATGGAGAAATGAGCCAAGATTCCTTCTGCATCCTCACACTGCTGGAATTTGATTGCAATTATAGTCCTCAGTGTATCAAGTCATCTTCAGGTTGGTGTCTTTGGAGATCCCAGACTCTATATGCAGCCTACACTCTGGAATAAATCTGCCCTTTTATCCCTCAACTGCCTTTTCCTGTTTTCCTTTGTGTAAAAGCAAATCCTTAAACTTCTGTTTTCTTCTGGATTGTGCCTCAGTATTTCTTTGTGACCCACGTGTACATGTGTAATTGGCAGCTTCCACAGAAGAGATGCTGGACAGCTGAAAGAGGCAAGCCTGTTGCATTCTGCTGCAAAACACTGGCCAGGCTGGATGGGCTAGGAAAAACTCTTGAAAGAAGTGATGAGACACTGGTTTTACCTGGTTTCAAATCTAGTAAAGCCTAGTTGCTGTGAACCTAGACCATAGCTTTCCAAACTGTGTGTCGCGACACTTTAATGTGTTGCAACACAGTTTAGTGTGTTGCGACACAACCTGGAAGTGGAAGTGCGCGGCGGCGGCGACTACGGCATCGGCGCAACATCAGCGCTTCCGCGTTTTAGCGGAAAACACGAGGCCGCCGCCGTACACACCACTGCCGCACGCGCCACCGCCGTGCATGCCCCCACCGCCGTGCGCGCCCCTGCACCGCCGCTGCTGCAGTTGGTGTGTCGCCAACGGCGGCAGTTTGGAAAGCACTGACCTAGACAAATGTGATCTTGTTTGGTTTTGTTTTCTGTTGTTCCTGCAGGAGAAAAGGATCCTCTCCCTGGATTCAGCCAACACAAGGTTGATGAGTGCCCTAACTCAAGTGAAGGAACACTACAGCATGCAGGCCCGGAGCAGCGTCTCTCCTACTAATCCCCCCAGGCTTTCCATCACAGAGAATGGAGAATTTAGGAACAGCAGCTGCTAACTTCAAGTTCTCTCACCAAGCAAATTGCCACCTTCATTTCTCGTGCCCACTCCAAGGCTGGTTGCCCAACTCCCTTGGTGTTCTCCCAAACTACCTGCTTGAAAGCAGAAACTTTCAGGGGAAACTGGAGAATATGGATGCAGGGACTGATTTCCACCACCAGATAATGACCTACACTACCAACCTGCCTGGGCTTCCTTTCAATATTGCAACTGGTAGACACATTTCCACATTTCACCTTACTAGTTTTTCAGCTTGCCTCTCTAAATCTCGACCATGGCAGCAACTTGTTGTGTGCTTCAGGGTACATAGGGCAGAACAGGCATCACTTGTTGTCTGACTAGGTAAGCACAGAAAAAACTGCTTAATAAAAGTCAGGGATCACAAAACTTAAAAAATAAATTATATTGAAAAAGTATGTTAATTTTTTAATAATTAAAAGTTTCAAAAACCAAAAAAAATTTAAGATGTAACAGTTAAGTTTTAAAAGTTAAACATCTTAAGTTTAAGTTTTAAACGTTTTGTTAAAAATATGTTATTTGGGATTTAACATATTGCTGACCACTATTCACCGCTATTTAGGTTTTTTATCTTTGGTTAGATCCCTCTGATTCCTTCTGTAAACTGTTTTTTCGGCAGTTTATTGTTTTTACATTTTAGATTTAGATGTTATTAACATTGTCAGCAGTTTACATAGATCAAGAGCGAGGAGTTTTATCTGAAATGCACTACCTCCCCTCACCTTCCATTCCACCACTGAGACTGACACTCGATAGCAGGTGAGGCAGGAATACTATTCAAGAGTCTTTACTGAAGACATTTCACCCAGCTGGTGGAAGAAGCTGCATCGTGCAAGTCATCCATTATCTCCTTAACATTTCCTAGCTGTCAGGGATGACTCTATATATGTTTCTTATGGAGGGCTGTTTTCTTCATCTCCTACATTTGTAATTGTGTTGGCATCTTGACAACCCTGTCCATTCCTGCTCACAGCCCCACCCTTTCCTCTTGGTGACCTGGCACTCCATCCCCATGTTAACCAAATCCCTAGGTACCTACCTAGTCCAGCAGGCATCTTTTTTACACGGGAAGGCAGTTGACTCTCTCTCTCAGGTAGGTTTCTTCTCCACACAGGGCAAAAGAGGGAGTCCTCCTTCCTTTCTCGCTGTCATGTTCCTGCCTGATGGCTTCAGAGTGCACTGTTAGCTTGTCCTGAACAGTTCACATCAGGCTATCGAGATACTCCTTTAACACAGGAAAAGTAACTGTACAGAAAATTATGTCCTTACAGAACAAAAATAACTCATTTAACAGAAGGAGAATAAAAATGTGAATGCATCTGCTGTCACACAGCCTGTTCACTAAACCACTCTTCCAGCTGTCCCTTTCCTCACTGGGAACTACCTTTTTTCTTCCTCAGTGAACCATCCTTATTGTTTTTTCTCTCGATGGCCAGGTGTCTGTCATCTTCTTCTGGATAAAGAGAGAAAACAACCTCTTTAATAGTCAGGGGAGCACAGCCCTTAGATACAGAACCTTTCTGTGGTGTTCCCAGAGAGTAGGGAGCAGGAAAATGCATATAGAGTCTTCCCCAGTAGCAAGGCATTCAAGAGACTAGACTTCAAGGAGTCATTTAATCAGCAAACTGAAAGCAAGCAACGAGAGTCCCAAGCGGTGGGCAGAAGCCTCCAGAGGCCTAGGCTAGGGCTTGGCAAACAGTGGCCCATGGGCCAAACCTGGCCCGCTGCCTCTTCGTACAGCCTGCAAGTGAATCACTAGGGCTGATCTCCTGGTGCAAGGGACAGGACTGAGGGCTGGGGCAGGGTGACCTGGGCGGTACTGGTAGCCTTTCAGCTTCCTTCTTGGCAAGCTGGCACTGTCCAAAGGCTACCACACAAAGGCTACCACACTCCTTGGCCTGCAGATCTGCCAAACACACCCACAGAGGTGGAGAACGGGCAGGATCTGGCCCTTTCCAGAACATGCTTCCTGCCCCTGGTCTAGACATTCCGAGGGGCGGAGTTTCAGGATGCCAGAGGTTCAAGGTCGTGGGCACACGAAGTCCAGCCAAGTTGGTTCTTTCCAACAAGGGAGGCTCAGCCAATGGTGGCTTCTATGCCTGCACCCAGTGGAGACCATTCAAGGCTGGAAACTGCTTGGCTGGGTAACAAGACGCCCCAAGTGCTTTTGCTCTGCTCACCGTAAGACACAGCTGCTCGGGGAGTGGCTCCTGGTCCTCTGACTGCAGGGGCAGCTGCTCTTGGCGACTGCTGGTCAGATCAGCTTTAGGCGCCTGGTTGGTCACCATCTCCTCGGGCTGGTGCTCGTCTGGCGCCCCCAGAACAAGCTTCTCGCCATCAGGATCCTCTGAGTCTCAGCTGCCCATGGCGTGAGCCCCTTTGCCCTCTTCCAGGAATGAATGAGCAAAAAGCCCAGAAAGCTAAAAAGGGTAGAGGAACTTTTCTTTCTTAATAAGGCAGGATCCTAACATAGTGGAGAGAAGTAGGGCTGCATTTTGGCTCTCCCCAAAGCAACTTTTCCTGCATCTACAATAATCACTGAGAAAAGACCACAGCTGCTATTATATTTGGTATGATTTCAGGGTTACTGACACCATGTTTCTTATTAATAAAAAGGTAAGCTAATGAGATCCTACTGCCATACAGCCAGTTCTCTTAGAGCACAAAGTTGCGTTCCTAGAAACCCTTGTGCTATGCAAAATTGTGCAATATGAATAACAGGGCTTCTGGAAAAACTAGACTTAGGGGCAGACTGCTCAAGAAGGAAAACACATTTGTAACCGAAACATTGCCAAAAAACCTCCACATCGTCCTAATAAAGTGCTTCCATAGTTGAAAAACACATTAAATTCTTCCGGGTCTTAGTTTGAAAAGAAGTGAAGGACAGGGCGTGAAGGGGAGTTGAGGCTGCAGATTAATGGAGACAATGAGGGAAGAGGGTGATTATCATCACCAGAATTGGCAGACAGAGGGGATGCAGATGCAGGCTGGGGATGAAATGTCACCCCAGAACTGCAGGGCTGCAGTTTGTCTTCCGTCTCTTTCGGGGGTGTTTGCTTAAAAAACACATCTAGCGTCTGTTGCTTTGCCATCTTCCTTCTTTCACAACGAAGCTGCTTTCTATGGCTCCGAATAAGATTGACGGACTGCTGTTCTGCTCCTTTCAGCATTGCAATTCGTAGCCTCTGGCCATTGTGAGTTCTCTCAGGGGACTCAGATCTGATGATAGTTCTGAACTGGAAAGTTGTTTTATGGTGGCTTCCCTGCTTTCCCCAAAGTTCCTCTGTGTGGGACCGAAGCAGCTTATCTAAGTCCTCTTCTTCCTCTTCATCAAACCAAGCCTGCAATTGGGAAGCTTTTTTGCAGGAACAAAGTCTTTAAAATTACAAATAAAATTGGGTAGAAGGGGCTGCCGAAGACCATGCAAACGCTCGTTTTCATCTCATTCCAGGCCTCCACAATAACATGCGTTGCATTCTTAACGTTGAATTCCTTCCACGGTTCAAGAAAGGTTTGTGCATTCTCACCCTCGGTAGCTGTGATCAGCATCTTTTTTATATATATAAATTTTATTAGGATTTTAAAATACATAGTTAAAAGTGATCAGCATCTTAAATGTGTGCTTTGTATAGTAATATTTAAAGGCGGCAATAACTCCTTGATCAAGCGGCTGGATAAGAGAAGTTGAATTAGGGGGCAAAGGCAAGAACTTGAAGTTTGGAGGGAGTTTAGCAAGGGTCAGTGCCTTGTCCAAAACAACTATAATTTTCACATCCAGGAGGAGCGGGATTGCCTATCTCTATTCAAGTCTGGTCTCACATTATAGTCACAAAAGACCTGTATAGGAGAGATTCTAAAAATCCCCAGATAAATTCTCATCCTTAATAGCACAGGTGGAATAGTCAGATAGTTCACAGAGAACATAATCCTCTTTCTGCCATTTCAGCCAGAAAAAACTCAGCACCAGAATCACTTCACCCTGCCATATTTTGACTTTAAGAGGAATATTTCCTCCTCCTTTATCACTACAAGGCATTCCTTGATTAAATGTCAAAGGCATTTCTTTATTTATTTTCCTTTATTCATTCTTGTAAATATAATATGTTTAATATGAATTGAAATGATAACAACCCTTCTCTTACACAGTTTTTCAATTGCTTAGATGAGGGGTCGGCAAAACCTTTTCTGATCTCGCCCCTCCTCTGCCGCTGTGGAGGCCACTGGGAAGCTGCCGCTGCCCAGGCTGCCCACCCCGGCCCTCGGCCACCATTGGCCAACTCCTGACCGAGAAGAATGCAGCATTTATTATTGTATCCTCTCCTCAGATGTGTTTTATTTTTAAAAAAAAACCCTATGAATAGCTGCCAGTTTTCTGGAAATTTATTTGTCAAAAATTTCTTTCCTCTTCCTTCTGTTTTTGCAGGAAGCTTACATGTTAACAAACATTCCTTCACCATTTCTTCACGGACTGTTTCCTTTTTTGTTTCTTTCCATTATAATTTTGGCCCCTGGTAACAAAAACAGTGGCAGATACAGCTCCTTTTAGATTCTGGAATTCTGACTGTTTTGAAATGGGAATGATTTACAGTCTAAATATGGGGAACAAGCCCTGCCAGTTTTGAGCAGAAAAGTATTCAGTGCTTCCTTAACCCTGCACCAATCCCTACTTTCTCCAAACAACTCCTTCACCCACAGTGCATTTTATCTCCGTTATCACTGCTATAAAAATCAACAGACTTTATCAAATTAGCATTTTATTTATTTATTTATTTGTTTGTTTGTTCAACTTATATGACCGCCCATCTCCCCCCATGGGGAACTCTGGGTGGTTCACAACAAATAAGTTAAAATAAAATCTAAAAATATATAAAACCACAATATATACAGTACAATAAATAATTATAAAATCCAGATGGACGAGGTATTCATTAAAAGAAGGACATTAAAATTAGGGGATTAGCCACCCCCATGAGGAACTATCCCTTCCTCCTTCCCATGCCAGGCGGCAGAACCAGGTCTTCAGCTCTTTCCTAAAGGTCGGGAGGGAGGAAATCTGTCTCAACTCTGGGGGCAAGATGTTCCATAGAGTGGGCGCTGTCACAGAGAAGGCCCGCCTCCTAGACCCCATCAGATGGCATTCTCTAATTGATGGGGTTCGTAGCAGGCCCTCTCTGGATGACCGGGTGGGGCGGGTCGATAACATGGGGATAAGACGGTCCCTCAGGTATTCTGGTCCAATGCCATGTAGGGCTTTAAAGGTGATAACCAACACCTTGAATTGTACCCGGAAGCAAACCGGCACCCAATGTAGCTCGCAGAGCAAAGGTGTTACATGTGCAGATCTTGGAGCACCCAAAACTGCCCGCGCAGCCGCATTCTGCACCAGCTGAAGCTTCCAGATAGTCTTCAAGGGTAGCCCCATGTACAGCGCATTGCAATAATCTACATGGGAGATGACGAGAGCATGAGTGACTGTACGGAGGGCATCGCGCTCCAGGAATGGGCGTAACTGGCGCACTAACCGAAGTTGTGCAAAAGCCCTCCTAGCCACGACTGCCACCTGCTCTTCGAGCAGGAGTCGTGAGTCTAGAAGAACCCCCAGATTACGCACCGGTTCTGAACAGGGTAGTGCTACCCCATCGAGAACCAAAGATGATAATTTCCCAGAAGACGCTAAGCCATTTTCCATTTTCCCACCCACAAAAATCAAATTGTCTTCTAAGTATAGAAAATCCTTGTGATGGATTATAATCTGTGCAGTGAGGGAACCGAAGCAAGCTTTTTTAGATTTACCCATTTTTAATTTTTAAAAAGTATGTATTAAAAAGCATTTTAACATAATTAAAACTTAAAATTCAACTCTTGAAAGAGGAATTAGTTGAACTGTTCCTTTAAGAGAACAGAGAGGCTTTGTTGATTTGTATTTCAGCTAAGATGAATGCCATCATTTCCTACATCTGGTGCACATGAAGCCCAGTCAAAACTACAAGGTACCATGATACTATGTGGTAGAATTTGAGACTGCCAACATTTCCATAGTGCCTTTCGCTGCATTAGGGCTTTCCCCCCTCCACCCCAGATAAAGCAATTTGTTAAAGATTTAATGAAATCCTTAATTGCTACTTGGATTGTTCTGTATTCATGTTTTTTAAACAGAGGGAAAAGACAAATGCAGGCAATAAAATCATTTCATTATCACATTCCCAAATAGCCTCAGACACGTTTCTTAAACTAGGGTATCTCCTAGATCCGCCTGGGATCAACATTCTGCTCCAGTGGGAAACCCGCTGTGCTGTTGAATGAAGCCCTCGCACGTCTGTCATGATCATGGTCAGTGCATGGTGGCAGCAGGCTGGAAGAGACACCAAGTCTCAGGAAGGCTGAATTTTATACTCTGAAAGAAGCGGAATCGTTCTGGGACCATTGATAGGTTCCCTAACGGGGAGGAGGTCTATGCATTTGTATCAATGTGCCATTTTCAAATGAGAAAGAACTGGATTAGGGAAATAGTTCCACTTGGCTGTCTCTTAGCCATGAAAAAGAAAACGTTGCAGTTTCAGAAATCTGAACTTGTAGGCAACTTTGTGATAATCTGGGTTATGACTCTAATGCTTCCTCCCCAAATTTAGTTTGGTGTTGGTAAAATGATATTTATGACCTTTTATTAGACTATACCCCATAGAGATGGGGCGGGAAACATATGCTGGTGAGAGCTTTTATGAATTTTGTAAGTACAACAGAACTGCTTTCTTCAGGGCCTTAATAAAAATTATCTTACCAGACATTTATTTTCAATGTTAGCTTTGAATAATTTATTTCTATCTGGACTGCCCCTTTATTTTCTGGCTCCACCCCCCCACCCCCAAAAACACAGCCCTGTATTTTTCTGCCAGTAGTGCTGGATTCCTGAGGTCTCCAGGATCTACTTCTGCATTTCATTGTCTGGGTTTGTTCTAAAGATGATTTATTTTTGTTCTGTGAATATTTTTGAACAGGTTCTTGTAATATGTACAGATAGAGATACATTTGAAGTCTTTTATTGATATTCCTATGAAGAATTACAAAATAAACTTTAACTTTAAACAGTTTTGTCTGTCTTTGTCTGCATTCATGAAAGCTTGAGCAGTTACAGAACTGTTGAATATTCCCAACCTTGACAATAAACTTATAACAAGGTTCACACTCTCATGGCTGACCTTCAGTCATTCACATGGTTTCTTAGCACAGCAGTCTAGTGTGACATGCTGTCCCAGAGAAAGAAAGAAATGAACCAAGCTCATGCAAACCATAGATAGGAAATTAAAGGTTGCACTAGAAACTACTGAAAAGCGGTATTTTGGAAGATGTGAGTGAGCGTAAGTGAGTGAGGTTTTCTAAATGCAATGGAAGCTGCTGAAAGCATTACCAAGATATTTGTGGACTCTCATCATGTGAAAGTTTCTCAGAGAAAAAGGTATAAGGGATCCATTTCTCTGGATGAGGCAGCATATGAGCCCATATGTGACAAAATCCGCATTGCATTCTTTAACGTTAGGATGGATGAAATGATCACTCAAAAGAGAGATTAGAAGTTTAGGGACAGATATGAATTCATTAGCAGAAATGAGTAATGAAAACAAAAGGTACAAAGCTGTACCTTCACACCTTGCGGGAGATATTGATTCTGCCAAGCAGGTGGTTGTATAATCAATCTCAAGCAAAACGCACAGCTTTGGCATACCTTCAGTTGGCTACTTGTAACATTCAAGTAGATATCCAAAGGGGTGTGATACTTGCATTTTTCTCATGGTGCCAGTTGTGTCTTGTGAGGCGTGATTTTCAAATCTTGAAAATTATAAAAAATTACGCTTTTCCATGTCACAAGAATACCCAGTTGGATTAGCCAATTCTGTTGTAAAAAAAAGGTTACCTGATCTGACAGGAATTTTCATCCAAAAAGTTAAATCATCATCATCATCATCATCATCTGGCCTGTTACTGTTTGCTTTCATCTATGAATTTTGGGAACAGTACTTTCATGGCTACAACACAGGTTGAGAAATCTTACAATAAATTCATGTATATTAGAACTGGTCATTTGCTGAGAGATTAGAAAAAGCAATCTTCTGTGAGGACCAACAACAACACCTTTTTCCAGGGCCACAAAAACTCTAACGTCACCGCTGCCTTTTCTGTGCTTTGGGTTACACTGCTTACCACCCCCCCCCCCAAGGGTACAGCGGGACGAGTATCTAGCCATGTAGGTATCAGCTCATAACCCAGCTGGTACGGAATACTGCTCCCTGTTTGGCCGTTGGCTTAAGTCACACCTGCTCAGGGCATCTTAAGCCAAAGTTAGGTTTGAAGCCTGGAACAGTTTTCTTGAACGTCCATCATCCATACTAAACTTCCCACCCAAGATTTACAACAAATTGCTCTCTCTTGTTTATCTCTGTCTTACAAGAGAGGAAGCTGCCGTATCTCTGGAACACCTTGCCAACTCTAAGTTCATCAAGTGCCATCACTGCTCTCTTCCTATGAATTCCGTTTCTATTGAAAACTAGAACTATCAGTGTCTGATGTATGGATTATGTGGCAGCCTTTCTCAACCTGGTATAATTTCCATAGCTAACCCACAGGCACTGGTCAGGGAGAAGCTCTGCTATATTTCCTTCTGCTTTCCCTTTTTCCCCATCACTTCTCTTTGCATGTCCCTTAGGCCAATAATACAGTAAGTGTAGAGAAAAATGTCTTAAAAAAACAATTAAAAGGTATTGGTACCTAAATGTAACACAGCTCTATCAGTGGCAGGTACCAATAACAGAACTAAAATAGTTAAATGTAACGGAGAACAGCAGTGCAGCTAAGGTACAACAATGTCTTCTAGAAGCTGGTACTTTCCAAATGTATTGCTCTAAGATTCCCATAATCCTTCAGCCAATATAAAAAAGTTCCTCCATTTAAAACAATGAATGGGGGCATTCTCCAGTATAGGTAGTCCTCACTTAGCGACCTCAGTTGGGAACGGCAACTTGATCACTAAGCGCTGTGGTTGCTAAGCAGAAAATCACATGACCACGACAGGTTTACGACCTGACTTTCCCTTTGGTCATTAAGCAAAACTTCAATGACCGTGACTTACAATTTTACTTCAGACATCTCTATTAACTCTGCTTGTCAGAAGCCAGTTGTGAAGCAAACAAATGGCAATCATGTGACTCTGGGACGCTGTGACAATCGTAAATGTGAGGACTGCTTAAAAAGCTGTTTTTTTTTACACTGCCGTAACTTCAAACAGTCACTAAATGAGGCAGTCAGTAAGCGAGGACTACCTGTACTAAAAAAAGGTAAATTACAACTCTGTAGTATTTTCTAATTTTGGAATTTTAGGGACAAAACTAAATGTCAACATTTCTATTTCACAAATAGCAGCTGCTTGCTACTGTTAATAGATTAGAGATGCTTCTTTTTTTCAAAGAAAAATCTCTTTGTGTGATTACCTCTTTCTCCTGTCAAGTAAACATACGTGCACCAGTGTGCCTTTCCTATTGGCTCAAATGGTTCTTGGGAGAAACTTCAGCAGGACTTTTCCATGGTTTAAATCCCCCCTTGGGCATTTTTTTGTTGTTTATTCGTTCAGTCACTTCCGACTCTTCGTGACTTCATGGACCAGCCCATCCCAGAGCTTCCTGTCGGCCATCGCCACCCCCAGCTCCCCCACGGTCGAGTCCGTCACCTCCAGAATATCATCCATCTATCTTGCCCTTGGTCGGACCCTCTTCCTTTTGCCTTCCACTTTCCCTAGCATCAGCATCTTCTCCAGGGTATGCTGTCTTCTCATTATGTGGCCAGAGTACTTCAGTTTTGCCTTTAATATTCCTTCAAGTGAGCAGCCTGGCTTTATTTCCTGGAGTATGGACTGGTTTGATCTTCTTGCAGTCCAAGGCACTCTCAGAATTTTCCTCCAACACCACAGTTGAAAAGCATCTATCTTCCTTCTCTCAGCCTTCCTTATGGTCCAGCTCTTGCAGCCATAGGTTAGTATGGGGAATACCATTGCTTTAACTATGCGGATCTTTGTTGTCAGTGTGATGTCTCTGCTCTTAACTATTTTATCAAGCTTTGTCATTGCTCTCCTCCCAAGAAGTAGACGTCTTCTGATTTGCTTGAGGAACAAAACAGCAGGCGGCAATCCTTTCATCTTTAACATCCTTACTAAGCTAATGCGTGTCTTGTTTTCTTTTGATGATGCTCCAGATACCACACAGATTACTCTCCAAATTCTTGCCTTTCTTCTAGATTAATGGCTGTGGAGGAGGAATTAAAGAAAAATCATACAGAAATGCAAGCAACCATTGATGCTAAACAGAAAATAATTGAGGCACAGGTAAGGAGCAATGTTTGTATTTAGCAAGACTATTGCCACCCATTGCCATTCCTTATCCTTTAACTGTTCCTTATTCTGAAACTAAGGCTCTGAGTCCTGTTTTTGGTATACCAGAGGCAGCATCTCTGTGGGGCAAGTAATACCCTGTTCCCTTCAAGGTAAGATGGTGTTTTTCTTTGTTGTTGTTTATTCGTTCAGTCGTTTCTGACTCTTCGTGACTTCGTGGACCAGCCCACGCCAGAGCTTCCTGTCGGCCGTCACCATCCCCAGCTCCCCCATGGTTGAGTCCGTCACCTCCAGAACATCATCCATCCATCTTGCCCTTGGTCGGCCACTCTTCCTTTTGCCTTCCACTTTCCCTAGCATCAGCTTCTTCTCCAGGATATCCTGTATTCTCATTATGTGGCCAAAGTACTTCAGTTTTGCCTTTAATATCATTCCCTCAAGTGAGTAGTCTGGCTTTATTTCCTGGAGTATTGACTGGTTTGATCTTCTTGCAGTCCAAGGCACTCTCAGAATTTTCCTCCAACACCACAGTTCAAAAGCATATATCTTCCTTCGCTCAGCCTTCATTATGGTCCAGCTCTTGCAGCCATAGGTTAGTATGGGGAATACCATTGCTTTAACTATGTGGATCTTTGTTGTCAGTGTGATGTCTCTGCTCTTAACTATTTTATCAAGCTTTGTCATTGCTCTCCTCCCAAGAAGTAGATGTCTTCTGATTTCCTGGCTTCAGTCAGCATCTGCAGTAATCTTTGCGCCTAGAAATACAAAGTCTGTCACTGCCTCCACATTTTCTCCCTCTATTTGCCAGTTATCAATCAAGCTGGTTGCTATAATCTTGGTTTTTTTGAGGTTTAACTGCAACCCAGCTTTTGCACTTTCTTCTCTCACCGTCATAAAGCTCCTCAGCTCCTCCTCGCTTTCAGCCATCAAAGTGGTATCATCTGCATATCTGACATTGTTAATATTTCTTCCAGTGATTTTAACTCCAGCCTTGGATTCATCAAGCCCAGCACGTCGCATGATGTGTTCTGCGTACAGGTTGAATAGGTAGGGTGAGAGTATACAACCCTGCCGTACTCCTTTCCCAGTCTTAAACCAGTCCATTGTTCCGTAGTCTGTTCTTACCGTTGCTACTTGGTCGTTATACAGATCCTTGGGCACTATCCTGTGCCACGTTCACCCATTTCTGCTAATTTCAAAAAAAGAGATATCCACTCAATGATCTACATGACATACCAGTTTTCCCATTCTAGTTTCTTGCTGTTTTCAGGCTGCCTGAAATAGTATATTATGTAAAGATAGGATGACATCTTGTGGCAACCCAGCTGAAGTACATTAGTACTCATCTTTTTTTACATGCATTTTTTCAGAAGTAAAAATACAACAAGAAAGGGGACAAAAGAAAATGTGATTTGAGGATTGTGAGATAAAAATTATCTTTAATTTTTCAGCCCTTCCATTCCACCAAGACACAGCATAATTTTAGACTGTTCAAATAGCTTTAAAAAGGTAAAGGTACCCCCCGCACATTTGTGCAGTCGTGTCCGACTCTAGGGGCCGGTGCTCATCTCCGTTTGTTAGCCAAAGAGCCAGCGTTGTCCGAAGATGCTTCCACGGTCATGTGGCCGCATGACACGCGCGGAACGCTGTTACCTACCCACCAAACTACTACCTATTAATCTACTTGCATTTGCATGCTTTCGAATTGCTAGGTTGGCAAGAGCTGGAGCTAGTGCGGGAGCTCACTCCGCACGCAGGGCTAGAGATTCAAACCTCCGAACTTGCAATCTTCTGATCAACAAGCCTGGAGTCTTACCCACTGAGCCAACACACCCCCTCAAATAGCTTTAGGCCTTTTCAAATAGCTTTAAGAACAGGGGAATGGTGGATAAGGCTTTATGTCGAAGAAGAACTGGGCTACTTCCAATCTAACAAGCTCTTTTGTATAAACATACAGAGCAATAACAATGGTACCCACTTAATAATGGGAAGTGGCTCTTCCACTTTCTATATTTAGGAGTTATATTCAGTTCTTTATATGGTTCATAGCTAACCCTGGTAAGCTGGAAAGACCATCTGGAAAAGCTTGTTGATAGCAGCAGTAGCTGCTCTACCTCGTGAATGCAAAAAGAAGAAGAAGAATTCAAAGCATTATGTTCATGCTAAAACAAACATGTCCAATAGAGATGTGCATCATTGCTTTTATTTCTTCCTAAAGTGTCTTTTTATTGCTGATTGGTTAAGGCAACGGGCTAGAGACCAGGAGTCTGTGAGTTCTAGTCCCGCCTTAGGCACGAAAGCCGGCTGGGTGACCTTGGGCCAGTCCCTCTCTCTCAGCCCAACTCACCTCACAGGGTTGCTGTTGTGGGGAAAATAGGAGGAGGGAGTATTAGGTATAAAACAATAAAGGCAGGATAGAAAATAAATAATAGCTATATTTCTTATGCTTAAAAAATTTACTGGCTCTGTTTTGTTACAGTTGTACTGTAAGCACTTTCAACTTTTCCATGTGCAGTATATAAGTTGTCTCAATCAATTGCTTGGTAGCCCCATCTTTGACAATATTTTGATGCCAAACTAAAAGAACGAGGCCCAAAGAGATGTTACGATGACTTGCAAACGGTGCTCTCCTAGTGCTGTTGGTATACGAACCAGGGCAGCTCAGTGATTATTCTCAGAGCACTGAAGCAGTTGCAGCTTGGGAAGGCTTGGCGTGGCTTCTGGGGATATGCTAGTGCACAGCTTTCCAAACTTTTCATGTTGGTGACACACTTTTTAGACATGCATCATTTCTCGACACACTCTTATAGCAGGGTGCAAGGCAGGCACTAGGACCTGCGCGGAATCACAGCAGGGTTGGAGGCAGCAAGGCACAAGGCAGGCACTAGGACCTGCGCAGAATCCTGGCAGGGCTCAGAGGCAGCAGCAGCCGCGACACACCGAGACACTGCAGCCGACACACTAACGTGTCCCGACACACAGTTTGGAAAGCTCTGTGCTAGTGTGTTAACAGGCAACGCTGCCACAGGGGCCATCTGCCAACTGGGGAAAGCCTTCAAGGCAGCTTTAACTCTTTGAGGAGAGGTGCTTCACTCACCCAACAAGCTTTGGGGGATCCCCTTTGGAATGCTTTGCTCGGCCCTAATTTCTACTTATGTTGGTAATTAGGGAGAGCTTATGAATTTCAGAATTTGGCACCAAAACAAACCAGATACAGTAAGGAGAATCCTGTCTTAGAAATGTTAAGATGTTGGGAGGGGGAGGGGGCTGCAAAACATGATTTGTCATATGGACTGCAAGTTACTTATTTCTAAGTGTTATCTGCAATTGTTGCTCTTTAAAGAGTAAGATAGACAGTCCTGGAACTGTATGACATGGGAAAAAACAACCCTTATTTTATGATCAAGGAAGGTTGTAAACTTCACTCCTTATTAAAGCTGTTTGTTTGCTTCCCTTCCAACATTCATGGGAACATGAAACTGGAAATTAGAAGTCAGTTTCAAATTTCTTTTAATTTCTTTGGTGGAGTCAAGATAACAAGTTTAGTACAGCTAGTCTCAAATTTTCTGGATTCTGTGAGATCCGCATTCAGTCCCATCCCCATTACTTATTACTTTCCATGGTTCCTTAATTGAATTGTCAGTTGACTTTCCAGTTTATGAACACTGGAAGGTCATTTTCCACACTGCAGTGGCCCAAAAGGAATTTATCAAACAGAAGGAATGCCATAGCCAGCAACAGGCTGTGAGGTCTCAGCAGGTGGCAGCATCTGGTTGACCCGGCCTGCGCCCAGAACTAAAGCAGGGCTGAGCCTGGTTAGTGAGATAGCCAGGGAATACTAGGGCTGGAGGCTAGACTGGGAAGTACAGTAGAAGTCCCAGAAGAAGGCAGCGGTGGGCTGTCTCTGAGGTGCTGTGAAGAGAACGACATGGATGTCCCAATAGAGCCGCCAAGAACTGAGCTTTCTTTGAAGGAGGTTTTACCTCACCCTTGGAAGGAGAGAAATCTGCAGAGTAATGGTCTCATCTGGAGGCAGCACCAGAACAGAGGAACAATAAACTATTGTAATTACGGGTGAATACAAGTGCAAAACAGAAAGGTCACACAGCCACCATAGAAACATATTTAAGGATTCCCTTACTAACTTTGCTCAGACTGAAGAAGCTCCTTCGATAAGGAGCGAAACGTTTCCACTGAGAAGATAGAAATCCAGTTGACGTGATTCAAGCTACAGACAATGTCTCTTGTTCTTCGGCCTTTTCTAAAACCAGCTTAAATATCTGCCATTTCTCTTTCCATTCAGGACTCTAATCTGTGTTGGATGATCCTAACCATTCTTTTGCTAGCATATGAAATTAATGATATTGCATTATAGTTTGCACATTCTGTTAAATATCCTTTCTTTGGTATTGAAATGTAGATCAAACTCTTCCAAACTGTTGGCCATCATGCCATTCTCCATTGCTGGCATAGTTTGGTTAGTGCTTTTACTAATTTTTCTTCTTTTACTTGCCGTATTTCTGTAGTTATTCCATTAATTCCTGTATTTTTAACGTGATCTTAACGATCCTTCTTTAGATGATAAAGGGACTTAGAAATAACATCTCAAAAAAAAAAATAACCATGACCTAGCCCCAGGTGTAAGGTCACACAGCAACATATTTAAGGATTCCCTTACTAACTTTGCTCAGACTGAAGAAGCTCCTTGGATAAGGAGCGAAACGTTTCCACTGAGAAAATAGAAATCCAGTTGACATGATTCAAGCTACAGACAATTCCACCTGGATGACTGAGAACCTTCATAGACATATTCATTCCAGAAAGTTGTGCAATTGATATTGAACCAGGCTGGCAAGGGGTGGAAGCAGATAGAATAGATGAATTAAATTCTTGCTCTGGATTTTCACCGCCCACCTGTATTTTGTATGTAAGCTGCCACCTTTATCTGACACACAAAATCTGCTATCTGATATAACTTGTGCTAAAGCAGGGGTCGGCAAACTTTTTATGCCGGGAGCCATTTTGACATGCTCGTGCACATTTTGAAATGCTAGAGAGCCAGGGGGCGGGGTTTGCGGGCGGGGGCCAATTGCGTGGAAGGGGGCAGGGTTTGCGGGCGGGGGCCAATCGCGTTGAAGGGGGTGAGGTTTGAGGGCGGGGTCCAATCACGTGGAAGGGGGCGGGGTTTGCGGGCGGGAGACGGCGTCCACCCGGCCCAGCTGCCCGGGGTCCAGGGAGATCAGCTCCGGCGGGATCTGTGGCGAAGAGCGGCCGTGGGGGGGGGGGGCGGGCGGCGACGACAAGCGGCGCGCTTCAGGCTTTCAGCGCACCGCTTGTCGTCGCCGCCCCCCCCCCCACGGCCGCTCTTCGCCACAGATCCCGCCGGAGCTGAACTCCCTGGACCCCGGGCAGCTGGGCTTGCCTCCCTCCGCGAGGCCCAGGCGCGCTGGAAGCCAGTCCGGGCCTCCTCCTCCTCTGGCCTCCGCCGCCGGGCCCGCCCCCCTCGGCCGCTTCCGCCCGCCCGCGTTGAGCGAAGATGATGATGGGGGCGGGAAACAAGGCCTGCCCGCTTACCTGCCTGCTTGCCTCCCTCCGCGAGGCCCCCCGCTGCCTTCCCGGGATCCAAGCCAGTCCGGGGCCTTGCGGAGGGAGGCAAGCAGGCGCCCGCCCCCCTCGGCGCCTGTGCGGCTCCCCTGCGCCCTCCCACCCGCCCCAATAAGCCACGGCGGGGAGGCGCTGCTGGCCCGGGATGCGGCGCTGTCGGAGGCGGCGCAGGAGCGGCTGCAGGGGCTGCTGCGGCTGGAGATGGCACTGCCTCCCTGCCGCGCCGGGCCTTGCTCAGTGCGAGAGCCAGGGGGCGGGGTTTGCGGGTGGGGGCCTATCACGTGGAAGGGGCAGGGGTGAGTTCAGCTGCGGAAGAGCCACACTCAAGGGGCCAAAGAGCCGCATCTGGCTCGCGAGCCGCCATTTCCGACCCTTGTGCTAAAGTAATACAGATATGATCAAAACATAGGACACTTGTCACAGCACTTGATGCTTGCCCAGATGATGAGCTTACACTACAGTACGTTAAAGGTAAGCTTGTGGGTGAATACAAGTGCAAAACAGAAAGTGCAAACAACAAAGGTGCTCCACAAACAGAAACCGCTTTAAAAACTAAGGATCATACTAAAAGCTGTAATGTGCAACATGAACACGTGAATGTTTGTGTGCAAAAAGGCAGGTCATTTAAAGGCCAACTGCAGAGTCTGGAAAGCTAGAATGAATCAGCTAAAGAGAGAAGCTAAGCCCCCAAAGACCAAAAGTGTTAAAATGGAAGACACATCCGATACTGTGTGTGCCTTTCACTCCAAGGAAGGTGCCTGGTGTATTGACTCTCAAGTCGCATGATCAATGACAAGAATTTCTTCACTCATCTTGACCAAAGCAAAACAGAAAGGATTGCCACAGCTAATGGACAGTTTATGGTCTCAGTGGGAGCAGAGGAAGGTTACCTTTACTGCCCTGTCTCTCGGTCACTAGAAAGATAGGTAACAAAACGTGCTCATTCTACCAGCTCTTGGAAGTAACTTGTTATCTGTGAAGAAGCTAACTAAACAAGGGAATGTAGTTACATTCAAAGGTGACAGCTGCATGGTCACCAAAGGAAGTCACTTACTCGCAAAAGGAAAAACCACAGCTGAACTGCATAAGCTGGACTGCAATGAAATGGTGTGGGAGAGTTAGTTGCTGGGATAAACACAGGCACCTGTGCTGCCTCCCTCCCTCTTACTTCAAACATCTTCTCAGCGGCAGGATGGGGGAGTGGCAGATAAAAAGCCTCGTGGTAACAGCTGGGAGGAGGAGAGAGAAAGCAGGAGGAGAGTGCAGAGCTGGTGTGTTTGGAGATGTTGTAGCAGCCAGCCAGAAAGAAAACAAGCAAGCAACCAAGAGGAAAAGAAATGTGTTTGTTTTCCCCGCAGAGACTTGGAAGGTCCTGAGGAAACAACAGAACAAAGCAAAGTCCTGCAGAAACCGAGTGAGAAGGGGCAAGTGTTTGCAAACTGCCCAATTACAGACACTGGCTATAGTAGTAGTTGTAATAGTGCAGAACCTATGCTCAGAAATAAATAGCCTCACACCAAGATAGTGGATAACTATTTTACTAAAAGTTACTGCAGTTACAAAAGAGAAAGTTGCTTCTGAGGAAAGCGCGCACATTCCTTCATTGATATATACCCCCACAATCCCTCCCCCCTGTACAGGCCACTCAGGTGGTACTTCCAGGTCTTCAGACACACGATGACCCGATCCACCTTTGGCAGACTGCAGGCGAACGTATGCAGGCACGGCCTCTTCACCCTGTTAACTCTTTCCATGTCATTATCTCCGATACAAAGCAAAGAAGCTTTGAATCGGAGACCATGACATACTGCCCCACCTGAAAAAGATTAAACAGCAAGTTAAGAAAATATAACAATTTAGGAGGGTTTGAGAGGGTACTTCTTGTGGAAGTGAGCAATGAGCTTAGGGGCATTGACACTGGAGAGAGGAAGCCATTCAGGATCAGGAAAATCCTTCCAAGAAACCAAGTACTGCAGGTGGTTTCTGTGGATTCTGGAATCGAGGATCTGGTCAATTTCAAAATGTTCCTCACCATCGAGAACGATAGGAGTAGGTGAACGCTTGTTAGGATGCCAGACAGCGGAAGGCGTATGAGGCTTTAAAAGGCTGCGATGGAAAACAGGATGAACTTGACGAAGATATTTTGGTAATTGCAACCTGACAGCAACAGGGTTAATAACTGCGACAATGGGAAAAGGACCAATGAACTTAGCAGATAACTTCTTAGAAGGTCGCGTGGTGTTCAAGAATTTGGTGGAAAGGTAGACAAGGTCTCCAGGTTTCATGTCCCATTGAGGCTTCCTCTTCCGATCAGCAAAATGTTTGTAAGTCTTTTGTGCTTTCTGGAGGGCTCGGAGAATAACAGGCCATGACGAAGCAATCAAGTCACTCCAGTCCTTCGGGGGGTGGTTGGCTGGGAAATCTAGGTGGAGATCCGGAATCGGAACAAAATCATGTCCATGCACAACCTTGAAAGGTGACAACCCAGTAGAAGAGTGCACTGCATTATTGTAAGCAGCTTCAGCAAAAGGGAGCAACTCCACCCAGTTATCTTGTTGATAATTGAGGTAACAGCATAGGTATTGCTCAAGAGTGGCTTGGACCCGTTCAGAGGCTCCATCGGTCTCCGGATGGTTTGCAGAGCTAAGCGAGTGGGTGGTACCCAACAATTTTAGAAACGCTTTCCAAAACTTAGTGGTAAATTGAGAAGCACGATCTGAGATTATACGTGAGGGACAACCATGAGCACGGTAGATGTGGTGGAGAAAAAGTTTAGCCAAACGCTTCGCAGAAGGGATTTTCTTACACGGTATAAAATGGGCCTGTTTTGAAAACAAGTCAATTACAGTCCAAATTACAGTATTTCCTTCACTGTCAGGCAATTCAACGACAAAGTCCATAGCAATTTCCTCCCAGGGTCGAGTAGGAGATGCAACAGGTTGCAAGAGACCTTGCTGTTTCCCAACTTTACGTTTGGTTTGAGCGCAGGTGGGACATTCATTAATATAGTCTTTTACATCTTTGCGTAAAGATGACCACCAGAATTGCCTGCGTAACAAATGCAAAGTTTTTGTAAATCCAAAATGTCCAGCTGTTTTGAGATCATGAGCATGGTTGAGAGCTTCCTTGCGTAAAGAAGAAGAGACGTAAAGTTTATCAGCAAAATACAAGTGATTATGTTTGCACTGTAGTGTTGATTTGTTGTCTTTGAATCACGGGTCAGACTGTAAAGCGGAGTCGATGTTGAGCTGCCAAGTCGACGGCTGAGGCGTTGGAAGCGGGGTAGGTGTCTTAGCAGCTCGCCTGCGAGTGGTGACCATGAGTCCCAATTGTTTTCTCGAAAAAACAGTGTCAACCACTTCTTCTCATTGGCTGTCATGCTGAGGCATGCGGGACAAGGCATCAGCCATGAAATTGCGTTTGCCAGCAAAGTAATGGAGGGTAAAATCAAATCTGCTGAAAAACTGGGCCCAGCGGAGTTGTTTACCATTCAGTTGTTGAGGTGTTTGCAGCGCTTGCAAATTTTTATGATCAGTCCATACTTCAAAAGGGTGTTTAGCACCTTCCAAGAGGTGCCTCCAAGTAGTAAGGGCCGCCTTTACAGCATACGCTTCCTTTTCCCAAACATGCCAACGGCGTTCAGCTTCAGTAAATTTCTTAGACAAGTATGCACAAGGTTGCAAAACATCCTGAGAGTTCTTTTGGAATAACACAACTCCAATGGCAGAGTCAGAGGCATCTGTATGGACCACAAAAGGTACATCTGGGTCTGGGTGTTTTAGTACAGGGTACACTGTGAAGAGCGTCTTTAGCTGCTCGAAGGCACGTTGACAGTCAGAAGTCCAAGTAAGCTTAGCTCCAGGTTGAGGTGTCTTTTTTGACTCCCCTTTCCCTTTCGTTTTCAGCAAGTCTGTTAGCGGCAACACAATTTGCACGAACTGGTTAATGAACTGCCTGTAGTAGTTCGCGTACCCCAAAAAACTCTGGAGCTGCTTTTGTGTACGGGGTGGTTCCCAGGCCAACACATCTTGGACTTTGGCAGGGTCCATTCCCACTCCCTGATTCGAAATCCTATAACCCAGGTAGTCCAGTTCAGTTTTGTGGAATTCACATTTAGAAAGTTTGGCATACAATTTAGCTTCCCTGAGCTTTTGAAGTACTTTTTTCACCAAAATTTCATGTTCTTTTTCATTTTGGCTATAGATCAATATGTCATCGAGATAGACCAGTACTCCTTTGTATAAAAATACGTGTAGTACTTCGTTTACGTGCTGCATGAAGACTCCAGGGGCTCCAGCTAATCCGAATGGGAGCACCTTGTACTGGTAGGAACCCAAGGGGCAAATAAATGCTGTCTTCCATTCATCCCCAGGCTTGATGCGAATTCTGAAATAAGCTTCCCTTAAATCCAGTTTTGTAAATATTTTCCCTTTGGACAGGTGGGAGAGCATGTCCTGAATCAGAGGCAGGGGGTACTTGTTTGTGGTAGAGATGGCATTCAATCCTCTGTAATCAGTGCAAAGGCGGAGAGTGCCGTCCTTTTTGGCACGAAACAACACAGGGGCCGCCATTGGTGAGTTGGCTGGCTCAATAAATCCACGTGCCAAGTTCTTATCAATATACTCTCTTAGCACCTCCTTCTCTTTTTCAGACATTGCATACATTTTTGGTTTTGGCAAAGGGGCGTTTGGATCAAGGTTGATAGAGCAGTCTGCAGTCTGGTTCTCTGCTAGTTGATCTGCGTCCTGTTTACTGAACACATCTGTAAAACCCTGATATCTCGGTGGAATGCTATCCTCTTGTTTTTCTTCTGCTGGCAGGGCTTCGCATTCCACCATAACTCCCACTCCATTCTGTGTTGGTGCAGGCTCTGGGGGGCCCTGAGGGGTATATGTGCTGTCCGCAAATACCAACATCCCTGATTGCCAATCAATTTGTGGGTTGGCATTTCTTAGCCATTGTAATCCCAAAATGGTAGAGTAATGTGCTATAGGAGCCACTATAAAACTTAAAGTCTCTTTATGCCCTCCAGCTTTTAGGGCAACAGCTTCGGTGCAATGCTCCACAGCTCCTCCCTTAGCCTCTGATCCATCCAATTGAGTCAATATTATTGGGCACTTTAACCTTAGCAGCTTTAAGTCCAAGCCTGTGACAATAGCTGGCTCGTCACTGCTTTAGGTGTCTTTAGGCCTTACTGCTTGCCTGTCTTGTTCCTGATATGCTTCAACTGTAGACTCCCACGAGTCAGCGTCGGCCTCTCGGGATGACCTCACAGAATCCAGAGTAATTAAACTCTCCTCTTTTTTTAAGTCGGCCTCCCTTCTGGTAGCTGGAATCCCACCGACAGCTCCTTGTAGCTCCGGTTCCTCTCCCCCACCAGATTCAGGCCTCCATTCTCCGTCTGACATCTTCCAAGTGAACTCTCTCTGGAATGCTTTCCAGGTAGAATAAAAATTTCTGAGAAGCAACTTAATGTAATAGTGCAGAACCTATGCTCAGAAATAAATAGCCTCACACCAAGATAGTGGATAACTATTTTACTAAAAGTTACTGCGGTTACAAAAGTGAAAGTTGCTTCTGAGGAAAGCATGCGCGTTCCTTCATTGATATATGCCCCCACAATCCCTCCCCCCTGTACAGGCCACTCAGATGGTACTTCCAGGTCTTCAGACACACGATGACCTGATCCACCATTGGCAGACTGCACGCGAACGGATGCAGGCACGGACTCTTCACCCTGTTAACTCCTTCCATGTCATTATCTCCAATACGAAGCAAAGAAGCTTTGAATCAGAGACCATGACAGTAGTAAGATTGTGGTATTAGTAGCAAAATAAGAATAGTTAGATTACCTATGTATTAGCATAAGGATAGAAGTAGTTGTATAAAAAGGTAAAGGTTCCCCCCGCACATTTGTGCAGTCATGTCCGACTCTAGGGGCCGGTGCTCATCTCCGTTTGTTAGCTGAAGAGCCAGTGTTGTCCGAAGACGCTTCCACGGTCATGTGGCTGGCATGACACACGCGGAACGCTGTTACCTACCCACCAAAGTGGTACCTATTAATCTACTTGCATTTGCATGCTTTCGAATTGCTAGGTTGGCAAGAGCTGGGGCTAGTGCGGGAGCTCACTCCATCATGCGGGGCTAGGGATTCAAACCTCCAAACTTGCGATCTTCCAATCAACAAGCCTGGCATCTTAGAAGAACGTTGTAAAGTATAACTCCATTGGTAAGCTAAGGTTAGTTAGTTATAAGCTAGGATTGTTAGACATTAGCTACTCACATAGTCAGATAAGTACACTCTTTTATACTGTAAATAGATTGTTTATAATAAAAACACCTCTCCAACCTGTAAGGGGAGAGATAAAAACTCTAAGGGTTGTAGAGTACAGTGCTTTTTTGGAAGATCATTTTGAGCCTGGAACAATCAAACCTTGGGTATGAAAAAGAACCCATGACAAATTGGTGGCAGAGGTGGATACCCAAAGGTGGGATATCCAAAAGATCCAAAAGATTAAGGTGAGATTGGTTCAGACTCAAAAATCTTCCTAAGTGCTGTGTACGAAAAGAAAACAAACTTTGGTTGCTAAAGGCAGGGAATTTGGCCCTCGCAGACCTCAGACTTTGCAGGCAATAGCCCACATTCTGGCTGCAGAAACCAGACCCCTCACTAGAGCCTATATCAAACAAGCAAAGATGGAAAAGGCAAAAGGGGCTGATTCTCCTATAGACACAGAGGAGGCTACTACTCTGGTAGAGACAGGTGTCCAGCCTAGGCTGGTTGTTAAACCCAAGAAAAAGGTAGAACAGCCAGAAAAGGGGATAGGTCCAGATACTTGGGCCAACGTTGTTTCAGAAATGTTGAGGCAACAGCAAGAGGAAAGGCTTTGGTTAATTAAAAGAGAGGAAGAAGAACAGCTCTGCAGAGAGACAGAGAGAAGAGATAGGTTAGAATGGGAAAAGAGTGAGAGAGGCAAGGAGGGAAGAGATTAAGGGGCTGATAGACCTATTTAAAGGGATACAGTCTCCAGGAAGGGAACATTCACCTCTAGGATTTTCTGAACATATAGAGAGGGGAAGTGGTCTCAAAGATATTAAAATCCCTAAATTAACTGAGGACGAAGATAAAGAAGCCTATTTCACTATATTTGAAAGGGTTGCTACCTCTTGTAAATAGCCTGGGAGTGAATGGGTAGCCAGGTTATCACCTTGTCTCACAGGGAAGGCTCTAAGGGCTTATAGCAGTCTTCCAGCTAGGGAAATAATGGATTATTACCATATTAAAGAGGTAATCCTGTACAGATATGATGTCACTCCTTATACCTATAAGCAGAGGTTTAGGGGCTACACATTTGACAAACGTGAAGGAGTTCGTGAGTTGTGGGCACGACTGGAAGATTTAGGTAGGAAATGGTTGAGGCCAGAGGAAAGGAGCAAAGAAGAGGTGGTAGAGGAAGTAATTTTAGAACAGTTTCTACATGTACTCCCTATGGGCGGTCATACAAATCAAATAAATAAATAAATAAAGTAAGATTTTGGGTGCAGGAACACCACCTCAAAACAGGTCAAAGGGCTGTAGAATTGGCTGGGGATTATCTGGCAGCAAAAAGGGCAGAGGATGATTGGAAGGGAGATACAGAAGGAGAAAGGACAGTGAGAAAGCCTTTCAGAAAGCAGGAATCGGAAAAAGCAGGAAGGGTTGAAGGAGAAAGGACCAAATGACAAGAAGACATTGGGAAGGTGGAGAGACCCGTAGTTGTTACAACTGTGGGGAAAGTGAACATTTGTTGAAGGACTGTAAAAACCAGAGGAAAAAGCGAATGTCTGTAGTGGTACAAGCACCTCTGGGGACCAAAATTATGGTTCCAGCAAAAGTCAATGGGGTGTGTCAGAGTGCGCACCGTGGGGCGGCCTGCTCCTTTTCCCAAGACACCAGTGATCCACGTTCTATGCAGTAAATAGACACTGAAGCAGAGATTAGATAAAATAGCCTATTTACTTTATATACATACGTAGTACAGAATACATCCACAGCAGTAACAAATGATACAGCGATGAGAAGTTACAGCAAACGAGAAGAAAGAATACCAGATCTCTCTGCTTATATACATAAACTGACCAATCACATTATAGGTCACTCTCATCATCTGCCACACCCAACTAAACTATTAGCACCTGTAGTATGAGTCATACACTGCCACATCATCCCTACAACAATGGCTGCTAATTGGGTGACTTGCAGAATAATTCCCCTCTCACCTAGATATCAAGCCTCTCCAATATAAATTTATCTAACTGTAAATTCCTGGGTATATACAAACCCCAACACCCCTCCAATTTACAATAGATATTACATTTCACTTATACAGAATAGAAGACATACACATATTGGATACACACATCCTATGTCTCTCTACACTTAGAGGCTTTGTCATCACATCTGCTACATTACTCTCAGATGGACAATATTGCAAATTAATCAGAGATTCTTTTACAGCATTCCTAACATTTTGATACTTGATATCAACATGTTTGCTCCTCCCTCTGATCCTATCATTCTTTGCCATCTGTAAACATGCTTCACTGTCTTCATATACACACATAGGACCCTCAATTGTTACATTAACACCCCTTAACAATTGCCTATACCATATTAACTCTGAACATAGGTCAGATAGTGCAGCGTACTCTGCCTCTGCAGTAGATACGGCAACAGAACTCTGTTTCTGAGACCTCCACCCCACCAAGGTGTTACCAAACATAATTATCAATCCTGACATTGATTTCCTATCATGTACATCATTACCCCAATCACTATCTACATAGCATTTCAATTCCAATGGTTTACAAGGTTTTATTAATAAACATTTATTAATAGTAAGATATCTAAATACACGTTTAATACCTTTCCAATGCCTCTGGGTAGGTTGCACAACATACCTACTCAGTACATTTACCGCATTCCCAATATCGGGACGCGACCATTGTGCTAAATACAATAAACTTCCAATTATTGATTGATAGTGTTCTTGATTACATGATGTTTGGTCATCGTCTCCAGCCTCTGTCTTAACAAAATCAGCTGTCATCGGGGTAGGAACCTCCTTGCAATGTTCCATATTGTTGTCTCTTAGCAGCTGTTCAATTTTCTTCCGCTGCTCTAGAACGTATCCCCCATCAACCTTCTGAATACCTACACCTAGGTAATTTCTAATATCTCCCAGATCTTTAACATCAAATTGTTGCTTCAGTTTTTCAGTAAATTCAATTGCCCTCCTTTGATCTTTAGCTATAAAACACAAATCGTCTACAAAGATCAAAAGCAACACCTGTTCATCATTATCACATTGCTTTATGTACAGACATGGGTCAGCCTTGCTACACTTAAACCCCATTCTTTGCAATGCCTCATCTAATCGCAGATTCCAGCAACGTGCCGATTGCCTGAGTCCATACAACGCTTTCTGCAACTTGTACACTCTACCTGCATCATTAGACTCATATCCTGGAGCTTCAACCATATATATTTCTTCCCTCAAATCAGCATGCAGATATGCTGTGGTGATATCATAATGGTCCACTACACAATTCCCAGCTTCTGCCATTGCTAAGGCAAACCTGAATGTCTCCCCTCTTAGGGTTGGCGCAAAAACCTCATCATAAGTCTGATTCTTAACCTGGGAAAACCCTTGTGCTACAAGCCTAGACTTAAACTGAATATCACCATTGACTAAGGTCTTCTTCTTATAAACCCACCTACAACCTACTGCCCTATGCCCCTCAGGCAGCCTGGTAGATTTAAACACCTTATGGGAATTAATGGCATTCATTTCCACATCCATAGCAGCTTTCCACTTTTTCTGCTCTTGTGGTGGCAACTCCAATACCTCTTTATAACTACGAGGTTCATAATTAATAAAACACACTTTAACATCACCTGGTTTATAACGTTGAGGTGGTATGCCCTTGTTAACTCTTTCAGATCTGCGCCATACAGTAGCATCCTGCTTTATTGGCACACTAGGAGTTAATTCCTTTTCATCCTTAATCACATCTCTGGACTCTCACCGCTCTGTTAGCTCCAACTGTCCCTGACTAGAAAGAAAAACTTCACTACCTCCGTGTAACATCAGCCAATTGCTATGCTCGCTGAAACTTGCTGATCTGGAAATCACAAGTCTCCTGCCATCAGTGAACCTATATCCCTTGGTTCCTGGCTCATACCCCACAAACATCATCTTCTGTGCTTTTGCCGGCCCTTTCCTACGTACCTCCTTATGCACGTGAACATAGGCAGTGCACCCAAACACCTTCAAATGAGCTAATGATGGCTTCTTGCCATACAACATATAATATGGTGTTTGATTTACAGATACACTCCACAAGCTGTTAATTAAATAATTAGCAGTCAGTATAGCTTCTCCCCAGTATCCTCTAGATAACCCTGAGTCAGCTAATAAAGAATCCTTTACTGTCTGTAGTGCTAAATTCCTTCATTCCGCCACGCCATTCTCAGCTGAAGAATGCAGATTGGTTCTCCTGTGCGCAATACCCCTCCTTCTGAGCCATTGCTGAAAACTGCCACTCATAAACTCAGTTCCCCGGTCAGTCTGTAAACTACACACCTTTGTGCTATATCTACGTTCCACAAACTGCACCCAATTTCTGAACTTATCAAATGTTTGGCTTTTAGCTTTCAATAGGTAACAGAACCCGAATCTGGTGAAATCATCCACAATGACTAAAACATATTTAGCACCACCTAATGTGGCTGGTAATGGGCCAATTAGGTCAGCATGAACTAATTCAAAACATTTATGTGACTTTCTATCACTAAATTTGCTTACAGGATACACCTTTGACTTTGCAACCTTACATGCCGTGCAATCCAGATAAGCTTGGCACAGTTTCAAATTCATTCCAGAACTTGCTTCTGACATCTTTTCAACCACTTTGAAACTTGGATGCCCCGACCGTCTATGTCACAGATGTTCACATGAATCATGGGTTGGTTTGTTGATCATAGCTACATCATGGGTTACATCATGGGTCTTGGGTTTCATCATTACATACAAACTGTTCTGTAATACACCCTCACCACAGACATGATTATTATTCATAACAATGCATTTACCCTTACCAAACTTTACATCATATCCCTGTTTATCTAACTGAGAAACACTCAGGATATTGTACTCTAGGTCTGGTACACATAGCATAGATAATTCAATATTTAAACTTGGTACATACACAACCCCTCTGCCAGTAACAGATGCAACACTCCCATTTGCCAGGCTGACATGATCCCGTTCAGCCTGCATAAATCTTTTAAACATCTGCCTGTTATTTGCGATATTTTTGCTTGCTCCGCTGTCAAGGAGCCATGTCTCCTTTAAATTCCTTCCTGCAGAATTAATCACCAACAGCTGGACAGCACTTTGTTGCTTGGAAATCTTCAGCTTGACTTTTTTCCTTCTAGTAACATCACAGTTCTTTTGCAAATGCTTATCAGAACCACAGCGAAAACAAGTACGCTTTACAGATAAAATATTATCAGTGTTACAAGAATAACATTCCTTAACAAATGTACTCTGTTTAACTATGTTACATTCCTTTCTCCTCTGCTCCTCCTCCAGAAGTCTCCCAGTTAAATAATTTACGGTCAAATCCCTCTCAGATAAAGACCCAAAACTGGTAGCTAAATTATCCCATGTTTCATTTAGAGAACTGAGAATTACATAAACCTTATGTGCTTCTGAGAATTGCATATTTCTCTGTGCTAATTCGAGGAATAGACCAGCCATATCATGCAAATGCTCAAGAATACTCCCATTGTCATGTAATTTAGCATGATAAAGCTTTCTTGTCAACAAAACCTTGCATAAAGGTGTGCTTCTAAGATAAACATTTCCTAAAGCTTCCCAACACCCACTGGCTGACTGGAAATTTCTAACATAACATAATTGACTGTCCTCCAAACATAAAATTATGCTTGCCAATGCTTTCTCGTTCTGTAGATTAGCTTCCTCATCATCCAAATCGGCCGGTGGTTCATGGACTATGTTCCAAATACCTTCACAACGAAGAAACATTTCCATCTTGTACGCCCATGACAAGTAATTGGAGCCATTCAGCCTTTCCAGAGGGAAACCACCTCCAACTGTAGACTGCATTTTCACTGTGCTCATCCTTCCTCAGCCCCTCCTGGGCAGACACCGATGAATAAATAACACAGACTTTATCTGAACGTCCTTCAGCTGCAAACAGGCCTAGGAAAAATACACAGCCAGGCACGGAACCTGCAAAAGCTCCAAACTCGCCCCAGATATCCAAACGACTCCTGGATAGGCTTCCAACATCCTCACAGCTGTGCCAGCATCCAAGCTGCACACGTTCCACTGCTGGGCCCGAAACCTGTCAGAGTGCGCACCGTGGGACGGTCTGCTCCTTTTCCCAAGACACCAGTGATCCACATTCAATGCAGTAAATAGACACTCAAGCAGAGATTAGATAAAATAGCCTATTTACTTTATATACATACGTAGTACAGAATACATCCACAGCAGTAACAAATGATACAGCGATGAGAAGTTACAGCAAACGAGAAGAAAGAATACCAGATCTCTCTGCTTATATACATAAACTGACCAATCACATTATAGGTCACTCTCATCATCTGCCACACCCAACTAAACTATTAGCACCTGTAGTATGAGTCATACACTGCCACATCATCCCTACAACAATGGCTGCTAATTGGGTGACTTGCAGAATAATTCCCCTCTCACCTAGATATCAAGCCTCTCCAGTATAAATTTATCTAACTGTAAATTCCTGGGTATATACAAACCCCAACAGGGTGTCTGTCAGGGGTTTAGTAGATACTGGGAGTAGAAGGACGTTAGTACCTCCTCACTTAATTAAAAAGGCAGTTTACGTAGCAAAGGAGCCTCTCACAAGTGTGTTTGGGCAGGCTGAGATGGTTCAGTTAGTTGAAGCCAGGATACAAGCAAAGGGAGTTGAGCAGGTAATGGTGGTAGCAGTAGTCCCTAACTTACCGTGTGACCTGGTGCTTGGAATGGATTTTCTGATTGCTGAGGGTTGGACTAACCCAGAAAGCTGCAGGAAAGAGGCTGAAATGGTGGGAAGAACTACAAGAGCTCAGTCTACGGCCGAGGCAGAGGAAGAGCAAGAGCAGGAGGGGAAGGAACCTGGAATCCTCCCTTGTTGTTGTTGTTCAGTCGTTTAGTCGTGTCCGACTCTTCGTGACCTCATGGACCATAGCACGCCAGGCCTTCCTGTCCTCCACTGTCTCTCGGAGTTTACTCAAATTCATGTTCATTACATCGGTTATGCTATCTAACCATCTCATCCTCTGCCTCTCCCTCCCTAGCCACCCTGATTTGTGAGAAGTGGGAGGTCCTCGAAAGGAGGAAGCTTCAAGAAGGGCTGATAAGGCTCGAGGGGAATCCCTGGGGTGAGACCCGCCTAAATGGGAAACTGACCTGGGGCCCTTGCGAAAGAGAGATCCTGCTCTAAAACATTGTTGGATAGCAGGAAAACAGGAGGGAAACAAGGAAACCACACCCAGATTTCAGGAAAAATCAGGGTTGCTGGTTCAAAAAAGGATTCATCTGTTTACTAAGGAATAAACTGAACAAGTAGTAGTTCCACAGGAATATCGCAAGGCGATATTGGGACTAGCACATGGAAATCCATGGTCTGGGCATATGGGTAGAGATCGGACCACATTTAGAATATTGGTCAGGTTTTATTGGCCAGGGATTAGTAAAGATGTAGCCCATTGCTGTAGATCCTGCCCTGTGTGTCAATCAGTAAAACCAAAAGGGGAACAAGATAAAGTTCCATTGGTGAGAGTGCCTTTAATTCCCACTCCTTTTACTAAGATAGCCATGGACATTGTAGGCCCTTTACCCCAATCCAGTAAAGGCAATGAATATATCCTAGTGGTCTGTGACTATGCAACTAGATATCCAGAAGCAGTTCCATTAAGGAATGGAACAGCCAAACGAATAGCAGAAAAGCTGATAAAGATTTTCAGTAGAGTAGGTATACCCAAGGAGATCCTCACAGATCAAGGATCGAATTTCCAATCAGCACTGCTCAAATATTTATATGCTGATTTGGGAATAAAAGGGGTGCACACCAGTCCTTATCATCCCCAGGCAGATGGTCTGACTGAGAGGATGAACCAGACCCTAAAGGCTATGCTGAAGAAGTATGCAGGCCAAGACCCAAAGCATTGGGAAACTTGGTTGCCATTTCTATTGTTTCTATATAGGGAAATCCCAGAAGCATCCATGGGATTTAGCCCTTTTGAGTTGCTCTATGGAAGACAGCCTCGGGGGATTCTAGATGTTATTAAGGAAGGCTGGTGTGAGAAGATAGAAGGTCCTAAAAACCTAATAGAATATATATTAATACAGAGAGACAGATTAAAGACACTAGGACACATTACCCAGGAACATTTAGAGATAGCTAGGGAAGGACAGTAAAGACAATATGATAGGGGTTTAAAGTCAAAGCAGTTCAATGTAGGACACCAGGTATTATTATTATTGCCTAGTAAAGAGAGTAAGTTACTAGCGAAGTGGCAGGGTTCCTACATAGTAAGGAGAAGAACTGGGCCAGTGAATTATGTAATTCCACTGGAACACCATTCAAAGGAGAAGACAGCTTTTGCCATTCCGCATGGTCTCTTCCAATTTAAAAGAATGCCATTCGGATTACATGGAGCACCCGCAACCTTTCAGCGGCTAATGAACAAGATCCTGCCTGGCCAAGGGGAATGGTGTGCAACATATCTCGATGATATTCTAATTTACAGTAAATCGTGGGAGGAACATCTCCAACATGTGAGATTAGTGTTAGACAGCTTAAAGGAAGCTGGACTGACTATAAATCCAGAAAAATGCCATTTAGGTTTCCAAGTAATACAATATTTGGGGTTCATAGTCAGAAAAGGGGAGGTAAAGCCTGAACAAGGGAAGGTTGAAACCTTATGACAAACAGAACGGCAAGGCTTAGGAAACTACATATCTGAGCTGATGATAACTTACCCCAAAGCGGAAGTCATTATAGAAGTCACACTGAAAGCTCCAAGTTGCACTTGCAAATGTAATTGTGTGGAGAGCAGAAAGGAGACAATTTAAAAACTTTCCACTGCCCGAAAGGAAAACAGCTGCAGCTTTGACCAAGGAACACATTGAAACTAAGCTATTGATTCCCATCCGCTGAGCCTCCAATCTGCCCTGGATGCATAGCCAAATATATATACTGAGCAAAGGAACTGGAGCTTCCTCCACTCAGCTGAAAAACAAATTAAGTAAATAGTTTGGCCTGGAGTCACCGTGAAGTCATTTGAAGAATACAGTATGGAATCCACAACTCTTTTTGTTGCAGATCTTTTTATTCATGATGTGCCATGATTAGCATCATGGAAACATTCTGGGTTAAGAATAGATAACAAGTAAATCCTTTGGGAAAGTAAACTGAGCTTTTCATAATATTATCTTGGACCAGCTTTTTCCTAATAAAAAATTCTTTTTTACCAGATAGTTTTTATTAATCCATTTTCAAACAAACATAATATAAAATAAAACTGAAGAATTAACCATACACAAACACAAAAGAAAAAAAATTACACAACAAAATACATAAAAAGAACAAACACACAAACAAGCAAACAAACTGTAATTTATATACAGTATATTATATAATTTATATAACTATATCCCAAGTTCACTGATCTTGTCTTTTTAAAAAACTAAGCTTTCAATCTTGACCAAGTCTGACCAAGAATTTTTTTTCCAAAGGGAAAGATAATGCGACATTTAATCAAATATATAATTTTCTCAAAAATTGCTAAATCACACATCTCTGAAATACAGTCATTTATATATGGAATTATAGTATTTTCCCGTGTCCTAAGGATTATTCTTTTTGCTATTATCAGAGCCCAAAAAATCCATCTTTGTTCCGAACATGTTAAATTTCAAGTAGTTGGTCTATAATTCAGTACAATGTACATTTCCTTAAAAATCAATAATTCTGTCGACAAAAGGGCCCTAGGCAGTGGGCCTTTTCTGCGGTGGCGTCTGCATTGTGGAATCTTCTTCCCCCTGAGGTGAGGTTGGCCTCATTGCTTCTGAGCTTCCAAAGGTCCCTCAGGACCTGGTTGTGTCAGCAGGCCTGGGGACCCCAGGGGACGGGTGAGTTAGTGAGGTGGCTCCGTTACTATTAACATCCCTTCGCCTTTTGTTTTAGCTTGGTTTTATTTATAGATTTGATGCTTTATTTGTGTATAATTATAGTGTTTTTAGGTACTTATTGTTGTTTTAACTTGTTGTAAGATGCCCAGAATCACTTGTAAAAGTGAGATGGGTGGCTAAATATTGTATAACTTTACACCAAAAGGGATGTAAGGAAGAGCACGACCATAACATATGAGTTAAAGTGCCCTCAAATTTTTTGCAACACCAACATAAACAAATATTAGTCCACCTTTTATGAAACGTTCTAGATGGTATCCAGTAGATATGAAAAACAATCTTTTGATGGATTAATTTCAGCTTTAAGTCACAGGACATAAAATTAGTATCTTTCAAAACTTGAGTCCATTGGTTGAAAATAACTGGAGTTTCCAATTCTTGATTCCAAGCTTCCTGTATATTTGTTATACATATTTTAAACTGTCCCTTCAGCTTTTGACAGAAAAAAAAAGGTTTGGATTCTGAGATTGAATTCTTCAGCATTAATAACATACCAGGTACTTTGGAAGCTGCTAAAGCAGAGCTTTCCAAAGTTTTTCCCACGGCGACACACCAACCGGCGTTGGTGTGTCGCCGCGGGAAAACCCGGAAGTGCGGCAGCGCGCAAAAACCCGGAAGCACTGCCGCTTTCGGATTTTGCGCACTGCAGTTGGTGTGTCGCCATGGGAAAACCCGGAAGCGCTGATGATGATCAGCGCTTCTGGGTTGTGTGGCGACACACCAGACTGTGTGTGGCGACACACTTTTGTGTCGCGACACACAGTTTGGAAAGCTCTGTGCTAAAGCATCAGGTCCATATTGAGCTGTCAAGACACATTCTAACTGGATATGGCTCCATTTTTGTGTTGAAAATTGTTTCTAGTTGCTGAAAAGATTTAAAGTAAGCATTATTATTTTTTTATAAAATTTATGATCAGAGTTATGGAAAAATATTAAGAGAAATAAGCAGGCTGAAAAAACTTGCAATAAATAGTTGCTTTATTTAAAACAAAGAAACAGAAACTTAAACTTTTCTTCAGCCAAAAGGCACATGGCTTAATCCTTAAGCACTTACATTTTAAAGACAAAAGAGCAGTAAGCAGAGCAAGCAGTAAGGAACACAAAACGACAAAGATAACATCTTTTAAACCTTAACTAGAAAAACTTCTGAGTGGTCAGAATCCAACATGTGATCAAAACCACCCAGGCAACAGACTTTCCAAATATGGGCAAACCCCAAATGGATGACACTGATTGGGCCAGGTAGCCAGACAGATTGGAACCAAGTAATAACATTCCTGAGGGGAGGGCAAACATGTGCTTTGAGCCCAAACAGGAAAACGAAACCTGAGGCCTGGCTTTTTTAAATTAGCCTTCCAAGCCTTCCATATTTCAAGACAGAAAAATATATCCAATAAGCATTACATATAATTGATCTAGCGTAATTATGCCCTTTTGCACCCATTATTTCCAGTAAAGGTTTTACCGCTGATTTTAAGAGTACGGTTATGCCAGAGAGTAAAATGTTCATGAGATTCCATATCAAAATGAAATTTATCACCTAACAGGGCCCAAATACATTTTACCACTAGAAAAGATAAATAAATGGGACAATTTGCTTGTGTCCTTTCGGAGGGTCGCCCTCGGACCAAAGAAGATCTGGTGAATCCCGTGGATGGCGGCGGAGGACGGTGGATCCCGAAATGACAACTTCCAGGACGTCAGCAGCCGGCTCAGAAGGGAGGGATTCTGGGGCATGTAGTCCGATACCTGCGGAAGAAGAGCTGGTTCCCGCACCCCCTCCCTAACGCGCAGTTAAAAAAACATTGTTAATATATATGCTGTATAATATGTATGAATTTCAATGACTGTAAGCCGCCTAGAGCCCTCCGTCTAGGGAGGGGATAGGCGGGGTATAAATATTTAAAAAAAGAAAAGATGGAAACACTAAATTAGTCCTAATAAACTTTGTACCTAACAACTGCCAAGAGCGAAATGGGTAAGTACAATAACTTTCCAAGTTAGCCCCACAGTGGCATTTTTGTCAAAAAAAAAATCATTCCAATAAAATAGTGATATTAAAATGTAAGCTCAGTGATATTTCTGAAAATTCAGAAGATTAAAACCATATGTCATAGACAAACATAATTTAGAAAGAGAGATTCTAGGTGCTTTATCTTCCCAAATAAATTTTCTTGAAAGCCTATCAATTTGATCAAAATATTTTTTTTGGAATAAACTTAAATATTGTTCTTAAAACATATACAAGCCTGGGAGTTATATTCATTTCAATTACATTTATTTTACCACACCAAGTCAAGGATATCTTATGCCATCTATCAAAATCTAATGTGATTTGGTCCAACACAGTTGACATATTAACTTGGACAAATTTTGAAATCTCTTTAGGAATATAAATCCCTAAATATTTAATAAAATTAATAGAGTCCACTAATAAAAGAGTTCCCCCTTTGGGGGGAGATAGGCGGTAATAGAAATTTAATAATAAATAAATAAATAAATAAATAAATAAATAAATAAATAAATAAATCCTGTCTGTGTACACCATTCTGGTGAGACATCCGACCCTAAAGGAAGGAAACTAAATTGCTTCTGGGTTCAATTCAAGGTGTTGGTTATGACCTTTAAAGCCCTATATGGCATGGGACCGCCTCTCCTCGGTTACATCTACCCATCCCATCATGTCTGCCAGGAGGGGCAAGTTGCAGGTACTATCTGCTAAGGAGCTTTAACTGGCAGGACCCAGGAGGAGAGCCATGGCACCTGCCCTTTGGAACATCATCCCCAAGGGGAGATTGGCCCCAACCCTATTGACCTTCCAGAAGGCCCTTAAAACCTGGTTTTGTCATTGGGCCTGGGGATCCCATGGAAGTATAGAGCCGCCAGTGTTATTTGTGAAAAAGAGACCGGGTGAACTCACCAAGGAATCTTGCCCAGCCTTACCCGCCAAGTATGCTGGGAAGACGTATTCAGTGAAAAGGAAGTGGATCAACTGCCTCCTCATTGACCCTATCACTGTCCAATTGATCTTGTACCAGGGGCAAAGGTTCCAGTTGCGTCTTTGTATTTGCTTTCAAAACCTGAACTAGCCGGTCTTCGAGACTTCATAGATAAAAACTTGAAAAGACGGGTTATCTGTCCATCTACACAAGAGAATAAAATTATACTATTTGGGATAAGGAACTTCTAGCTATCAAAGTAGCTTTTGAAATGTGGCATAATCATTTAAAGCAGGCATGTCCAACCTGCGGCCCATGGGCCACATGCGGCCCTGAACAGCTAGTAATGCAGCCCCCCAAAATCATAAACTTTTAACATTATTTTGCAATTTTTTTTGTGACTCGTTCACGTGGTGCTCAAGTGCGGACTGTGTAGGTAGAAACATCAGAACACTGTGTAGGGGAGGGGGCAGTGCAGCGCTAATTCCGCCGCCCACTACACACGTCACCTTGTGGCGACTTGGCATTATATATAATATTTCAACCTATCTACATGTGTTCTGTGATGACAGATGTTTATTGTTATTATTATTAAGTAGACATGTAAGTTTTCTTATTTGATTATTAAACTTTGATTTGTTTATTTGCCTACCTAACAATTTATGATGGGCTTGTTGTGTTATTTCTTTAAAATATATATTTATTCCTAAATAAATTTATTCCAGCATGGCTTCAATGTCGTTTCAACAGAAAACAGAACCCAAAAAAGAAAATAAAGAAAAATCACGGATTGTCAGGGTTCATAGCTGAATCCTGCCATTATGGGTATAGAGGTAGTTCAAGCATGTGAACTGGAGGGAGGAGGAGCATGTGCCAAGTGTTGTGGCTTTCATTGGAGACTGTGGAATGCAGCATCAAGGTCAACCACCTGCAGGAGCTGGAGGCTTGGGAACGGAGAGGGAAAGTTCTGGACATTGACATCATAGTTGCTGCAAAATTGGCGCGCAGGGGGAAGAGTTAAGTTAGCGATGTTTGGCGGGAATCCACATTCAGATCTTTAGGAGTGCTTCAATTTACATGTATCCTGAATAAAGCTTAATCTGCATTTCAATGAATTGCATTGAGAAGTGTTTATTGGGGCATTGAAGTTGGGAGTCATCACAGAAAGATCTGAATGCCCTTTTATGTCGATTTATCCTGAGGCTATGACTGATACCTCATCGAGCCTTACCTGTGAGAATCGACCCGCTACCACTTACCTATTAACCATCTGCATGACAGATAACAGCAAGATGGAGGACTCTACCATATTAACCCAGGTAGAGGAGCCTGAGCAACAAGGAACTTCCAGGGACGTAGGGGTAGTCCTGAAAGAAGAGAAATTGGTTGCCTTTGAAGAGAAAGCGAATTTTAAGAAGGGATCCAAGAAGGGAGCTAAATGAAGCGGGATTGGGGTAGCCGAGATCCCCGTGTTACGCACTCCTAAAACCAGAGCAGAGTGGTCTATGGGGATTGGAGATGGCCTCAAACAAGAAATGGGGAAGCGGGCTACTAAAACCCGGGTGACCCAATCCCAAAGAATGGCTTCCCTGGAGGCAAAGACGTCCCGCATAGATTTTGAGCTGGAGACCATCAGTCAACAGATGGCCATGATGAACCAAACCTTACAACATATCGTGAAAGTTCTTCCCCAGGAAGGAGGAAAAGTTACTCAGAAGGGGGTCACTCCGACCACAACTTCGGCAGAGAGTGAGACATCAAGCGAAAGCTATGAGGAGGGAGATACATCAGAACCTGACATAGAGGTGAGACTTCCTTCCACAGGCAGACCGGCCAAAGGGAGAACCTTAGCTGTCAATAAATTAAAGATGCGGTTCAATGGTGATCCCGGGAAGCTATCCTGCTTCATGAACCATGTAAGAGGGTTCATGGAAGAGTTTGAGGACTCCTTCACTAATTAGGAAGCAGAGGTATGGTACGTGTCTAGCTTCTTAGAAGGGGAGGCAGCGCAGTGGCTGGTAGCCATGCATGATACAAATGCCAAAGAACTATTAACGTTTAAAGTGTTTATGTTGGCATTAAGGAAGAGATTTGAAGACACCTTGTAAAAGATGTCGGCTAGAGTTGAATTGCAGCAACTGAGCCAGGGAAACCGCACAGTGGCAGACTATGCCATGGAATTTTAAAAACTTATCAGTCGGTTACCTGATTGGCCAGAGACTTTTCAAATTGAGTATTTCCAGATGGGGTTAAAGCCTGAGATTCTGGAAATGGCAGCTGGAAGGGGGGACCCAGAGACGTTGGAAGAATGGATCCAACTAGCGGGGAAGGCAGAGAGCACCAGATTGTGCATCAAATCGTATAAACAACTTCAGACACTGGGAAAAAGAGTGATGGGGGAGACTCAACCACCGAAAAAACCCATCGGTCAGAAAGCTTGGGAAGAAGAAAAAGAACGTTGGGCTAAAAGTGGATTATGCTTCAAGTGTGGCAAGGAGGGCCATAGAATTATTAATTGCCCACAATCCACTTACGTGGCAAGGAAAAAGCCAGAGATCAAAGCATACCAAACCGCTTTCGAACAGTTGAAAGCATTATTCACGGCTGAGCCTATCTTAAAACATCCTGACTCTGAGCAACCGTTTGTAATCCAAACGGATGCATCAGACACAGCGGTCGGTTCAGTATTATTGCAGAAAGACACTGATAACAGACTATAGCCAGGCAAATTGAAGAAACAGGAAAATCTATTGAAAGAGGTTTGAAGAGTAAAGCTGCTAATTTCAAATTTTATGCTTTGGCGATGGATGAAAGTACTGATGCTACAGATACGGCTCAACTTGCCATTTTTATTAGAGGTATTGATAACTACCCCTTCATGGATCACTGCCTTGTCGTGGCGAAGGGGCTTGCATAACTCAATGAAGTCAGGTCAAGAAGAACAGGTCATGATGGAGAGTTCTGACAAAACGTGGTCCCCTGGAGGAGGAAATGGCAAACCACTCCAGTATCCTTGCCAAGAAAACCCATGGACAGTATCAAAAGGCTAAAAGATATGACGCCGGAAGATGAGCCCCTCAGGTCGGAAGGTGTCCAAAATGCTACTGGGGAAGAGCGGAGGGCAATTCCGAGTAGCTCCAGAAAGTGTGAAACGGCTGGGCCAAAGCCGAAAGGACGCTCAGTTGTGGATGTGTCTGGAAGTGGAAGGAAAGTCCGATGCTGTAAAGAACAATATTGCATAGGAACCTGGAATGTAAGAACTATGAATCAAGGTAAGCTGGATGTGGTCAAACATGAGATGACAAGATTGAACATCGACATATTGGGAATCAGCGAACTAAAATGGACAGGAATGGGCGAATTTAATTCAGGAGACCATTATATATACTACTGTGGGCAAGAATCCCTTAGAAGAAATGGAGTAGCTCTCATAGTCAATAAAAGAGTGGGAAAGGCAGTACTGGGGTACAACCTCAAAAACGACAGAATGCTTTCAGTTCGAATCCAAGGCAAACCATTCAACATCACAGTGATCCAAGTCTATGCCCCAACCACTGATGCCAAAGAAGCTGAAGTTGACCGGTTCTATGAAGACCTACAACACCTTCTAGAACTAACACCAAAAAAAGATGTCCTTTTCATCATAGGGGACTGGAATGCTAAGGTAGGAAGTCAAAAAATAACCGGAATAACAGGCAAGTTCGGCCTCGGAGTACAAAATGAAGCAGGGCAAAGGTTAATAGAGTTTTGTCAAGAGAACACGCTGGTCATAGCAAACACTCTTTTCCAACAACACAAGAGACGACTCTACACATGGACATCACCAGATGGTCAATACCGAAATCAGATTGATTATATACTTTGCAGCCAAAGATGGAGAAGCTCTATACAATCAGCAAAAACAAGACCTGGAGCTGACTGTGGCTCAGATCATGAGCTTCTTATTGCAAAATTTAGGCTTAAATTGAAGAATGTAGAGAAAACCACTAGACCAATCAGGTATGACCTAAATCATATCCCTTATGAATATACAGTGGAAGTGAGGAATAGATTTAAAGGATTAGATCTGGTAGACAGAGTGCCTGAAGAACTATGGATGGAGGTTCGTAACATTGTACAGGAGGCAGCAACTAAAACCATCCCAAAGAAAAGGAAATGCAAGAAAGCAAAGTGGCTGACTGATGAGGCTTTACAAATAGCTGAGGAAAGAAGGGAAGCAAAAGGCAAGGGAGAAAGGGAAAGATATAAACAACTGAATGCAGAATTCCAGAGAATAGCAAGGAGAGATAAGAAGGCCTTCTTAAATGAACAATGCAAAGAAATCGAGGAAAACAATAGAATGGGGAAGACTAGAGATCTCTTCAAGAAAATCGGAGATATCAAGGGAACGTTTTGTGCAAAGATGGGCATGATAAAGGACAAAAAAGGCAGGGACCTAACAGAAGCAGAAGAGATTAAGATGAGGTGGCAAGAATACACAGAAGAACTATACAAGAAAGATCTTAATATCCCTGATAAATACGATGGTGTGGTCACTGACCTTGAGCCGGACATCCTAGAGAGTGAAGTCAAGTGGGCCTTAGGAAGCATTACTAACAACAAAGCTAGCGGAGAAGACAGTATCCCAGCTGAGCTATTTAAAATCCTAAAAGATGATGCTGTTAAAGTGCTGCACTCAATATGCCAACAAATTTGGAAAACTCAACAGTGGCCACAGGATTGGAAAAGGTCAGTTTACGTTCCAATTCCAAAGAAAGGCAATGCCAAAGAATGTTCAAACTACCGTACAATTGCGCTCATTTCACATGCCAGCAAGGTTATGCTCAAAATCCTACAAGCTAGGCTTCAGCAGCATGTGAACCGAGAACTACCAGAAGTGCAAGCTGGGTTTCGAAGAGGCAGAGGAACTAGAGATCAGATTGCCAACATTCGCTGGATCATGGAAAAAGCAAGAGAGTTCCAGAAAAACATCTACTTCTGCTTCATTGACTACGCTAAAGCCTTTGATTGTGTGGATCACAACAAACTGTGGCAAATTCTTAAAGAGATGGGAGTACCAGACCACCTTACCTGTCTCCTGAGAAACCTGTATGTGGGTCAAGAAGCAACAGTTAGAACCGGACATGGAAAAACCGACTGGTTCAAAATTGGGAAAGGAGTACGACAAGGCTGTATATTATCACCCTGCTTATTTAACTTATATGCAGAGTACATCATGAGAAATGCCGGGCTGGATGAATCACAAGCCGGAGTTAAGATTGCCGGGAAAAATATCAACAACCTCAGATATGCAGACGATACCACCCTAATGGCAGAAAGTGAAGAGGAACTAAAGAGCCTCTTGATGAGGGTGAAAGAGGAGAGTGCAAAAGCTGGCTTGAAACTCAACATTAAAAAAACCCAGATCATGGCATCTGGTCCCATCACTTCCTGGCAAATAGAAGGGGAAGAAATGGAAGCAGTGACAGATTTTATTTTCTTGGGCTCCAAGATCACCGCAGACGGTGACTGCAGCCATGAAATTAAAAGACGCTTGCTCCTTGGAAGGAAAGCTATGGCAAACCTAGACAGCATATTAAAAAGCAGAGACATCACCTTGCCGACAAAGGTCCGTATAGTTAAAGCTATGGTTTTTCCAGTAGCAATGTATGGCTGTGAGAGTTGGACCATAAGGAAGGCTGAGCGCCGAAGAATTGATGCTTTCGAGCTGTGGTGCTGGAGAAGACTCTTGAGAGTCCCTTGGACTGCAAGGAGGTCAAACCAGTCAATCCTAAAGGAAATCAACCCTGACTGCTCATTGGAAGGACAGATGCTGAAGCTGAAGCTCAAATACTTTGGCCACCTAATGAGAAGAGAGGACTCACTGGAAAAGACCCTGATGCTGGGAAAGACTGAGGGCAAAAGGAGAAGGGGACGGCAGAGGATGAGATGGTTAGATAGCATCACCGATGTAATGAACATGAATTTGAGTAAACTCCGAGAGACAGTGGAGGACAGGAAGGCCTGGCGTGCTATGGTCCATGAGGTCACGAAGAGTCGGACACGACTGAACGACTGAACAACAACAAAAATTGATAACTAATATAATGTCACTGAAGAAATGGCTTCTTTGGTGCCATTAAAAGACACAACTAAATCTCTTGATTTGTACAAAGCAGTAAAAATGACATTAAAGCGATTTTCTTTAACCATTGTCAACATATATGGTATATCTACTGATGGCGCTCCGGCGACGGTTGGTAAAAGTGAGGGACTTACAAAATTAATAGAATACGATGCAAGTGCCACCGGCAACTCACGTTTGATGAAGTATCACTGCATTCTACATCAAGAAAATTTATGCACAAAAGCTTTAAAAATGGATAATGTCATGCAAATTGTCATCAAAGCAGTGAATTTCATAAGGGCCAAGGGATGGAATCATCTCCAATTCCAGGAGTTCCTTAAAAGTATGGATTTGTGAAATGAAATCAAGTCGTTTATGGAATCAAAAAGGAAATTTGTGCCAGGACTTGAAGATGAAAAATGGCTCACAGATTTAGCATTTTTGGTGGATTTGACTGCTCATTTAAATGAGTTAAACATGCATCTTCAAGATGAAAACCAACTTATCACTGCAATGTTTCAAACCATAACAGTGTTTGAAATGAAACTTAAAGTATGGCAAGCTCAAGTTATGGAAAATAATTTTATGCATTTTAATATGTTGGCTAAACACAGTCCTGTGAACAGTGAGAAATATGCAGCCTTGCTTTTCGGTTTGATGCAGGAATTTGAGAACAGGTTTCAAGATTTCCGGAAAAATCATCAATATTCTGGTATATTTTCAACTCGATTTTCAGTCGACATAACTACTTTACCTCTGAATTTTCAAATGGAATGCATAGAGTTGCAATCAGACATTCAACTCAAAGAAAAAATCGTTCATGTCTCTCTACTGGACTTTTATAAGACCTATCTTCCCAGAGATAAATATCCCTTGCTTCACAATCACACCTTATTCATGACATCGTTTTTTGGCAGCACGTACATTTGTGAGCAACTATTTTCAAGGATGAAGCACACAAAGAGTAAAATTAGAATTAAAATTTCTGATGAGCACCTTGAGAACTCACTGAGAATTGCAACCACTTTCATCGAACCAGACATTGATGCATTAGTTTCACAAAAACAAGGTCAAATATCCCACTAGTTTTATGTTGCAATCTTTTTAAAAATTTTATAATAAAAATATTTAAAAATAAATGAAGTTTTATTACTTATATTCATTAACTATATTATATATGTTATGAGTAGCCCAAGACAATTCCTCTTCACTCAGCGTGGCCCAGGGAAGCCAAAAGGTTGGACACCCATGATCTAAGACAAAGAATTTGATCCACTCCAGGGATTCAAGACAAAATGTTAGAGTTGAGATGTCATATACACCATTGTTTCCAACTTCCTGTTCAGTGCATGAATTCCATTTAAACCATCCCCAAGATATTATTGTCTAGCCTCCTCTTGAACATGTCCAGTGAATAGGATTACATCACATCTCTGTTCCATTGTAGAAAACTTTTTAAGAATTCCCCCATCATTTACCCCCATTCAGTTCAGTTAGAATTCCATTTGAGTTCTGTGAAACTTTGTGTAAAATCTAAATGGAACATTTACCTTTGTTAAATTTAATTCTGTTGCTTTCATCCTAGTTTTCTGTTTACCAAGATCACTTTGAATTGTATTTCTGCCTTCTAGAGTATTAGCTGTTCTACCCAATTTTCATCATCTCAAGATTTGCTAAGCTTTCCCTCCATTTCTTCATTCAAGTCATAATTTGAAGAGTACCGAGCTGAGAAATGAACTACATGGTACTCTACTGTATGTCTACTGTATACTTCACTCTGGTTTGATAAGGAGCCATTGATCAACCCGCTTTGAGTTGATTTTTAATATATCTATTAAACTGTTACACTTTCCAGCCCTCACAACTATTTTGCTAACCAGAAAGGCAAGACTTGTTCTAACAAATCCATGCTGATTTCTAGTCATTCTTGCTTTGTTCTGAAAATGCTTTATAGTGCATCTATTTATGATCTGCTCTATAATCTTCCTAGGTATCACTATTAGGTTTATTGTTCTATTTTTCCATGGATCTTCCTTTTGGGGGGGAGGGGAATAATGAGAACATATGCTCTCCAGTCATCTGGCATTTCACTAAATCTCCAAAATTTCTCAGAGATAATGCATAAAATTCAGCCAGATTATCAGTAGATTCCTTCAATACTCTAAGGTGCAACCCATTTGGCTCTGGAGATGTAAATTCATTCAGACAAGTATTCCTTCATTTTGTTTCAATCAGTTTCAAGCTTTAATTCTCTCCATCCTGCTCTAAATAGGTGCCTAGTGAAACATATCCTATTGTTGGAGAATCATTCCCCCCCCCCCAAGTTGTGAAGGCTAAAATTCTGTAGGGTTTATGCCCATAGAAGGGGCAGCTATGCCTGCACAGTTTACACTGTGATGCCCCATTCATTAATATTTGCTGTGGTAAATCTGAACATCAGGGTCTTAAATGACCACTAGTTGCGTTCCCTTGTTTTTTAGATCTAGCATTTCCTTTGTTTGTTTGTTTTATCATTTTATTATTTCTTTTGGCTTCTACTAAATGATTCTTTATATTAGCTGGTTTATTTTGAACAGTTTGTTGTTCATTCTTCTTTCAATGCTTGTTGAAGTGGCTAGCTGTAACAAATGACAGATTCACTCTGGAAGGATGTAACATGCAAGAAAAAAATAATGTCATTGACAGCAAAATTGTAAATAGTGCAATAGAGGGCTTAGATAAGACTTAGACTATTATTTCAGTTTTTTCATCAATAGCTACTCTATAGTATTTGTGGTTTTTCATCTTTAAAATAAATTTAGCTTTTGTTATTGTAGAAAAAAGTAGATTGAAAACATGATTCCATGGCATGCTCCCAACAATACTTTCAAGATCCCCTTCCCGGAACATTTGTATCCATTTGATGTCACCATGTCCTCCTCCCCTGCTCCCTTTACAGAGACATCCTCAATATCCTTATTCTCCTACTACTCACTAGGTTAATTGCTGCCCAAAGCAATTTTACACTTCCCTCCAACTCCCTCATAGCATATAAATTTGCCAGGTTGTCTGCTGCAGCATAAAAAATCTACTGTGTTTTGATTGCCAGCTGGAGCCATTGAGGCTCAACACAGCTTATGCCTAACTATTATACTTCTGTTGTTAATACAGTTATTCAATTTTTGTTGCCACAGTCTATCCTTTAACCTTCTAGAAGGCATAGTACAGGCTTTGATTTATACCTGTCTAATAGCTTTTACCACTTAACATCTTTTAACCTTATATTATTATCCTTACAGGTCTAGTGGTTAAGGCAACGGGCTAGAAACCAGGAGACTGAGAGTTCTAGTCCCACCTTAGGCATGAAAGCCGGCTGGGTGACTTTGGGCCAGTCACTCTTTGGGTTCTCAGCCCAACTCACCTCACAGGGTGGTTGTTGTAGGGAAAATCAGAGGAGGAAGGAGTGTTAGGTATGTTCACCGCCTTCAGTTATTTATAAAAATAATAAAGGTGGGATAGAAAATAAATAAAATAAAAAAATATTAGACATATGCTTTTATGTTGTAATAGTTTTCACAGTCTCTATGTTATTACTTTATCTCAGTCTGCTACCAAAATAAAGACATAGTAGATTCAATTGTTACAAAATCTTGTAGCCACAAGGGGGCATTCCCTGTACACACATATATATCAAACACATCCCTTCTATTTTGAGGAAATGCTCTTAAATGCTGGACTGGGATAGGGCTGCCGGATCTGGGCTGTAAAAATCCAGAGGACCTTTAGATGGCAGTAAAGTATGATATATAAACTTGCTGCCATCTATTGGTCTTCAGATTTTTGCAGCCCAGATCTGCTACGAATGTTGCCTAAAGAGCAGCAAAAAAAGTAACTGCTTGAAATTGCTAGACAAGGAATAAAGGGGACAAGAGAGCCTCCCTTAGCCTCCCTTATCATGACAAAATGCCAGACTCATTGGTCAAAATGCAATTTATATAGTTTATGAGGCACCACTGGAACTAGTGGCGAAGAACCATGTGCATCCTTCCGTGAGAACATATAATTTAGCACCCTTTTATTATATAATGGGGATTTGCCTTCCTGTGAAAGTGCTGTTCTTCAAATTACATTATGTGAAATGTTCCATCTCTATCACCATAATTAAAATGCTCCCCTAGTATTCAGTTGTACGTTAACTGATTACCTGGTGATAAGGGAATACGCATCAACCTAACCCCAGCATCATCCTATCTTGATGCATAAAACTAATATTTTAGCAAGAAAACAGGGAAAAAAACTCTTGCCATATCTAATTCTTTTCTCTCTTATTCTATTTCATCCTTCTTTTGTGCCATTGACACAGCTGGCCTTTTTCAGTGCCAGAGCTCTCACCTATTCCTCTTACTGCCATTTAACTCTTGTCCTTCCTCATGTATTTATTGTTACCCTTGTTGTTTCTAGCCCAAGAGAGAAATCAGGTCTTGTGGAGCAGCTGTACTGTGTCTACACATGCATGCTTTAGGTACCCCAAGCTTTAACAGTACTGGAGAAGGGAGGAGAAGATGCACAATCACAGTATATTTTCCTGTACTGATAATACTGACAGTGCTAGCCACAGCAGAGAAAGTGATGGCAATTGTAGTGTGAAAGGCAGGTAGCAGTATTCAGTCCACTGGAATCATACTGCAACTAAATAGCATAGATGTACTGTTATTGACTTGTCCTTAGTGAGTGACCAATGGATTGGCTGGCTAATCAGGATCATAGAGTTGGAAGAGGTCTCAGAGGTCATCTAATCCAACTTCCTTGATGAGGATCTACTAAAGCATTTTGGAACAGTTGCTGTTTGAAATTCTTCAATATAGGGGAATATACTACTTAATGAGGTAAACGTATTTCACTTGTTGACCGCTGTCAGAACATTCCTCTTAATATTAACATGTAACTACTTCTCTGCAAGTTCAATCCATTGAACCTGCCCTCCAGGGAAATAGGGTGACAAAAGTATGTCAATTTCCTCCCCTGTATGACAATTTATTTATGGGGTGTGGTGGCTCAGTGGGTAAGATGCCAGGCTTGTCGATTGGAAGATCTCAAGTTCGGAGGTTCGAATCCATAGCCCAGTGTGACGGAGTGAGCTCCCGCACTTGCCCCAGCTCTTGCCAACCTAGCAATTCGAAATCATCCAAAGGCAAGTAGATTAATAGGTATCACTTCGGTGGGTAGGTAACAGCGTTCCAGGTGCGTCATGCCGGCCACATGACCGCGGAAGCATCTTCGGACAATGCTGGCTCTTCGGCTAACAAACCAAGATGAGCACTGGCCCCTAGAGTCGGACACGACTGCACAAATGTGCGGGGGGAACCTTTACCTTTATGACAATTTATAGATATCTGAAGACACTATTGTATCAGCCTTCTCTTCTGCAAACTAAACACATTCAGTTCCTTTACTGATTCCTCATAGAATTGGTTTCAGTTCTCCTCCAGTTCTCCTTACCATCTTGGTAACCCTCCTCTGAATGCTGAATTTTAGTTTGCCGGTGTCTTTTTTAGACTCTGGTGCCCATAACTGGACACAGTGTTCCAGGTGGGGCCTGACCTAGGCAGAATAGAGTGGGACAATTCCTTCCTGTGATCCAAACTCTGTCCACCTCTTATTACATCCCAAAAGAGCATTTGCCTTTTCAGCAGCTGCATCAACCTGTTGGCTCATGTTCAATTTGCAATCTTTTTACATCTAGTATTGCCAAGCTAGGTTTCTCCCATGGTCTGGTTGTGTCTTTCTCCCAAAACAATTAACATAAGCTTTCCAAGATGGCGACCGCAAGTCGACGCCGACTGGCGCTTCAGGAGGAAGGTTCCATAAGCCCTCAAACTTTTCGTGAGACCCCATAATTTTACTTTCAGGGGTCTAGAGATGATTATAGAGGACTGGGCAACTTACAGCTGTGTTTGGGGGTGGACGGACTTCCCGGACGGAGCACTGCGATGGAGTCCGATGGAGTCTTGGGGGCTCTGTGGCATGGAGTTTGGTGGTTGCGGTGGAGCCTGGCAGAGTCCAGCGGATTCCGGCGGGGCCCAATGGAGTCCAGCGGAATTTGGCAAGAACTGGTGTGTGAGGCCAAGGCATTCCTGGGCTTGACCTGGCTGGAGTTTGGCGCATGGGCTGGAGCTGTGGGGAGCTCAGTGAGCCCAGGAATCGACCCCCCCCATGGCAGACATCTTTGGGGGCGTGGTGAGCCCGGTGCTGTGGCGGACGGCCCTCGATGATGCAGGGGGATTTGATGGCAGCATGAGTGGGCCTTGGTGAGAGCCAGTGTGGCTGGCCTACTGCAGGAGGGCTGGAGAGATGTTGGGACTCCCCTCGGATGAAGCGGCGGAGTGCAGGGTGAGGAAGCGGTGGAGCGCAGCAAACTTGGCGGTGATCTTATGCAGACCTGGGCAGACCTCTTGAGCTCCTGGTGGACTCAGGTGGACTTGGACCCCTGCAGACCCTGGGTCCTTTTGGGGCTGTCTGGGTATTTGTGCTTCTCAGCTCCAGAATGGTCTGGAGTAGTATCCCTGTGGACTCTAACATTGTGGACTCTGATATTATAGATTTTATACTATTTTATACCATCTTAACATCAGTATGGCTTGGTGGAAGAAGTGGAGGATCGATCACCCCCAGTCTATTAGGGCGGCAGAGGGTTGCAGGGTCCCTTAGTGTGAGTGTGGTGGTCCACTACGTGAGTGAGAGTCACGAGAGGGGGTCCAGGATTGTATGAGTTGTGTGAGAGTACCTATCCCTGAGTGGGAGACAGGGTAGGTAGGAGTGACTGTGGTGCCCTGCTATGGCTAGTGTGTAATGACTACCGAAGCTTTCTTGCAAAAAATAGCCTCACAAGGTATTCTTGGAAAAACTAATTCCAGCTTCTGAGCCGTCCAACTGGGTCAAAATTATTGGGTGCTTCAGTCTCACAACTTTTAAGTCCAGTCCCGTTACTATAGCTGGGTGAATTAAGCACTTGGTGCAGCCTGAATCCACCATTGGGTTTAAATCTGCTTTGCAATTAGTTCGGGTGTTACACAACTGCACCCCCACTAATAAAACAGTAGAGTCTTTACTCACTGGCTCCTCCGCTCCTCCAGAGTCTCCCGCCTGCCTATGGGCGCCGCTTAGGGCAGGCGTGATTAGTTTTCCGCCGGCTGAGGGATTTCTGCCTCCGATTCCTCAGAAGACGAGGGGTCTTCCTTCACCCTCCGGTGCTCAGTTACAGCGGACACCTGGGTAGTCCCTTTATATTTCTTTTGCACAGACTTTCCTGGCTTCGCTGTTGCTTTTCCAGCCGCGGTAGTCCCCATACACTCCATGGCTCTGTGACCTGGCTTCCCACATTTGAAACACAGTCCCTTTTGTGAGCGCTGCTCTCTATTTTCTACACTAGGTCTTGGCATTCTCCTAAAAGTTGCAACCGCTTGCCCTGGTGTAGCAGTATTTCTTCCTTGTGCCAGAGCCCTCGCCCTTCTCTTCACTTGGTATCGGGTGTTCTCCACCTCTCCAGCTAAACATATCCAGTCCTCCACATTCTCGGGGTTGCCCCTTCCCAGTGCCCAATTCAGCACCTCTGGGCTAAGACCTCCTTTGAAATATTCCACTTTCGTGGTTTCTGACCAATCAGGAATCTTCCCCGCAATTGCTTTAAACTCTAAGGCATACTCTGACACAGTCAGAGGCTTGAGATGAACCAGGCTCAAATGGCCCTTCTCTCATTTGAGACACTAAGAGTGACAAATTCTGCAATATCATTTCCATCAACAACATGCGTGACTCTACAGCTCTCAGCCTCTGCAGGGTGGCATCGCTCCCTTCTTCGCTGCCGCTCCTCTCTTTGGGTCTGGCTCCTTGCGATCGTTGGGGCCTCCTTTCCAGCTCTGGTCCCCATGCCTCTCTGTCCGGTCTGTCTCAGCCAGGCCTCCGATCATCTTCCACGGTGGTCTCCCACAATTCTACATGCACCTCTCGTGACATCTGCACGTAATCCAGAGTAATCAGGCTCTCATCCACTGTCAGCGCAGCCCCTGTTCAGGCCATTTGAGATCTTGAGTGCTCTTCTCTTCTCACACCTCCTTGCAACCTTGGTAGGTGCGACCTCTTCTCACACCTCCTTGCGGCCGGCAGATCACTGTCCAGGAATGCAGGCCAGCCTCTTCCCTTAACTCCTTCAATGCGTGCTCACTGTAGCAAAGGTCTGCAGCTTTACAACAGGGAACATGACATAGTGAGAGAGGCTACAGGGGTCATAGTGAGAGTGGGTGGGATGGGTGGGGTGGGTGGGGCTTACCAGCGCTGAGAGCATGAGCTGGTGCTCTGGGGGCCCTACCATTACCCAGGAGAGACTGAGTGTGAAATGATGGATGCATGGGGGAGGGGACCCCTGCTTAGATCCAGGGTTTCTGGAGGTCTGGGAGTGGAGGCGACATTCCATGATGCAGGTGTGTATGGAGTGGTTAATCTGTGTTCTATGCTTAGCCGTGTTAGGTATGTTTGCATGGTCTGTGAAATGAACTCACCTCCACGGTTGCTTTGGAGGGCTTGAGGGGTTCTGTTGAACCTGTTGGTCACCATGGCTACATACGCTTTCAGCATGTCCGCTGTTTGGGATTTCTCCTTCATTAGGTAGTTTACATGTAGTTCTTCATGTGTATTCTACTTTTGAGGACTGAGCATTGCATAGCTATGGGAGGCTATGCATGGCGTGAGCTCTGGCCCTGGGATCAATACACGGAACTCTGCTTATAAGTTTGTTTTTGTTTTTCCTTTTACAATGCTGTACCATGTATATTCAACTTTCATTTTTGCGATAGTGTACTGTATATACATTATTGCCTTATGCTACAAGTAAAATACTTTTAGCCCTAACAAGCTGCATTCTTGTCTGTTTATTCTCAAGCCTCGAGTTTTTTCCCTTTAAGCCAGCGTATATCCCATCATGTTTACATTTCCACTGTCTTCCAATCTACATGCATGTAGTTATCGCAACAAAGAAATCACTTTCTGATCATCAGCTTCTGAATATAGGGTACATAAATTCTCAATCATTTCCTTAGCAGTAGAAATATTTTAAATATCTGCTAATCTGTGATCTGGAAGAGATCTAGCAATGAGAATTTTAGCTCTCTTATCCTTTTTCTTCCATTGTTTATTGGCTTCCTCCCCATCCTCTGGTTTTGGTTCTGGTGAATCCAGAGCATCCAAACAATCTTCAAAATCTAGCTGCATCCTTAATCTGAATAGCCATGCTGAGTAATTATCTTCAGTCAATTTTGGTACGGGGGGAGCCCCCTCTTCTTTCTCCATTGTTTAGAGAGAGGGGGAAAAATTCTGAACTTAGCTTTTTAAATGTGCAAGTGGCTTCCCTTTTTGTGGCTCTAAGGCCAACAAAAAAACTTTTCAAGAGATCAGTACTGCACTGGTTTGTACTGGTCTTGTACTTGTTTGCACTGGTTTGTACTGGTCTTGTACTGGGCCCATAACCCTTGATGGAGTCTTGAAGGTTAATAAAAGAACTCCAAGCAGCTAACAACAATCTTGCAGAGCAGAAGCGTAAACCAGCAGGAAACTTACACTTTTAGCTTAATTGCATTCAGAAATAAATTCAGTCTTCACACATTAGTTAGATGAATAAAAATAGAGATAGCTTACATTTATTCAGTAGATCTGGATATGAGTAGATTCATAGTAGATCTGCATGCAAGCGAGATGAAATGGATGAGAGCTGCACGGTGCAGCCCTCATGCTTGCAGGTGTGCCCAAGGAGTAATAGAGAATGTTAATTCCCCAAACCAAGGAGGAGGAGGAAGAGGAAATCACGTGACTCAGGTAACATCCCACAAGCACAGTAGATGCGTTTACTAGAAAGACCCCCTATTATGCTTATGAGACAATGCTGAGTTGACTCATGATAGTCCCAACAAGTAGAACAAGAATGGCCCACTAATGACGATTATTATTTGAGCCCTTGTCTTTAGTATCCCATTTTAAGACTGCCCACTTAAGCTTGATGTATTTCTCTTTTTAGCAGATTTTGGCATAATGACATGTGCCATTGGTTTCTTACAAATGAACTACAGTACTGTAATTTTAATTACATATGTTCATGTGAGAATGCTAATAAAATGTGTTTAGAAATTTCTGTTCATTTCAAATCAACAATGCAGCTTCCTGGAGCCAGGTATGAGAACTCATCATTACACTACTGAAAAAGCTATGCTGACCCAATTCAAGTCCTGTGGTTTGTGGTTTGTGGTTTGTGGTTTATGGTTTGTTGGTTTTTATTATTTTAAAGCTATTTGTTTGAGAAACAGTTATTTCGGCGACTGCCTCATCTCATGTGAGCCTTTTTAGGATCCTGAATATAAAAGCAAGGGAAAAAGCCTTTTCTGTTGCCATAGAATGACCTTTGAACTTTCTCCCCAGAGAGATCTACTTTGCCTCCTCCTTATTGTAATTAATATTTCTGTTTAGAGGAGCCTGGTTTAAGCACTTGAGCTGCATTGTTGGGTGGGGGGGAGATAAATGGATAAATAAGAAACATATTATTACAGCTGAAGAGTATCTGTGCGTGACAGTTTGGTTTTGCATGCAGCAATATGCTAAAAGCAATAAAAACAGCACATTTTTCTGCAAATGCAGAGGAAATGTTCGTATTTAATGCAAAACTATATTACAGAATGATATAGTCTGCTTTTTGATATATATAAACTATACAAACTATATATATATACTGTATATATAAATTATACAAACTATAATGATATAGTTTGATTATTCATCTGCACTGAAGATGTTGCCTAGCCTGGCAATGAAACGTCGGCAAGAAAACAACAAGGCTCAGAGAGCACCAAGGACTCCACAGTTCAACCCTGAGCTACAAATATTCTCTTTGATTGATAGTCTGCTTTTCCAAATATTTAATTCATATGGTTAATATTATGCAAATATGTTCTTCTGTACATTCAAAAGGTATGCTGTTAAAAGCAGAGAGTTAATGCACAAAATCTGTCTTAGCCTTCAAGTTTTGTATGGTTAAAATAGTTGGGTATAGAGAAGAATGATACACATCTAACTTTTTGCAAGAGAACCTTAACATAATGTTCCACAGCAATGGTAATCTATTTGTTTCTATATCTTACTGGGGTCCATTGTGTCTCCCTTAGTTTTAAAGTGGTAACAAGGTGAAGTCTTTGAAATGAATTTAGTTTGTTAGTTACTCTATAGATGTAATCAGAGTGAGGACTAGTAAGAAGTAAAAAAAGAATTGTGTGTCATTTAAGAATGGGCTTTCTTTTTTTGAGTTTGATCCAAGCTTACTTTAGGTGTTTTCATCTCTTGGGAAATAAAAAATCCAAGCTACCTTCCAAACATGCAACATTTTAAACTCATTTCTAGCTTCCAGACAAGTTATACAAAATAGTGTACGCTTACAGTTTGTTTTCACATAAGAAATATCTTGAAGATTGAATGTATTTCTGAGATTCAGCTATCATAGATACCTATCCTGTTTCCGACTAAGGCTCGACACAGAAGAGGTGTATTTAAGTCTTTATTTGGATTAAACACAGGGTCCAAGAACAAAAAAAAAACACCAGAGTACACGCTGGGATGATGCATTCCTACCGCATAAGCCTGAAATGCGTGGGACAAGGCAAGACTTGAATTCAAGTTCCAGCAAGCAAGGCTAGAGTTCAAGGTGTGGCAAGCAAGGCTAGAGTTCAAGGTCCGGCAAGCAAGGCTAGAGTTCAAGGTCCGGCAAGCAAGGCTAGAATTTAAGGTTCGGAAAGAATTTAAGGTTCCGAAAGCAAAGCAAGTGTTCAAGGTCCGGTACAATGGCAAGGCAAGGCTGGAGTCGAAAGGCCATTGGTGCGGCAATGCACAACTGCAGAGTCCATCAAAAAAATCAGGCAAGGCTCCGTTGCAAGGTCCGTGGTGGAAGCGAGGTCCATCTCAGAAGTGAGGCTTGGTGTGGTGACGGGTGAGGTTTTGGCGTGAAGTTGGAAGAAGCAACAAGGAGTGGATTGAGTGCAAGGCTTGGCAGCCACAAGGCGAAGCTCGGTTGCAGGGCTCTTTGTGGTGGCGAGCAGCAGCTCAGGAGCGATGTCCAATGCGGTGGCAGGGCAGGACTCCGTCGCAGGATTCAGGATGGCGACAAGGCCAGGCTCCAGCTCAGTGTTTGGTGCAGCAGCAATGCGGGGCTCAAGAGTGAGGTCTGGAATGGCAGCAAGGCAGGGTTCAAGAACATGGGCAGGCGCGGAGTCACAATTCATTGCAGCACGAGGTCTGTGGGTCAGAATGTGCAAACGGTTGTCTCCGGCAACCTGCTCTAGACCCGGCCATCTTTTATACCTCTAATTTTCCCGCTGTTGTTGGGCGGGAGGCAATCGGGCTTCTCTTTGCTCAGCCTGCCTCACAAATCTTCTTTTGCGTGTGCTGATAGGTGGCGGTGAAACCGACCCTCAATTGCCACCAATAGAAGCCCTGGTTACCAATTCAAATTTCATGCCTTCTGTGCTGTTTAGTGCTCTTTCAGGGTTCGTTCCCGGTCTTTCTTGAATCGGCTCATCCTCCTGCTCCTCAGACTCAGCCTCCATCCTGACACTATCCCCCCCACAGGACGTGCTTCCCCCCTCACTTGTGGTCCGGGCTCTTGTGGGTACTGCCGATGGAATTGGTGGACTAGGATTGGGGCATTCACATCCAAGTTCTCCCAGGAGTATTCCTCTAAATGGTGTCTCCAGGTCTCAAACGCCACCTTAATTGCCAGTAGTTCTTTTTCCCAGATAGTATAGGCCCTCTCCGTGGGCGCAAGCTTCTGGAAGTGGTACGTGCAAGGACACAGTGTGCCTGTGCGAGGGTCAGCTTCAAGCATGATGGCCCCAATGGCCACATCCGATGGGTCCATTTTCACCACAAATGCCTGAGCTGGGTCTGGGTGTCTAAGGATGGGCTCCGAGGTGAAAGCGACTTTTAACTCCAAACTCTAAAGTGGAGCGCCTCCACTTTACCATGTTTCATGGTGATGCCGGTGGCGGAGATCCTGTGTCCTAATAATTCAACAGTGTCCTGGGCGAATTGGCACTTCTCCTACTTTGCATATAGGCAGTTTTCACGCAGCCGCTGTAGTACCATGCAAACATGATGTCCGTGCTTGCTCGGGGATGAGGAGTAGATCAAAATGTCGTCTAGGTATATAATCAGGTACCGGTCCAGGAGGTCCCGAAATACGTCATGCATGGAATGCTTGAAGACCCCTGGAGCATTAGATAGTCCAAACAGCATGACCGTGTACTCAAAGTGGCCATAGCAGGTGTGGAAGGTGGTCTTCCATTCGTCCCCCTTTCAGTTCCGGGCAAGGTTGTAGACTACTCTCAAGTCCAGCTTCGTGAAAAGCTGGGCACTATGCAGTCGTTCAAGGAGTTCAGAGATCAGCAGCAGGGAGTACTGGTTCTTAATGGTGATGTTATTCAATTTCCTGTAATCATAACACAGCTGCAGCTCCCCTGACTTCTTCACGAATAACATGGGGGTGGCCACCAGAGAGGTGGAGGGCCTGATAAAACCCTTCTTCAGGTTGGTGTCCAGAAAGTCCCTGAGGGCTGCCCATTCAGGCTCCGATAGGGAGTAAATATGTCCTACCGGAAACTGGACGCCTGGAACCAGGTCAATGGGGCAATCATAGGATCGGTGTGGTGGAAGCTGATCAGCCTCCTTCTCGTTGAATACATCTGCATAGTCCCTGAACTGGAGAGGCAGCTGTGGGTCAGGCGCGATAAGGTGCCTGGTGGCCAGGGTGCTGGGTACGTGCTTGGCACATTGCAGGCTGTATAAATCAACCCTGCCAGACAACCATCTAATCTCAGGGTCATGTCTTTGAAGCCACTCCAGTCCCAGCACTAACAGGAACTGAGGTGTGGTGACCATGTAAAACTCCAGCCACTCCTGGTGTTCCACAATGGTCATGAGCAGTTGCTGCGTGGTGGAGGACATGGGTCCCAAATGCAGGGTCCACCCATTGATGGTCTTGACTATGAGAGGAGGGTCCACGTTCTGTTGGGGAATGCCCCACTTTTTGGCAAACCTGGAGTCCATGAAATTGGTGGTGGCCCCGGAGTCAATCATAGCGTGGACCTCCAGGGCATAAGCTCTCAGAACTTGGAGGGTGACTGTCACTGCCAGGTGCCTGAGGGGCATGACACGGGGCATCTGAGTTTGTCTAGCCACCAACTTGGCCCAACCTAATTGCCCTTTTAGGCTGGGTTGCGTCCGTTTCTGGACGATGGAGCAGGCTTAGCCTTGACGGGACAATTGGTAGCCATATGCCCTGAACCTGCGCAGTACAGGCAGATGCCCTCCCTTCGATGTTGGTCCTTCTCCGCCGGGGTCAGGCAAGGCCTCATGCCCCCTAACTGCATGGGTTCATCCATGGAGGAAGGCCGGCTAGTCGAGTGGTGTGGTGTAAGGAAGGAGGCATGGCAACGTGTTGCCTCGCCCTCTGCTGCTGAAGACATCCGTCAATCTGGAGGCACAAATGCATCAAGGCCCGGAGCATTGGGGGACAGTCTGTAGGAGCCAGCTCATCTAGGATCTCGGGGGCCAGACCCTCCTGAAATTGGTCCAGGAGTGCCTCTTCCTTCCACCCCAGGTCCTGAGCAAGCAACTGAAAGTCACTGATGTAATCCGCCACTGGTCGGCGCCCTTGCTTCAGGTCCCTCAGGTGCCGGCTGGTGGTTAGTGCCTTGACTGGGTCCTCATACATTGTCTGTAACTGTTGGCAGAATCCATCAAAGTCATCCAGGAGCGGGCTGTGTTGTACAATCAGGGGTGAGGCCCAGTGCGCAGCGGTCCCCGTCAGCAAACTTATAAAAAAGCTCACCTTGTGACGGTCCAATGGAAAATCCTCTGAACAGAGGCTCAGGTACAAGTAACATTGGGCGAGAAAAGCTGGAAACAGAGAGGGCACCATTGAACTTCTCTGGCACCAGTATGGGGCATCTGGGGCGCAGTGTCACAGCTGCAGTCACCACATTCTGTTGAGCTTGGAGCTGATTCAGCTGCGCAGTCAGGATGGCGACCTGTTGGGTGAGCTGAGCGTTCTCTAAAATCAGCTGCTCCACCATCTTCATTCAGACCAGGCACACAACCTTCCTTTTCCCCCAAGGGGTCATGGCCGGAGACAATCTGTCCTGTTTCCAACTAAGGCTCGACACGGAAGGGGTGTATTTAAGTTTTTATTTGGATTAAACACACACAGAGTACAAGAAAGAACAAAAAAACACCAGAGTACACGCTGGGATGATGCAGTCCTACTGCGTAAGCCCAAAACACACGGGACAAGGCGAGACTTGAATTCAAGGTCCGGCAAGCAAGGCTACAGTTCAAGGTCCAGAGCAAGGCTAGAGTTCAAGGTCCGGCAAGGAAGGTTAGAGTTCGAGCTCTGGCAAGCAAGGCTAGAGTTCAAGGTCCGGCAAGCAAGACTAGAGTTCAAGGTCCAGAGCAAGTCTAGAGTTCAAGGTCCGGCAAGCAAGGCTAGAGTTCAAGGTCCGGCAAGCAAGGCTAGAGTTCAAGGTCCAGCAAGCAAGGCTAGAGTTCAAGGTCTGACAAACCAAGGCTGGAGTTCAAGGGCCATTGGCACGGCAAGACAAGTCTGCAGAGTCCGTTGGAAAAATCAGGCAAGGCTCTGTTGCGAGGTCCACAGCGGAAGCGAGGTCCATCTTGGAAGCAAGGCTTGGCATGGTGATGGGGGAGGCATTGGTGTGAAGTCGGAAGAAGTGACGAGGAGCGGCTTGAGTGCAAGGCTTGGCGGCCATGAGGTGAAGCTCGGTTGCAGGGCCCTTCGCAGTGGTGAGAATCAGCTCAGGAGCGACGTCAACACGGCGGCAGGGCAGGACTCTGTCGCAGGATCCGGGATGGCAACAAGGCCAGGCTCCAGCTCAGTGTTTGGCACGGCAGCAAGGCAGGGCTCAAGAGTGAGATCTGGAATGGTGGCAAAGCAGGGCTGAGGAACATGGTCCACTGCGGAGTTACGATCCACTGCAGCACGAGGTCTGCGGGTCCGAATGTGCGAACGGTTGTCTCCGGCAACCTGCTCTAGACCCAGCCATCTTTTATGCCTCTGATTTTCCCGCTGTTGTTGGGCAGGAGGAAATCGGGCTTCTCTTTGCTCAGCCTGCCTCACAAATCTTCTTTTGTGTGTGCTGATAGGTGGCGGTGAAACCGCCCCTCAATTGCCACCAATAGAAGCCCTGGTTACCAATTGAAATTTCATGCCTTCTGTGCTGTTTACTGTTCTGTCAGGGTTCGTTCCTGCTCTTTCTTGAATCGGCTCGTCCTCCTCCTCCTTGGACTCAGCCTCCATCCTGACAATACCAGAGATTTCAGCTGTTCTCTCATTGGTATCCAGAAGAGATTTTCTTTGTTTGCTTGCTTATTTTATTCCTTTTTCTTAGCATAAAACAGCATTGGCTTCAACCCATATCTTTCTGCAAGTAGAAGCTATCAGACCAGTGTTGTTTTTGTCAGACATTGTTTTGTCCCACATCCCAGGTACAGTACAATGTTGTAAGTTTTCCCCAAGGAAGGCATTGTGCTCTCCATTTTCACATGGCCTTAAACATCAGTGTCTTTGCCCTCCATAAGCAAAGTCTTTCTTAAACACTCCGTCTTAAGAGAAACATGGGAATTTTCTCAATTTGTGAGAAAAAATTTCTAGAATTTAAAAAAAAAATTGTTCTCATCTCCTGTTTGCAGTTATTTTGACATTCTTTCTGTCTGTGAGGAAATCTGTCTGTAATAGTTTTTCAGGTTTCCATCCTTTATGTCCTGAGACACAATTAATCGAATTAAAGCACATAATGTGAAAACAAAACAAACAAGCAATTACTTATACATGTATTACTTTCTCTGTTTTCTAAATACAAGCAGATGCGTTGGTGTTTTCAGCACCTCTTTGATTTGAATACCATCACTATTTTGTATCTTTAGTTACTTTATTGAATCAATTTTACTATTTTTTCTGAAGTTGTTAACAATTTCATTGCTGATATTGAGTTAGTAACAAGCAACAAGCCAGCCTTACTGAATTAACATAGTAGGCAAAAAGGCATTTACTCAAAATTTATTAATGTAGTGCAATATTGTCCTGTTTAAGTTGAACCTAGTTGGCAAGGTAATGGAAAAATATGAAAGATATATTAGCATATTTCAACTCCAGCACAAAAAGCTATTTGTTATTTGATTCTGTTTGAAATACAAGAACCTTAGGTATGGATGAGATACTAAACTAAAGGATGAACACACTCAATTTGATATCATATGCAGGAGTGCTTATTATGCTTCAGCAGAATATAAAAATAATTGGTTTCTAACCCAGTTTCTTAAATATTTATTTAGGTAGAACCCCAGATGTTTTTAATAATATTAGAATGAGAAATTGTTCATTTTATTTTATTATCTCCATCCCAGTCCAGTAACACTGGTTACCAACAATCTGGCAAATATTTAAACTGAAGAACCAGGCTGAGATGACTGATGATAAGCAATGAATAGTTTAATATACTCAAGCATAAGTCAAAACTGGGTTCTTTCTTGACTCATTGTTTTCATTTTTTTTAACTGGTATTCAATTGGATCAATAGCTCAACCAAAGTTACAGAGTTAGTCTGTGGCAGGGGTATATTTTGGGGGTACTTTACATATTATACTGGGATCTATAGTCCAAAAAGTGGATATGGTCAATGAAGAACTTAATTTTGGTTTAATCTACAATATTTTTATTTTAAATTACATGAAATAAAAATAGTTAATATGATTGTTTTCCTTGCATTGAAAACTTTCCTTGATGTCACTATAAAAATTACAATTTAGTGGCAAGTACTAGAAAGACTTTTAGGGCCTCTGTCAAAACTTTGGAATTTTTAAGGTTTGGACACCCTGGTCCTCTCACTTAACTGAGAGGAATTGGGGGTGGGTGGCACTGCATTGCGCTGGTTCTCCTCCTTCCTCCGGAGTCGGTTCCAGTCGGTGTTGGTAGGAGGGGAGAGGTCCAGTCCACGGCCCCTACTGTGTGGGGTGCCACAGGGCTCAGTTCTCTCATCCCTCTTATTTAACATCTACATGAGGCCGCTGGGTGAGGTGATCTGACGGTTTGGGGTGAGGTATCATCGGTATGGCTCAGCGGGTAAGACGCCAGGCTTGTCGATCGGAAGATCGCAAGTTTGGAGGTTTGAATCCCTAGCCCCGCATGACGGAGTGAGCTCCCGCACTAGCTCCAGCTCTTGCCAACCTAGCAATTCGAAAGCATGCAAATGCAAGTAGATTAATAGGTACCACTTCGGTGGGTAGGTAACAGCGTTCCATGCGTGTCATGCAGCCACATGACCGTGGAAGTGTCTTCGGACAACGCTGGCTCTTTGGCTAACAAACGGAGATGAGCACCGGCCCCTAGAGTCGGACACGACTGCACAAATGTGCGGGGGGTACCTTTACCTTTACCTTTATCATCGGTATGCTGATGACACCCAGATTTATATCTCCTCCCCAGGCTGTCTGAGTGATGCCGTGGATGTCCTATCTCAGTGCCTGGAGGCTGTAGGGGCCTGGATGGGGCGCAATGGGTTCCGCCTCAACCCAAGCAAGACTGAGTGGCTTTGGGTGTTTGGGCCTCCCAGTACCAAGGTTTTTCCATCTTTGGTCCTGGACGAGGTGGCACTGCCCCAGACAGATCCAGTGTGCAATCTGGGAGTCCTCTTTGACTCACGGCTCCTGCTGGAAAAGCAGGTGGCAGCCGTGGCTAAGAGGGCCTTTGCACACCTTCGGGTTGTGCGCCAGTTGCATCCGTTCCTGGACCGGCAGGCTCTACTCACTGTCACTCATGCCCTTGTGACCTCCCGTTTGGACTATTGCAACGTGCTCTACATGGGGCTGCCCTTGAAGAGCTTTCAGAAGCTTTAGCTGGTACAGAATGCAGCTGCCTGGGTTGTGAATAGTGTCAGCTATTCGGAACATGTAACATCACTGCTTCAGCAGGTGCATTGGTTGCTGGAGTGTTTCCGGGTGCAATTCAAGGTGCTAGCTGTCACCTTTAAAACCCTTCATGGCTTGGGACCGGGTTACCTTAGGGACCGTCTTTTCCCAGTTGTTTCTACCCGTCCAATCCGGTCTGGCAGGATGGGCATGCTCCGGGTCCCATCAGCCAAGCAATGTCGGCTGGTGGGAACCAGGAGACGGGCATTTTCTGCTGTGGCACCTGCCCTCTGGAACATCCTCCCTCCTGAAATTAGGATGGCCCTGACCCTTTTGGCTTTTTGGAAGGTCTTGAAGACCTGGCTTTGTGCGAAGGGCACTGTTTCCTGGTTGTGCTGACACCAATGGTTTTTAAGATCTCTTGGCTTTATTTATATTTAATTTTCTGTATTGTTTTAATTGTTTGATTGCTTTTATTATTGATAGACACCCAGAGTCACTGGTCTGAGATGGGCGGCTATATAAATTGAATTAATTAATTAATTAATTAATTAATTAATTAATTAAAGCTATGCAACACTGTAGATTCAGTGCCTAAAAGGTGGTTCAGATTATGTGGGAATACAAACATAGCACCTCTTTGCAATATCTTAAAGTAGCTGTATCATGGGAAAAGACATAGCTGCTTTAAGCTGGCAGGTGCTGTGTTTGTTTGTTTACAGGACATATATGACCGCCTATCTCATACAATGATTCTAGGTGGCCCACAACCATCCATAAAAACAAGGAGAAAAACAAGTACCCTCCCCACCTCCCAGGCATCAGACCAAACAGCCTCCCCACTCAACCCCCATCCTAGCCCAATGCTTGGGAGAACAGCCAGGTCTTTACGGCCCTTTGGAAGGCTAAAAGGGTAGGGATCCCTCGGATCTCAGGCGGGAGGCTCCCATATGCTCCAAAACGTCTTTTGGAGATAAAATCCAAAGTGCTGTACACCCCTATTTATAGTTGATGTAGTTCAGAATGAAATTTTTAATTACCAATAACAAGCAGTTAAGTATATGTTAAGTGTTCTTCTATAGATAACATAGAACAAGGGTCGGAAATGGCGGCTCACGAGCCAGATCTGGCTCTTTGGCCCCTCGGCTCTGGCTCTCTCTCTCTGTCTGCCGCCCAACATCCGGAAAGCCGGTCTCCGGAAGCAGCGCGAACCCTGGGGAAGAAACAGAGACGCTGATTGGTGGAGGCTCAGAAGGAAGGACACCTCCACCAATCAGTGCGCGCCAAAGGGGAGCAGAGAGGCGGGCTGAACAAGGTCATCAGGAGCACAGGATCCGGCCCCAGCCCAGCCCAGGCCAGCCCGGACCGCAGCTTCGGCGCCCTCCCCTCGCCATCGCTAAGGTCCCAGGCGACGGCGGGGACATGTTCGACCTGCTCGTGCAGCACCCGGGCGCCTGACGTCAAGGCGGCTGCACTTCTGCGCCTGGCGGGCGGGCGAGGCAGGGAGAGAAGGGGAGACGGAGGGGCTCCCTCTCCAGCCTCTGCGCCCCTTCAGGCCCGTCTCTCCGAGCGCACTGAGCGGCAGGGAGGCGCTGCTGGCCCGGGACGCGGCGCTGTCGGAGGCGGCGCAGGAGTGGCTGCAGGGGCTGCTGCGGCTGGAGAAAGCCCCTGCCAGCCTTTCCGCTTCCCATCTGGCGGCGGCCGCGGCTCCCCGGCCTCCGCTTGCGCCTCCTGCGCCGCGGCCCCACGCGCTTTCCTCAGACGAGGTCCAGGGCAGCGAGGCTCGGGGCTGGCGAAGGCGGAGCAGCCCCACGGATGGGAGCTGGGGGACGCCCGACCCATGGGCCCCTCGGCATTCAGGGGGCCCGGCTCCATCCCTCCAGCTGGCGGGTGGCCAAACACGGGCGCGCACATGCACAAACGCGTGTGGGGCAGCCGCAGGCAGACAAGATGCCCCGGACTAGAGAGGCCGAGACCCCTGGAGGAAAAGCCCCCAGACCCCGCCACGCCTCTTCAGTCCCAGGGAAAGGAAAAGCCCCCCTCCGCACCCCACCCCACCCGGCAAAGGGGCTGAGGCCGGCAGTGGCCCCAAGCGGGTGCCGCGCAACCCTTCCCGCGGTGCCAGCCTCTCCCTCCGCAGAGCGCGAGGCTCTCCAGGACGTGGGCTGCCCATCCGCCGGGGAGAGCCAAATATCTAATCTGTCAGGAGGCGGAAGCGGGAGATCAGCTCGTGAACGGCAGCAGCCCCTTCCAATGGGCAATCGGGAGGAGAAAACGAACTCCATGCCCCACCACGCATACACGGACTAAAGCAGACCCTGGGACACAGGGATGGGTGGGGAGGCAGGCAAACAGGCAGGCCGAGCGGGCGCCGCACAACCCTTCCCGCGGCGCCAGGCTCTCCCTCCGCAGAGTGCGAGGCTCTCCAGGACGTGGGCCGCCCGTCCGCCGGGGAGAGCCAAATCTCAAATCTGTCAGGAGGTGGAAGCGGGAGCTCAGCTCGTGAACGGCAGCAGCCCCTTCCAACGGGCAATCGGGAGGAGAAAACGAACTCCATGCCCCACCACGCATACACGGACTGAAGCAGACCCTGGGACACAGGGATGGGCGGGGAGGCAGGCAAACAGGCAGGCCGAGTGGGCACCGCACAACCCTTCCTGCGGCGCCAGGCTCTCCCTCCGCAGAGCGCGAGGCTCTCCAGGACGCGGGCCACCCATCTGCCGGGGGAGAGCCAAATCGGCCCTGCCTGTTTGCCTGCCTCCCCGCCCATCCCTGTGTCCCAGGGTCTGCTTCAGTCCGTGTATGCGTGGTGGGGCATGGAGTTTGTTCGGTGCAGGAGGCACAAGCGGAGGCCGGGGAGCCGCCAGATGGGAAGTGGAAAGGCCGGCAGGGGCTGCGGGAACGAGGTGGGGCTGCCCCTTCCACAGCCTGAGCAGGCGAGGGCTGCGGCGTCCCGTCGCTGCAGGTTCTCCCGCTCCGCTCGGGAGGCGCGCCCTCCCTGCACCCCTTCGGGTGCAGCTGCATTTTGCCGGCAGTGCGCGGAGGCCGGGACACTCCCCCGCCAGCTCATTGGCAAGGTGGGCAGCGGTCAGCTGGCTGCAGCAGGGAGGCTGTGGTGGGACTGATAGGAGCCTCCCGCACCCCCCGGGGGCACCCGAAAGGTAGGCCACCCGGAAGAAGCCCGAGCAATGGGCAAACCACCCTCCCGCAGCCCAGGGTGGGGGTTCTCCAGCCGGCCACGGTGGCGCGGCGCGGCCCTCGGAAAGCACCCGGCTGGAGCGGGCCACTGGCCGCCTGCCGCTGCCTTTGCCCCGCTGGGAGCGTGCAAGGCAGAGAGCCTTGGGAGCCCCTCCAGGGCCTGGCAGGGGAGGCCGGGCAGGGCGGGAGCACCCAGGCAGCCGCGCCCTCCCAGCGGAGGTGGCTCGGAGCGCCTCCTTCGCCGGCCGCTGCTGGGCTTTCCCGCGACAGCAGAGGTGCCTCGCTAGGAGGAGGAACAGAGGAGCGGAGGGTGCGAGGCAATGGCGCTTCGCTCGCCGCCCGCCCGTCGCGGCTTACTCAGACCCCAGGGAGAGGGCCGGCCGCCCGCTCCCCCCGTCGTAGAGAGCGACGCGCCAAGGGAACCAGCAGGCCCTAAGTGTGCGTGATTGGCTCCCGCCCGCAAACCCCGCCCCCTTCCACGCGATTGGCCCCCGCCCGCAAACCCCGCCCCCTGGCTCTCGAGCATTTCAAAATGTGCACGAGCATGCCAAAATGGCTCCCGGGATAAAAAGTTTGCCGACCCCTGACATAGAAGATCTATAGATCTCCTTTTTAAAACATTTGTATTACCCTAACCTGGATTTATTTGTTTATTATTTCAATTTCGAGGCCACCCTCAAGTGAGCTTGCTAATTGTGCTGGAGACCCATAATGAGAGTCCGGGATAGAGACCAAATTTTCATTTAGCTCTTCCCTAATAGATAGTGAAAGGTCTAGCAATTGTTGCTTTTCAAGCTCGGTTTGAAAATCCCATTCGAATGATTCAAGGGCTGCTGCGGGAGGAGTGGGAGATGGCTTTGTTTTACTTACAGTTTCCTTTCGTTTTAGTAGATCTTCTATTTTTGGTTGTTTGGTAGAATTTGAAGAAGAAAGAGTTCTGACTATTTCTATGTCGATTCTTCCGTTTTCCCATGATGTTAAATCCACTCTGCACACTTTTTCAAATCCACTCTCCAGACTTTTACAAGCATCTTTTACTCCACGCTCATCTCACCGTGGAAAAATGTGAATGTATTTAAAATGGTGTAATATAAAAATCAAATTTAAAAACTACAATATCCTAAAAGGCTTATTAAAACTAAAACTATAAAAAAAAGAAACAAAGATAGCTAAAATAAACTATTTAAAAATAATAAAAATTTTAAAAGGGCAGGAGCTTAAAAAGACGTGTGTTGCTGGGTTGCTGGGTTGGCTCCACCCCCACCCACCCCGATTTGAACTACAGGTAGTCCTTGCTTAGCGACCACAACTGGGACCAGTAACTCCATCGCTAAGTGCCATGGTCGCTAAACAGAAAAGCATGTGACTGTGACGGACTTACAACCCCACTTCCGTTTCAGTTGTTAAGCAAATCACTGCAGTTGTTAAGTGAAACATCACATGACTGTGATTTATGACATTACTTCCACGTTCTCCAATAACTCTGCTTGTCGTAAGCCAGTTGCAAAGCATCAAATGGCGATCATGTGACTGTGGGACACTGCGACAGTTGTAAATGTGAGGATTGGTCACAAAGCTGGGTTTTTTTCACAATTGTAACTTCAAAAGGTTGCTAAATGAGGCAGTTGGTAAGCGAGATCTACCTGTAACTTTATTTCAATGCTCTGAATGATAAAAATCCCTTTACTTTATCTTCAGGTATTTATCTCTCAGACTTGACATATATTGATTCAGCATATCCATCAACAGGAAGTATTCTAGAAAATGAGCTGAGATCAAACTTAATAAATAATATCCTTACAATAATTTCAGACTTACAGCAATATTGTGAATATGGTAAGTTACACTATGCATGTCAGGGAGATAACTGGTGAAGAAGGAGGTGGCTCCCTCCAGGGAGATAAACACATGCACAGTACTGAATCGCTTTGCTTTCCTCATAAGAGGCTGAAGAAGGCACCGCCCTAATTTCTTGGGCCTTTTCTCTGAGCATTACTAGTTCATTTTAGTTTAGCTGGATTCTGTCTAGCAGAGTAGAACAATAAAACACTAGAGCCTGAACACCAAGTCTCAGCATGTTCCTTCACTCGAAGTCAGGACAGTGGGGGGAGATGGGCGGTGATATAAGTTAAATAAATAAATAAATATTACAGCATTATATGTAACCAGTTAATAAAGTTGTTTAAATATTAATTGAGACTTGCTCAAATATAGTTTTCAGCTTTGATTCAAGGTGATGATGGGATATTTAAAAAATAATTCAAGATATGAAGATGTGGTAGACATTTTTCCAATAGAATTCCAGAAATCTAATCAAACACCAGCAGTGTCTGGGTGTGTTGCCAGACTACCCGGAAGCACTGATTGGAGGGGAGCCAGAGAAGAGGCACCCCCACCAATCAGCGTGTACCAAAGGAGGGGAGAGAGGCGGGCCAAGCAGCGCAGACGCCCGCCACCGCCACCAAAGAGTCCCCTTTGGAGTCCCGCCGAGCCCTTGCCGCACCGCCAGTAAGCGGCGCTGCCTTGCCGCTCCGGCCCACAACAAGGCAGGCCCGCTCGAGGTCAGGGGCAGTCGGCCAAGTGCGGGTTTGGCACGAGTGGTTCACGTGATGCCACGTGGGCAGAAGCCTCTCTGTTGGGCAATGTGTGTGGCTGGCTGGAGGCTGTGCCTCTCACCCCCTGGGATGCAGCTGGAGCTCCCGGTCTGCCCCCTCCCTCGCTGGGCAAAAGCTGCAGAAGAGCCTGGGAATAACTTCAGAAGTAATTGGGTTTTCCTCCCAGGTTCGCGTTTACCAAACTATTACCTTGCATATCCGAATATTTATGGGGGGAGGGGACGGTTCCTGGTCCTGGGGTGCCGCGAGAAGCGGCGCCCCCCAAAGAACACCCGGGGCTTCGGGACGTTTGCAAAAGTCCTGGATCTGAATGATGGGATATACGCTGGCTTAAAGGGGAAAAACCGAGGCTTGAGAATAAACAGACAAGAATGCAGCTTCTTAGGGCTAACAGTGTTTACTGGTAGCATAAGGCAATAATGCAGATACAATCACATTATCGCAAAAATGAAAAAGATGAATATACAAGATACATCATTGTAAAAGGAAAAACAAAAGAAACTTATAAGCAGAGTTCTGTGTATTGATCCCAGGGCCAGAGTTCCTGCCATGGCCTATACCCAAAGCCAGGCATAGCTCACTCTGCCCAGTCCACGGGAAGTGAACACGTGAAGAACTACATGGCTAAAAGACACTAGAAATCAAGAAGCATAGAACACCATTTTGCATGGTTGTATATTCAGTTCTTCTAGCATTCTGATTGGCTGGATGTTAGCTGTTACACACACTAGGCCTCAAAGCACACAGCATTGGGTGGCAGTGCTGCATCTACGCACTCAGTTCCCCCCCTCCTTGCTCAGGGGGCCTGGGCAAGGCTTCCCACAGAAGGAAATCAGGAGGATATCTTCCCATGGGAAGATTTCCATTGCTAGCCATAACATGGTACCTTCTCGCTCCCTATCTCATGAGGATGTAAACAAAGCCAAGGATTCTCTGTTATCCAGCCACCTGGCATTCACGTCATCATGAGAATGCTGTGCTTTGTACAGGAATAATTCGCCAAGGCAACACAAGAACTCTAACACCCCTCCCGAATTCTCCTGTACAATGGGAGTAACACATTTTTACAGAAACAAGAAAAACATGGTTAGTACATGTATTCATTTACAAGCTTCATTTTTTCAGTTTTTACAACCAATAGTCATCAACACTAGAAAATGGTTTAAAAACACTTGTTACACATATGTATAATGCACAATATACATTTCATGCAATGTTTTATTCAGATACATACAAATACATCAAATACAACTTATGTAGTAATATAAAACACAGTCAGATAGGAACAGAAAAACATTGCCCTCATTATTGTTATTTTATAAAATTTATGATCAGAGTTATGGAAAAATATTAAGAGAAATAAGCAGGCTGAAAAATCTTGCAATAAAAGTTGCTTTATTTAAAACAAAGAAACAGGAACTTAAACTTTTCTTCAGCCAAAAGGCACATGGCTTAATTCTTAAGCACTTACATTTTAAAGACAAAAGAGCAGTAAGCAGAGCAAGCAGTAAGCAGAAACAGAAGAACACAAAAGGACAAAGATAATACCTTTTAATCCTTAACTAGAAAAACTTCTGAGTGGTCAGAATCCAACATGTGATCAAAACCACCCAGGCAACAGACTTTCCAAATATGGGCAAACCCCAAATGGATGACACTGATTGGGCCAGGTAGCCAGACAGATTGGAACCAAGTAATAACATGTAACCCCTCCTGAGGGGAGGGCAAACATGTGCTTTGAGCCCAAACAAGAAAACGAAACCTGAGGCCTGGCTTTTTTTTAAATTAGCCTTCCAAGCCTTCCATATTTCAAGACAGAAAAATATATCCAATACTCCCCCTTTTTATGACTAGAAAGAATATGGAAGCAGACCCAATTTTGCAACTAACTCATTGTGCCTACTGGCAACTAGAGGCTTGGTGAAAATATCAGCCAAAATTAATTTAGTATCACAGTATTTCAAAACAACCTTTTTCTTGGCTAGAAAATCTTTAACAAGATGAAACCGCACATCGATGTGCTTTGTCCGGTTTTTGGTACTTTCTGATAAAGCTAAATGGATACAAGATTGATTGTCTTCATGAATTGTGACAGGCTGGTTTAAAATGATTCCAATGTCTTGCAATAATTGTGTAAACCAAATTACCTCATTGCACAGTTGTGCTAAAGCATAGAATTCGGCTTCAGCTGTGCTGATGGCTACTACAGTCTGCTTTCTGGAAAACCAAGCAATAGTGGACTTTGCAAATTGAATTACACTTCCAGAAGTAGACTTCCTATCACTGAGATCTCCAGCCCAATCTGAATCACACCAGCATTCTAACTTTTCCTCTGTGTCTGTAGCAGACAACCTTAAGCAAAAATCTTTGGTGCCCTGCAAATAACGAAAAAGCCTTTTTAATCCTGACTTTGCAGCAGATGTGGGATTTTCCAAAAACCTGCTCAAAATGGACACACTGTTAGAAATATCCAGACGGCTGTTATTTGCAATGTAAAGAAGACTGCCAATGGCTGACCTGAAATTATCTCCTTCAGATGACTCACCATCCCCCTTCACCCCCTCCTCTTTGAGAAACTCGGGAAGCATGGGGGAGGAGACAGACTTGCAGTCCTGCATTTTAAAATCCTCCAGCAGCTTCTTAATTTTGCTACTCTGGCTTATGAGAAAACTGCCATCTTTTCCCCTCTGAATTTCTAATCCTAGGTAATTGTTAACTGTACCAAGACATTTCAATGTGAAATTGTTTTTCATACAAACCTCAAAGGAATGTTTTTGTTCATCTGATGATGTGAGCAGCAACAAATCATCAACATACAAGCACAAGTACATTACACCTTGCTTATCATTTTTTACATACACACAAGGATCAGCAATTCCCTTCTGAAACCCAAATTTTTGCAAAATATTATCCATCTTAATATTCCAACAACGCCCGGCTTGTTTCAAACCACAGATGGATTTCTGCAATTCACACACAAGATGTTTTTCTTTTTCATAACCAGGAGGTTGTTGCATAAACAATTTTTCTTCCAAATCACCATACAGAAAAGCAGTTTGAATATCATAGTGATAAACAGACAATTTCTTCATGGCAGCAACCTTTAAAAGCAACCTGATAGATTCAGCTTTTGTCACTGGAGCAAAAGTTTTGTCATAATCTACATTTTTTCTTTGAGCAAAACCTTTTGCTACCAACCTTGCTTTGTACTTCTGAATTTTACCATCAGAATCTTTTTTCAGTTTGAACACCCACCTACAACCTAGAACCTTCTGATTGGGAGGCAAACTCACCAATTTCCAAGTTTTATTTTCCTTTAAGGAATCCAACTCTTGTTGCATGGCTTCATGCCAACACTTAGCTATTTCAGCTGGCATCTCTTCAATTTCTTCCAGAGATTCAGGTTCTGTGTGAATGTGAAACACTTTCACAACATCTACTTGATAACGATCAGGTGGAACTCCCTTATTAATCCTTTCAGACCTACGAGGTAGGACAGGACTAACACTCTGTTTCCCACCATTGTCCTCAGAAACCTCTGACTTTCCAGACAATTCAACTTCCTGATCATTGACTTCACTAGGTGATTCCTGCAAATCACCATCAGCAAGACTTTGCTGCTCTCCCATGAATAAATCAACTGAAGAACTAGAGTTTATTTTATCCCAATTCTGCTCAGCAAAAGAAGCACTCTTACTAATTATCAGTTGATTATCCAGTATGAACCTGTAGCTTCTCTGACTCTGTTCATACCCAACAAAGATTACTTTCTTTGTTCTGGAAGCCCCTTTGAGTCTCAGCTGTTTTGGAATGTGGACCCAAGCTGTGCTTCCAAACACCCTCAAATGATTCACTTTAGGCTTTACACCATAGAACAAATGAAAAGGCACATCCTGTATTGCACTGTTAAACAGCCTGTTCTGCACATAACATGCTGTAGAAACAGCTTCTCCCCAATACCTAAAAGGTAAACTAGCATCCTGAAGTAAACACTTCATTGCTTCCTGTAATGTTCTGCCTTTCCTCTCTGCAACAGAATTCTGTTCAGGTGTGTAAGGGTTAGCCAAAATGTGTTCTATCCCTTTTTCCAACAAAAAGCTTTTAAACTTTGAGGATAGATACTCGCCACCGCGATCTGATTGCAAAGCAGACACTGGCCTTGGGAATTTTCCATTCGCCCAAGCCACAAAAGCCTTAAATTTACCAAAGACCTCATCTTTGTGTTTCAACAAGTAAATGAATGTGTACCTGGAAAAATCATCTGGGAAGGTCAAAATGTACCTTGCTCCCCCAAGGCTAGGAGAAAATGGGCCTATAACATCAGAGTGAATTATCTCTAGAGGCCTAGAGGTGGACCTATCAGAAAACTTTTTCACAGGAGCTCTATTAGTCTTATTCTCCTTGCAAACTGCACAGTCTAGATATTTATCACAAGACTTCAATTTTAAATCAGCAGAATAACTAGGCATTTGAGAAATGTATTTAAAATTAGCATGAGCAAATCTTCTATGCATTAAATGGATGCACTGGTCGTGCAAGGGCTTATTTTCAAAAACAGCCTTGGCTTTAGCAATTTGCTGCTTTGCAGCCTTCTGCACAATGTACAGAGAATCTTTCTGCAAACACTTTGCAACCACTTTGCCACGCTTCCTAATTTCACAACCCTCTTTCTTAAAAATTATAACATAACCTGAGGCTACTAGCTGCCCCACAGACAAGAGATTGCTTTGAAAATTAGGCACAAACAAAACATTTTTAACAGTTTCCCCCAAACATGGAAGATTGATCTCACCTTCACCCACGATCTTGGATACAGATCCATCTGCTAAGGAAACCTTTTGTTTGTTAGTTTTAGACAAAGACAAAAAAGAATCTCGATTGTTACAAATGTGAGAATTTGCTCCGCTGTCCAGCACCCATAAATCTTTATTAATACAGTCCTCCACAACTTTTGCGTGAAGAATCTTCTTTCTTGAAGTCTCTTCTTCCTTGCGAGAAGTCTTCTTCTTTTGGACACAGTCCCTCTGGAGATGTGAAGAGGATCCACTGGTAAAGCAGCCGGGTAGATAAAGCAGAAGCTTGAGATTCAAAGCTCTTCCGCTCCCTCTGCTGGCCACAAGAAGACTTTACTGTAGAAATGGATGCAGATTTTTCCTGGCGTTTTTCCCATTCAGCAAGCAGCCGGGAAGTCACAAATGATGGAGTTAAATCAGCTTCAGGGATTCCTTCCATAGAACAAATTAAAGTGTCCCAGGACTCATTCAGCGAAGAAAGCATGATGTAGGCTTTCATCAGGGGGGTAAACTCCATCCCACATTCCTGAAGTTCCACAAAATAATTCTGAAGCTTGTGGAGATGATCTGGCAAATTTCCATTCTCAGGCAAGTGAGCCTTGTAGAGCCTTTTGGTTAAAATAACCTTGCTGCCTGGATTTGTTTTCACATATAAATTACGCAAATAGTCCCATAAGTCTTTAGAATTTTCTCTGCCTCTCACGTGAATAAGCTGATCGTCTTGAACAGCCAAAATAATGGAGGCTTTGCACTTTTCATCTTTCCTCAACCAGGCTTGATCTGGGTTCTGAGGAATTTGTTCAGAAATTACAGACCATAAGTCTTCTCTCCTCAAGAAACTCTCCATTTTTAAAGACCAGTTCAAATAATTAGTATTTGAAAGCTTTTCCAGAGGCATACCTTGAAAATTGGAAGCTGCAGCAGCAGCCATGGCTCCTTCTTTCCTTTGGAGGTAATCCAAAAAAACACCACGAGGCTTGCAAACACGAGGCAAAACTCCGCCTCCAATGGAAACTTCCTCTAACTGCCGGCAAGTTTCAAAAAAAAAGAAACCTCTTCAGATGCAGATTGAATCAGTTCAGCTTTTCTCTTTTTATTTCTATAAATTTTGGTCTCTGATCGCAGAAGCAAGTTCCCTGGGCACAAAACCTATTGTTATTTTATAAAATTTATGATCAGAGTTATGGAAAAATATTAAGAGAAATAAGCAGGCTGAAAAATCTTGCAATAAAAGTTGCTTTATTTAAAACAAAGAAACAGGAACTTAAACTTTTCTTCAGCCAAAAGGCACATGGCTTAATCCTTAAGCACTTACATTTTAAAGACAAAAGAGCAGTAAGCAGAGCAAGCAGTAAGCAGAAACAGAAGAACACAAAAGGACAAAGATAATACCTTTTAATCCTTAACTAGAAAATCTTCTGAGTGGTCAGAATCCAACATGTGATCAAAACCACCCAGGCAACAGACTTTCCAAATATGGGCAAACCCCAAATGGATGACACTGATTGGGCCAGGTAGCCAGACAGATTGGAACCAAGTAATAACATTCCTGAGGGGAGGGCAAACATGTGCTTTGAGCCCTAACAAGAAAACGAAACCTGAGGCCTGGCTTTTTTTTAAATTAGCCTTCCAAGCCTTCCATATTTCAAGACAGAAAAATATATCCAATACTCATTGCCCCCTCCTTTGCAAAAACTGCAGTCAGCATAGATAAACCGACCTTGCTAGCTGCTTTCTGTTTGAAGCAAAGGCTCGTTTTGATTTTAAGAAAAACCGCAGGGCTTTTTTTCACCCCTTTGCAAGCTCACATCGAGGGCTAAACCATTTTGCAAGCTTGGTACCCTACCTGGGCAAAACTAATTCAGGGCATGTCCACTGCGTTACTGCAGAGTGATATACTGTACAACAAATTAAGGATAAGCTTTCCTTTACACAAATGACACTCTGTAACACTCTGTCATTTGACACTCTCAAGAACCATAGGATTTTCTGTTCTGGGCTTTTGTAACTTCATCACCAAGATAAATGTTTGAATTTGTGCCTTACTCCTTAGCTGGCAATGCCTACCTCAGCTGACTGACAAATTCTTATACAAGGTGATAAGATTCAGTTTCTAAGCAGAAAACCAACTACATAAGTACGAAGTCCTACACAAACTTCTACACTTTCTTATGTACACATAGAAAACAGCACGTGACTGTTTTACACATCCCAGTTTGCATCTGCACCATGACATCAATGACTGGCCTGCTTTAAAATCCATAAAGCACCCTGTTAAGTCAATGAATTGTTTGGGAACTGCCACACATGTAGAGCCAAAACGCTTGCCTTACACACACTGTTTCAGGGAGATCTATATTCAAATATGCTGTGTCAACATCACAATATGTAAATGGACACCTGTTTCCACACTACGCAACCAGAAAACGCACCACACGTAAATATTCTGGCCTAGCTGTGGGTGCATACACTAGATCCACAGTTCACAAACTCCTTTTGTGAAATCCCTGGGCAACACTGGCTTTACACTGCAGAGTATTATCAGAAAGAAATGTCTTTCTGAACACTCATCTGGAACCTATAGCTTACTAAAACAAAGGACAGGTTGGTTACTTTTAACACTTCACCAAAACTCAAACTGACTATCCACAGCTGTGTTCCAATGTTCTTCTTGCCTCTCAAAGGCCGGAGCAACACATCTAGCAAAGACAGGGTTTTCTCAGGCAACTTGACACACTGTCAGCTGCTAAATCTCAAATCTGTCAGGCTTCACACCCTTGTGGAATAAGAGGACCCATGAGGAATGACCACTGTGCTTTCCCCATCACCGTCTTCTTTCCTTCCACTACCTGACTCCCTCTCCAGGCCCTGCAACTGCTCAGGTGAAATTTCCACTCCTTCACCTGAGGGGCCCTTTTAACACTCGGAGACTGGGGAACAGAAGAAACCTGAACTGGTTTTTGCCCATCTACTGAACCATGGACAGTGGGTTTACACTAGCAATGCAGCAACACTTCTGCAACCTTAGCATACAACCTTTCCCAACCAGTAGGCTGCTTAAAAATAAAGCACTTCTGGAGATTTGGATTTGACCATGGCTTAATGAAACAATGATAAGCCTTGGATTTTAATCAACAACCAACAACCAACAACCTGAAGCACTGTGCTTCCTTGGTTCTTCCTTCTCTGTGACCTGGGGTTGTGAACACACGCAAATGTTTCACAGACATGCAGGTACTTCAGTGAAGGGCGCTTGCCATACCAAAGAAAAATAATTTCTTTTTACAGTTGAATTCTACTACCTGTTAGTTAGAAACACACTGCAATCAAGGCAGCCTCTCCCCAGACATGGGATGGCACCTGAGCAACTAACACCAGGCTATTTTTAATGGTATTCACAACACCAACACTCAGCAAGAATTCCAACATTGGCAAGTCTTTGGGAGAATACTTTCCTACAAAGCCAATTCTGGAACACATGGCTCAGGAACTCTCCACTACAATCAGACTGGAACTGACCTATTAGATAACCATATTTTCATCCTACTATTGCTACTTACACTTCAAAGCAAGCACAGACCTTCGCTTTAGACTTCAACAAGTAGCAACAACACAAGCAGGTATGATCATCAACCAGAAGGAACATGAAACTCGCACCCCACCATTACTTGGGACATGGGGGCTAACTAGGTCTCTATGAACCAACTGAAATGGTCTAGTTAACACTCTGTCACTTTGCCTAGCAACAGATACAGTTCTGATATTTTAGATTGTTTACACACAGTTTACACACAACACAATCAAGGAACTTTTGCACATTTCCTGGGTTCTAACTCAGAATGCATTTGGCTATCTGAGACACACTCTCCCATCCCGGGATACCCCAGTACTTTGTGAAAACTTTATGGATGCATTTATGATGTGGGGAAACATTAAACACACAATGTCCTGTCCACACAATCTCCACAGCATCTCACACACTTGATGTTACAGGTTTGTCTCTAACACACTCAACCTCAACACAAGCAGTTTCATATCGTAATGAAACATTCAGCACCTGCACTCAGGCTTGACCAGGGCTGGAACACTGAGGAGAGAAAAGCAAGTGTACACATATACATTCTTACACAGAAATATCAGCTAAAATGACTTGCTGAACTCAAGGCTGAAAGCCGAATTCAACAACAGAGTCTCTGGAAATGCTTACAAACAGCAGTCCAGCAGAGTAGAAGACCCGGATTCGCTGTTTCGCTGATTTCTGGCTTCTGGCTTCTGGCTTCCCCTCCATTCGTAAATCAGGCTTCTTGCACTGACAGCATCCGCTGGACGACGGGGCAGGGAACAGCCTTCCAGAATCACAGCAAACCACGGCAAATGTAAATTCCATGCCAGGTTTTACTTCAGCTGGAACACTCTGTTTGGAATTCTCAGGAATCCTGGAAGTGGCTTGTAAAATAATCCACAACAAATAATCTCGACCAGTAGCTCCAGGCTTGACAAAATCACACAGGCTTTTTCATAGTGCCAGAAAAACATGCCTTCTTGTTCAAATGCAGCAAACAAAGTCTTGAACTCACCAAGGTGTGCCATCACAGTCTCACCCGAGGTTGCAGCTTCAAACTATAAAGCTGTCTTAATAGACCACCAAGGGCAACAGAGCTCCACTGTGCATCAAAGGCTCCAACAGCTTCTCAGCACCCATTACTCAGTCCCTGAGTAGCTGACATGCAGTAGCTGAGATAATTCCATTCAGAGGAGTTGAGTCCCAAAAGCAAAAATGCCATAAGCACAGTCCAAACATGCTTGCACTTCTTCAGAGAGATCCTCCGGAGGTGGATTTGCCACATACTGCCACAAATCTTCTTCTTGCAAAAAGAATTATTCCATCTCCACGCACCAGGTCAGATAGTTTGTGCCATCTAAAGCCTCAAATGGCAGACTGACCAGACACTGTTCAGCCATTGCTGACCACTCAAAGACAACATGTTTACTCCGAAACCAGCCTCTAAAAACAAACTCCCTTTTACAGCCAGGTTCAACGCAGCAAAGAAAACACAAATTTCTCTCTGGGCAACATAACCTGATGGGATATACGCTGGCTTAAAGGGGAAAAACCGAGGCTTGAGAATAAACAGACAAGAATGCAGCTTCTTAGGGCTAACAGTGTTTACTGGTAGCATAAGGCAATAATGCAGATACAACCACATTATCGCAAAAATGAAAAAGATGAATATACAAGATACATCATTGTAAAAGGAAAAACAAAAGAAACTTATAAGCAGAGTTCTGTGTATTGATCCCAGGGCCAGAGTTCCTGCCATGGCCTGTACCCAAAGCCAGGCATAGCTCACTCTGCCCAGTCCACGGGAAGTGAACACGTGAAGAACTACATGGCTAAAAGACACTAGAAATCAAGAAGCATAGAACACCATTTTGCATGGTTGTATATTCAGTTCTTCTAGCATTCTGATTGGCTGGATGTTAGCTGTTACACACACTAGGCCTCAAAGCACACAGCATTGGGTGGCAGTGCTGCATCTACGCACTGAGTTCCCCCCCTCCTTGCTCAGGGGGCCTGGGCAAGGCTTCCCACAGAAGGAAATCAGGAGGATATCTTCCCATGGGAAGATTTCCATTGCTAGCCATAACATGGTACCTTCTCGCTCCCTATCTCATGAGGATGTAAACAAAGCCAAGGCTTCTCTGTTATCCAGCCACCTGGCATTCACGTCATCATGAGAATGCTGTGCTTTGTACAGGAATAATTCACCAAGGCAACACAAGAACTCTAACACTGAAGCCCCTGAAGGAGGGAAAGAGGTGCTCCCCAAGGCGCTCTTTCAAAACTCAATTCCATGCAGCCAGCAGGACGACAAGGGAAGGAATGCTGATTAAAGTGTTTGCCCGGTGAGGGAGGCAGCGGACCAGGATCCCCAGGTTCCCTGCGCCTCCAGCTGCATCCCGGGGGGCAAGAGGCGTGGCCTCCGGCTGGCCAAACGCATTGCCCAGCGGAGAGGCTTCTGCCCGTGCGGCGTTGCGTGAGCCCCTGAACCCAAATCAGTCAACATCAAACCTTCTTTTCCATTCAGGAGCAGCAGGCAGGTGAAGCTAAATCACAACAACAGGCTTTAAACGCCATTCCTTCCCTCGGCGTCCTGCTGGTTGCACATAATTGAGTTTTGAAAGGGCGTCTTGGGGAGCGCCTCTCTCATTCCTTCAGGGGCTTCGGATCCGGGACTTTTACAAATGTCCCGAAGCCCCAAGTGTTCTTTGGGGGGTGCCGTTTCTTCTCGCAGCACCCCAGGACCAGGAACTGTCCCCTCCCCCCATAAATATTATTTGGATATGCAAGGTAATAGTTCGGTAAATGCGGGGCGGGGTTTTCAGGTGGGAGCCAATCGCGTGGGCCCGGGGGAGGGTTTCAGACGGGAGCCAATAGTGTGGGCCGGGGGCGGGGTTTTCTGGTGGGAGCCAATCGCTTTGGCCATGGGCGGGGTTTTTCAGGCGAGAGCCAATCACATGGGCCGGGGGGCAGGGAGCCCCGTTATTACTGTGTCACGACATGCATGTCTAAAAGGTGTGTCACCAACATGAAAAGTTTGGAAAGCTCTGCCCTAGAGCTTTCGTGTGCACAGCCTTGCTTCCCGCTTTTCTTTCCCATCCAATTCCCGCTATTAATATTGTAGCCTTAAAAGCAAGGCAATCTCAGTTCTGTCATAAATATTTGTGGGAATAGTGGTTACCTTAAATGCCTGCTTTTGTGAGAGAGAAAGGAAGATGATATTATAATAGTAGTTAACATTGATATGAAACTATGCCATATAAAAATACACAGATCTTGGTGGTTGCCAATAAAATAACTGATATATATATATATACATACATACATACATACATACGTACATACATACATACATACTAATTGCTATTTAGATATTCCTGTGTTGCCTCATGTTCAAAAGTACCTGAATTCTGTTCAGTATATAGAGGAACTTCAGAAGTTTGTGGAAGATGATAATTATAAGTAAGTATAAAATCTAGCCTATTATACTGTATTCGTTATTTAATTTTTGTTTTTTAAAGCAATATTTCATAAAGAACAAAAGAATACTTGCAGTTTTGTTTCATAAGTGTTTGAAATTTTTACGACATTTCTGTTTATAGGCTTTCATTTTTCATGAATTCTTCCTTGCATTTCTCTTTATTTCTTAGTGAACATAACCCTCAGCTGTAAATCGTGAGAATGAATGAATGAATGAATGAATGAATGAATGAATGAATGAATGAATGACAAACAGAGCCCCTCTAGTGGTTAAGGTGTTGAACTAGGACTGAGGAGACTCAGCCATTGAAATTCACTGGGTGAGCAGTTATTCTCTCCACCCAACCTACAACACAGGGTTGTGGTTATTGGGAGATCCCCATTTAAGTGTCTTTGAGCTCCTAGAGGAAAGGTAATTATGCAGATTAACTCAAACAATTGTATAATTATGTAAATCATGCAAATTGCTGCAAATTACATGAACCAGTTGTCCAGGCTATTTTGGAAACTGCAAACTTTGCCCATTGTTTGGGAATGAAGTCCGAACTAAAATTTGGTCTGTTGCATCCAAAGCCCACTGAATGGCTGTCCGGAGAGTCAAGGCTTGTATCTTTATGTTGCCTTCCATCATTTGGATATATTTCATGGTAAACTTTATTTGAGAAATTAGCTTTGTTTTCTCTGTGCCAATTATATACATATTATATACATACATCTCTGGTTGAAGAGAAGTAAGCCAGATATCTGTATTATTCCAGATTTTATCTGGAACATATTTTAACAAGGCTAGTGGGTATGATTGCATTATAGTAATCTGATTTAAGATAGTTAAACCGGGTTGGAAAATGACATCTAAGGACAGAGCTATGTTACTGGGCAACTACCAAACCCAGCATTGCTTTGTTGAACAGTTTTTTGGCAACGGTACTAAAGTGATTTGCTATTGGCTGCTTCTGGGGAAAAAATATCAATTTTCCAGTTGATTCCTCAGTCCTGGTATCTCCATTCCTCCAAGTACCAGAATCATACTGCTTAACTTCCAAGCTGCAGAAAAGGCCAGCCAAATGCTACCATCTGCTGGGAGTAACTTATTTCTTTCTTTCTTAGACTTATATCGTGCCTTTCATTCAGGAGCTCAAGGTGGCATATATAGTGCTTTCTTCTCCTGTTTTCCCCAGAACAAGAACCCTGTTATATATGCTGGTTTAAGAGGGTGTGACTGGCCGTGAGTCATCTGGTGAAAGGGTGGATTGGAACCTGGGCCTTTCCATTCCTATTCCAACACTTAACCATTGCCCCATACTTACTCTCAGTTGCAATTAAGTGTGCCACCCCATCACCAGGTCCTTTCCTGTCTCTATTACTCTAAGCTGCATGGTGCTGTGTAGAGCCTTGGTGATCCATTGTGGTCCACAGCTTGTGTATGGTCTCTGCCAGCCGGCTGGCCGGATCCTGCTTGCCAATGTGATGTAGTGGTTCAGGTGTTGGCCTGGCAGCAGGGAGACTCAGGGTCAAGTCCTTTGAAGCCCTCTGGGAGACCGTAGCCAGTCCTCCTCTCTCAGCCCAACTCACCGCACAGGATTGTTGTAATGAGATAAATAAGAGCTGGAGCCCCTGAAGTGAAGGCAGGATGTAAATCTATCAAACCCCTGTATTCAGCACCAGCTGGCAGAAGAGTCTGCTCATCGCATCAGCCCAGTCTCCCCCAGTTCACTGCCAATTAAGTGCTCTGATGTTTTGCATTGTGGCATCACACAACTATTTTTTTAGCAAGAGGAATTTCTATGTGCCGCTTGCAGACTAGTGTCAATGAATAGGGCATTTTGCTTCTCCCAAGTTGCTGTTTGTACTTTTTCCAGTTTACCCAAGTTGGGTGTTTTTAATGTTTATTTTTACTGCTGTTTATCATACTGAATTCCTACTTGGTTTGGGAAAATGGACCAGTGGGTGCACATTTATTCATTGACATGTACCAATAGTAACACAAGCAGACAATTCATAAAATTGACAAGAGCAAGAGGTCTTGAGTCCAGTTCCCAACGGTTAGTTCACATTGCTCTGCTAAGTAGAACAGTGGTCTTTTGGGGCTGCGCAAGCAAAGTTGCAAGAAAAATAGGAATAGGAAATATGACCATGAGTATCTCAGCTGAAGCTCCACTTGTCCTCTGTTTTTTATGTGAGGAAGTCAAAAGTAGTTGTTATTACACAGCATGGGGTATAAAGAATGACTCAAATGGTAAATAAATAATTTTGGATTGCTAAGTACAAAATTGAATTAAAATGGGTCTTTAAGATGGAGGGGATGGGAAGGTATACTCCATACCAAATGCAGGTATAATCGTTATCTCATTTGCCAAAAATGTGAAAGGAGGGAGGGAGGGTTGGTTTACTTGGGTGTTTCCCTCCTTTTCTGAATATTTTATTTCACAGTCCATGGTTGCGGAAAGCTTGAGAAATACTACTTGAGACTATTATTTCCTTGACTATTGTTATACTCTGGATAATGTAAAAAAATACTTTTGAGTATCTCACTACTAAAGAAAGCAACACTAATGTTCTGCAGAAAACTATGAAGGGGAGTCCTAAATTAACGTCTCAAGTGTATTAAGTCTTTCCTGAGCTGTCATAGAATATGATTCTTGCAGAGTTATAAAAAAGATGATCTATTTTTTTAATATTGTACAGTATATGTACGTTTTAGGTCTACATTATTCTTCCCATTCTTCAAGGGTATTGCTTCATTTAAAGGTATCTTTATACCACCAAATAGCCGAGCAGGATATCAAAACAGCTGTAATAGATGACAGATGAAGAGACAATACCCTGGATATAACAGTTGGATCTCTCATCCCTCATGTTAAAATACTTTAAAAGCAGCCAGAAGGGGATTCAACCAGGAGAAGTCCACAGCTCTGTCCTCTAGGTCAAACAGCAGGCTCAGGAGCAAGACGGAAATGGCATCAAAGGGAAAGGGTTAACCACCAGGGCTGTGCCAAACATTGAGAAGAGATCTGTAGCTTCAGATAGCGTAGATAGATAGATTCAAAACAGCGTCAGATAGGGCTGAGACTCAGAGTAAACGGAAGAACCTGGTCATTCCCTACATGGCTGGCGTGTCTGAAAAGATAAAACGGATATTTGGCAAACACCACATACCTGTATTGTTGTATATATTTTTTATGTCTGTAGAATATGTGGCTGAGTTTTTAAAAAGCCAGGCCTCAAAAACTTTTTTCCTGTTTGGGCTCAGAGCACATGTTCACCCCCCACTCAGGATTGTTAATTTGCCCAGGTGCCGGCCAGTCTGTGAGTTCTGACCAATCAGAATTAGCTGTTTGAGCTTTGCCCATATTGGGAATCTGTTGCCTAGGTGTTTTGGTCACATGCTGGATTCTGTCCACTCAGATGCTGATCAAGTTAAGGTTTAAAAATGTAAATGCCTTTTGTCCTTTTGTTCTCTGCTAACTGCTCTGCTATCTAAATGTAAATAGACATGCCTTCTCTTCGGCTGAAGAAAAAGCTTAGTTTTGTTTTTCTTTGTTTTAAATAAAGCAACATTTTTACTACAAACTTATCTCTTAGTTTTTCCATAACTCTGATCACAAATTTTATAAAAATACAAAAGGTTCTGTGCCCAGCAATTGCTTCTGGATCAGAGACAAAACTTATGGAATTATGAGAGAGAAGAAAGCTGACCTGTTTTAGTCTGCATTTGGAGAGGCTTCTTTGTTTTTTGAAACTTGCCGGCAGTTACAGGAAGTTTCCATTGGAGGCGGAGTTTTGCCTCGTGTTTGCAAGCCTCGTGGTGTTTTTTGGATTACTACAACAGGGGAGAGAAGGAGCCATGGCTGCTGCTGGAGCTTCAAATTTTCAAGGTATGCCCCTGGAAAGGCTTTCTAATTCTAATTATTTGAACTGGTCTTTGAAAATGGAAAGTTTCTTGAGGAGAGAAAATTTATGGTCTGCAATTTCTGAACAAATTCCTCAGAATCCAGATCAAGCCTGGTTGAGGAAAGATGAGAAATGCAAAGCCTCCATTATTTTGGCTGTTCAGGATGATCAGCTTATTCACGTGAGAGGCAGAGAAACTTCCAAAGACTTATGGGACTATTTGCGTGATTTATATGTGAAAACTAGTCCAGGCAGCAAGGTTATTTTAACAAAAAAACTGTACAAGGCTCACTTGCCTGAGAATGGAAATTTGCCTGATCATCTCCACAAGCTTCAGAATTATTTTGTGGAACTTCAAGAGCGTGCGATGGAATTTACCCCCCTGATGAAAGCCTACATTATGCTTTCTTCGTTGAATGAGTCCTGGGACACTTTAATTTGCTCCATGGAGGGAATCCCTGAAGCTGATCTAACTCCATCGTTCGTGTCTACCCACCTGCTTGCTGAGTGGTAGAAAAGACAAGAAAAAGCTGCCTCCATTTCTACAATAAAGTCTTCTCGTGGCCAGCAGAGGGAGCGGAAGAGCTCTGAATTCCAAGCTTCTGCATTTTCCACCACCAGGCGATGCTTTACTGGATCCTCTTCTCATCTCCAAAAGGACTGTGTTCAAAAGAAGAAGACTTCTCGCAAGAAAGAAGAGACTTCTAGAAAGAAGATTCTTCATGCAAAAGTTGTTGAGAACTCTGATAATAAAGATTTGTGGGTTCTTGACAGTGGGGCCAATTCTCACATTTGTCACAATAAAGATTCCTTTCTGTCTTTGTCTAAAACTAACAAACAAAAAGTTTCCTTAGCAGATGGATCTGTATCCAAGATCGTGGGTGAAGGTGAGATCAATCTTCCATGTTTGGGGGAAACTGTTCAAAATGTTTTGTTTGTGCCTAATTTTCAAAGCAATCTCTTGTCTGTGGGGCAGCTAGTAGCCTCAGGTTATGTTATAACTTTTAAGAAAGAGGGTTGTGAAATTAGGAAAGCTGGCAAAATAGTTGCAAAGTGTTTGCAGAAAGATTCTCTGTACATTGTACAAAATGCTGAAAAACAAACTGCTAAGGCTGTTTTTGAAAATAAGCCCATACACGATCAGTGCATCCATTTATTACATAGGAGATTTGCTCATGCTAATTTTAAGTACATATCTCAAATGCCTAGTTATTCTGCTGATTTAAAATTGAAGTCTTGTGATAAATATCTGGATTGTGCAGTTTGCAAGGAGAATAAGACTACTAGAGCTCCTGTGAAGAAGTTTTCTGATAGGTCCACCTCTAGGCCTCTAGAGATCATTCATTCTGATGTTATAGGCCCCTTTTCTCCTAGTCTTGGAGGAGCAAGGTACACTTTGACCTTCATAGATGATTTTTCCAGGTACACATTCATTTATTTGCTGAAACACAAAGATGAGGTCTTTGATAAATTTAAGGCTTTTGTGGCTTGGGCGAATGGAAAATTCCCAAGGCCAGTGTCTGCTTTGCAATCAGATCGAGGTGGAGAGTATCTATCCTCAAAGTTTAAAAGCTTTTTGTTAGAAAAAGGGATAGAACACATTTTAGCTAACCCTTACACTCCAGAACAGAATTCTGTTGCAGAGAGGAAAGGCAGAACGCTGCAGGAAGCAATGATGTGTTTGCTGAAGGATGCTAGTTTGCCTTTTAGGTATTGGGGAGAAGCTGTTACTACAGCGTGTTACGTGCAGAACAGGCTGTTTAGCAGTGTAATTCAGGATGTGCCTTTTCATTTGTTCTATGGTGTCAAGCCTAAAGTAAGCCATCTCAGAGTGTTTGGAAGCACAGCTTGGGTGCACATTCCCAAACAGCTGAGGCGCAAGGGGGCTTCCAGAACAAAGAAAGCAATCTTTGTAGGGTATGAACAGAGTCAGAGGAGCTACAGGTTCATACTGGATAATCAACTGATAATTAGTAAAAGTGCTTCTTTTGCTGAGCAGAATTGGGATAAAATAAACTCTAGTTCTTCAGTTGATTTATCCATGGGGGAGCAGCAAAGTCTTGCTGATGGTGATTTGCAGGAATCACCCAGTGAAGTCAATGATCAGGAAGCTGACTTGTCTGGAAAGTCAGAGGTTTCTGAGGACAATGATGGGAAACAGAGTGTAAGTCCTGTCCTACCTCGCAGGTCTGAAAGGATTAATAAGGGAGTTCCTCCTGATCGTTATCAAGTAGATGTTGTGAAGGCTTTTCACATTCACACAGAGCCTGTCTCTGGAAGAAATTAAAGAAATGCCAGCTGAAATAGCTAAGTGTTGGCATGAAGCCATGCAGCAAGAGTTGGATTCCTTGAAGGAAAATAAAACTTGGAAACTAGTAAGTTTGCCTCCCAATCAGAAGGTTTTAGGTTGTAGGTGGGTGTTCAAACTGAAAAAAGATTCTGATGGTAAAATTCAGAAGTACAAAGCAAGGTTGGTAGCAAAAGGTTTTGCTCAAAGAAAAAATGTGGATTATGACAAAACTTTTGCTCCAGTGACAAAAGCTGAATCTATCAGGTTGCTTTTAAAGGTTGCTGCCATGAAGAAACTGTCTGTTTATCACTATGATATTCAAACTGCTTTTCTGTATGGTGACTTGGAGGAAAAATTGTTTATGCAACAACCTCCTGGTTATGAAAAAGAAAAACATCTTCTGTGTGAATTGCAGAAATCCATCTATGGATTAAAACAAGCCGCGCATTGTTGGAATATTAAAATGGATAATATTTTGCAAAAATTTGGATTTCAGAAGGGAATTGCTGATCCTTGTGTGTATGTAAAAAATGATAAGCAAGGTGTAATGTACTTGTGCTTGTATGTGGATGATTTGTTGCTGCTCACTTCATCTGATGAACAGAAGCATTCCTTTGAGATTTGTATGAAAAATAATTTCACATTGAAATGTCTTGGAGCAGTCAACAATTACTTAGGATTAGAAATTCAGAGGGAAAAAGATGGCAGTTTTCTCATAAGCCAGAGTAGCAAAATTAAGAAGCTGCTGGAGGATTTTAAAATGCAGGACTGCAAGTCTGTCTCCTCCCCCATGCTTCCCGAGTTTCTAAAAGAGGAGGGGGAGAAGGGGGATGGTGAGTTATCTGAAGGAGATAGTTTCAGATCAGCCATTGGCAGTCTTCTTTACATTGCAAATAATAGCCGTCCGGACATTGCTAACAGTGTGTCCATTTTGAGCAGGTTTGTGGAAAATCCCACATCTGCTGCAAAGTCTGGGTTAAAAAGGCTGTTTCGTTATTTGCAAGGCACCAAAGATTTTTGCTTAAGGTTGTCTGCTACAGACACAGAAGAAAAGTTAGAATGCTGGTGTGATTCAGATTGGGCTGGAGATCTCAGTGATAGGAAGTCTACTTCTGGAAGTGTAATTCAATTTGCAAAGTCCACTATTGCTTGGTTTTCCAGAAAGCAGACTGTAGTAGCCATCAGCACAGCTGAAGCCGAATTTTATGCTTTAGCACAACTGTGCAATGAAGTAATTTGGTTTACTCAATTGTTGCAAGACATTGGAGTCATTTTAAGCCAGCCTGTCACAATTCATGAAGACAATCAAGCCTGTATCCATTTGGCTTTATCTGAAAGTTCCAGAAATCGCACAAAGCACATCGATGTGCGGTTTCATCTTGTTAAAGATTTTCTAGCCAAGAAAAAGGTGGTTTTGAAATACTGTGATACTAAATTAATGTTGGCTGATATCTTAACCAAGCCTCTAGTTGCCAGTAGGCACAATGAGTTAATTACCAAGCTGGGTTTGTTTCCATATTCTTTCTAGTCATAAAAAAAGGGGAGTGTTGTATATATTTTTTATGTCTGTAGAATATGTGGCTGAGTTTTTAAAAAGCCAGGCCTCAAAAACTTTTTTCCTGTTTGGGCTCAGAGCACATGTTCACCCCCCACTCAGGATTGTTAATTTGCCCAGTTGCCGGCCAGTCTGTGAGTTCTGACCAATCAGAATTAGCTGTTTGAGCTTTGCCCATATTGGGAATCTGTTGCCTAGGTGTTTTGGTCACATGCTGGATTCTGTCCACTCAGATGCTGATCAAGTTAAGGTTTAAAAATGTAAATGCCTTTTGTCCTTTTGTTCTCTGCTAACTGCTCTACTATCTAAATGTAAATAGACATGCCTTCTCTTCGGCTGAAGAAAAAGCTTAGTTTTGTTTTTCTTTGTTTTAAATAAAGCAACATTTTTAGTACAAACTTATCTCTTAGTTTTTCCATAACTCTGATCACAAATTTTATAAAAATACAAAATGTATATTTCAAACCCACCAACACACTGAGACAGAGGCTTGTACACCCCAAAGATCAAACTCCAAAACACAAGAAAAGCAATGTAGTTTATGCAATCCAGTGCAGTGAGGAGTGCTCTGAACTCTACATTGGAGAAACCAAACAACCTTTGTACAGGAGGATGGCCCAACACAGGAGAAGTAACACCACAGGACCAGAGTCAGCAGTTTATCTTCATCTAAAGGAAAAAGGACACTCATTTGAGGACATTAATGTTCACATTTTAGACAGAGAAGATAGGTGGTTTGAGATAGGGGTCAAGGAATCCATTTATGGCAACTTGGAAAATCCTTCCTTGAATAGAGGTGGGGGCCTCAGGCACAATCTTTCCCCCATCTTCCTCCCTGCTTTGTCTTCTGTGCCTAGGAAGATTAAGACCATTTCACAAGCTCAACAGCAGCATGGTGATCTTAATGATCCTCCTTTAGATGATAAAAGGACTTAAAATAACATCTCAATATAACCATGACCTAGCCCCAGGTGTAAGGTCACACAGCTACCTAGAAACATATTTAGGATTCCCTTACCAACTTTGCTCAGACTGAAGAAGCTCCTTGGATAAGGAGCGAAATGTTTCCACTGAGAAAATAGAAATCCAGTTGACATGATTCAAGCTACAGACAATTCCACATGGATGACTGAGAACCTTCATAGACATATTGAGAAGAGATGTTTTGCAGTGATCGGGTGGATGAGTAAAACCTCTCTCTGAGCAATTCTATTGGCTCCCTCTAAATCTGTTATCAGGTATCTCTGCACGCGAGTGCATGCGCAACTATTTTGCTGGTGGTCCCAGCAGGAGTGTCATCTGTGCATGCAGACAAATGCGCAAATATCTAAGGGCAGCTCTCAAAGAATCCGAGTGATCACTGCAAATCATGCAGCCACTGGAACCATTGGAAGAGTGAAGAGAGGCGCTTCTTTTCTGCACCCACTTTTGCAAAGCACCCCTTCAGAATGCTTTGCACGGCCCTACTGAGTGCTTTCTTCACTACTGCAATCCCAGTTGAAGGTAGGGCTTCACCCTCTCCCCCTTTCAGTTGCTCTTAAAGCTTTATAAGAGATTGAAATATTTCTAGAGCAATCCATTTCTTACATTTTGTGCTGACAATATTGCTACAGTACTCCACATGTAGGTTCCCTCCACTGAACTGTAATTTAGTTTATGTATGTCTGTTGGCCTTTACTTTTCAGCAGACTTTGAAAATAGAGAGAAGATAAGGAACATGGTTTCTACTTATACACATCAGAAGTGCAAATGAACGAACTGTTACTCTGCTGTGCAGAACTTTGCTGAAAATAAACGTGTGATTAACTTGTGACAACTTTTATTGATATTAGCAGCTGAATGGAAGTTGGCCTGATTTTTAGGCATGTTAATAATCTAGGAAAAATTAAGAGGTTCCATACTTCAATCCACATGCTAGAACCTCTAATCCCTCCTGCCTCTTGTTAGAGATCGGGTTTCAACCAAGCATGTCTCACACACAGGCTTGAAGGAGGAGGCAGCCTCTGCTCTAACCTGATCTTACTTGCTTTGTGTGGGAGGGGCTGAATCCCGGTTTCCTCTTTCCTGTTCCCTTCTCTTTCCCTCTTTCTGCTCGAATCTCCTACCAAAGGAGGATGGGTCATCTATGGCTCCCACACTCATACTTCCATCCAGCTGGGCCACATTAGAAGTATGTGGTTCACGTCAGAACCAATTGCTCACACCATGGACCGTTTCTACTAAGGAACTGTGAGTTACAATAACATTGTAAACTCTTTTTTTATGTAACTTTACATTAACGTGTGAAGTGTGTTTATTTTGTGGTTTGAACTGATTAAGCCTTGTGCAAGTTCATGGGAATGCTTCTACTCTGCTACATCCTAATAAGAAGCTGCGTGGAGTTCTGGTACTAACATATCAGAATTCCTACATTGGGTTATTCGGGCCCCAGTACATCCCAGAGGTTTTTGAGAAGCTTAGAAAACTAAGAGTTTAAACTTTTTGAAAAAGGGTTTCTTTGGCCTCACAGCTCAAGAAACTGCTTGCACAATTCAAAAGGGTCAGTTCAGATTTTTTCTCTCTCCCTCCTTAAACAATGGAGCAGAGAAGGGCGGGGAGCTTCCCCTACTTCCAATGCTAAATGAAGAAAATTTCTCAGCCTGGCTTTATGGATTAAGACTAAGTTTAACTTTCCAAGGCAGCATAGATGGTCTAGATGCTGACCCACCTCAGCCAAGAGATTCTGATGAAGCCAAGAAGTCATGGGAGCAGAAAAATAACCTAGCCATGATTTTGATCTCTGGATCACTGCCTGACCACAGGCTGGAAGAAATAAAAGGTCTTGCCACTGCTAAAGAAATGCTTCAGAATCTACAACTTTTATATTCAGAAGAAGATGACCAAAAGATTGTTTATTTATTAAGAGAATTAATGGAATCCAGACTTCCAGAACATGGGAATATTAGTGAACATTTATTAAAAATGCAGTCAATATTTGATAGACTAAATATTTGATAGACTAAATTCAATGCAGAATGTTATGAGTGAAAGAACAAAAATGTCTTTCTTACTGAGTTCCCTGCCTGATAAATTTTTCCATTTTGTAGCAAGCCAAAATCTAAATGGGACTAATCTAATATAGCAAACAACAGCCCAATCAAGGTACTACCAAGGAGAGTACAAGACCCCCACCAACACAGGCAGGACAAGCCAGGGTATATAAACAGAGAGCAAGTCCCACTCCCTTTTCACACTGAAGATGTTGCCTAGCTTGGCAATGAAACGTCTGCAAGAAAACAACAAGGCTCAGAGAGCACCATGGACTCCATGGGAGTAATCTTTCCCAGTTGTTTGGGAAGATTCGAGCAGAGGCCCGAAAGGCAGGAAAATTTACATTTGAATAGTAGCCCAGCAGAAGACAATGGCTATCTTGCAGCAAGGGGGAGGTGTGATCAGAAACCATTACCTGATCATCATCTCCGAGGCCTGGCAGCAAGGGGGAGAGGTGAGCAGCCTACTCAACATAACAAAAGGCCCATAGCCTGTCACAATTGCAAGAGGCCTGGGCACATTGCAAGATTTTGTAAAGGCAAGGAGAAAAAGGATTTTTCTAGAGAACAGCATTCCAAGAAAAATTTAGGTCTGCACACAATTTTTAGGGCAGAAAGTGCTCTTGAGGCTAATTTTAATGAAAGAAAAGAACGATGGATCCTGGATTCAGGAGCAAGCAGACATCTTTGTAAGAACAGAGAATATTTCAGTGAGTTAATTGAAGAACCAGAAGGAAATATTTCTCTAGCTGATGGAAAGCCTTGTGCAAGTTCATGGGAACGCTTCTGCTCTGCTACATACTAATAAGAAGCTGAGTGGAGTTCTGGTACTACCATATCAGGATTCCCACACCTCTTTCTGTAGCTGACCCATTTTGTACTACTATTAGCAAGTGATCTTCTGTTCCTATCTCCAAATTTGTTCACTTTAGTCAACAACTGCATTAATTCATGTTTTGATGCTGAGCTTGGCAGGCCAATTTCTGTTTATCTCCCCATCCTTCCTATACTGCTGCTTTATCAGAATTATTTGTTCTACTGTGGCAATCCTCTGAACATTGTCTGGCCCATGTTTCCCTCTTTGTACAATAAGTCCACCTCCTCTTATAACAGAAATTGTGTGCTCTGTGGCTATGTTTTGTGCAGATTTCAATTCCTGAAATTCTAACCAAACTTTACTCATGAGAATTGGGCCATGAGAACAGTATTCCAATTCTTCTTGTACTCTAATTTCTTCTCTCTCTCTTATTCATGGGCTACATTGGATCAATTCTGTTTGGAAAAGCAAAGATTCAGATGCATAAATAGATGACTATCAGAACAGGTCTGGTCCCAAGTCAAAGAAAATGATTAATGATTCCTAAATCTGAGCATCTACTGTATATACAGGAAATCCACCTGCGTACTGGCTAGATATTTGATTGAAGAGGGTTGATAGCACATCATCTGCTGTCCCAAGGGCTACGCTCTAATGCCCAAATATAATTCTCATATTTTATTATCACACTGCTGAGAGCTCTTTAGACTATGCTTGTTAGTCTTGGATTGGAGGTGAAGCAGCCTCCTTCTGGTTGGTTATTGAAGAGTTATTGAAAGATAGCAGCGAGAATATTTTCCCATGGCACTTAAAACCTTTTGAAACAAACTCCATGGGTAGCTGCACGCAAGTTGCTATCTCTCAGCCTCTCCCCCATCCCTATATGCAAAGTGGGATGTAATATTGATTGCCTTGGAGAGTTGTTACCAGAACTTCTAGGGCAAGACACAAATTCTATAAATTCTCAACTAATACAATATAAACATGGTTTTGCAACTGCCAGTCCTCATGTCTGTAGCTTGAATCATGTCAACTGGATTTCTATTTTCTCAGTGGAAACATTTCGCTCCTTATCCAAGGAGCTTCTTCAGTCTGAGCAAAGTTGGTAAGGGAACTTTGCTCAGACTGAAGAAGCTCCTTGGATAAGGAGCGAAACGTTTCCACTGAGAAAATAGAAATCCAGTTGACATGATTCAAGCTACAGACAATTCCACCTGGATGACTGAGAACCTTCATAGACATATTGCCAGTCCTCATGTGTGTGCTAAAAGGGGAAGGTGTGTTTGCAACTTTGCTACAAAGAGCTTCTGCTGTTTTGTGAATTATCAGTAGAAAGTAGACATTTTTGAGTTTATTACTCTTGCACAAAAACAAACCATTTGCAGATATTAAGGTTAGTTTCATGTCTTTTCACAGTCTGTGAGTGTGTGCATGAATACGCACATGAATTTGTGAACTTGTGCTGAGCATTCTGATTCATGTATTAGCCATGGGGTGTGAACCAATTCAAGTTTTAAGCTCTTGCTGACTTGGAAAGACAAGAAGATCCATTTATTCTGTTTTAGGGACTCACACCATTGTAGTTCTTTAATATACTTAAAGGGAGAGCAAGATTGGTTTTAATAGCAGGTAAAAATAATACAAAAGCACAATGTAGCATCAATGGGAAGAGGAGGGAGATAGTTTTGCTCCAATTGTGAAAGCATAGTTTTTCCACCAGGAGAAAAAAAATATTTTTAAGGACATAGAAACAGCATCTGCAGCTGTTTTCAACGTGTTGATATGCAGTTACAAGAAGCTAGAACAGCTAGCTTCAGATTTGTTTGTTTGTTTGTTTGTTTGTTTAAATCTGGTCCCTGTATTCAGACCTTGAAGTATTATCTCATCTTTGTCTGGAAATATTTTATTACTCTGTATAATTCAAAACATGAGATGACAAGATTGAACATCGACATATTGGGAATCAGCGAACTAAAATGGACAGGAATGGGCGAATTTAATTCAGGAGACCATTATATATACTACTGTGGGCAAGAATCTCTTAGAAGAAATGGAGTAGCTCTCATAGTCAATAAAAGAGTGGGAAAGGCAGTACTGGGGTACAACCTCAAAAACGACAGAATGCTTTCAGTTCGAATCCAAGGCAAACCATTCAACATCACAGTGATCCAAGTCTATGCCCCAACCACTAATGCCAAAGAAGCTGAAGTTGACTGGTTCTATGAAGACCTACAACACCTTCTAGAACTAACACCAAAAAAAGATGTCCTTTTCATCATAGGGGACTGGAATGCTAAGGTAGGAAGTCAAAAAATAACCGGAATAACAGGCAAGTTCGGCCTCGGAGTACAAAATGAAGCAGGGCAAAGGCTAATAGAGTTTTGTCAAGAGAACACGCTGGTCATAGCAAACACTCTTTTCCAACAACACAAGAGACGACTCTACACATGGACATCACCAGATGGTCAATACCGAAATCAGATTGATTATATACTTTGCAGCCAAAGATGGAGAAGCTCTATACAATCAGCAAAAACAAGACCTGGAGCTGACTGTGGCTCAGATCATGAGCTTCTTATTGCAAAATTTAGGCTTAAATTGAAGAATGTAGAGAAAACCACTAGACCAATCAGGTATGACCTAAATCATATCCCTTATGAATATACAGTGGAAGTGAGGAATAGATTTAAAGGATTAGATCTGGTAGACAGAGTGCCTGAAGAACTATGGATGGAGGTTCGTAACATTGTACAGGAGGCAGCAACTAAAACCATCCCAAAGAAAAAGAAATGCAAGAAAGCAAAGTGGCTGACTGATGAGGCTTTACAAATAGCTGAGGAAAGAAGGGAAGCAAAAGGCAAGGGAGAAAGGGAAAGATATAAACAACTGAATGCAGAATTCCAGAGAATAGCAAGGAGAGATAAGAAGGCCTTCTTAAATGAACAATGCAAAGAAATCGAGGAAAACAATAGAATGGGGAAGACTAGAGATCTCTTCAAGAAAATCGGAGATATCAAGGGAACGTTTTGTGCAAAGACGGGCATGATAAAGGACAAAAAAGGCAGGGACCTAACAGAAGCAGAAGAGATTAAGAAGAGGTGGCAAGAATACACAGAAGAACTATACAAGAAAGATCTTAATATCCCTGATAAATACGATGGTGTGGTCACTGACCTTGAGCCGGACAACCTAGAGAGTGAAGTCAAGTGGGCCTTAGGAAGCATTACTAACAACAAAGCTAGCGGAGAAGACAGTATCCCAGCTGAGCTATTTAAAATCCTAAAAGATGATGCTGTTAAAGTGCTGCACTCAATATGCCAACAAATTTGGAAAACTCAACAGTGGCCACAGGATTGGAAAAGGTCAGTTTACGTTCCAATTCCAAAGAAAGGCAATGCCAAAGAATGTTCAAACTACCGTACAATTGCACTCATTTCACATGCCAGCAAGGTTATGCTCAAACTCCTACAAGCTAGGCTTCAGCAGCATGTGAACCGAGAACTACCAGAAGTGCAAGCTGGGTTTCGAAGAGGCAGAGGAACTAGAGATCAGATTGCCAACATTCGCTGGATCATGGAAAAAGCAAGAGAGTTCCAGAAAAACATCTACTTCTGCTTCATTGACTACGCTAAAGCCTTTGATTGTGTGGATCATAACAAACTGTGGCAAATTCTTAAAGAGATGGGAGTACCAGACCACCATACCTGTCTCCTGAGAAACCTGTATGTGGGTCAAGAAGCAACAGTTAGAACCGGACATGGAACAACCGACTGGTTCAAAATTGGGAAAGGAGTACGACAAGGCTGTATATTATCACCCTGCTTATTTAACTTATATGCAGAGTACATCATGAGAAATGCCGGGCTGGATGAATCACAAGCCGGAGTTAAGATTGCCGGGAAAAATATCAACAACCTCAGATATGCAGACGATACCACCCTAATGGCAGAAAGTGAAGAGGAACTAAAGAGCCTCTTGATGAGGGTAAAAGAGGAGAGTGCAAAAGCTGGCTTGAAACTCAACATTAAAAAAACCCAGATCATGGCATCTGGTCCCATCACTTCCTGGCAAATAGAAGGGGAAGAAATGGAAGCAGTGACAGATTTTATTTTCTTGGGCTCCAAGATCACCTCAGACGGTGACTGCAGCCATGAAATTAAAAGACGCTTGCTCCTTGGAAGGAAAGCTATGGCAAACCTAGACAGCATATTAAAAAGCAGAGACATCACCTTGCCGGCAAAGGTCCGTATAGTTAAAGCTATGGTTTTTCCAGTAGCAATGTATGGCTGTGAGAGTTGGACCATAAGGAAGGCTGAGCGCCGAAGAATTGATGCTTTCGAGCTGTGGTGCTGGAGAAGACTCTTGAGAGTCCCTTGAACAACAACAACAACAATAATTCATTTGTAGTCTTTCTGAAATCTGACTTACAACCCGTCCTATGAGTTTATCTCAAAGTCATATTTCTGATAGGTAGGAATGGGTGTTTATTTTCCTCCATCTTTCTCCTGGTAAAATTTGAACTACTGTTTTTCAACTATTGATATTCTATGGTGTAGGATCTAGACTTACATTTCTTGAGGTATGACTGCAAAATTTAACAGAACCAAAATGCTGTGATGATGGCAGGCAGTTTTCCTGGATAAGCAAGATAGCAAGTATAAGATAAGTCTCTCTGTGATATGTCTGAATTGGAATAAAGACACATATTTTAGTACGGTCCAAATATAGCATATAGCAACAGCTTTTGTCACTACTCTTTTGGGGAGAAGCGAATCTTGCTCTGGATAGGAAAACAGTTTACAAGGGAAGAGTGCTATCTATTGGGCGCCTGTTAATGGCCTGAAAGTAATGGGTGAGGAGGATGTTAATTTGTAAAGAGGGATTAAATAGCTGTGGTGGTGTTGCTCCCTCCTTGCTCTCTGCAAAGTGTAGGGGAAGAAGGTAAAACCCAGCCATTGTCTTGAGTAAAATGTGAGCATTATGACACGTCCACTTGGTTGCCAGGAGGAGGAAAGGAAGCCTCATCCTCTTGGGTTCCGGCAGCCTCATCCCCTTGGCTTCCAGGAAGAGAGGAGGAAGAGTTTGGGGCTTGTATTTGGACAGCATCCCAGCGTCATCCTCTTGAGGCTGTTAATATTTAAAAGATAACAGTTTTTGAATAGACGCTAGGAAAGGAAAGGAATTGAATTTCTTTTGGTTTAGCGTATCAGATTTGAAATGGGTTGCATTTGCTCTAAAGGTACCTATTTGTTGTTGTTTATGTAAACTATATATAATATATAATTTTTAGAAAATTATTTCATTTTCTATAGGCAAATCAGGTTATCTAATTTGATAGTTTGATAGGTTGGTTCATATTCTGAGGACAAAGGGCAACATCATAAATTTCTCTAGTTGTAGAAAGATTTTTTTAATTTTTTCCTCAAATTTGTAAGTCTTTTGACAGTATACAGTAGGGTCAATGCTACTTAACAGATGGGTTCACTTAAAAATCAATGCATAATTTTGGATGGCACCTATCTGTTCTGATCCTATTAAATGTCCAAGAATAAACTTCAGTCTTCATCAGATTGTCTGCAACACAATTTATATTAGAGCTCCCCTTTTCAGAGATTGTGTTGGACATAAATAACTCTGTTCATCATGGCTTTAAGGGAGTGTTTGGGAATTGCAGGCAATCTCTATGAAGAAGTTTTAAAATCTTTGTACACGTTTAAAACCAATTTTCATTTACTTGGAGGCACTTCTGGACACCCATTTGTCATTTGGTTAAATGGTCCTGATGTTATTGTTGCTTGTAAATAGGGTGTGTGTAAAACAGAAAACATGTTTTGTTTTGAATCTGAACCAAATGAGTGTGTTTTGGGGGTTCTGCCCATCCATTTGTGATTGGCTGTGGTTCGGCAGAAATAAAACCTGGAACATTTTGTTGTTCCCAGTTTTGGCCAGAACCACACCTGGAGGGATCCTGGGGTGATTTTACAGGTGAGTGTGTAAATTGGGTAGCTACTGCTCAGTGCCCCTCTGCCTACTCCTGCTTTGCCATGACTGTGCACCACCCTACCTTCTCAGTGCCTTCCCACCCTCCACTTCCCTGCAAGCCCACTGCAGCATACCCCACTAGCCCGCCCACCCAAATCTTGCCAGGCCTTTCCCTGCTTCCCTCACCCACTTGTGCCACTGATGTCCCAGTGTGGCATATCCCACTGGGCTGCCTGCCCCGACCTTGCCAGCAGATGCTCTTCCCTCCCCCCGGCCCCCTTCAACCATTGTCCTGGTTTGCAAGCCTGTTCCTTGCTGTGAAGTTCTCAGCAGTAAAAGAACAAGATCTCACCTGTGCCTGATGTTCCCAAGCTTATCCCAACTTCTAGCCCTGCTTCAAGAAGCAGCAAATTGGAAATTAAGCCCTTAATAACCGTACAACACACACTCAGAAGCCTTTGCTGAGTCTCAGCGGTGATAGCATGACATTGTAGCTTTGCAGCCGGGCACTTTCCCCAACAGCTGTCACCATGGTTGTGAGTTGCAGAGCAGAATCTGTGGTGGGGAGGGAAGGGGTGGCACAGGAGTAATGTTATGCCAGAGTCCAGAAGGTGAGCTGAAGAAGGAGACTGGTGCGTACTGCTAGCCTCAGTGGAAAGAATCAAGGCAAGCATTTTTAAAAGACAAGAGATTTCCTACCTGGTCAGAAACTGAATTGAGGTGTAAAGTGAAGGTCCCTGATGGGGTTACCTGTGAAATCTGCTAGAGGTCCAAGCTGAAGCTGCAGGAAGCAGAAGAATCCATGCATCGGCACATGTGAAGGGACGGTGGTCAAGCAGCATTGAGATGTCACACAAGCTCCGTTCCTTTTTTGTGTATGTTGTGATGTTACACAAAAAGGGCAGAGCTCACAGCGCAACATGCTTTCATCATTCTGATGAAAACAGTGAGATGCTACAAGCACCATTTTTCCCACGAATGGGGAAATGGCCCACCCCAGACATCATGGAAGTCTAGCCCTGCTAGTTTTGTGATTCCTGTTAAGCATCAGCTGAAACAGAGAAACCGTGTTCTATCTCAGACACATAGGCATTAAGAATGAGAAGTTCCGTCAAAGTCGTGCAAAAGTAGATAGTTCAGAGGAACCTTCAAAATCTTTGAACTGGAAGAAATTCTGACATTTATAAAGCACTTAGCTGAGAACAGATTTTTAACCAAAGTTTAACCCCAAATGTATCTGTTCCTTTTTTGAAATTTGGTAATCAAATTTGGTTATATTAAAAATTCCTGGCCCCTTGGTCTCAATGTGTAGCATGTTTTTAAATGCTATATTTTGGTGAACTTTTAAGCAATATCCGCCAAACTTTCAAGGAACCCTGCCAGCCACTTCCCGCTTCAGGAGATTCACTTTTAGACACTGGACTGTTTGCATCAGCCCATTCCAGTGGGAAATGGAAGACTTTGGGGAAATACAGACATGTTCTGGGAGCAAACTATGCCCTCTTGCATACACAGCTCAGGAAACAAAAAAAGAGGAATTTCTAAACAAGTTACACAGGATTAATTAAAATGAACTAAAGTAGAATATAAATGAAAAGAGTAAAACCGGAATACATAGCATACTTAAAACTAAATAAGTTACTGAACTAAGTGAATAATAGTCTTTTATTCACTTGGTAGTTCAATAACTTATTATAAAATATTCTATTATTTTTATCATTAGAATAATCAAATGGTGAGATATTAAGTTCATAAACTACTAAATGAAGAACTAACAAGTGTAACTTCTCTTCTGACACTGTATACAGTGTCTCTCATAAAGGTGAGTGAGTTTTGCATGCTACTATATCCCCAGTATTTGAAATCGATCCTGACATCAAGAATGGTAGACTTTCTGCATGAAGAGTAGCCAACAGAATGATTAGAGGCCCTTGATATATCAATCTATATTTGATTGCTGTAGTCAGTTTGAGTTACTCTTTTTTTTACAGAAGAGCAAAATGAATAAAATAAAATAAAATGGACTTCTGAGCAGTTTGTTCAACATTTTTGGAATTGTTTCATCTCCACTATAATTTTCCAGGAGTTCTTTTCTTTTAGTCTTACTGTCACATTACATTGTTAACTCCATTATATGTATATAATTTTGTTACTTGATATAATAAAACCATTACATGAAAAATGTTGTGTAGGGAATGAGAAGGAAGTTTAAGGAAAAGCTTATTTTTCTCCCCTATTTCTTTTCGCCCTCTTCCCTCAGCGGTTCCATCAGAGAGATCTCCTCGAAGACGGAGCATCTCAGGAACGAGCAATCCCACGGATACATCAAATACATCTCCTGTCCAAGTACCAGTAAGTACACATTTCCTTTGAATGGGACCCTATGACAAACTCTGCATGTGGCTGTGGCATAGCATTGCCTCTAGAGCATCTAGGTTTTTTTTTTATCAATTCAGTGGCTGGGCTTGTGACATCAGAGGCAAAGCATTGTGTTTGATTGGGCAAAGAGTCATCTATCTTCCCTGAGAGGCGGGCTTTCACTTACCTCTGCGTTCTATTCACCTGTGACAGTAATGCTCAAAAACATGCAAGAAGCAAGAAGGCAGGCCTGCCAAACAGTCTCCAAGCAGGAGGCCCAGATGATCTCTCTTAAGCTATCATCACTGCAGCTATGCTTGGGTGGGTAGAGTGTGGCTAGACGTAGTTGATTTTATAGCATATAATACCTATAGCTGGGCTGAGGACAGAGAACTCTGCAGCTGAACAGGCTATGATGACTAGTAGCAGCCAGTTGTAATTAGAGGAAGAAGGGAAACTCTTGAGAGAAGAGAATCTGCCTCAAAGGCTTAAATTAGCCTCTTACTAGTAACAGGCCCCAGATTTCAACAACTGATTAGATGACTATTATCTTGTCAATTACAGAAACTGGATGTGTATTGTCAGGAGTTTTCAGATAGTAATGCAGCCAGATTTTATTTCTAGCTTTCTCAGAATATGATCCAAAGACATATCATATCAGTTCATATGATTGTCTGTGATTCTGTATTCTAAAAATATTCATACTTCATAATATTTCTGACACAGATGTATATATATTTTTTCCTTTCCTATAGATGGGAATTTATCATTGTAGGCTTGTATGTTCAGTTTCCTTTAGTGAGGCTGATGTTTAGTTGTACATTATTTGTGTTTATAATTTTAATCCAAACTTCCTGGAAATTCTTACCTCTCACTCTCTTTCTTTTTGGTGGATCAGAGTTGGAAGTACCCCATACTTGAATTATTGTGGTTTTTCTAGTATTATCCTGAGAGTGAGTCCCTTACCGTGTAAATCCAGTTAAAATTAAATGGCTTTTCCAACAGGGTACCACCTGGAACAAAAGTTTTTAAAAGACAGCAATGAGCTACAATAATCTGGGATGTTATTTTATGATCTACTTAAGCATATGTAATAAGCTAAGAAAGAGTTATATCACTGGTGGTATATCACTCAAGTATTGATTGCTAAAATTGATAATTCATTTTGTAAAAAAACTATTAGAAATCATCTCAGGTCATTCTTCATTATTTGGTACAATGTTGAAAAGCCCAGCAATTTTGGAAAATGAGCTATAACAGAATGAAACAAATTCTGAAAGGTTGATTCTCTTTCTAACCTGCCATCTTTCTACTAAATATTATTAAACGTTGTTGTTGTTATTCTTATATTTTTATCCCACCTTTTTTTATACAGTATATAACTAAGGTGGCAAACATACCTAATACTCCTACCTCCTATATCTCTACAAAGTATACTGAACTAGCTTTGCATGTGCTAACAACTGCTAGGAGGCTTTACACTTTGCACTAGAAAATGCATACAGTTGCTTCAGTAGAAGGATGGCAAATTAAGTTGTAGGAGCACGTATGCCTCAGTAGCTAAAATGACCTCAAACTGAAAAATAAATCTTTGGGTATGTGCATCATCTAAAATTTGAGTTTCTTTTAACATGGATGCTTGGATGCTTTGTTAAATAAAGATAGATTTCTTATTAACAAGACTATAATTTTACATTTTAAGTTATGTTTCATGTTGGGTTGATTACTGTTGTTGATAATGGTTCACTAACTTGATTTTAATAATGCTGTAGCTTTAAAATAACATAAGGTGTTTAAATACATAGAACTAAATTAATAGGATTCTGGGGATTTGTGTTTAATTTACTTAAACTTGGGATGCTTTTAAATTTCTTGCCTATTTACTTTGGACTTTCCTCTCTCTTCTTTTGTCGTCTTTTCTGTTTTTTTTAAATTTAATTTTAAAATGTTGATTTTTTTTGAAAAAAGCATACCAAGTGACATAAAAGATAACCAACCACAACTGCACTGTCTTATTCTGTATTAAAATCAATTGCTGTATTCACATGCCACAATGAATAAATAGCTTTCTGAAAATTATGCCTTATTGTCTGTGGCTTGAATCATGTCAACTGGATTTCTATTTTCTCAGTAGAAACGTTTCACTCCTTATCCAAGGAGCTTCTTCAGTCTGAGTAAAGTTAGTAAGGGAATCCTTAAATATGTTTCTAGGGTGACTGTGTGACCTTGCACCTGGGGCTAGGTCATGGTTATTTTGAGATGTTTATTTCTAAGTCCCTTTATCATCTAATAATTAGTATTTTATTAGTAATTAGTAATTAGTATTAGTAATATCACACAGCCACCCTAGAAACATATTTAAGGATTCCCTTACTAACTTTACTCAGACTGAAGAAGCTCCTTGGATAAGGAGTGAAACGTTTCTACTGAGAAAATAGAAATCCAGTTGACATGATTCAAGCCACAGACTGTTCCACCTGGATGACTGAGAACCTTCATCGACATATGCCTTATTGTGAACAAACTAATACGCTAGCATGTGTTGCTCCCCTGGCTTATACTGTCAATGGGAGCAGCTGAGCAGATTTCTTCCATGATTAGTCTGCTGTAACATATAAGCTAGAATTCTGGCTTGTTCTCCCAGACAAATCAGGAATTAAAAGCCAAGAACAAACCATGAATTCCAAAAGAGGAAACAGTCAAAATTCGTGGCTCACACATCAAGATAGCCATTTAAGTAATTTTTGGTGGTCTTTTCAGCCATTCCCATTGCAAGAGGAGCAATCAAATAGTATGTACCAGCACGCTTGCTTGTTCTCATGAAATTCAGAAATTCTTGATTATCATGATCACTTTCATTAGGACCTCTGGCTAGCTGCCACATTATGTTGTTTATTTCCATTGTATCTTTAATGTGCATTGATTGAATTACATTTTACATTACATTGTACTAACCTTTTAATAAATAGTGTTATGTTATTGCACACCAGTATATATTCATAATGGATATCATTTTGTTCAAATATGCTATCATACAGGTATACTTGGTGAGTTTCAATTATTTCTATTTTGCCCGATTCGTCAATCTTGCTGTATATCTCCCTTTTTTCATCCTGCAGTTTGGTAAATCCCAAGAAAGTTGTTACTGAGCAGATTTCTTCACTTTCTAGTTTATGCCAATTTAGTGCTGTAAAGGGACTTTCATCCTTGGAATTACCTCCCCTCCTCCTTACTTCACCTCCCCAGTTTCATTTCCTTGCATTCCCCAAAAATGGGTTGTTCTTTATCTTCATTCCTACCTGTATACTTTTTCATTTTTCATCTCTCAGTGACATCTTCTGAAAAGGTTGTTATATTATTTCCCTTCCCCAGCATGCTTTAGAGCTAAATGTTTTAACCATGTTCTTTCTTCTAAGTACATTGCTATTATTTGCATATTGTTTATGTTATTGTTTCACTGATATTGTTTTATATACTGTTAAGAATTCACATCAACAACTTATCTTCAGGACAAGTGAGAAAAAGATTAAATAATATGTTTGTAGTCCCTTCTGTTACCAACTTAGATATTTAAGAAGCATCTCCTTGCCCACCAGTGATCTTAAAAGCTTACCCTAGTACATCACAGCTTTCTGCTTTTGAGAGTCTAAAGCAGCTTTTTCCCAACATGTGTCATCCTGATCATCACTGGGAATTCTAAGAGTTATGGCCTTACGCATCTACAGTTGAAATCGGTTGGTCTAAAAGAAGCAATAAAATGAGGATTGGAAGGAGGGCCACATTCTGCTGGTTGGGTTAGTCATTTTATGCATCTTGCTTACAGAAATTGTGGTTAAATAATGTATATTTAGAGCAAACAGAACGCCTAGTATGATGGAGAGAATCCGTGAAAGAGTTGCAAAATTAATTTACAGGGGGGAAAAAACTTTGCCAGGCCAATATGAAATGAAAGTAAAATATTGGGAGAAGAAGGCAAGCAAGGATCACAGAGAAGAAATCTAACTGAAGGCTTATCTTGCCTGCTTGGGAATTCATAGTTCCCAAGCAGTCTTTCATATTTGTTTAAAATATTAGTGCACACATAAATAGGTTTTGTTTTTAAATAAATCAGGAAATTATATTGAAGGAAGGTGCATTCTGCAATAATTTAAAGAGTCCCCTTTGTGGGGGGAGATGGGTGGTGATAGAAGTTGGGGGGAAAAATATAAATAAGTAAGTAAGTAAGTAAGTAAGTAAGTAAACGGACCAATGTTAGGCACCAAAACTTACCATGCGCCTTCCAGAATAAGCCAAGTACACAACAGAGACTTTGGGAACGGACAACAGCAAATTTATTTGGCGCCAAGCAAGGTTGCTGGATGGCAGTCCCACAGGTGCCACGTGCAGGTGACCTCTGAGTGGAGCAGCCATCCCGAGTACAAGAGTGCACAAACTTTTATACAGAGAATACAAGCAGGAAGTGAGGATGATGATGGTATGCCCATATGTGGGTGAGGTGTCCTCTGACCATTCCCCGGGATTGGCTAGCTTTTGGGGATCAGGGTCCCGCCCAGGGCTGAGGGATTCTGGGATCCATCAGGTCATGAGGTGACGTGGGTTATCAACATAGTTACAAAGAGATGGGCCTGTGAACATTCACACCAATTGTTCTATGGGTTCATTCTGGAGGCCACAGATTAATACTTGCATCTTATACAGATAAGAGTAACGGTTTAGGAACATTTGGATTATACAAGCAAAGTAAGTTACAAGAGGTCAAAATCATAAAATCACATCTTTGCACATTTACATCCTAGGAGGGAAATAAAGGGTTTACTACAGAAAAGCCAGGTAAACATGTTAGCTTGTCTCAGGAAGGGGGTGCTGACCGGATGGGTGGTCCCAGGCTGGTATGCATTCTAAAGAGAGGTAGAATTACTTTGTAGCACCTAATATTGCTATGCAGAATTCTTTGGGGCTTTGCTGAGGCAAAGCCCCTCTCAGGGTCATCCCTGGGTTAACACTCTTTTGGTTCAAGCGTAATCTTTGGTTCAGTGGAGTTCTAGCAGCGTTGCATTATGGGAAACACTAGAGCAGGGTGTTTTCCAGGCCAAGGTCTGTGGCCCATGGTTTCTCAGATCCTAACATTCCTCCCTTTTTGTTTTTAATGGAAAAATGCTTTTTTCCTAGCTTAGAGACTGGATGGAGTGTTAACAGTCTCGCAGGTTTCCCTTCAGTGTGGGTAACCACAGTCAACCCTTTGAGGGAGGACAACACAATTCTACGAATCAAGGGAATAATGCAGGGTAAAACAGCAAGTCCAGTAAGGCCACAGACCAAAATAAACACAAGTTGTTTGATCCAGGCTGCCCCTGGGATCCAGGAGAAAAGTTGACTTGGATCTGAGTTCCAGTTAGATTGGGCACCCAGCTGGGTGGCCTGGTCTTTTAAGTCCTGGACAGCTTCCCTGACTAAGCCAGATTTATTCATAAAGAAACAGCATTCTTCATGGAGGAAGGCACAGAGGCCCCCCTTTTCAGCAGTGATAAGGTTCAAGCCTCGTCGATTTTGCATAACTACAGATGCCAAAGAGTCCAGCTGGTCCTGGACATTTGCGAGGCTTTGCACAATCTTATTTAAGCTATCTTGGAATTCTTGCGATAGCTGATGGAATCTTACCTCGGCATCAGCAATGCCGGCTACTCCGGTGGTAATGCCGGCTGTCACCCCTAGGGCAACTAGGAGGGGAATGAGAAAGATGGCACGCTTCTGTACATGAGAAGTAAGTGGTACAGGAGGTGTTTCCCCCTTGGGAAGGATAGAGATTTGAGGTAGAAGATGGACAAGAGAGCAAGTGCCTGTCCAGTTAGCATGTAAACAGAGATAGGCGTTAGTTCCACAGAGGAAAAACATACCCTGTTCGAGGCAGATGCCTAAATCAATAGAGAAGATAGGTTTCTCCCTTTTCCATGGGTTCCAGACCCCAATTGACCCTGCTAGGAACATTCCTGTAAGTGGCTGCAGGGAGGTGGCGTTGATATGGGGTGGACCCTTGACTAAGGGAATAGAAGGAAAGACAAAATAGTCAGAGGCGTTCCCTTTAGCGTAGGGCAAGGGAGCACAAGGGATGTCTTGGTCATCTTTCAGGCCAAGCCATGCTGGCATTGACCCTTTTGTGTCAGTAGGTAGCCCAAGCCAAGGGGGAAGCAGAGGTCCCTGTGGAGAGGCGGCTAACAGAAGTTTCGCCGCCAGGTTACATGAGGGTCCCTCCTTCTCTTCCCCAGAGATAGAGACTGTGGGTCGGGCAGAAAATGTTACTTTGCCTCGGTATCTTCCAGCAGCAGCTGAAAACAATGGAGGCCTTATGTAAAAATCCTCGAATTTATCAGTGGCGGTGATGACTACCTCCTTTAGGCACTGGTGTCCCTGAAGCTTTCCCAGCCGAACTCCCCCCTTGGGTTGCGTTCTAGTAACGCACAAAGAGGTGGTGCCAATCAGCGGAACTAGTGAGGCCACTGGGCTAAAGATGGGAACTGATAGGTTCAGTCCCAGGGTCTTAAGCCGTGACTCAAAGTCCGCATAGAGTTGGCTGTCAGGATGTTCTCCTTCCTTAAAAACTGGAGGAGTTTTGTGGTTTAGCACAATTCTAGAACTGGCCCAAACACGGGGGCTGGCAGGGAGAGCTTGATGGGTGGAAGCTGAAGTAGAGAGACAGAGCCAGCAGTGTTCAGTTAAATCTGGCCTGGATTGATTCAATAATTTGTAAGCCGAGGTAAGGCTTTGCTCAATATAATCGGGGCTAGCAGGCTTGCGTGTGAGAGTACGGTGGGCGAGGGGTGTGTGTCAGAACTGTATAGACCCCCAGGAGCCCCAGAAGAAAAGTTGTAAAGGGGCACATGTTTCCCAGTTTCCCACCCAGTTTCCCCACTAGCCTTTCACTACCCCTCCTCCCCTCCCCTCTCCTCCCTTTTTGTTTTTAATGGAAGGGACAGAAAGAGGAGGCAGGAGAGGAGATAGAGCAGAGGAGGTTTACCCGAAGAACAGCAGGGTTCCCGGCGTTACCGTTGGAGAGGCTGAAAGGGAAGGGGTTACACAGAGTAATAAAGAAGCAATAGCAGTACAAATTGCATTAAGAAACAGAAGTTAAATGTCCTCCAGGGAAGCTTCTTCGCCTGTGCTCCTATCTGCGTCCGGTGAGATAGGAGGCAGAGGTGGGCATGAGGATTCGCCGTCCTGAAGATCTTCCTCTGTGTCTCCACCCACTTCCGGTGGGGCAGAGAGCAGAGAGCCTTGTTTTTCGGAATTTTCCTCTGTGCCACTGTTCTCTCCCGGTGGAACAGTGGGCAGAGAGCTGGCGATGAGGGAGTCAAGGTCAGCAGGGGATTGTATGTGGGAGAGTTTAATTTTGAGTGTGGTAAGGGCTTTGCTTTGACAGGCAGCTGGAGGCTGGATCACTTTCTTGATTCTGGAAGCATGGTCCCAGGCTTGGATTCCTTCGCTTTACAGTGGTGGTGGTGCTGAGTAGGACCTGGCAGGCAAAGCGTAGCTGACCTGTTTGGAGATAGAAGACAAAATACGCGCCAGAAACTGCAAGTACACAGAGAGATTAAGTTCTCTCTCCTTGGCAGAAGTGACTGGATAGGCAACAAACAGGTGGCCATACATCATTGGAAAGGGAGACAGTCCTAGTTTTCTCCCTGGCATGGCTTGAATAAGGGTGAGTGCCAGAGGCAGGACTTTTGACCAGGGAAGATGGGTGTCCTGGCATAATTTGGCTAGGTGATCTTTTAGGGTCCTGTTTTTATTTGGCAGACCTCAGTGGAATTGGGCACCGGTTGGTGTACCTGCCAAGATTGGCGTTCCTGCAGAAAGGTTAATAAGAACAAAACTTACGCAGACAACTGCTAGATTGGCTCAGTGATGTATGCCTGAGCGCATAAAAATCAGTAGCTTTGAAAAAGCCAAAACCAAAAGCCAAAAACAAAAACAAGAAAAACAAAACTGCAAGGTTTATGCTTATCTCTAAGCAACCTGGTTGGGAGGGGGATTGCCCTGCAGTTGCGGGTTATTGGTTTCCCCCTACGCATGCAGTCACCACACCAGCAATGTCTGATGTGTTAAATAAAGCATGTATGTATGTATGTATGTATGTTTGTGTGTGTGTGTGTGTGTATGTGTGTGTGTGTGTGTGTGTGTGTGTGTGTGTATATATATATATATATATATATATATATAAATAAAAACTATTGGGACTTAGCATTGTGACCAACAGGCAAAGAATTTAAAAAACCATGCTAAATATCCCAAATAAGAATTAAAGTAAAAATTGAAGGGCAATAAAACATTGGCAATCATCTCTGTTGCCCAAATAGCGACAAAAAACAAGCATTGGGCATAATGTATTTTAATGTGTAGACTGCTTGTGCAATAAAAAATTTCCAAAAAGACACAAAACAAAACCATCAGATAGACTATGCCAATCCATGGAGGCTCTATTATATGAAAAAATTTTCAAAAAAGGGAAAAAATTCTTCTCTCGTTCTGCTATTCACACACCAGACAGTTCAATGAACTGAAAACACATACACACAAACACACAGTCATAAGTTAAGACTCAGTTAAGATTTTAATGAAGGGGTTCAAAGTTTAGCTGGTTTATTACAAACTCCTTGTGCATCAGAAAATCCTTGCCTTTTTCCCTGTCTCCTCGCCCATCTTCCGGAAAATTCCCATTTCTATCTACATGCTTACTTAAGCCATTTCCATATTCTTCTCAATCTCTCCTCTTCCCTAGTATCTGTCTTTGTCAGGGAGGCAGAGCCCTTGTGGGCTATTTTTCTCCCCCTTCTCCTTTTCACTCTCTTTTTCTCTCTCTTTCCTTCCTCCCCCTTGTCTTCTCACTTTCTCTGTTTCTTTCTCCCCCTTGTCTTTCCCCCACAAGCGTTTGAGTAGCAGACAGAAGGCAATCATTGGAAGGTGGAAAGGCAGAGCCTAGATAGTTACGCACACACACACAGGAAAAACACCTTTCAACTTATAATATGCATTCAAACCATACAGAGTACAAGTTAGAAGAGACACTTAAAAATGAGTGAACGAAGCTGTTGACTGGCAAATCTTGCCATAAAGTTAAACAGACAAGAGTCAGGAGACAGCTGAACAATGGGGAGGGGAAAAGGCTTTCGTACTTACTTCCCAAGCATTCCAAAGGGACAGACCCACACAATTTCACACCTTTGCTTTATAACTTTATAACTTAACTCACACATTTAAACAGAGGACAAACAGAATGAGGCATTTAAAGCTGCCCCTTTTTGAGATAGCTGGTGATGAGTTTTGCAATTATCTCCAGACTTCTGGGACCTTTAATTTCACTTTGTTAGCAGGGGTTGGGAGACGCCATCCTCCTCCCCCTCCTCTGTTGGTGGTGGGAGGGAGGTGCGGCTAAGAGCAGCTTGTAGGGACAAAAATGCCACTTTGTTTCAGTAAATCTGCTCGGCTATTGAGATTAATAAACATTCTGACATAAATCTGTTGTTCTCTCTCTTGGCTCACCAGAAGGTTTGGAAAAAACTTTAAGATACTCAGGGTCCAGTGACCCATCTAGTGGCTAATTTCTTCCGCAAATGGGCGGGTAAAAGGGCCAATTTCTGCACAAAAGGCCTGGAGTCGAAGACTCCAATGTTTCAAGACACAGCGGAGAGGAGTGGGACTTCCCTTATTCCCTGCCCCCGTCGATGGGTCAGTCTTCGCATGGCTATGACAATTTCCCATGTCCGGCAGCAGAAAGCTAAAAGGGGACAGTCCAGGAGACAGTGTGTGTGAGGGAAGCGAGTCAGATTCTCTTTTGTCAGGGACAGAGCCTCCAGCAGGCGCTGGACTTAGCCGGTAGCAGATTTAAGGTCCGGTTTTATGAGACCTCCAGCAGGCGCTGGACTTGCTGCGCGGATAAATTTAAGGTCGTGCTCCCCTCGCATCCTCCCAGCAGGCGCTGGCGTGACTTTAAAGGTTGCTATTGGACAGCCTCCCAGCAGACGCTGGCATAACTTTAAAGGCTGTCTCTCTGAGTTCTGCAGATGGTTCGCTCTTAGGAAGAAAGGTTCCGCCGGAAGGGGCCTTTCCAGGAAGCGTTACCGAAAGACTTGCCAGGTCTTTCGACGCCGCAGCCTGAAGGCTTGCCTAGGGCGGTGGAGAGAGTTGTTCTCACTTAAGGAAGGGGCGTCCCAGGGAGCGTTGCGGCAAGACCTGCCAGGTCTTGTGGCGCCACCGCCCGGGGCACACCTTGAAGTGGGGGAGAGTCTAGGTTTCGTTCCGCAGAGGACGAGGTTGAACCCCCAACCTCGATAATCTCTTTGGTCAGAGGAAAGCTTTGGGTGTCTGCCGCCACCAAGGCGATCAGCAGAGGAAACAAACAAACAAACGGGGAAATCGGCCTCTCAGGCCGCAAGGGGTCCTCCAGACCCACCGGGGTCCTCCAGACCCGCAGGAACTCTCAGGATTTTCTCGGTCCGATGGAGCCTGACTATGTCCTATCGCAACCGGGACGTGCACCTGTCCTCCCTCTACGAGCTCCTGCATCCAAAACCAAGCTAGCTAGCGTTTTCAGAATTTCCGGCTTTCTCTGGCCCTCAAGTACTTTTCAAGACAGTGTTTCTTTTTCCCCAATACAGAATTTCGTGTTCACTTCAGGGTTTCTTCAACAGGGATCCTTTGATACGGAGTTTTCACAAGGGATCATCAAACATTCCTTCCAAACGCACGACCAATGCCGACCCAGCTAGCCGAAACTCAGTCTAGATGCCCAATTAAGTCGGGCTTCTGGGAACTGTGACAAGGATCTCCCTGAGACCCCAAAGGGCCTCCACATTCGCTTTGTGGCTACTCCCTTGTGAAGAAATACCACGGCTCACGTACACACACAAACAGCACTCCCCCTTAAGAAAAGTCGTACTCACCAACGTTGGTAATTCTTTTGCAGTCCTGACTTCTCAGTCCTGACGAGGGGTCCGTTTTCAAAGTCTCGGTTGCAGGCAGTTTAGGGTTCTTTGCTGTACAGAGTCTGGCAGCTGAGAGGCAAGAAAAAGCCACCGGAAAAACACAAATCCGGGAGCGCTCGTGGCGTTGCCTAATCTCCAAGCTGCTTTTCCCTGACAGGCTGGTTCAGAGAGTCTGCTTCCCTTTTAGGGGGATCACAGGTACTCCCCGATTCCCGGCCAACGCACCAAATGTTAGGCACCAAAACTTACCATGCGCCTTCCAGAATAAGCCAAGTACACAACAGAGACTTTGGGAACGGACAACAGCAAATTTATTTGGCGCCAAGCAAGGTTGCTGGATGGCAGTCCCACAGGTGCCACGTGCAGGTGACCTCTGAGTGGAGCAGCCATCCCGAGTACAAGAGTGCACAAACTTTTATACAGAGAATACAAGCAGGAAGTGAGGATGATGATGGTATGCCCATATGTGGGTGAGGTGTCCTCTGACCATTCCCCGGGATTGGCTAGCTTTTGGGGATCAGGGTCCCGCCCAGGGCTGAGGGATTCTGGGATCCGTCAGGTCATGAGGTGACGTGGGTTATCAACATAGTTACAAAGAGATGGGCCTGTGAACATTCACACCAATTGTTCTATGGGTTCATTCTGGAGGCCACAGATTAATACTTGCATCTTATACAGATAAGAGTAACGGTTTAGGAACATTTGGATTATACAAGCAAAGTAAGTTACAAGAGGTCAAAATCATAAAATCACATCTTTGCACATTTACATCCTAGGAGGGAAATAAAGGGTTTACTACAGAAAAGCCAGGTAAACATGTTAGCTTGTCTCAGGAAGGGGGTGCTGACCGGATGGGTGGTCCCAGGCTGGTATGCATTCTAAAGAGAGGTAGAATTACTTTGTAGCACCTAATATTGCTATGCAGAATTCTTTGGGGCTTTGCTGAGGCAAAGCCCCTCTCAGGGTCATCCCTGGGTTAACACTCTTTTGGTTCAAGCGTAATCTTTGGTTCAGTGGAGTTCTAGCAGCGTTGCATTATGGGAAACACTAGAGCAGGGTGTTTTCCAGGCCAAGGTCTGTGGCCCATGGTTTCTCAGATCCTAACACCAAGCTTTCTGGATATTTCACTGCATAAATTCCCACAATATTAAACTCACTGTGAATATAACTTTACCCCATTAGAAGCTATAATTCTAGAACTAAATTAGATCTATCTTCTGGCAGAACTTTCTGGGCATTTACAAAAAAGCATTGAAAGGCAAGAATTCCCTTTTCTTGGGGGTTCTTCCTCAAACTCAAGGGGCAATTGCACCTGATGAAAAAACAATGATCTCAACATAGAAGTACCTAAAAAAATTAGCTTAATGAAAATGAAGGGAATAATCTGCTTGTGTAAGCAACAATTTGAAATGATCCGTGGCAAGCAGAAAATCAAAGAACTGATTATTGTAAAGAAAAATAAGGCTTGGTGAATGGAGACAGAACCCTTTTGTATTTTCTTAAACAAGCTGAAAATAGTGTTGAGGCTCATATACAGGGTCCTTAAACAAGGTTGATATTGTTTAGTTAACTTGTTCAGGAATTGTTGATGGGTTGCTTTCTAGTTAGTTATTGTGAAGGAATGTAGACCTGGTCTTGGGAATGGGAAAGGAATGAGCAAATCATTAAGGAGGGACTTTCGGAAAAGATTACTCAATCCTGAGAAAGAAGAAAGAATTGGAAAGAAACTCAAAATAGCCCAACCTTGAAGTTGTTTGGCATACCATGGAGTAGAAACTCAGACAGGCTTTCAAAATTATGTTATGCTATCCTATAAGAATAAAATGTATTCCTGGAATCCCTGTTGTGCCTGTTTCTTGATTTGCCTACTTTGAAGGGCTGAGACGTATATTAAATGGTCTTTGGGATGTAAGCTAAAAGTTGTAGGGCAAGTGTTTCCAAAATACCCAGCTCCCATCAGAATTTATCATATGCATCCTGCTTTTAATAGAATACTTACAAAGTCGTTTTTGTGCCAATTACACATATGGAAGATTTTGCTATAGCTCTTGTAAATTTTATTTTGCTGCAGAATTAGTTATGGGGACTGCTTATAAGTTACTTCCAGTTTATGACATCAGAAAATGCATGGAGGCAGAACAGAATAAAAGGCAATACATAACAATTTGGGCAGGTGAAAATAATATTAAAATTCTCTCTCATACAATGTAAATGGATTTTTCAGCCCTAGAAAGGATGTAGACCCAACATTATTTTCTCACTGGATGGGGGGGGGGACATAGTTTAAAGAGCACATTTATGCTATTGCATTATCAAAGGCAAGGGGAGTAACCATTTTTATGTAAAGGAATTTTTAACTTCCAAAGAAAACTGCTATATCTTGAGAGTAAATATACATCTTCCTTAAAGGTCTGTTGGGAAATGAAAATAGCTGAGTTTGTTTTATTCTCCCTGTAAGGGACAATATGAATAAATACTTATCTGGCCAAATTGCATTCATTTCAAGAAAACTGAATAATACTGGGGGAGTTTTAAACCAAATGTAGACAGATGAAACAAAAATGTAAAACATTACTATTTATTTAGCATGTTGGCTTCTCTGCTGAGTTCCATGATTTAATAAATGGGATCTGTTAGGGGTGCATGGCAGAGGTGTCCCATCTTGTTATTTGCTGTTGCAGTTGGCTAGTTTAAAGCTATTGGCTAATTCAGAAGTGAAGCTGGGCCAGAAAAGGAATTCAGGTACATAACCAGAAATACCGTCTTTTGCAGATAATATTTTGCTTTTTAAGTCTAACCCATTAGAAAGCTGTCCAACCTTAGCTAAAGTTACCTTAAAGTTACTTTAGTTAGCTAAAGTTACCTTCTAGAAGTAGCAAGTTTATGTTTAAACCCAGCAAAAAAAAAGTTTTGCTTTTTAAATACTTCTCAGAAAAAGTTGCAGCTTGTTGCACCCTTAGGCATTAGAGCCTTAACTGTTTAGAAATACTATTTCACCAAAGATCTGAATTATATATGAGGAAGTAGTTATGATCCTTTAATTAAAAACATTAACAAGCTGATAAGAAATTGGGAAAAGTTAAGGGCATCACTTGTTGGCCATATAGCAACAATAAAAATCATAGTACTCCCTAAATGACTATTTCTATTTCAGCTGCTGCTATTTTACACAGGTAGCAGAAATTAAAAGGGATTTATTCATTCCTTATGAAAAGAACATTTTTAAAGTGGTAAAACTCAACAGAAGAGCATATTAACAATAATGATAAAAAGATTCATAAAATGCACTCCAGGCCAAACAAGTAAGAATCATTAAAAGGAATTCATGGGTTTTGTGAATAACAAGGAGCTTCCTTCCTTCTTCCTGAGCAGTTCTTTTTTTCCCCCATCAGACCAAAAGCTGATTAAATATATTTGCAATCAGGACCAACATATCCATTAGGCAAAATAGGTCCTAGGGCCCATGAAAATGTGTTGTTATTTTTTAAACCGGAAAGAATAAAAATGAAGTAGAAGTTATTTATTTTCCTGCCTTTTAATAAATATTTGTTTTCATACTTTTTAATAACACAGGCAAATTAAAAAAAAAATTGAATATTAAATCAATATTATTAGTAACCTATAGGTGCAGCGTGAATACTAAAATGTAGTAACTTTGATGATATGCGACAGACGTCATAATTAACTGGCAACAACCGATTATTACAAAATACATGTAATATTTTATTTATATATGCAAATGCACTGGTCTAAAGGCAGCAATTTTTGAGCCCAGAAGTGAATGAAACCTTTGACGTAGTAGGCCAAAGAACTGAAACATTATCACCACTATTCAGCTTTGATAGACTGAATGGTTGAAGTTCTTTGTCCATTTCACATTAGCAGCAGTGCACGTGAAGATTGCAAAATGTTGCAAACCTGAGCAAATGATATACAGTACTTTGAAAATTGGAGTGAGAGAATATGGCACATGGCGTTAATGGAAAAATTGACAGCCCAAACAAATACTGTAATGTACTTTCATTCGGTACATTTATTATATACACAAATATTCATTAGGATAATACAACAACCTCACAAGCAAAACATTGGAAAACTACTTCTGAAGATGTCCCAGCAGCTATTAAATTATTTAAAGCCAAACTTCTGGCTTTGAAGCAATCCAATCAACATTCTTGAAAATCTTACTACAAGTTCCTTATTCAACTTCCAGTGCCTTAATGTGACTAGAATTAGGCTGCATTTCCCTTGTGACCTAATTAAGACTTTGTCGTCTTAGCTTCTGGCTGAAGCAAGTCTACTGGGGAACTTCCTTAGTTCATTTCACCTTGCTGGATATGGTCTCTTCTAACCTAAGAAGACAAATTAATGACAATTTGGCATATTGCAGTCTCATCTTGTCAGCACTACCTGCTTTGGGGCTTGATAAAACCCTGGCTGAACTAAAGCAGAGGATTTGGGATCTAGATATCCAAAATGACAACACCAAAGTCTTCCATTCCTTTCATAGCACAATCACTCCTCCTCCCTAGTCTGCCCCTAGATATTTCTTTAACAATTTATATGCTCCACACAAAAGACTATTTATTTTGGCCCGAATTGGGACAACAAGTGGTAGATATATAAGCCTCCCATACAAAAGTTGAATTTGTTTCTGTTCAAACTCTGAGGCAGACTGTGTTTCATGTGCTCTTAAAATGTCCATTGTACATCCAGTGGCAATCAAGTTTAATACTTCCAATTGTTAATAACTCTAATTGCCATTGCAACCAGGATGCTGTTACCCTTCTTCTGGGTGACTACTGTTCAGAACCCCTTCATGGATCACTGCCTTGTCATGGCGAAGGGGCTTGCGTAACTCAATGAAGTCAGGTCAAGAAGGACAGGTCATGATGGAGAGTTCTGACAAAACGTGGTCCACTGGAGGAGGAAATGGCAACCCACTCCAGTATCCTTGCCAAGAAAACCCCATGGACAGTATCAAAAGGCTAAAAGATATGACGCCGGAAGATGAGCCCCTCAGGTCAGAAGGTGTCCAATATGCTACTGGGGAAGAGCAGAGGGCAATTCCGAGTAGCTCCAGAAAGAGTGAAGCAGCTGGGCCAAACCCGAAAGGACGCTCAGTTGTGGATGTGTCTGGAAGTGGAAGGAAAGTCCAATGCTGTAAAGAACAATATTGCATAGGAACCTGGAATGTAAGATCTATGAATCAAGGTAAGCTGGATGTAGTCAAACATGAGATGACAAGATTGAACATCGACATCTTGGGAATCAGCAAACTAAAATGGACTGGCGAGATGCTGCCCATGGAGTTCTAAGCTTGCACTAAAACCTAGAGTGGCAGTGCTCTGATTGTGACATAGTAAGATAGTTGCAAGCAACCTGGAACAAACATACAGATATTAGAAAACCAACTCTGGAGTTTAAATTCATTTGAGATCCATACCACATGTCAGCATACCCCAAACACTCTAAATTTACAAGGAAACATTGCACATTTAAAAAATAAAAATATGGAGACCAATATTTGGATAGTTTTTTTCTGTTTTAAAGTGGCAAAATATTAAGCCCTTAAGAAGATAAAAATAAGTCTATTTTTTAATAGTGTGTCTAACACCAAGAGGGGTCGTGGTGGCTCAGCAGGTAAGACGCCAGGCTTGTCGATTGGAAGATCGCAAGTTCGGAGGTTCGAATCCCTAGCCCTGCATGCGGAGTGAGCTCCCGCACTCGCCCCAGCTCTTGCCAACCTAGCAATTCGAAAGCATGCAAATGCAAGTAAATAAATAGGTACCACTTTGGTGGGTAGGTAACAGCGTTCCGCGCGCGTCATGCCGGCCACATGACCGTGGAAGCGTCTTCGGACAACGCTGGCTCTTCGGCTAACAAACGGAGATGAGCACTGGCCCCTAGAGTCGGACACGACTACACAAATGTGCGGGGGGAACCTTTACCTTTTTATCTTCCAGGCACTGACAGAGCAAAACCAGCAGCATCCTGATGTTTGATAATTGAAAAAGAGAGCTGTGCAACTTTATCCTGTTGACCTCAGCATATTATCTCTTCCAGTGACTTCTTATTGATGTGGCTAGAACCTAGAACACACAGAATTGTTACCTTTTCTGTATGATTGGCTTCATCATTTTGATTTTGATTTTGCTCTGCATCTTCCTCCACTTGTTCATACCGTCCATTGTTTAAGACCATATACAATACGGTCAGGTAATTGAGGGCCATGCCAGGTAGAAGTTGTGTCCAGATAAATCAGGAATGCTGAAGATGGCTCCCTTCATATCGTAGATTGAGCTGATTTTCTTGTTCTTTGGGGCTCAGTTTCCTTTTAAAAATGTTTGTAGTCAGAGAGTTGTTTTTCACCCAAGCCCTTGCAACAGCAGCCAAGACTTCTTTGTGGCAGCTTCTCTTGCTTTTCCGGCTGGACCCCTTCTCGGACGCAGGGGGTGCTAGAAAGATCATCTATGCTGCCACTCCCTTCAAGATTTCCTGCTCTAATGCCCTTGGAAGGCAACTCAGGAGCTCCAGCGAAGGGAAGGTGCTGCATAACCTAGTGAAAATGAGCAAGGCTGTGCAAACACATCCAGCTGATTTTCTTCGTGCTGGTCACGATTCCCAGTATGTTTGCAGGTTCAGTGTTTTTGCATACTAATAAAGTCCTTCACAACCTGAGTCCCCCATGTCAACGTAGGACCTGCTTCAAATACCAGTTCCATATAAAGTAAGCAAAAGCTTAATGTTTCTGAAATGAATTTCTTTTTTAAATTCTTTAGGCCTTTCAATTGTGTCTCTCTCATCTTACTTTGCTTCAGCTGGCTTGTTTGCTTTTGCTGATGCTTCTGATTTAGGGAGAGATGGAAGATTACAAGTTTCTAGAAATTACTGTGTATTATTTCTCTTTCACACTCCCTTGAGCCCTGGAAAACTGGCTCATGAATGAATAAATAATTAACACTTTGACCCCCCTTCCTCCCACCTTCAGTATCACGAAGAGATAGCCAAGTTCAAGAGTGACCTGAAGGAATCAAATAGGTGGCTGCAGGAATATGAGCAGCGCCGCCTAGCACGGGAGAAACGCCTATCGAAGTACCAATTGGACAACAAGGAGCGGCTGCAAAAGCAGGAGGAGGAGGAGGACAGCCAGATGAAGAGCATCATCAGCAGGTGAGGGAGGGAGGGGCTGGGAAACCTGAAGGGATCAAGAACGTTCTCTGTATTTCCAGCAGGGGCATCCCTTGTGACATGCAACCATTGTTTGCTCAATGGAAAACTATCTTTATCTGGCATAGAGGAGGAGGAGGAGGTGTTTATAGTCTAAATTCATACTGTTATTTGATGTAGTTAGACCAAATTCCATGAATAGGCAACCTTTTTTTTTTCAAGATATAATTAAAATACAAAAAAGAAAAAACTATAGAATAGATAGAAAACAGAACTAAAGAAAAAAGAACAAACTATAAAGATGTGAATAGAAAGAGAAAAGAGAAAAGGCGACTTCCGACTTTTTCCGATACAGATATAGGGTTAATATACAAATCTAATATCTTACAATTAATTAACCTATCATAACATTATTTCTATTACAATAAATCATTCAATCTCTAAAACCCAAAATCAAAACATCATTTTTTTCTATTACAAGCAAATATTCCAAAAGTGGTTGCCAAACTGATATAAATGTAGAAATAGAATGCTCTCTTATTAAAGCTGTTAATTTAGCCATCTGAGCCAAATCCATTAATTTAACAATCCAATCTTCAACTGTAGGTGTTTGTCGATCTTTCTATCGTTGTGCATATAACCATCTTGCAGCCGTGATCATATATAGTAGGAAAACTCCATGCTGTTTCTCTAATTGCTTTTCCATCAAACCTAAAAGAAAAAGTTCTGGCTTTCTTTGTATATTTACTTTAAGAATCTTCTGAATAATAATATATATTTGATCCCAGAACTTTTTAGCCTTCTCACAAGTCCACCAAAGATGATAAAAGGTTCCTTCGTCCTGTGAACATTTCCAACAGACATTAGTTACACCCCTATACATTTTTGACAACTTGTCAGGAGTTAGATACCAATGATACATCATCTTATAAAAATTTTCTTTCAAATTATAATTCATCGTAAATTTCAAACCTTTCGTCCACATATTCTCCCATTGGTCCAGCATGATATTATATCCAAAATTCTTAGCCCATTTGGGTTGTTTTACCACATGTGGTGGACATGTAAGATTGCAAAGAAATTTTGGACCCAAATACATACGTTGATGCAGAGTATACTACAAATACAGATTCCGTTTAAACCAGAATTATTTCTGTTGGGAATATTGGGTTTACAAATAGAAAATTTTTTTGTTAGAATTATACAATATATGATAACAGCAGCAAGACCTCTTTATGCACAATTTTGGAAAACTCAGACTTTACCAACAGTACAAGAGTGGATGTTAAAATTGATGGACATGGCAGAAAATGATAAATTGACTTGTTTATTGAAAGAAAACTCAAGTTATCAATATCTCAAAGAGTGGAAACCATTGATGGACTATTTGCGAAATGCAGGAGGGGCGAAGCTTACATGGGGTTTTGAAGATTAGATTAAATATATAAATATAAATAACTGCCCAGAGTCCCCCTTGGGGGAGTTGGGCGGTGATAAATCCAATAAATCAATCAATCAATCAATCAATCAATCAATAAATAAATAAATAAATAAATATAATAGAGTATATTAGACAAAAAATTATTTCTATTGTATGAAAAACCAACATTTAAGGCAGGTTCTTTTATCTACATGTCCAGAGATAGATTGGAAGTTACCTATTTTTCATATCTTTTTCTTTCTCTTACTTTACAACACTTTTTCTTTTCTTTTCTTTTTCTTTATTTTGTATTTCTATTTCTTTTTCCGTTCCTAACTTTTAACTATGTATTTTAAAATCCTAATAAAATTTATTAAAAAAAATTCTTAGCCCATTTGATCATACAATCCTTAACATGTTCATCTTCCATATTCATCTGTAACAAGATCTTATACATCTTAGTAATAACATGATCATCATTTATACATAAATCCGTTTCAAACTGTGTTATTTCATTGACAAATTTATAGTTCTGTTTATCTAGTTTAAAGCATTCCACCAATTGTATATAGGTGAACCAATGACATGTAAATCCATCAGATTCTAACATTTCCCTTGTTTTAATTTTTGGTTCACCCTCTTCAAACTTTAACAGGTCTTTATATTTTAACCAGCTTATTCCTCTTTCTTCTTTTTTCAGGGATACCTCTGAGCCTTAAACAAAATTCCTTATCTCTCAATTCCAATAGTGCAATTCTATCCAAATCATTTTCTCTTTCTCTCTCTAAAATATCAACTCTATTGTCCACCATTTTAATTCCTCCCTCTAATTTCATTTCCATTTCTTCCAATTTCTGATCAAATCTTTTCTCAAATTCAGCAAATGTTTTCTCATTTTGTTCTTTAATGTCTTGGAAAGATTGGGAAATTGATTGTGTAGTTTTTAATGTAAACTCTTTAAATAACATTTTCATATAATCTAACTCAGGAGGTCCTCCTGACCCACAACGGGTTTGTTTTCTAGTAGGCATAATTTCTCCTTTTTTTTTTCAATCTCCCAATATAAAAACCCCAATATTTATAATTTTAATGTTACAGCCCCATCTAGTGTCCAAATGTTGTAATTACAAAGGAAAAAATTCTATATAAAAAAATATAAAAAACCCTATCCAATCACAGACCTTGGCTTGAAACTTGAGCTTCTTGATGACAATTTAAAACACAGGATGTCCAACGTCAATATTTTGAAACAATATCCAATCACAGCTTATAAAACTAGCCACAACAAAACCTTCTCATACAGTCTAAAACTAGTTCCAATCTCAAATGCAACAAGGTTACTTTATAAGAAAAATATATTTTCCAAAAAAACAAAGTAGAAATGAAATAAATATCAGAGGGCAATTCTATCCCCTTAAAAAAGAAAATAAGAATTTCTCAATCAATTAAAAAAAAACGCCTTTTGGTATCTTTGCTCAACTTATAAACCTCAAAATAAGTAAATCACAATTTTAAAAAAAGTCCCAGAAATTAATGATAAATCCACGTAAGAGAATATAGTGTTTCTGTATCAGAAAGAGCCTCTTAAAGTCCAATAGATAAAGTAAAAAAGTGAGTTAAGAAGTGGGGTGGTCGGAATTGTGTCCCTTTATGGGCTTCAAAGCGCGGTTTGGACAAGGTTTTCCTTCTGCTTCTCAGCTGTTTCACTCACCGTTCGATCGTCAATCAAATCTACGACCCTCTGGCAAGCTGCAGCTGTTCAGAAGACCTGGGGAGCGATTCCAAGCTTCCCTCCTTCCAGGAGGCAGCTTCAAGGCTCAGATTCTTGCCTGAGCCTCTAGTTATACACTGCATTGTTGATTCTAGCCACGGAGGGCTTGAAGCGTCCTTCCGCCATTTTTCCCACCGGAAGTCGAAGTCCATGAATAGGCAACCTGAGTTCAAGTACTGTATAGTGTATATTCAGTTTCATTGCAATGGAATTTAGGCCACGTGGTTTTAGACCTACAAGCTGGGAATTCTGGAAGTTGAAACTCCAACGCATCCAGATGACATCTGGGCTGGCGTAGGCATCCCAGTTTCCTTGTAGCACCCACTCAAACAACATGGAGCTTATTCACAGAAATGCTTGCTTGAGGAACAAAACAGCAGGCGGCAATCCTTTCATCTTTAACATCCTTCCTAAGCTAATGCGTGTCTTGTTTTCTTTTGATGATGCTCCAGATACCACACAGATTACTCTCCAAATTCTTGCCTTTCTTCTAGATTAATGGCTGTGGAGGAGGAATTAAAGAAAAATCATACAGAAATGCAAGCAACCATTGATGCTAAACAGAAAATAATTGAGGCACAGGTAAGGAGCAATGTTTGTATTTAGCAAAACTATTGCCACCCATTGCCATTCCTTATCCTTTAACTGTCCCATATTCTGAAACAAAGGCTCTGAGACCTGTTTCTGGTATACCAGAGGCAGCATCTCTGTGGGGCAAGTAATACCCTGTTCCCTTCAAGGTAAGATGGTGTTTTTCTTTGTTGTTGTTTATTCGTTCAGTTGCTTCCAACTCTTCGTGACTTCGTGGACCAGCCCACGCCAGAGCATCCTGTCGGCCGTCACCATCCCCAGCTCCCCCATGGCTGAGTCCGTCACCTCCAGAACATCATCCATCCATCTTGCCCTTGGTTGGCCACTCTTCCTTTTGCCTTCCACTTTCCCTAGCATCAGCTTCTTCTCCAGGATATCCTGTCTTCTCATTATGTGGCCAAAGTACTTCAGTTTTGTCTTTAATATCATTCCCTCAAGTGAGTAGTCTGGCTTTATTTCCTGGAGTATGGACTGGTTTGATCTTCTTGCAGTCCAAGGCACTCTCAGAATTTTCCTCCAACACCACAGTTCAAAAGCATCTATCTTCCTTCGCTCAGCCTTCATTATGGTCCAGCTCTCGCAGCCATAGGTTACTACAGGGAATACCATTGCTTTAACTATGTGGAGTTAACTATGAGCCCCTCAGGTCGGAAGGTGTCCAAAATGCTACTGGGGAAGAGCAGAGGGCAATTCCGAGTAGCTCCAGAAAGAGTGAAGCAGCTGGGCCAAACCCAAAAGGACGCTCAGTTGTGGATGTGTCTGGAAGTGGAAGGAAAGTCCAATGCTGTAAAGAACAATATTGCATAGGAACCTGGAATGTAAGATCTATGAATCAAGGTAAGCTGGATGTGGTCAAACATGAGATGACAAGATTGAACATCGACATCTTGGGAATCAGCGAACTAAAATGGACAGGAATGGGCAAATTTAATTCAGGAGACCATTATATATACTACTGTGGGCAAGAATCCCTTAGAAGAAATGGAGTAGCTCTCATAGTCAATAAAAGAGTGGGAAAGGCAGTACTGGGGTACAACCTCAAAAACGACAGAATGCTTTCAGTTCGAATCCAAGGCAAACCATTCAACATCACAGTGATCCAAGTCTATGCCCCAACCACTGATGCCGAAGAAGCTGAAGTTGACTGGTTCTATGAAGACCTACAACACCTTCTAGAACTAACACCAAAAAAAGATGTCCTTTTCATCATAGGGGACTGGAATGCTAAAGTAGGAAGTCAAAAAATAACCGGAATAACAGGCAAGTTCGGCCTCGGAGTACAAAATGAAGCAGGGCAAAGGCTAATAGAGTTTTGTCAAGAGAACACGCTGGTCATAGCAAACACTCTTTTCCAACAACACAAGAGACGACTCTACACATGGACATCACCAGATGGTCAATACCGAAATCCGATTGATTATATACTTTGCAGCCAAAGATGGAGAAGCTCTATACAATCAGCAAAAACAAGACCTGGAGCTGACTGTGGCTCAGATCATGAGCTTCTTATTGCAAAATTTAGGCTTAAATTGAAGAACGTAGAGAAAACCACTAGACCAATCAGGTATGACCCACTGTAAATCATATCCCTTATGAATATACAGTGGAGGTGAGGAATAGATTTAAAGGATTAGATCTGGTAGACAGAGTGCCTGAAGAACTATGGATGGAGGTTCATAACATTGTACAGGAGGCAGCAACTAAAACCATCCCAAAGAAAAAGAAAGGCAAGAAAGCAAAGTGGCTGTCTGATGAGGCTTTACAAATAGCTGAGGAAAGAAGGAAATCAAAAGGCAAGGGAGAAAGGGAAAGATATAAGCAACTGAATGCAGATTTCCAGAGAATAGCAAGGAGAGATAAGAAGGCCTTCTTAAATGAACAATGCAAAGAAATCGAGGAAAACAATAGAATGGGGAAGACTAGAGATCTCTTCAAGAAAATCAGAGATATCAAGGGAACGTTTTGTGCAAAGATGGGCATGATAAAGGACAAAAAAGGCAGGGACCTAACAGAAGCAGAAGAGATTAAGAAGAGGTGGCAAGAATACACAGAAGAACTATACAAGAAAGATCTTAATATCCCTGATAAATACGATGGTGTGGTCACTGACCTTGAGCCGGACATCCTAGAGAGTGAAGTCAAGTGGGCCTTAGGAAGCATTACTAACAACAAAGCTAGCGGAGAAGACAGTATCCCAGCTGAGCTATTTAAAATCCTAAAAGATGATGCTGTTAAAGTGCTGCACTCAATATGCCAACAAATTTGGAAAACTCAACAGTGGCCACAGGATTGGAAAAGGTCAGTTTACATTCCAATTCCAAAGAAGGGCAATGCCAAAGAATGTTCAAACTACCATACAATTGCGCTCATTTCACATGCTAGCAAGGTTATGCTCAAAATCCTACAAGCTAGGCTTCAGCAGTATGTGAACCGAGAACTACCAGAAGTGCAAGCTGGGTTTCGAAGAGGCAGAGGAACTAGAGATCAGATTGCCAACATTCGCTGGATCATGGAAAAAGCAAGAGAGTTCCAGAAAAACATCTACTTCTGCTTCATTGACTACGCTAAAGCCTTTGATTGTGTGGATCACAACAAACTGTGGCAAATTCTTAAAGAGATGGGAGTACCAGACCACCTTACCTGTCTCCTGAGAAACCTGTATGCGGGTCAAGAAGCAACAGTTAGAACCGGACATGGAACAACCGACTGGTTCAAAATTGGGAAAGGAGTACGACAAGGCTGTATATTATCACCCTGCTTATTTAACTTATATGCAGAGTACATCATGAGAAATGCCGGGCTGGATGAATCACAAGACGGAGTTAAGATTGCCGGGAGAAATATCAACAACCTCAGATATGCAGACGATACCACCCTAATGGCAGAAAGTGAAGAGGAACTAAAGAGCCTCTTGATGAGGGTGAAAGAGGAGAGTGCAAAAGCTGGCTTGAAACTCAACATTAAAAAAACCCAGATCATGGCATCTGGTCCCATCACTTCCTGGCAAATAGAAGGGGAAGAAATGGAAGCAGTGACAGATTTTATTTTCTTGGGCTCCAAGATCACCGCAGACGGTGACTGCAGACATGAAATTAAAAGATGCTTGCTCCTTAGGAGGAAAGGTATGGCAAACCTAGACAGCATATTAAAAAGCAGAGACATCACCTTGCCGACAAAGGTCCGTATAGTTAAAGCTATGGTTTTTCCAGTAGTAATGTATGGCTGTGAGAGTTGGACCATAAGGAAGGCTGAGCACTGAAGAATTGATGCTTTTGAACTGTGGTGCTGGAGAAGACTCTTGAGAGTCCCTTGGACTGCAAGGAGGTCAAACCAGTGAATCCTAAAGGAAATCAACCCTGACTGCTCATTGGAAGGACAGATGCTGAAGCTGAAGCTCAAATACTTTGGCCACCTAATGCGAAGAGAAGACTCACTGGAAAAGACCCTGGTGCTGGGAAAAACTGAAGGCAAAAGGAGAAGGGGACGGCAGAGGATGAGATGGTTAGATAGCATCACCGATGTAATGAACATGAATTTGAGTAAACTCCGAGAGACAGTGGAGGACAGGAAGGCCTGGCGTGCTATGGTCCATGAGGTCACGAAGAGTCGGACACGACTAAACGACTGAACAACAACAAAACTATGTGGACCTTTGTTCTCAGTGTGATGTCTCTGCTCTTAACTATTTTATCAAGATTTGCCATTGCTCTCCTCCCAAGAAGTAGACGTCTTCTGATTTCCTGGCTGCAGTCAGCGTCTGCAGTAATCTTTGCACCTAGAAATACAAAGTCTGTCACTGCCCCCACTTTTTCTCCCTCTATTTGCCAGTTATCAATCAAGCTGGTTGCCATAATCTTGGTTTTTTTGAGGTTTAACTGCAACCCAGCTTTTGCACTTTCTTCTTTCACCTTCATCATAAGGCTCCTCAACTCCTCCTTGCTTTCAGCCATCAAAGTGGTATCATCTGCATATCTGAGATTGTTAATGTTTCTTCCAGTGATTTTAGCTCCAGCCTTGGATTCCTCAAGCCCAGCACATCGCATGATGTGTTCTGCGTACAGGTTGAATAGGTAGGGTGAGAGTATACAACCCTGCCGTACTCCTTTCCCAATCTTAAACCAGTCCGTTGTTCCATGCTCTGTTCTTAGGTGTTTTTCTTAGCCTGAAACATAATGGATCAAAGTGTCTATCATCCCGATACTCAAAGCTTCATGTGCTCAGAGCCACAGCTGTAGAACTCTGTCCAATGCAGTGCTTTGGATCACAGCTTTCAGTTGCACTTATTGTGAGATAAAACAAAACAGGACAAAATAGGACTTAAGACACAGACAAAATAATTTTGGTCTCTTCTTTTTGCTACCCTTATGAGACCCTGTACATGGAAAATGCCATTTGCCTATAGAATTATTTCATACTTTAACACTGATCAATGTTAAAGAATCACTAAGAATCTTTCAGCATTAGCCACATTTCCCTGAATGTACCGAGATGAAAGAGCTAGATGAAACTTCTATTGGCTGCTTTTTCTAAATCTCCCATGGCTTTTGTTGTTGTTGTTGTTGTTGTTGTTGTTCCTTCGAGTCAGTGTTGACTCCTGGTGACTGCCTGGACAAGTTCTTGCAGTTTTCTTGGCAAGATTTCAGAAGTGGTTTGTCATTGCCTCCTTCCGAGCACTGAGAGAGAGAGAGTAGCTGGCCCAAGGTCACCCAGCTGGCTTCATGCCTAAACTGGGACTTGAATTCACGGTCTCCCAGTTTCTAGCCTGATGCCTTAACCATGACACCAAACTGGCTCATTCCATGGCATTCCATCCACTTAAATATACTCATGATATTACTTTGATTGTAACTCAGGTTTATAAGTAACTATTTGCCTGGTGTCTGTGATGAGTATAAATTTTCTCCAGGTGAATTATTCAGAAGCAGGGATTTAAGGGTTTTTTTGCCCTATGGCCCAACTTTATCAATATTTCTTTATCAGAAATATTTTCTGAGGATTTATTTGAAAAGCTGATTTTAAGTATAGAATAACCCCATGGAGTTTACTATATGGAATGCTGGAGGCTGAATCGAGATAGTGGCTAAACTGAAATCAAATTTCTCCAGCTCACTGAGTTGATAGAAGCATGATTTATGTTCCTTAATAAATCTATGAATGATGTTCAATGTTGGTGGCTGAGGACTAGGCCCACATGGGCTATCTCCAAGCCCATGATTTTTTTGCAGCAGCCGAGAATCTGGCTGAAGGCTTTGTGATAAGCCATTGCAACAAGAGAGTGGACAGCAAAAGCCCCAGGCAGAACTGGCTGCGTGAGCAGTGTGCGGCCCTTGCTTTATCCTACCAAATTGCAGAGGAGCCTTGTGGAATCAGGAACTGCATAGAGTTGATTGCTCACCCTGTGCTTAGAATGTCCTCTTCCCCTCTACCCACCAGCAAATCCTCTTTTTTCCTTTTTCTGTCAGTCTGTTTTTGCTGGATGGGGATGTGGCAGCCTGTATATCACTACTGCTCTCCTCCCCACCCATCCTTAATCAACAGAGCTGTACTGTGGCCTAAGCCTCCATTTGTAATGGCAATTGACATCATCACTGTGTTAAACTACAGCTCTTAAAAGGGGGGTGAGATAATTCAAGCAGGCAAGTATGTCCAATCAGGGCTCTAGCTGAGCACTGTCCTGGCCTGCCCCGGTGTACCTGTATTTCCCCACCCCGGCCCTTACACATTTCAGTTTCTGCTGCTCTCTGAATTTCTTTCAGACGCTGTTTGAAACATCCTGGGATTGATTGATTGATTGATTGATTGATTAATTTATTCGATTTCTCACCGCCCAACTCCCTCAAGGGACTCTGGGATTACCTTGCACTTCCTTCTGGGATGAAAAGGAGAGTAGGCTCCTTCTCCTTAAAGCTCACAAACTCATGCCTTCCAGAATAATATTTTTGTATGCTTTGTTTTCCAAATCATATTATTTCTCTCACATAATTACAACAAAGTCAAAGTAGTGACAGGGAAGAGAAACAGCTTCTGGTTCATTTGCCAAGTTCTGCTTTGAAACCGGTTCTGTAGCACTATCACATTACAGGAATAGTGAGCGCATTTCATCTGGAATTTACATTCACTTCTTGAGTGTGAAGTGCAAGTATGCTGTGTTGGGGAGTTTGCCTCAATATGATTTGGGGCCAGTCTAAAAAGTGGGTTGAGGCATCTAAAAATCCAGCTTTTCTCAGATATTTTCCAAACGAGGCTATACAATTAGATTAGATATATTTCCATTCAGGGTATGGCATGGTGTGGTGTGGTATGGGGTGCGGTGTGGTGTGGTGTGTGGTATGGTACGGTGTGTGTGTGGTATGGTACAGTGTACAGTACGGCGTACAGTACGGTATGGTGTATGATACAGTATGGTATGGGTTCATCAACACCTAAATGGATCTTAATGTAAGTGAGTGGATACCTGCCTGCAAATAATTTGTGAACCCGGCATCCAGTAGCTCCAGTGATGTGGGACATTATTAGTGGGGGTCATAAACTTGGGCTTTGCAACTCTTAAAATATTTATTTTATGATATTATTGTGGAAAGATTATTTCTGAGAAGGAACTGATGGTTTTGTAGGGAGATGGGGAGTGAGGTCCAGTCAGACAAAAATCTGGAATTTTAAAATGTAAGAGTTGACTGTAGGCAATTTCATGACTCTACAGTTGCCTTTTTTCACAAACACATTCCATCTGTATATTTGCACATATTAGTTGTCTTTTCAAACTTAGTGCTTTCCAGATGCATGCCTAAACCTTCTCTGTAGCAATCAGTGACAGGACTCTGTCCGACAACCACATTTCACATTATTCCCGACTATGTCCAAGTGGGAAGATGGGTAACGAACACCTTACTCCTTCACAGGACACTAATTTTATGACAGTCCTCTGGGAGAGCCAAAACAGTACTGAGATTATTGAATATTCTCAATCTATGCCAAGATATAATGGCTATACAGTATATGCTTAAAAAGGTAAAGGTTCCCCCCGCACATTTGTGCAGTCGTGTCCGACTCTAGGGGCCAGTGCTCATCTCCGTTTGTTAGCCGAAGAGCCAGCATTATCCGAAGACACTTCCAGTCATGTGGCTGGCATGATGCACGTGGAACGCTGTTACCTTCCCACCGAAGTGGTACCTATTAATCTACTTGCATTTGCATGCTTTCAAATTGCTAGGTTGGCAAGAGCTGGGGCTAGTGTGGGAGCTCACTCCGTCTTGCGGGACTAGGGATTTGAACCTCTGAACTTGCGATCTTCTGATCGACATGCCTAGCGTCTTACCTGCTGAGCCACCACGCCTGCCTCCCCCCCCTCTCTCTCTCTGTGTGTGTGTGTGTGTGTATATACACACACACACACACACACACATACACACATACTGTATATATATATGTGCTTACTCCTAGTTTATTAAATAACAGATTATTCTATTCTGGGTATGCATGAATGCTAGGCTAAATGGGGTTGGATAGTTTGTCGTTCAAGGATCATGTGGATACCGGACTTGTAAATAAGTTAAATAATGACACATATGAGCCCAATATGGAATAGATAATAAATTGCTTGTATTTTGCCAGATGTTAAACTTGTCACATAAATATTAATATGGTGGGCCATCCAACAGCTGTCTGGGATACCTTGATTGGTCATAAACCTATATGTGAAACATCTTCTCCAGCTTCCACATACTACTCAGGGTATAACTCAGTGTACAGCATTTCTCAAAAATGTAGGTCTCAGATTTTGAATGATATGATATTTATCATATGGTGAAAATATATACTGTATAGCTACCATGTTATAAACCTCATTCCTATGGTTACTGTGGTGTTTTTGTAACTGGACAAAAACTGCCCTCAATAGTGTAAATAAATACATAAATAAATTTATTGCAGTCATTAACCAGCACAAGGGAATTGGTATTCAAATTTCCAAAATATCCAAAACTAAATTGACAATATCAGGATAATTAGGAAAAGTACCTATAGACAAGGAATTTTGGCTAAAGGACAATACTAAATCAAAATAGCTCAGGCTACACATATGCAACAAGGAGAAAAGAGATTAAAATTAGCAATCCAGGTAATATAAACTTTGAAATAGCAATATCAAATACAAATACAATACAGTGCTTCTCAGCCTTTTGGCTAAGATCAAGTGTAGTATCCCTCAGTAGTCTGTCTCTTCATTCCCTTGTATAAAATTCCATCAGCAGACCTAATGAGATTAACCTCTTTGCTCTTTGAGAAAGGTGATTTGTTCATTATTTCTGCTTGTGCTTTCCGTATTTTTTGTTGTTTGTTTTTCTTCTCCTCCTTCACATTCTTCCCATGCACAACTGTTGATGATACGCGTGCACAGCTGCTGATGTTCTGTGAAAATGTATTTGCCCCTTTCGGATTTTTGGATTTTTTGCATGTCTTTGCCATTGTTATCAGAGCATCATGTGGATCCTACTGATATTAAAACTCAGTGTTTTGGAATGGTTAAGTCAAGGTGCTGCAAAACCCCAGAGAATGCTTATGGCAGGACCTGAAATGAGGAACAGGTCATACTAAAAAATCCTCAACTATTATTGAGTTCAAGCAGTTTGCCATGGAGAAATGAGCCAAGATTCCTTCTGCATCCTCACACTGCTGGAATTTGATTGCAATTATAGTCCTCAGTGTATCAAGTCATCTTCAGGTTGGTGTCTTTGGAGATCCCAGACTCTATATGCAGCCTACACTCTGGAATAAATCTGCCCTTTTATCCCTCAACTGCCTTTTCCTGTTTTCCTTTGTGTAAAAGCAAGTCCTTAAACTTCTGTTTTCTTCTGGATTGTGCCTCAGTATTTCTTTGTGACCCACGTGTACATGTGTAATTGGCAGCTTCCACAGAAGAGATGCTGGACAGCTGAAAGAGGCAAGCCTGTTGCATTCTGCTGCAAAACACTGGCCAGGCTGGATGGGCTAGGAAAAACTCTTGAAAGAAGTGATGAGACACTGGTTTTACCTGGTTTCAAATCAAGTAAAGCCTAGTTGCTGTGAACCTAGACAAATGTGATCTTGTTTGGTTTTGTTTTCTGTTGTTCCTGCAGGAGAAAAAGATCCTCCTCCTGGATTTATCCAACAAACGGTTGATGAGTGCCCTAACTCAACTGAAGGATGCCTACAGAATGCAGACCGGGAGCAGCTTCTGTCCTCCTAAACCCGCCAGGCTTTCTAGACTTTCCATCACAGAGAATGGAGAATTTAGGAGCAGGAGCTGCTAACTTCAAGTTCAAGTCAGAGGACCAGGAGCCACTCCCCAAGCAGCTGTGTCTTACGGTGAGCAGAGCAAAAGCACTTGGGGCGTCTTGTTACCCAGCCAAGCAGTTTCCAGCCTTGAATGGTCTCCACTGGGTGCAGGCATAGAAGCCACCGTTGGCTGAGCCTCCCTTGTTGGAAAGAACCGACTTGGCTGGACTTCGTGTGCCCACGACCTTGAACCTCTGGCATCCTGAAACTCCGCCCCTCGGAATGTCTAGACCAGGGGCAGGAAGCATGTTCTGGAAAGGGCCAGATCCTGCCCGTTCTCCACCTCTGTGGGTGTGTCTGGCAGATCTTCAGGCCAAGGAGTGTGGTAGCCTTTGGACAGTGCCAGCTTGCCAACAAGGAAGCTGATAGGCCACCAGTGCCACCCAGGTCACCCCGCCCCAGCCCTCAGCCCTAACACTTGCACCAGGAGCTCAGCCCTAGTGATTTCCCTGCAGGCTGTACAAACAGGCAGTGGGCCAGGTTTGGAGCCCGCTGCCTCTTCGTAGAACCTGCAAGTGAATCACTAGGGCTGAGCTCCTGGTGCAAGTGTTAAGCCTGAGGGCTGGGGCAGGGTGACCTGGGCGGTACTGGTAGCCTTTCAGCTTCCTTCTTGGCAAGCTGGCACTGTCCAAAGCAGGGCTTTCCAAAGTGCCGCCGCTGGCGACACACCCGGCGGCGGCGCGGGGGGGGCGGGCGGCGCGTGCACATGGCGGCGGCGCGGGAGGGGCGGGCGGCGGCGCGGGGGGTGTGCGGCGGCGCGCGCGTGCATGGTGGCCGCCGTGCACGCGCGCGCCGCCGCTTCCGGGTGGTGTGGCGACACACCACGCTGTGTGTGGCGACACACTTTTGTGTCACCACACACAGTTTGGAAAGCTCTGGTCCAAAGGCTACCACACCCCTTGGCCTGCAGATCTGCCAGACACACCCACAGAGGTGGAGAACGGGCAGGATCTGGCCCTTTCCAGAACATGCTTCCTGCCCCTGGTCTAGACATTCCGAGGGGCGGAGTTTCAGGATGCCAGAGGTTCAAGGTCGTGGGCACACGAAGTCCAGCCAAGTCGGTTCTTTCCAACAAGGGAGGCTCAGCCAACAGTGGCTTCTATGCCTGCACCCAGTGGAGACCATTCAAGGCTGGAAACTGCTTGGCTGGGTAACAAGACGCCCCAAGTGCTTTTGCTCTGCTCACCGTAAGACACAGACTAGAAGAGGACATTGATTGGGCTGACTTTTGCAACCTGATCCACAGCGCCATCCTGCCTGGTCCAGAGGTTGTGCCAGTGCCTGAACTCGAGCCCCGCTCCGTGCCCGAGCCTTATTTGCCACCAGCAGAGAGCTCCCTGCAGAACCCAGCCATGTGTGGGCAGGACAGTAACATCAGTTGGGCTGCTTTCTGTAACTTGTAAATAAAGTTCTGTAAATAATGCTTCCTGTGTCAGTCGTAGTCGGAACAGGACACTTGGGCGCTTGGTTGCTCACCATCTCCTCGGGCTGGTGCTCGTCTGGCGCCCCCAGAACAAGCTTCTTGCCATCAGGATCCTCTGAGTCTCAGCTGCCCATGGCGTGAGCCCCTTTGCCCTCTTCCGGGAATGAATGAGCAAAAAACCCAGAAAGCTAAAAAGGGTAGAGGAACTTTTCTTTCTTAATAAGGCAGGATCCTAACATACTGGAGAGAAGTAGGGCTGCATTTTGGCTCTCCCCAAAGCAACTTTTCCTACGTCTACAATAATCACCGAGAAAAGACCACAGTTGCAATCATATTTGGTATAATTTCAGGGTTACTGACACAATGTTTCTTATTAATAAAAAGGTAAGCTAATGAGATCCTACTGCCATACAGCCAGTTCTCTTAGAGCACAAAGTTGTGTTCCTAGAAACCCTTGTGCTATGCAAAATTGTGCAATATGAATAACAGGGCTTCTGGAAAAACTAGACTTAGGGGCAGACTGCTCAAGAAGGAAAACACATTTGTAACCGAAACATTGCCAAAAAACCTCCACGTCGTCCTAATAAAGTGCTTCCACAGTTGAAAAACACGTTAAATTCTTCCGGGTCTTAGTTTGAAAAGAAGTGAAGGACAGGGCGTGAAGGGGAGTTGAGGCTGCAGTTTAATGGAGACAATGAGGGAAGAGGGTAATTATCATCACCAGAATTGGCAGACAGAGGAGATGCAGATGCAGGCTGGGGATGAAATGTCACCCCAGAACTGCAGGGCTGCAGTTCTTCTTCCGTCTCTTTCGGGGGTGTTTGCTTAAAAAACACATCTAGCGTCTGTTGCTTTGCCATCTTATATAAATTAAATAAATAAATAAATCTTCCTTCTTTCACAACGAAGCTGCTTTCTATGGCTCCGAAAAAGATTGACGGACTGCTGTTCTGCTCCTTTCAGCATTGCAATTCGTAGCCTCTGGCCATTGTGAGTCCTCTCAGGGGACTCAGATCTGAAGATAGTTCTGAACTGGAAAGTTGTTTTATGGTGGCTTCCCTGCTTTCCCCAAAGTTCCTCTGTGTGGGACCGAAGCAGCTTATCTAAGTCCTCTTCTTCCTCTTCATCAAACCAAGCCTGCAATTGGGAAGCTTTTTTGCAGGAACAAAGTCTTTAAAATTACAAATAAAATTGGGTAGAAGGGGCTGCCGAAGACCATGCAAACGCTCAGTTTCATCTCATTCCAGGCCTCCACAATAACATGCATTGCATTCTTAACGTTGAATTCCTTCCACGGTCCAAGAAAGGTTTGTGCATTCTCACCCTCGGTAGCTGTGATCAGCATCTTAAATGTGTGCTTTGTATATTAATATTTAAAGGCGGCAATAACTCCTTGATCAAGTGGCTGGATAAGAAAAGTTGAATTAGGGGGCAAAGGCAAGAACTTGAAGTTTGGAGGGAGTTTAGCAAGGGTCAGTTCTTTGGAAAGAGATAAGAGACCAATGGCACTTTGGGCCTCTCCTCACCTGGCAAGGGCCTTGACTGGCTCGCTGGCGAGGGCTCCACGTAGGAGCCACTGCTAGACTGGTTCCCCTTGTTGGAAACAACCAACCCACCCACCCATCTAGACTCCATGCACGGAAACCCGTAATCCCCTGGCATCCTGAAACTCTACTTCTCTGACCCGGACCACTGGCCAACCCACCCATGGTGCCTAGACCTTTGGATCGTGACCAGACTACTGTTCCATCCACTGTTTTGGACTCTCCCTGCTTGGCAGTTGTTGCAGACAAGCTCACCAAGGGGCTGGGAGTCTCTCTGCACTGAGTGTGCGCTTCTGCTCACGCCCTGCCTGCCACTGACTGGGTTCGCTTAATCCTCCATAAAGCTTCTTGCAAGTTGCTCTTCTGTAGGTGTTTGTTTGGCCTGGAACTGATTTCCCCTTGCCTTTGTCTGTCTTTGTCTTTTTCATCTCCTTCCTTAGCTGCTTCAGCTACCTATTTATTTTCAACCCTAGCCAAAGGTTGAAAAAAGACGATTCCCCCCAATTTTCCAGCAAAACTCTGAAATCATATTCAGCAAGGGCCCACCTCATCTCAGCACCAGAATCACTTCACCCTGCCTTATTTTGACTTTAAGAGGAATATTTCCTCCTCCTTTATCACTACAAGGCATTCCTTGATTAAATGTCAAAGGCATCTCTTTATTTATTTAATTTATTTTCCTTTATTCATTCTTGTAAAAATAATATGTTTAATATGAATTGAAATGATAACAACCCTTCTCTTACACAGTTTGTCAACTGCTTAGATGAGGTCTGTAGCTTGAATCATGTCAACTGGATTTCTATTTTCTCAGTGGAAACGTTTCGCTCCTTATCCAAGGAGCTTCTTCAGTCTGAGCAAAGTTGGTAAGGGAATCCTAAATATGTTTCTAGGTAGCTGTGTGACCTTACACCTGGGGGCATGGTTATATTGAGATGTTATTTTAAGTCCTTTTATTATCTAAAGGAGGATCGTTAAGATCACCATGCTGCTGTTGAGCTTGTGAAATGGTCTTAATCTTCCTAGGCACAGAAGACAGAGCCGGGAGAAAGATGGGAGAAAGATTGTGCCTGAGGCCCCCACCTCTATTCAAGGAAGGATTTTCCAAGTTGGCATAAATGGATTCCTTGTCCCCTCTCTCAAACCACCTATCTTCTCTGTCTAAAATGTGAACATTAATGTCCTCAAATGAGTGTCCTTTTTCCTTTAAATGAAGATAAACTGCTGACTCTGGTCCTGTGGTGTTACTTCTCCTGTGTTGGTCCATCCTCCTGTATAAAAGTTGTTTGGTTTCTCCAATGTAGAGTTCAGAGCACTCCTCACTGCACTGGATTGCATAAACTACATTGCTTTTCTTGTGTTTTGGAGTTTGATCTTTGGGGTGTACAAGCCTCTGTCTCAGTGTGTTGGTGGGTTTGAAATATACAGGTATGTGGTGTTTGCCAAATATCCGTTTTATCTTTTCAGACACACCAGCCATGTAGGGAATTACCAGGTTCTTTCGTTTATTCTGAGTCTCAGCCCTGTCTGTCGCTGATCTAAATCTACCAGACCTAAAACAGCGACAGACAGGGCTGAGACTCCACTAAATGTAGTAAGTTAGTAGGGACTAGTATATAATCAATGGTACTTTTCCTAGTCCCAACCATAAATGTATATTCTCCTGGGTCAGGGGTCGGCAAACTTTTTATGCCGGGAGCCATTTTGACATGCTTGTGCACATTTTGAAATGCTAGAGAGCCAGGGGGCGGGGTTAGCCTGCAGCGCGCCGCTTGTCGTCGCCACCCGCCCCCCCCACGGCCGCTCTTCGCCCGCCCGCGTTGAACGAAGATGATGATGGGGGTGGGAAACGAGGCGGAGAGAGGCAGGCAGGCAGGCAGGTAAGCGGGCAGCCCTGCCCTCCGCCGCCGGGCCCGCCCCCCTCGGCCGCTTCCGCCCGCCCGCGTTGAACAAAGATGATGATGGAGGGTGGGAAACGAGGCCTGCCCACTTACCTGCCTGCTTGCCTCCCTCCGCGAGGCCCTCCGCTGCCTTCCCGGGGTCCAAGCCGGATCGGGGGCCTCGCGGAGGCAGGCAGGCAGGTAAGCGGGCAGCCCTGGCCTCCGCCGCCGGGCCCGCCCCCTCGGCCGCTTCTGCCCGCCCACGTTGAGCGAAGATGATGATGGGGGGCGGGAAACGAGGCCTGCCCGCTTACCTGCCTGCTTGCCTCTCTCCGCGCAGGGGCTGCTGCGGCTGGAGATGGCGCTGCCTCCCTGCCGCGCCAGGCCTCGCTCAGTGCGAGAGCCAGGGGGCGGGGTTTGTGGGCGGGGGCCTATAACGTCGAAGGGGCGGGGGTGAGTTCAGCTGCGGAAGAGCCACACTCAAGGGGCCAAAGAGCCGCATCTGGCTCGCGAGCCGCCATTTCCGACCCTTGTCCTGGGTGATCACTTTTAAAAGAGCCATTTAGTATGAATAAATTAAACTTATTTGCAAACTTGGCTAGACAGATCCCAGTGTAGTTGGATCTTTTATCATATGAGTAAACTCCGGGAGACAGTGGAGGACAGGAAGGCCTGGCGTGCTATGGTCCATGAGGTCACGAAGAGTCGGACACGACTGAACAACAACAACAACAAAGGTGGCATCTGGTAAATTGGGAGCATGGGTTAGAGGATACTGTTGAAATTTAGAGAACAGCGTATGGTCATCAGGACCTAGCCTTGCGTTAAAATCACCCCCAAGGAGTACCAAAACACTAGGGCATTCTACCATCTGGCTATATTCCATGACATAATTTTCAGGGGATTTATCTTATACTGGTCCACATACCGTCAGGCCATATACGTTAATATCCTTGATCTAGACAAACCCTCTTTACGACCCAAATGGGTCCCATCCATGCCTCCATCTTCTAAAGATCCAAGGTTGGAAATTTCTAAGGGTTGCTCATGAACTTGGGCCACTGTAATAATTTTTGCTTTAGTTGTTTCCACTTGCTTCTGTGTAATATTATTATTTGTAGTGAGAGTTAAAGGCTCCTCTATCTCAGATATTACATCTGGATTTTGTAATTCTTGGTTATCATTGTCCACTTTCTGCCTGCAACTAGTTTGTTCTCTCTTTACAGTGCATTCATGTTGTTGTCCAAAATGAAGGTTTTCTTCTTGCATTGTTTGAAATGTTGAATTTATTAGAGTCTTCGCTTTGTGGCAAGTTGCCTTTAAAGCTCCTCTTAAGTCATCTAATTTCTCAAATGTATCATCTTGTCTATTATCTGGTGGAACACTGAATGCGTTAATTAAGTTTCCTACTGAAGGATCAGGTGGCAATTAAAAACTGATCAAATTAAATCTTTCACAACTGGTTAAAGCTCTGAAATTATTTTTGATACATTCAATATTAAAATGAAATATTGTTGCCTCAGTTCTTATCTACAGTGGTAACTACATGAATATCAGTGATTCTAGACCAGCTTCCTCAACTGGTGTCTACTAGTTATTTTGCTACCTTCCAACTTGACTGTTTTCCACGTTGGCGGGGTCTGATGGAAGGTGCGGTTTAAAAAATCTGGAGAGCACCAGGTTGCAGAAGATTGACATATATTACAGCAAACTTGTTTCCTCAGCTAAGTGTTCTAATAACATCATGATTTTTTTTGCATTTTGATTGACAAACTATTTTAATTAGATGGTTGTTGTGGGTTTTCTGGGCTGTGTGGCCGTGTTCTGGCAGTTTTGGTTCCTAACGTTTTAAGATTGGGAAAAAATTGATGCCCTCACCTACAGAAAAATGGAAAAGGACATTGTGGACCACACAGCCAGACAAAAGCAAAAATTCGACAAATACCAAAAAAGGCAACCAAAACCGGCACTAGAGACCTCATGCATTGTCATAAATCTGACTGAACGCCAACTGAAGAAACCTCCATCTTAGCCAAGGGAGGAAACTTTGCAGTCACACCCACCAGAATTCCTGTAGAAGATATCATTCCCAATGTAGAATCAGCCATTCATCATCTTCCAGAAGAGGAAGCAGAGGAAATAAGAGGAGAAATGGCAAGGATCCTACGGAAAGCCAAGCTACCCACAAGAAACACAATGAAGAAGGAGAGAAATGCCATCGAGACCCTCAATCGAGATCCTGACATCATCATCCTACCAGCGAACAAAGGCAATGCCATGGTAATTATGAAAACAAATGAGTACAAGGATAAAATTAGAGAACTTCTAGACCCCACCACATACAGAAAATTAAGAAGGGACCCAACCAGCAAAATCACGAAACAAACAAACACACTGATCAAGAGGTCCTCCCTCCCCCTCAACGTACTTCAACGTACCTGCAAAACAGAAGCTCTATCACCAAGACTATATGGAATCCCCAAAATCCACAAAGACGCAATCCCACTCAGACCCATCGTAAATGCGATCGGCTTTCCAACATACGAATTATCAAAACATTTGGCTACTCTTCTACAGACCCACTGTGGACAGACTTGATCCCACATAAAAGACTCAAGACACTTCATAAACAAAATCGGCACCCATAAACTTAACCCCACGGACAAATTAATCAGCTTTGATGTGATCTCCCTGTTCACCAAGGTTCCAATAAAGGACACCATGGCACTCATCGAACAGATCTTCCCAAAAGACATCACGGCACTATTCCAACATTGCCTGACGACCAGCTACTTTCAATGTGATAAGGATTTCTACGAACAAACAGATAGAGTCGCCATGGGAAGCCCCCTCAGCCCGGTTATAGCGAACTTCTACATGGAACATTTCAAAAAACAGGCTTTAGAATACGCAAACTGGACCTGCAATTAGGACACAAAATCTACAGAAAACCCACCCACACAGACCGGTATCTACACAAAAAATCCAGTCACCACCCACAAAAAAAAGAGGCATCATCAAAACACTAGTGGATCATGCAAATCAGAACTGTGAAGCTCAATTTCTCAGTTCTAAACTCATCCATTTGGATTGGTCCCTACAGGCGAATGGCTACTCCAAGAATGAAATCAGGAGAGCTATCAAACCGAAAAAACAGCACTCAACTGAAGAAAAACAGCCCCCCACAAGCAAAATATTTATGCCCTACATTAAAGGAGTCACGGACCGCATGGAAAAACTAATGAAAAAACATAACCTCCAAACAGTCTTCAAACCCACCAGAAAAATACAACAAATGTTAAAATCAGCAACAGACAAAAGGGACCCCCTCACTGCTGCAGGAGTTTACTGCATACCCTGCAGCTGTGGACAAGTATACATTGGGACCACAAAATGCAGCATCCACACCAGGATAAAAGAACATGAAAGACACTGCAGACTACAGCAACCTGAAAAATCTGCAATAGCTGAACATGCTCTCAAACAAACTGGTCACCAAATCTACAGGGAAGCCATTGAAATACATAAACACCAACACAGTTTCAATAAAAAAGAAGAAAGCTTGAAGATCAGCAAAACCTGGCTGCCAGTCCTGAAAAACACAGCTTGCAAAACGTCAATGAACTCTACTCAACCACAGAAATATACAAACGACTCACACAATAGATGGGCTAATCCCACACACAACAGCACCACACCCCCTAATCACCACAATAAACCCTCTCCTAATCTCTGGTAAATGACCCACAGAAGACACACACCCTCTCAGCAGCTATAAACACCAGCAGGAACTCACACCCTCCACTTGGGCACAGACAGAATCTTCTAGCTGTGCTCCTGTCCTCTGAAGATGCCAGCCACAGCGACTGGCAAAACGTTAGGAACCAAAACTGTCAGAACACGGCCACACAGCCCGGAAAACCCACAACAACCATCGGATTCCGGCCGTGAAATCCTTCAACTATACATATTTTAATTAGAACTTGAGAATTATTGTTCACTGCATATATTAGTCTAAAATCACATGGTACTCTCTGAAAGAGAGAGCAAAGAATGGCTTTTAGAACTAAGCATGCATAAACAGTTTTGTATAACTATCCCAGTGTAACATAGAAGGTAATTGTTAACTGGTTTGTGCCAAAGAAAAGTCCAGTATTTGTAGTTAGGTATTGCTCTTCATTAGGTACAGTGAGAATTATATGTATTCAGCAATCATGGGCTTTAAGGAAAACATTGAGCCAAGATAATTAATAAATTATTTTGGGTTTACTTTTTTCTTTTGCAAGCTAATCCAGCAATTTTTCAGTTCCTATGGCAGCAATAGCATTCCTTCAGGTAACTGAATCTTAAAAATAGTGAAATCTACTCTGCAAAGTGAATAGATGTTTATTCCAAGTATAAATGGAATAACTTTTATCAAAATTTTTTGGGGAAAAAGTCAAATGAAGATTCTGTGGCTTGAATCATGTCAACTGGATTTCTATTTTCTCAGTAGAAACGTTTCACTCCTTATCCAAGGAGCTTCTTCAGTCTGAGTAAAGTTAGTAAGGGAATCCTTAAATATGTTTCTAGGGTGGCTGTGTGACCTTGCACCTGGGGCTAGGTCATGGTTATTTTGAGATGTTTATTTCTAAGTCCCTTTATCATCTAAAGGAGGATCGTTAAGATTACCCTGCTGCTGTTGAGCTTGCGAAATGGTCTTAATCTTCCTGGGCACAGAAGACAAAGCAGGAAGGAAGATAGGGGAAAGGTTGTGCCTGAGGCCTTTCCCCTATCCTTATCCCCTAACCTTTCAAGCCACAGACTGTTCCACCTGGATGACTGAGAACCTTCATCGTCAAATGAAGATTTTAATTACAGATGTTCATACTAACAGTTGAGATGCCTGACAGAGTTTGAGAGTTAGTGACTTGCTAGTTTTATTTTCCTTTATTAGGAAAAAAGTCATTTTAGTACTATAAAACATTAAAAACATTTTCACCATGGAAGCTTATAGCAGTAGATATTGTTTTTCTAACTATGTTTGGGAAGTGTGTGGGTAAGAGAGAGGGTTCACCCCGTTGTATCAGCATGCAACTCAGTTATTACTAATAGTAATAGTATTTTGATGACATTCTGTAATGCAGTATCTGTCAGAGTTCTTATACTATATGATATTGGTAAATTGGATTTCTTTTCAATGCAAAAGTGTTTTGGCAAATTGCATCTTTTACAAAGCAAAGCATTCTCATGACGTGAATGCCAGGTGGCTGGACAACAGAGAAGCCTTGACGTTGTTTACATCCTCATGAGATAATGAAGCTAGAAGGTACCATTATTATGGCTAGCAATGGAAATCTTCCCATGAGAGATATCCTCCTGATGACCTTCCGTGGGAAGCCTTGCCCATGCCCAAGCCCCCCCTGAGCAAGGAGGAGGGGGGAACTCAGTGCGTAGATGCAGCACTGCTAACCAATAGCAGGTCATGCTATGTGCTTTAGGCCTAGTGCTTTGAGGCCTAGTGTGTGTAACAGCTAACTTCCAGCCAATCAGAATGCTAGAAGAACTGAATATACAACCATGCAAAATGGTGTTCTATGTCTTCTTGATTTCTAGTGTCTTTTAGCTATGTAGTTCTTCACGTGTTCACTTCCCGTGGACTGGGCAGAGTGAGCTATGCCTGGCTTTGGGTATAGGCCATGGCAGGAACTCTGGCCCTGGGATCAATACATGGAACTCTGCTTATAAGTTTGTTTTTGTTTTTCCTTTTACAATGATGTATCCTGTATATTCATCTTTTTCATTATTGCGATAATGTGCTGTATCTGCATTATTGCCCTATGCTAAACAGTAAACACTGTTGGCCCTAACAAGCTGCATTCTTGTCTGTTTATTCTCAAGCCTCGGTTTTTCCCCTTTAAGCCAGCATATACCCCATCAGGTTACGGGCCCAGAGAGAAATTTGCGTTTTCTTTGCTGCGTTGGACCTGGCTGTAAAAGGGAGTTTGTTTTTAGAGGCTGTTTTCAGAATAAACATGTTTTCTTTGAGTGGTCAGCAATGGCTGAACAGTGTCTGGTCAGTCTGCCATTTGAGGCTTTAGATGGCACGAACTATCTGACCTGGTGTGTGGAGATGAAATCATCCTTTTTGCAAGAAGAACAGTTGTGGCAGTAAGTGGCAAATCCACTTCCAGGGGATCCCTGGAGGATTCAGAGAATTTCTCTGAAGAAGTGCAAGCATGTTTGGACTGTGCTTATGGCATTTTTGCTTTTGGGACTCAACTCCTCTGAACGGAATTATCTCAGCTACTGCATGTCAGCAACTCAGGGACTGAGAAATGGGTGCTGAGAGCTGTTGGAGCCTTTGATACACGGTGGAGCTCTGTTGCCCTTGGTGGTCTATTAAGATAGCTTTATGGTTTGAAGCTGCAACCGGTGTGACTGTGATAACCCGCCTTGGTGAGTTCAAGACTTTGTTTGCTGCATTTGAACAAGAAGGCTTGTTTTTCTGAGGCTGTGAAAAAGCGTGCTTGATTTTTGTCAAGCCTGGACAGCAGTTTTGAGTTACTGGTCGAGATTATTTGCTGTGGATTATTGTACAAGCCACTTCCAGGAGCCGTCTGAGAGTGTTCCAGCTGCAGTAAAACCTGGTATGGAATTTACATTTGCCGTGATTTGCTGTGATTCTACAAGGCTGTTCCCTGCCCCGATGTCCAGCTGATTTACAAAGGGAGGGGACGCCAGATGCCAGGAGTCAGCTAAACAACGAATCCGAGTTTTCTGCTCTACTGGCTGCTGTGTGTAAGCATTTGCAGAGACTCTGTTTTTGAATTCAGCTCGCTGTAAAGTTTGTAAACATGGACGGTTATTGTTACAAATTTCAGCCTTGAGTTCAGCAAGTCATTTTAGCTGATATTTCTGTGTAAGAATGTGTATGTGTACACTTGTTGTTTTTCTCTCCTCAGTGTTCCAGCCCTGGTCAAGTCTGAGTATACTTGGTGCTGAATGTTTCATTGCGATATGAAACTGTTTGTGTTGAGGCTGAGTGTGTTAGAGACAAACCTGTAACATCAAGTGTGTGAGATGCTGTGGAGATTGTGTGGACAGGACATTGTGTGTTTAATGTTCCCCACATCATAAATGCATCCATAAAGTTTTCACAAAGTACTGGGGTATCCCGGGATGGGAGAGTGTGTCTCAGATAGCCAAATGCATTCTGAGTTAGAACCCAGAAAATGTGCGAAAGTTCCTTGAGTGTGTAAACTGTGTAAACAATCTAAAAAAAATCAGGACTGTGTCTGTTGCTAGGCAAAGTAACAGAGTGTTAACTAGACCATTTCAGTTGGTTCATAGAGACCTAGTTAGCCCCCATGTCCCAAGTAATGGTGGGGTGCGAGTTTCATGTTCCTTCTGGTTGATGATCATACCTGCTTGTGTTGTTGCTACTTGTTGAAGTCTAAAGCGAAGGTCTGTGCTCGCTTTGAAGTATATGTAGCAATGGTAGGATGAAAATAAGGTCAGTTTCAGTCAGATTGTAGTGGAGTGTTCCTGAGCCATTTGTTTCAGAATTGGCTTTGTAGGAAAGTATTCTCCCAAAGACTTGCCAATGTTGGAATTCTAGCTGAGTATTGGTGTTGTGAATACCATTAAAAATAGCCTGCTGTTAGTTGCTCAAGTACCATCCCATGTCTGGGGAGAGGCTGCCTTGATTGCAGTGTGTGGTTTCTAACTAACCAGGTAGTAGAATTCAACTGAAAAGAAGTTGTTTTTCTTTGGTATGGCAAGCGCCCTTCACTGAAGTGCCTGCATGTCTGTGAAACATTTGCGTGTGTTCACAACCCCAGGTCACAGAGAAGGAAGAACCAAGGAAGCAGAGTGCTTCAGGTTGTTGGTTGTTGGTTGTTGATTAAAATCCAAGGCTTATTGGTGTGTCATTAAGCCATGGTCGAATCCAAATCTCCAGAAGTGCTTTATGTTTAAGCAGCCTACTGGTTGGGAGGTTGTCTGCTAAGGTTGCAGAAGTATTGCTGCATTGCTAGTGTAAACCTACTGTCCATGGTTCAGTAGATGGGCAAAAACCAGTTTAGGTTTCTTCTGTTCCCCAGTCTCCGAGTGTGAAAAGGGCCCCTCAGGTGAAGGAGTGGAAATTTCACCTGAGCAGTTGCAGGGCCTGGAGGGGGAGTCAGGTATTAGGGAAAAGAGATAGTGATGGAGGAAGTACAGTGGTCATTCCTCATGGGTCCTCTTATTCCAGGGTGTGAAGCCTGACAGATTTGTGATTTAGCAGGTGACAGTGTGTCAAGTTGCCTGAAAGAAAACCCAGTCTTTGCTAGATGTGTTGCTCCTGCCTTTGAGAGGCAAGGAGAGCGTTGGAACACAGCTGTGGATAGTCAGTTTGAGTTTTGGTGAAGTGTTAAAAGTAACCAACCTATCCTTTGTCTTAGTAAGCTGTAGATTCCAGATGAGTGTTCAGAAAGACATTTCTTTCTGATAATACTCTGCAGTGTAAAGCCAGTGTTGCCCAGGGATTTGTTGCACAAAAGAAGTTTGTGAACTGTGGATCTAATGTATGCACCCACAGCTAGGCCAGAATATTTACGTGTGGTGTGTTTTCTGGTTGCGTAGCGTGGAAACAGGTGTCCATTTACATATTGTGATGTTGGCACAGCATATTTGAATGTAGATCTCCCTGAAACAGTGTGTGTAAGGCAAGCGTTTTGGCTCTACGTGTGTGGCAGTTCCCAAACAATTCATTGACTTAACAGGGTGCTTTATGGATCTTAAAGCAGGCCAGTCATTGATAGCATGGTGCAGATGCTAACTGGGATGTGAAAACAGTCACGTGCTGTTTTCTGTGGTACATAAGAAAGTGTAGAAGTTTGTGTAGGACTTCGTACTTATGTGAGTGTTTTCTGCTTAGAAACTGAATTTTTCCACCTTGTATAAGAATTTGTCAGTCAGCTGAGGTAGTAAGTGCCAGCTGAGGAAGTTCAGCACAAATTCAAACGTTTATCCTGGTGATGAAGTTACAAAAGCTCAGAACAGAGATAGTTCTTGAGAGTGTCAAATGACAGAGTGTTACAGAGTGTCATTTGTGTAAAGGGAAGCTTATCCTTAATTTATTGTACAGTATATCACTCTGCAGAACGCAGTTGCCCTGAATTAGTTTTGCCCAAGTAAAAATACCAAGCTGCGTTTTTTTCTTAAAATCAGCTAACAGCATGCAACAGGATTGGAATTCCTTATCTATGCTGGCTGCGATTTTTGCAAAGGAGGGGACAGAACATTTGCGGGCAATGTTTTTCTGTTTGACTGTTTCTGTTCCTGCATAATCTGTATTATTTGATGTATTTGTATGTATCTGAATAAAACATTTGCATGAAGTGTATATTGTGCATTATACATATGTGTAACAAGTGTTTTTAAACCATTTTCTAGTGTTGATGACTATTGGTTGTAAAAACTGTAAAAACTGTTTACGTTTGTAAATCTTTTTTTCCTTTTTCTCTCTATATTCTTCTAGAGTGGATTTTGTTTCACTTGGAATTTATCTTTTATTTCTCCTTTTATAAACTGTTTGAAATATTGCTCTCTCCTGTATTTTGGATTATTGGAATGGTTTTTTTTTAACTTTATTTGATAGACTTTGCTGGTAATATTCCATGAACAGACCAACTATTGTTTTGACTAGAAAAATCTGAAGGACACAGAAGTGGGATGGCTTTCTCAGCTGCAATTCAAGTTCTTTCAGAGATTAGAAGGTCACTGGAATTATTATTGATATCTTTGCAAGACCAAGAGAAAGAAAAACAAAAAATAGAATCTGAAACAGGAAAGAAAAATGTTTTTGAAATAGAAGAGAAACAGGAGGAGGGAATTTTAAATATATTAGTTCAGAAAAACATTCGGAAGGCTATACATTATAATTCTGGTATAAAAATGTTATGGTTGTGGAGACAGGGAGAAAATTTGAGTATGCAATTGGATAGATACTGTGAAATACGTGGAAAGGGTGAGAAAATTGCTCTGATACTCTACATGAGACATAGAAAAAAGCAGGCTGTATATTGTAAACTTGACTTTGCATATTATGAACTTGGCATAACCTAAACAGAAGATTCAGTATCATGACTGGGATACAAGGTTAATGAAAACATGGATTTGGATTGTATATTTGCGAACTTGCCATTGAGTATAAGTGATATTCTAAATGTAAGATATAAGGCTAAACACAAACATAAGTTGATATTATAGATTATTGTTTAAGATAATGATATGATGAGATGGTGTATATTGCGAATTTGCCATTGAGTATTGCGATTTTGGCATAACCTAAACAGAAGATAAGAGAAACTGTATGGATACAGTATATAAAGGTTAATGAAAACATGGACCTGGATTGTACATGAGAAACTGTATGGATATATAAAAAAGTGATATTCTAAATGTAAGATATAAGGCTAAATACAAACATAAGTTGATATTATAGATTATTGTTTTCTTTGGATGATGAGATGTAATTAGAATGATGGTTATTACAGGATGACATCATGTATGAATATGTATGTATGAATATTATAAAAATTGGTACATTAGGTATAAGGCTGATATGATAGCTTATGTATTTAGTTTAAATGGACACTATCACAAGAAGTGGAAATTATAGATGGATAATGGAGAAATAAGGAATTTTTCTTTTTTCTCTTTTAGGGAGATATATATATATATATATATATATATTAGAATTAAATTACAGAAACATATATGTATGAATATTATAAGAATTGCTATATTATGTATTAAGTTACGTAATATGTTAGGTTATGTACTAGTGGAATATGTAATCATAATATGAATAGAATATATTGTAGTTTATTAGAAGTAAATAAGGCTTTTATTTGTTATACTAATTGGACTTTATGGAAGAGATAAAAAAGCAGTAATGAACATTTAACATTTAATTACTACTTCAAGGAGTGGAAGCCAAAGATGGATTATGGGAGATAGGAAGAAAGGTGAAACCCATATGAAGATCAGAAGATTGGATTATAGAAATCAAAAGGCCTATGACAAAGGAAAGTTCCTGTGTATTGTATGAAAGACTAACATTTAAAATTAATTATTGTACTTTAAGTTCAAAGATAGATTGGAGGACATCTATTTTCTATATTTTCTTTGTTTATTATTTCTTGACTTCACTTTTTCTTTATCTCTTTCCTTATTTTGTATTTGTATTTCTTTTTTCTATTCTAACTTTTAATATGTATTGTAAAACTTAATAAAATGATTAAGCAACGTGGACACCCTAACGAGGTCATAAACAGGACAAGCATGGCTACTAACTGGTTCTATTAAAACTATGATTTTATACATATTTAGGTTTATATAGACTTAATACATATTCAATATATAATTTCATTACATTATGACACGTCCACTTGGTTGCCAGGAGGAGGAAAGGAAGCCTCATCCCCTTGGCTTCCGGCAGCCTCATCCCCTTGGCTTCCAGGAAGAGAGGAGGAAGAGTTTGGGGCTTGTATTTGGACAGCATCCCAGCGTCATCCTCTTGAGGCTGTTAATATTTAAAAGATAACAGTTTTTGAATAGACGCTAGGAAAGGAAAGGAATTGAATTTCTTTTGGTTTAGCGCAAGGGTCGGAAATGGCGGCTCTTGAGCCAGATCTGGCTCTTTGGCCCCCTCGGCTCTGGCTCTCTCTCTCTGTCTGCCGCCCGACATCCGGAAATCCGGTCTCTGGAAGCAGAGCGAACCCTGGGGAAGAAACAGACGCTGATTGGTGGAGGCTCAGAAGGAAGGACGCCTCCACCAATCAGCGCGCGCCAAAGGGGAGCAGAGAGGCGGGCTGAACAAGGTGAAGCCCGATTGGCCCTGCTACCCAGAGGCGCGAAAAAAAAGACCGGCGCGGGGCCTCGCTCAGCTGCGTGCGGAAGCGCTCCAAAAAGACCGGCGCGGGGCCTCGCTCAGCTGCGGAGGAGAAGGAGGAGGAGAAACGCACTTCCCTCATTCCTCCGCTGAGCGTTTGGGGTCTCCAACCCTCGCCCGCTCCCCTCCTGGGGGAGCCTCCGAGGGCGGCGGGCTCTGATCCCCTCCCTTCCCCCTCCGCCCTCTCCTCGTATTTATACGTCTTGTGGCATTGCAGCAAAAAAGAAAGGTCCCGGGTCTGGCCGCCCCGAAATCTCCCATCGCCAATCGGTTCTTCTTCGCCCCGCCAAGGTAAGTCAAAACCGAGCATTCCCCGGCTGGCGGACGAGTGACACCGGGGCAGGACGACGGAGCCCAGTAACGGGGCGAGCCGGAGTCGCCCTCGATTTGAGAAAGATTTGGAGTGGGCGGGTCCTACGCTGCGACGTTTCTCTCCCTCCCCCGTCCCTTTAGCTGCCTGGCGTCTAACTGCCCACGGACGGGGGTCGGGGGTCTCGCCTTGGACCTCCTCCTGCATCGCTCTGGGCCGACTCTTGTCTTTGCGCCCGAGGCACAAAGGGGGAGAAATCCTCCTCGCTCAGCTGCACGAGCCGCCGGACCTGGAGCGCCTCCGCACGCAGCTGAGCGAGGCCCCGCGCCGGTCTTTTTGGAGCGCATTTCCACAGCCCAGCGCTCAGCTGCGCACGGAGGCGCTCCAGGTCCGGCGGCTCGTCCAGCTTCACAGCCTAGCGCAGCTGAGCGAGGCCCCGCTCCGGTCTTTTTGGAGCGCATTTCCACAGCCCAGCGCTCAGCTGCGCGCGGAGGCGCTCCAGGTCCGGCGGCTCGTCCAGCTTCACAGCCTAGCGCAGCTGAGCGAGGCCCCGCACCGGTCTTTTTGGAGCACATTTCCACAGCCCAGCGCTCAGCTGTGCGCAGAAGCGCTCCAAAAAGACCGACGCGGGGCCTCGCTCAGCTGCGCTGGGCTGTGAAGCTGGATGAGCCGCCGGACCTGGAGCGCCTCCGCGTGCAGCTGAGTGCTGGGCTGTGGAAATGCGCTCCAAAAAGACCGGCGCGGGGCCTCGCTCAGCTGCGCGCGGAAGCGCTCCAGGTACGGCAGCTCGTCCAGCTTCACAGCCCAGCGCCAACCGCACTCCCTTCCGCGCGATTGGCTCCTGCCCGCAAACCCCGCCCCCTTCCACGCAATTGGCCCCCGCCCGCAAACCCCGCCCCCTGGCTCTCGAGCATTTCAAAATGTGCACGAGCATGCCAAAATGGCTCCCGGCATAAAAAGTTTGCCGACCCCTGGTTTAGCGTATCAGATTTGAAATGGGTTGCATTTGCTCTAAAGGTACCTATTTGTTGTTGTTTATGTAAACTATATATAATATATAATTTTTAGAAAATTATTTCATTTTCTATAGGCAAATCAGGTTATCTAATTTGATAGTTTGATAGGTTGGTTCATATTCTGAGGACAAAGGGCAACATCATAAATTTCTCTAGTTGTAGAAAGATTTTTTTAATTTTTTCCTCAGATTTGTAAGTCTTTTGACAGTATACAGTAGGGTCAATGCTATTTAACAGCTGGATTTACTTAAAAATCAATGCATAATTTTGGATGGCACCTATCCTGATCCTATTAAATGTCCAACAATAAACTTCAGTCTTCATCAGACTGTCTGCAACAAAATTTATATTAGAGCTCCCCTTTTCAGAGATTGTGTTGGACATAAATAACTCTGTTCATCATGGCTTTAAGGGAGTGTTTGGGAATTGCAGGCAATCTCTATGAAGAAGTTTTAAAATCTTTGTACACGTTTAAAACCAATTTTCATTTACTTGGAGGCACTTCTGGACACCCATTTGTCATTTGGTTAAATGGTCCTGATGTTATTGTTGCTTTTAAATAGGGTGTGTGTAAAACAGAAAACATGTTTTGTTTTGAATCTGAACCAAATGAGTGTGTTTTGGGGGTTCTGCCCATCCATTTGTGATTGGCTGTGGTTCGGCAGAAATAAAACCTGGAACATTTTGTTGTTCCCAGTTTTGGCCAGAACCACACCTGGAGGGATCCTGGGGTGATTTTACAGGTGAGTGTGTAAATTGGGTAGCTACTGCTCAGTGCCCCTCTGCCTACTCCTGCTTTGCCATGACTGTGCACCACCCTACCTTCTCAGTGCCTTCCCACCCTCCTCTTCCCTGCAAGCCCACTGCAGCATACCCCACTAGCCCGCCCACCCAAATCTTGCCAGGCCTTTCCCTGCTTCCCTCACCCACTTGTGCCACTGATGTCCCAGTGTGGCATATCCCACTGGGCTGCCTGCCCCGACCTTGCCAGCAGATGCTCTTCCCTCCCCCCGGCCCCCTTCAACCATTGTCCTGGTTTGTAAGCCTGTTCCTTGCTGTGAAGTTCTCAGCAGTAAAAGAACAAGATCTCACCTGTGCCTGATGTTCCCAAGCTTATCCCAACTTCTAGCCCTGCTTCAAGAAGCAGCAAATTGGAAATTAAGCCCTTAATAACCGTACAACACACACTCAGAAGCCTTTGCTGAGTCTCAGCGGTGATAGCATGACATTGTAGCTTTGCAGCCGGGCACTTTCCCCAACAGCTGTCACCATGGTTGTGAGTTGCAGAGCAGAATCTGTGGTGGGGAGGGAAGGGGTGGCACAGGAGTAATGTTATGCCAGAGTCCAGAAGGTGAGCTGAAGAAGGAGACTGGTGCGTACTGCTAGCCTCAGTGGAAAGAATCAAGGCAAGCATTTTTAAAAGACAAGAGATTTCCTACCTGGTCAGAAACTGAATTGAGGTGTAAAGTGAAGGTCCCTGATGGGGTTACCTGTGAAATCTGCTAGAGGTCCAAGCTGAAGCTGCAGGAAGCAGAAGAATCCATGCATCGGCACATGTGAAGGGACGGTGGTCAAGCAGCATTGAGATGTCACACAAGCTCCGTTCCTTTTTTGTGTATGTTGTGATGTTACACAAAAAGGGCAGAGCTCACAGCGCAACATGCTTTCATCATTCTGATGAAAACAGTGAGATGCTACAAGCACCATTTTTCCCACGAATGGGGAAATGGCCCACCCCAGACATCATGGAGGTCTAGCCCTGCTAGTTTTGTGATTCCTGTTAAGCATCAGCTGAAACAGAGAAACCGTGTTCTATCTCAGACACATAGGCATTAAGAATGAGAAGTTCCGTCAAAGTCGTGCAAAAGTAGATAGTTCAGAGGAACCTTCAAAATCTTTGAACTGGAAGAAATTCTGACATTTATAAAGCACTTAGCTGAGAACAGATTTTTAACCAAAGTTTAACCCCAAATGTATCTGTTCCTTTTTTTGAAATTTGGTAATCAAATTTGGTTATATTAAAAATTCCTGGCCCCTTGGTCTCAATGTGCAGCATGTTTTTAAATGCTATATTTTGGTGAACTTTTAAGCAATATCCGCCAAACTTTCAAGGAACCCTGCCAGCCACTTCCCGCTTCAGGAGATTCACTTTTAGACACTGGACTATTTGCATCAGCCCATTCCAGTGGGAAATGGAAGACTTTGGGGAAATACAGACATGTTCTGGGAGCAAACTATGCCCTCTTGCATACACAGCTCAGGAAACAAAAAAAGAGGAATTTCTAAACAAGTTACACAGGATTAATTAAAATGAACTAAAGTAGAATATAAATGAAAAGAGTAAAACCGGAATACATAGCATACTTAAAACTAAATAAGTTACTGAACTAAGTGAATAATAGTCTTTTATTCACTTGGTAGTTCAATAACTTATTATAAAATATTCTATTATTTTTATCATTAGAATAATCAAATGGTGAGATATTAAGTTCATAAACTACTAAATGAAGAACTAACAAGTGTAACTTCTCTTCTGACACTGTATACAGTGTCTCTCATAAAGGTGAGTGAGTTTTGCATGCTACTATATCCCCAGTATTTGAAATCGATCCTGACATCAAGAATGGTAGACTTTCTGCATGAAGAGTAGCCAACAGAATGATTAGAGGCCCTTGATATATCAATCTATATTTGATTGCTGTAGTCAGTTTGAGTTACTCTTTTTTTTACAGAAGAGCAAAATGAATAAAATAAAATAAAATGGACTTCTGAGCAGTTTGTTCAACATTTTTGGAATTGTTTCATCTCCACTATAATTTTCCAGGAGTTCTTTTCTTTTAGTCTTACTGTCACATTACATTGTTAACTCCATTATATGTATATAATTTTGTTACTTGATATAATAAAACCATTACATGAAAAATGTTGTGTAGGGAATGAGAAGGAAGTTTAAGGAAAAGCTTATTTTTCTCCCCTATTTCTTTTCGCCCTCTTCCCTCAGCGGTTCCATCAGAGAGATCTCCTCGAAGACGGAGCATCTCAGGAACGAGCAATCCCACGGATACATCAAATACATCTCCTGTCCAAGTACCAGTAAGTACACATTTCCTTTGAATGGGACCCTATGACAAACTCTGCATGTGGCTGTGGCATAGCATTGCCTCTAGAGCATCTAGGGTTTTTTTTATCAATTCAGTGGCTGGGCTTGTGACATCAGAGGCAAAGCATTGTGTTTGATTGGGCAAAGAGTCATCTATCTTCCCTGAGAGGCGGGCTTTCACTTACCTCTGCGTTCTATTCACCTGTGACAGTAATGCTCAAAAACATGCAAGAAGCAAGAAGGCAGGCCTGCCAAACAGTCTCCAAGCAGGAGGCCCAGATGATCTCTCTTAAGCTATCATCACTGCAGCTATGCTTGGGTGGGTAGAGTGTGGCTAGACGTAGTTGATTTTATAGCATATAATACCTATAGCTGGGCTGAGGACAGAGAACTCTGCAGCTGAACAGGCTATGATGACTAGTAGCAGCCAGTTGTAATTAGAGGAAGAAGGGAAACTCTTGAGAGAAGAGAATCTGCCTCAAAGGCTTAAATTAGCCTCTTACTAGTAACAGGCCCCAGATTTCAACAACTGATTAGATGACTATTATCTTGTCAATTACAGAAACTGGATGTGTATTGTCAGGAGTTTTCAGATAGTAATGCAGCCAGATTTTATTTCTAGCTTTCTCAGAATATGATCCAAAGACATATCATATCAGTTCATATGATTGTCTGTGATTCTGTATTCTAAAAATATTCATACTTCATAATATTTCTGACACAGATGTATACGTTTTTTTTCCTTTCCTATAGATGGGAATTTATCATTGTAGGCTTGTATGTTCAGTTTCCTTTAGTGAGGCTGATGTTTAGTTGTACATTATTTGTGTTTATAATTTTAATCCAAACTTCCTGGAAATTCTTACCTCTCACTCTCTTTCTTTTTGGTGGATCAGAGTTGGAAGTACCCCATACTTGAATTATTGTGGTTTTTCTAGTATTATCCTGAGAGTGAGTCCCTTACCGTGTAAATCCAGTTAAAATTAAATGGCTTTTCCAACAGGGTACCACCTGGAACAAAAGTTTTTAAAAGACAGCAATGAGCTACAATAATCTGGGATGTTATTTTATGATCTACTTAAGCATATGTAATAAGCTAAGAAAGAGTTATATCACTGGTGGTATATCACTCAAGTATTGATTGCTAAAATTGATAATTCATTTTGTAAAAAAACTATTAGAAATCATCTCAGGTCATTCTTCATTATTTGGTACAATGTTGAAAAGCCCAGCAATTTTGGAAAATGAGCTATAACAGAATGAAACAAATTCTGAAAGGTTGATTCTCTTTCTAACCTGCCATCTTTCTACTAAATATTATTAAACATTGTTGTTGTTGTTATTCTTATATTTTTATCCCACCTTTTTTTATACAGTATATAACTAAGGTGGCAAACATACCTAATACTCCTACCTCCTATATCTCTACAAAGTATACTGAACTAGCTTTGCATGTGCTAACAACTGCTAGGAGGCTTTACACTTTGCACTAGAAAATGCATACAGTTGCTTCAGTAGAAGGATGGCAAATTAAGTTGTAGGAGCACGTATGCCTCAGTAGCTAAAATGACCTCAAACTGAAAAATAAATCTTTGGGTATGTGCATCATCTAAAATTTGAGTTTCTTTTAACATGGATGCTTGGATGCTTTGTTAAATAAAGATAGATTTCTTATTAACAAGACTATAATTTTACATTTTAAGTTATGTTTCATGTTGGGTTGATTACTGTTGTTGATAATGGTTCACTAACTTGATTTTAATAATGCTGTAGCTTTAAAATAACATAAGGTGTTTAAATACATAGAACTAAATTAATAGGATTCTGGGGATTTGTGTTTAATTTACTTAAACTTGGGATGCTTTTAAATTTCTTGCCTATTTACTTTGGACTTTCCTCTCTCTTCTTTTGTCGTCTTTTCTGTTTTTTTTAAATTTAATTTTAAAATGTTGATTTTTTTTGAAAAAAGCATACCAAGTGACATAAAAGATAACCAACCACAACTGCACTGTCTTATTCTGTATTAAAATCAATTGCTGTATTCACATGCCACAATGAATAAATAGCTTTCTGAAAATTATGCCTTATTGTCTGTGGCTTGAATCATGTCAACTGGATTTCTATTTTCTCAGTAGAAACGTTTCACTCCTTATCCAAGGAGCTTCTTCAGTCTGAGTAAAGTTAGTAAGGGAATCCTTAAATATGTTTCTAGGGTGACTGTGTGACCTTGCACCTGGGGCTAGGTCATGGTTATTTTGAGATGTTTATTTCTAAGTCCCTTTATCATCTAATAATTAGTATTTTATTAGTAATTAGTAATTAGTATTAGTAATATCACACAGCCACCCTAGAAACATATTTAAGGATTCCCTTACTAACTTTACTCAGACTGAAGAAGCTCCTTGGATAAGGAGTGAAACGTTTCTACTGAGAAAATAGAAATCCAGTTGACATGATTCAAGCCACAGACTGTTCCACCTGGATGACTGAGAACCTTCATCGACATATGCCTTATTGTGAACAAACTAATACGCTAGCATGTGTTGCTCCCCTGGCTTATACTGTCAATGGGAGCAGCTGAGCAGATTTCTTCCATGATTAGTCTGCTGTAACATATAAGCTAGAATTCTGGCTTGTTCTCCCAGACAAATCAGGAATTAAAAGCCAAGAACAAACCATGAATTCCAACAGAGGAAACAGTCAAAATTCGTGGCTCACACATCAAGATAGCCATTGAAGTAATTTTTGGTGGTCTTTTCAGCCATTCCCATTGGCAAGAGGAGCAATCAAATAGTATGTACCAGCACGCTTGCTTGTTGTCATGAAATTCAGAAATTCTTGATTATCATGATCACTTTCATTAGGACCTCTGGCTAGCTGCCACATTACGCTGTTTATTTCCATTGTATCTTTAATGTGCATTGATTGAATTACATTTTACATTACATTGTACTAACCTTTTAATAAATAGTGTTATCTTATTGCACACCAGTATGTATTCATAATGGATATCATTTTGTTCAAATATGCTATCATACAGGTATACTTGGTGAGTTTCAATTATTTCTATTTTGCCCGATCTGTCAGTCTTGCTGTATATCTCCCTTTTTCATCCTGCAGTTTTGTAAATCCCAACGAAGTTGTCACTGAGCAGATTTCTTCACTTTCTAGTTTATGCCAATTTAGTGCTTTCATCCTTGGAATTACCTCCCCTCCTCCTTACTTCACCTCCCCAGTTTCATTTCCTTGCATTCCCCAAAAATGGGTTGTTCTTTATCTTCATTCCTACCTGTATACTTTTTCATTTTTCATCTCTCAGTGACATCTTCTGAAAAGGTTGTTATATTATTTCGCTTCCCCAGCATGCTTTAGAGCTAAATGTTTTAACCATGTTCTTTCTTCTAAGTACATTGCTATTATTTGCATATTGTTTATGTTATTGTTTCACTGATATTGTTTTATATACTGTTAAGAATTCACATCAACAACTTATCTTCAGGACAAGTGAGAAAAAGATTAAATAATATGTTTGTAGTCCCTTCTGTTACCAACTTAGATATTTAAGAAGCATCTCCTTGCCCACCAGTGATCTTAAAAGCTTACCCTAGTACATCACAGCTTTCTGCTTTTGAGAGTCTAAAGCAGCTTTTTCCCAACATGTGTCATCCTGATCATCACTGGGAATTCTAAGAGTTATGGCCTTATGCATCTACAGTTGAAATCGGTTGGTCTAAAAGAAGCAATAAAATGAGGATTGGAAGGAGGGCCACATTCTGCTGGTTGGGTTAGTCATTTTATGCATCTTGCTTACCCAAATTGTGGTGAAATGATGTATATTTAGAGCAAACAGAACGCCTAGTATGATGGAGAGAATCCGTGAAAGAGTTGCAAAATTAATTTACAGGGGGGGAAAAACTTTGCCAGGCCAATATGAAATGAAAGTAAAATATTGGGAGAAGAAGGCAAGCAAGGATCACAGAGAAGAAATCTAACTGAAGGCTTATCTTGCCTGCTTGGGAATTCATAGTTCCCAAGCAGTCTTTCATATTTGTTTAAAATATTAGTGCACACATAAATAGGTTTTGTTTTTAAATAAATCAGGAAATTATATTGAAGGAAGGTGCATTCTGCAATAATTTAAAGAGTCCCCTTTGTGGGGGGAGATGGGTGGTGATAGAAGTTGGGGGGGAAAATATAAATAAATAAATAAATAAGTAAGTAAGTAAGTAAACGGACCAAGCTTTCTGGATATTTCACTGCATAAATTCCCACAATATTAAACTCACTGTGAATATAACTTTACCCCATTAGAAGCTATAATTCTAGAACTAAATTAGATCTATCTTCTGGCAGAACTTTCTGGGCATTTACAAAAAAGCATTGAAAGGCAAGAATTCCCTTTTCTTGGGGGTTCTTCCTCAAACTCAAGGGGCAATTGCACCTGATGAAAAAACAATGATCTCAACATAGAAGTACCTAAAAAAATTAGCTTAATGAAAATGAAGGGAATAATCTGCTTGTGTAAGCAACAATTTGAAATGATCCGTGGCAAGCAGAAAATCAAAGAACTGATTATTGTAAAGAAAAATAAGGCTTGGTGAATGGAGACAGAACCCTTTTGTATTTTCTTAAACAAGCTGAAAATAGTGTTGAGGCTCATATACAGGGTCCTTAAACAAGGTTGATATTGTTTAGTTAACTTGTTCAGGAATTGTTGATGGGTTGCTTTCTAGTTAGTTATTGTGAAGGAATGTAGACCTGGTCTTGGGAATGGGAAAGGAATGAGCAAATCATTAAGGAGGGACTTTCGGAAAAGATTACTCAATCCTGAGAAAGAAGAAAGAATTGGAAAGAAACTCAAAATAGCCCAACCTTGAAGTTGTTTGGCATACCATGGAGTAGAAACTCAGACAGGCTTTCAAAATTATGTTATGCTATCCTATAAGAATAAAATGTATTCCTGGAATCCCTGTTGTGCCTGTTTCTTGATTTGCCTACTTTGAAGGGCTGAGACGTATATTAAATGGTCTTTGGGATGTAAGCTAAAAGTTGTAGGGCAAGTGTTTCCAAAATACCCAGCTCCCATCAGAATTTATCATATGCATCCTGCTTTTAATAGAATACTTACAAAGTCGTTTTTGTGCCAATTACACATATGGAAGATTTTGCTATAGCTCTTGTAAATTTTATTTTGCTGCAGAATTAGTTATGGGGACTGCTTATAAGTTACTTCCAGTTTATGACATCAGAAAATGCATGGAGGCAGAACAGAATAAAAGGCAATACATAACAATTTGGGCAGGTGAAAATAATATTAAAATTCTCTCTCATACAATGTAAATGGATTTTTCAGCCCTAGAAAGGATGTAGACCCAACATTATTTTCTCACTGGATGGGGGGGGGGACATAGTTTAAAGAGCACATTTATGCTATTGCATTATCAAAGGCAAGGGGAGTAACCATTTTTATGTAAAGGAATTTTTAACTTCCAAAGAAAACTGCTATATCTTGAGAGTAAATATACATCTTCCTTAAAGGTCTGTTGGGAAATGAAAATAGCTGAGTTTGTTTTATTCTCCCAGTAAGGGACAATATGAATAAATACAGCTTTATCTGGCCAAATTGCATTCATTTCAAGAAAACTGAATAATACTGGGGTAGTTTAAAACCAAATGTAGACAGATGAAACAAAAATGTAAAACATTACTATTTATTTAGCATGTTGGCTTCTCTGCTGAGTTCCATGATTTAATAAATGGGATCTGTTAGGGGTGCATGGCAGAGGTGTCCCATCTTGTTATTTGCTGTTGCAGTTGGCTAGTTTAAAGCTATTGGCTAATTCAGAAGTGAAGCTGGGCCAGAAAAGGAATTCAGGTACATAACCAGAAATACCGTCTTTTGCAGATAATATTTTGCCTTTTAAGTCTAACCCATTAGAAAGCTGTCCAACCTTAGCTAAAGTTACCTTAAAGTTACTTTAGTTAGCTAAAGTTACCTTCTAGAAGTAGCAAGTTTATGTTTAAACCCAGCAAAAAAAAAGTTTTGCTTTTTAAATACTTCTCAGAAAAAGTTGCAGCTTGTTGCACCCTTAGGCATTAGAGCCTTAACTGTTTAGAAATACTATTTCACCAAAGATCTGAATTATATATGAGGAAGTAGTTATGATCCTTTAATTAAAAACATTAACAAGCTGATAAGAAATTGGGAAAAGTTAAGGGCATCACTTGTTGGCCATATAGCAACAATAAAAATCATAGTACTCCCTAAATGACTATTTCTATTTCAGCTGCTGCTATTTTACACAGGTAGCAGAAATTAAAAGGGATTTATTCATTCCTTATGAAAAGAACATTTTTAAAGTGGTAAAACTCAACAGAAGAGCATATTAACAATAATGATAAAAAGATTCATAAAATGCACTCCAGGCCAAACAAGTAAGAATCATTAAAAGGAATTCATGGGTTTTGTGAATAACAAGGAGCTTCCTTCCTTCTTCCTGAGCAGTTCTTTTTTTTCCCCATCAGACCAAAAGCTGATTAAATATATTTGCAATCAGGACCAACATATCCATTAGGCAAAATAGGTCCTAGGGCCCATGAAAATGTGTTGTTATTTTTTAAACCGGAAAGAATAAAAATGAAGTAGAAGTTATTTATTTTCCTGCCTTTTAATAAATATTTGTTTTCATACTTTTTAATAACACAGGCAAATTAAAAAAAATTGAATATTAAATCAATATTATTAGTAACCTATAGGTGCAGCGTGAATACTAAAATGTAGTAACTTTGATGATATGCGACAGACGTCATAATTAACTGGCAACAACCGATTATTACAAAATACATGTAATATTTTATTTATATATGCAAATGCACTGGTCTAAAGGCAGCAATTTTTGAGCCCAGAAGTGAATGAAACCTTTGACGTAGTAGGCCAAAGAACTGAAACATTATCACCACTATTCAACTTTGATAGACTGAATGGTTGAAGTTCTTTGTCCATTTCACATTAGCAGCAGTGAACGTGAAGATTGCAAAATGTTGCAAACCTGAGCAAATGATATACAGTACTTTGAAAATTGGAGTGAGAGAATATGGCACATGGCGTTAATGGAAAAATTGACAGCCCAAACAAATACTGTAATGTACTTTCATTCGGTACATTTATTATATACACAAATATTCATTAGGATAATACAACAACCTCACAAGCAAAACATTGGAAAACTACTTCTGAAGATGTCCCAGCAGCTATTAAATTATTTAAAGCCAAACTTCTGGCTTTGAAGCAATCCAATCAACATTCTTGAAAATCTTACTACAAGTTCCTTATTCAACTTCCAGTGCCTTAATGTGACTAGAATTAGGCTGCATTTCCCTTGTGACCTAATTAAGACTTTGTCGTCTTAGCTTCTGGCTGAAGCAAGTCTACTGGGGAACTTCCTTAGTTCATTTCACCTTGCTGGATATGGTCTCTTCTAACCTAAGAAGACAAATTAATGACAATTTGGCATATTGCAGTCTCATCTTGTCAGCACTACCTGCTTTGGGGCTTGATAAAACCCTGGCTGAACTAAAGCAGAGGATTTGGGATCTAGATATCCAAAATGACAACACCAAAGTCTTCCATTCCTTTCATAGCACAATCACTCCTCCTCCCTAGTCTGCCCCTAGATATTTCTTTAACAATTTATATGCTCCACACAAAAGACTATTTATTTTGGCCCGAATTGGGACAACAAGTGGTAGATATATAAGCCTCCCATACAAAAGTTGAATTTGTTTCTGTTCAAACTCTGAGGCAGACTGTGTTTCATGTGCTCTTAAAATGTCCATTGTACATCCAGTGGCAATCAAGTTTAATACTTCCAATTGTTAATAACTCTAATTGCCATTGCAACCAGGATGCTGTTACCCTTCTTCTGGGTGACTACTGTTCAGAACCCCTTCATGGATCACTGCCTTGTCATGGCGAAGGGGCTTGCGTAACTCAATGAAGTCAGGTCAAGAAGGACAGGTCATGATGGAGAGTTCTGACAAAACGTGGTCCACTGGAGGAGGAAATGGCAACCCACTCCAGTATCCTTGCCAAGAAAACCCCATGGACAGTATCAAAAGGCTAAAAGATATGACGCCGGAAGATGAGCCCCTCAGGTCAGAAGGTGTCCAATATGCTACTGGGGAAGAGCAGAGGGCAATTCCGAGTAGCTCCAGAAAGAGTGAAGCAGCTGGGCCAAACCCGAAAGGACGCTCAGTTGTGGATGTGTCTGGAAGTGGAAGGAAAGTCCAATGCTGTAAAGAACAATATTGCATAGGAACCTGGAATGTAAGATCTATGAATCAAGGTAAGCTGGATGGGATCAAACATGAGATGACAAGATTGAACATCGACATCTTGGGAATCAGCAAACTAAAATGGACAGGAATGGGCAAATTTAATTCAGGTGACCATTATATATACTACTGTGGGCAAGAATCCCTTAGAAGAAATGGAGTAGCCCTCATAGTCAATAAAAGAGTGGGAAAGGCAGTAGTGGGGTACAACCTCAAAAACGACAGAATGATCTCAGTTCGAATCCAAGGCAAACCATTCAGCATCACAGTAATCCAAGTCTATGCCCCAACCACTGATGCTGAAGAAGCTGAAGTCGACCAGTTCTATGAAGACCTACAACACCTTCTAGAACTAACACCAAAAAAAGATGTCCTTTTCATCATAGGGGACTGGAATGCTAAAGTAGGAAATCAAGAAATAACCGGAATAACGGGCAAGTTCGGCCTCGGAGTACAAAATGAAGCAGGGCAAAGGCTAATAGAGTTTTGTCAAGAGAACACGCTGGTCATAGCAAACACTCTTTTCCAACAACACAAGAGACGACTCTACACATGGACATCACCAGATGGTCAATACCAAAATCAGATTGATTATGCACTTTGCAGCCAAAGATGGAGAAGCTCTATACAATCAGCAAAAACAAGACCTGGAGCTGACTGTGGCTCAGATCATGAGCTTATCACAAAATTTAGGCTTAAATTGAAGAACGTAGAGAAAACCACTAGACCAATCAGGTATGACCTAAATCATATCCCTTATGAATATACGGTGGAGGTGAGGAATAGATTTAAAGGATTAGATCTGGTAGACAGAGTGCATGAAGAACTATGGATGGAGGTTCGTAACATTGTACAGGAGGCAGCAACTAAAACCATCCCAAAGAAAAAGAAAGGCAAGAAAGCAAAGTGGCTGTCTGATGAGGCTTTACAAATAGCTGAGGAAAGAAGGAAATCAGAAGGCAAGGGAGAAAGGGAAATATATATTTATTTATTATTATTTATTATTTCTAACTTATATCACCGCCCATCTCCCCCCACAAGGGGACTCTGGGCGGTTTACAATCAAGTCAGCAATTAAAAACATATAAAATACTTTATACAATCAATTAAAATCAATCAATATAAGCAACTGAATGCAGATTTCCAGAGAATAGCAAGGAGAGGTAAGAAGGCCTTCTTAAATGAACAATGCAAAGAAATCGAGGAATACAATAGAATGGGGAAGACTAGAGATCTCTTCAAGAAAATCGGAGATATCATGGGAAAGTTTTGTGTAAAGATGGGCATGAAAAAGGACAAAAAAAGCAGGGACCTAACAGAAGCAGAAGAGATTAAGAAGAGGTGGCAAGAATACACAGAAGAACTATACAAGAAAGATCTTAATATCCCTGATAAATACGATGGTGTGGTCATTGACCTTGAGCCGGACATCCTAGAGAGTGAAGTCAAGTGGGCCTTAGGAAGCATTACTAACAACAAAGCTAGCGGAGAAGACAGTATCCCAGCTGAGCTATTTAAAATCCTAAAAGATGATGCTGTTAAAGTGCTGCACTCAATATGCCAAGAAATTTGGAACACTCAACAGTGGCTACAGGACTGGAAAAGGTCAGTTTACGTTCCAATTCCGAAGAAGGGCAATGCCAAAGAATGTTCAAACTACCGTAAGGAAGGCTGAGCACCGAAGAATTGATGCTTTCGAGCTGTGGTGCTGGAGAAGACTCTTGAGAGTCCCTTGGACTGCAAGGAGGTCAAATCAGTCAATCCTAAAGGAAATCAACCCTGACTGCTCATTGGAGGGACAGATACTGAAGCTCAAATACTTTGGCCACCTAATGAGAAGAGAGGACTCACTGGAAAAGACCCTGATGCTGGGAAAGACTGAAGGCAAAAGCAGAAGGGGAGGGCATAGGATGAGATGGTTAGCATCACCGATGTAATGAACATGAATTTGAGTAAACTCTGGGAGACAGTGGAGGACAGAAAGGCCTGGCTTGCTATGGTCCATGAGGTCACAAAGAGTCGGACATGACTAAATGACTGAACAACAACAACAACTGTTCAGAAACCTCTAAGAAGATTTCAAAATTCTTTATCAATAGCTATAGCTATTAGAAACCATCTGGTTCCTTCCTCGTGTTATTAATTCCTAGCTGCTAATTGTTCTAGGATTTTCTCGCAATTTTAAAATTTATTTGTATAGTTTATTTGTATAGTTATTGTATTGTACACTAGTCTTTTATTGTGTTTTGTCTTGGACTGTGAATAAAATCTATATATTTCTGAAGTATTTTTAGGATTGCTTCAGGAATAGTTGATGACCTGGGACAGTGGCCCATTTCTTATGGATTGGTTTCCATAAGAAATGTAAAGCAGCTTGTGTAGAATTGTGTATATGTTGGTAATTGTCATAGCTGTATATCACATTTTATATTACATAGGTATAAGCAAACATACCTAAATTAAAACTAAATTTTCAAGACTGTATGTGATATATCTGCTCCTTTGAGAGGGAAAATATGGAAGATAATCCAATTGTCTATCTTATTAATTCTGTAGAGATTATTTTTATTTACTAAAACTATGTATATACAACTTCCCTTAAAATCTATCATAAGGTAAAGTAAAGGTAAAGGTTCCCCCCGCACATTTGTGCAGTCGTGTCCGACTCTAGGGGCCGGTGCTCATCCCCGTTTGTTAGCCGAAGAGCCAGCGTTGTCCGAAGACGCTTCCACGGTCATGTGGCCCGCATGACGTACGTGGAACGCTGTTACCTACCCACCGAAGTGGTACCTATTAATCTACTTGCATTTGCATGCTTTCGAATTGCTAGGTTGGCAAGAGCTGGGGCTAGTGTGGGAGCTCACTCCGCACGCAGGGCTAGGGATTTGAACCTCCGAACTTGCGATCTTCCGATCGACAAGCCTGGCGTCTTGCCCGCTGAGCCACCACGCCCCATCTATCATATGATAAAATCTATCATAGCAGTTTGCTAATTATGGTTTAAAACTTAATGGTAATCCAGTGATGTTAAATCGGTTAATACAAAACACAGGTCTTGTAGGATAGCCAAAAAAAAAAAAAAAAAGGCAGAAGCTTGTAAAGAAGGTACTACATTTTACTTGTCCTTTTAGGTACTTTTTCCAGACTTACAATATCTTTTTATATGAAGAATAATAACAATTGTATTCAGCATCCCAAATATGGCTACGCTACAGATGAGTATTGTCAAACTTCATACCAGACACAATAATAGATCTTTACTCAGTCCTGCATTAAGTAGCTTCATAGACTTGACATGGCTTTGAGGAGTTGCTTTATTGCAAACAAGAAAGCAGTTTTATATATATATGGAAGACCTGCCTATTGAAAAACACAGAAATCAAGCCATGTGAGACAGAGTTCTAGGGTTTAAATCTTAAGCCTTTTCAAGTCAAGAGACTCTGGCCTTCTTTTCCCAGTCTTGAGATTCAGTGGCAACTGTTTGCTGTTTACACAACAATTCTTTCTGGCCAGAGCAGAAAGCCTCATCAGCATCACCCTTTACAAGTATTAGCATACAGTCTTCATGACATTGGTTGTTTTACTCCTAGGAAGAATTTTTGCCATTTCATATTGTTCATTATTTATTGAACTATCCACCGTATTCCTCATTATATATATTGTTTGTTACCACCAGTTCAAGACCCTAGTTCAGAGCTTTCCAAACTTTTCATGTTGGTCACACACTTTTTAGACATGCATCATTTTGCGACACACTCTTACAGCAGGGCATAAGGCAGGCACTAGGACCTGTGCGGAATCACAGCCGGTTTGGAGGCAGCAGGGCACAAGGCAGGCACTAGGACCTGCATGGAATCTCAGCAGGTTTGAAGGCAGCAAGGTGCAAGGCAGACACTAGGGCCTGCGCGGAATCCTGGCAGGGCTCGGAGGCAGCCGCAGTTGTGACACACCCAGACACTGCAGCCGACACACTAATGTGTCCCAACACACAGTTTGAAAAGCTCTGCCCTAGCTAATTATTTTTTTACCAATAACCTGATACTAAATTTAAAGTGGATAGTTGCCATTTTGTTCAATCATTTGGCTTAGAAAAATCATTTTGGAGATCTTTGCTCCCCATTTTGGTATTATGTTAAATAAATCAGAATTAGCTTCTTCACTATCTCAAAACTCAGATCATTTGTGAATAAGTAAAAAAGAATTAGTCCCATTCAGATGCTTAGGGAACTTTTTCTGTCTTCCTTTTATTGTGAAAATTGTCCATTGGTACTTCTAATTACCAATCTCTGAGAATTTAATCGGGTGTTTTAGCATCTGATTTTGAAGGAAGGAAGGAAGGAAGGAAGGAAGGAAGGAAGGAAGGAAGGAAGGAAGGAAGGAAGGAAGGAAGGATACAGTGAAAGTCTACCAGATCAGTCAGTTCATATGCTTTGTTGACATTTTCAGAAAATGCTAATTGTACAGTAAAGGAAGACTTGCCTTTCAGAAGTCATGCTAATTCTTCTTCAGTAACTGGACTGTCATGTCATATAAAGGTAAAAGTAAAGGTTTCCCCTGCACAATCGTGTCCGACTCTAGGGGCCGGTGCTGATCTCCATTTGTTAGCCGAAGATCCAGCATTGTCCGAAGATGCTTCCGCGGTCATTTGGCCAGCATGACAGACACGGAACACTGTTATGTCATAGATAACTTTTGAAAAATCAGTGTTACATTGAGGTTTTGGGTTGCTTTTTTTCATGCCTCTAGTACTTAGTTTTAGGAACAAGTTGAATATTCTTGCTAGAATAGTAGTACTTTCATATTTAAAAACAACTGAATAGAAACCATCCTAACCCAATGACTTGTTAATTTAATTTATCAGTTTCTCCGAAACTACCTCACCCCTCTTGACCAGCACATTTTTCTTCAGGAGAGAAGTAGGAGATGTATCCAAGAATTCATTCCTCTTCCCTGCAATCCCCCTAACCTCCTTTCGCCTCTCTTTTGACTCCCTTTTTGCTAGTATTGTACGTTTTGAGAAGAATTATTTTGTTGGGTTTTCTTGGCAAGTTTTAACTTATCTGCACATTCAGCATTTCCAGTTGACTCAGTTATGTATCTTGCAAGTTGATCTTGCCCTCCATTAAGGATTGTGTTTAGGGCTGCCTTTTCTGAATCATCTCTGCAATCAATTATTACAGTTATGTTCTTACAGTGGCTCCAAGAGAAAGCCTAAAGCAAAAATTGATTGCTTGCCTATGAAAGGCATTTTTCAAAACCTCTCTTCAAATAATCCTTTAACTATGTTGGCTTTCAGTGACGTAGACAACTATAGATAGGCGTCTTAATGACACTGGCCCTTTATTTTTACAGCTCTTGCTTCTGTTGTCCCCATTCCTTCCCATTGTTTGCTCAACCATGACTTCTTTATTCTCTCATCAATTAGTTTGACTAAAATATCACCTCAGTTCAGTTACAAATTATCCAAATCTTGACTTAATTTAACTTTTCCCTTTTAAATGCTAAATTTGTGAGAGAGCTGAAATTCCTTTTACCTAATTTCTTAATTTTCCACTTGAAAGGTACTGAAAAGAAGTACGAAGAGCGGCCGTGGGGGGGGGGGGGGGAATGAGGCGGGCGGATCTGATCTCCCTGGACCCCGGGCAGCTGGGCCGGGTGGACGCCGTCTCCCTGCAGCAGCAGCAGCGGAAGGAGTGTGCAGAGAGGCTGGTACCTGCCCGAGCAGGTGGGCGCCGGTGGCACTCCGCTGGCCACTCTGGGAGGGCGGGGCGGGGCGAGACGCAGCTCTGCCGGGCTCCAGGCGTGCGGGCGCTGAGTCCCTGCCCCCTCCCCCCAGCGGGGGCTGAAGGGCCGGGACTCGGCGGGCGGGCGGCTGAAGCGGAGGAGGAAGGTGGCAGCCGAGCAGCAGCGGGTGAGTCCCCTGGCGCTCCCCGTTCCTCCCCTGCCCTGGGCGCCCGTGCGCGCCTCAAGGCGGCGTGGAAAGACCTCCGCAGACCCGGGGATTTCCCCCTCCCGACTGAGAATCCTCCTCGCCCCCCCCCCCCCTACACCACCAGGGCCTCGCCTTCCAAGGATCGGAGGGGGGTATTCGGAAAAGGGCAGGGGTGGGCGCGGATGTGATTTGGCAGTGCGCTCCGCTCTCGTGCAGAGCGGGCGGTGGAAGAAAGCCAGCCAGCGCTGGCCTTTTTGGAGCGCTTCCGCGCGCAGCTGAGCGAGGCCCCGCGCCGGTCTTTTTTTCGCGCCTCTGGGTAGCAGGGCCAATCGGGCTTCACCTTGTTCAGCCCACCTCTCTGCTCCCCTTTGGCGCGCGCTGATTGGTGGAGGCGTCCTTCCTTCTGAGCCTCCACCAATCAGTGTCTGTTTCTTCCCCAGGGTTTGCTCTGCTTCCGGAGACCGGCTTTCCGGATGTCAGGCGGCAGACAGAGAGAGAGAGAGCCAGAGCCGAGGGGCCAAAGAGCCAGATCTGGCTCGCGAGCCGCCATTTCCGACCCTTGGTATAGAACCACCATTTACACACGTTTTTCACTTTTCCTGTTATATATAAGACTGAGGCTATAGTATGGTGTTCACCTTTCTCTGAAATGCTAAGCAATCATTGTCCTAGATTTTAATGGGGCAACATTTTTTCTTAATTAAGGCTTTAACCCAGAGGTTAAAAACACTTTTTCTAAGCTCTTTCGGTTCAGTGATAGGTTTGTTATAAGGACTAAGAAAGAAAAGATTGAAGATGCTGACAGTGAGGGATAGCTTACCCCATATTTTCTTCATTATCTTAGGAGTCAACTATGCTAAGATTTGATGAAATATTAATTCCTTAAATTTAATTATTAAATTAGAGCAAATGTCAGATCTAGTTTACCATGTTGCTTCCCATTCCAACAGACTTCCAGTTAACATCACATAAACATTCTCCCTTCATTCCCCAGCCTTGTTTGGCAATTCTAAACAAATCTATAGCTATTCAATTTAAAGGCATATTTTATTTTGCAATGATATTTTATTGCTGACCTAAACCTGTTTCTCTGATATTCCTAGAGAGTTTTAAGATATAACCCACTCTTCCTCTGTTACTGATTTGTTTGAATTCCTACCTGGGACAAAGTAAGTCCTATTATCACAATGACTGTTGTCCTGGGTAAATTTTATTATATTTTGAGTTGCATAAACCAACCATTACCAAAGCCAGTTTCTTAAAGAGAAGCTACTTAAAAATACTAGTACTAGTAATAGTTCACATAATTTCATTTCTTGTGTCTTTTTTTTAGGGCTTCTTTAGTAGATGGCTTAGAGGCTCAATCAGAAGAACAAAGAGCCAGTCTAAGCTGGATAGGAATACCAGCTTTCGCCAACGGGCTACTGCTGACAGGTAAGACTCTTCGTGGAGGGCAAAAGGGTTAGTTATTTTCTCTTCCAAGCATTCGGTGAGGTATATTAATGTACATTAATGCATATGAAACAACTAAAAAGTTTCACTCAAACAATCTACAATCTAAAAACCAGCAAACCCTTTGCCACTGGTTCAAATGGTATGTCTCACCCATTGGCCCATTGCAGTCTGTTGTGAGCTGTTGGGTGGGTCAGCTTAGCAGAATAGTTTCCCGAAGGGCAACTGTATTGGTCTTTTACTTCACATGCAATAGAGTTTTGTGGCATCTTAAAGGTTTACATTTTTTTATGATAGCATCAGTGCATTCTACTTCATAAAAGTCTTTTCAGTGGCATAATAAATTTTTTTTACTGGAACAAATATCACTAAGTTAAGTGTTGTACTTGTGCAAAGAGCTACAAAATGCTAAAGAAAGTACTAGTTGTCTCCTTGACAATAGTGTCTTTGATGGTGAACCCTGAGTAGATGAAGCTTCTTTTAAAGATAAACTAATATTGTTGTCTTTCCCAGATATGTACTGTATGTATCAAGAATGCTTTTTGAATGGTTTATTGTGGTCTTTACAACCATCAGCTAGGGTAGGAAACCAAACTTAGAAGACCAATGGCTTCTCTTGATCTCTTCTCAGGTGGAAAAGCCCACTATTTCATGGGGAACATCGTATAGCCCAGCTTGACTAGCCTTGAAAAGCTAAGCAGGGTTGGACCTGATTAGTACTTAGGTGGGAGACCATGATGAAGTACCAGGCTAAACTGAGAAGTCAGCAAATCCTAGAAAAAGGATCACTCCATGTAAATCACTCCATGTTGTTGACAAGAGACCAATATGGTGATGTCCAGGAGTTGAGTTCAACTTGACAGAGAATTTATTAACATTATACAAACACTGTAGTTGTTTAAAAACATGGCTACTTTAGCTTGAAAACCAGGCAATTTTCAATAATTATTCTAAAATAAATCATTCAGTTTTGCATTTATGGGTGTTTGAAAAGGGAGGATTATGATAAAAAGAAGAGATGTAGAATAACAGAGAAATGTTGGTTTTGCAGCAACTGAAAAACCAGACTGTGATTCAAGAAGTTCTAGGACAAATACAGTATGCTGATTTCAGAGTAAAAAAAAAAGATCCTGATTTCTGTTTGTAAATTGTTTAGCATTGTTAAAAATACTTCACTGTAGAGACACTTTGGCTCCTTAATTCTACTTTATTACATTCTAACAGCAGTGGTTGAGTGAACTGAGTTTTTTTCCCTAACAGCTAACATGAAGGGTTTAACTCATAGATGTGAGTAAATTGGCAGCATTGATGGAAGTTATTAGTGTTAGAATTCTGATGTAGGGAGCGCCCATTTCTTCTTGAAATGCCTTGTTTTAGCTTAATGATTGTATGATTGTATGTATAATATTAATGCATATATCTCTGGTAAACTTTAGGTCTCCATTCTAATTTTAAAAATAGCTTGCCATTTCTTAAGTTTTTGAAACGTTTCTGGTTTTTTCTGGTTTTTTTTAGATGATAAAGGGACTTAGAAACAAACATCTCAAAATAACCATGACCTAGCCCCAGGTGCAAGGTCACACAGCCAGCCTAGAAACATATTTAAGGATTCCCTTACTAACTTTACTCAGACTGAAGAAGCTCCTTGGATAAGGAGTGAAACGTTTCCACTAAGAAAATAGAAATCCAGTTGACATGATTCAAGCTACAGACAATTCCACCTGGATGACTGAGAACCTTCATAGACATATTGCCATACATTTTGGGGATGAAACCCTGAAGTTGGTAAGGAAATTCGAGAAGACAGCAAGAAAGGTGGCAGACTATAGAAACCACCTACGTTTTAACCTCAGATGCAGACAACAGAGACTCATCCCGACAAGCCTACGCCTGCAATCTACAGTTAAGGGTCACAGAGCAGATCAGATCCTGCAGCAGGCACAAAGACATCTTCTAAATGAAAGAATAAGGCAAGTCCACTTCACCATTGATGCCCTGCAATACAATTTTGAAAACCTTCACCAGGAACTCACAGCCACCCTTCCTGACCCAATCCTGGATAGAGTTATTCAGCTTGGCAATAAAGTACAGTTGGCCCAGCATCACAAGACAAAGGAGAGGCAAACTAAGAAATTTGACATTCTTCTTTCTCGCAGCAAGCAGAAACAAGGAACTGGAGAAACCGCTGGGAGGAATAACAACAACAGGACCACAGAGGACAAAAAAAAGAACATGTGGGTGAAAAATCTCTCAGACAGAGAACTTACCCAACCAGAGAGAGATGTCCTAGCCAAAGGTCTTAATTTTGCCATCACTCCCAAGCAAGTTCCGGTTGTGGAGCTCATTACAGCCACAGAATCTGCCATCCACAACAACCACCTACCTTTTGAAGAAGCAGAACAACTCCGGCTTAAAATATCTGCAGCTCTGTCCAGTGCTCAACCTCCTCCCCCCAACCTTACCGTCCAAGAGAGGAGAGCCCTGACAGCCCTCAGCAAAGATGAAACCATCACCATTTTACCTGCTGACAAAGGAAGATGTACAGTGGTTCTAAACACTGCAGACTACCACAATAAAATTACCTCACTTTTGGAGGATCACCATACATATGAAAAACTGAAAAGAGACCCCACCAACAATTACAAGAAAAAGGCAATAGACAGTTTGAAACAATTGGAACATGATGGCTCCATCGATAGGATTACCTACCACCGTCTGTATCCTGGAGAAGCCATCCCCTGCATCTACGGACTTCCTAAGATCCACAAGGAAGGAACACCCCTCCGACCCATAGTCAGCAGCATCAATTCGGTAACATACAACATTGCCAAACACCTCTCTACCATACTAGCACCTCTAGTTGGACACTCTGAACACCACATCCATAATTCGGAAGAATTTGTTTCCAAAGCAAAGATCCTGAAACTGGATACAGATGAAACTATGGTCTCCTTTGATGTGTCCTCCCTTTTCACCAGCATCCCCACCACTCATGCTCTATCCGCTGTCAGGAAGAGACTAGAAGAGGACAGCACCCTGGAAAGGAGAAGCCATCTCAACCCAAACCAGATCTGCCATCTTCTGGACCTGTGTCTTAACACCACTTATTTCACATACAGAGGTGACTTTTACAGACAAAAACACGGCTGTGCCATGGGTTCTCCTGTGTCACCCATTGTGGCCAATTTATACATGGAAGAAGTGGAGAAGAAAGCACTCAACACATTCCAGGGAACGGTGCCCACCCACTGGTTTAGGTATGTGGATGACACCTGGGTCAAAATCAAGGCCCAGGAAGTACAGGCCTTCACGGACCATATAAACACTATAGATGCCAACATTAGCTTCACCAGAGAAGACACCAAGGACAACAGACTGGCATTCCTAGACTGTGAAGTCCTCATTGGGACCGGTGGCAAGCTAGAAATAGGATCTACAGGAAACCCACACACACAGATCAATACCTGATGTTTGACTCCCACCATCCACTGCAGCACAAACTAGGAGTCATCAGGACATTGTCACACAGAGCAGAAACCATCCCCACCTCCATGGATTCCAAAAAGAATGAAAAGCAGCATCTGAGAACAGCTCTGCAGGCCTGTGGATATCCAAATTGGGCCTTCACTAAATCTAAGTCTACCAGACCTAAAACAGCGACAGATAGGGCTGAGACTCAGAGTAAACGGAAGAACCTGGTCATTCCTTACATGGCTGGCGTGTCTGAAAAGATAAAACGGATATTTGGCAAACACCACATACCTGTATATTTCAAACCCACCAACACACTGAGACAGAGGCTTGTACACCCCAAAGATCAAACTCCAAAACACAAGGAAAGCAATGTAGTGTATGCAATCCAGTGCAGTGAGGAGTGCTCTGAACTCTACATTGGAGAAACCAAACAACCTTTGTACAGGAGGATGGCCCAACACAGGAGAAGTAACACCACAGGACCAGAGTCAGCAGTTTATCTTCATCTAAAGGAAAAAGGACACTCATTTGAGGACATTAATGTTCACATTTTAGACAGAGAAGATAGGTGGTTTGAGAGAGGGGTCAAGGAATCCATTCATGCCAACTTGGAAAATCCTTCCTTGAATAGAGGTGGGGGCCTCAGGCATAACCTTTCCCCTATCTTCCTTCCTGCTTTGTCTTCTGTGCCTAGGAAGATTAAGACCATTTCACAAGCTCAACAGCAGCAGGGTAATCTTAACGATCCTCCTTTAGATGATAAAGGGACTTAGAAACAAACATCTCAAAATAACCATGACCTAGCCCCAGGTGCAAGGTCACACAGCCAGCCTAGAAACATATTTAAGGATTCCCTTACTAACTTTACTCAGACTGAAGAAGCTCCTTGGATAAGGAGTGAAACGTTTCCACTAAGAAAATAGAAATCCAGTTGACATGATTCAAGCTACAGACAATTCCACCTGGATGACTGAGAACCTTCATAGACATATTGCCATACATTTTGGGGATGAAACCCTGAAGTTGGTAAGGAAATTCGAGAAGACAGCAAGAAAGGTGGCAGACTATAGAAACCACCTACGTTTTAACCTCAGATGCAGACAACAGAGACTCATCCCGACAAGCCTACGCCTGCAATCTACAGTTAAGGGTCACAGAGCAGATCAGATCCTGCAGCAGGCACAAAGACATCTTCTAAATGAAAGAATAAGGCAAGTCCACTTCACCATTGATGCCCTGCAATACAATTTTGAAAACCTTCACCAGGAACTCACAGCCACCCTTCCTGACCCAATCCTGGATAGAGTTATTCAGCTTGGCAATAAAGTACAGCTGGCCCAGCATCACAAGACAAAGGAGAGGCAAACTAAGAAATTTGACATTCTTCTTTCTCGCAGCAAGCAGAAACAAGGAACTGGAGAAACCGCTGGGAGGAATAACAACAACAGGACCACAGAGGACAAAAAGAACATGTGGGTGAAAAATCTCTCAGACAGAGAACTTACCCAACCAGAGAGAGATGTCCTAGCCAAAGGTCTTAATTTTGCCATCACTCCCAAGCAAGTTCCGGTTGTGGAGCTCATTACAGCCACAGAATCTGCCATCCACAACAACCACCTACCTTTTGAAGAAGCAGAACAACTCCGGCTTAAAATATCTGCAGCTCTGTCCAGTGCTCAACCTCCTCCCCCCAACCTTACCGTCCAAGAGAGGAGAGCCCTGACAGCCCTCAGCAAAGATGAAACCATCACCATTTTACCTGCTGACAAAGGAAGATGTACAGTGGTTCTAAACACTGCAGACTACCACAATAAAATTACCTCACTTTTGGAGGATCACCATACATATGAAAAACTGAAAAGAGACCCCACCAACAATTACAAGAAAAAGGCAATAGACAGTTTGAAACAATTGGAACATGATGGCTCCATCGATAGGATTACCTACCACCGTCTGTATCCTGGAGAAGCCATCCCCTGCATCTACGGACTTCCTAAGATCCACAAGGAAGGAACACCCCTCCGACCCATAGTCAGCAGCATCAATTCGGTAACATACAACATTGCCAAACACCTCTCTACCATACTAGCACCTCTAGTTGGACACTCTGAACACCACATCCATAATTCGGAAGAATTTGTTTCCAAAGCAAAGATCCTGAAACTGGATACAGATGAAACTATGGTCTCCTTTGATGTGTCCTCCCTTTTCACCAGCATCCCCACCACTCATGCTCTATCCGCTGTCAGGAAGAGACTAGAAGAGGACAGCACCCTGGAAAGGAGAAGCCATCTCAACCCAAACCAGATCTGCCATCTTCTGGACCTGTGTCTTAACACCACTTATTTCACATACAGAGGTGACTTTTACAGACAAAAACACGGCTGTGCCATGGGTTCTCCTGTGTCACCCATTGTGGCCAATTTATACATGGAAGAAGTGGAGAAGAAAGCACTCAACACATTCCAGGGAACGGTGCCCACCCACTGGTTTAGGTATGTGGATGACACCTGGGTCAAAATCAAGGCCCAGGAAGTACAGGCCTTCACGGACCATATAAACACTATAGATGCCAACATTAGCTTCACCAGAGAAGACACCAAGGACAACAGACTGGCATTCCTAGACTGTGAAGTCCTCATTGGGACCGGTGGCAAGCTAGAAATAGGATCTACAGGAAACCCACACACACAGATCAATACCTGATGTTTGACTCCCACCATCCACTGCAGCACAAACTAGGAGTCATCAGGACATTGTCACACAGAGCAGAAACCATCCCCACCTCCATGGATTCCAAAAAGAATGAAAAGCAGCATCTGAGAACAGCTCTGCAGGCCTGTGGATATCCAAATTGGGCCTTCACTAAATCTAAGTCTACCAGACCTAAAACAGCGACAGATAGGGCTGAGACTCAGAGTAAACGGAAGAACCTGGTCATTCCTTACATGGCTGGCGTGTCTGAAAAGATAAAACGGATATTTGGCAAACACCACATACCTGTATATTTCAAACCCACCAACACACTGAGACAGAGGCTTGTACACCCCAAAGATCAAACTCCAAAACACAAGGAAAGCAATGTAGTGTATGCAATCCAGTGCAGTGAGGAGTGCTCTGAACTCTACATTGGAGAAACCAAACAACCTTTGTACAGGAGGATGGCCCAACACAGGAGAAGTAACACCACAGGACCAGAGTCAGCAGTTTATCTTCATCTAAAGGAAAAAGGACACTCATTTGAGGACATTAATGTTCACATTTTAGACAGAGAAGATAGGTGGTTTGAGAGAGGGGTCAAGGAATCCATTCATGCCAACTTGGAAAATCCTTCCTTGAATAGAGGTGGGGGCCTCAGGCATAACCTTTCCCCTATCTTCCTTCCTGCTTTGTCTTCTGTGCCTAGGAAGATTAAGACCATTTCACAAGCTCAACAGCAGCAGGGTAATCTTAACGATCCTCCTTTAGATGATAAAGGGACTTAGAAACAAACATCTCAAAATAACCATGACCTAGCCCCAGGTGCAAGGTCACACAGCCAGCCTAGAAACATATTTAAGGATTCCCTTACTAACTTTACTCAGACTGAAGAAGCTCCTTGGATAAGGAGTGAAACGTTTCCACTAAGAAAATAGAAATCCAGTTGACATGATTCAAGCTACAGACAATTCCACCTGGATGACTGAGAACCTTCATAGACATGTTTCTGGTTTTTATCTGTTACATTTTATATTGTCTTAACCAAATGAAAGCCATATTTTTCTGGTGGTTTCTCAGAGGCTTAGTTCTCCTGGAGTATAGTACGATTAATCTGTTCTCAAATATTGACATTGCTGCACATCTCCAAGTCAAGAGTAGAATTTTTTGATCCTTCAAAAGTGTTATTTGTAACAAAACAAATTTATCTCAGTGCTTTCTCTCATTCTAAAGAAGAATTGGCAAAGAGAAGCAGAAACAAAACAGAAAAGAGCAAGAGGGATCCTAACTCCTGCAAAAAATAATCATCATTTGCTCCCTGGGTGTAAATATTGCTGTCCTGTGCCTGATGAATATCTTGGAAGAATTGTGGCATAGGATGCAAATGCCCACACCAGCTCTCTTTGCAGTCATAACTGCTCATGGCTTAACCAGTTGGACCCCCTTCTGAACCAGGCAAGGTCAGTTTAGTACCACCACCCGCTGAAGCAAGAAACGCTGGTTTCAGCCATCATTTTTCAGGCTGTGTATTCAAGGCATAGAGCCATCTCAAGTTTTTGTGGAAAGGAAATGGAATGATAAGAAATTATAACATCGGTACACATTGGCCACAGAACTCCATTCACCTTTGGGATTGAGGGAGAGATTTCTGAAGCATGAAGCTTTTATCTAGCAATGGTAAAAAAAAAAAAACTAAAGTACACCAGCTTCTGGTGTAAACTAGATTTAGCAGATATGCCTTCCTTTTTTTCCTATATTTTCTCATACTAGAGAGTTTTATTATTTTTATTGGTCTGGGACTCATGCTAGAGACCTCAAGATCACGTCTTCTTAAGGTGTGGGGTGGGGGGATTTATATAGCTTTAGATACCTACTAGTATGGAGGATACCTATGCCCAGAGTCCCAATAAGAGTAAAACCAGTCATGTACTACCTCCTACTGGTCAGTAGCTACTATAACATTTTCAGTTATTTTTCTTATCTTGTGTTAATTTCTCTGACACAAAGTCAGAGTATTTCTCATTCTTTTTTTGTGCTTTGCATAATGTTGCTTATTCCAACAGAAAGTATAAAGCATATGAGTTTGTGTATGTGAATTTCCCTAGTTTCTCTCCTAGTATAAACTAGAATTCTTAAAGACTGTGACTGTTTTGAGGGGGGGGTCTAATTATTGAAGCCTCAGTCAAAAATTATTCTGAACAGTTTATAATTTCAGATATAGTAAAAATATTTAAAAAGAAAAATACGGTAGTAAATAACAAAGTAAGACACGATTATAGTCAGCACCATAGAACAGAGCTTTCCAAACATTTCATGTTGGTGACACACTTTTTAGACATGCATCATTTCGCGACACACTCTTACAGCAGGGCATCATTTCGTGACACACTCTTACAGCAGGGCACAAGGCAGGCACTAGGACCTGCACAGAATCACAGCAGATTTGGAGGCAGCAAGGCACAAGGCAGGCACTAGGACCTGCACGGAATCCTGGCAGGGCTCGGAGGCAGCAGCAGCCGCGACACACCCAAACACTGCAGCCGACACACTAACGTGTCCCGACACACAGTTTGGAAAGCTCTGCCATAGAACATACAACATTTGTTCACTGGGGACAGACTGAAATCATTCCTCAAAGTGCCAGGTCTTCATGTGCTTCTGATAACATAGCAAGATGAGGCCATTCTGAGCTCAGGGGATATAGTAGTCCAGAAAAGGGAGGAGAGCAGTGGAGGTGATCTACCACCCATAATCCATGATAGTAACAATCTTAAGTGTTCAGGACCTGGAGTGAGCCCCATCTTCAAGATCTTACTGAAACTTATATATTCACTTGAAATTTCCAACTGCTCAAGAACTGTGTGGTAGGAACCTGCAAAATGGTGCCCCTTTAGAATACTATTAATGGACATTTATCAACATTATGTGTACCTTGGGGAAATACCTCTCTACAGATTGTGTGAAATGTAGATGCATATAGACCTCTTTCTCTGTGTGTCTGTCTCTGTCTCTGTGTATTTTTAATGCATATGGACTGATGGCGAGGCACCAGAAGGGAATGCCTTGCCAAGGTTGATTCTTAATCCTTAATTATTTGTGTAGGGGTGCGAGGGAGGCGCAGCGAGGGTTGGGTAGGGTGGGCAGGGGTGCAAGGGAGGAGTGGGCAGGGTGTGTGGGAGTGCGAGGGAGGTCCAGTGAGGGTCGGGGAGGGTACGTGGGGGTGCACGAGGGGCCAGTGCAGTGTGAGCAGAGGAGTTGGGGGAGGGTGCACAGGTGGGGGAGACTTACGCCAGTGACTTGCAACCTTCCCTGCTGGCTTCCCCATTGACTTTCTGAGGAAGCAGGCAGGGAAGGTTGCAAATGGTGGTAACATGACCATGGGACACGGCAACCGTCATAAGTGCGAACCAGCTGTCAAGCGCCCGGATCATGTTCACATGACCGTGGGGGTGCTGGGATGGCCGGAACTCCTAGGGCCAGTCGTAACCACCATTTGTTCAGTGCCATAGTCACTTGGAATGGTCGCTGACTGAATGTTCAGAGGTTGAGGACTACCTGTACTATCTTAAGAAAAAGGAGCATAGCCCAAAGCCTGGAAAGCCTTGTCAGGGATCTCAAAAAATTGTGTCAGCCCAACGTTCAATTTTTTTAGGGTGGCCTCTTAGATGCGATTCAGAGCTCTAGTGCTGTACAAAGATTTTTCTCCTTGGTGGTCTCCAGGAAACCAAGGTAATTGAAGTCCCTTAGGTAGGAAGAGGGCTGATCAGGAACACTCCCAAGTGGAGCATGCCAAATTAATATAAGGCCTGAATAGGATTAATAAGTTTATCTGTCTTCTTGTATTATTTGCAAACAAAACTCATATATTTTGTAACATTTTAGTATAAGAGTAATAGATCTGTCAAAATGGTTTCTATCCCATTTGAATTTTTGGAAATGGGAATATTAATAGTGGGCATCATGGATAATATTGTCCTTGGAAGCTGGTTCAGATGTTTGATTGACTTATTGAATTACTTTGAGCCCATTATCTTGTTATATATTTTATGATTTTGAAAGAGTCTGGAAAGTTGTTTTAAAAAGTCAGGCTGAGAATTTTTTTTTTGTTGGAGTCAGTAGGGCTCATGTTTAACTCCCTCCTCAGGAATGTTAATTATTGGTGCCTGAAGGTCTAGCTTGACCTGACCAATCAGAATGTTACCTGATGTTTCATTTCCAAATAAGTAACTAGGTGAGCTGAGTCAGGGTGGTCACATGTTAAACATTGTCCACTCAGGTAATGCCAAGTTCTTATTGTAAAAGCTTTATATTGTAAATCTTTCCTTTTGTGTTCAGCAACTGCAGCTATGTAGTATTGATATGTAAATAACCATGTGCTTTTCTTGGCTAAGAAAAAGTAATGGGTTAACTGTAAGTTTCTGTTTCTTTGTTTTAAAATAAAAGCAGCATTTTTTCTACTGCACATGTTCAGTTTATTGATCTCTCATTATTTCTATAACTCTGATCTCAAAAATTATTAAAAATAATAAAATATCTTTCAGCCAACCCTGCCTTTTGGGATTGTTGTGAACATGAAATACACAAACATATGTGTGTTGCTCTAAGCCCCTTGGAGAAACAAACAAGACTGATACAAATAAGATGGATAATATGAGTTAATCACATAAATTTTTCATTTCCAGAGCAGCCTTTGCCTTATTTTTAAAGGAATCTACTGGATAGGGAGGGGAAGGAAGAGAAATTGTACGATTCTACAAATGTAACATTTTCATTTGTAGTGTATAAAATGCCTTTGGAAATTACTAGTAGGATTTTGGATTCTGTGAAACAGGTAGGAAACACTGAAACATTAACCAATAATCCAGAATACAAAATACTAACATGCAAAATTGTTTTAGATTTCTGAATTTTCTAAATCTTGACTGGCATTTGTTAGAGCTTTCCATGTTCCCAACCAATATTTGGAATGGTAAAGGTAAAGTAAAGGTTCCCCCTGCGCATTTGTGCAGTCTTGTCCGACTCTAGGGGCTGGTGCTCATCTCCATTTGTTAGCTAAAGAGCCAGCATTGTCCGAAGACGCTTCCACGGTCATGTGGCTGGCATGACGTGCATGGAACACTGTTACCTTCCCACCAAAGTGGTACCTATTCATCTACTTGCATTTGCATGCTTTCAAATTGCTAGGTTGGCAAGAGCTGGAGCTAGTGCAGGAGCTCACTCCATCATGCGGGACTAGGGATTTGAACCCTTTGGGTTTGGTTTTCATTTTCTCCAACATAAACTTAAGGACTACTATGTTCTTACTGCTGCTCTGAAGGAACACATGTGTATTGTTAGAGATTTGAATAATGGTTGATTTTCCTGTATTCAAATGGGAGAATGATGACAGACTTTTTGTCTTATGCGTTGGTACATAATTTGTAATTTAAAAATATGTGCCAGTATTCATGGAAACATCCCTTATGCTTGCAAAGCACCAAAGAGCATCAGTTTTTGCAAGAATGGGATGAACAACAAATGGGTTCAACCCACGGGAGTCGGGGGAGGAAAAATTGGCACTCTCAGCAGCCTGAGGCTTTGATGGAGAGAACTGAAGCCATTAGTGGCCTGCTAGAACCACTGAATGGAGCAGAGCTTAACGCAGTGTAAGCACGTGCACAGAAAAAGAATATTATCTAAAATGGCATTAATGAGCACATTAGAGAAACATAGATTATTGATCTTACACACTTAGCCCACCCAAGCATAAAGAATCACACGCTTAGACAAAGTAGGTTCAAAGGTAAGTAAAAGAGTCTTAATAATTTATTTGATCTAGTTACATCATGGCTAGGCCCAAGATGGAGAGAGGCAAGTACATGCTTCTCCCGATGGTAGAAGGAGAAAGAGAGTGAAGAAGAAGGAGGAAGTGAGAGGGGCACAACAAACAGCTTCCCCCATAGGCATATAGAGAATCTGCATCCTAGAGCAAACTCATCCACATGCTAATGAGGCATGCTGATTTGCAGGATCTCCAACACCCACTACCCTGCTTTGCAGGATAGATTTGCATTAGTTTTATGAGTGTTATCATTTTATTTTGGAGGATCAGTTTTTAATTTCTATTTCCTTTTCTTTCCTCAATGTCTGCTGTACCCTCTTTCGTCTCCTCCATCCATCTGGTCACTGTGGTCCTGCTACTCCATAACAATGCATTGTGTTTTTTCACACCCACATGTAAACACCCATCTTCTTTCTTTACAATCTCTGCTCCTGCGTCCACATTCATCATTGTTTAATTTTAAAAAAACTGAAATGATGGATGCCACGGTGCTTATTGTCGAATCAGGGTGAAAATTCCTTCCTACAGGCAACGGTAGAAAAATTGGGACCTTTGCCATGCATCCTCACTGACATCACGAAGGCTACAACAAACCCTATGCCAATCCAGCAACAGTTGAGACGTTTGGCAGATCATAATTCACGCCCCAATGTCAGTCTCTCTTCTGGGCTGCAAAAAATATTTGAAGACCCTGCTGATAGGTATGCACTGTTTGGCTATTGCTGAAAGGATGTGGAAGAAAGAGAGATGCATATCTTGTTCAGCTGGATAGGAAAAGGAAGAACTAAAATTCAGAGTAATTAGAGCAAATACCTCTATTACAGGAGCCACGCTTTGCTTAAAACAATAGTTTAGTTATGATAGTGCTTTATCCTCCTAACTGGATAATTGGTTTATCCAGCCCAGTATTTTCAACTCTACGTGTGCTTCTCCCAGTCACAAGCTTTATCCAGGTTTGCTACTTGATATATTTTTAATTGGCAATAATAGGATGAGCTCTTCTATGTGTAATCATGTACTCTATCAATGTGAACCTCAGCCTCTCCTATAAACTCAGAAACTCTGTGTGTGTGTGCGTGTGTGAAGTGGAATAACGTTCAAAAATATGATACCTGCGACTTACAGTCTGAGGAGGTACAATCCAAAATTCTACTGCCACAATTTATGAGTTCCTGCAAACTGCCAATAAGCTTTGGTCACAGCTGACACTGGTTAATCAGATATTGTACTCACAGTGTGATAAGGGGAATATTAAGAATAGATAACTTGTATGCAAACATGGCACCCTGCTGATAAGTCAAGAATTTATTTTCTTGTATTAACAGTATTTAACATGGTATAATCTCCAGCAAAGGAGATCGTTACCTTGTCGTGGTGCTGGAGCTTGAGCACCTCAATGAAACCATGAGCTAAACCGTGAAGGGACACCCAAGACGGGAAGGTCGTGGCAGAGAGGTCAGACTAAATATGATCCCTGGGGAAGGTAATGGCAACCCACCCCAGTATTCTTGCCATGAAAACTAAATGGATCAGTACAACCAAAGATATGTCGGTATACCATCGGAAGATGGGACTCCCAGGTCGGAAGATGGTCAAAATGCTACTGGGGAGGAACAGAGGATACGTTCAACTAGCCCCAGATGTGATGACGCAGCTAGCTCAAAGCCGAAAGGACGGCTAGCGGCCGACGGTGCTGGTGGTGAACAACGAATCCGATGTTCTAAAGATCAACACACCATAGGAACCTGGAATGTAAGATCTATGAGCCAGGGCAAATTGGATGTGGTTATTGGTGAGATGTCAAGATTAAATATAGACATTTTAGGTGTCAGTGAACTGAAATGGACTGGGATGGGCCACTTCACATCAGATGACCACCAGATCTACTACTGTGGACAAGAGGACCACAGAAGAAATGGAGTAGCCTTCATAATTAATAATAAAGTGGCTAAAGGAGTGCTTGGATACAATCCAAAAAACGATAGAATGATCTCAATTCGAATTCAGGGTAAGCCATTTAACATCACAGTGATCCAAATATACGCCCCAACCACAGATGCTGAAGAAGCAGAAATAGATCAGTTCTATGAGGATCTGCAGCACCTACTAGATAATACACCAAAAAGAGATGTTATTTTCATTACAGGAGACTGGAATGCTAAGGTGGGTAGTCAGACGACACCTGGAATTACAGGCAAGCATGGTCTGGGAGAACAAAATGAAGCAGGACACAAGCTGATAGAATTTTGCCAAGACAACTCACTGTGCATAACAAACACTCTCTTCCAACAACCTAAAAGACGACTTTATACATGGACTTCACCAGATGGTCGACACCGAAATCAGATTGACTACATCCTTTGCAGCCAAAGGTGGCGGACATCTATACAGTCGGTAAAAACAAGACCTGGAGCTGACTGTAGTTCAGATCACGAACTTCTTATTGCAAAATTTAGAATCAGACTAAAGAGAATAGGGAAGACCCACAGATCAGTTAGATATGAGCTCACTAATATTCCTAAGGAATATGCAGTGGAGGTGAAGAATAGATTTAAGGGACTAGATTTAGTAGATAGGGTCCCAGAAGAACTATGGACAGAAGTTCGCAACATTGTTCAGGAGGCGGCAACAAAAAACGTCCCAAAGAAAAAGAAAACCAAGAAGGCAAGATGGCTGTCTGCTGAAACACTGGAAGTAGCCCAAGAAAGAAGGAAAGCAAAAGGCAACAGAGATAGGGGGAGATATGCCCAATTCAATGCAAAATTCCAGAGGTTAGCCAGAAGAGATAAGGTATTATTTTTAAACAAGCAATGTGCAGAAGTGGAAGAAGACAATAGAATAGGAAGGACAAGAGACCTCTTCCAGAAAATTAGAAACATCGGAGGTAAATTCCAGGCAAAAATGGGTATGATCAAAAACAAAAATGGTAAGGACCTAACAGAAGCAGAAGAGATCAAGAAAAGGTGGCAAGAATATACGGAAGATCTGTATAGGAAGGATAATAATATTGGAGATAGCTTTGACGGTGTGGTCAGTGAGTTAGAGCCAGACATCCTGAAGAGTGAGATTGAATGGGCCTTAAGAAGCATTGCTAATAACAAGGCAGCAGGAGACGACGGTATCCCAGCTGAACTGTTTAAAATCTTGCAAGATGATGCTGTCAAGGTGATGCATGCCATATGCCAGCAAATTTGGAAAACACAAGAATGGCCATCAGATTGGAAAAAATCAACTTATATCCCCATACCAAAAAAGGGAAGCACTAAAGAATGTTCAAACTATCGAACAGTGGCACTTATTTCACATGCCAGTAAGGTAATGCTCAAGATCTTGCAAGGTAGACTCCAGCAATTCATGGAGCGAGAATTGCCAGATGTACAAGCTGGGTTTAGAAAAGGCAGAGGAACTAGAGACCAAATTGCCAATATCCGCTGGATAATGGAGAAAGCCAGGGAGTTTCAGAAAAACATCTATTTCTGTTTTATTGACTATTCTAAAGCCTTTGACTGTGTGGATCATAACAAATTGTGGCAAGTTCTTGGTGGTATGGGGATACCAAGTCATCTTGTCTGCCTCCTGAGGAATCTGTATAACGACCAAGTAGCAACGGTAAGAACAGAGCACGGAACAACAGACTGGTTTAAGATTGGGAAAGGAGTACGGCAGGGTTGTATACTCTCACCCTACCTATTCAACCTGTACGCAGAACACATCATGCGTCATGCTGGGCTTGAGGAATCCAAGGCTGGAGTTAAAATCGCTGGAAGAAACATTAACAATCTCAGATATGCAGATGATACCACTTTAATGGCTGAAAGCGAGGAGGAGTTGAGGAGCCTTATGATGAAGGTGAAAGAAGAAAGTGCAAAAGCTGGGTTGCAGTTAAACCTCAAAAAAACCAAGATTATGGCAACGAGCTTGATTGATGACTGGCAAATAGAGGGAGAAAAAGTGGAGGCAGTGACAGACTTTGTATTTCTAGGCGCAAAGATTACTGCAGACGCTGACTGCAGCCAGGAAATCAGAAGACGTCTACTTCTTGGGAGGAGAGCAATGGCAAATCTTGATAAAATAGTTAAGAGCAGAGACATCACACTGACAACAAAGGTCCGCATAGTTAAAGCAATGGTATTCCCTGTAGTAACCTATGGCTGTGAGAGCTGGACCATAAGGAAGGCTGAGCAAAGGAAGATAGATGCTTTTGAACTGTGGTGTTGGAGGAAAATTCTGAGAGTGCCTTGGACTGCAAGAAGATCAAACCAGTCCATACTCCAGGAAATCAAGCCAGACTGCTCACTTGAGGGAATGATATTAAAAGCAAAACTGAAGTACTTTGGCCACATAATGAGAAGACAGGATACCCTGGAGAAGAAGCTGATGCTAGGAAAAGTGGAAGGGAAAAGGAAGAGGGGCCGACCAAGGGCAAGATGGATGGATGGTATTCTGGAGGTGACGGACTCAACCATTGGGGAGCTGAGGATGGTGACGGCCGACAGAGGGCTCTGGCGTGGACTGGTCCATGAAGTCACGAAGAGTCGGAAACGACTGAACGAATAAACAACAAAAACATGGTATAATGGATAAGAATATTCTTGCTACTTCATCACAGTGATCCTTAACAACAAAAGTAGGCTAACCATATCTTCCCCTTTAACGAGGAGGCTTTGTGAATCATGGATCAGACATCACACTGTGCGGTTTACTGTGTAGGAGTTCTCATTTCACAGCAAAGATTGGAAGGACGCTGCCTCATTTTCCCAAGATCTTTTTAAATGCAGGTTATAAATATCTATTGCTATGACAAATAAGGACTCCCTCTTCACCAACAAGGGGGCAAGCTGTGCCGAAGCTGATTTTTATCTTACCTTTTACATCACAAATGATTAATACAGGCATGCTGGGCAGACAGAACTTCTTTGGAACGACTGAGGTTTTATGTTTTATGTGCTTTTTGTCCATACAAAAGGATAGACATCTGAAAGGAGTAATTTCTCCCCATTATGGCCTTTTTACTTATGCTTATGGGTGGAGCCATTAATGGAAATACACAACAAAAATAAAAGCAGTAAAGTGTATAGTTTCTATGATTCACCTGCAACAATAGGGAGCCTTGTGAATAGACTGATGCAGGCTAAAAGTATTAAGATTAGAATGCTAAAATGAAATTATAGGTTAGGCACTGCGTTTGAGTTAGTTAGGATCTCTACCAGGGTGGAGCCAAATGCTCCTTTTCAGAACCAAGCAGTCAGCAACTCATCTTTTTGAACAATCGTTGCTTCTGAATGGGAGTCAAAATGACTCTTGGTTCCATTCCCATTCAGAAATGACACCACTGCCCACCTAGGCTATTCCACTTGGATAACGCATAACATGGAGGTTAATATGGAACCATGCCTGAGAAATTGCTTAAGCAGAAATAGGCATGTGTACATGCAAATAAACAGATACAAATTTAAGTTCATAATTGTTTTGATTGTCTTTCAGTGAACTCAAGTTGAAGTCTGCCCCTCCAGAAAATGAAGCTTATTTCAAAGGCAAATTGCTCTTGATGCAGCAGACCTCATCCCGGAGTGTGACTTATTCACATCAAGGCGACGAGACCAATCTGCCCAATGTCCGAAGCATATCACTGATGAATCTCCAGGATCCCAATGTGTCAGAGTTCGGCAGACCTCTGCCATTCATACAAGTACGTGTTAACCGACACGCGGAAATAGACTCGCAACTGACAAGCAGCCGGAGCCACCGTAACGAGCTGTGAAACGGAACGCAGCAACCCAGGAAGGACTGTCTGGCGAAGCTGGAGCCGAGTACCTCACACATCAACTTCAAAAGGACAATGGGGGGAGAAATGTTTAAATGTAATCTACCATACCACGCCAGTTCATTCACATCTTTGTTCCTGCACCTATGTACTTCAATAAATCTCTTTGCTTTTAAGAAGCCTGCGTTCGGGGCTTTCTTGAGAAAGGGGAATTTGATAGACATCGTTGGGAGCAGTCCTTACATAAAGACGTGAATCAATCCTGACCACGTATCCTGAGGATTATCCCGAAAAATTCGGTGAGCTCCCCAGTTGAAAGTGGTCACACCACCGGGGAAAAAAAATTTTTTTCCCACCCACGGAACGGAATGGAATCAGTAGAAGCAGCAGTGACTCTCGAGGTAGCCGGAACCAGCGCGGCAGCTGCCCAGGCGATGGAGGCAACCCAGCGAGCGGAGTCGTCCCCTACAGAGACTACTGAACAGCGAGAAAATAAGAAATTGCAGAAGGAGGTGGTAAACCTCATGGCCCTCAGCAATCCCAAGCCTACCCCGGCGGGATGGTCTATCGCAGTCGGGGGAGGGCTGAAAGGAAAAGGAGGGAAAGCCAAGAAAAGGATCACCCCGACCCATCGAATCGAAGTCCTGGAGAACCAGATGGCACACCTGAACCTAGAGGTAGGGACGATGAACAAAAAATTGGACTCCATGGGGGGGGCATTGAAAAGTTGTTAAGAACCCTAGAGGGACCTAGGGAGGCAGAAAGGAGCCCGACAGGCTCCGACGAAGAGGAAGAAATCGTAGAGTCAAGTGGGGAAAACGAGGAGGGGGAGGAAGAAACACTATTCTATGGGCAGCTTCCATACAGCCGAACTCCTGTAACCCCAGGCTACGATCATCGCAGAACCCCTTTGAGAGCCCATGCCCCAAGCGGGGTAAACGAACTAAAAATGAATTTCGATGGGGATCCAAGGAAACTAGCATGTTTCCTAACACACGTTCAGGGGTTTATGGAGGAATTCGAGCATACCTTCCAAACGGAGGTGAGCAAGGTGCGTTATGTCTCCAGCTTTCTAAGAGGAGAGGCGGGAGACTGGCTGGTGAGTCTCCACGACTGTGGAGCCAGCGAGCTGAGGAATTTTCAGAAGTTCATGTACGCACTCAGGCAGAGATTTGAAGATACGTTATCCAAACTCTCAGCGAAGACTCGAATTCAAAATTTAAGACAAGGCAACAGAACAGTAGCGGAGTACGCTATGGACTTCAAGAAACTCCTATCGAAATTACCTGACTGGCCTGAATCCTTCAAAGTCCAGCATTTTCAATACGGACTACGACAGGAAATTATAGAACTGGCCATAACGAGAGATGACCCGGGGACGTTAGAAGGATGGATTCAACTGGCTGGGAAAGTGGAAAGCAGCACAATGCAGCTCCAGAACATAAAAAGTTTCAACTCCATGCGCAAGAAACCAGGGACCTCTTTCACTCAACCCCGCAAATTCACCAAGCAACGGAACTGGGAGGAGGAGAAAGAACGCCGTACGAAAGATGGGCTATGCTTTCGTTGCGGTAAAGAGGGTCACCGGATAAGCAATTGCCCACAGACCAAGACGAACGCCAAAGAGAAAACCCCATTGAAAAAGGCACCTGACACCAAAGAAATCAAGACTGCAACGGCGAAGTACAAAGGAGCGGCGGCAGCAACCATGGGGAGACGGGACTGGCAACAGGGGAGCAGCGATTCCGACACCTCAAATGATGATTTCGAGCCGGCGGAAAACAACAGGCTTCAACTGAACCCTGGTAAGACGGAGTGGCTGTGGATTGACGCCCCCCCTGGATCCGGGAAGTTGTCATCTTTGGTTCTGGGTGGAGTTGCACTACCCCACTCGGATCCAGTGCGGAATCTGGGGGTCCTCCTGGACTCGCGACTCCTGCTCGAAGAGCAGGTGGCAGTCGTGGCCAGGAGGGCCTTTGCACAGCTCCGAGTTGTGCGCCAGTTACGCCCTTTCCTGGATCAGGAGGCCCTCCGAACAGTCACTCACGCCCTTGTCATCTCCGTATAGACTATTGTAATGCGCTCTACATGGGGCTACCCTTGAAGAGTATCCGGAAGCTTCAGCTGGTGCAGAATGCGGTGGCGCAAGCAGTTATGGGGGCCAGGAGATCGGCCCATGTAACACCTCTGCTTCGCGAGCTGCATTGGGTGCCAGTTTGCTTCCGGGTCCAATTCAAGGTGTTGGTGATCACCTTTAAAGCCCTACATGGCATAGGACCAGGGTACCTGAGGGACCGTCTCGTCCCGATAACATCAGCCCGCCCCACCCGTGCATGCAGAGAGGGCATGCTTCGGACCCCCTCAACAAGAGAATTCCATCTAGCGGGGTCCAGGAGGCGTGCCTTCTCTGCGATAGCGCCCGCCCTATGGAATATCTTGCCCCCGGAGGTGAGACTGGCCCCCTCCCTCCTGACCTTTCGGAAGGCCCTTAAGACCTGGCTCTGCCACCTGGCCTGGGACAACAGAGGCGGGAGTGCCTCCTGGGGTTGGCTAGCCCCGTAGCAACACTATCTATGCTACGTTCCCTACGTCCCCCATCTTGTATTTTATCTATTTATATTGTATTTTTTTAGACTTTTATTGTATTGTTTTTACTTTGATTGCTGTAACCCGCCCAGAGTCCCTTGTATGGGAGATGGGCGGGGAATAAATTGAATGAATGAATAAATAAATAAATAAATAAAAAATTCTCCTCAGCCAATGCCTACAATGTCCATAGAATCTAGCCTGGATATCCTGAGTGTCACCAGTTCCCAAAGCCAGAATAGTGAAGACCTTAAACTCAGTGTGCCCAGCAATAGCAGCATGGAGGATTATGCCAAACGCAGCGTCCAGAAGATTTTTCTGGGGTGGGCCCCATACTGGACAAACAAGCTATGCCACCTCATCAGAATAGCACTCTGCAGACCCAAATCCACAAAATGGACCAAGCAGGGCCCAGTGCGATGGTCAGAGCACCCCACTCACTTCCCCACAGTGCTTCTCTTCGAAGTACAGGCAGCATGTCTGTAGCATCTGCCACGATGGCAAGGGAACCTCTTCAGGAGGGGAATCAGTCCCAGCAGCAGTCTTCCTCCTCTCGAGAAAGCCCAGTTCCCAACGTGCGAGCCATTCAGCGGCAGCAGACGCAACAGGTAGGATCATCTGCTTTTTTAAAATCTCTAAATAGGAGACTACATTTTAATCCGAACCTCCCTGGTGTAAAACCAATATTCTGTCTATTAAGCTACACTATCTCAAGTGTAATCTGTTCAAACACATCTTTTAGATTACAGCTGGTACTTTCAGGATAGATCAATATGGCCATGTTTGGCCCAAGAAGCAAAAGTAGGCTGACCATACGTCCCGTTTTGAACGGGACAGTCCCGTTATTTTAACATTTTGCAACCGTCCCGTCGTTTTGGACAAAATGTCCATGTTGTCCCGTTTTGAGTGACTTTGAGTGGAAGGAGGGGGAGCTCAGCAGAAACGGCGGGAAAAAAGCCACAGAGCTCAACCCGGTGGGAAACCTAAAAAGAAAAAACCAGGATCAGCTTAAACGCGAGCTGATTGGCTCCTACCTTGAAAGGGTGAGAAGAAAAGAACATAAAAGCACGGCCAGCTCTCCAGACCAGCCTGTGTGCGGATCGCCGCCTCCCTGCCTGTGGTGAGGCAGGGGTTAAGGCTAGCGTGCCCTCCCCGTCGCCTTCGAACCGCACCGGCGGGACGGCGGAGAGGCAGCCGTGGTGCCTGGGGCGCATGGTGCCCACCGGCCTCACTGTGCCCAGACAAGAAGTGGCAGGGCAGCGAGGTATGGGTGCTGCGCTTCCCACCTGCCGGTAGCTACACGCGGCGGGTAAGCACCAGGCTGGGCCAGTTTTGTTCCTGCTTGGGCGCAGCGTTTCTTCCCCGTAGCACTCGACCGAGTCCAAGAGGTCTGCTTGGGAAGCTGCCGGGGGAGTTGGCAGGAATCCTGCTGGTATGAGCAGAGCTCATCTTCTACGTAACTGCTGGGTGTAAAGTCATTCCTTTACTGCAGTTGCTTTTCAGCTGCACACAAAGTTATTTGTATAATAACTTTGTGTGCAGTCATATAAATGGGCGGTCATATAAATTTAAATAATAAATAATAAATAAATATAAAAGTTTATTTTAAGTTATGTACACTTTCTGCATGGAACTAAACATCCCTTGTTATATTAATTATAATTGATATAAACCTATCAGATAATTATGTTCATAAATCACAAGCCTGCTTTGCATATTCCTATTAACTGAGTTACAGTAGGTGGCCACATGAAATAGATCATCATTTCTGAATTCTCTTCCCTGGGATGCCTCTTGTTCATTCAATGATTTTAGATGTTAAGCTAAAAAAACCCAGCCACCTTAGACAGTATTCAGAAGCAGTGAAAAGTGGATATGTTACTGATTTGATTTCTTACTAGGTTTTTAATTTGTATTTGCTGGCTTACTGATTGTTGTTTGTTTATTTGAAGTATATTGTTTTCTACCAATGGCTCCTGTGTCCAGGGATGGAACTAGGGTCTGTCACCCAGGGCAAACATGGATTCCGCGCCCCCTATGGGTTATTTTGTCATTTTGGAGGCCGCCGGGCATCATTTTGGCACCACTCCCAGCGTGGCGCCCAGGGCACATGCCCCGCTTCCCCCTCCCTAGTTGCGACCCTGTATTGCCAAAGACACCTCCCTTGGATCTTGTCAAGCTCCTTTTCATATCTGACTTCTTGCATTTTAAGACATGCTTTTAATCTAAAAAATAGAAACCTGGTACGCTCCAATGCAAAGTGTCAGCCTTTAGCCTCACCTTTATTTCTGAGAATTCTTGTGGGCCCTGAACAGTACCCATACACTTTTTAGAAAATAAAAATATGAGGTGGTTGTAACCCAGTATTTTGTATAAAGGGTTCTCTCTTGCCTGGAAAAAGGACAAAGGTAAGTTCTGTTATTGAAGCAGGCAGGCCAGAATCATTCAGTTTTCTATATCATAATAGCTGCTCTTATGCCTACTAGGCCTGTGTTCTGCTCTATTCCACTCTATATCTAATCAAATCCAATCAAGCAGATATCCTCTTGGCTAAATGCTCTTACCCACATCCTTGCTCTTACCGACATCCTGACCTTTGTAACAGAACGCCATGGACTCTTGAAAGTTCCCCAAAATGCTACAGATGGTGTATGATAACTTCCCCTATTGTTATCCTGTTTTGCTGTTCTATGTATGAACAAGCTGAGCTGTGATATTTTAGACACCACCTGCTGATCTTGTCATATCCTGATTATATTGATTGCAAAACCTATAAAAGATCGACCCTGGGTGTAGCCCGGGGTTCAGACTTTGCCAAGCTATTACTCTGAACCTTGCTAGCAATAAACCTGTATTCTCTGTCTCGGTGGTCTCGTCTCCTGTCATTTGGGAAGGTGCGTTTTCCCGCTACATCGCCAGCGGCGGCACTTTGGAAAGCCCTGTGCTATATGCAAAGTTGGTACAAGAAGAGCCCGATGAGATTTCCTGGGGAAACACAGATCGAGCAAGATTCGAGAACCTAAAGGAAGCCTTGAGCTCAGCCCCGGTGCTTTCCTTGCCCACCTATGGGAGGCCATTTCATTTATTTGTGTCAGTGGAAGACAGAGTAGCCAAAGGAGTGTTAACTCAGGCTTGGGGAGGGAAAAAGAAACCGGTGGCATTCCTTTCAAAATTAATGGACCCAGTAATTAGGGGATGGCCAATCTGTGTGCAGGCGGTAGCAGCGACAGCGTTGCTGGTGGTAGAGAGTCATTTGGGGCAGCGTTAGTGGCATCGAGTCCTCATCAAGTGAAAACCATCTTACAACAACAAGCGCAGAGGTGGCTGAGTAACTCAAGGCTAATAAAATACGAAAGTATCCTGATAAGAGGATCCTAGTCTGATCTTAACTACTGACTCTAGTGTAAACCCAGCTCAGTTTTTAGATGGGAAAAAGGGGGAGGTTGAGGACATCGAACACTACTGCTTAGACATGATAGAACTACAAACTAAGATTAGGGAAGATCTACAGGACACCCGCTTAGAAGAAGGGGGGGGTGTTATTCATAGATGGCAGTTCAAGAGTGGAAGAAGGGAAAAGGAAAAATGGCTATGCCATAGTGGATAGTAAAGAATGGGCATTGGTGGAGGCAGGAGCCTTGCCCCGAGATTGGTCTGCTCAGACATGTGAGATATTCGCTTTACGGCAAGCCCCTAGGCTTCTAGAGGGAAAAAGAGGTACGATATACACTGACTCAATGTATGCTTTTGGAATTCTACATACATTCGGGAAAATATGGAAAGAGAGGGGACTAATCAATAGCAAGGGAAAGGAGGTAGTTAAAGGGAAGCTAGTGATGGATGTGTTGGAGGCAGCCAGGGGACCGGAAGAATTGGCAGTAATACACATACCAGGACATCAAAGGGGTACTAGTGTAGAAATCTGGGGAAACACCCTGGCAGATGAAGAAGCCAAGAAAGCAGCTGATGGACCTGAGGAAACGATTTTGTTATTAACACCAACACTACCTATGGCAGATACTCCTCGGTTTACTGACGAGGAAAAAGAGCAAATGAGGAGGGGTGGGCTAACCGAGAAGGAAAACAAATGGTACACTCAAACAGGGCAACAAGTGTTAGATAAAACCACAATGAGGGGAATGGTATACACCTTACATGAAGGGTACCCAAGGACTAGTAGACCTAATAAAGACCACCTATGTTTGTGTGGGGTTATATACCATAGCATCGCAAGTGGTAAGAGGGTGTTTGATTTGTTTAAAAATCAACAAAGGAGTGAGGAAAGCCCAAATCCCCTGTGGCTGCAAGCTGGCAGTACGACCTTTCCAGAGGCTACAAGTGGACTATACTGAATTACCTCCAGTCAGGCGGGTGAAGTATCTCCTAGTAATAGTGGATTACCTAACCAGATGGGTGGAAGCCTATCCCTCTGCCCAGGCAACAGCAATACCTGCAAAATATTACTGGAACACATTATACCTAGGTATGCGATAATTGAAAGTATAGATAGCGATCTCGGAACACATTTTTTATCAAAGGTAGTGAAGCGCCTAATGGAGGCGGTAGATATCCGATGGGATTACCACACTCCGTGGCACCCACCCTCGTCAGGAGTGGTGGAAAGGGCAAATCAAAAATTGAAACAGAGTTTAACCAAACTGGTAGAAGAAACCAAGCTTCCCTGGACTAAATGTTTGCCGTTGGCTTTGTTGCGCATCAGAACACAACCTAGGAAGGACGTGGGGGTATCACCCTATGAGATGTTGTTTGGACAACCATACACGGGAAGGGTGGGGTCACCAAGAATGGAACTGACTGACGCGTTCACTCGCAAATATATACAGAAACTGTCACAGTCTCTTTCTCTTTTAAAACAGAAAGGGTTGTTAGTGTAAACCCCACCGCTGGACTTTAAGGTGCACAAAATCGAGGCAGGCCAGTGGATTCTCATTAAGTCCTGGAGGGAGGACAAGTTGAAACCACAGTGGGAAGGTCCTTTCCTGGTATTACTCACCACTGAGACATAGGTGCGCACCGCAGAAAAAGGGTGGACACATCACTCCAGAACTAAAGGGCCAGTACCAGCCCCAACCCAATGGACAGTGGTTCCCTCTGACAACCCGCTGAAATTTACCTTAAGAAAGTGATCCTGTATTATGTGCTGGTTTTGTGAGTGCAATTGTATCTGCTAATGCTGTTGTTGCTCTCATTGTTGTGACTGTGCCCCTTATCATAATGATTGTAAAATTGTGTGTGATATAGTGGTGATAGAGGATTGAACCAAAGAACATGAATGGGTGGACCCCCTCGAAGCACGCCTCCAAAAGTAAGGAAAATAGACATTCCCCAAGACCCCCGAAAAGGGAGGGTGATTATAGTAATAGAAACAATAAACCTAGATAAGCCCAAGGTGCTCCCAGTGTGTGAGACCCGAGTCCGCCCCCAAAGGGAAGACATTGACCTCCAAACCATCAGGTTAAACTGGGAACATTGGGTGGCCCTCAACCAGCACTAAATTCCTGGTCTTGGTTTGGGTTCAAATATGTGGCTCCCAAATCCAGAGGTTGTGTTTCTGAAACTCAGGGCAGTGGGACCGGCAACCCCGAATTAATAAATCCGGTCAGCAGGTGGGGATATATAATGGTTGTGAAGCCACTCTGGCTGTGACACCTGAGGAATGGGCCAAGGGAGGAAAGAAAACCCCTAGTGAAAATCCAAAGCCCTTTGATGAATGGATTAACCAGCTATGTTTGTGGACAACTGGATGGGATAGCTCGGCCCCTGCCTGTAGAGCCCTGGGACCTGCCCTAAGGCAAGGGATGTGTAGTAATCTGACACTACCCGAACCGGACTGGGACATAGAGTGTGGAAAAGGAGGGCGTATCTCAAGGTTATCCCAGTTAACCTATGGTTGGGAAGGGAAATGTTTGTGGGGAAGAACATCACGTCGTGTAAAAAGAGAAACCAATTTAACCCCCTGTAGTAACCAAGACTGTATGAAAACGGTTTATTCAGAAGGCAAGGTACAACAAACAGTAGTCTATAGAAGTTTTCATGAGTGTAAAGGAACTAAGACCCAATGTCAGTTTAAAAACATAACACTTAGCGTTTGCAAAGAGGAGGGAAAGGTAACCTGCCACGACCCCAAAGGAGCCCAGACCAAATATCATACAATAATTGTCAAAAATATTAGGAAAGAAGTAGTGACAGAAACCCGGGTGGAAGGAGATAAGAATTCAGGAACAGTTGAGTTTGATGCGTGTAAAGTAATAAATGGTAACAGTTGGCCTATAAACAACTGTGGGGGATTAAGCTGGGAACGGGCATACATGATAGAGAATAAATATATGTGTACCAATCACAAAGACTGCACCGCCCCCGACTGGAACTACTGTACCCAGTGGTCATGTGTGATCTGGGCAACTTGGAAAAAGAGGGACTCCACTTCACTGGCCCATTTGGAGGTAGGAGTAACTACATCGGATTGTAAAATTGGAAGTTGTAACCCAATAAAATTTACCATCTTAGACCTAAATCAATGGAAAACTGAAATGGCAAGAAAAACTGTGGGATACCAATTAGGATTACAAATAGCTGGGAAGGGAACAGACCCAGGAACCCTAATTACCATTGAAATCACTGATAGGAAGGAACCGCCTAGGGACTTGCTTGTTCATCGAGTTCTATCTCGAGATGGGTAAAACTATAGAGATCCGAGCAATAACTAAGAATTTATTCATCGACATGGCCGAAAGAATTGTAGCAGAACTAAATGTGACCGTTTTGTATGTGGGGGGACTAACATGGGGGAGCAATGGCCCTGGGAAGCCCGTGAATTAAATCTAGCTGAAATATCCAAAAACCCCTTGACCTGGAGGGAAACCTTTATCGATTAGATTTATCGTATTGATTAGTTTTTCAGTTGCTTTTGAACTTACTAAAGCAGGCCTTTTAATAACCAACCATAGTTAAAAAGAAATTAAAAAGAACAGGTGTCTTTCACTGTAGCTGATTAATTAGTGTCCAGGATTAAAGTGTGTCACAAAACAGATGGTAAGGATTTAAACAAGAGGACAGATGTATCAAGAAATTAGCAGATAAATCTCTTAAAATTTAGCAGGCAGGCCCAATAATTACTTTATTTGAATGGTGATCCAGTGCTATGCACAATTTTATTTACTTATTTTCTATCCCGCCTTTATTATTTTTATAAATAACTCAAGGCAGCAAGCATACCTAATACTTCCTCCTCCTATTTTCCCCACAACAAAAACCCTGTGAGGTGGGTTGGGCTGAGAGAGAGAGACTGGCCCAAGGTCACCCAATTGGCTTTCATGCCTAAGGCATGAAACTAGAACTCAGTTTTTCCTGAAATTATTATATGCAATTATATTTGTCCCTTAACTGCAGCTGTCATTAAAAAAATAAATCTAATATACTTTTCACCACATTTGGCAACTCAACTATTTTTCTTTACAAGATAGGAACAATTTGGATGTCACATTTCCTAGAAAAAATTAATTGCGTTGTAAGTCAAATATTTTAGAGAGTTATTTAGTTTATGAGATTTATATCCCACCTTTCATTCAGGAATGCATATTGTTCCCCCCACCAACTGCCCTGCAAGGTAGATAAGGCTGAGAGAAAAAAATGGTCTCACAGTCACCCAGTGAGCTTCCAAGGTGAATGGTAGACTAGAACCTGGGTTTCCCCAGTGCCAGGCCAACACCTTAGCAACTGACTTTTGTATTTTTTGTATTTTGTATAACAACTTGCATTTTGGTGTGTATCATGGAAGCTCAGAAAATTGGTTTACTTTAGTAAAATATTCTTAATTATGGTTAAGAACATCCAGCAAATCTAGCTTTTGTTAATTAGCAAGTTGACCGTTGATATATTTTAAACAAACTTAATTAAAATATTGCAGTATTTTTTATAAAACAAACTTGTTATTTTGTACACGATGCAGTTTATCATTTCTCTGCACATTAAACACACACTTATTGCCTTTCAAACTGATTTTAAAATTTAAAAGTTTTGTAATTTCAGATGAATGAAGTGCACTGCTCCATAATATATGTCCTTTATATTTGCTTTTAAAAACAGTATTTCATTCAAATATTGCAAGGTCTTAAAAGTACTGCTACACACAATGCCGTTGGAAATTTTTTTATCTTCAGCTGCGTTGCAAGCACATTTTATATGGGCAAGTGCTTTTTAGATAAAAAAAAAAGTGTGCCACCCCCTTAATAAATTAAGTTATTTGGGAAATCCGCCTACTTTAACACGGATCTCGTGGAAAGGTTCTGTATTCGCCGCAGAATCTTTTAGGTTTTTACATTAAGCACGTGCACGCTGGTTTCCGAGCTTCTCGCACCCAATGCAACACAAGGAGCGACCAAGGGGCAAGCAAGCTACCCGACCCAATTCCAACGGAATTCGACGAAGCTCACTCCCAAACGGTGCAGCGTGAAAAACCCTTCTGTAATTTGAATATAACGCCGCAAGCCAGAGCGGGCCGGGGAGACAACGGCCGCTTTCACGTGGCTACTCCCCCTCCGAAATGGAGGGGGGGCGTTTTCCCATTGAGCGGGACGGGACCAACTCCAGCAGAGCCGTTTGCCTTTGCCGTTACCTCCGTTCAAACCATTCGGAGGAAGGACAGGGGAAGCACCGCGGAGGGAAAAGGGAGGTCTCAGCAATGGTCAATGGAACCCTCACCACCCCGCAATGCGGTCAACTCGCTCAGGCGTTCTCGCCTTTGATTTCAGGCCTATATAGACTCGCGTTGCAGCTAAGGCAGACGGCGCCTGCGCGCCTTTTTCCCAGCAAGCCGAATTCCAGGAGAAGGGAATGTGTGCGCATGCGTCCTTCTTGCCTTTCCTCCCCTCCCGTCTTGCGCGGCGTGTTATGTGTGAAGGGAGATTCCTCCCCTTCCTCGGATAAGCGGCTCCCGGTGCTGAATGAGAGCTGCCGAAGCGGCGGAGGAAAGTCCGGAGCCGGACGGAGGTTCGCCTGGTCGCTGCTGCCTTTTGCTGCCTCTTCCCCCGGCGCCTGCTGGCTTGCCCCTCGTCTGGCGCCTGCTAGCTTGCCCCTCGTCAGCAGGTGAGCGAACCAGGCGTGGGGGCTTGGCGGGTGGGCGAGAGTCTCCTTTTGCCGGCTCCGCGGGCGTCTCCGCAAGGCCCTCGGCGCCGGCCAGGCTCCCGAGGAGGGCTCAGGTGCCGCTCGGTGCTCTTCGCGCTTCTCTTTATTCCCCGCTCGCCCCGGGGTACTTGTTCACCCTGCACGTTTCAGCTCGCCTCCTGGGCGAGGCGGGGGTCGGTGGGAAAGAGGGCGCTTCTCTCAGCCGCCCCCAACGCCGTTCCTGTCAACACGGACGCGGACCCTCCATTTAACTCCTTTCAGACCTTCGCCCAAGAAGCGCCTGCTTTCACGCCGTTGGTGGGGAAAAGGGGCGGGGGAGGCTTCAAAAACGCTTAGGGCCCTATTAAAACTTGAGTTTCTATGCTTGACATGGTGAACTCTGTTGAGTTGCAAAACTGCGCGGTTGAATAGATGCGACCTCAGGTCCCGACCGGAACGGAAAGCCTTTATTTTACCTGTATGCATGCAACAAGCCTTTAAAGGCATACATTAACAACTGATGATTACATTTTTAAAAAGCCAGATGTTTCTCTGATATACTTTAATTTAAGGTTACCAGCAGTGCAGTCCTTTCCTAATTTGTGCTGTAGTGTTTGTGACACACCTATTCCCGTCTCTTGCATCTGTGACTTTTTGGGAAGTATTTTATATTTAAAGCACAATTTCTGTTTCATGATTTTCTTATACACATGCCTGTCCTCTTTAGGGACAAGACATACTTCACAGGATTTCTTTTTCTTTTTTTGCTGCTACTGTTACTTGAAGAACTGGCCCTTTAGATGCTCTGTTCTGCAGCAGAACTGTAGTGTTCTACTGCTTATCTGTAGATAAAGAATGTAAATATACATGCACATGTTTAGAACCCTTTGCATAGTGAATGCCTTGACGGGTTTGCAATTTGCTCCCCTTTTTCCTTTTCTTGACATTGGATCCTGTTTTTGTAAGCTTGAGATAACTTGCAACCTTCTAATTAGTATGGGTCCTAAATCACCCTGTATTTCAGGTGGTTCTGCAGATGTTTTCATTTTCCACCCTCCTCTAGTTCCATGATACTATGTGCCAATTTTTTTTAAGGGCTAGGGACCTCACCTGTATGTCCTGAGAAGGGAAGCCTCTAATTTTACTTAAGCTGGTTTTGTGCCACACACCAATGCATACTTAACTTGAGTTGGGTATTATTGAGATACTCTAATTCCATAGGTATGCACGATTTACTGAACCATAAACTAACCACACTTGTTGCTTTAATGCAATAAACAGAGCAAACTAACTAACCATAATCCTAATTCAAGAGTATGCAATTTCTCTTGGTTCAAATAGCGCATTAGATGCTCCAAGACTTATTGAGGATTGCACTTTGAAAGTGGGAAGGGACATTTGTATTTTTTAAACGTGTCTGTGTATAATTGTTTTGTTTTCAATACATAAATACTGTTAGGTTTCATATTTATTCCTTTTGCAGAAGTAAAAAAAAAATTGTAGTGCTGCAGTTTGTTTGGCCTCCAATAGATGGTGCTATGGGACTGAGATTCCACATTGATGGAAGATAGGGTTCTTCAGTGCTGAGAAAAGACACAACAGAAGAAAGAAAAAAGATTGGGGAAAGGGGAGAAAGATAGCTCTTGTAATGTTGGGGGGAAATGTGTGGAAAGCTGGGTGGGGGGGAGAGGTAAAGCAGATTGAATCCATAGGGAGAGGAAGCCAAGAATGGATAGGAAGGAGAAAAAGTATCATTTGGGATATACAGCTGCAATCGAAATTGTTCAGCCCCCATTGCAAATCAGGTTTATTGTCAAAATTTACAGACTTTCAGCTGTTTACAATGAACAAATCAAACAAAAGCAATTGAAATAGCTCAACATAACAAATGCTTCAAGTGGTTTCCCCAAATTCAACTGAAAATGCAACTTCTCCAGTCTCAAAATTATTCAACCCCTTCACGGCAAGCATCTTCAGTACTTAGTAGAGGACCCTTTTGCTGTTATGACCTGCTGCAGACGAGATGCATAGCCAGACACCAGCTTCTGGCAGTGTTCCTGAGGAATCTTAACCCATTCCTCATGAGCAATGGCCTCCAGTTCAGTAATATTCTTGGGTTTGCGTGCTGCAACCCCGTCTTCTTCAAATCCCACCAGAGATTTTCTAGGGCAGAGCTCTCCAAACTGTGTGTCACGACACAAAAGTGTGTCGCCACACACAGTCTGGTGTGTCGCCACACAACCCGGAAGCGGTTGGTGTGTCGCCATGGGAAAAAATTTGGAAAGCCCTGTTCTAGGGGGTTCAAGTCAGGTGACTGTGATGGCCGCTGTAGAATCTTTCAGGACTACTTCTGCATCCAAGTCTTAGTGGAATTTGAGGTATGCTTGGGATCATTGTCCTGTTGGAAGGTCCAATGATGCCCAAGCTTCAGCTTCCTTACAGACGGCATGACGTTTTCTCCTAGGATTTCCTGATACTTCAATGAATCCATCTTACCTTCCACACACTGCAGGTTTCCAGTGGCAGAGGATGCAAAGCAGCCCCAGAGCATCACCAAGCCACCACCATGCTTAACTGTAGGCAGAGTGTTCTTTTCAGCATATGCTTCATTCATCTTCCTCCAGATACTGTTGATCCATCGGGCCGAAAAGTTCCAGTTTTGTTTCATCGCGCCACAGAAGAGAATCCCAAAACTTCTGTGGAGTGATGAAACAAAACTGGAACTTTTTGGCTTATTCCTGGCCTAGCATGCGATGTGAACCCAGTTACAGAGCAACTATTGGTGTTTATCATCCATTTGATTATTGTAAAGTATTTGTTGTGCTACACAATGGTTAATGTTATTAGAAGATTGTTTAGGCCAAATCATGGTCAGTTTTAGTTTTTAAAAAATGTTTTTAACCAAACTGCATTTCTATCGGGTTTCATGGAAACTGCCAGTACTTCCAAATGCTGCTTTTGCCTTTTAAGAGAGCCAAAAGTTCTCCCACTCTGAGGGCTTACTGTGTTGTAAGTGTGGGTAGTTGCTGCTGATGTTTTGTAATCAGCTGTAACTACATTGATACCTTAGCAAATGGAGAAGGTAGATTGCCAGAGAATATGGAGGCAAGATTGGGAAGTCAAAAAACATTGTGGAAGAAGGCAGTGGCAGACCCCTTTTGTCCTGTTGCTAAAAAAAATCTGCATAGATGTGTCCATAACATCACCAGGAATTGTGCTCAACTTGGAAAGTTTTCTTTTTTAACTATCTTGATGATCCTAAAGAATTAGATAAAACGAGAGTATTTAGTCTGCCTAGATTCTTTTACTGTAATTTTTGAGTTGCTTTTTATTAGGTTTAATTCCAGGGTATTGTATACAGTGGTTTCCCATGATCTTGAGTTGATGCCTTGGTTTATTGCAATGTGCAGGAAGTAACCCTAAGGAAAATGAATCTATTACTTGTAATTTGCCACAGTGTTCCCTTGAAGGGGATAATTTGAATCTGTTGATTCCTGCAATTTGCTGAATAAATTAGGTAGGAATTGGGAAGGAAGGTTTTGTCAATGTTAACATATAAATTTGATATAAATTGACCTGAACTGATACAGGTAAGATTAAAAAGGTAAAGGTTCCTCCTGCACATTTGTACAGTCGTGTCCGACTCTAGGGACTGGTGCTCATCTCCGTTTGTTAGCCGAAGAGCCAGCGTTGTCCGAAGACGCTTCCACGGTCATGTGGCCTGCATGATGCACGCGGCACTGTTACCTTCCCACTGAAGTGGTACCTATTAATCTACTTGCATTTGCATGCTTTCGAATTGCTAGGTTGGCAAGTGCTGGGGCTAGTGCGGGAGCTCATTCCGTCACGCGGGACTAGGGATTTGAACCTCCGAACTTGCGATCTTCTGATCGACAAGCCTGGCATCTTACTCCCTGAGCCACCACGCCCCTATGCAAATAAGTATAGATGTAGATGTAATGCTGTTTTTCAACAAAATATTCTCATGCAATAAAATATCACTGGAATTGTTCTCTATTTGCCTTAGTTAGGTGAATATTTTGGTAATAGGAGCCCTATCCACCTCTTTTCTGTTGTATGGATTATCTGATGATAGAGACAGCATGAAAACTAACAGGAAACAACACTCCAGTCTTAAAGAAAATATTTATATACCAATGGCATTTTATATTCATTCCATCCCATGATTGGAATGGATGTGAACAGTTAGAAAGTATGAGTAGTGAAAATAATGAGCTCTGGATAACTTAACAGGAGTATTTACTATACAGGCTGTATTTATCTTTGGTAAGATAAGATGGTAGCTAAACTTCATGATGGGTGAGGGGTTTGTTTGTTTTTAAGGATGTGCTGCTAGTGCATTGGAGTGATAAAATACTAAATATCTTCAGTTTTTAGTGCACATTTATACATAGTTATAATTAGAAAGCATTTATACTATAATAGGTGAGAATATACTGTATGTATCTTAAGGTTGAACTGTAAAGTTCTTGGTACTCTTTGAGCTTGGTTCTTTGCTTGTACTGATGATGTTACCTAGTTGGGTAATGAAAAGTCTGCAAGCAAGCAGCCAAGCTTGGAGAGCACAAGGAACCCCACATTTATATTATATTAATGCAAAATAATGGTGAGCTCCCCTTCACTAGATGTGTACAAGCAGGTACTGGATTGCCAGCTCTTTAATTTGGATTCCTTCACTCAACAGGGAGTTGGACTTAGTGGGCTAAATAACTCCCTCTGACTTTTCTAGACATTTTGAATTATATTTCCTGTAAGTTCCACCCAAACTGGTCAGTAATAAGAGATTATAAGAATTCTAAACCACGTGTTTGGTCTTCGATAATTAAGAAAAACATTTTCACAGCATTTATGACTTCCTTTTCATTTTTTTTCTTCGACACCAGTATTGAAGATATTACAATCATTATCATAGAAAGCCCTGAAATTTTTTCCAGCATTCCATCAATTTACTTTCATCCCAGATCCTTTCATCACTTAATACTTTTAATTCCATTCATTCTATTGTAGGCTCCTTATTTAGTAGCCCATTACCAAGATAAATACTTTTTACTTTTCATCAAAATCACTTCACATTTTCTCTGCCTCTTTGAAGCTAATCATTTCTTGTTCTCTTTGACTACATTCATAGCAGCTTTATTTTTCTCTACATACACAAATGTGCAGGGGGAACCTTTACCTTATAGGTGGTAATAATAAAATTCAAAATTAGATAATTTTGATATGATATGATAAAATAAACTTGTATTTCTGAAATGCTTAATCGGTCCACGTTTTGAGTCAACAAATTTATTATTTTCATAAGCCTGAACTGGTTCTCAGTTAATTTATATCTCCTGTGCCAGCATGATCAGGATTACTAAGCATTCAAATTTTCTCGTTTTCTCCTGGTCTCTGTCAATAATATGACAACTTATGTAATGAACAGGCTTTGTTTGCTTTTCTGCTTATTTTGATTTCTCCACTTGTTTCCTCTGCTTCTTGACTTTCATAAACAAAACACGCTAACAGCAAGTGACAAAAGAATTATATGTGCTTTATACTGCCATAGTTTCATAGAATTGGAAAGAACATTGTATTATACCTCCTGTATTAACAAGAAGCATGTGATACTCAAATTGCAAAAATTGTAATCTACTTTGAAACTTTGGATCCTTAGTATAACAAGCAAATCATGAATTTTGATAAGTCACTTCACTCATTGCTAGTTGAAAGTGAGATGCAATAGATCTTATTTACAGAGGTCTTAGGCTTGCTTGAAATCTAAAGAGAACTATTTAATGGTCTAGTTTTTCCTCCTTGGATAGCTTTATTTTCCTCTTGTTCTATCTTAGTTACCATATTGGCACAGTCCAATATGAATTCTGCAATCTTTATTACTGTGGAACCTTAGCTTTATTAGACCTTCATCTTCTCAGAGAAGTTTATTTCACTAAATTTCACAGAAGTAATATCATTTTTTAAACCAGGCAGATCTTTAGTAAGAATTGGTAACTACTCATAAAAAAAAGAAATTGCATAGCATCTTTTAACCTTTCTGATCTATAGACAGAGAGGGAGCAATGTTCATGTATATGAAGAGGAAAAGAGGTTTCCCATTTTACCCCAACTCTGGTATTGGACATCATAAGCCTCAGTGAATAGAGCCCAAACCTAGTATTTTTTAAAAAAACTTTAATAGAATACATGTATATATTGAGCATACCTAAATTGCTTTTATATCTTAAGTCATACTGCATTTAGATATGAGTACAGGTTGTTGTTTATTCGTTCAGTCGCTTCTGACTCTTCGTGACTTCATGGACCAGCCCACGCCAGAACTTCCTGTCGGCTGTCACCATCCCCAGCTCCCCCAAGGTCGAGTCTGTCACCTCCAGAATATCACCCATCCATCTTGCCCTTGATCTCTTCCTTTTGCCTTCCACTTTCCCTAGCAACAGCTTCTTCTCCAGGGTATCCTGTCTTCTCATTATGTGGCCAAAGTACTTCAGTTTTGCCTTTAATATCATTCCCTCAAGTGAGCAGTCTGGCTTTATTTCCTGGAGTATGGACTGGTTTGATCTTCTTGCAGTCCAAGGCACTCTCAGAATTTTCCTCCAACACCACAGTTCAAAAGCATCTATCTTCCTTCGCTCAGCCTTCCTTATGGTCCAGCTCTCGCAGCCATAGGTTACTACGGGGAATACCATTGCTTTAACTATGCGGACCTTTGTTGTCAGTGTGACGTCTCTGCTCTTAACTATTTTATCAAGATTTGCCATTGCTCTCCTCCCAAGAAGTAGACGTCTTCTGATTTCCTGGCTGCAGTCAGCATCTGCAGTAATCTTTGCGCCTAGAAATACAAAGTCTGTCACTGCCTCCACTTTTTCTCCCTCTATTTGCCAGTTATCAATCAAGCTGGTTGCCATAATCTTGGTTTTTTTGAGGTTTAACTGCAACCCAGCTTTTGCACTTTCTTCTTTCACCTTCGTCATAAGGCTCCTCAGCTCCTCCTCGCTTTCAGCCATCAAAGTGGTATCATCTGCATATCTAAGGTTGTTAATGTTTCTTCCAGCGATTTTAACTCCAGCCTTGGATTCCTCAAGCCCAGCACGTCGCATGATGTGTTCTGCGTACAGGTTGAATAGGTAGGGTGAGAGTATACAGCCCTGCCGTACTCCTTTCCCAATCTTAAACCAGTCCGTTGTTCCGTGCTCTGTTCTTACCGTTGCTACCTGGTCGTTATACAGATTCCTCAGGAGGCAGACAAGATGACTTGGTATCCCCATACCACCAAGAACTTGCCACAATTTGTTATGATCCACACAGTCAAAGGCTTTAGAATAGTCAATAAAACAGAAATAGATGTTTTTCTGAAATTCGCTGGCTTTCTCCATTATCCAGCGGATATTGGCAATTTGGTCTCTAGTTCCTCTGAGTACAGGTAGTCCTCACTAAACAACGGTAATTGGGACCAGAATTTCTATGGCTAAGCGATACAGTTGTAAAATGTGACATCACGTGACTGCGCTGCTTAGCAATAGCAGTTTTAACAGTCCCTGGTTACTGTTGTTAAACAAATCACTGTGGGTTGTTAAGCGAGGACCTCATGTGACCGTGACTTCTGACTTCCTGCTGGCTTCCCCATTGACTTTGCTTGTGGGAAGCCAGCATGGAAGGTTGCAAATTGCGATCACATGACCACGGGACGCTGCGACGGTTGGAAATCCAGGCCGGTTGCTGGGCACCCGGATCACAATCACATGACCGGGGGGGTGCTGCTACGGCTGGAACTTCAAGGACTGGTCGTAAGTACCGCTCGTTCAGTGTTGTCATAAGTTCAAACGGTTGATGAACGAATGTTCCTTAACCGAGGATCACCTGTATAGCAGTGCATATTATTTAGTGACAACTTGTGATATGAGCTCCTTTTCATCTATGTGTTTTAATAGCACATTATTGTTGTCTAACAATATTTCTTTTGGGGGGTGTCTTCTCTTTAGCTTGGGTGAGAGCAGGGGGCAGGCAGGTGTGGAATAAAAGTAAGGTTTGGTTTTGGGCTGGAGGCTTTGGAAGGAAGGAAGGTTTGGATGAGGTGTATGGATGGAGGGCCTGCTTGGGTGGAGGCACTGAGTGTCAGAAGCAGCAGAGCCTGTCTATCTAGATTGTTAAGGTTGGATGTGGATGGTTCTCAGTGCCTTCGGGATGGGAGATGGGGGGGGCAGATAGGGAGAGAGGGGAGAAGGTAGGGGAGGGCATTGCAGTAGTAACGGGCATGGGGAGGTACAGAGAGAGAGCGGGGGCGGGCCGCTCTCAGGGAAGGCAGCCACAGTGTTTAATACCAGTACCGCATTCCGGCCCCCTGTGCTCGGCCCCAGGACCTGGTTTCTGGAGCTTCGGTGGCTCTGGTCTCTGGCTGCTGCTGCTTAATGCCAGGTCAACTTGCAATAAAGTCCACCTCATCTACAATTTGATTGTGGATGGGAGAGCCAATTTCACTTGTATTGCCAAGACCTGGTTGGGCACTGAAGGGGGGTTGTCCTCTCTGAAATGTGCCCTTCCAGGTTTCGAGTGTGGCAGTTGTTGTTTGTGAGTCTCTGGTGGCCCTGGTCCAGAATTACCAGATGTGCCAGACTTATGATTCTGCGGGATTTCAACTTGCCATCTCTGGGCCCAGGGTCTGAGGTCGCATAGGAGTTCATGGCCACCATGGCAGCCACAGGCCTGGTTCAACTTATTCATGGCCCAACTCACACGGGGGGCCACACACTGGATCTGGTGTTTGCCTCGGGGCAGTGGTGTTGTGATCTGGTTTGGGGGGCATTAACATCAGTCCCCTGCCGTTGGCCCTAAAGTTCTCAGCAGCTTCCCCTCACTGCACGGAGGTGGGGCCTATTAAATCAACCTGCCCCAGGTGCCTGATGGACCCAGTGCGGTTTCTGAGGGACCTTGAGGGGTTTTCCTGAAGCTCTGGTACGCAGTTCAGCAGGTGCCCTTGTTGCTGCTTGGAATGAGAAGGCGATGGGGGCACTGGACCAAATTGCGCCTGTGAGGACACTCTGTGTATGCGGATCTCGTAGAGCGCCTTGATTTACCAAACAGCTCCAAGAGATGAAGCGACACAAGAGACGCCTAGAGCACCACTGGAGGAAGACAAAGAGTGAAACTGACCAAGCATAGGTAAGAGCCTATTATTAGGACTTATCTTGTGGCGGTAAGGGTGGCAAAGCATACTTATTTCTACACCCTTATTGCATATGCAGATAGCCGCCCAGTGGCTCTGTTTCAGGTGACCAGGTCCCTCCTGAGTAAGGAGTAGCTGGGGGAGCTCCTGCAGGGCTGCTGTGAGGAATATTCTAGGCATCTGTCACATAAAGTTACTCAACTTCACTCAGAGTTGGACTCTGGCTGGGCAGATCCTTTGGAAGTGACTGAGACACATCTGAGCTCTGTTATCTAGGAGGTGTTTGAGCCGGTTCTCAAGGAAGTGGACAGGGTCCTTGTGGCTGTGAGCTCAGCCACCTGTGTTCTGGACCCATGCCCCTCCTGGTTGGTTAAGGCCTCCTGGGAGGTGGCATGTGGTTGGGTCCAAGTGGTGGTTAATGCCTCTTTGTGGGAGGAGGTGGTACTGCCTGCCTTGAAGGAGGCGGTGGTGCGCCCCCTTCTCAAGAGGCCATTCTTGGACGCAGCCATGTTAGACAACTTTCGTCCAGTCTCCAACCTTCCCTTTTTGGGGAAAGTTTTTGAGAGGGTAGTTGGCATGCAGTGGGGCGCGATGGCTCAGTGGTTAAGACGCCAGGCTTGCCAATCGGAAGGTCAGCGGTTTGAGACCCGAGAGCCACGTGACGGAGTGAGCTCCCACATTCACCCCAGCTCTTGCCAACCTAGCAATTCGAAAGCATGCAAATGCAAGTAGATAAATACGTACCACTTTGGTAGGATGGTAACAGCGTTCTGCGCGCGTCATGCCGGCCACATGACCGTGGAAGCGTCTTCAGACAGAGCTGGCTCTTCGGCTAAGAAACGGAGATGAGCACCGCCCCCTAGAGTCAGACACAACTGTGCAGGGGAAAACCTTTACCTTTTTACCTAGTTGGCATGCAGCTTCAGAGGCTCCTGGATGAAGTGGATTATCTGGACCCTTTTCAGTCTGGGTTCAGGCCAGGGTATAGCACTGAGACAGCATTGGTTGCACTTTCTGATGACCTTTGCAGGGCTCGGGACGGTGGTGGTGCAACTCTCATGGCTCTCCTGGATCTCTCAGCGGTTTTCAATACCATCGGCCATGGTATCCTTCTGGACTGACTTTCGGGGTTAGGAGTAGGCACCGTTTCGCGGTGGTTCTCCTTTCTCTGTGGCCGGTTTCAGTCTGTGTTGGTGGGTGAGGAGAAGTTGAGCCCTAGGCCCCTGCAGTGTGGGGTGTCTAAGGGCTCGGGTCTCTTCCCTGTCCTCTTTAACATCTACATGAAACCGCTGGGTGAGGTCATCCGATGGCATGGGGTATAGTATCATCAGTACATTGATGATACCCAGTTATACATCTCTACCCCTGGCCGGGCAGGTGATGCTGTTGCAGTGCTTTCCAAGTGCCTGGAGGCTGTAAGGGTCTGGATGGGGATGAACCAACTCCGGTTCAACCCTGGCAAGATAGAGTGTCTTTGGGTTTTTGGTTCCCCAGGGTCTGGTGACTTGTCATCTTTGACTTTAGATGGAGTTTCACTCCGCCAGACCACGTTGGTTCGTAATTTGAGGGTTCTCTTGGACTCACAGCTCCTGCTTGATGAGCAGTTGAAAGTCGTGGCTAGGGGGCCTTTGCATAGATCTGTCTTGTGTACCAATTGCGCCCTTTCCTAGACCGGGAGGCTTTGCTCACGGTCACCCACGCCTTAGTCACTTCCTGGTTGGATTATTGCAATGTGCTTTACATGGGGCTGCCCTTGAAGACCACTTGGAAGTTACAACTGGTCCAGAATGCAGCAGCACGCATAGTATTGGATGCTCATAGGTTTGCCCATCTTACACCTTTATTGCGCGAGCTGCACTGGCTCCTTCCATGTGCAAATCAAGGTGCTGGTTATCACCTTTAAAGCCCTACATGGCACAGGACCCAGTTATTTGCAGGACCGCCTCTCCCTAAGAATATCTGCCCGTCCCACTATATCAGATAGGATAGGCACATTCCAGGTCCCTTCCCTGAAATCCTGCCACCTAGTGGGACCTCGGAAAGGTGCCTTTTCCATGGCTGCTCCTACCTTGTGGAACCCCCCCCCCAAGCAATTCAGCAGACCCCTACCCTTTTAGCCTTCCAGAAGGCCATCAAGTGTACCCCCACCCTTTTAGCCTTTCGGAAGGCCATCAAATAAAAACCTGGCTGTTTACCGAAGTGGTGGGATAGGATTGCATATATAGAAAGTATGGAACGAGGCAACTGGAGCTTGCTGCGGGGCATTCCAAGGGGACGATTAAGGCGCAGGGTTTTTGTTTTATTGTTTTATGATTGCTTTATAGTTATTGGTTTTATTGTTGTTGTGAGCCACCCAGAGTTGCTTAAGATGGGTGGCCATATAATTTTTTTCAATCAATCAATATTTAAACTCTGATTTAGCATTCATAGAAAAGAAATACATCTAAGTCATAGAAGTACATACATAAATCCTCGAGCTTCTGTCCAGCTGAGAAGAAGTGTTTACTTTTATAGAGTCCCCTTTGGGGGAGATGGAGTGGTAATAGAAATTGAAAGAATAAATGAATAAATAAACAAACTTTATTGAAAGTTGAAATGGTTGTTGGCTTCGTGAAAAGTACAGTATGTGTGCCATACCTATTCTGCCAACAAACTACTTTCTTCTTTGACTGGCTACAGGGCACTGCCTGATTCAAAGGCAGAAAAAGAATTCTGAGGTAGAACTGTATATAATTTATCTCTCAGTAGCTTCCTCTCACTTCATTTTTTATTTTACTTCTTAAGATACTCCTAACTTGCTATTTGAATTTCCTGGTTGCAAACCACCAAGTAAGTGTGAGAGAGGTTACATTATTAAATAGGCAGTTCCCATTGAATGCTCTCATTAAATGCTGATGAAAGTTGGACACTGTTAACCTGAAGAATCAGCAAAATTATCAATGAACACATAAAGGGTATAGCATTTACTAGAAGATGGTAGCCGTTTGTGGTAGGCAAGATCAAGACACAGGCACAGCAGGGATAACAGAATCTTAAAAGCTTGTCAAGAGTTTTTCTCTGTCCTCTCTTTTCTAAACAAAATCAAGGCAGGGTTATTTTAGTTTCTTCTCACACTCTCCTCTTTTCTCAGGATTGAATAATCTTTTCACAAAGTCCCACTCATTCCTTCCATATTCTCAATATTAGCTGTACATCACTTCACACTAGATTTAGTGTTTTTATTTAATACTGAAACTTGTTTTCTACTTTTGAAAGCACAACTGGTATTCTCAAAATTAATAACCAAATAACATTTGAAAGCATGAGTGGAATGCATACATTATTTTAATAAAAACGTGTTATTGGGAAACAAGTAAGCTAGAATTATAGCATAAAACAAGAGCTCAGTTAAAGTTCTAGAACTCGCCCAGCATCATATACTGTAGAACAGAGCTTTCCAAACTGTGTGTCGGGACACGTTAGTGTGTCGGCTGCAGTGTCTGGGTGTGTCACGGCTGCTGCTGCCTCCGAGCCCTGTCAGGATTCCACGCAGGTCCTAGTGCCTGCCTTGTGCCTTGCTGCCTCCAAACCTGCTGTGATTCCGCGCAGGTCCTAGTGCCTGCCTTTTGCCCTGCTGTAAGAGTCTATCGCGAAATGATGCATGTCTAAAGTGTGTCACCAACATGAAAAGTTTGGAAAGCTCTGCTGTAGAAGCTCAGTGAAATCATTTCAAAAATATCAAAAAGCAGACATTGGAAACCAGCCTTGTGTTGGCATTCAAGTTGTTAAATTCAGAGAACTGATCAACAATTGTGGAGAGCTGAAAAGAACAGAAAGATAAGAATCTTACTGAAAAGGACCTAATAGATTTACTTCTGAATCAAATTTATGTACTAGAATCAAAGTGTGAAAAGCAGAATTGCAATGTGTTAATATAAAGTAGTAGCCTTTAGGGGTCCAGGTCTTCTACACAAAACTTCAATTTAAAAATCATTTCAGTATTGATCCACCTTAGTATTTGCAGTACATTTTTTTCTCATCACTGTTTGTATGAATGTCAGAAACAAGAAACTTACATACCTTGCTTTTAGGGAATACTTAAGCGCATGCTTTCTGTCTCCAAAGTTTGATCAGTGTGGCAGGCTCTTTTAGGTAAAGCTTTTTCAAAACACATTTGAGATGCATTTTTTGAGCCAAGTCATTCTCCTTTAGCTAAGTGAATGGATTTTATTATATTTTATGTGTTTTATGTATTGTAGATAAATTGTATTGAGTTTTAAAGTTTGTTTTTATTGTAAACCGCCCAGGGTCCCTCCTTGAGGGGGAGATGGACGGTGTTAAAAATTTAATTAATAAATAAATAAGTTAATACCTTATGTTTGTACCTTTTTTCACAGCTTAGAATAAAAAATAGATTGCAGTGTTAAAACATTTATAGAGCTAAAGTACAAAGCAGCAGGATATTTAAAATAAAATAGAATGAAGGGAAACAACTTGATGTGCAGTATGCTTTGTTAACCTTCCTATATTTAGTCCCTGAATTATTTTTTATGGATTAATTACATTAATTTAATTACATTAATTACATACATACATGTTATACCCAGAAAATGGATGAGGAAAGAATAGATTCTATGCTTAATAGTTTAATGGATTGATCTGAAACTTGGTGATCTAGGGAACTATAGGTTTCAAGATGGGCCTATCAGTTTTGATCACCTAGGTGTAATCTTCTAAGACACGGGGTCATGGAGTGCACATACTGACTCTTTGGCCAAAGCTCAAAGAAGAGTTTTGGCCCTTTTAGTCTTGTTTTGTTTTTTCATGCTAAAGGTGGAGAATGTATCTCTGCAGCTTTGAAAGTATTCGCAGCTAAATCTCTGGCTCAGCTACTTTATGGTTCCTGGTTCGGTCCCTACCCATGCTATAGGTCAGGGCTTTCCAAAGTGTTCCCACGGCGACACACCAACCGCCGTTGGTGTGTCGTCGCGGGAAAACCCGGAAGTGTCGCCGTTGCGGCAGCGCGCAAAAACCCGGAAGCGCTGCTGCCGCTTTCAGTTTTTGCACGCCACCATTGGTGTTTCGCTGCGGGAAAACCCGGAAGCGCTGATGATGATCAGCGCTTCCGGGTTGTGTGGCGACACACCAGACTCTGTGTGGCGACACACTTTTGTGTTGCGACACACAGTTTGGAAAGTTCTGCTGTAGGTCAATGGAAGTGATGCAAACTAAAATTATCAGAGCACTGTCTATGCCCCAAGATGTATATCCAACTTGAGCTTGTGGCTTGAGCTTGGCCAAAAGAAGGTCGAGTTAAGAATTTGACTAATGGGTTAAATGCCACTATTTCCTAGTTGGACAGATTCCATCCATTCTGTTGGATAAATTTCAGTGTTTGTGGTCCCAAGTAATCCTAAAAAAACTTTCTTATTGTGGCCTCTCCTATGAGTCTACATTTTCTTGAATTCTCTCAGGCTAAGAGAGTCATTAAAAAAAACAGCTCCTGGGACCCTGATCATCAGAATCAGAGAGGTCTTTTTCCCAAATCTATGTCAACATGGTTTAATCTCCCCAGATGGAAATAAGCAAATTATATCAATTCATTGATTTCTCCATCACAATTAAGATTATTTTTAGGGCCACATTTAATAGCCTGCCCTCTGCATTCCTGTATTGGAAATTTAATCAAGATCCTATGGCTATGAGAACCCGCCCTTGTGAGGGTTTGATTGAATCCATGCTTCACATGCTGTTACATAGTCCATTTATATAGGAATCCCTCAGTACATCCCTATGGAGAGGCAGTTGGGCAGCTGCTCAAACAGTTGCTGAATGTTCATTCTAAACTCCACTCCCTCCTTCCACCTGATCTTGTGATCTAGAGAATGCAGCCTATCCTATAAAATGAGGGGAGAACAGAAATACACAGGTACAACATGTTACTTTGTTACACAGAAGAAAATGCAGTCATTGCCTATGATCACTGCTAGTAAAATAATTGGAAAGAATTATAGAAGCTGTGCACTGCATGCTTTTCCTACTTTTTTTTTCTTGCTGCATACTTCTGCTCTTCCTACATTTCCTCCCCTCAATGGCACTCTTGATGTAACCAGAAAGAAGGGAAGTTTGTAGCCCCTGGAACTACCATGTCTGTCAGAGCAGCTGAGCCCCTCACCGTATTTATTCCCATTAACTCCACAGCACTCTGGTTCCTCAGTATCAGTTCTTAAGTCCAATCCAGAAGCTCCCATCTCCGATAGATCTTCGCTCTTCTCTTTATCTTTAGATGTCTCTCCTTTTTCCTCCAAGTCTTTGGATGCATCACTCATGTCTGTCTTATATTTCTCTAAGAATGTCTTATATTTCTTTAAGAATGCTTTTGCTTTTAAAATGGAAGTTATCTTGAACCTTTGCCCTTTAAACATAAAAGATACTCCTTCTAATCTTTCCCATCTAAATGGGATATTATTTTGCTTTAATTTATCTGTAAAGAAGGAGTAATCCTTTCTTTTCCTTAATATTCTCAAGGGTACTTCTTTTAAAACAATTGTATCTTTCCCTGCTATATTTAATCTGGTGTTGTAATGTTTCTTCAGAGTTTGCTCTTTTATAACTTTTCTCACAAAATATATCAATATATCTCTTGGCACATTCTTTTCTCTAGCATAGCGTGAATTAACTCTGAAAATTTTGTCTATTTCAGAATCAAGATCTTGTTCTTCCATCTCTAAAAATTCAGTTAAGGCAACAACAATATTTTCTCTTATATTCTCATTTGGTTGTTCTAGAACTGCTCTCAGTCTCAAAATATGTTCTTTCTCATTTCTGCTAATGCAATAATGTCTAAATTATTTTCAATATCTTTAGTAATAGATTCTGATTTAGTCTCTAATTTTTGCACCTGTCCTTGTGTATCTTTAAGTTCCCCTGATAAACTATTCACAACCTCCTTGACTTTCTGTACTTCCTTTCTAAATTCCTGTTTTATCTCCTTGGTTAAGTCTTCTTTCATATCTTCCATCTTCTTATCTACTTGTTGACCTAGGGCAGGGGTCGGCAAACCGTGGCTCGCGAGCCACATGCGGCTCTTTGGCCCCTTGAGTGTGGCTCTTCCATTCCTCCCCCCACGCGCTGGCCGGCCGATTCTACCCTCCCCACTTGGCTGGGAGAAATAGCGGAGTGAATGGGCATCATCCCACGCGGCATCGGGAGCCCACCAGGGTTGCGGAAGGAAGGCGGTACCCATGGGGGTCAGGCACCGGATCCCACGCAGGGAGAAAGAATTGCTGCTCCCTCTTCCCCAAATGGTTTCCACCGACCACCTTCCGGTCGCAAGTCTTGGGAGCAGCTGTCCTAGAAAGAAAGCCGCCCCTTCCACACGATTGGATCCCACCTGCAAACCCCGCCCCCTTCCACACGATTGGCTCCCGCCCGCAAACCCCGCCCCCTGGCCCTCGAGTGATGTTATAAATGTCAAAATGGCTCCTGGCATAAAAAAGTTTGCCGACCCCTGACCTAGGGTGTCTATCTTTTTGTCCATCTTTTTATCTAGAGTAGCAATTGAATCTTCTATTTTTTTATCTAATGCTGTAATCGCATCCAAAAATTTTTTCATATCTGATGTTGATGGTTCTGTAGTTGTTGTTGTTGTAGAATCTGTAAACATTCTTCCAGCCTCTTTCTCCTTTTCTTTTTCTTTTTCTCTATCTCTTTCACCCTGGCAGCCACGGTCACCATAATGTAGACGGTATTCCTGTAAAGAAAAAAGAAGACAGACGGAAAAGGGAAAGAAAAAAAGGAAAAAAAAACAAAGCGGAAGAGAATAGGGATTGTTCAGAAAAAAAGGGGAATGGATAAAAATTACAAAAAGTAAAAACAAAACAGTCCTTCCACAGTAGTTGTCGTGACAACCAAATTGTAATCTAGTTGGTACAAAAATCCTTGCAAAAAGAAAACATAAAAGATAAGAAGGCAGCAGAGGTTCGGCACACCGTCCTCTCCAACACCCGGAAGCGATCTCCACTTTTTCTTTTCTTTTTCTATATTTTGTATTTCTATTTCTTTTTCTGTTTCTAACTTTTAACTATGTATTTTAAAATTCTAATAAAATTTCAAAAAAAAAAAAATTCCAGTACATGTTTGTACATGTTATATGTACATTTTTGTTTTGTTGCCTGTGAAAAATAATTTATGAATTTTTTAAAAAATCAACTGCTTTAAATAGAATAGAATTTTTATTACAGTCACTGACCAGAATTGCAAACAGAAACATATTAAAAATAAAAATAAAGTTAAATAAATAATATTCAACTGCTTTGAATATTAGGATCGAATAAAAAGGTAGAGTATACATTGAATAAATATATTTGAGAACTTTGAATATTTGTGTATGCATTGCTAACTATTGGTATTTTAGATTATGTCACTTTAACAATCCACACTGTATTGTAGTGCTGATTATCAATAATATAGTCCAAAAGTAATATAATACTGTCTTAAAATTGTTCATTCTCTTGAAGATAATACTTGTAATTTTTGATTCCTCTGTAATAGTTGTGCCTCGATTTGCATGATTTGTTATTTTTAAAACTCTGCACTGCAAATAAAGATAGTTGCTGAATGCAACCTTGCAAACAATTACTCAGAGTACTTGTTCAGTTGCATGATTTTCCCCATTTTCTCCTTCTATTGCCATTGCTGCCATTTTTAAAATGTGCTGTATCTCTGTTCATAATCTGTGTCCCCATATTTCTTCTGGAAAATCATAAATCCTCATAATGTTACCTGCATCATTAGAGGACCACACATTTGCTTATTCTCCAGTATGATATGTGCCATCTACCAGCGGTGTCATAACACATTTTGCAGTGGACATTAGGGAAAAATAAATGGACATGAATCTAAAATCAAAAGTGGTAATACCAGTGGGGGGACACTTTAATTTCTCAGGGCACATTGTCTCTCACATTTGATATGCAGTATTGGAATTACGACAAACAACACAAAGTACAAAAGCTGAAAATTCTTAGATTTAGCACCATTCTCATGGATTAAATGTGGACAAGGGATTATTATTTCATTGTGCCGTTAAGTACTCATCCAATGTAAAAATATCTGTTCACATCTAACAACTGTTTATTGTTAATCACTTTCAAACTACTTTTATAAGCAAGAACAATTGTTTAAACACATTCCTTTCTCTGGATAACAAATCTTCTGTGGTAATAGATTAGTCTTTGAGATAATTTAGGACTCTGTAGTTTCTGCAACATAGTTCTGGCAAAGACACAGACACGCACCCTAGAAATAAAAAGGTGCTTTTACAGTCATCCTTAATATTATACATGATTAATACTCCATGTAATGTTATGGGCCTGCCTGTGATCTGTAAAACAATTCTGTCTCTTCCGACTATTTTACCTTTCCTTTTTTTTCCTCTCTTCCCATGCCACATACAACTGTGAGTACATAAAAAAGTTCCTATCAGGATTTCATTCCCTAAATCTAATGAAGTGGATTACAATCCATACATTTATGTGCTCATAAATTTGTTTTTTATTATTATTTATTAAATTTGTACGCCACCTGAATCTTTACGTTTCCGTAAGACCCTCTGTTGTTCATTAGTATTTTTTAGCAAAAACCAAAACACAGCTACCTAAAATAGATATATTAGAAATAAATAATAGAAATGTTTTTTTAAGGGATGGATGCATTTTAAAGCGGAAGAGTCATAGTCATGCATGATATAACTTAGCCTTGGCATGAGAGATTTTGCTCATTTTATTTTTTAAATATTTAAACTGCTCTTGTTCTCAAGACTGTAACTGCTACATGCACCCTCAAGACATTCTTGGCAAATAAATATGTTGCATGAGTGCAGTCCAGTGCTTTGCTTGGAGATGCCCCGTGAAACAAACTCACTGGTATTTTTGAGAGGTGATAAAGAATATCCCAGAGGATTTTGTAAATAGCTACCCTCCCCCCAGCCCCGAGATTATTTCTGAGAGCACCCATGATGTTCTGTTGAAATTCCAAATATGCCACCAGTTTACAGAATTCCAGAGGAAGGCTATCTGGTCTGGGATCTTGAATAGGAATTCTCTTAATTGGAGGGAAAAATATATTACAGTATTTAAGATCCCAGTTAAAGAAATTCTACCAAACCATCAGAGTCAAAGATCTTTTAGTCTTAAAAGTTTCTAATTTTGCAAATGGAAAATTTGCAAAACTTAGGTTTTTATTTATTTCCTGTGCTTTATACTTCTGCAGTGATTTTAATTCTAGATGGCTTCTAGCCCAAAAACAGTAACTATTTTAAAATAAATACTCAGAAACATCAATACAGTAAGCATATAGATCTCTCTGAAATAGTATAAAAATCAAATATAGACAAATCAAATAAATTAGCATTTGTACTAATAGCATCAAGTACTGTAGATACCCAATATTTTTCTTGTATACTGGACTCAGATGGTCATCAAAGTAATCTACTGTTAGTTTGAATTTGCTGTTGCTTGTTGTGATATTAAAGTTCTCAAAGACTTAACTGAATTATAATTGGTATCACAGTAATTTTGCATAATGCAAGATTTTAATTACACTCTATTTTGCCTTAAATTAGATTCTTTTGTAATTTTGCAGTTAACAAAAGTACGTTGAGCTGTATTATGAGACTTTAAGACTTTCACGGCTTATGCATCCCTAACTTTAGTTTTCTTTTTTTAAGGAATGAAAACTTGGGTGAATGTGAATGAATAAGACCACTTCTGCAAATGTAGGGCAGAAAACCAATGGTGCGAACAGTATGGACCTAATGAACGGACAGACCAGTAATGTTAATATTGGAGCTACTGCTTCAGAGGTAAGGAGAAAATAAAGAATGTCTTGTGTTAACTTAAATAACAACAGAATAAGTGCATAATGGTCACATATAATGCAGTACAGAAGGGGGGAAAGTTTAAATATTCTGGTATGCAGATAATTCCTCTGTGCTGGAAAATTTTCATATACCATTTACAGTATAAGGTGTGTAAACAAACAGGGCCAGGACAATATGGACATCTTCATTGTGGTATTTAAAATGATGACTATACTATTTTCTGTAACTAGGAGACTCATGTCTTCTGAATGTACCTTTTGCTGTTTTGGGGGGGGTAGGTGTGTACATAATAAAATGAAAATTACATAACTAAAAATGTCGTTCGATCCTATTTGAAACATTATTTTAATTTTAAAAATTCCAAGTTACTTATTAGAAGTTATCAGATAGTATTTGGGTGAAATAATGTGACCATTGCTGATCAAGAGTAGCAAAAAATGTAAAGCAGTGATCAGTAATAGGAAAGCTGTCTCAACAATCAAGGGATAGTGATTCCATCAATACTGTGTCTGCATGTTAATAGCTTCTATCAAAATGGAATACTGTTATTAACTGATTCTTTATGCAAGTTGAATATGCAATATGTGTGTGTGAGGGGGAAAAGGGGAGGAGAAGACAATGTGACTCTTATAAGGCTTCTATAATATATTTTTATTAGGTTGACACAAGAATTAGAGACTTCAAAAGGTTTCCATGGTTTATTTCCACCGGTATCTGACTTCATTTTTAAAAATGTATTTTACATTTCTGTACTGCTGGAATTCAATTCTACCTTTCAAGGTGGCATCTGTAGTATTTTTTAAATTTAATAAGTAATTTATTAAACTTGTATGCTGCCCAACTCCCAATGACTCTGGGCAGCTCACAACACTCAAACAAAGAAATTATAATCACACTGATAAAAGATGGCAAGAATGACAGTCCAGATGGAATGAAGCAAGGGGTCTCACTTTCCCTTGACAAAGGCCTGGGTGAAGAGCCAGGTGTTCACAGCTCTTCTAAACAACAGCAGAGTGGGGACCATCCGGATCTTGGAGGGAATCTCATGTCAGAAGACAGATGCTGCTACAGAGAAGATGCACTTCCAGGTCCCGATAGATTACATTGTTTAATCAAAGGAACCCAGAATGCACCAACCCTGCAAGATAAAATCAGCTGGGCAGATACTATGGGAGACAGGGAGTCCCTCAAGTGACTAGGTCCTATGCCATGTAGGACTTTATAGGTAATGACCGACACCTTGAATCAAATCTGGAAGCAAACTGGCAACCAGTGCAGCTTGTGAAGCAGAAGTGCTACATGGGCATACCAAGGCATGCCCATTACTGCTCACACCGCCACATTCTGGACCAGTTGAAGGTTCCAGGTAGTCTTCAAGGACTGCCCCATATAGAGTGCATTGCAGTAGTCAAGCCATGAGGTGACTAGGGCATGAGTGAAGGGCCCCCGGATTTAGGAAAGGGTGCCACTGGTGCACAAGATTGAGTTGTACAAAGGCCTTCCTGGCCACAGCTGACTCCTGCTCTGCTCTTTAAGCAGGAGTTGCAAGTCCAGGAAGACCTCCAGATAGCACACCAACCTTGAAAGGAGAACTACAACCCCATCCAAGGTCAGAGATGGAATACCCCTAGATCTGGGTGGCCCAAATACCCACAGCCACTCTGTCTTGGTAAGATTGAGTTGGAGATGGTTCCTCCCCATCCAAACTCACACAGCCTCCAGACACTGGAACAGAACCATGACAGCCTCACTTGGCTGGCCTGAGGTTGAAAGATTTAATCGGGTATCATCAACATTTCTTTTTCCAGTGTTATGTTCATACCAACAATGGTGTGAAGTAGAATTATTTGAAAAATAATGACTGACCCAAAGTTATCAAATTAGCTTCTCTAGCTTAATGTGAACTTAAATCTAGGTCTCTGATCATTGCCTAGTATCTTAGTCTATACCAGAGCTTTCTAAACTGTGTGTCGCGACACAAAAGTGTGTCGCCACACACAGTCTGGTGTGTCGCCACACAACCCGGAAGCGCTGATCATCATCAGCGCTTCCGGGTTTTCCCGCGGCGACACACCAACGGCCGCGCGCAAAAACCTGAAAGCGGCAGCAGCGCTTCCGGGTTTTTGCGTGCTGCCGCAACGGCAGCACTTCCGGGTTCTCCCGCGACGACACACCAACGGCGGTTGGTGTGTCGCCGCGGGAAAACTTTGGAAAGCCCTGGTCTATACATATGCTGGTTCTTAGTATCTCTTTCAGGGACCAAAAGTTAATTTTTTTCTAGACAAATTTTCATTTGCCACTGAATTGATAAAATAATATGCAAGCAATCTTTCTTAAAAACCACTTAGGAACTCCTTTAAAAACATCTTTGTACTGAGATAACGAAGTTGACCTTTGCTCAACTTTGTGTTGTGCGCCAGTTACGCCCTTTCCTTGGCCGAGAGGCCCTTCGAACGGTCACTCATGCCCTGGTTATCTCCCATATAGATTATTGTAACACACTCTACATGGGGCTATCCTTGAAGAATATCCGGAAGCTACAGCTGGTACAGAATGTGGCCGTGTGGGCAGTTTTAAGTGCACCAAGATCGACACACATAGCACCTCTGCTCCGTGAGCTGCATTGGGTGCCAGTTTGCTTCCAGGTCCAATTCAAGGTGTTGGTTATCACCTTTAAAGCCCTACATGGCATGGGCCCAGGTTACCTGAGGGACCGCCTCATCCCCATTACATCGTCCCGTCCTACCTGATCTTGCAGAGAGGGCATGCTGCGGACTCCCTCTATGAAAGTACTCCATCTAGCGGGGTCTTGGAGGTGAGCCTTCTCTGCAGTGGCACCTGCCCTATGGAACTTCCTTCCCCCAGAGATAAGACAGGCCCCTTCACTCCTGGACTTCAGGAAAAAATTAAAAGCTTGGCTCTGTGATCTCACCTGGGGCAAGAGGGAAAGTGGTCAAGCTTGGGGATGGCTGATTTCTTAGAGCTGCCTCAAATATTTTAAATACGTTCAGCTTCACTGTATGAACCACTTGCCACTTGGTTTTTATTATATTTGTTGTATTTATATTTTATTCTGTTTTTATTGTATTTTAATGATGATGTGGCTGTGAACTGCCCATAGTCCCTCCTTGAGGGGGAGATAGGCGGTCATAGAAATTTAATAAATAATAAAATAATAATAATAATTTCTGCTTGGACAGAAGAGTAGCAGCTCGGAGTCATTAAGTGACAAAGGTTCTACTGAATTGAAGAAAAGCTTTGATGCAGTGGTTTTTGATATTCTGAAAGTTACACCTGAGGAATATGCTGTAAGTAATTAACTAATATGCCTAATCTAATAGTCTTTTCATCCTACTTTTGGTAAATTATAGTGTTTGTGTTTCTGTTTTTCTTCAAGAGAGTTAAGAGAGGACTTGGGGGATACTCTGTATAAGAGGAATACAGAATCCTATAGAAGTCTCCTATACAGTGCATTAGGAGAATCTGTTGGGAGTATTGTATATGGAACAAACATTTTCTGTCTTTATCAGTCGTGTCCTCTATCAGGATTGACTATTAATATTTATTAGGGTTAGGGTTAAATTTAATGTAGACTTTCAAATCAAATCTAAAAAAGATTTTCTTGTTATCTACTCTGAGGGTACCAACAATATATACTTTGTTTTTAAGAAAATGACTTTTATCCAGAGTTACATGAGCAGAATGTTTCTTGTAGAGTATGTCTATGAAGGTTCTCAGTCATCCAGGTGGAATTTTCTGTAGCTTGAATCATGTCAACTGGATTTCTATTTTCTTAATGGAAACGTTTCGCTCCTTATCCAAGGGGCTTCTTCAGTCTGAGCAAAGTTGGTAAGGGAATCCTAAATATGTTCCTAGGTAGCTGTGTGACCTTACACCTGGGGCTAGATCATGGTTATATTGAGATGTAATTTTTAAGTCCTTTTATCATCTAATGGAGGGTCGTTAAAAACACCATGCTGCTGTTGAGCTTCTGAAATGGTCTTAATCTTCCTAGGCACAGAAGACAACACGGGGAGGAAGATGGGGGAGAGTTTGTGCCTGAGGCCCCCACCTCTATTCAAGGAAGGATTTTCCAAGTTGGCATAAATGGATTCCTTGACCCCTCTCTCAAACCACCTATCTTCTCTGTCTAAAATGTGAACATTAATGTCCTCAAATGAGTGTCCTTTTTCTTTTAGATGAAGATAAACTGCTGACTCTGGTCCTGTGGTGTTATTTCTCCTGTGTTGTGCCATCCTCCTGTACATAGGTTGTTTGGTTTCTCCAATGTAGAGTTCAGAGCACTCCTCACTGCACTGGATTGCATAAACTACATTGCTTTTCTTATGTTTTGGAGTTTGATCTTTGGGGTGTACAAGCCTCTGTCTCAGTGTGTTGGTGGGTTTGAAATATACAGGTATGTGGTGTTTGCCAAATATCCGTTTTATCTTTTCAGACACGCCAGCCATGTAGGGAATGACCAGGTTCTTTCGTTTACTCTGAGTCTCAGCCCTATCTGTCGCTGTTTTAGGTCTGGTAGATTTAGATTTGGTGAAGGCCCAATTTGGATATCCACAGGCCTTCAGGGCTGTTCTCAGGTGCTGATTTTCATTCTTTTTGGAATCCATGGAGGTGGGGATGGTTTCTGCTCTGTGTGACAATGTCCTGATGACTCCTAGTTTGTGCTGCAGTGGATGGTGGGAGTCAAACATCAGATATTGATCTGTGTGTGTGGGTTTCCTGTAGATCCCTATTTCTAGCTTGCCACCGGTCCCAATGAGGACTTCACAGTCTAGGAATGCCAGTCTGTTGTCCTTGGTGTCTTCTCTGGTGAAGCTAATGTTGGCATCTATAGTGTTTATATGGTCCGTGAAGGCCTGTACTTCCTGGGCCTTGATTTTGACCCAGGTGTCATCCACATACCTAAACCAGTGGGTGGGCACCGTTCCCTGGAATGTGTTGAGTGCTTTCTTCTCCACTTCTTCCATGTATAAATTGGCCACAATGGGTGACACAGGAGAACCCATGGCACAGCCGTGTTTTTGTCTGTAAAAGTCACCTCTGTATGTGAAATAAGTGGTGTTAAGACACAGGTCCAGAAGATGGCAGATCTGGTTTGGGTTGAGATGGCTTCTCCTTTCCAGGGTGCTGTCCTCTTCTAGTCTTTTCCTGACAGCGGATAGAGCATGAGTGGTGGGGATGCTGGTGAAAAGGGAGGACACATCAAAGGAGACCATAGTTTCATCTGTATCCAGTTTCAGGATCTTTGCTTTGGAAACAAATTCTTCCGAATTATGGATGTGGTGTTCAGAGTGTCCAACTAGAGGTGCTAGTATGGTAGAGAGGTGTTTGGCAATGTTGTATGTTACCGAATTGATGCTGCTGACTATGGGTCGGAGGGGTGTTCCTTCCTTGTGGATCTTAGGAAGTCCGTAGATGCAGGGGATGGCTTCTCCAGGATACAGACGGTGGTAGGTAATCCTATCGATGGAGCCATCATGTTCCAATTGTTTCAAACTGTCTATTGCCTTTTTCTTGTAATTGTTGGTGGGGTCTCTTTTCAGTTTTTCATATGTATGGTGATCCTCCAAAAGTGAGGTAATTTTATTGTGGTAGTCTGCAGTGTTTAGAACCACTGTACATCTTCCTTTGTCAGCAGGTAAAATGGTGATGGTTTCATCTTTGCTGAGGGCTGTCAGGGCTCTCCTCTCTTGGACGGTAAGGTTGGGGGGAGGAGGTTGAGCACTGGACAGAGCTGCAGATATTTTAAGCCGGAGTTGTTCTGCTTCTTCAAAAGGTAGGTGGTTGTTGTGGATGGCAGATTCTGTGGCTGTAATGAGCTCCACAACCGGAACTTGCTTGGGAGTGATGGCAAAATTAAGACCTTTGGCTAGGACATCTCTCTCTGGTTGGGTAAGTTCTCTGTCTGAGAGATTTTTCACCACATGTTCTTTTTGTCCTCTGTGGTCCTGTTGTTGTTGTTCCTCCCAGTGGTTTCTCCAGTTCCTTGTTTCTGCTTGCTGCGAGAAAGAAGAATGTCAAATTTCTTAGTTTGCCTCTCCTTTGTCTTGTGATGCTGGGCCAGCTGTACTTTATTGCCAAGCTGAATAACTCTATCCAGGATAGAGTTCTTCTTTCTCGCAGCAAGCAGAAACAAGGAACTGGAGAAACCACTGGGAGGAACAACAACAACAGGACCACAGAGGACAAAAAGAACATGTGGGTGAAAAATCTCTCAGACAGAGAACTTACCCAACCAGAGAGAGATGTCCTAGCCAAAGGTCTTAATTTTGCCATCACTCCCAAGCAAGTTCCGGTTGTGGAGCTCATTACAGCCACAGAATCTGCCATCCACAACAACCACCTACCTTTTGAAGAAGCAGAACAACTCCGGCTTAAAATATCTGCAGCTCTGTCCAGTGCTCAACCTCCTCCCCCCAACCTTACCGTCCAAGAGAGGAGAGCCCTGACAGCCCTCAGCAAAGATGAAACCATCACCATTTTACCTGCTGACAAAGGAAGATGTACAGTGGTTCTAAACACTGCAGACTACCACAATAAAATTACCTCACTTTTGGAGGATCACCATACATATGAAAAACTGAAAAGAGACCCCACCAACAATTACAAGAAAAAGGCAATAGACAGTTTGAAACAATTGGAACATGATGGCTCCATCGATAGGATTACCTACCACCGTCTGTATCCTGGAGAAGCCATCCCCTGCATCTACGGACTTCCTAAGATCCACAAGGAAGGAACACCCCTCCGACCCATAGTCAGCAGCATCAATTCGGTAACATACAACATTGCCAAACACCTCTCTACCATACTAGCACCTCTAGTTGGACACTCTGAACACCACATCCATAATTCGGAAGAATTTGTTTCCAAAGCAAAGATCCTGAAACTGGATACAGATGAAACTATGGTCTCCTTTGATGTGTCCTCCCTTTTCACCAGCATCCCCACCACTCATGCTCTATCCGCTGTCAGGAAGAGACTAGAAGAGGACAGCACCCTGGAAAGGAGAAGCCATCTCAACCCAAACCAGATCTGCCATCTTCTGGACCTGTGTCTTAACACCACTTATTTCACATACAGAGGTGACTTTTACAGACAAAAACACGGCTGTGCCATGGGTTCTCCTGTGTCACCCATTGTGGCCAATTTATACATGGAAGAAGTGGAGAAGAAAGCACTCAACACATTCCAGGGAACGGTGCCCACCCACTGGTTTAGGTATGTGGATGACACCTGGGTCAAAATCAAGGCCCAGGAAGTACAGGCCTTCACGGACCATATAAACACTATAGATGCCAACATTAGCTTCACCAGAGAAGACACCAAGGACAACAGACTGGCATTCCTAGACTGTGAAGTCCTCATTGGGACCGGTGGCAAGCTAGAAATAGGGATCTACAGGAAACCCACACACACAGATCAATATCTGATGTTTGACTCCCACCATCCACTGCAGCACAAACTAGGAGTCATCAGGACATTGTCACACAGAGCAGAAACCATCCCCACCTCCATGGATTCCAAAAAGAATGAAAATCAGCACCTGAGAACAGCCCTGAAGGCCTGTGGATATCCAAATTGGGCCTTCACCAAATCTAAATCTACCAGACCTAAAACAGCGACAGATAGGGCTGAGACTCAGAGTAAACGAAAGAACCTGGTCATTCCCTACATGGCTGGCGTGTCTGAAAAGATAAAACGGATATTTGGCAAACACCACATACCTGTATATTTCAAACCCACCAACACACTGAGACAGAGGCTTGTACACCCCAAAGATCAAACTCCAAAACATAAGAAAAGCAATGTAGTTTATGCAATCCAGTGCAGTGAGGAGTGCTCTGAACTCTACATTGGAGAAACCAAACAACCTATGTACAGGAGGATGGCACAACACAGGAGAAATAACACCACAGGACCAGAGTCAGCAGTTTATCTTCATCTAAAAGAAAAAGGACACTCATTTGAGGACATTAATGTTCACATTTTAGACAGAGAAGATAGGTGGTTTGAGAGAGGGGTCAAGGAATCCATTTATGCCAACTTGGAAAATCCTTCCTTGAATAGAGGTGGGGGCCTCAGGCACAAACTCTCCCCCATCTTCCTCCCCGTGTTGTCTTCTGTGCCTAGGAAGATTAAGACCATTTCAGAAGCTCAACAGCAGCATGGTGTTTTTAACGACCCTCCATTAGATGATAAAAGGACTTAAAAATTACATCTCAATATAACCATGATCTAGCCCGAGGTGTAAGGTCACACAGCTACCTAGGAACATATTTAGGATTCCCTTACCAACTTTGCTCAGACTGAAGAAGCCCCTTGGATAAGGAGCGAAACGTTTCCATTAAGAAAATAGAAATCCAGTTGACATGATTCAAGCTACAGAAAATTCCACCTGGATGACTGAGAACCTTCATAGACATATTGCCATACATTTTGGGGATGAAACCCTGAAGTTGGTAAGGAAATTCGAGAAGACAGCAAGAAAGGTGGCAGACTATAGAAACCACCTACGTTTTAACCTCAGATGCAGACAACAGAGACTCATCCCGACAAGCCTACGCCTGCAATCTACAGTTAAGGGTCACAGAGCAGATCAGATCCTGCAGCAGGCACAAAGACATCTTCTAAATGAAAGAATAAGGCAAGTCCACTTCACCATTGATGCCCTGCAATACAATTTTGAAAACCTTCACCAGGAACTCACATCCACCCTTCCTGACCCAATCCTGGATAGAGTTATTCAGCTTGGCAATAAAGTACAGCTGGCCCAGCATCACAAGACAAAGGAGAGGCAAACTAAGAAATTTGACATTCTTCTTTCTCGCAGCAAGCAGAAACAAGGAACTGGAGAAACCACTGGGAGGAACAACAACAACAGGACCACAGAGGACAAAAAGAACATGTGGGTGAAAAATCTCTCAGACAGAGAACTTACCCAACCAGAGAGAGATGTCCTAGCCAAAGGTCTTAATTTTGCCATCACTCCCAAGCAAGTTCCGGTTGTGGAGCTCATTACAGCCACAGAATCTGCCATCCACAACAACCACCTACCTTTTGAAGAAGCAGAACAACTCCGGCTTAAAATATCTGCAGCTCTGTCCAGTGCTCAACCTCCTCCCCCCAACCTTACCGTCCAAGAGAGGAGAGCCCTGACAGCCCTCAGCAAAGATGAAACCATCACCATTTTACCTGCTGACAAAGGAAGATGTACAGTGGTTCTAAACACTGCAGACTACCACAATAAAATTACCTCACTTTTGGAGGATCACCATACATATGAAAAACTGAAAAGAGACCCCACCAACAATTACAAGAAAAAGGCAATAGACAGTTTGAAACAATTGGAACATGATGGCTCCATCGATAGGATTACCTACCACCGTCTGTATCCTGGAGAAGCCATCCCCTGCATCTACGGACTTCCTAAGATCCACAAGGAAGGAACACCCCTCCGACCCATAGTCAGCAGCATCAATTCGGTAACATACAACATTGCCAAACACCTCTCTACCATACTAGCACCTCTAGTTGGACACTCTGAACACCACATCCATAATTCGGAAGAATTTGTTTCCAAAGCAAAGATCCTGAAACTGGATACAGATGAAACTATGGTCTCCTTTGATGTGTCCTCCCTTTTCACCAGCATCCCCACCACTCATGCTCTATCCGCTGTCAGGAAGAGACTAGAAGAGGACAGCACCCTGGAAAGGAGAAGCCATCTCAACCCAAACCAGATCTGCCATCTTCTGGACCTGTGTCTTAACACCACTTATTTCACATACAGAGGTGACTTTTACAGACAAAAACACGGCTGTGCCATGGGTTCTCCTGTGTCACCCATTGTGGCCAATTTATACATGGAAGAAGTGGAGAAGAAAGCACTCAACACATTCCAGGGAACGGTGCCCACCCACTGGTTTAGGTATGTGGATGACACCTGGGTCAAAATCAAGGCCCAGGAAGTACAGGCCTTCACGGACCATATAAACACTATAGATGCCAACATTAGCTTCACCAGAGAAGACACCAAGGACAACAGACTGGCATTCCTAGACTGTGAAGTCCTCATTGGGACCGGTGGCAAGCTAGAAATAGGGATCTACAGGAAACCCACACACACAGATCAATATCTGATGTTTGACTCCCACCATCCACTGCAGCACAAACTAGGAGTCATCAGGACATTGTCACACAGAGCAGAAACCATCCCCACCTCCATGGATTCCAAAAAGAATGAAAATCAGCACCTGAGAACAGCCCTGAAGGCCTGTGGATATCCAAATTGGGCCTTCACCAAATCTAAATCTACCAGACCTAAAACAGCGACAGATAGGGCTGAGACTCAGAGTAAACGAAAGAACCTGGTCATTCCCTACATGGCTGGCGTGTCTGAAAAGATAAAACGGATATTTGGCAAACACCACATACCTGTATATTTCAAACCCACCAACACACTGAGACAGAGGCTTGTACACCCCAAAGATCAAACTCCAAAACATAAGAAAAGCAATGTAGTTTATGCAATCCAGTGCAGTGAGGAGTGCTCTGAACTCTACATTGGAGAAACCAAACAACCTATGTACAGGAGGATGGCACAACACAGGAGAAATAACACCACAGGACCAGAGTCAGCAGTTTATCTTCATCTAAAAGAAAAAGGACACTCATTTGAGGACATTAATGTTCACATTTTAGACAGAGAAGATAGGTGGTTTGAGAGAGGGGTCAAGGAATCCATTTATGCCAACTTGGAAAATCCTTCCTTGAATAGAGGTGGGGGCCTCAGGCACAAACTCTCCCCCATCTTCCTCCCCGTGTTGTCTTCTGTGCCTAGGAAGATTAAGACCATTTCAGAAGCTCAACAGCAGCATGGTGTTTTTAACGACCCTCCATTAGATGATAAAAGGACTTAAAAATTACATCTCAATATAACCATGATCTAGCCCCAGGTGTAAGGTCACACAGCTACCTAGGAACATATTTAGGATTCCCTTACCAACTTTGCTCAGACTGAAGAAGCCCCTTGGATAAGGAGCGAAACGTTTCCATTAAGAAAATAGAAATCCAGTTGACATGATTCTTGTAGAGTAGGATTTCCCATCACTATCCTTCTCCAAAAGTTCTTTTGAGATTCAAAGAGCATTCTGAATGGAATGGGAAATCCTTTTATGTTAGCCTGGATGCTAGCAATTCTTGTGTGGTTTTTACTGTGTTAAGAATTGGGCAAATATATATATATTTTTAGGGGGCGTGGTGGCTCAGCGGGTAAGACGCCAGGCTTGTCAATCGGAAGATCGCAAGTTTGGAGGTTCAAATCCCTAGCCCCGTGTGATGGAGTGAGCTCCCGCACTAGCCCCAGCTCTTGCCAACCTAGCAATTTGAAAGCATGCAAATACAAGTAGATTAATAGGTGCCACTTCGGTGGGAAGGTAACAGCGTTCCGCACGCGTCATGCCGGCCACATGACCTTGGAAGTGTCTTCGGAGAACACTGGCTCTTCGGCTAACAAACGGAGATGAGCACCAGCCCCTAGAGTCGGACACGACTGCACAAAGGTGCGGGAGAAACCTTTACCTTTACCTTTATATTACTTATTCCTAGTGTTCTGCCACTACGACTGGTTTTGTTCATTATTTGTTGCAACTATATTTGTATTTAAATAATGCTTTTACCTGTGTGAAAAGGGAAATAAAGGTCTTGTGGCCTTTAGATAAAACTTAATTTCCTCTTTACAGAATTTTGCAGCTTAAATCAGGTATACTTCAAAATAGTAAATACGTCAATAGTTGTCTCCATTCATTTATGAACACTACATAGTGATTTCTTCTCAGAACAATGTCTAAAGCATTCAGAGCATAGAGTAAATGTCATCAACAGAAGCTTGGCTTGGCCTTCTGCATTAGTTACCTAGAAATAAAAGGAGTATGTGCCAAAAGGAACTGTTCTTGATCAGATTTGGTTACGTGAGGTGAAGCCCTTCACAGTTCCATTCTTAAAATGGATATTCAGCAAAGCTAATTCCTGATGAGGTTTTGGACACACACAGTGAGTATCTTGTAAAATTGAAAACACCAAGTGAAAATATAAACATTATTTTAACATACAGTCAGGACCAGAAATGTTGGAACAAGGATAATTATTTTGGCAGTTGGCCTCTGTACACCACCACATTGAAGTTGAAAGGAAACACCCAGATGGGAGTGAAGTCAGGACTTTCAGCTGTAATTCAAGGGGGTTGACAAAAATAGGGCACTAACCATTCAGAAAGTACAGCCAGTGGCATACACACACACCCATCATTGGTGGCTCATAAGTAATGGAACGAATGGCTGACAAGCAGCTGCATGGCCAGGTGTGGCCTGTTTCCTGTGTACCCCATGACCAATCAAGCAGATAAAAGGCCCGGAGGTGGTTCTGAGTGTTACATTTGCATTTGGTAGCTGTTCACTGGAACTCCCAACACAAGGTCCAAAGAGGTGTCCATGCGAGTGAAGGAGGCCATCATTAGGCTGAGGAAACAAAATAAACCCATCAGAGAGACAGCAAGAACATTGGAAGTGGCCAATACAACAGTTTGGAACATCCTGAAAAAGAAGGAATTAACTGGCAAGCTCAGCAACAGCAAAAGGCCTGGAAGACCACAGAAGACAACTAAAGTGGATGACCGCAGAATTCTGCTCATGGTGAAGAGGAACCCTTTCACAACATCTAGCCAGGTCAAGAACACTCTTGAGGAGGTAGGCATGTCATTGTCAACATCTACAGTCAAGAGACAGCTTTATGAATGTAAATACAAAGGCTTCACAACAAGGTGCAAACCACTGGTAACGCTCAAGAACAGAAAGGCCAGATTAGACTTTGCCAGCAAACACCTAAAAAAGCCTGCCCAGTTCTGGAATAAGATTCTTTGGACTGATGAAACCAAGATTAACTTGCACCAGAATGATGGGAAGAGAAAAGCATGGAGAAGGAAAGGAACAGCTCATGATCCAAAGCATACCACATAATCTGTCAAACATGGTGGAGGCAGTGTTATGGCATGGGCATGTATGGCTGCCAATGGAACCGGGTCACTGGTGTTTATTGATGACCCGACTGCTGATAAAAGCAGCAGGATGAATTCTGAAGTGTACAGGGCTATACTTTCTGCTCAGATTCAGCCAAATTCTGCCAAACTGATAGGACGCCGCTTCATATTGCAGATGGATAATGACCCAAAACATACAGCAAAAGCTACCCAAGAGTTTCTCAAGGCAATGAAGTGGGATGTTCTTCAATGGCCAAGTCAGTCACCTGATCTCAACCCAATAGAGCATGGTTTTCACTTACTGAAGACAAGACTGAAGGCAGAAAGACCCACAAACAAGCAGCAGCTGAAGGCAGCTGCAGTAAAGGCCTGGCAAAGCATCTCGAGGGAGGAAACTCAGCATTTGGTCATGTCCATGGGTTCCAGACTTCAGGCAGTCATTGACTGCAAAGGATTTTCATCCAGGTATTAAAGGCGATCCTTATGTTTGTAATGATGTTGGTTTGTTCCATTACTTATGAGCCACCAACAATGGGTGTGTATGCCACTGGCTGTAATTCCTGAATGGTTAGTGCCCCACATTTGTCAAACCCCTTGAATTACAGCTGAAAGTCCTGACTTCACTCCCATCTGGGTGTGTTTCCTTTCAACTTCAATGTGGTGGTGTACAGAGGCGAACTGCCAAAACAGTTATCCTTGTTCCAATATTTCTGGTACTGACTGTATATTAACATATGAATGGAGAGTCCCTTTGGTGTAGTAATTAAGGTGCTGGACTAGAAACCAGGAGACCATGAGTTCCAGTCCTCCGTTATGCATGAAAGCCAGCTGGGTGATTTGGGGCCAGTCACCTTTTCTCAGCCCAAGCCACAACACAGGGTGGTTATTGTGGGGAAAATGGGAGGCAGGAGCATTATGTACACCACCTTGAGCTGTACAAAATAAAGGCAGGATTTTAATCTAATAAGAAATGAAAATAAAAATGAATGTCAGTTGCAAAACCAGTAATTAATTATATAAAGGATGCATTTTATAGTAGGAATTCTGTAATTTATTTCAACTCTAAAACTTTACAGATTTTAAAAATACTTTTTCTATTTGTGCATACAATTCTAGGCAGTCCATAATATGTACACATTAAAACATTCACTAAAACAATCCAGTATTAATCCTTAGAAAATCATCATCATTGGCGATCACTCGTAGCCGAGTAAGATTGTCTTCCAAAGGTAAAATTTTAACAGTGGATCCGTAAGTGGCTATAAAGGCCAATTCTGGATCCGCACAACCTCCCACAATGAGGGCATAGGTTTCCGGGTGGGAGACGGTCATGATGAAGGTCTGCCTGACGTGCCTTCCTTTTAGCTCTTTTCTCCTTTTCGCCCTGTACTCATGCTTCTTCAAAGTCCATAGCGCCATTAATAAAGGATGACCTCCAATTGAAACGCTCATGAGTTAGGGCTTCCCAGTTCTCAATGCTGATACTACATTTTTTTAAATTAGCTTTGAGAGTATCTTTGAATCTCTTTTGCTGTCCACCAATATTCCGTTTTCCATTCTTTAGTTGGGAGTAAAGTAGCTGCTTTGGAAGACGATGGTCAGGCATTCGAACAACATGACCGGTCCAGCGAAGTTGATGTTGGATGATCATTGTTTCAATGCTGGTGGTTTTCGCTTCTTCTAATACGCTAACATTAGTCCGCCTATCTTCCCAAGTAATTTGCAGAATTTTTCGGAGGCAGCGTTGATGGAATCTTTCAAGAAGTTGGAGGTGGCGTTTGTAGAGGGTCCATGTTTCACAGGCGTACAGAAGGGTTGGTAGTACAATGGCTTTGTAAACAAGCATTTTGGTCTCCCTGCGAATGTCCCGATCCTCAAACACTCTACGCTTCATTCGGGAGAAAGCTACACTCGCAGAGCTCAGGCGATGCTGAATTTCAGCGTCGATGTCGGCTTTTGTAGATAGATGGCTGCCGAGATAAGAAAAATTCTCGGCAGCCTTAGAAAATAATACCTATTTCTTTCCCCATGTAAAATCTCCCTAAACTAACATGGTATCTGCAAAAGAGGACTGTTATTATCAACTTCCTGAAAGATAAAAAGGTGATGGCTAATTTCACAGGACAAGCTGTTTCAAAACGAGGAAGCTGACAGTGAGAAAGCCATTTTCTGGGTTCCAACCCCTGGATCTCTCTCGAGGTGGGCACCTGCAGTATCCTCTCAGATAAACCGCATAGTGCAGCAAATTTTACTTGGAGAAGGTGGTCCCTGAGATAACAAGGCCCAAGGCATATACAGCTTTATAGATAATGACAAACTCTTTGAATTGGGCCCAAAAGCTCACTGGCAACCAGTGGAGCTTCTGAAGTGTTACTCTGCTGAATTGGTTAGCACTGATCAGCACGCAGGCAGCTGCATTCCCTGCCAGTTTCTGGGTCCCCCCTGGGGCAGCACCATATAGATCACATTGCAGTGGTCTAACTGACAAGGGCATGAGTCACTATGTTCAGAGCCTCCTGGCCCAGGCACAGGCACAACTGGTAGACCTATTGATGTTGCCTGAAAGTTCTCCTAGCTACACCTTCCACCTGCTGTTCTGGCAGAAGCCATGAGTTCAGGGGGAAAAAACCAGATTGTGCACCACCTCTTTCAGGATAAGTGCAGCCTCATCTAGAACAATAAATGGAACCTCCACAAAAACAGGGTTTCTGTACCAGCAATAGCCCCATCTTGTTGGGATTCAGTCTGTCTTTTCCCTGCTGTCCAGTCCCTCAAAGCCTCCACACATCAGATCAGGACTTCTGTTGCAACTCTTCCACACATGAGATAAATATGTAAAGCTGGGCATGATCAGCATATTGAAGATATCAGGCCCCAAACTGACAGATAACCCCCCAGTGATTCCATGTAGCTGTTGAACAGAATGGGGGAAAGGGCTAAGCCCTGGGGTATACAAGGGCTGAACCATTCCTCCCCCAAGAACATCGATTGGAGTCACCCACTCAGGAAGAAGTTTAACAGTACCTCCAATTCTCAGTCCCCACAGATGGTCTAAAAGGATACCATGGTCAGAAAGACCTGAGAGACTTAACAGGATGAGGAGATATGCGCCACCTCTCTCCAAGTCCTGCAGCACTGTACCCTGTCTATTCCACCAATCCTTGTCTTGTTGCCTAGGCATGTAACTCTTGTTGTATATGTAAAACTGGAGATCAGAGTATGTTTGAATTTCCAATAATTCAAAACAGAATTATTGTTCTTTCACATGCAGGGGCTGTGAAGAAAATTGTTGGAAAGTTTGCAGGAATTACTGCAACAACTTTATTTTACCCTTTTTATATCAAGCCTGTTTTACCATCTTCAAGAGATATCAGTGGCAATTATAATATAGTCAGACAACACAGTACTGTGTGGTTTCATCTTCTCAAGGAATAACAGGCTACTGAACATGCTACTGAAACTGTCTTTTTTATTAGATTTAATGTGCTAAAGCTGGAAGCTGATGGGAACATTTAACTCATTTATGAGCTCCTCTGATTAAAAACAATGCCTAGGTATTCATATTTCCTATATATCCAATTAACCTTGGGAACTTGTTTTCTGTTATCCTTACATTGCCATTGTTATCCTTACCTTGACTCTTATCCGAGGCATGTTTGGAAGATTCTGATAGGGTGATAAAGAATGCGTACAAAACCTGTGTTCTGAAAAATAGGCAGAGGAAACTGATTGAAATGAAAAACTCAGCCTGGTTAGTAGCAAGGAATATTAGGACTGTGTGCTAGATTGAGAGTCAAGAAGAACGTCCTGGAAGGGGGGCAGTGGCAAAGCATTTCCTTACTGTTGCCAAAAAAATTGTCTGAACATCTCTATGTCTGTAAAAGGAGTTGCGCTCACAAGTAGAAAAAGTCAATTTTGCTATTTGGTAGATTACATTTTTACTGTATTATGAGGCAAAGCAAAACTACAATCACATTTTCCTTGTAATCAGAATGTTTCTATACTGTTTTATAACACATACCTAAGTATCTACTGAAATTACCAGTGATGAGGAAATGAAACAGATCTGCCACCTTTGACTGCAACTCTGTTGTTGTTGGTAACTCCTGATTCTGCCTTGACTTACAAATGTGCCACAAACAGATGGCATATACAGAGTGCTTATAAAAGCCCTGGCAGTTAGGTCTTCCTAAAGGACCTCCTCCTCCTCTACAAACCTGTCCGGGTGGAATTGACTCTTGGAGAAATCTTTCTACCCTGCCACCAGCTATTTAAATGGGAATAACATAAGCCAAAGCTTGTAAAGCAAGAACAAAATCCTCTCTGTGTGTCTAGTTTGCATAAGGAATGACAAGCAAAGATTCCTGACTCCTCTATAAGGACATGTTACATTTCTTTATAAATAGTCCTATTAGCAGGTGGTAGCAAAATGAGTGGAAATGAATGGAGCCCACAACAGATTTGTTCCCAGTCAGCTAGAATTCTTAGTAATTCTGGTTGATCATTCTGTGCAAATTGTGAAATTAAGTTATACTTTCTCTTTTGAGTTGTAAGCATTTAAGCTGCTTCTATTAAGGAGTGCTTTCCTGATTTTTTTTCAGGATTGTTCTCATTTCTTCCTTACCCTAGAATAGTGGTCGGCAAACTGCGGCTCGTGAGCCACATGCGGCTCTTTGGCCCCTTGAGTGTGGCTCTTCCACAGGCAGGCGTGGTGGGGGCAGGCGCGGCAGCGGACGTGGCGGGGGCAGGCGCGGCAGCGGGCATGGTGTGCGTGGCGGCGGGCACTGCAGTGGGCGTGGCGGGCATGGCGGCAGCAGGCCCTAAGTGTGCGCGATTGGCTCCCGCCCGCAAACCCCGCCCCCTGGCCCTCGAGTGATGTTATAAATGTTATAAATGTCAAAATGTCCTCTGGCATAAAAAAGTTTGCCGACCACTGCCCTAGAATGATAATTATAATGACTCATTGTAGGTAGGGGAGCATAAAGGTGGCATGCTGTCATTTTGCTAGGAATTGTTCTAGCATTGAATAATCAAAAGAAACCCAGTTGTGAAACATGCACTTTGAAGGAACATAGTTATTAATTTTCTTATAATTTTTGTTTAAGGGCCAGATAACCCTCATGGATATTCCTGTATTTAAAGCTATTCAACCAGAGGTGAGTGTTCCATACAAACCTTTATATAATTTGATAGAAAGCAGCTTCCAGTTTTATTATGGTGTTTTCCATATTTCATAACTTTTAAATAGATGGATATAGGATGTTGTGCTTTCCTTTTGCTTTAATAGGACTGACGTATGAATGGCTAGATAAATAAAATATGTAATGGAATAATTTGATGTATTTTTGCTGTTCAAATATTCTTATACCTTGTATGGAGGTGGGCCTGTAGCATAGAAAATATTAGGATGACACAGTCCTGAAATTAATTTTAAATAGGCAATGATTATAGCAATAATTTGGCAATGTCATTAATATCCTTTGTACATGGCCAGAAATATTGGTGCAAGAGTTTGCCACAGTGAAACATGAGTTCCTTTTGTTCACTTCAAAATTAAAGAGAGTAAGAAATACCAATCGAAGAGAATATTTGTAGCTCAGGGTTGAACTGTGGAGTCCTTGGTGCTCTCTGAGCCTTGTTTTCTTGCAGACGTTTCATTACCAGGCTAGGCAACATCTTCAGTGCGAAAAGGGAGTGGGACTTCCCAGGGTATATAAACAGAGAGCAAGTCCCACTCCCTTTTTGCACTGAAGATGTTGCCTAGCCTGGCAATGAAACGTTTGCAAGAAAACAAGGCTCAGAGAGCACCAAGGACTCCAGAGTAAAAAATGTTAAGAGCAATCAGCTTGCTCCAAAATTCAGTGTAATTAGAAATTGTTTCCAACACGTCATGATGTATAATAGATCAAGGGAACAGGGTGTGATTAGATGACAACATAGGTTCTCTTTGTTGCAAGGTTTGATATATTTCAAGTAGAATGAGAGGTCTCTTGGGGCAGAAGCTGAAGGGGCTTTGCTCTGCCAGGTTAGTTATTATGCTAGTCAGTTAACATGATACCTATGGCTTCAACTCAACCCTGGCAAGACAGAGTAGCTTTGGGTCTTTGGCCCCCCAGGCCTGGGTGACATGTCACCTTTGACTCTGGACGGGGTGGCACTCCTCCAGACTGAGCTGGTGTGCAATTTGGGGGGCCTCCTAGACTCACAGCTCCTGCTCGAGGAGCAGGTGGCAGCTGTGGCTAAGGGGACCTTTGCACGGATTCATCTTGTGTGCCAAATGCACCCTTTCCTGGACCAGGAGGAGAGGTCATGGTCACTCATGCCTTGGTCACTTCCTACTTGGATTACTGCAGTGTTGTCACGTATGACCCCCACCTGGGTACCATCCGTGACATGGCGCCAGCCAAGGGACACACAGCAACCAAACAATTGAAAGCAATAGCCGGCAGACAGAGAGAGGGAAATGTGGATTCAGCACCTTGGACCTTCAAACACACTGGCAGAGGCAAGAGATGAGGATTAAAGAGACGGGCTGGAAGGAGGAGAATAAAATGTGTATATATACAAATCCTTTGTAAAACTTAAGTCACTTGGAGCATTGAAGTGCTTGGAGTCACTGATACAATAAAGATTCCTAACGATTCCAACGTGTCTCGTGCGTGGAGTTCTGATTGTAATCCGGAACCATTACAGAATGCTCCAAGTCAAAATGAGTTCAACCGAAAGCAGCCAGCTTTTTGAAGGGAGCTCACAGACGGGGGAACTGGAAGCCAACAGCAACGTCGTAACCCTGACGGGAGAGACCAGTGGAGCAGGTATCCAGACCCCCAATTCCCCAGCAGCGTGACGACACCAAATACCTGGGGAAGCACACCCCGGGGGCGATGGGCAACAGAGTACGATCCCCACTGGGCTCGCCATGTCGGAGACTGAGAATGGGGACCGAGTTTTGCAACGCCCAGATCGGGAGGAAGCCCTAACTTTGGGAAGTCAGTGGAGGAGCGCGAGATGAACGCAAAGTTGAAGCGGATGGAAGAACAAATTGACAGCCTACAAGGAATGTTGGAGATACTGTTGCAGAGGCTAGATCCACCAACATTGAGAACGGCAGAGAACCGCGCACAGGGCACGGGGCGAGAACTCTGGAGGATCGGAAATGGGGTGGGAACAGCAGGAGACTGGAAGATACTCAATGACCACCCCACCCCGAGAGCATCCGCAGGGGGAGAACACCGAATACGCCGTCCCAATGAACACATGGGAGCCAGGGAGCTGAAGGCAAAGTTCACTGGCGAACCAAAAACATTGGCTTGCTTCTTGACCCAGGTGAGAGGTTTTATGCAAGAGTATGGGGACTCTTTTTACTCTGAGGAAGCTAAAATAAATTGTGTTTCATCATGCCTAGAGGGGGAAGCGGCTGAGTGGTTGGTAATGCTTCATGACATACAAGCCTTAGAATTAAGGGGCTTTGAAGAATTTATGGGTGCGTTAAGGGAAAGATTCAAAAACTGAATCTTTTCAGTTTACTGAAAATAAAACCTGAGGCAAGTCTGCAACGCCTTAAGCTAGAGGACAAGTCAGTTTCTGAATACTCACTAGAGTTCAGGAAACTGGCGGGAAGACTAACAGACTGGCCAGAGTCCTTGAAAGTACAGTGCTTTCGGAAGGGGTTGCAAGCAGAAATTTTACAATGGGCGTTAATGCGGGGCAATCCAAAGACGGGGAGGGAATGGATCTGCCTAGCCGGGGAAGTAGAGACTTTACAAGCTCAAGTTAAAGAGCAACAACAAGATGAGGCAAGAGGCAAGTGCACGATACCGCACCAACCTCAATTTGAGAACCGCAGGGTGCGCAAGTCATGGGAGGACGAGAAGGAACGAAGAACAAGGAAAAGGCTTTGTTTTAAATGTGGCGGAGAAGGGGACCCAATAGCTGAATGTCCCCAAATCACAGTGCCAGGAGAAAGCAAAAAGGGAGGAGGTAGCACCAAGACCCCAACAACAAGAAGCAAGGGAGCACTGGCTGTGGCGAAAGGGGGGAGACCCCATGAATTCTGGACGGAAGAAAAGAATTCATCGGAAGAGGAGAGTGCACAGGTGGGAAACAAGGCGGGCTTGTTTTGAGCGCTGATGAACAAGCTGAGCGTGAAAGGCATACCAATTGGATGGTGAGTGGAGACTGCCCAGCAATGCTGGTAAAATTGCACATAGAAGCGTCTGGGGGGAGGGGCAGGTTAAAGACTGCAGCTCTGTTGGATTCAGGCTGTACAAGAAGCCTCATAAATTCCATCATTGTAACAGAATTGGGACTAAAATGGAGAGACTAAAGGAACCAATTGGGTTCATGCAACTTGATGGGACAGAGATGAAGGGGGGACTGGTGGAACATTGCACTGAGCCAGTTCAAATAACCATAGGGAACCACAAAGAGATAGTAAAATTCATTGTGGCCTCGGTTTCAGACCCACCGGTAGTATTAGGACTATTATGGCTGCGAGCTTGGAATCCCCAAATAAACTGGGCGGAGAGCAGTTTAAAATTTCGGGACGAGAGGGACGAGGAAACCCAGTCCCAAGAACAGTTGACCAAACAGGAGTTGGTTGGGGCAGTCTCTGCTTCAAGTGCAGAGGCACATGGGGAGGGATTGGAAACTCAGACCATTCCCGAGCAATATAGAGAGCGGAAGAGAGTATTTGTGGAGGAAGAAGCAAACCAACTGGCCCCTCATAGGAAAAACTGACTGTGCAATTGAATTGGAACCTGGGGCAACATTACTTAAGCCAAGACTGTACCCATTGACTCCCAAAGAACTAGAGGCGCTGCTGGAGTTTGTAGACAAGAACTTGGAACGCGGATTCATCCGCCCAGCCAGTTCCCCGATGGCCGCACCAGTGCTGTTTAGAACAAAGAAAGACAAGTCGCTAAGAATGTGCACGGACTACCGAGGACTAAATGCCATCTCCATGGCAAATAAGTACCCATTGCCATTAATAAAGGACATGTTGGCTCACCTATCGAAAGGAAATATTTTCACCAAGCTGGACTTAAGGGAAGCATATTTTAGAGTAAGAATCAGGGAGGGGGATGAGTGGAAAACAGTGTTTAATTGTCAACTGGGCTGTTTTGAATTTTTGGTCCTCCCGTTCGGATTGAAAGGCGGACCAGGGGTATTTATGCAAATTATTAATGAGATAATGCATGTGCTGGTGTACCTAGATGATATTCTAATATACACGGAAACAATGGATGTGCATGTAGAATTGGTGAGGGAGGTCCTGAAAAGACATGAGGAAAATCAACTGTACGCCAAACTTTCAAAGTGTGAATTTCACAGACAACAGCTAGATTATTTAGGATATAGGATCTCAGACAAAGGGATCGCCATGGACCCGGGTACGGTAAGGGACGTTGTGGGGTGGGAACCACCTTAGACTAGGAACCAGCTCCAAAGTTACTTAGGTTTTGTGAAATTTTACCGCCAATTCATCCACCACTACGCACAAACAGCACTGCCCCTAACTGATCTACTAAAGACTAAAGGAAAGGGAGGCGGGGAGAACAGCGAAACCTAGCACACCCATTAAGTGGACAGCAGAATGCCAAGAGGCTTTCGAGAAATTGAAAACATTGTTCACTTCGGAGCCCATATTAAAACATCCGGATGCTGAAAAACCTTTCATTGTCCAAATGGACGCATCAGATATGGCCACGGGGAATTTTATTACAAAAAGATGACAGTAAATTACGACCCTGCGCCTATCTCTCCCGCAAATTTAATGCCACGGAACGTAGGTGGCATGTGTGGGAGAAAGAAGCGTATGCAGTCATATCAGCCCTAGCAACTTGGTGACATCTCTTGGAGCAAAGCAACCATTCGAGGTTTGGACAGATCACAAAAATTTGGAATTGCTACAAACTCCAAGAAAACTGAATCCTAAACAGGTCCGGTGGGCTCAATTTTTCAGCCGGTTTAACTTCACATTGACGTTTTTACCGGGGGGGGGGGACTTCTTGGCAGATGCCTTGTCATGATTACCGCAGCACAACAGCCAAAGGGAGGAGGTGATAGATTTAATCATCCCAACCAGGCAGAAGGGGGGGGGGGCAGCAGTAACACGAAACCAAACAAATTCATCTTAGATGTCACAGAGGGGGGTGCAGGGAGAACTGAAGGAAGCGCTAAAAGCAGACGACTGGCTAAAAGCAAACAAAGAAAGCCACTTAGAAAAACAAGGCTTTTGGTGTCAGGAAGACAAACTGCATCCCAGATTCAATGAGAAGGAAAGTCTTAGATGCCAAAGTGCCAAATCAGCTGGGCATTTTGGATTCCTAAAAACCATCCACCTGTTAAGGAGGCAGTTCTGGTGGCCAAACTTAAGACAGGATGTAGAAAACTATGTTGCCAGCTGCTAAACTTGCGCCATGGCGAAACAAGTAGGAGGAAAACCCAGGGGGTTACTACAAGGGGTAGCCAACCCTACCCAACCATGGAAGCAAATATCCATGGATTTTATCGTAGACTTACTGGAAAGCCAAAAAAATAATAATAATAATTTGGGTGATCACTGATTTATTTTCAAAGCAGGTTCACGTTGTACCCTACACTATCATTCCAACGGCGGGGCAGCTTGCCAAACTGTTTGTACAACATGCATACCAGCTCCACGGCGCCCCCGAACGAGTAATTACTGATTGAGTAGTCCAGTTCACATCCAAATTTTGGAGAGCCTTTTTGAACTTAATGGGAGTAGAACAGGGTCTGAGTTCAAGTCACCACCCTGCCATGAATGGGGGCTGTGAACAACCTAATCAAGTATTGGAACAACACCTTAGGTCTTTTTCCTAGCGATTTCCCGCTATTTTCGTGGCGTCTGCTTTTCAGATCTTGAAACACCACTTTGCCCGATCATCCGCATCCTCAGGGCGTAGCCCATTAATTTGCATGTCGTTATTGATGGAACAATACTTTTGATATTATGTAAATAGGACAACTGGGTAGAACTGCTCCCGTTTGCAGAGGTAGCATTCAACAATGCAGTACACCAACTAGGTATGTGGTGTATATTTCAAACCCACCAACACACTGAGACAGAGGCTTGTACACCCCAAAGATCAAACTCCAAAACACAAGAAAAGCAATGTAGTTTATGCAATCCAGTGCAGTGAGGAGTGCTCTGAACTCTACATAGGAGAAACCAAACAACTTTTGTACAGGAGGATGGCCCAACACAGGAGAAGTAACACCACAGGACCAGAGTCAGCAGTTTATCTTCATCTAAAGGAAAAAGGACACTCATTTGAGGACATTAATGTTCACATTTTAGACAGAGAAGATAGGTGGTTTGAGAGAGGGGTCAAGGAATCCATTTATGCCAACTTGGAAAATCCTTCCTTGAATAGAGGTGGGGGCCTCAGGCACAATCTTTCCCCCATCTTCCTCCCTGCTTTGTCTTCTGTGCCTAGGAAGATTAAGACCATTTCACAAGCTCAACAGCAGCATGGTGATCTTAACGATCCTCCTTTAGATGATAAAAGGACTTAACATCTCAATATAACCATGACCTAGTCCCAGGTGTAAGGTCACACAGCTACCTAGAAACATATTTAGGATTCCCTTACTAACTTTGCTCAGACTGAAGAAGCTCCTTGGATAAGGAGCGAAACGTTTCCACTGAGAAAATAGAAATCCAGTTGACATGATTCAAGCTACAGACAATTCCACCTGGATGACTGAGAACCTTCATAGACAGCTAGTAATGTGGCCCACCCGGTACTTGGACAGAGTGCGCGGTGGGGAACAAGGGGGAGAGGCAGGGACGCAAGGTAGGAAGGGACGCCTTCGCGGGGGGGACGAGGGACGCAAGGCAGGAAGGGATGCCTCTGCGGCTGAAGGGACACCTCCACGGCCGACCGCCCCCATGTGGGAGGAACACACACACACGCACCCTGCACCCACTTTCCTTGGCCTCCTAGCGATTGCTGCTGGGGCGAGCGTGCCATCAGGCGTTTGCAGCAACGGGCAAGAAGCACGAGGTGGGCTGCTTCCTTTTCCTGGCGGGGCTGGTGAGGCTTAGCCTATAAATCTCTCCACCGGGAAGCCAGGGAGGGGGGCTGCCTGCCCAGCCCTCTCCTCCCAAAGGAGGGGTTTGTCCGGCGCAGCGCTGGAGGTCTCCTTCGGGGAGGAAGTGTGAAAGTGTGCATATCAAAAGTAGAAAAATGGGGAACTAAGCCACATTGCACTTGACAAATTTAGCTCCTCTATGCCCCTGACATCTTGTTTGGTGCTAGAAAACAGCTTTTGCTGGATCTTTAGCAGTCCAAATCAAGAACTTTCAAGGGGACCCAATGATGTCAATACTATGGGTCTGATGTTGAAGATGGACAATTACACAATAAACATTTATCTGAGAGCAGCTGAAGTTTTTTGAGATCTACCATGGCAGCAGTGAAATATAAATTTTCTCCCAACACTTTTTTGCTCAGATGATGGTGTTTTAGCTACAACTCGTTTGGATTACTGCAATGTGCTCTACATTGGGCTGCCCTTAAGGACCACCCACCCATTAGGATATTGCTAATGAGGTTGAATCTGTTCCTCTGAAACATATGTTGAACCAACCCCAAATTAATTGCATTTGTAAATAAGTATGTGTTAAAAAGTGCACAACTTTTTCTGGCTTCTACCTTTTGAATACAACTGGTCCAGAATGTAGTTGTTCAAGTAGTGTTGGGCGCCCCTAAGTTCACCCATTTTACACTCTTATTTGATTATTAAACTTTGCTTTGTTTATTTGCCTACCTAACAATTTACAATGGGCTTTTAATTAATTAACTAATTGGAAATTAAATTAAATTAATAATTTAATTAATTAATTAATTAATTAAAACTAATGAAGTTCTATTACTTATATACATTAACTATATTATATATTTTATGTGTGGCCCAAGACAATTCCTCTTCACTCAATGTGGCCCAGGGAAGCCAAAAGGTTGGACACCCCTGATGTAGTATATTCTAGGCATGTGTACTGGGAAGGAGAAGTGCTAGCAACTTTATTTCCTTTTTGCCTGCAGTGGGGATGAAGGGAGTTTTGCTTGCTTTAGGACCAGCTTGTGGAGGAGCCCCTGTTAAATGCTTTTTTGCACTCTCCTGTTGATCAGTTGAAGAGAGGACACTAATTGGCTCATATGTTCCCTGCTTCTTTTCTGCATTGCAAGATCTGCTGAAGTAAAGATTATTGTTTCAAAATAAATAAATAAATAAATATAATAAATAAATGTTGGGGATTTTAAATAATGATATGTGGCAATGCCCTTATTTGATGTGAGTGAATAAAGCTTTGTAACTTGCTTTCTGCAATTTTGCTGGTTTTTAAGAAGTTCAAGATATTGAATTGAGCTGTTTTCCAAAATTAATCCAGACAATCAGGAAATAATGTAGTCCCCTATTGAAAGCTATTGAAAAACAATGCAAGTGGTTAAAATTATTTATTTAGAATATTTGTTTGTTTGTTCAATTGATTTATATAGCCACCCATCTTGACATATTAGTACGTTAAAAAAAACTCTATGAATTTGTCTCCTGTGTCCATCTAATGCAAAATCTCTCCCATAGAAACTCACTATCAATCTTCTGAGGACAAAAGGGGCAGAATTTTCTTTTCAGATTTACAGATACTTAAATGTTATTGCAAAATCAAATATGGAGATTTCTAGACACAGACAAATAGTAAAAAAACATTTTGCTAAAAACATTAGCATATTTTGAATTCCTGTTGATTTTGGGATCCAGTCTTCGATTCTCAAATCTAGTACATGATTGCCTTTTACCAGAATAAAAGCAGATTATTTTGCTTAATGGAACTGTAAGCATTTAGGTACTATATCAGAACAATTTTAATTTGACAGTTCAAGATTTTCAGGGTTATCTCTTACCTGATAACTTTCTCATGTTAGGTAAGTCTTGTTACATGCTCTACCCTACAGTAGGTAATAAAAATAAGAGGCTATTTAAAAGAATAATGGTACTTTAACTAATGGAAAATAAACAATTCTTCAACAAGCTTCTGTCTTCTTTCAGTGATCTTACTCTCCTCTTGCAGTTCTTCATGATTTCCCCTCCATTCTCTCCTTATTTTATCTTGTCCTTCCTAGTTTGAAGAGTGTTTCCAGTTCTGGATTGCAGACAAACTCTAGACCATTCAGGCATTATGAATCTGGAGCACTGATCAGGTGAGCACACTGGATAACTCCTGCCTCAGTGTTGCTCCAGTGATGTTGAGTCCTTTGAAGGTATTCATGTGTTCAGCTCAAATGTCTACAGGAGAGAATTTTCATTGTGTTCCACATGAGCCAGGGTGCAGACACTTCTGTCCAGTCATCTGTGCTAAATACGTACAGGAATACTGCAGGAAAGCCAACATCATTTCAGTGACATTGATAGGGGATGATACTGAGCTGGACTCTTACGGGGTAAATACTCCAGTTTACATAATGTCTGAATGGGGCTACCTTTACACAATTAGTTTGTTACTGAAAAGTCCAATTTTGTCAAAACAAATTCATGAGGATCAGATGAAGACAAGGTTTATACAGAAGGCAGCAAGTTATGGCTTGTTATATAGCATAGCTTTCCAAACTGTGTGTCGCGACACTTTAGTGTGTCGCAACACACAGTTTAGTGTGTCACGAAGCGGTGGTGCAGGGGGGCGCGCAGCAGCGGTGTGCAGGGGGGCGACAGCAGTGGCACGCCATCAGTGCTGCGTTTTAGCGAGGTCGCCACCGTGCGTGCCCCCCACCATACACGCGTGCCCCCCTGTGTGCCGCTGCTGCTGCTGCCACCATTGGTGTGTCGCCAACGGCGGCAGTTTGGAAAGCACTGTTATATAGGAATCAGGCTAATGATAATGCTTATTTACTAACATACATTGGCTGAATACACTAGAGAACAGCAATTAGTTCTGGTTTTCATAACTTGAGAATAGTAGTGGAAAATTACACAATTAGACAAATTTAAATATTAAAAACAAGGATATACAAGTTAGTTCAGATTTCATGTTCTCTATTGCACACTTAATGAATTATCTCCATTTAAAAAATACTATTTAATGGAAAATTGTAAATGAAACAGTAAATGCTATTATGCTTCTGCAGACTCAAAGATTCCCGCATTGCTAAAGACATGGCATTGTTCAAATTATGTTAGAACTCATAGTACTTTAACAAAAAGCTTGCTCAGAATTAACCTTTATATCTAGCAAATCAGCCTTACTGATAATATTAGGAAAAATGTAAACAACATTTTTTTCACTAATAAAAGAAAAACATCACATTTTGTTTTGAAATCCGTACACTTACAATATTTCTTTCATTGTTAATCTAGGAACTGTCAAGCTGTGGTTGGAATAAAAAGGAAAAATACAGTTCAGCACCAAATGCAGTCGCTTTTACAAGAAGATTCAACCATGTAAGTTTCCAGGCTAACTATATACATCATAATAATGTGGTGCAATTAATAAAACCATGTGATCTATTTCTTTTGTCTAAATCTTAGCAGCCTTTAACAAATTTATTTCTATTAAAGACAGGGGTATCTCTATACTCTCCTCTCCCACCCACATCCCCATCCTGGATGAGGTTGCATAACAAAAAGCGGAGTAAACATATATCTCTATCTCTCTGAATGAATAGAATGAATCTATGCTAATTGAATTGAAACATGACTGAAATATTCATAGTAAGGGATTAATTTGCATCTTTTTAAGTGACTCTTTTAAGTGACTCTGTTGCTAAATAAAATACGTATTTCAAGTGATTTTATAATGTGAAAATTATTGACTGATTATTAATAAAGGCGGGATAGAAAATAAATAAATAAAAAAAGTAATTCCACATTTTAGTAGCACCACTACCACTTCCTTTTTGTATATATTTTAATACAGATCTTTTGTTTTCAGGTAAGTTTTTGGGTTGTTAGAGAGATTCTTCATGCACAGACATTAAAAATAAGAGCTGAAGTCCTAAGCCACTATATTAAAACTGCTAAGGTAAGAAAATCTTTTTTGGGAGCAGTTTTGAACTTTAAAACTTCATTTCAAAAACCTATTACAATTTTGGTTCCATTTATTTATAACAGAAAATTATTGTTATCTGTTATAGAAATTAAAACTTATGATAGTGATTCCTGATTATTGTATGAAAGTTAGAGAAGTAGTAAGTTATGATATTGCTAATGAGGTTGAATCTGTTCCTCTGAAACATATGTTGAACCAACCCCAAATTAATTGCATTTGTAAATAAGTATGTGTTAAAAAGTGCACAACTTTTTCTGGCTTCTACCTTTTGAATAATGGAAATCTTAAATTTGTTGGTTGCAAGTTTCTCTTGATCACATAATGCACTCAACAAGTATTTGTTGATGAAGTCATTAACAGTATTGAAATTTGCTCATAAAATGTATTGTTAATGATGTAGGTTTCTTGCATTTGCTCTGCTCTGCTCTGCTTTGCTCTCATTTGCTTTCATTTGCTGGAATTTTAAAATTATTTTCTATTTGCAAAAGGTTTTTTTAGATTTCATTTCTTATGTCAACATATTTTTGTTATCAAAGCTCTCCAAATAGAAATCTGTAACTTCAATTCTACTGGTATCATGGAGAGTTTATAAATAAATAATAATAAATTTGGTGGAGATGTTAAAATCTGAACCATTGCTAAGTGAGCAGGTAGACTGTGGCAGACTCATGCTTCTACTCTATATTTCTGTGTTATTTTTCCCCAATTTTGTTTCTCTACTTTAAGTAATATTAACCTTAATTAAAAGGAGTATAAGGAAGGAGTGTGCTGCTGATCTCTTAACCTAGTTAAAGAGGTTATTGTTGTTCATTCTGCCCTAGGCCAAGCTCTAGGTTACACACAAATACTACATTTAGATATCTGTTTGCAGAGGGGCATAAACAGGATCTACACTTCCCCATGCCCCTCTCCCCCCCAGACCCTAACACTCCCAAATATATTCCCTCAAATGTTTTGGGGAATCCTGGTGATAGAGTGGGTTTTGGCAAGGGGCTGAGGGGAGAGGAAATGATTGTGGAAGAATTAGTAGAGATGATTTCTGTTCCACTCTCAATTAATGCTTGTCCCACTTTCTCTCTTCTCCCCTGATCAGAAAATACTCATGTCAGCAGAATCTCAGTCCTCAAAAGAACATTTATTTTTAGAACCCAAGGCAAAGAGAGAAAGGGTTTGAAAGTTTCTGCTTGGATCCAACCTAACCTAGATTGTATGGAACAGAACGGCTGTGAAGCTTTATAATTCACTTCAGTTTTATAGTTCTTTGGCAGTTTTATTTTGGCTGAATTATCAGTTACCGTTTAGTTGATTCCATTCATTATTGTGCTGTCCTCTTAGAACATTGTTCAGAGGTTTATGATTTAACTGTAGTAAACAGTTACCTGATATTGAGCTTCTTTTTCTGTTCTTGTCCTCAGAAACTTTATGAACTAAATAATTTACATGCTCTTATGGCTGTGGTGTCTGGATTGCAAAGTGCCCCCATCTTCAGGTTGACTAAAACATGGGCGGTGAGTGAATTACACTAAATAATAGCTTTTTTATTAATAAATAATAGAACATCAATTATAGAAGGAGCAGACCTAGCTAATCTCGGGATCCAGGAAGTTGTAATCTTTGGTCCTGGAACGGGTGGCACTGCCCCATTCGGAACCGGTGCGCAACTTGGGGGTCCTCCTGGACTCACGACTCCTGCTCAAAGAGCAGGTGGCAGTCATGGCCAGAAGGGCCTTTGCACAACTTCGGGTTGTGCATCAGTTGCACCCATTCCTGGACCGAAATGCCCTCTGAACAGTCACTCATGCCCTTGTCATCTCCCATATAGACTACTGCAATGCGCTCTACATGGGGCTACCCCTGAAGAGTATCCGGAAGCTTCAGCTGGTCCAGAATGCAGCCGCGCGGACAGTTATTGGTGCCGTAAGATCAGCTCATGTGACACTTCTGCTGCGCGAGCTGCATTGTGTACCAGTTGGCTTCCGGGTCCAATTCAAGGTGTTGGTTATTACCTTTAAAGCCCTACATGGCATGGGACCAGGCTACCTGAGGGACCATCTCATCCCCAGAACATCGACCCGCCCCACTCGGTCATGCAAAGAGGGCATGCTACGGACCCCATCGACAAAATAATTCCATCTAGCGGGGTCCAGGAGGCGGGCCTTCTCTGCAGTAGCGCCCGCCCTTTGGAATATCTTGCCCCCGGAACTGAGGCGGGTTTTCTCGCTCCTGACCTTCCAGAAAGACTTGAAGACCTTGTTCTGCTGCCTTGCTTGGGATGGGAATGCTAACAGTTCCTCCTGGGGGTGGCTGGTGCCATGACGCCCGCCTATTATTAACATCTATCCCACTTGGATTTTATAATTATTTTATTGATGTTGTAATTTTATATTTATGTTTTTAATCTGTTTTATTGTGAACCGCCCAGAGTTCCCCGGTTGGGGGAGATGGGCGGTAATACAAATTTAAATTATTTATATTTATTTATTTATTTATTATTTCTAACTTATATCACCGCCCATCTCCCCCCACAAGGGGACTCTGGGCGGTTTACAACCAAGTCAGCAATTAAAACATATAAAATACTTTATACAATCATTAAAAATATAAAAATATAAAATCCAAGAGGCTGTAAGTGATGTTTACGAACCAAACTATTTACGGTGCGAGCCATCCCCAGGAAGAACTATTACTCATCCCGTCCCAAGCGAGGTGGCAGAGCCAGGTTTTCAGTTGCTTCCTGAAGGTCAGGAGTGTGGGGGCTAGCCTCACCTCAAGGGGCAAGATGTTCCAAAGGGCGGGTGCTACGGCAGAGAAGGCACGCCTCCTGGATCCCGCTAGGTGATTAATATAATATAATATAATATAATATAATATAATATAATATAATATAATATAATTAATGAACTCTATAGGCAACTATGGTATGAAGAAACAGAAGAAGAAACGAAAGTGAAGGGATATATTATAAGACAAAGTTTGTTAAAAATCTGGCATATTTTGAAAGTAAGGAAAAGTCTTTTGGTCTCACCATTAGCATCACTGTCAAGTTCTTTTTACTCTAAGGACAACTACAGTAAGAAAGATTTAATCAAATAAGCCAATATGATATATTCAGATTGAGAAAACAAATTAAAGACACAACAAGAACTGCTCCATGAAGGAAGGAACTACAATGATTAACGAATTTGCAAATAACTGGAAAGATAAAAAGCAATCTTAAAAAAGAACTATGGAGGAGAAAGATGACAGAATTTGAAACACTTATACAAAACCAAGGTCACTTATTAGGTTGTTACTGAAAAACAGTACAGAGACAACAAATTGAAAATTGCATGATAACATAGTTTCAAAATTTCAAAGAAGTAATTACAGTGGATCAGGGGAAGAACTAAGGAAAATCAATAACATTGACTCCAAGCTATAATTTAATTGATATAAAATGTTTTATAGATTGTATATAACTCAGTTGATGATTGCTAAGATGAACAAATCATATAGCAATAAATGCTGGAAATCGTAATCCTAACAAAGAAGGAACAATCTATCGTATATAGTGGTTATGCAAAAAATAAAATTCAAAAGTACTGGAAAGATATACATGAAAATATTTAGGGAATTTTGAAAATAAAATTTGAAATGAAACCCCAGATACTTTTATTACGAATGATTCCTTAGAGTGTAAATGAAAAGTATCATAATTTATTAAGATATATGCTGATAGCAACAAGAATCAATTTGGCATTATGTTGGAAAAAAGAAACCTTGCCAACGATACAAGATTGTGAGAATATGTGGCAATGGAGAAACTGACTGTATATATTCAGAACAGATGTCTAACCAAATTTAAGCAGGAATGGCATCCTTACATACAGTACAACATATTACAGCAAGGCAAGCTAAGACATTTAGAATATGGCTTTTGAAGAAAGAAGTTGATTTTAAAAGCTACTGAAAAAATGATTGAAATATATATAACAAAGTATAAATATCTAAGTAGTAATCAGTGGTTGAGGGGGAAAAATGAAAATAAGGGGTAAGTGCACTATTGAACGCTTCTTTTTTATGATGTATTTTTTCACAACACCCTATCTTCTTGCATCACCATACTTTTGTACAGTGTTTATGCAGTAATAAAACTAATCAAATGCTTTACAAAAAACAATCGCTTTTTCTTTCTTAGCTACCAATAAACCTTGAGAATAGAACCATATGTGGCAGTAGTGCTTTGGATGACCATATATAAGGGCTGTGCCAATTCTTCAAAAGAGGTGCTTTACAATGTACTGTATAGAAGCAAAGCGCCAAATGAATAAGTCAGCTTACAGTGTAGCTATGAGAATCTGGAAAAAGATATGGCTGCTTTATTGTTTTAAAGATAAATCTTTATATGCACTTCTCCATGTTGTGAACTACCTTTTTCATTTGTCCAGACCTAAAGTATGTTATAAGACAGAGCTTTCCAAACTGTGTGTCGCGACACGTTAGTGTGTTGGCTGCAGTGTCTGGGTGTGTCACTGCTGCTGCTGCCTCCAAGCCCTGCCAGGATTCCGCGCAGGTCCTAGTGCCTGCCTTGTGCCTTGCTGCCTCCAAACCTGCTGTGATTCCGCGCAGGTCCTAGTGCCTGCCTTGTGCCCTGCTGTAAGAGTGTGTCGCGAAATGATGCCCTGCTGTAAGAGTGTGTCACGAAATGATGCATGTCTAAAAAGTGTGTCACCAACATGAAAAGTTTGGAAAGCTTTGTTATAAGAACTTGTTTGTGTCTTTAGTGCAGAGCTTTCCAAACTGTGTGTGGCGACACAAAAGTGTGTCGCCACACACAGTCGGCTATGTCGCCACACAACCCGGAAGTGGCAGTGGGGGCGTGCGCGGCGGCGCGCCATCGGTGCTTCCGCGTTTTAGCAGAGGCTGCCGCCGCCATGCACACCCCTGCCCGCACCGGGTTTTCCCGCGGCGACACATGAAAATCCGAAGGCGCCGCGGCGGCACGCAAAGACCAAAAGCGGCAGCAGTGTTTCCGGTTTTTTGCGCGCTGCCGCGGCGGAACTTCCGGGTTTTCCCGCGGCGACACACCAAGGGCGGTTGGTGTGTCGTCGCGGGAAAACTTTGGAAAGCCCTGCTTTAGTGATTTTACGTACCTGAATATTCTGTTGTCCAGATTGATTCATTAGTCTGCTGAAGCTTGCAAAACTAGGCCACCAAGAGGAGTGCTGCAGGTACTTGAAACTGAACAAGAGACAGTTTAGCCAATATGATGCTTATGTTAATATTTTGGGGAAGGAGCAGAGATTAACTTTGTCCCTGAATCAATAAGGATTAAACCTTATTTCTGGAGTGCAAATTCCAGCTAAATAATACTCTCCCTTACTGAAGAGTGAATTAACCTGCCTAAAAGAATTTCTTCTTGACAATTTGAAGGTACAATTTATCTACAATTCCTCTTCACTAGTGGGTCAACAAGAAACATAGCTCTTTGCATGGTCCACAACTATTGACTTCTGAACTTCATGACCACATCCTTCTAGTTCCCTCTAGTGTCCAATTTTTAGTCTTATGTTTTTTTAAAATAATTCAAAACAAAAGCATTTTCCCGTGAGAAAGATTCTTTATAATTAATTCCAAAATCTTATTTCAAATTTATCTGGACACTTAGTCAATTTGTAACTTTCTAAAATCAAAGTTTTAATCACCCTTTTGCTATTTATTCAAAAAAAAATTAAGTCCTTTTTTTTTAATCTGTTCGATCATGTCCAATTCTCCGAGACTGCCTGGACACGTCCCTCCAGTTTTCTTGACAAGATTTCAGAAGTGGTTTGCCATTGCTTCCTTCCTAGGGCTTTATTTATTTATATATTTCGTGTCCAGATCAAACTTTTCTCTACCAAAATGTAGCCACCACCAGAGCTTTGTCATTAGCTTGCTGTAGGTCGTCGACAGTACAAGGCTCCGACAGTAATCGGCACACCATCAGATGCTCCGGGTCTTGGATTTCTCCGCATTCACATAATGTATTGTTGTCAGCCAACAACCCCCACTTAAATAAATTCGTCTTGCACCTTGGTACCCCCACCCTCATCCTATTCATTGTCCTCCAAACTGTATAAGGGAGAGTGTTTCCAGCAGCCATTTCTTCAGTAAAATACTCAAATCGGTGAGCTCATTCCTCCATTTATTATTCGATTCTGTTCTTTGGACCCCTCTAGGGTATTAGTTCTTGCCATAAAGCTCTTTCTAGATTTAAGTCGACGAATTGGAGGAGCATATATGCTCAGAGGGTGACGAGAGTCAGTCTCTTGCTTGCTTCTTTCAGCGTCTGCTTCTACTTCCCTTCTAATCTAAGCAATGCCAACAAGGGGGTATAGTTTATTAACGGGCGTAGGTTTGAGGCATCCTGTCACTATGCACATTGCCTCATTCACAGCGATATCTACTTGCTTCGCATGTGCTGATGTGTTCCATACTGGTGCTGCATATTCGGCAGTAGAGACACTCAAGGCCAGAGCTGATACTCGTAACGTAGCTGGCTGGGCTCCCCATGCATAGTTTGTCACTCGGATGATGTTATTCCTAGCATATACTTTAGCCTTGGTATTCATGCAATGTTGCTTAAAGGAAAGCGTTCTGTCCAATGTAACACCCAAATATTTAGGTGTTGGGCAGTGTTGTAATCTGTTTCCTCTCCACTTAGTATCCAATTCAACCCTTGCATCTCAATTGCGAAGATGAAAGGCACATACTTGAGTTTTGCTTGGATTAGGTTTTTAGTAAGTATTATCATAATACCTCTCCAGTTCTTCTAGAGCTCAAGATAATTTTTCAGCACACTCATCAAAGCTCGGTTCTTGTACGGCCACCGCTGTATCATTCCTAGGGCTGAGAGAGAGTGACTGGCTCAAGGTCACCCAGCTGGCTTTGTGCCTAAGGCAGGACTAGAATTCACAGTCTCTTGGTTTCTAGCCTGATGCCTTAACCACTACACAAAACTGGCTCTCTTTAAGTCCTTAAAGTTTCATTTAAAACTTCTTTCACTAAGGATTGAAAGAAACTCACCTAGTGCTATACAACTTGTCAATCCAAAGGTTCCTAACAGCTGAAAAGCAGTTAACAAGCTATTTCTGGAAGTGATTAGAAAAGTAAGTATGCAAACCCAGTGTCCTTTCAGAGGTGTCAACCACAGTTTGAGCAAGATAGCTATTCCCTTGTCTCCCAGAGCTCTAAACCCATCGGAGGCTGCTGTCATTACTGCTGACTGTGGTCTTCACGTGAGGAGTAATTTGTGGGCAATCTCAAGTCCTCTCATCTGGAGAGGAAATACCTACTCACCGGCTCTTCATTCTCCTGCAGTGTCGGCTCTGCTTTTTGTGGAGCCTTCTTCAGTCTGCCCTTTCTTCCCTAGAAGTCCTGTAGGAAAATAACTTTGGTAGGCTTTCAAGATTATGTTACCTTACTCTATTAGCAATAAAGATATTTCCAGAAATCCAAGTGGTGCTTTTTTCCCGAGTTTGTCAGGAACTCGGGGCTTGAAAGGTAGTGGTGCTTAGTGAATGGCGCCGCTGCTTCTGTGAGGCATGATTTCAGCTTTGGATGAATACTCCATTCCTTCAAAGGCCTCTAGGACCTGATAATGTCAATATCTGGGAGAAAGCAAAGCTGTTCTTCTGAAAATATGCTTTGAAAGATTGGAGGACATGAAAAGCATTGCACAAAGCTATAAGGGAAGAGTGAATTGTTAGATAATTATTTATCAGATAATTTATATGGCCTCCTTACCATCTTTTCAATTAGAAGTCTCCATTAGATTCTGATACATTCAGTATCTTTTGTTGTTTATTCGTTCGGTCGCTTCCGACTCTTCATGACTTCATGGACCAGCCCACGCCAGAGCTTCCTGTCGGCCGTCACCATCCCCAGCTCCCCCACAGTTGAGTCCGTCACCTCCAGAATATCATCCATCCATCTTACCCTTGGTCGGCCCCTCTTCCTTTTGCCTTCCACTTTCCCTAGCATCAGCTTCTTCTCCAGGGTATCCTGTCTTCTCATTATGTGGCCAAAGTACTTCAGTTTTGCCTTTAATATCATTCCCTCAAGTGAGCAGTCTGGCTTGATTTCCTGGAGTATGGACTGGTTTGATCTTCTTGCAGTCCAAGGCACTCAGAATTTTCCTCCAACACCACAGTTCAAAAGCATCTATCTTCCTTCGCTCAGTCTTCCTTATTCCTAGATACTTATTCAGTGTCTAGCCCACTAATATTTTCCCCCTGATCTTTCTTGCTTTGGGGTGTTTGACATATTATCTATTGGCAGCTTATGATTTTTGACTTTGAAGTTTGCATTGTATTTTGACTGTGTTGTAAATACCTTATTGAGAGAGAATGGATAAATACTTTTTAAAATAAAACATGGGGGTCAGATTTTATATCCATTGCTACTTTTTAAACTTATTTTAAATCACCACCAGAATACTAGGGATTTAATATGAAGTGTAATGTGGCCTTGTGATATGTTTGTCTTCTAATTTTGTTGTTTATTCGTTCAGTCGTTTCCGACTCTTCGTGACTTCATGGACCAGCCCACGCCAGAGCTTTCTGTCGGCCGTCACCATCCCCAGCTCCCCAATGGTTGAGTCCGTCGCCTCCAGAATACCATCCATCCATCTTGCTCTTGGTCGGCCCCTCTTCCTTTTGCCTTCCACTTTTCCTAGCATCAGCTTCTTCTCCAGGGTATCCTGTCTTCTCATTATGTGGCCAAAGTACTTCAGTTTTGCCTTTAATATCATTCCCTCAAGTGAGCAGTCTGGCTTGATTTCCTGGAGTATGGACTGGTTTGATATTCTTGCAGTCCAAGGCACTCTCAGAATTTTCCTCCAACACCACAGTTCAAAAGCATCTATCTTCCTTCGCTCAGCCTTCCTTATGGTCCAGCTCTCGCAGCCATAGGTTACTACAGGAAATACCATTGCTTTAACTATGCGGACCTTTGTTGTCAGTGTGATGTCTCTGCTCTTAACTATTTTATCAAGATTTGCCATTGCTCTCCTCCCAAGAAGTAGACGTCTTCTGATTTCCTGGCTGCAGTCAGCGTCTGCAGTAATCTTTGCGCCTAGAAATACAAAGTCTGTCACTGCCTCCACTTTTTCTCCCTCTATTTGCCAGTCATCAATCAAGCTGGTTGCCATAATCTTGGTTTTTTTGAGGTTTAACTGCAACCCAGCTTTTGCACTTTCTTCTTTCACCTTCGTCATAAGGCTCCTCAACTCCTCCTCGCTTTCAGCCATCAAAGTGGTATCATCTGCATATCTGAGATTGTTAATGTTTCTTCCAGCGATTTTAACTCCAGCCTTGGATTCCTCAAGCCCAACACGTCGCATGATGTGTTCTGCGTGCAGGTTGAATAGGTAGGGTGAGAGTATACAACCCTGCCGTACTCCTTTCCCAATCTTAAACCAGTCCGTTGTTCCGTGCTCTGTTCTTACCGTTGCTACTTGGTCGTTATACAGATTCCTTAGGAGGCAGACAAGATGACTTGGTATCCCCATACCACCAAGAACTTGCCACAATTTGTTATGATCCACACAGTCAAAGGCTTTAGAATAGTCAATAAAACAGAAATAGATGTTTTTCTGAAATTCCCTGGCTTTCTCCATTATCCAGCGGATATTGGCAATTTGGTCTCTAGTTCCTCTGCCTTTTCTAAACCCAGCTTGTACATCTGGCAATTCTCGCTCCATGAATTGCTGCAGTCTACCTTGCAAGATCTTGAGCATTACCTTACTGGCATGTGAAATAAGTGCCACTGTTCGATAGTTTGAACATTCTTTAGTGCTTCCCTTTTTTGGTATGGGGATATAAGTTGATTTTTTCCAATCTGATGGCCATTCTTGTGTTTTCCAAATTTGCTGGCATATGGCATGCATCACCTTGACAGCATCATCTTGCAAGATTTTAAACAGTTCAGCTGGGATACCATCGTCTCCTGCTGCCTTGTTATTAGCAATGCTTCTTAAGGCCCATTCAACCTCACTCTTCAGGATGTCTGGCTCTAACTCACTGACCACACCGTCAAAGCTATCTCCAATATTATTATCCTTCCTATACAGATCTTCCGTATATTCTTGCCACCTTTTCTTGATCTCTTCTGCTTCTGTTAGGTCCTTACCATCTTTGTTTTTGATCATACCCATTTTTGCCTGGAATTTACCTCCGATGTTTCTAATTTTCTGGAAGAGGTCTCTTGTCCTTCCTATTCTATTGTCTTCTTCCACTTCCGCACATTGCTTGTTTAAAAATAATTCCTTATCTCTTCTGGCTAACCTCTGGAATTTTGCATTTAATTGGGCATATCTCCCCCTATCACTGTTGCCTTTTGCTTTCCTTCTTTCTTGGGCTACTTCCAGTGTTTCAGCAGACAGCCATCTTGCCTTCTTGGTTTTCTTTTTCTTTGGGACGTTTTTTGTTGCCGCCTCCTGAACAATGTTGCGAACTTCTGTCCATAGTTCTTCTGGGACCCTATCTACTAAATCTAGTCCCTTAAATCTATTCTTCACCTCCACTGCATATTCCTTAGGAATATTAGTGAGCTCATATCTAACTGATCTGTGGGTCTTCCCTATTCTCTTTAGTCTGATTCTAAATTTTGCAATAAGAAGTTCGTGATCTGAGCTACAGTCAGCTCCAGGTCTTGTTTTTACCGACTGTATAGATGTCCGCCACCTTTGGCTGCAAAGGATGTAGTCAATCTGATTTCGGCGTCGACCATCTGGTGAAGTCTATGTATAAAGTCGTCTTTTAGGTTGCTGGAAGAGAGTGTTTGTTATGCACAGTGAATTGTCTTGGCAAAATTCTATCAGCCTATGTCCTGCTTCATTTTGTTCTCCCAGACCATGCTTGCCTGTAATTCCAGGTGTCGTCTGACTACCCACCTTAGCATTCCAGTCTCCTGTAATGAAAATAACATCTCTTTTTGGTGTATTATCCAGTAGGTGCTGCAGATCCTCATAGAACTGATCTACTTCTGCTTCTTCAGCATCTGTGGTTGGGGCATATATTTGGATCACTGTGATGTTAAATGGCTTACCCTGAATTCGAATTGAGATCATTCTATCGTTTTTTGGATTGTATCCAAGCACTGCTTTAGCCACTTTATTATTAATTATGAAGGCTACTCCATTTCTTCTGTGGTCCTCTTGTCCACAGTAGTAGATCTGGTGGTCATCTGATGTGAAGTGGCCCATCCCAGTCCATTTCAGTTCACTGACACCTAAAATGTCTATATTTAATCTTGACATCTCACCAATAACCACATCCAATTTGCCCTGGCTCATAGATCTTACATTCCAGGTTCCTATGGTGTGTTGATCTTTAGAACATCGGATTCGTCGTTCACCACCAGCACCGTCGGCCGCTAGCCGTCCTTTCGGCTTTGAGCTAGCTGCGTCATCACATCTGGGGCTAGTTGAACGTATCCTCTGTTCCTCCCCAGTAGCATTTTGACCATCTTCCGACCTGGGAGTCCCATCTTCCGATGGTATACCGACATATCTTTGGTTGTACTGATCCATTTAGTTTTCATGGCAAGAATACTGGGGTGGGTTGCCATTACCTTCCCCAGGGATCGTATTTAGTCTGACCTCTCTGCCACGACCTTCCCGTCTTGGGTGTCCCTTCACGGTTTAGCTCATGGTTTCATTGAGGTGCTCAAGCTCCAGCACCACGACAAGGTAACGATCTCCTTTGCTGGAGTTGTCTTCTAATACTGTGGGTTAAATGTCAAGTTTTCTTGTTGATCAATTGTAGATTTTTCAGCATCTCATTTTGTCATATATAGTAACTATTATATATTTGAATAGAAAATGATACCTTTTACAGTAACAATTTTCTGTTCTTTATTTCCCCAAAAGTTACTGAGCCGAAAAGACAAAGCTTCTTTTGACAAACTGGAATACGTAATGAGCAAAGAAGATAATTATAAAAGACTTAGAGACTATATTAGTAGCTTGAAGATGACTCCTTGTATTCCTTATTTAGGTAAGATAAATACTTTAATTTTTTTTGTTAATCAGTTAGAATATTGATACTGAATGCAGTCTGTGAACTTAAAACTTAAAGTTTTATCATTGCTTGTTTCTGTTTAAAGAGAGTATCTTGTGACTTAAGTTTAAAATTCATTCTCTGTTCAACATGAAGTAACATAATAAAGCTTGTGTCGTAGAGCTGCTTTAGTCCCCTGACTTGCCTACAGAGGCCACTGGTGATCAGGCTCTGCTACCTGCCTGAGGGCTAAGGCAGTTTCACCAGCTGAGGTTTCCTTGGTTGTTTACTAAACCTGTGTTCTTGGACACGGTGCTTTTAATTTTTGTTACTAATGTCTGGATTTTGCGTATAATATATTTAAATGTCTTTGAGCATATGCAGAATACTATACATTGAAGAACTTGACATGACAAATAGGCATGTTAAGAGTTCAATAGGTTAACATTTGAATTTTAATTAAATTTCAGCACTCAAAAGAAAAAAGCAGGAGGCTAATTTTTTTACCACATTCCTCTTGTGACATCATCATTGCTGCTATCATCCTTGGGGCAAATTTTGTTGTTTTTTTTTAAAAAAGAGCATACATACACACACACACACACACACACACACACACACACACACACGGACAACTAAGCAACAGTCACTCTCAGAATACAAAATCCAGTCCTAGTTTTCCCATTTCCTATCTAACAACTCTCCACAGAAATACTATGTTTGTCCTACATGCAAAATTCTGTGCATATAGACTTATGTTTTTGTAATAGTTCTTCCTTTCTGGTAACAAGAATACCCACAAATTAGCTTGGAGTAATAGCCAATATCCATGACATTTACTGATCCCTGCCTTTGAGAGGTTCCTTTTGCTGCAATTGGACTTTTGCAGGGCACTAGAAATGAAGAATATTCCTGGCACATCTTGAAAAATCTTTCAGTAAAAATGGAAAGTGCAAAATGTACTCGGAATGTGCAAAGTATTTCAAATTCAAAATATTTTGAGCTTGGAACATTTTGGATGCACATTGAAGCTACACTTCTTGCCTCCAATAAATTACCTAGAAAGCAGTGCATTTCTACTATGCTGAGCACATAATATTTACACCATTGATGAACAAGTGAGTGATATTCATGCTACTGATGAACAAGCGAGTGGATTTGCCAAACATGAAGATAAAAGTAGAAAAGTTTTACTATATTACTCTTGTGGATCCTAACCTTCTTAGTTATTCTCATGCCTTTTATAGTAAAACAGTTTCCAAAACTGAAATGAAATGCTATATATGTACATGATTTTAAAAGTGGTTCTATGTAGTTGCATACCATATGGTAATTACTCTGTAGATTTATTATAGGACTGTATAAAGACCAATCCACACTGAGAGCTGAAGTACATTGCTTCATTCAATCTATGTGTAGTTTACTCTAAATATGATATGGAAAAACTGTTCAATAGTGATAGATTCCAAAAAAGGGATTTTAGTAAAGAATTCAAGTTCTCCTGTCTTCAACAGAACTTCTGTGTAAGAGATAGTGGTCACTTATAAGCTAGTTATTTTTAAATCATTAAACTGCTGCAAATGCTGTAGAATGCTGTAAAATAATGCAAAAAGAATATCATTATGGTAGTTTATGGTGGGGAGGGCAATATACTGCAGATAAATATGTGACAAGTGAAATATATCTGTGAATTAGCATAATATTGTAATGGAAACAAACACACTTTTAATACTCCTTTATATACATGTTCAGTACAGACTATATTTTAAAAGTTTGAATAGGCTTGCAAATTTTTGATATATGTGATAACCATCATAAAAAATTGAAAACCAATTGTATTAAGATAAGTGGAGAAGAACCACTGGCCCAGGAGGTCTTAGGAGTGTAATAAACTTATTTTTCTCCTGCCCCTTCCCCATTTCTCTACAGCAGAGCTTTCCAAACTGTGTGTCGCGACATAAAAGTGTGTCGCCACACACAGTCTGGTGTGTCGCCACACAACCCGGAAGCACTGATCATCATCAGCGCTTCGGGTTTTCCCGCGGCAACACACCAACTGCAGCGCGCAAAACCCGAAAGCGCAGCAGCACTTCCGGGTTTTTGCGCGCTGCCGCACTTCCGGGTTTTCCCGCGGCGACACACCAACACCGGTTGGTGTGTCGCCGCGGGAAAAACTTTGGAAAGCCCTGCTCTACAGCCTTATGTCTCTCTCTTTCTCTCAGGCGGGGAGGGGACTTCTACTGCCTTTAGGCTTAAGCAATTGATATTTCAAAATCTATTGGTATCAGTGGAAGAAACTGAATTCCTGTATGGGTGTAATTTGGAGAATGACACAACATAGAGGGAGGAGTGCATTACCTGAAAATCTCCCATTAATGATAGTTAAACTTAGAAATAATTTTTCCATTGTCCTTAATAGGGTTTTCTAGAAGTCTGCAAATTATTTTGAGCACAAAATTTCATGAAAAGTTACACCTTAAATGTAAACTTGGCTGCTCTGAATGTTTTGGTGGAATTTGAAGTTTGAGCTCAAAATGCTTCCAAAATGCTCTTAAGAACCTACTTGAATGTCAAAATGGAACATTTCATGAAATTTGTACTTGAATCCTTTCAAAATGAAACAACTTGAATACCCGTTGTTCTTTCTAAGCTTAATACCTGTATAAGTGAGTTTTTCAGGGTACCATAAATGGACAGAAAAGGCTTTAACCTACAATTTTATTTGTACTGTTATATTATTTTTATTATTTTATTATTTTATTATTTTCTATCCCGCCTTTATTATTCTAATAAATAACTCAAGGCGGCGAACATACCTAATACTCCTTCCTCCTCCTATTTTCCCCACAACAACAACCCTATGAGGTGAGTTGGGCTGAGAAGGAGTGACTGGGCCAAGGTCACCCAGCCGGCTTTCGTGCCTCAGGCGAGACTCGAACTCACAGACTCCTGGTTTCTAGCCCAGCACCTTAACCACTAGACTAAACTGGCTCTTTATAGCTTATTTTACTCCAATTATAACTGTTTTGTTCTGTTCTGCTGGTCAATGACCAAATTAAAATGACTGACAAAAAAGGATTAACCCATTTTTATATAACTGATATAAATGATATAGATAAATGATATAGATGATCTCTGGCGGGAGCGAAATGGAGGGAGTGCATCCATTCTCGCACTCTTGGACCTCTCAGCGGCTTTCGATACCGTTGACCACGGTATCCTTCTGGGGCAGCTCAGCGAGTTGGGGGTGGGCGGCGTAGTCTTGCGCTGGTTCACCTCCTTCCTCCAGGGCCGTTCCCAGTCGGTGGTAATAGGGGAGGAGATCCGACCCTCGAGCCCTCTTGTGTGGGGTGCCGCAGGATTCGGTTCTCTCTCCTCTCCTATTTAACATCTACATCAGGGCTTTCCAAAGTGCCGCCGCTGGCGACACACCAGCGGCGGCATGCATGGGGGGCATGCGGCGGCGCGCGTGTGCATGGCGGCGGTGGCAGCCTCCGCTAAAACGCGGAACCACTGATCCCGCGCCGCTGCTGCCGCCGTGCGCGCGCACGCCGCCGCTTCCGGGTGGTGTGGCGACACACAGTTTGGAAAGCTCTGATCTACATGAAGCCGCTGGGGGAGATCATCCGTCACCACAGGATGAAGTATCATCAATACGCTGATGATACTTAGTTGTATATCTCCATCCCAGGTGAGGGAAGTGATGCAGTCGATACCCTGTCTCAGTGCCTGGGGGCTGTAAGGGCCTGGATGGGGAACAACAGGCTTCAGCTGAACCCTGGTAAGACTGAGTGGCTGTGGATTGATGGCCTCTCGGTTTCCAGAAAATTGTCATCTTTAACTCTGGATGGGGTGGCACTGCCCCATTCAGATTCAGTGCGGAACTTGGGGGTCCTCTTGGACTCACGACTGCTGCTCGAAGAGCAGGTGGCAGTCATAGCCAGGAGGGCCTTTGCACAACTTTGGGTTGTGCGTCAGTTACGCCCCTTCCTGGATCAGGAGGCCCTCCGAACAGTCACTCATGCCCTTGTCATCTCCCATATAGATTATTGCAATGCGCTTTACATGGGGCTACCCTTGAAGAGTATCCGGAAGCTTCAGCTGGTCCAGAATGCAGCCACGTGGGCAGTTACGGGTGCGATAAGATCAGCTTATGTAACACCACTGCTGCACGAGCTGCATTGGGTACCAGTTTGCTTCCGGGTCCAATTCAAGGTGTTGGTTATCACCTTTAAAGCCCTACATGGCATGGGGCCAGGATACCTGAGGGACCGTCTCATCCTGATTACATCTACCCGCCCCACCTGGTCATGCAGAGAGGGCATGCTTCAGACCACATCAATGAAGGAATTTCATTTGGCGAGGTCCAGGAGATGTGCCTTCTCTGCGATAGCACCCGCCTTGTGGAATATCTTGCCCCCGGAGGTGAGACAGGCGCCTTCGCTCCTGGCCTTCAGAAAGTCCTTAAAGACCTGGTTCTGTTGCCTTGCTTGGGACAAAGGAAGTAATAGTTCCTCCTGGGGGTGGTTAGCCCCATAATACCCTCCTTTTTTAAAATCTTCCTATCCTCTGGATTCTTATCTCATCTATTTATTATTATACTGTATTTTTAAGTGTATAGGTTTCTTAATATTAATTTTAATGTTGTAAACTGCCCAGAGTCTACTGTCGTGGAGATGGGCGGTGATAAATTTGAATAATAAATAATAAATAAATAACTGCTATCCCACCTCCCACCCCTGCATTTAGCTTAGAAAAATGAAAAACAAATCTTACACTTAGGCTCTGTGGGTATAGATCAGTGTAATCAGAACTTTGAGAAATAACTATGCAATGGAAGTTTCTGTACACTGAAACAAATTTAAAGAATACCTAATGTAATCCATTAATGTTACCCTTACAAATGGTATTTAATTATTTGGGTTTTCCTTTTTTTTTTTTTTTGTAGTCCAAAAGTCATGTGAAATATTTTCCAAAAACTGTATTTGGCAATAAGAGATGGAGTATAGTCATGGCTATTAATACATAGTCTAATGTGTTAGATTAAATAGCAACATTTAAGATATTGGAAGTACTATTTTGCAGGTATTCCCCATCTCCTGAAGCATAGTACTGGAATATTCTGAATATTTTTTGACAGATAATATCTATATATACAGTACTTTAATTCTAACTATAGCACATTTTCTAAATGCATTACTCAGTCATTAAATACTGCTGAAATCAATTTGATTTATTTCACAGAACATGTCTAGTACACTGTACTTTATAAACAACATAAATTAAGTAGTTTGTAACTCCTGAAACAGTTCAGTTCCTTAATGAGTACATAACCTTATTTCTTAAGTCTTAACTCCAATTTGTAACAGGATTAATAACATTGGTCTACAGTACAGTGTTGTAGAAATGCTACCAATTTTGGATTTGAATTTCAAAATAATGTGTGATTTCTGATCCAGAGGCAGCAGGATTTCCTTGGCCTAAGAAAGTCGTGCTCTAAAATACAAGTAGTCCTTGGTTAACAACCACTTGTTCTGTGACCGTTCGAAGTTATGACAGTTGCAGCATTCCTGATTGCGATTTGCGACCTTCCCTTCTGGCTTCCCACAAGCAAAGTCAATGGGGAAGCTGAGAGGGAAGGTCGCAAGTTGCTCGGGTAAGTCTTCCTCCCCCACGCACCCTCCCCCAGTCCCTCTGCACTTGCACCACATGTCGCTGGCCACCTGCACACCCTCGCGCACCCTCCCCAAGCCTTGCTGCACTCACGCCATGCCTCCCCCACCACTTGCACACTTTCTCCCACCTGGCAGCAGCCACCCCAAGCCCCACCACACTTGTGCCATGCCTCCCACACAACTTACACACCCTCAAACCCAGCAGCAGCCACCCCAAGTCCCTCCACGCTCACGCCACACCTCCCCCACCGCTTGCGCACCCTCTCCCACCTGGCAGCAGCCACCCCAAGCCCCACCGTGCTCGCGCCACACCTCCCCTGCCACTTGCACACCCTCTTCCACCTGGCAGCAGCCACTTGTCTGCCTGCCGGCCTGCTTGCAAACTGCCTGGAACTTGCAACTTCCTGCTGGCTTCCCCACTGACTTTGGTTGTTGGAAGCCGGCAGGAAGTTGCAAGGAGCTGCTCGCTTAACGACTCACGATCCTAGCTTAACGACGGCAACAGGGACTGCAGGGATTGCTGTCGCTAAGCAATGTGGTCACGTAATGTCACGCTTTACCATCACATCGCAATGGAAATTCTGGTCCCAATTGTCGTCGTTACTTGAGGACTACCTGTAGTAACCATTGACATATTGAAATGATTTTATTTGATGCAAAATACAGATGCAAAACTAGAGTTTCTTTCCTTTTTTTGGTCTGTTTTGTGACTCGTGTATAAAAAGGTAAAGGTTCCCCCCGCACATTTGTGCAGTCGTGTCCGACTCTAGGGGCCGGTGCTCATCTCCGTTTGTTAGCCGAAGAGCCAGCGTTGTCCGAAGACGCTTCCACGGTCATGTGGCCGGCATGACGCACGCGGAACGCTGTTACCTACCCACCGAAGTGGTACCTATTCATCTACTTGCATTTGCATGCTTTCGAATTGCTAGGTTGGCAAGAGCTGGGGCTAGTGCGGGAGCTCACTCCGCACGCAGGGCTAGGGATTCGAACCTCCGAACTTGCGATCGACAAGCCTGGCGTCTCTTTTGTGACTCACTGTGTATATGCATCTCTAAACAGTTTTTTTATATATATTCAGGTCTCTGAAATAAAAATTGAAATAGTTTTAATAGTATGAGAATGAATTTTGTGCTTTTATTGTTTTAATTGTTGATTTTATTGTAAACCGCCCAGAGTTCCCCTTCAGGGGAGATGGGCAGTGATAGAAATGTGAACAATAAATAAATTGATTTACCCACTTAAGAAAAATATTTCATACTTGAGCTTTAAAGTTCAGCCATATTACATCCATTAATTTCTCTTCCTGATCTTGAAAAACTGGTAAGTTTAATAGCTGCAGTTAAAACTCGTATCTTATATGAAGACAGAATTATTTTAAATGCAGCCTTCAGTTTTACTCTGTGAGTAATTAGAATGTATATAATTAATATATATATTGTAGTAAGAATTGTTTAAAAGAATACTTTGTAGAGCTCTCCAAAGAAATCTTGAAAAATGTCATCTGCTTCAAATTCAAGGATTATTTTTTTAAAGACTTTTGGGAAGTCTCAGTCAATAGGTCTAATCATCATCTGAACTGCTTTCAGGGAATATGAACCTCCTCTGTATTCGGCCCAAAAAATCCCATCCTGATGGTTGCTTCTGTAGTGTCCTCCTCTATACCATACTCCATTGAGATTAGAATGAGCACAAGCATTGTACCACCAACCTCCTTTATGAAAGTGGGCACAATTTCCTGCAGAGAGAAGCAAAACGTTAAGATAAATTTCACATCACAAAACAACGTACCTTAGTATTCTTTGTAATTTACCCCAATACAAAAGTCAGAGAAGGGTGGTATTACTAAATAAGTTATACATCCAACTGAAGTTATACGTCCTCATTTTAATGAAGGTCTGTTTGTTCTGATGAAGAAACTTCTATCTTAATGAGGAAAACAGTAATTTTTAGGCAGCTCTGTATTATAATACAACAAACTAGTCCTGCCTTAGGCATGAAAGCCAGCTGGGTGACCTTGGGCCAGTCACTGTCTCTCAGCCCAACTCACCTCACAGGGTTGCTGTTGTGGGGAAAATAGGAGGAGGAAGGAGTACTAGGTATGTTTGCCAGCTTGAGTTATTTATAAAAATAGTAAAGGCGGAATAGAAAATTAAATAAATAAATAATACCACAAACCTTCAAGTGATTCCCTTTTTGAATATTTGTCTCCTGCATAGAGGCAGGGATACTGAACCATTAAATGAAAAGAAATAGAGAAAAAAGCAATAATGGGTCATTTAGGTCAAATAGCCTAGCAAGGTAGCACAAACAAGAAATGGAACTTAACAACTAGTGAATGTGCTGGAATAGAATTCTTGGAAGGTTTGCTGTCAAAAAGAGGGAGATATAAAGAGTGAGTGTGCAGTCTTAGACACTTTGCATCACTCAGACATTTACCTTTTTTACTGGTCGAAGAATAATTGGATGAGGGGAGTACCCAGAAAGTTCTGCTTAGAGGTCCTCCAATGCATTGTACAGGTACTAAGGGATGATGATTCCCAAGTTCCATTTATCTTATGGAAGCTTATTTCCATTTTCAAATAAGGAAGAATTTGTTATATCTGGTAATTATAGTGTATTTTCATTAAAAAATGGTATGCCCCTAAAAGTGTATTTGTTCTGTCAGTTTCTATAAGTTTCTTTGTCCTACTTTTAGAGTAAAGAATTATGGGGAATAAATTGTCCACGTCAATGCTTTTATTTTATTTTTCACATGGAAAAAGAGGTACTTGCAGGCCAGCTGCCTGACAAGAAAGCAAGTTTTAGGTAATCAACTAATTGATTTGTAAAGTATCTTTAGCTCTTAGGAAAAATTAAAACCATAAAATTTATGTCTTTGGCTGTTAATCGTTCCAAAGTTACTTTTGATAGTTGAATTAAAGTGAACATTACAAAGCACAATTCTGTATAAGCATTTGCAGCTCTTTTTAAAGTCCAAAGAATTGAATTAAATCTGGGGAAAATCAGATCACCACAAAGCTTATTATCTATAGAGCTTATTTTATATATTGTGATGTCTGAGTGTAGTATACTTTCACATAAGCAATCAGTTTATTACAGCCTTAAGGCCAGATACAATAAAATAGCTAATAGGAGAAGTTTGTGTGTGTGTGTGTAATACCGTGTATCAGAAAAACAATAAGTATAATAGGATCTAAAAAATAATTAAGAACAGATATAATACAATAAAACAGAATAAAATAGTATTATAAGAAGTTCCAAACTTAATTAATGGTGTGGCATATTGTATAGATGGTAGCACAAAACTGGGGGACTTGGGAAGATATTTTTGAGTCCTTTTCTGAAAGAAGTAACATTAAGTAGCAATCATACTGCCTACCCAGAAATTTCTTCAAGTTCCAATGCTCTGGTTTCTCTTCAGATGGTATAAATCTTTTGCCTTTTTCACATAGTAAGAACAGATACTTTCCCATGAGAAAAGGCCTGGAAGCCCAATATTTACTCTCTTCGTAGTAAATGCTAGCTCTAAGCATATGATTTTGTCATTGCCAAAAGTAACATACAAGTTGCACATATCTTTGGATCATCCTGCTTGAAGATATTTTTATGTTAAATACAGTATTAAACTTTTGCAGAGTTGTCTATCTTTCATCAGAATTGTTTCCTGAGTTTAGCCAGAATAAGAAATATGTACAGTAGATCTAAACAGTATTATTTCCTACCTGTGTGCATGTCTCTATCTCTGTCCAGTGTTGTAAATTGTTTTCCATTGTGCCATATCATGGAATCACCAGCATTCCCTTGATAAGTGCCTAAACGCAGTCGATAGTATTCACTTTCTGGCTCCAGTCGGAAACTGCTGTATTCTGCATAGACCTTCTTATTACTCCAATCTTCTAATTCAATCAGAAGTCTGTAATTATCCTGATTGGAGAGCAAGTAAATGTTTTCCAGTCCCAGCCAGTATTCCCCAGCAACATTTCCAAACCCTTTCTGTAAACAAAGCAGAATTCTGATTAAATTGTCTTCCATTTCTCATATAGAAAGTTTTAATATATAATCAATATATGATAGATATACCTTTGATGCTCTAAAAGTATTGAAAAAAATTCAATCATTAATTCACTTTTGAGCATAAATATAGATTTGTGGACAGTTCACAGATAGACCCATTGGTCATCATCTTCTCTCCATCACTCTTTGGTAGAGGAGGCATGAAGTATTCGGGCCACATGCAGTCTCTCTGAGACTTAAGTGTGGTTTCCAGAATGTTGTTTGGATTTGCCACTTGATTCTGGCAATGAAGCAGCTTGCTCCCAATTTGCATACACTATTTTGCACACGTAAAGATTGTGAGTTCTAGTCCCACCTTAGGCATGAAAGCTGGCTGAGTGACTTTGGGCAAGTCACTCTCTCTCAGCCCTAGGAAGGAGTCAATGGCAAACCACTTCTGAAATCTTGCCAAGAAAACTGCAGGGACTAGTCCAGGCAGTCGCCAAGAATCAGATACGATTGAACAGCAGAAAATATATATAACCACCCAGGGTCCCTCCTTGTGGGGGAGATGGGCGGGATATAAATGTGACAAATAATAATTTATATAGCGCATGCTTTTGCTGCCTTTATTTTTCATGGCTTCATTTCTCTATGTGCTGTTCAGCTTTTCTGGTTTCCAACATTCCACACTGTAAATCACAGTTTACTAACAGATACCCTAAGTTCTAAAAGCAAGCTGATCTGCTGTTATGTAGCCACTCAGTAACCACTGGTAGTGAGAAACTGTAGCCTGTCAATATTGGTTGAGGGAGAATTCTTAGCATTGTTAGAATTTGTACCAGTAAAAATGTTTGTACAATACTCAGTCCTGGAAAAATGATTTGATTAAAATGGTTTGAAATCAGGTAATGGGTGGGAAATTAATACTTGCTATATTTAGTATTTAGGGGGCATGGTGGATCAGCGGGTAAGACGCCAGGCTTGTCGATCGGAAGATTGAAAGTTTGGAGGTTCGAATCCCTAGCCCTGCGTGCGGAGTGAGCTGCACTCACCCCAGCTCTTGCCAACCTAACAATTCGAAAGCATGCAAATGCAAGTAGATTAATAGGTACCACTTCCGTGGGTAGGTAACAGCGTTCCGCATATGTCATGCCGGCCACATGACCATGGAAGCGTCTTCAGACAATGCTGGCTCTTTGGCTAAGAAACAGAGATGAGCACCGGCCCCTAGAGTCGGACACGACTGCACAAATGTGCGGGGGGAACCTTTACCTTTACCTATATTTAGTATATATGATTTTTGTAATTAAGTACTGGGGAGTCATGCATGAAGGAAATTCACTGTGTTGGATTCATGAATGGGGAATTACTTAGTGAGAAAATTTATTACTTAATGATGAGTAATTTGAATATGAAAGATGATCCAGCCAGTATTTTTGCTCTGTGCTTCCTTTTTTCTTGCAGCCAACACATTTCCTAAGGGCATATCTTAGTATGCTGTATGCTGCTGTGCTCCAAATAAGTTGTTCATCTCTGCTGTAGCATCTCCACAACTTGCCCCATGTCCTGCCATGATTCACATGTATATATGCTATCAACACTTCGTACATCATTGCTTGATGGTAGATTGCAAAGTCCATCGTAGAAGAATGTTTTCCATTCTAGAGAGAAGGGGCAGCACCTCTTTAAGATGTTTGCAACTTTGCACAAATATTGTTTAAACAATTACTTGTAGGCAAAGAAGAGTTATGAGATAAAATCATAATTTGTTCATGATAAGCTGTGTTCAGGATTGTGCTCTGAAACTAATTCAACTGTGTGGTGCTCTTATTTATTTGTGTGAAATTTACAATAAACTGCCTAACAGAATCAAAAGGTAAGACACTACTCAAAGAATCACAATACTGATTTCCATAAAGCTGGCAGGAAGGGGAAGTGAGAATAGATTATACAGTAGTGATGTGTAAATTATATGAAACCCCATATCTTTGATGCTTGCCACACAAATGCTGAACCAGCACATAAAATTCTCCTATTTAAATAATTCCACATGGATTTTTTTTTATGCATATATGCCAGCAGTCCAATTCCTGGCTCTGCAGATGTGTTGGAATCTCACCAACTGTGGTGATTGACAGGAAAGTTGTAATCCAGCAAATTGGGAGGGTAATGGGATGGGGAAGGTTTATATTAACAGTGCACTATAAATTGTCCCCTAGATACTTTTTTATGGTTACCTTATAATTGTCCCAGTTTGTGAAGAAGTTCACAGAACCATCTGTTCTTTTTTGAATAACTGTCCAGCCCCCAGGATCAAGGCTGTTCTCACACCATAACTGCACTGGTCCATTACTGTTTTCAGTCTTGATCATATAAATCCCACTGCTGGAATAGCCAGTTTGTTTGGCTTGATGACAGTCTTTGAATGGGCCTTTTGAAAACAATTTAACATTTAAAAAATATCCATAGTTTTGCACTGATACACTGACATGTATAAAAGAGACATTATTAAATACCATTATGTTTTCTTTTGTAACAGACATTCTAGTTTCCTTTTTTCACACTGTACCTTGACAACTTTTAGTTGTATGATTAGCATTTTCAGACTACTTTAAGATTACTGATTTTGACATGATTGCTAAGATATTCAGTAGAATTTGAAATGAAATAACTTATTATCTTAATAAAATATAATCCTCTTAAATGTGTTTTTAAAATGAGCAAATAATCAGATAATTTCCATGCAGTATTTCAAGCTTAATAAACTAATGTAATTATATCTGTATGCTACTATTCATATCCTTTCTCTTTTTAGGCTAATCCCAAATTTATTTTGTTGTTTGGCATCCAATATTAAAACACTGTTTATTATCTTGGATATCACAAAAAACTGCTTTACATTAGGATTGTGCATCTGTTTCAAACAGATGGGAGGGATTCTGCCCACTTTTTATTTCAGACATATACTTCTGGATTTACCCGTTTCTCAAACCTCGTTCCAAGTTTTGCTCCCTACTTTGTGTGGTGAAGCTTACTTTGGTCTTGCCCAGGCAAAGTAGAAGTTAGTTTTGACAGCATGCACAAATGTGATAAGCTTTAAAAAAATTACGATTCTTTGTGGAGGTCACAACTGACAGTTTAAGAAACCCTGCCATAAGGTATATTTTCTTTCTTGGGTGAATGAATGGCAAGTTTTAGTTACTGAGGCTTGACTTCATGGGTCATCTTGGAATTGGCATATATGACAGTTGTCATAAATTGGTGGGTGTTAGGGTCCACATATGGTTGGAATTTTCTTTCCTTCTACATTACTTAGGGAATTATTGCATGTGGTACATATCAGTTCTTGTTAAATTAATGTTATGGGAGAATCCAAACTTAAAAACAATAAAAACATTCTTTTGTTGAGAATGTGAGTGGAATGTGGGATGTATATCTCAGAGCAATTGATATTATTATATTATTATATTATTTGTAATTATTATTTGAAGAGTTGCGACATAAATATGATTTGTCAAAAAGTGCAGTTTGGTAATATATTCAGTTCTGTATGTATGTATGTATGTATGTATGTATGTATGTAATATGTATGTATGTATGTAATGTTTGTAATGTATGTATGTATTTATTGGACTTATATAGTCCAATAAATCCAATTATAAATTCACATTTATTATGTTCATTAGAAACCTTACCTCTATAAATAATAATATAGGAGAAAATTAATGGATTTAGTTAAAACTTGGAAAAAGTATTTCACATATTATTACTGTTCTGGAAGAATTATTGTTTTTATAAATATTTAATTAAATAATGATGGTCAGAAATTAACAGACAACAAAAACGAATACTGCTTACTTTTATGATTGCAAAAATACAGAGATACTGCGAAGTTGGAAAGATAACCATTCTCCAAGGCCTGAAAAATTTCTCTCTTTCTATCTTTGAAGAAGTTTTTTATCACCAGGACCCCTCAATTAAATGACAGTTTAGAAGTACTATTTCATATATGTAGGAGTAGTTATAATTAAAGTATTTCTTTTATTTGTTTTTAGATTTATTTTTTGTTGTAAGTTTTTGTTGAGTTTTTTTCTCATGCCTTTGTCTTTTTTCCTTTTTTGCAAATAAAAAAAGTGTGCATTAGATTCACATCAATCATAAATAATAACTCAAAGTGGACTTTTTCTGACCGAATCTGTGATTATATGAAGCAAAATGAGAACCCTATAAAGGATCTCAAACTGAACTGTAAAGTTTTGTTAGGACTCTCAAGAAATTTGTTTTGAATTCTTAGTGCTACAGAAAGGAAGAAACTGTGTCTATAGCATCATTCCTGAGCGGTTTCTAATCACAGTATTTTTAAAAACTGTCTTCCAGCAACACATTTAATTATGTCAAACATCAGGAAGACGCTCCTGTTAGTGTTTTATAATTTTATTACCTTGTCAAGAAACACTTCTATAAAATTTTAATTTGCATCACTAAGAATGTGTGAATTATACTGCATATTCTGTATGTTAACACATAGAGCAGTGCTTTCCAAACTGCCGCCGTTGGTAACACACCAACGGTGGCGGCCGCGGCCTCGTGCTTTCTGCTAAAACGCAGAAGCACTGATGGCTCGCTGCTGCTGTCACTGCCGCCGCCGCACACCCCTGCCACCACTTCCGGGTTGTTTCGCGACACTAAACTGTGTGCGACACACAGTTTGAAAAGCTATGTCATAGAGGGTTACAAAGAGTTTGGAGGAAGGCCAAAGACGAACAGCCTTAATTGTGTCATGCCCCTGCCTCTGATCCATGTCAGCAACCAGTAGATTGCTGATAATTGCTACAGCCTTCGCTATCTCCCAGTATATCCTTTCATGTCTCTACCCACTCCAAAATAACTGCACTTGTTTTTTCAGAGAGCACATCTATATTGTGCCCTTTTCATTAATATGACCCATTAAATTGTGATTTCATTAACATGACCCTTTTATGTGGATTGGTAAATCATTCCCCCCACCCAAGTTGTGAAGGCTGAAATTCTGTAGGGTTTATGCCCATAGAAGGGCATAGATGTGCTATGCCTGCACAGTTTACACTGTATGTGTTGCCCCATTCATTAATATTTGCTGTGGTAAATCTGAACATCAGGGTCTTAAATGACCACTAGTTGTGTTCCCTTGTTTTTTAGATCTAGCATTTCATTTGTTTGTTTATTTGTTTTATCATTTTATTATTTCTTTTGGCTTCTACTAAATGATTCTTTATATCAGCTGGTTTATTTTGAATAGTTTGTTGTTCATTCTTCTTTGAATGCTTGTTGAAGTGGCTAGCTGTAACAAATGACAGATTCACTCTGGAAGGATGTAACATGCAAGAAAAAAATAATGTCATTGACAGCAAAATTGTAAATAGCGCAATAGAGGGCTTAGATAAGACTTAGACTATTATTTCAGTTTTTTCATCAATAGCTACTCTATAGTATTTGTGGTTTTTCATCGTTAAAATAAATTTAGCTTTTGTTATTGTAGAAAAAAGTAGATTGAAAACATGATTCCATGGCATGCTCCCAACAATACTTCCAAGATCCCCTTCCCGGAACATTTGTATCCATTTGATGTCACCATGTCCTCCCCTGCTCCTTTTACAGAGACATCCTCAATATCCTTATTCTCCTACTATGTTTTGATTGCCAGCTGGAGCCATTGAGGCTCAACACAGCTTATGCCTAACTATTATACTTCTGTTGTTAATATAGTTATTCAAGTTTTGTTGCCACAGTCTATCCTTTAACCTTCTAGAAGGCATAGTACAGGCTTTGATTTATACCTGTCTAATAGCTCCAGCAAAGGAGATCGTTACCTTGTTGTGATGCTGGAGCTTGAGCACTTCAATGAAACCATGAGCTAAACCGTGAAGGGACACCCAAGACGGGAAGGTCGTGGCAGAGAGGTCAGACTAAATACGATCCCTGGGGAAGGTAATGGCAACCTACCCCAGTATTCTTGCCGTGAAAACTAAATGGATCAGTACAACCAGAGATATGTCGGTATACCATCGGAAGATGGGACTCCCAGGTCGGAAGATGGTCAAAATGCTACTGGGGAGGAAAAGAGGATACGTTCAACTAGCCCCAGATGTGATGACGCAGCTAGCTCAAAGCCGAAAGGACGGCTAGCGGCCGACGATGCTGGTGGTGAACGAATCCGATGTTCTAAAGATCAACACACCATAGGAACCTGGAATGTAAGATCTATGAGCCAGGGCAAATTGGATGTGGTTATTGGTGAGATGTCAAGATTAAATATAGACATTTTAGGTGTCAGTGAACTGAAATGGACTGGAATGGGCCACTTCACATCAGATGACCACCAGATCTACTACTGTGGACAAGAGGACCACAGAAGAAATGGAGTAGCCTTCATAATTAATAATAAAGTGGCTAAAGCAGTGCTTCGATACAATCCAAAAAATGATAGAATGATCTCAATTCGAATTCAGGGTAAGCCATTTAACATCACAGTGATCCAAATATACGCCCCAACCACAGATGCTGAAGAAGCAGAGTAGATCAGTTCTATGAGGATCTGCAGCACCTACTGGATAATACACCAAAAAGAGATGTTATTTTCATTACAGGAGACTGGAATGCTAAGGTGGGTAGTCAGACGACACCTGGAATTACAGGCAAGCATGGTCTGGGAGAACAAAATGAAGCAGGACATAGGCTGATAGAATTTTGCCAAGACAACTCACTGTGCATAACAAACACTCTCTTCCAACAACCTAAAAGACGACTTTATACATGGACTTCACCAGATGGTCGACACCGAAATCAGATTGACTACATCCTTTGCAGCCAAAGGTGGCGGACATCTACACAGTCGGTAAAAACAAGACCTGGAGCTGACTGTAGTTCAGATCACGAACTTCTTATTGCAAAATTTAGAATCAGACTAAAGAGAATAGGGAAGACCCACAGATCAGTTAGATATGAGCTCACTAATATTCCTAAGGAATATGCAGTGGAGGTGAAGAATAGATTTAAGGGACTAGAATTAGTAGATAGGGTCCAGGAAGAACTATGGACAGAAGTTCGCAACATTGTTCAGGAGGCGGCAACAAAAAACGCCCCAAAGAAAAAGAAAACGAAGAAGGCAAGATGGCTGTCTGCTGAGACACTGGAAGTAGCCCAAGAAAGAAGGAAAGCAAAAGGCAACAGTGATAGGGGGAGATATGCCCAATTAAATGCAAAATTCCAGAGGTTAGCCAGAGGAGATAAGGAATTATTTTTAAACAAGCAATGTCCAGAAGTGGAAGAAGACAATAGAATAGGAAGGACAAGAGACCTCTTCTAGAAAATTAGAAACATCGGAGGTAAATTCCAGGCAAAAATGGGTATGATCAAAAACAAAGATGGTAAGGACCTAACAGAAGCAGAAGAGATCAAGAAAAGGTGGCAAGAATATACGGAAGATCTGTATAGGAAGGATAATAATAGTGGAGATAGCTTGGACGGTGTGGTCAGTGAGTTAGAGCCAGACATCCTGAAGAGTGAGGTTGAATGGGCCTTAAGAAGCATTGCTAATAACAAGGCAGCAGGAGACGACGGTATCCCAGCTGAACTGTTTAAAATCTTGCAAGATGATGCTGTCAAGGTGCTGCATGCCATATGCCAGCAAATTTGGAAAACACAAGAATGGCCATCAGATTGGAAAAAATCAACTTACATCCCCATACCAAAAAAGGGAAACACTAAAGAATGTTCAAACTATCGAACAGTGGCACTTATTTCACATGCCAGTAAGGTAATGCTCAAGATCTTGCAAGGTAGACTCCAGCAATTCATGGAGCGAGAATTGCCAGATGTACAAGCTGGGTTTAGAAAAGGCAGAGGAACTAGAGACCAAATTGCCAATATCCGCTGGATAATGGAGAAAGCCAGGGAGTTTCAGAAAAACATCTATTTCTGTTTTATTGACTATTCTAAAGCCTTTGACTGTGTGGATCATAACAAATTGTGGCAAGTTCTTGGTGGTATGGGGATACCAAGTCATCTTGTCTGCCTCCTGAGGAATCTGTATAACGACCAAGTAGCAACGGTAAGAACAGAGCACGGAACAACGGACTGGTTTAAGATTGGGAAAGGAGTACGGCAGGGCTGTATACTCTCACCCTACCTATTCAACCTGTACGCAGAACACATCATGCGATGTGCTGGGCTTGAGGAATCCAAGGCTGGAGTTAAAATCACTGGAAGAAACGTTAACAATCTTAGATATGCAGATGATACCACTTTGATGGCTGAAAGCGAGGAGGAGTTGAGGAGCCTTATGACGAAGGTGAAAGAAGAAAGTGCAAAAGCTGGGTTGCAGTTAAACCTCAAAAAAACCAAGATTATGGCAACCAGCTTGATTGATAACTGGCAAATAGAGGGAGAAAAAGTGGAGGCAGTGACAGACTTTGTATTTCTAGGCGCAAAGATTACTGCAGAAGCTGACTGCAGCCAGGAAATCAGAAGACGTCTACTTCTTGGGAAGAGAGCAATGGCAAATCTTGATAAAATAGTTAAGAGCAGAGACATCACACTGACAACAAAGGTCTGCATAGTTAAAGCAATGGTATTCCCTGTAGTAACCTATGGCTGCGAGAGCTGGACCATAAGGAAGGCTGAGCGAAGGAAGATAGATGCTTTTGAACTGTGGTGTTGGAGGAAAATTCTGAGAGTGCCTTGGACTGCAAGAAGATCAAACCAGTCCATACTCCAGGAAATAAAGCCAGACTGCTCACTTGAGGGAATGATATTAAAGGCAAAACTGAAGTACTTTGGCCACATAATGAGAAGACAGGATACCCTGGAGAAGAAGCTGATGCTAGGGAAAGTGGAAGGCAAAAGGAAGAGGGGCCGACCAAGGGCAAGATGGATGGATGATATTCTGGAGGTGACAGCCTCAACCATGGGGGAGCTGGGGATGGTGACGGCCGACAGGAAGCTCTGGCGTGGGCTGGTCCATGAAGTCACGAAGAGTCGGAAGCGACTGAACGAATAAACAACAACAATAGCTTTTACCACTTAACATCTTTTAACTTTATATTATCCTTACAGGTCTAGTGGTTAAGGCAATGGGCTAGAAACCAGGAGACTGAGAGTTCTAGTCCCACCTTAGGCATGAAAGCTGGCTGGGTGATTTTGGGCCACTCACTCTCAGCCCAACTCACCTCACAGGGTTGTTGTTGTGGGGAAAAGAGGAGGAGGAAGGAGTATTAGGTATGTTTGCCGCCTTGAGTTATTTATAAAAAAAATAAAGGGATAGAAAATAAAATAAAAATAAAAAAATATTTTGTTGTTTATTCGTTCAGTCGTTTCCGACTCTTCGTGACTTCATGGACCAGTCCACGCCAGAGCTTTCTGTCGGCCGTCACCATCCCCAGCTCCCCAATGGTTGAGTCTGTCACCTCCAGAATATCATCCATCCATCTTGCCCTTGTTCGGCCCCTCTTCCTTTTGCCTTCCACTTTCCCTAGCATCAGCTTCTTCTCCAAGGTATCCTGTCTTCTCATTATGTGGCCAAAGTACTTGAGTTTTGCCTTTAATATCATTCCCTCAAGTGAGCAGTCTGGCTTGATTTCCTGGAGTATGGACTGGTTTGATCTTCTTGCAGTCCAAGGCACTCTCAGAATTTTCCTCCAACACCACAGTTCAAAAGCATCTATCTTCCTTCGCTCAGCCTTCCTTATGGTCCAGCTCTCACAGCCATAGGTTACTACAGGGAATACCATTGCTTTAACTATGCGGACCTTTGTTGTCAGTGTGATGTCTCTGCTCTTAACTATTTTATCAAGATTTGCCATTGCTCTCCTCCCAAGAAGTAGACGTCTTCTGATTTCCTGGCTGCAGTCAGCGTCTGCAGTAATCTTTGCGCCTAGAAATACAAAGTCTGTCACTGCCTCCACTTTTTCTCCCTCTATTTGCCAGTCATCAATCAAGCTCGTTGCCATAATCTTGGTTTTTTTGAGGTTTAACTGTAACCCAGCTTTTGCACTTTCTTCTTTCACCTTCGTCATAAGGCTCCTCAATTCCTCCTCGCTTTCAGCCATCAAAGTGGTATCATCTGCATATCTGAGATTGTTAATGTTTCTTCCAGCGATTTTAACTCCAGCCTTGGATTCCTCAAGCCCAGCATGTTGCATGATGTGTTCTGCGTACAGGTTGAATAGGTAGGGTGAGAGTATACAGCCCTGCCGTACTCCTTTCCCAATCTTAAACCAGTCCGTTGTTCCGTGCTCTGTTCTTACCGTTGCTACTTGGTCGTTATACAGATTCCTCAGGAGGCAGACAAGATGACTTGGTATCCCCATACCACCAAGAACTTGCCACAATTTGTTATGATCCACACAGTCAAAGGCTTTAGAATAGTCAATAAAACAGAAATAGATGTTTTTCTGAAATTCCCTGGCTTTCTCCATTATCCAGCGGATATTGGCAATTTGGTCTCTAGTTCCTCTGCCTTTTCTAAACCCAGCTTGTACATCTGGCAATTCTCGCTCCATGAATTGCTGGAGTCTACCTTGCAAGATCTTGAGCATTACCTTACTGGCATGTGAAATAAGTGCCACTGTTCGATAGTTTGAACATTCTTTAGTGCTTCCCTTTTTTGGTATGGGGATATAAGTTGATTTTTTCCAATCTGATGGCCATTCTTGTGTTTTCCAAATTTGCTGGCATATGGCATGCATCACCTTGACAGCATCATCTTGCAAGATTTTAAACAGTTCAGCTGGGATACCATCGTCTCCTGCTGCCTTGTTATTAGCAATGCTTCTTAAGGCCCATTCAATCTCACTCTTCAGGATGTCTGGCTCTAACTCACTGACCACACCGTCAAAGCTATCTCCAATATTATTATCCTTCCTATACAGATCTTCTGTATATTCTTGCCACCTTTTCTTGATCTCTTCTGCTTCTGTTAGGTCCTTACCATCTTTGTTTTTGATCATACCCATTTTTGCCTCGAATTTACCTCCGATGTTTCTAATTTTCTGGAAGAGGTCTCTTATCCTTCCTATTCTATTGTCTTCTTCCACTTCCGCACATTGCTTGTTTAAAAATAATTCCTTATCTCTTCTGGCTAACCTCTGGAATTTTGCATTTAATTGGGCATATCTCCCCCTATCACTGTTGCCTTTTGCTTTCCTTCTTTCTTGGGCTACTTTCAGTGTTTCAGCAGACAGCCATCTTGCCTTCTTGGTTTTATTTTTCTTTGGGACGTTTTTTGTTGCCGCCTCCTGAACAATGTTGCGAACTTCTGTCCATAGTTCTTCCGGGACCCTATCTACTAAATCTAGTCCCTTAAATCTATTCTTCACCTCCACTGCATATTCCTTAGGAATATTAGTGAGCTCATATCTAACTGATCTGTGGGTCTTCCTTATTCTCTTTAGTCTGATTCTAAGTTTTGCAATAAGAAGTTCGTGATCTGAACTACAGTCAGCTCCAGGTCTTGTTTTTACCGACTGTGTAGATGTCCGCCACCTTTGGCTGCAAAGGATGTAGTCAATCTGATTTCGGTGTCGACCATCTGGTGAAGTCCATGTATAAAGTCGTCTTTTAGGTTGTTGGAAGAGAGTGTTTGTTATGCACAGTGAGTTGTCTTGGCAAAATTCTATCAGCCTATGTCCTGCTTCATTTTGTTCTCCCAGACCATGCTTGCCTGTAATTCCAGGTGTCGTCTGACTACCCACCTTAGCATTCCAGTCTCCTGTAATGAAAATAACATCTCTTTTTGGTGTATTATCTAGTAGGTGCTGCAGATCCTCATAGAACTGATCTACTTCTGCTTCTTCAGCATCTGTGGTTGGGGCGTATATTTGGATCACTGTGATGTTAAATGGCTTACCCTGAATTCGAATTGAGATCATTCTATCGTTTTTTGGATTGTATCCAAGCACTGCTTTAGCCACTTTATTATTAATTATGAAGGCTACTCCATTTCTTCTGTGGTCCTCTTGTCCACAGTAGTAGATCTGGTGGTCATCTGATGTGAAGTGGCCCATCCCAGTCCATTTCAGTTCACTGACACCTAAAATGTCTATATTTAATCTTGACATCTCACCAATAACCACATCCAATTTGCCCTGGCTCATAGATCTTACATTCCAGGTTCCTATGGTGTGTTGATCTTTAGAACATCGGATTCGTTGTTCACCACCAGCACCGTCGGCCGCTAGCCGTCCTTTCGGCTTTGAGCTAGCTGCGTCATCACATCTGGGGCTAGTTGAACGTATCCTCTGTTCCTCCCCAGTAGCATTTTGACCATCTTCCGACCTGGGAGTCCCATCTTCCGATGGTATACCGACATATCTTTGGTTGTACTGATCCATTTAGTTTTCATGGCAAGAATACTGGGGTGGGTTGCCATTACCTTCCCCAGGGATCGTATTTTGTCTGACCTCTCTGCCACGACCTTCCCGTCTTGGGTGTCCCTTCACGGTTTAGCTCATGGTTTCATTGAGGTGCTCAAGCTCCAGCACCACGACAAGGTAACGATCTCCTTTGCTGGAGAAAAAAAAAAATATTAGACATATGTTTTTATGTTGTAATTGTTTTCACAGTCTCTATGTTATTACTTTATGTCAGTCTGATACCAAAATAAAGACATAGTAGATTCAATTGTTACAAAATCTTGTAGCCACAAGGGGGCATTCCCTGTACACACATATATATATCAAACGCATCCCTTCTATTTTGAGGAAATGCTCTTAAATGCTGGACTGGGATAGGGCTGCAGGATCTGGGCTGAAAAAATCCAGAGGACCATTAGATGGCAGTAAAGTGTTATATATAAACTTGCTGCCATCTATTGGTCCTTAGATTTTTGCAGCCCACATCTGCTACTAATGTTGCCTAAAGAGCAGCAAAAAAAGGAACTGCTTGAAATTGCTAGACAAGGAATAAGGGGGACAAGAGAACCTTCTTTAGCCTCCCTTATCATGACAAAATGCCAGACTCGTTGGTCAGAATGCAATTTATATAGTTTCGTGTAGATGGTGTTTTAAAATTTTGGTTGATTAACCCTCGCTGAAAGCCACAAAAGCTTTCCTGTGAGAAATGTCCAAATTAAAAAAAGAAAAGAAATGGCTTACCTTCATTTATTAAAGTTAGTGGTGGGATCTTGAAAGGGCTTTTTGTAGGAGAAGTAGCTGGATCAGGGGGTGGCCTTACATCTCTGTCTCTAGGATAGCCTGGATCTCTCTGAATTTCATTACTTCCTAGCAGTGTGGGATTGAAGTGTTGGTTGCTCGGTATGTGATGAGGCACCACTGGAACTAGTGGCGGAGAACCATGTGCATTCTGCCGTGAGAATATTCGCAGACATTGTTCTTCCAAAAGTGTGATGATGACTGACTGATTATTTACAAGGTCAGTTAGTGCTGCATACTTTATTTCAAGCTCTCTGTACCTTGATGCCATCTTCAACATTTCAGTTGTAACATTGAGGATTTTGTTTTCCAGCTGGGAAAGCTCCAGTGAATTGTCTCGTTTGCGAATTATCTCATGCAAGAGCTGCATATAGAGCTGAGTAACACGGGAATTCATGTTACGACTCTCTTTTCTCAGCAATTTTACTTCATTTACTATATTCCCATCCACATCCACCACTAACTGCAAGAGGTCAATCTCTCGCTTTTGCTTGAATAATACTTCCTTCAGATTCTCAATATCCATCCTAGTAATTTCATCTTTTTTGTTTCCTGGACCTGGGCCCTTAGTGTTGACACAGATTGGTCCAGTTATTTTTTGTTCTGGAACAATAAATGTGTAGCCACACTTTTTCCCTTCCTCACCCTCTTCTGTAGAACGTGGATGTCGTTTAGGAAAGTTTTTTTTGAGCTTAGACTCTACTGTATAATATCCATTTGATAATAGCATTAATAGCAAACTCAAAATCCATAGGACTGTCTTCATTTTCAAGTGAACTAAATGGAGAAAAATACATTTTAACATTTCACATCAGTATAAACATTTTAATTTCACATCAGTATAAAAATCCATGTCATCAGTGATAGAAGGACTGAGGGTTTTGTCAGTCCTTCAGCTTCAGTTCTCCCCATATTCGCTGTATACCCACTTATAATTATAACAAAAGTATGGGATGGGGTAACACTTAATATCTTAATATTAGAAATCAATTCAAGTAACAGCAGTTGGATAGCTCAAATACTATCATTTGATGCCATAATAGAATGCATACAGTTACTGATACTGGATAACATAGAGGTTGAACTACAGTGGGGCAAAAAAGTATTTAGTCAGCCACCAATTGTGCAAGTTCTCCCACTTAAAAAGATGAGAGAGGCCTGTAATTGACATCATAGGTAGACCTCAACTATGAGAGACAAAATGAGAAAACAAATCCAGACAATCACATTGTCTGATTCGGAAAGAATTTATTTGCAAATTATGGTGGAAAATAAGTATTTGGTCACCTACAAACAAGCAAGATTTCTGGCTCTCACAGACCTGTAACTTCTTCTTTAAGAGACTCCTCTGTCCTCCACTCATTACCTGTAGTAATGGCACCTGTTTGAACTTGTTATCAGTATCAAAGACACCTGTCCACAACCTCAAACAGTCACACTCCAAACTCCACTATGGTGAAGACCAAAGAGCTGTCGAAGGACACCGGAAACAAAATTGTAGACCTGCACCAGGCTGGGAAGACTGAATCTGCAATAGGCAAGCAGCTTGGTGTGAAGAAATCAACTGTGGGAGCAATAATTAGAAAATGGAAGACATACAAGACCACTGATAATCTCCCTCGATCTGGGGCTCCACGCAAGATCTCACCCCGTGGGGTCAAAATGATCACAAGAACGGTGAGCAAAAATCCCAGAACCACACGGGGGGACCTAGTGAATGACCTGCAGAGAGCTGGGACCAACGTAACAAAGGCTACCATCAGTAACACACTACGCCTCCAGGGACTCAGATCCTGCAGTGCCAGACGTGTCCCCCTGCTCAAGCCAGTACATGTCTGGGCCCGTCTGAAGTTTGCTAGAGAGCATTTGGATGATCCAGAAGAGGATTGGGAGAATGTCATATGGTCAGATGAAACCAAAGTAGAACTGTTTGGTAGAAACATAACTCGTCGTGTTTGGAGGAGAGAGAATGCTGAGTTGCATCCAAAGAACACCATACCTACTGTGAAGCATGGGGGTGGCAACATCATGCTTTGGGGCTGTTTCTCTGCAAAGGGACCAGGACGACTGTTCCGTGTACAGGAAAGAATGAATGGGGCCATGAATCGTGAGATTTTGAGTGCAAACCTCCTTCCATCAGCAAGGGCATTGAAGATGAAACGTGGCTGGGTCTTTCAGCATGACAATGATCCCAAACACACCGCCCGGGCAACGAAGGAGTGGCTTCGTAAGAAGCTTTTCAAGGTCCTGGAGTGGCCTAGCCAGTCTCCAGATCTCAACCCCATAGAAAACCTTTGGAGGGAGTTGAAAGTCCGTGTTGCCCAGCGACAGCCCCAAAACATCACTGCTCTAGAGGAGATCTGCATGGAGGAATGGGCCAACATACCAGCAACAGTGTGTGCCAACCTTGTGAAGACTTACAGAAAACGTTTGACCTCTGTCATTGCCAACAAAGGATATATAACAAAGTATTGAGATGAACTTTTGATATTGACCAAATACTTATTTTCCACCATAATTTGCAAATAAATTCTTTCCGAATCAGACAATGTGATTGTCTGGATTTGTTTTCTCATTTTGTCTCTCATAGTTGAGGTCTACCTATGATGTCAATTACAGGCCTCTCTCATCTTTTTAAGTGGGAGAACTTGCACAATTGGTGGCTGACTAAATACTTTTTTGCCCCACTGTACCTACTCTATGTTCCTTTGTCATCTATTACATTTTGCAATGCTCATCTTTAATGACAGAATTTAACCTTGTAAAGAATAAGTTTAGTTCCTGTATTGAAGACCATGCATGAATGTTTTCAGGCTATAAATAAGCCCCCTCCTCCATCCATACCCCTGCTCGTGTCTCGTCGGCATGGGTTAATCCAGTATTATAGTGTGAAACCTCTGAGTGACCTGACCAAACACAATAAGTAATTCAGTGGGAAAACCTCGCACTGTAGGTCCTGCCTAATTTGGTTCAGCAGTACAGGAACTTTACCACTGTTCTGGATAATAGGATATCACCATATTAAACTGGCAGCTGTACTACAGGTTGCATATTTGAAGAGCTTAGGAATATGTAGATCAGGGCTTTCCAAAGTTTTCCCGCGGCGACACACCAACCGCCATTGGTGTGTCGCCGCGGGAAAACCCGGAAGTGCCGCCGTTGCGGCAGCGCACAAAAACCCGGAAGCACTGCTGCCGCTTTCGGGTTTTTGCGCGCCGCCGTTGGTGTGTCGCCACGGGAAAACCCGGAAGCGCTGATGATGATCAGTGCTTCCGGGTTGTGTGGCGACACACCAGACTCTGTGTGGCGACACACTTTTGTGTCGTGACACACAGTTTGGAAAGCTCTGATGTAGATGGACAGGCATTTGTATAGTAACTTTTCTGAAATTATTTTCATCCAGGTACCTGTTTGAATTCAAAGAACCGATATTTTATATTTTACATTATGTATTTAATGGACAGTGCATTTAAAAAACGAATGCCAAAATATCTTGTAAAAATTTATATTATATTATATTTTTATCATTGCTGGAATTGTTAACCTGGAATTTATATTGCTATTAGATTAGGTTCTGTCATATATTCTATAAATTATTCTACATCTTAATTATTCATATTCCTCACATTTATTTTTACCTGGCAATGGTTTTGGTTTTTGCCTATAAAAAAATAAACTGTTTCAAACAGTATTAAATATTATTTTGTGGAGTTCTTGGTGCTCTCTGAGCCTTGTTGTTTTCTTGCAGATGTTTCATTGCCAAGCTAGGTAACATCTTCAGTGCGAAAAGGGAGTGGGACTTGCTCTCTGTTTATATACCCTGGTTTGTCCTGCCTGTGTTGGTGGGGGGTTGTACTCTACTTGGTAGTACCTTGATTAGGTTGTTGTTTACTGCTTGGTTGATTGACTGAGTTAATAGTTCCTTGATTAGGGTCTATTGTGTTGTTTGATTGCTCCTCTGGTGCTAATCTTGGTGTTAATCTTTGCCTAGCTGGTTGTTGATTGCTGGCAAGGAGGTGTTCTGGTCTTCTGGCTTTTCTATTGTCTCTTATGAATGGTATGTAAATGTATGTAAATGTTGCTACAAATATTCTCTTCGATAAATATTATTTTGCCTACTTTTATTTTAAAATGGACATTTGAAATGGTAACAGTTCACTGTGAATACACATGTTCTTGTTGGTTCTTATATGTTTTTTCTGTAACTGTATACAGAAGTAGTACTAAATGAAAATCGCTTGTTTGCTTTTGAATTTACCTAAGATTTTTTTTTTATCCATTCAGTTGTGTCCGATTCTCAGAGGCTGCCTGGACAAGTCCCTGCAGTTTCCTTCGCAATGTTTTTCAGAAGTGGTTTGACATTGCCTGCTTCCTAGGGCTGAGAGAAAGTGACTGGCCCAAGGTCACCCAGCTGGCTTTGTGCCTAAGGTGGGACTAGAACTCACAGTCTCCGGTTTCTAGCCTGATGTCTTAACCACTACACCAAACTGGCTGTAATATATAATTTAGCACCCTTTTATTATATAATGGGGATTTGCCTTCCTGTGAAAGTGCTGTTCTTCAAATTACATTATGTGAAATGTTCCATCTCTATCACCATAATTAAAATGCTCCCCTAGTATTCAGTTGTACGTTAACTGATTACCTGGTGATAAGGGAATACGCATCAACATAACCCCAGCATCATCCTATCTTGATGCATAAAACTAGTATTTTAGCAAGAAAACGGGGGAAAAAAATCTTGCCATATCTAATTCTTTTCTCTCTTATTCTATTTCATCCTTCCTTTGTGCCATTTATTCAGTTGGCCTTTTTTCAGTGCCAGAGCTCTCACCTATTCCTCTTACTACCATTTAACTCTTGTCCTTCCTCATGTATTTATTGTTACCCTTGTTGTTTCTAGCCCAAGAGAGAAATCAGGTCTTGTGGAGCAGCTGTACTGTGTCTACACATGCATGCTCTAGGTACCCCAAGCTTTAACAGCACTGGAGAAGGGAGGAGAAGATGCACAATCACAATATTCCTCTTAATTCCTCTTAATATTAATGTGTATCTACTTCTCTGCAAGTTCAATCCATTGGACCTGCCCTCCAGGAAAATAGGGTAACAAAATTATGTCAGTTTCCTCCCCTGTATGACAATATATAGATATCTGAAGACACTATCATATCAGCCTTCTCGTCTGCAAACTAAACACATTCAGTTCCTTTAATGATTCCTCATAGAATTGGTTTCAGTTCTCCTCCAATTCTCCTCACCATCTTGGTAACCCTCCTCTGAATGCTGAGTTTTAGTTTTCCGGTGTCTTTTTTAGACTGTGGTTCCCATAACTGGACACAGTGTTCCAGGTGGGGCCTGACCTAGGCAGAATAAAGTGAGACAATTCCTTCCTGTGATCAAACTCTGTCCACCTCTTATTACATCCCAAAAGAGCATTTGCCTTTTCAGCAGCTGCATCACCCTGTTGGCTCATGTTCAATTTGCAATCTTTTTACATCTAGTATTGCCAAGCCAGGCTTCTCCCATGGTCTAGTTGTGTCTTTCTCCCAAAATGCAGGACTTTGCATTTTTTAAAATTAAATTTCATCTTGTTCATTTGGCCCAGCATTCAAGCCCGTGTAGAGCTTTTGAAATCTTCTTTTCCTCATCTAAAGTGTTAGCAATTCCTCCTTTTCTCACCAATTCTCCAGGCATTCTCAAGTATTGCAGTTAGCAGTTCTGCAGTTAGCTTTACTGGTTTTTTAGAACCTTAGAGCAGGGGTACCCAACCTTTTTGGCATGAGGGACCGGTTTCGTGGAAGAAAATTTAGATTAGATTTATTTCATTTCGGTCAATGACTAGCAAAATTTAAAAGAACAAAGTACAATCAGAAGATACGATAATAAACTACAAACTAACAAAATATATCACAATAATAATACAGCATTCACTCTGCTATTACTGTGTTAATACATTTGTTACCATTATGGGGTAAGCCTGGAACATTAGAAATTATACAATAAGAAATTATAACATAAAAGTAAAAATGTATATCCCCTGACAAATTATCAATTAAAATATTTCAAATTTAAAAATATACATTTAAAATAGGGAATTATTTTTCTGTCTGGATTTGTCTTATTTTCATTGCAGCAACACAAAATTTGGCAACTGTACACGTAATATAAGGTTTTAAATCCTGAAGTAGATAATTCACATAAAAATTATCTGGATACCCAGGGAGTTTTTCTATTAGGGGCACAATGTAAATTGACCTGATATCCCTATAAAATTTACAGTGTAGCAGTACATGTAGAATAGTTTCTACTTCCACTTCACCACATGGACAGATGCGCTCAGTTATGGGGACTTTGTTGTATCTGCCTTGGAGTAGAGCAGATGGGAGAATATTGAATCTGGCTTTAAAAAATGCGATTCTCAACTTAGGGAACGTTAGATTTAAGAGATATCTTGCTGGTTCCCATATACCCCTGGTTATCCAAATTCTATTATGTTGTGGGAGCCTACTAAGTTCATTCTGGAACTCCATGTCCTTTATTCTTTGAATGACTATTTGTTTGGCTTGATCATAGCCTAATGATATTAAGAATAGAGGCGAGAGTCCATATGAAGCCAGCCTGTATTCTACCGCTTGCTTCCAGGGTGAAGAGAAATCATCTACTAAGACTAAGGAGTTAAACCAACTGGAAAAAATTGGATTTTTAGCCAATAATTTATCATCAGCTTCCAGGCCCTCACTTGAATTGATGGCATTCCTGTCTCGAGCCTTAACTGGGCGTTTGCTGTACTGTTGGGTGCAGCCAAAATTAATTGCAGGAATTTTGTTTGGACTGTTTCCTGCGGCACCTTCTTCATATAAATTCCTATCTGTGCCCCATAGAGAATTTCGGCCAATGTTTTGGCCTCAAAAAGTTTTAAAGCCGCGGGTACTAATTGTCCTCCGCCAGTATAAAAAAAACATTTAATGACGTTCATTGACCTGAGGGCTGATTGGGCTACGTAGTTCTGGTGTGCATTCCAAATATCTTTTGAGTGGAATACTACCCCAAGGTATTTAAATACATTGACCTGTTCTAATTTGTGCCCTTCTACTATCCAGGAGTGTTGCCTAGCTCTCTTAGTAAAAACTAAAAATTTTGATTTATCAAAGTTGAGAACCAAGTGGTTTTCTCTACAGTATCTTAGTGTTGCTGCAATTACTCTTTTCAATCCAGTGGGGGTTTGCGAAATTAAGGCAGCATCGTCAGCATATAGGAGAATCGAGATTTTGCTCTGTGTTAAGTTGGGTGCATGAATATCCATATTATGTAAGAGGTCCACGAATGAATTAATATAGAGATTAAAAAGAGTGGGGGCAAGAATACAACCTTGTCGAACTCCTCTCTGAACATTTGTGACCATGACCTAGCCCCAGGTGTAAGGTCACACAGCTACCTAGAAACATATTTAGGATTCCCTTACTAACTTTGCTCAGACTGAAGAAGCTCCTTGGATAAGGAGCGAAACGTTTCCACTGAGAAAATAGAAATCCAGTTGACATGATTCAAGCTACAGACAATTCCACCTGGATGACTGAGAACCTTCATAGACACTCTGAACATTTACTATGCCAGAGAGGGTCCCACGAGGGTTACACCTCACTCTTTAGGAGGAATTGGAATATAATTTCTGCATAAGGTAGAGAAGGCAGGCGCCTTCAATAGTTGTATTTTTTAATTTTTCCCAAAGGACATTTCTGGATATTGAATCAAAGGCTTGTTTAAAGTCAAGGAAGACTACAAAGAGGGATGATTTCTTTTTGTACGTGTATTTTTGTACTAGATGATGGAGTACCAGTATGTGATCTACTGTTGATCTCCCTTCTCTGAAACCTGCCTGTTCATCTTGGATTATGCCCTCTGACTCAATCCAGTCTTGTAATTTAAGATTTAAATGTTTGGCATATAGCTTACTAACCACACTCAAAAGGCTAATGGGCCTGTAATTACATGGCTCGTTCTTGTTACCCTTTTTGTAAATTGGGACAATTATTGCCAACCCCCAGTCTCTTGGGATGTGATCAGTCTGGTCTATAAATGTGAACAGGGATGCTAGCAGTGGTGCCCACCAATTAGAGTTCTTTTTAATAATTTCAGGCATAACACAATCAGCACCTGGAACCATGTTGATCTTAAGAGATTTGATCAATTGAGATGCCTCTTGGACTGAAACTGGTGGCCAATTCTGTACTTGCTCCAGAACGATCTGACTCTCATTCTCAGTACTGGCTGGGTCAGCATATAACTCCCTAAAAAATTCCACCCAAGCTTGAGTTGGTACCTGATTAGATGGAGGGGTCAGCGATTTTCCCAGCCCTCTGGTAATATACCAGAACAGGGGTGAGTCTCTTGTCCTGACTGATTGAATAAGTTTCTGCCAGGACTCCTGCAGTGCTGATTTTTCTTTTCTTTTAAAAGAGATTTATACTGAGATTTTAAGTTCTTTAGAAGATTTAATTGGTCCTCTGAGGGGAGGTTTTTACTATTTCTATAAGCCCTATTGTATGCACTTTTCATCTGAGCACACTCCTGATCAAACCAATTTTTATTTTTCATACCCCAATTTCTAATGTGTTGTTGTGTTCCTTTATAAAAAAAGTGATTTGAGGTTAGCCATTAACATTTCATAACATTCTAAATATGGTCTTTGGGAATTATTATTTAACAAATGTGCATGAATTTCAATAGTTTCTGGAGCTACCATCCAATTGGCAACTGCCCTTGCATTCTTATCATTCCATTTAATTCGCACCTCAGTGATATTATTTTCAAGCATTGGGGAAAAGATTATTTCTGCTCTAACGTATTTCCAAGGATGTGCCATAGTTAATGTTAGGGGATGGTGATCACTTTCTAATCGTGGATCTATCTCCAGCCACTGTAGGGCTTTTAGAAGATCACATGACACAATCATCAGTGTGAGCTCCTTCCTGCCCCACGATAAGTATATCCTACTGGGTGGTCCCCTGCTACAGAGCTATTAAGAATATACAGCTCTAGACGAGCAGTCATCTGTCTCGCACATAGGCCTGCTCAGTTAGATTTTAAATCCTTAGATTCTCTTGTATACAAAGGTTCCTCTAAGATATTCTCATAAAAAAGCTTAAATTGACTAAATAATGCATAGTCATTTGGTCCCATCCTTGCATTCAGGTCCCCACTAATAATTATTGATGCTGCAGGATATTTATCTAAACAACTAAGGATAAAATATATTCTCCCAAATAGTATTAATCTGAGCATATGTTTTAACGGGAATATAAATATTAAAAAGCAAAATCTCGGCTTGGTTAAATGAAAGCAAAGAGACCGCTACCCATGGCTTCAGCAGAGGTAATCGTACACATTTAAATTGTAGAGCTGTGCTAACTAAAGTCACAATACCACCCTTAGGCCTCTCTCCTGCCTTGCTTGGGGTAGCCAAAATTGAATTAGCCCAATAGCCATCTACCTCCACCTCTGGTATGGCCCAGGTTTCCTGGAGAAGAAGAATATCAAATCGTGACAAGTAATCAAAAAAGATTGGTATTTTGATGGTGCAGCCCAGCCTGCGATGTTCCAAGTTAAGAGGGAAATTACATCAGCATTTGAAAACGGTCATAAGGCTTGATTTTGATGAGCCAATGATGTAAAATCATTATGATGCCCTGGAGAACCAGTAATGGGCGGCTGAGCCTCAACCAAAGATTGGCTTCTCTCATGTAGATTCTGAGTCTGCTCCCAGGTATCTCTCTCTCAAGGGACGCATTTAACAAAGCGCTGGTCAGCATCTGTCTGTGGTGTAGAGATTGCTGCCTCCTCAATTATTTGCATGGTCTGAACCCCGTTTATTTCATATGGACTGGAACAATTGTTGTTTGCATGTCGCTTATCCTCTTAAGATTTTGTCCACCAAGTGTTGAAAATTAGTGTCAGTTGTTGGAGATACAAGATCAATGAGAGGTTCTGCGGTTGCAATAATATCCAGTAAGGTTTTCTTAAGATTTTCTATCTTGTATATAATGTTGTCTTGTTCCTTCCTGGGCAGAGAGCCAAAGGCACTGATAAGGCCTGCTTCAGCAGAGTCAGCCTCACTATCTGTTTGAGAAGGAGGTTGACTCCCACTGCCTTGCTTTTCCAAAGTCTTATGGGGGGAGGGAAGCTTACTAGCTCCTGTTGCACTTTTGGTGTGGGAATAACATCTAGGTACAGCAGCATTAAATAAAGAATTAACTGTTACCTCACGAAACACTCTGGTGGGAAAGATTTGAAAAGATGCTAAATATGATCTCATCTTTAATATCATAGCTGGAATAGTAGGCTGTTTGAAAGTTAATAAAATCCGTTTTTGATTTTGCGCTGTAGGAAGCCATTCAATAGCATCTAGATCTATCAGTCTATGATGACAGTGCAGGAGTTGCCCTAATGAGCTTTTAATTGCTCTCCTATAGTCCCAACGACCCATGTTGATCTTATTCCGGGAGATACAGAGAGTAACCTGCTGTGTTTGCAGTGTGCATTTTTGCACATTTTGCTTATAAAAAATTTCCTCAGCTGAACCAACAACAGAGTTGGTACATATATTACCTCCTTTTGCATTATCAAAGGGTTGGGGTTTATTAGCACTGTCGTCATTAGGGCGTTGCTTGCTTTTATCAGTTTGTTTCCCTTTAACAACTTGCTCTTTGGCTGAGCATATATCAAGGGTGTCTTGCTTTATCATGGCTTCTGCTTTTGATTTAGTAATGGCGGTGAGTCCGGCGTCATGTTTAGAAACGAAAGCTTCAAAGTCCTTTTTTAGCATGTCCAGATTGTATTTAATATCACAATTGCTGGAACAATGTGATAACGGTTTGGGCTGTGAGAAGGCATTGCTTTGCCATGTATTCTGTTGTGTTTTCCCAAGGGAGTCTCTCCAGGTTCTTTTTTTGTATCCTGTTTTTAAACTTATTTTTATTTCCCTTGAGATTATTGGGTGAGCTAGCTAATTGTTCTGGAAATCCAAAAGGAGAGTCTAAGATACTCTCATTTTCATTTAGCTCATCCCTAATAGAGAGTGAAAGGTCTAGCAGCTGTTGCTTTTCAAGCTTGGTTTGAAAATCCCATTTGGACTATTCAAGGGCTGCTGTAGTGTGAGTAGGAGAAGACTTTGTTTTACTTACAGTTTTCTTTCTTTTGAGAAATTCTTCTATTTTTTGTTGTTTTGGTTGTTTCGCAGACTTAGAAGGAGAGCTTGGGCTATTTCTATAATGATTCTTCCTCTTTCCCATGTTGTCAGATCCACTCTGAAAAGGTTTTGCTGGTAACTTTTACTCCACGGTCTTCTCTCAGTGGAGAGATATAAATATAGTTGAAAAGGTATACTATAAAAATCAAATTTAAGAGCTACAATGTCCTTAAAACTTATTGTAACTAAAATTATCAGAAAGGAAACAAAAATAGCTAAAATAAACTATATAAAAATAGTAAAATTCTTTAAAAGGCTGGAGCTTAAAAGAACGTGTGTTACTTGGTTGCTGGGTTGGCTCCTATATATCCATTGTTATTTTTGAGAGAATACTCAGTCTAGCTCTAGAAGAAATTTTTTCCACGGCCCGGGGGGGCGGGGTTTGGAGGTGGGGGCCAATCACACAGACCAGGGGGTGGGGTTTAGAGGCGGGAGCCAATCTCAGGGGTGGGGTTTGGAGGCGGGAGCCAATCGCACGGACCGGGGGGTGGGGTTTGCAGGCTGGAGCCAATCACGGGGGGCTGGGTTCGGAGACTGGCATGGCGGCCCGGTTCCTAACAGGCCATTATTTGAACCCTTGTCTTTAGTATCCCATTTTAAGACTGCCCACTTAAGCTTGATATATTTCTCTTTTTAGCAGATTTTGGCATAATGACATGTGCCATAGGTTTCTTACAAATGAACTACAGTACTGTAATTTTAATTACAGATGTTCATGTGAGAATGCTAATAAAATGTGTTTAGAAATTTTATTCATTTCAAATCAGCAATGCAGCTTCCTGGAGCCAGGTATGAGAACTCATCATTACACTACTGAAAAAGCTGCGCTGACCCAATTCAAGTCCTATGGTTTGTGGTTTATGGTTTGTTGGTTTTAATTTTTTTAAAGCTATTTGTTTGAGAAACAGTTATTTCAAAGACTGCCTCATTTCATGTGAGCCTTTTTAGGATCCTGAATATAAAAGCAAAGGAAAAAGCTTTTTCCGTTGCCATAGAATGACCTTTGAACTTTCTCCCCAGAGAGATCTACTTTGCCTCCTCCTTATTGTAATTAATATTTCTGTTTAGAGGAGCCTGGTTTAAGCACTTGAGCTGCATTGTTGGGTGGAGGGGAGATAAATGGATAAATAAGAAACATATTATTACAGCTGAAGAGTATCTGTGCGTGACAGTTTGGTTTTGCATGCAGCAATATGCTAAAAGCAATAAAAACACATTTTTCTGCAAATGCAGAGGAAATGTTCATATTTAATGTAATACTATATTACATAATGATATAGTCTGCTTTTCCAAATATTTAATTCATATGTTTAACATTATGCAAATACGTTATTCTGTACATTCAAAAGGTCAGCTGTTAAAAGCAGTGCACAAAATCTGTCTTAGCCTTCAAGTTTTGTATGGTTAAAATAGTTGGGTATAGAGAAGAATGATACACATCTAACTTTTTGCAAGAGAACCTTACAGTTGCAATCAAAATTATTCAACCCCCATTGCAAATCAGGTTTATTGTCAAAATTTACAGACTTTCAGCTCTTTGCAATGAACAAATCAAATCCACAGAAGCTTTGGGATTCTGTTCTGTGGCGCGATGAAACAAAACTGGAACTTTTCGGCCCGATGGATCAGCGGTATGTCTGGAGGAAGAAGAATGAAGCATATGCTGAAAATAACACTGCCTACAGTTAAGCATGGTGGTGGCTCGGTGATGCTCTGGGGCTGCTTTGCATCCTCTGGCACTGGAAACCTGCAGCGTGTGGAAGGCAAGATGGATTCATTGACGTATCAGGAAATCCTAGGAGAAAATGTCATGCCGTCTGTAAGGAAGCTGAAGCTTGGGCATCATTGGACCTTCCAACAGGACAATGATCCCAAGCATACCTCAAATTCCACTAAGGCTTGGATGCAGAAGAAGTCCTGGAAGATTCTACAGTGGCCATCACAGTCACCTGACTTGAACCCCATAGAAAATCTCTGGTGGGATTTGAAGAAGGCGGTTGCAGCACGCAAACCCAAGAATATTACTGAATTGGAGGCCATTGCTCATGAGGAATGGGCTAAGATTCCTCAGGAACGCTGCCAGAAGCTGGTGTCTGGCTATGCATCTCGTTTGCAGCAGGTCATAACAGCAAAAGGGTGTCTCTACTAAGTACTGAAGTTGAAGGGGTTGAATAACTTCGAGACTGGAGAAGTCATTATAAGTGGCATTTTCAGTTGAATTTGGGGAAACCACTTGAAGCATTTGTTGTGTTGAGCTATTTCAATTGCTTTTGTTTGATTTGTTCATTGCAAACAGCTGAAAGTCTGTAAATTTTGACAATAAACCTGATTCAATGGGTGTTGAATAATTTTGATTGCAACTGTAACATAATGTTAAACAGCATTGGTAATCTATTTGTTTCTATTTCTTACTGGGTTCCATTGGGTCTCCCTTATTTTTAAAGTGGTAACAAGATGAAATCTTTGAAATTAATTTAGTTTGTTAGTTACTCTATAGAGGTAATCGGAGTGAGGATTAGTAAGAAGTAAAAAAAGAATCATTGTGTGTCATTTAAGAATGGGCTTTCTTTTTTTGAGTTTGCTCCAAGCTTAGTTTAGGTGTTTTCATCTCTTGGGAAATAAAAAATCCAAGCTACCTTCCAAGCATGCAACATTTTAAACTCATTTCTAGCTTCCAAACAAGTTATACAAAATAGTGTATGATTATAGTTTGTTTTCAGATAAGAAATATCTTGAAGATTGAATGTATTTCTGAGATTAAGCTGTCATAGATACCACAGATTTAAGCTGTTCTCTCATTGGTATCTAGAAGAGATTTTCTTTGTTTGCTTGCTTATTTTATTCCTTTTTCTTAGCATAAAACAGCATTGGCTTCAACCCATACCTTTCTGCAAGTAGAAGCTATCAGACCAGTGTTGTTTTTGTCAGACATTGTTTTGTCCCACATCCCAGGTACAGTACAATGTTGTAAGTTTTCCCCAAGGAAGGCATTGTGCTCTCCATTTTCACATGGCCTTAAACATCAGTGTCTTTGCCCTCCATAACCAAAGTCTTTCTTAAACACTCCGTCTTAAGAGAAACATGGGAATTTTCTCAATTTGTGAGTAAAAATTTCTAGAATTCTTTTTAATTGTTTTCATCTCCTGTTTGCAGATATTTTGACATTCTTTTTGTCTGTGAGGAAATTTGTAATAGTTTTTCAGGTTTCCATCCCTTATGTCCTGAGACACAATTAATTGAATTAAAGCACATAATGTGAAAACAAAACAAACAACCAATTACTTATACATGTATTACTTTCCCTGTTTTCTAAATACAAGCAGATGCATTGGTATTTTCAGCACCTCTTTGATTCGAATACCATCACTATTTTGTATCTTTAGTTACTTTACTGAATCAATTTTACTATTTTCTTCTGAAGTTGTTAACAATTTCCTTGCTGATATTGAGTTAGCAACAAGCCAGCCTTACTGAATTAACATAGTAGGCAAAAAGGCATTTGCTCAAAATTTATTAATGTAGTGCAATATTGTCCTGTTTAAGTTGAACCTAGTTGGCAAGGTAATGGAAAAATATGAAAGATATATTAGCATTATTTCAACTCCAGCACAAAAAGCTATTTGTTATTTGATTCTGTTTTGAAATACAAGAACCTTAGGTATGGATGAGATGCTAAACTAAAGGATGAACACACTCAATTTGATTTCATATGCACATTTCTCATTATTTTATACAACATTAAAACTGGTGCACATCTTGAATGTCTTAAAAACAGTCATATCACTTATAATACAGAACTGAATAAACTGCAGATCGAAAACATGTAACTACAGAATTTCTATGAACTGATAGTAGTATCCAGTGATATTAAAGTCTTATATTGCATTAATTTTGCTGAATTAACTTATACTTTCTACAATCAAATTCTGTTATTTTAGTCATTGGGAGCTTTTTCATTATATCTGAAAACCTGATTCACTGAATGGTGAATATTTTTCTTTTAATATCAGAACTTTGATTTAATTTTAATTTATCTTCTACAGTTTACTTTCTGAAAATCAGTCAGAAAAGGAGATATTGTATACTTGGCTTAGAACAAAGCTAAAGATACATCTTAGCTTACTACTGAAATTGCTTTCTCTTGAGTACTATATTTTTTAACTGAATACCAGTCTTGTTGCATGAAGAATTTATGTTGTGGCATTCAGTTACTTTTCACTGGTACCCTGTATTTACATGTTTTTAAGCTAACTCAGGCAAAATAACATTCTAAAATACTTTGATCCTAACTCTGTAGACATCTACATTTGCACAAGCATACTTCTTCATTATCAGGTATATCGTTATGTTCAGAAAATATGTGCAAACTCCAGACTGTTTAAATGATAATTTTTGCCATTACATGATAGTGCAATCTACTGAAATAAATGGAATTATTTTCTGCTTAATGGTAGCTGTTCATCAATGAAAACATAAAAACAAACATAAGTCTTCTATTTTCCATTCTTAAGTGTACAATACTTAACATTGTCTTATCTCTCAGAATAGTAGAAACAGTCTCTGAAGCATAATGAGTGAGAAACATCTATTACAACTAAATAGTAAGAATTTGAAGAAGCCAATATTTACAGTACAATAGCTAAAATACTTGCTCTAGTATTATATCAGATTTATTTATAAAAGAGTCATTTTTTAAAAATTACATAATTAGCAAAATAATTAAAAGTTTGTTCCTCTGTAGAATATAAAATCCAATCTAATACTGTATTTAGTCAATTAAAAACTGGTTAAAGCTCTGGAATTATTTTTGATACATTCGATATTAAAATGAAATATTGTTGCCTCAGTTCTTACCTACAGTGGTAACTACATGAATATCAGTGATTCTAGACCAGCTTCCTCAACTGGTGTCTACTAGTTATTTTGCTACCTTCCAACTTGACTGTTTTCCATGTTGGCTGGGTCTGAAGGAAGGTGCAGATTAAAAAATCTGGAGAACACCAGGTTGCAGAAGATTTCCATATATTACAGCAATCTTGTTTCCTCAGCTAAGTGTTTAAATAACATCATGAATTTTGTTGCATTTTGATTAACAAACTATTTTAATTAGAACTTGATAATTATTGTTCACTGCATATATTAGTCTAAAATCACGTACTCTCTGAAAGAGAGCAAATAATGGCTTTTAGAACTAAGCATGCATAAACAGTTTTGTATATCTATCCCACTGTAACATAGAAGGTAATTTTTAACTGTTGTTTGTGCCAAAGAAAACTCCAGTATTTGTAGTTAGGTATTGCTCTTCATTAGGTACAGCGAGAATTATATGTATTCAGCAATCATAGGCTATAAGGAAAACTTTGAGCCAAGATAATTAATAACTTATAAGTTTATAAGGTAACTGAAACTTAAAAATAGTTAAATCTACTCTGCAAAGTGAGTAGATACTTATTCCAAGTATAAATGGAATGACTTTGATCAAAAATTTTGGGTGCTATATTAATACATGAATAGGAAAAAAAGTCAAATGAAGATTTTAATTACAGATGTTCATACTAACAGTTGAGGTGCCTGACAGAGTTTGAGAGTTAGTGACTTGCTAGTTTTATTTTCCTTTATTAGGAAAAAAGTCATTTTAGTACTATAAAACATTAAAAACATTTTCACCATGGAAGCTTATAGCAGTAGATACTGTTTTTCTAAGTATGTTTGGGAAGTGTGTGTGTAAGAGAGAGGGTTCACCCCCTTGTATCAGCATGCAACTCAGTTATTACTAATAGTAATAGTATGTTGATGACTTTCTGTAATGGAGTATCATAAAAATCAGTGGAGTACAATAAATCCTAAACTATGTGTATAGTAGTGACAGCAATCTCATCCTTATGCAATATGAAGAAAAAATTGCATGCAGATTGACAGCAAAGAAAATACACAGATAACTAACCTTCTTATGATTCTTTCTTCTGAAATGGAGTAAAAATTCAGAGGCTTTTTCTGTATATTTCCTCCTCCTGGTGCCAATACAGTTGGCTAATACTTAGCACAGTTCTATGTTATTTTGTTTTGTTATATTTACATCCAAGTACATATCCCCCACTTTTAACTTAATAAAAGAACTATCAAAATAATTTCCTTCTGGAGCAGAAAAGATGGAGAAGTTTTCTAGCTGCTATGCCTTTTCCTTTCATTTGCGTTCTGAACTGCACTAACCAGCAACAGCTGACCTTGATTCCATATACAGCACAGCACACTTGGGTGTGTGTCTTAAACAAATGCATGCCTAGTCTTAAAAACTGCCTGCCCATGTATGAGGTAATTGAAGAAACACACACACACACACACACACACACACACACACGAAAAAACACCAAAGGATTTCCTATCCACAGCCTTTGGAATAGAATTGAAATTGGAGAAGGAAGAAGAGTGGGAACCACAGTATGAACAAGGGGATACTGTTTGCTAGTTGAAGGGAAAGCAAGGAGCAGATGGGGAAACTGTAAAGAGTTTAGGTAACTGCAAAGCATTGTTCCTTGGTTGCTCAAAGTTACCCTTTAAGTTGTTACCATAGTGACCTTACTTTGGAGGAGAGATTCTTTCATGCTGATAAACCCAGCTCTCTGTTTCCAGGAATGAAAGGAACAGGGGATTTGTGCCTGTATGTGTTTGTGTTCATTTATTGTTCTGAACAATGCAAACCAGAATGTCATATTCAATACTTTTAAGTTTATTTAATGCAAAGCAGTTGTTACAGCAATAGTGTTTAAAAAACTTTGAATAAATAAGACGTTAAAGCATTAACTCTTAGGTTACCCGGCATACAAAATGAGAAGGGAGGAGAAAAGACTTTTGGTGATTGGTCCAAGGAAAAGAAACAATCAAATCAGTGTTTTAAGTAACTAAAGAATCTATCAGTCATTTGATAGTAAACTTTATATGCAGGAGTGCTTATTATACTTCAGCAGAATATAAAAATAATTGGTTTCTAACCCAGTTTCTTAAATATTTATTTAGGTAGAACCCCAGATGTTTTTAATAATATTAGAGTGAGAAATTGTTCATTTTATTTTATTATAAATAAACTGATTATAAAGATGGCAACTAGGAGCCGATGCCGGCTGTGGGGCTAAGGAGGAGGGTCAGTTGGACTCCTGGAAGACACCAAAAAAAGACCCCTCTTCACCCCCTGCTATCCCCCGCTTACCTTGTGGACCCCTCTTAGTGGGTGGGGACGTTTGGGGACACTTCGGCCTACAGCCCCCATGAGCAGCACGTCTGGGCATTGGGAGAGGCCTCGGAAGGGGTTTTGGAGAACGACCAGCGGCCACAGTCAGCTGGGGACGGCCTCGGAGCGGCCTCGCGGCGGAGTGGCAGAGCAAACGACTGGCAGCCAGCGGAGCAGTGGCTGGCGGCCATGGTGAGCAGGGGAAGGCCTCGGAGTGGCCCCACCGCCCTGTGGAGGAGCGACGGAGGCGCAGTACAGCAAACAGCTGGCGGCGCGGCAGGCGGCTGCGGTAAGCGGGAGAGGACCTCAGAGCAGCCTTGCGGCGGAGGAGCAGGACGGGGCCTCGGAGCGGCCTCGCGGCCTCCTGAGATTAGGATGGCCCAGACCCTTTTGGCTTTTTGGAAGGCCTTGAAGACCTGGCTTTGTGCCTGGGCCTGGGGCCCCGAGTGTGCGAAGCGCCCTGTTTCATGGTTGTGCTGACACCAATAGTTTTTAAGATCTCTTGGCTTTATTTATATTTAATTTTCTGTATTGTTTTAATTGTTTGATTGCTTTTATTATTGATTGCCGCCCAGAGTCACTGGTCTGAGATGGGCGGCTATATAAATTGAATAAATAGATAAATAAAATAAAGCTATGTGACACTGTACATTCAGTGTCTAAAAGGTGGTTCAGATTATGTGGGAGTACAAACATAGCACCTCTTTGCAATATCTTAAAGTAGCTGTGGAGTCCTTGGTGCTCTCTGAGCCTTGTTTTTTCCTTGCAGACGTTTCATTGCCAGGCTAGGCAACATCTTCAGTGCGAAAAGGGAGTGGGACTTGCTCTCTGTTTATATACCCTGGCTTGTCCTGCTTGTGTTGGTGGGGGTGTTGTTCTCTCCTTGGTAGCTCCTTGATTGGGCTGTTTGGTGCTTGGTTGATTGACTGAGTTAATAGTTCCTTGATTAGGGTATATTGTGCTGTTTGATGGTTCCTCAACAACACACTAACCTTCTTGGACATCCTCATCAGTAGAGGAAATTATGGCATTCTAGAAACACAAGTCTACCGGAAATCTACCCACACTAACCAAGTGCTCCACTACCAAAGCAATAACCCAACCTCCCACAAGAGGAGCTATGTAAGAGCACAAACACACTGCAGCAACTCAGAACACCAGAAAAAGGAAATAGACCACTTATATAGCATCTTCCAGCAAAATGGATACCCACGCAACTTTATCAAAAAGTGCCTGACCACTCAACCCACCACAGCAAAACCAACAGAAGCTATGAAAAGGATTACACTGCCATAAATCAGAAACTACTAATAGACTGTTACAACCACATGGCATCACCGTAGCACAGAAACTAACCAAAACCCTTCAGAACATCATAAGTAACCCAAAAGACCCAGTAGCCCAAGAAGAAAAAACAGGAGTTATCTACAACATACTGTACAATGTAAGGACTGTACCAGCCACTATGTAGGACAGACCGGCAGAAGACTAGCAGAACGCATCCACAAACACCAACTAGCAGTCAGAAGACACGATGAAAACTCCTTAATCTCACAACACATGGACAGACTCAACCATACTTTCAACTGGGATACTCTGACCATCTTAAACCAAGCCAAATCCAAAAATGCTAGAGAATTCCTGGAAGCTTGGCACTCAGACAAAGCAGTGATCAACAGACACATAGAGGTAAGCAACATTTACATACCATTCATAAGAGACAATAGAAAAGCCAGAAGACCAGAAGACCTCCTTGCTTGTAATCATCACCCAGATATGCAAAGATTAACACCCCGATTAGCACCAGAGGAACCATCAAACAGCACAGTATACCCTAATCAAGGAACTCCATCTTGTTAGGGTTTAACTTCATGCTGTATAGTGTTTCTAGATGCCTCTATTCTCCAAACACTGGTTCAAGTCTTCTACAGTATCTCCATTCCTGTCCAGGTTGGGGATGTATAACTGGTTATCATCAGCATACTGGTGATACTTTAACCAGAATTGATAGATAACTTCTGCCTACAGTTTCAGTAGATGTTAAAGAATAGGGATGAAGAACTGAACCCTGTACAACCACACAAGGGAGGATCTATTGGGCCAACCCCTCCCATCATCACTGGCTGATACTGTCCATTTAGGAATGAGCAGAAGCACTGTAAAGCAATTTTCAACCCTCACAGGCAACCCAGAATACCATGGTTGATGGTACTGAATGCCACCAAGAGGTGAAGTAGGACCAAGAGAAGTGCATTTCTCCCTATTTAGGTCCTGACAAAGATGATCTGTCAGAGTGAGCAGTGCCATTTCTGTTTGATATCCAGATCTGAACCCCGACAGAATCTGATCCAAATAGGCTTCTTCTAAGACACACTATGACTAAAGTACCAACTTCTCCAAAATGTTCCTTAAAAATGGAAAATTGAAGAGAGTGCAATAGCTGTAGAATATACCTTAAAGGAAGCATGTATGACCTGTGTCTGAAAGGAAACATAGCCACTTTCCAGATCCAGCTACTCATCTACCCTCCAGCCACTCAAAGGAATCGGGACGCACATGAATCTTAAGTCACAGGCAGTGGAACCAATATTAACACCTGATCTGAATCCACAGGCCAAAATGAATCTTAGATCATGTTACAAGATGTTCTAGTCACTAAACTGCTTCTGCCCATGAAGAATCAACATTCAGGCAAATCTGAGTGACTTTATTAGAAAACATTGTGCAGACATACCAGAGCAGCCCATTGGTAGACCTTTTGTCCTCTCTCCCTAAGAGAAAGCAGGCTATCTTGATCGTTGCTGATGGATGGCAGGCTGCTGAAGTAATAAGGGTGGAGAAATGCTGATGCTTTCGCACCCTTATTATCGCATTGTCACTAGTGTTTGGACAAGTTCACTTTTGATTTTCTTCCACTGGTGCTGCAATAATATTTTCTGATATTCCATCTCCTGGAGAGGAACCAGGAGCACCCAAGTATCACCAAGGGAAAGAAGCCACTTTGGAATTCACATCTCACCTCATGACTCCAGTATTCAACCAAGTATTTAACTGAACTGCTTGCTAGGTCACTGGGAAAATATGAAAGAACCTGTAGGAATCCATTAAAATCCATATGATACTTGAGGTGGACCATCTTAATCAGTCCCCCTCACCTGTGGAGTTCTCTGGTGACAAGAAAACTCATCTGGACCAAGAAGTAATCAAACCATAATAACCCAAAGTAATGTCCTGATCTTCAGATCAACTCCTTTGAGGCAAAGATGTCAGAGGTCGAGGTGAAGAAACAACGCTGAGCCAGCAATGAAGCTCTAGTCTTTATTGTTTCTACCTTACACAGAATCTTGCCAAAGTAGTCAAAGCCAAAAGGCGCTAGGGAGAAATACTCCAGTGAATCTAAGGCAGGTCCTGTCTCAGTTTCTTGGCCGGCTGCCCAAGGTCCTCCAAACTGTAAGATAGTTTCTCCCCCTGGAGTGCACCCCCTCCTTGCTCTTCTGCGACCTCCATAGCACCACCTCCCTCCTCAGAGACACATTCCATCACAAAAGACAAGATAAAGCAGTGCACACCAAGTCCAAAACTATGTAGGACAAGTCCATGTTTGCTATGGAGGCCATGAATTCCTGAGCCTACCCAACTCCGGTTATGCAATTTAAAGTCCCTCAACACCAAGAATCTAACACCAAACTGGTGATGGAGTCTAGGAGGATCCTACTGGGCAGCTGGGAGCATGGTGCAAGAGCCTTATGGCCCAGTTTCACACAGAGACTCATATTTCATCACCCCAAGAGCAGGATCCCTACTCATCTTGTCAAGCTGTCTCTCAAGATCATTGCCCCCTCCTCTTCTTCCTGGCCTAGATATCACAGCTTCTGTAGAACCCAAAACATGGAAAGGCAAATCCCTGAGAGTGCCACATTTGTCCCTTTAGCCAACCAGGCTTTGATAAATTGCATTACACCTGCTCATTCATCCATCACCAAGTAATAGATGAACGTAGTCTTATTATGAACTTATTTTTGAGATGCTTACCTTAAAAAAAATCTCTCTGATTCTGCAATTGCTAATTGTTTTGTATTACTCCATTAGTGATATTTTCTGCAATAATGAATAATAATCAATGCTCCCTAAGTACAATATGGTAACTTTGTTTTCTATTACTACAGAAAGCACAAAGCATGCCAGAACACAAATACTAGCAAGTATTTTCCTGATTATATACTCTGTTATCACTCAGTGGCCAGCCAGAAGCCAATAGGTTCTTTAGGATTCAGAGACAGTTGACTCAAACCAGGCTGAAATACCAAAAAAAAAGTTTTATTGAATAAATATTAAGACAGTTACAGAGAAAGAAAGGTACCAACCCATGTCTCTTACGCTGGCCAGAAACTCCAGAAATGGCAGCAAACAGACCCACTTGGGTAGCCCATTCCACAGCACCTTTTATTCCTGGAACGTTAGATCTATGTGATGTTTGGTGACGGGCTTTTGTCTCATTTTTTTATACTTTTCTTAAGGGACAGAGAGTATAAATAATAACACCTATCGCTTATTCACAACTTCATATAATTTGACCCTCTGCCAGTGAGCTTTCAAATAAGACGTTGTCTCTAGCAGGCAACACCTGGGATTGGTTTGATAGCATACCTTGTCAATAACTTGGGAACACAGATAGTCGAACCTTTGCTAAGAATATTTTTAAGAAAACCATTGTTTCTATCGCCCCACTATCTCCTTATCAACCTTGCATGATGTTACTACAAATATAAAGTTCATATAGTTGAATACAAATAACAAATTTAAATCATTTAGAGATGTAGCAGCTCAGTTTTAAAATATAATTGGTGCATTAATTAAATACTTTATCTCCGTTGAATGCAAATACATTTTTAGATATATAATTGAAATATAAAACATTTACATGGAAGGGCAGAATCAAATGTTTCACTTTTCTGACACGTTTTCAAAGCCCAAATACTAGTTTCCAGACTGAAGCAGGACTGGGAGAATGTGTAGTTATTTGATTTGAACTAGAGGTAGTCCTCGCTTAGCGACCACAACTGGGACCAGTAACTCCATCGCTAGGTGCCACAGTCGCTAAACAGAAAACCGTGACTGCAATGGACTTACAACCCCACTTCCGTTTCAGTTGTTAAGCAAATCACCGCAGTTGTTGTGAAACATCACGTGACTGTGATTTACATTTTACTTCCACGTTCTCCAATAACTCTGCTTGTCTCAAGCCAGTCGCAAAGCACCAAATGGCGATCATGTGACTGCGGGATACTTTGACAGTTGTAAATGTGAGGATTGGTCACAAAGCTGGGTTTTTTTCACATTGTAACTTCAAAAGGTCGCTAAATGAGGCAGTTGGTAAGCGAGATCTACCTGTAACTATATTTCAATGCTCTATATGATAAAAATTCCTTTACTTTATCTTCAGGTATTTATCTCTCAGACTTGACGTATATTGATTCAGCATATCCATCAACAGGAAGTATTCTAGAAAATGAGCAGAGATCAAACTTAATGAATAATATCCTTAGAATAATTTCAGATTTACAGCAATCTTGTGAATATGGTAAGTTACACTATGCATTTATATTACAGCATTATGTAACCAGTTAATAAAGTTGTTTGAATATTAATCGAGACTTGCTCAAATATAGTTCTCACCTTTGGTTAAAGGTGATGGGATATTTAAAAAATAATTCAAGATATGAAGATGAGGTAGACATTTTTCCAATAGAATTCCAGAAATCTAATCAAACACCCCCAAACCTTTGAACATACCTTAAAGCAGAGCATTCCAAACTTTTCCTGTTGGTGACACACACCAACGGCGGCGGCACGTGTGGCGGCAGCGGTGCGCACGGCAGCAGCGGTGTGCAGGTGGGTTGCGCGAAAACTGGAAGCGCTGATGGTGCGCTGCCACACAGTGGCAGCAGCATGCCATCAGCGCTTCCAGGTTTTCACGCGACACACCTGCACACCACAGGCGACACAGTACTGTGTCGCAACACACAGTTTGGAAAGCTATGCCTTAAAAGTATCTCTTTGGATCATCACTGTAACTGAAGATACAAATGTAAAGGGTAATATTTGTTTACTAAATTCTTTCAAAGTAACAAAAGGACTTTTCTCAACTTAGCATGGGGTTTAAAAAAATAATTAACAGACGTTGATAAGCTTTCTGTTACTCAAATACATATGTTGGACGCCACCCCCCTTAACTTTGACTGAATCTATTTCAAATAAAGTGGTCCCTCAATAAGAACCTTCCTTTTTACTAAAGGTTAATTAAGTTTTCCACATAACCATTACATTTTTATTTAGACCAGATAGCTGAAGCCAGAGTTCTTATTTCATCTCATGGGAAAATAATGGGTAGAAAGATCCTTACGTTCCCCATTTCCAGATGGTTCAATATATGCATTGTCTTTTTATACCAAACCACTATTGATAGACCACTGCCCAGAAGGGAATCACTGTTACCTCTAGAATTTTCAAGGATACCGTTCACACTCTATAAGGCACTCCCTGAGTTTCTGTTTCACTAAACCTTATATTGCATTCTCAGCTGATGAAGCTTTTGGTAGGAATCCTTTGCAGATTGCTTTGAGGCTTTAAGCTTTTGCTGCCTTAATTGTTGCTTCAGTATGCCCTAAGGTCAAAGAATGTTCTCCATGAATATCTGGTGAAAACACACACTTTCTTACTGTGTATTTCTGTTCTCAGAAAGTGTCTTCTTCTTACCTTGCCACTTAGGAACAGTTATTTTTCTTCAAAATTATAGAACTTTTACATACATGTGGGCTGGGATGTCTTTTTATCCTGTCTCTACCCAATTTACCAAGCTGATGATTTGATTTTTTTCTGTTTGTGTTTTATTTTCTTTAACAGCAGGTTACATGTTATTGGCAGAATTAAGTTATAATCTCTAGGTTTATAGGATGCTACTTGTCTGCAAAGCTTAGGCAACTCCTCATCATGAAAAAGAAACTGGTTATATGTGCTATTCCCTGAAGTCCAAAAATGCCATCTCTGAGGCTCCGAGAATGGAAAATCGTGATAAGAAAGCTTCTGGGGGGGGGTTCAGTTCTGGTCTGAAAAATATTTTGGTTATTATATTGGAGGGAGATGTAAGGCATGTTATTGGGCAAAAGTCTTGGGTTGTGACTAAGCACACGATGGTTATTGAGTGAGAATATTTAGGAAATCACAAAATATGTAACATCTATAAAGCAAAATATAAATATGCCAGTTTCAATATTTTGAAATTTAGAATTGTGATCAGAATTCTATATAGAGAAGAATAGTACCCACCAACAGTTTTTAATATGGCTTGACTGATATGAAGCACTTTTTAATATATTTTAGCTGGGGATGAGGTTGCCAGATTTCACATTAGGAGCAGCTGTCAAGGAGACAGCAAGGCTACATACCCCTAGAGCTTTTGTGTGCACAGCCTTGCGTCCCGCTTTTCCTTCCCATCCAATTCCTGCTATTAAGATTGTAGCCTTAAAAGCAAGGCAATCTCAGTTCTGTCATAAATATTTGTGGGAATAGTGGTTACCTTAAATGCCTGCTTTTGTGAGAGAGAAAGGAAGATGATATTATTATAACAACAGTTAACATTGATATGAAACTATGCCATATAAAAATACACAGATCTTGGTGGTTGCCAATAAAATAACTGCTATATATATATATATATACTAATTGCTATTTAGATATTCCTGTGTTGCCTCATGTTCAAAAGTACCTGAATTCTGTTCAGTATATAGAGGAACTTCAGAAGTTTGTGGAAGATGATAATTATAAGTAAGTATAAAATCTAGCCAATTATACTGTATTCGTTATTTAATTTTTCTTTTTTAAAGCAATATTTCATAAAGAACAAAAGAATACTTGCAGTTTTGTTTCATAAGTGTTTGAAATTTTTAGGACATTTCTGTTTATAGGCTTTCATTTTTCATGAATTCTTCCTTGCATTTCTCTTTATTTCTTAGTGAACATAACCCTCAGCTGTAAATCTTGAGAATGAATGAATGAATGAATGAATGAATGACAAACAGAGCCCCTCTAGTGGTTAAGGTGTTGAACTAGGACTGAGGAGACTCAGCCATTGAAATTCACTGGGTGAGTAGTTATTCTCTCCGCCCAACCTACAACACAGGGTTGTGGTTATTGGGAGATCCCCATGTAAGTGTCTTTGAGCTCCTAGAGCAGAGCTTTCCAAACTTTTCATGTTGGTGACATACTTTTTAGACATGCATCATTTCGTGACACACTCTTACAGCAGGGCATAAGGCAGGCACTAGGACCTGCACGGAATCACAGCAGGTTTGGAGGCAGCAAGGCACAAGGCAGGCACTAGGACCTGCGCGAAATCCTGGCAGGGCTCAGAGGCAGCAACAGCCGCAACACACCCAGACACTGCAGCCGACATACTAACGTGTCCCGACACACAGTTTGGAAAGCTCTGTTCTAGAGGAAAGGTGGGATATAAATCTAACAGATAAATAAGAATCAATAATTGTTCAGGATCTAGGGCAATCTTAATCTATTATGAGTTATGTGTTATACTCCCCTATTCTTAATCATTTTCCCTCCCCATTTCTTATTCTCTTATTAACTGCAGTATTCATCAGTATAAATCAATACTGGCTTTTTTAAAACTGAGACTAGTTGTCACTATAGCAGTTACATGTGCAACAGTTTTGTTCTTCTCTTTAAGTTAATATACAGCAGAGCTTTCCAAACTTTTCATGTTGGTGACACACTTTTTAGACATGCATCATTTCACGACACACACTTACAGCAGGGCACAAGGCAGGCACTAGGACCTGTGTGGAATCACAGCAGGTTTGGAGGCAGCAAGGCACAAAGCAGGCACTAGGACCTGTGCGGAATCACAGCCGGTTTGGAGGCAGCAAGGCACAAGGCTAGGCTGACCATACGTCCCATTTTGAATGGGACTGTCCCGTTATTTCACCATTTCTGGAGCGTCCCGTCATTATAGTCAAAATCTCGATTTTGTCCTGTTTTTGAAAAATCTGAGTCAGGAGTAAGCCTGACAGGAGTAGGTCAGCCCCCGCCACCATGCCAGATTCGAACTCAGTAGGAGGAAGACGAGCCGACCTCTGGAAGAAGCTGGCATGCTCCGAACCAGAGCTGCCGATTGGAGGCAGCCTGGAACAAGTAGCCCCTCTACCAATCAGCGCGCTGCTCAGCCAATTGGGTCCCGGCTGCAAACAGCGCGAGATTCCAACCTTAAAAGGCCGAGATCCTGCCTCAGAATCCTGTCCGCAAGACGCTCCAGGTCTCACCTCGCCAATGTCAGCGCCGGGGAGGCGGGATGGCCAAGCCAGGCGGTGGGGTGGCGTTCTGCGAGGGGCTCGGCAGCACTGCATGAGAGGTGGGGCAGAGACACTGCACCGGCCGCTGCGGGGTCCGCAGGGCTGGGATGAGTGCGCCTGCTGGGCTGCAGCCTGAAGCCTGTCTGGAGGAGGAGAGTTAGTCAGGTGCCGTGGCAGAGGAGGGAGAGGAGCGCCCGGTGGAGCCATGGCGCTGCCTTTCCCCATGATGGGCCCGAGGAGCTGCTTCCCCCGCCCGGCAGCGACCCCTCCGCAAGCTCCTCCGCCTGGAACCGTCCCTCTCCCCGCCGCCACCACCACTCTCCCGGGAGGCGTTACAACCTCATCGCGCTGCGCTGACGCCCGCCTCCTGCTTCTCCTGCTCATCGGCGGTGATGGTGGCAGCAGCAACGACTCTCCTCCCTCGGCCAATCCTGAGGGGGCCAGTGCAGTGGTGGGCCTCCGTCCTCGGCAGGAGCCGGCCGCACTGGGGGGCTTCAGCCGCACCACACCGCCCCTTGCTGCCCGCCGGGCTGTGGGAGTTCCCGCAGCCTAGCTGGCGACAAGGGGCAGATTGGTGTGGCTGAAGCCCCCCAGCGTGGCCGGCTCCTGCTTCTCCTACGCAGCGGTGGCGGCAGCAACAGCAGCAACTCTCCTCCCTCTCTCGGCAAAGCCTGAGGGGGCTGGGGCAGTGGTGGGCCTCCGTCCTCGGCAGGAGCCGGCTGCACTGGGGGGCTTCAGCTGCATCACGCCGCCCCTTGCCGCCCATCGGGCTGTGGCAAGGGGCAGATTGGTGTCGCTGAAGCCCCCCAGTGCGGCCAGCTCCTGCTTCTCTTATTGTGCATCAGCGGCAGCAGCAGCGACTCCTCCCTCGGCCAAGCCCGGGGGTATGGGGCAGTGGTGGGCCTCCATCCCTGCCCCTTGTCCCCCGGCCGATGACAGTGCTGTGTGCACAGTATGTGCGCTTCGGCCTTCCCCAGACACACCAGCTCTGCCACACCATTTAACTACTAGAAGAAGAAAAAAACTTTAAAAATCCAAAAAAATCTTAAAATCCGAAAAAATATTTTTAAAAAATCCCTCGCCTTACCACCCGCCCCCACCTGTAACTGGCCGGTTTAGTATAAAATAACCCGGTGAAGCGAAGCGAAGTCCCGGACCTGGCTCAGCCGAGAGGAGACCCGCCCAAACCACCTCCATCCACGCAGCAGCAGCAGCAGCAGGACCATCTGCTCCTCCTCCCACCAGCAGCCCCGAGCACTCGAGCACAACCGCCGCCGAGCTGTTGAGTTTAGAACCCACTGGCCTGTTGCGGCGTCAGCGCTTGCGAATCTACCCAGCCGCCTCTTCCCCCTCCCCGTCCCCCCGCCAGCATGAACCCTAGCGCCCCAGCTACCTGATGGCCTTGCTCTACGTGGTTAACCTGCACCCCAATGTCACCAAGGCCATGCTCTACGAGAAGTTCAGCCCCGCTGGGCCCATCCTGTCCATCCGCGTCTGCAGGGACATGATCACCCGGCGCTCACTAGGCTACACCTATGTCAACTTACCGCAGCCCGCCAATGCTGATCAAGCTTTAGATACCATGAATTTTGATGTTATTAAAGGTTGCACGGACTGGGGGGGTGGGGTCTGCAGGTGAGAGCCAATCGTGTGGACCGGGGGCAGGGTTTGCACGCGGGAGCCAATCGCATGGACCCGGGGCGGGGTTTGCAGGTGGGAGCCAATCACGCGGACTGGGGGGCGGGGTTCGGAGGCCGGCATGGCGGCATAAGACCCTGTCCCGTTTTGCCATCCCAATGTCCCGTTTTTGTCTCAAGGAAATATGGTCAGCCTATACAAGGCAGGCACTAGGACCTGTGCGGAATCACAGCCGGTTTGGAGGCACAAGGCAGGCACTAGGATCTGCGTGGAATCCTGGCAGGTTTGGAGGCAGCAAGGCACAAGGCAGGCACTAGGATGTGTGCAGAATCACAGCCGGTTTGGAGGCAGCAAAGCACAAGGCAGGCACTAGGACCTATGTGGAATCCTGGCAGGGCTCGGAGCCGCGACACACCTAGACACTGCAGCCGACACACTAACGTGTCCCAACACACAGTTTGGAAAGCTATGATACAGAGTGGGAAAAGTTTCCAGGAAGTGACTGTGTTACTAAATGGCACTTCAAAATCACATGTGCATTTTTCTTTCAAAAGGAAAATAGGTGTTTTGTATCTTGTTTATTAAAAGAATTGGGGGGTTTCATCTTGAATTTTGACACAAATTTTATTTTGTAAGTTTGGGAGCCCATGTTGCAAAAATCTTGTTATATAAATATTACGTTTTAACGATAGTAACATTTGAAAAATTCATCAGTATTACTTAATTTTAGTCCATTTTAAAATTATTTAATTATGCTAATAGAACAAGACTTTAATAAAGATTCCTCATTCAATTTTTTGTCAATTATCTAAACAATATGTATATGCATATATGTATATGTATGTATTTCTTCAAACATCTAAGTCTGTCAAATTATGATTATGTTTATGATTATATTTTTATTCCACCTTTTCTTTTATACTGTATATAAGTGTATATGTATAAATAACTCAAGGCGGGGAACATACCTAATACTCCTTCCTCCTCCTATTTCCCCACAACAACAACCCTGTGAGGTGAGTTGGGCTGAGAGAGAGTGACTGGCCCAAAGTCACCCAGCCAGCTCTCATGCCTAAGGTGGGACTAGAATTCACAGTCTCCTGGTTTCTAGCCCAGCACCTTAACCACTACACCAAACTGGCTCAAGTGATTTATCTATGGATTCCTAGTAGAACTAACTCCTAGGTAGAAAATGAATAGCAAATATAGATGTCTGAATTTGCTCTTAGCAAAATCTTTTTCTTTTTCTTAATGCAGACTTTCATTAAAAATAGAACCTGGGACCAGTACCCCACGTTCCACTGCATCTCGTGAAGATTTAGTTGGTAAATATTCAATAATTCAGTGCTCTGACTCTACCCCCCTCAGTGTTCTTATTTTCTTGATTTATAATATCCATAAAACCTGTTAAATAGAAAACCTAATTTAAGCAAACCTCCTAAATAAACTAAAAAGAGAGGGAAATAGGTAAGAATTTGTATAGGCACTTCTGAAATTATCAGATCTACTTTTTTATCCAGTTGAAGAATTATAATAAAGAACTTGCTCTTTTCTCTCTTATTTATTTTTTCCAGGCCCTGAAGTAGGAGTTTCTCCCCAAACTGTGCGAAAGAATGCTACTGCTGGAGGGTCATTGCTACCACCAACTCCTCCATCTCCTAGAAACCTGATGCCTCATGGGCATAGAAAATGTCACAGTTTGGGATACAAGTTAGCATTTATTTTGAGATTCAATTCCTTCTGTTATTTAAATTCATGATACCCCAAATTTAATAACTCAGGGTTATTAAATCATTCATTAAACAAGCCAAACACAGACTTGCAGATAGGCAAGGTAATCATTGCATTGTTGGAACCCCAAAACAGTGAGAAGTCTAACAATACAATATGCCAACCTTGAGCTATACATATTTGTTACCATCACAAAGTAATCAGTATTTGTTCAACTGATTCCAGAATTTTTTTTCTGTTTTAATTTCCCTTGCCTTATACCTCTGTGTATTGTTAGAACTTTGAGTAGGAGATTTGGATTAGTACATGGACTCAGTAATCTAAATGGCTCCTTTCTGTTATTCAGGAAACAAAACAAATTAGGAATAGGGCAGGAAAATACAAAGAAACTGTGTGTTCCTGTTCACAATGTTTTGTTAAACCATAGTTACAGTTATTAAACTAACAAGCCATGGTTTCAGACTGGTTTTTTACTGAACCCGGATTGTTCACACATTGATTGATTATGTGTCATGAAGTCAGTGTCAACTCTTAGGAACCACAGATTGCTTAGATTTTCTCCATGATGATCTATCCCTAACCTGGTCCTTCAGGTCTTCCAATGGTGCACCAGTCTCCACTGTATCTAAGTCCCTCCACCTTGCTGCTGATCATCCTCTTGCCCGAAGCAAAAGCAAAAAAAATGAAATACAGCTAATTCTCATATTTAAACTTTAGTTTCAAAAATTGTGGGGATTAAATTGCAAAGTACATACATACAACTTCAGGACTGTGAATCACTTCATGATTGTGAATGTGATTGGCAGCCTCTCTTTTAGTAGTCTTTGTGATAGAGAAAAATCAATACTTAAACATTGATAGCATACTTAATTTCCTAATAATATTTTAATTCTTCCATGGCCAGTTCTATGTGTAACATTGGAATCCATTCTTTAACAGACCATGCTCATATGTATTTGCCAATTGTTTATAAAGGTATATGTATACATGGAAAGAAGAAAGCAGCAAACATTGTAGAATCTTTATCTATATTAAATATAATTCATCTACCTATGCCAGATTCTTTCACATCATGTATAAGATTAAGTTTTCTTTGTTTTTTGTGAACTTTTAGCTTTTTAAACTCTTTAATTATTTTTTTACTTGTCTCTTCCTTTGGAATATGTATTGACAGCTGATCTATGACTGTAAATATACTTTTGTTACTACATTATATTTAATGCTTTAAAGTAATAATGTGATCAGTGTTAACATATTTTAATATTTTTCTAGTTTCATTCATAAAATGAACACAGCAGAATTTAAAAGTGCAACATTCCCAAATGCAGGACCAAGGCATCTTTTAGATGATAGTGTCATGGAACCACATGCCCCATTGAGGGGCCAGGCAGAGAGCTCCACTCTTTCCAGTGGAATTTCAATAGGTGAGATGTTATCTCAGTCAGTAAAAAAGATGTCTTTTGAAATTCAAACTTGCATTTTTTTCATTATATTTATATGCTACTACCTCTCCCCCATATTGCTTAAAGCAGGGGTGGGCAACGTCAGGCCCGTGGGCCATATAAGGCCCATGGGGCTCCCGCCTAAGGCCCGGTGGCTCCCACCTGCAAACCCCGCCCCTTCCACACGATTGGCTCCCACCCGCAAACCCCGCCCCCAGTGCTTGTGATTGGCTCCCGTCCGCAAACTCCGGCCCCCGGTCCGTGGAAATCCCAGAAACCCCGCCCCCCAGGTCCCCAGTTATAAATATCCAAATGGCCCTTGGCAGAAAAAAGGTTCCCCACCCCTGGCTTAAAGCATCATGCATAGGCCCTATCCACACAGCATACTTAGGGTAATGGGAGAAGATAAACTTGTGCAAACTGCAAACTGAGTTAATTACCTGGTCATTTTGGGATTAAAATAACTTCTCTCATATTGTACAAAGTACTCAGGATTACTATCCTTTTCAGTGTCTTAAGATAGTCCTATAGAAGCCTCATGCAAAAACATTCTCTGGGTTCAGTCTTCATTTCCCCTGTCCACATATGAATGGCAGGGGGAAATAAAAATGTTAGAAAAATGCAGGGAGGGAGGGAGAGAGAGAAAAAGATAGGTAAGTGGGGGAAAAGGGCCAGCTTCCCAGCCTCTTTTGCAGTGAAAGATAACTAAAAATATAGCCATCAACTGTCAGGCTCACTGGATCAGAACTTGACATAAATCTCAGTCCACTGACTTAGCATGGCTTAGCTAGGCTGCTAGATTTGATTTGGCTGAAGTCTTTCAGACACTTGTAACAATTGTTATTACAAACTAGAATGAAGCCACATTTTCAAGGACCCAATGCACATGAAAGGTCACACACTAGATCTGGTTTTTGTTTCAACACAGATGCAATGTGATCTGAAAGTGGGGGATGTTGAATTCATCTGTTGTCAAGGATGGATCACTCTCTGATTACTACGGAGTTATGTGTAGCAACTCCTCCCTGCACTGGGGATGGACTTATTAACTTGGTCCACCCCAGGCACCTAATGGATCCAGTGGGTTTTCAGAGGGCTCCTGGGGAATTTCCCAGGGATCTGGCAGGCAGTTCAGCCAAGTCACTGGTTACCCATTTGAATAATAGGGCATTCAGGGCCATAGACTGGATTGCAACAGAGCAGTCTGTCCTTGCATGCAGACCTGCTGCTTTTTAATTTACTGAGGAACTTAGGGTGATGAAGCAGCAGAGGAGATGCCTATGGCACAGTTGGAGAAAGAATGATCTTGAGTGACTGAATCCTAGTATGAGCCTAAGTTCAAGTACAGGTGGCAAAAATGAAATATTTTGTCTCCCTTTCTCTGTTTGCTGAATGCCACCCAGCAGCACTTTTTAAGACAATCTGCTCCCTTTCAGAAAATGATGTTCACCAATATCATCTTAAGGGCCGCTGTCAGGAATTTTCATGACATTTAGCAGACAAACCGTTCAGATTTGGGAAGAGTTGGAGTCTAGTTGAACAGTGTCCATGGAAATTATCGGGGCTTCATCTTATGATGTAATCTGGGATAATTTTGAGTACTGAGGAAGTAAATAGGGCCCTCTGCAGGGTTAATTTTATGTCTTAGTTGGATCCCTGTGCCTTATGACTAGTCAAGACCTCCTGTGAGGTGACAAGAGGTTGGATTCGGACAGTTGTCAACACTTCTATGAGGAAGGGTTATTTAAAGGATGCTGTGGTGCACCTCTGCACAAGAAGCCTTCATTCAATCTTTCAGTCCTAGACAATTATAGACCTTTCTCCAACTTTGCTTTTAGGAAATGTTGTAGAGAAAGTGGTTGGCCTACAGCTACAGAGAGCCCTAGAGGAAGTGGATTATTTTGGACTCTTGGCAATCAGGGTTCAGGCCAGGATATAACTGCATTGGTCACACATGTTAATGATCTTTGGAGAGACTGGAATTGGGGGAGTGCAACCATCCTGGTTCTCCTTGATCTCTCTTTGGCTTCCAATACCATTGAACATTGTATCCTTCTGGATCAGAGTGGTGGGCACTGTTTTACAATGGTTCTTCTTCTTCCTGAAGGGGCAGTTCTAGCTGGCGGTGGTGGGAAAAGAAAGATCTACCCAGAGACCTCTGTATTTTGGTGTCCCTCAGAGATCCCTCTTCTCCCCTCTTCTTATTTATTTCTCTTATTTGCTTTGATATATATAACATTGTTGGCCACTGGATAAAAAATTCTTTATCAGCCTGTCAACCATTCAGCCATTACTTTCATGTTCAACCATTACTTGTGTGGGTTTGTTGTATCTAAATGAGGGAAATGATCCAAGAGATTAGCTCCTTCTGAAAACAGTGGTATTCAGTTCTATTTGAAACCAACAATAAGGCTGTTCCTGAAGAAACCTAACTAGAACTAGTGGATAAATGTAGGCTGGTTGCTGACTTTTTCTTAAATGAAGCATTTGAGCAAGTATTTATTGAGCAAGCATTTTGATGACATTGATTGACTTTATGCATTTCAACTGGTTTTAGGACTCGGTGCGGGGCAGAAACTGCTTTTGTTGCCCTGTGTGCATACTTTCCCAAGAAAAACAGGAAGATTGAAGCCATGTTGATTCTCTTGGACCTTTAAGTGGCTTTTGATACAACCACCCATGATATCTTTCTGGATCATCTGTTCAGAGATGGGAGGTGGTGGCACTGTTTTTTAGAGGTTTTTCCTGTGTTTAGTTGGCTTATTCCAGAAGATGGTGCTAAATTATTATTGTTCTATTCCATTTCTTTCATACAGACACACAAACATATGAAAGAAGAAAAAAGATGCACAAAAACGTACTTATGTACTAAAAAAAGAACTAGTACTACATACATATTAATTTACTATTATGCAATTAAACTATTAGAATTTAAGTGAGTTCTAACAGTTAAGTCAAGTGGGGAGAGAGAAATTAAACATAAAGACTAGTATATGCAATTAAAATAATCTCACAAACAAAACTCCCAGAAATGAAGTGTTATCTATTTGAACAAACTTTCATTGTCCGTTTTATTATGGGTAATTTTCACAAGTGTTTCTTGAAACATTTTTTATGCCTGGCAAATCATAGAATGAGTGGTGTTGTGTTTTTTTTAGTTGACTCACTTATTCTGATTTTAGGTAGCAGTGATGGTTCAGAGCTCAGTGAAGAGACTTCATGGCCAGCATTTGAAAGGTAAGAGAAGTCACTATATTTTATATTTGTTCAAATGTGTATTTAACATATGACAGTTTTACATTTCCACATAGGAAAGTGTATCAAGTGTATTAAATGTTCCTGGTATAGTTGCTTTTCAGTCAAGGTTTTGCTTTTCCTACACAGGGATTGTATATGTAAGGAAAAGAATAATGGGTAAAACAGTCAGATCATGCAAGTTGTCTAGAGGGTCTGTTGTCACTGATGTCACTGATGTTGATTCTGGCAGTAGTCCCAGAATCCTGATTTCTAACAAAGTTTGCTCAAAGGGAACATATGTACCCTAGTATATGAATGGTTCATCATCTAGCTACAGCTAGCTGGGAGGCTCTTGAAAGAAGCTTCCAAAGCAGAACCTCCCATTTACAGTCTGGGCTTGGAGTAAAACCCAATAGTTGTCCTGAGATGTTCCCTAGAACAGCAAGGCTTTACCAATTTAGAACAGCTAGATGAGTGTCTTTTTAGAAAATTACTTTTATTTTGTATATCATTGTAGCAGCTTTCAAGTGAAAGACATTGATCATCTGATAAATATGTAAGCACCACTAGTGGAGGTGATCTGAGGTTCTTATGCAGCTCCCAGCTAAGTACAAATCAAGTGACATAAGCTAGTAGAATCACAGTGTATCCTATAAAACTGCAGGTTCTTCCTCTGCAGGGTGAGCTGTTCAGATATTTTCTCTTCCCTTGCTTAAATTTATTTATTTATTATTTGGATTTATCCCTGCCCATCTCCACCATGGTAGACTCTGGGCGGTTTACAATCACAATATAAAAAGTTAAAAACCTATACATCTAAAAACTACTATAAAAAATAAAAAAAATTCCAAAAGATGGTGTGTTCTTAAAAGGAGAATATTACTAAGCTAACCACCCCCAGGAGGAACTATTATTTCCTTCGTTCCAGGCAAGGCGGCAGAACCAGGTCTTCAAGGACTTCCTGAAGGCCAGGAGCGAGGGTGCCCGTCTCACCTCAGGGGGCAAGTTATTCCACAGGGCAGGTGCTATCGCAGAGAAGGCACGCCTCCTGGACCCCGCTAGATGGAATTCTTCTAGTGATGGGGTCTGAAGCATGCCCTCCCTGCATGATCGGGTGGGGCGGGTGGATGTGATCGGGATAAGACAGTCCCTCAGATACCCTGGTCCCATGCCATGTAGGGCTTTAAAGGCGATAACCAACACCTTGAATTGGACCCGGAAGCAGACTGGTACCCAATACAGCTCACGGAGTAGCGGTGTTACATGTGCGGTGTTACATGTGTACTTATAGCACCCAGAACTACCCATGCAGCCGCATTCTGCACCAGCTGAAGCTTCCGGATACTCTTCAAGGGTAGCCCCATGTAGAGCGCATTACAATAGTCTATACGGAGATGACAAGGGCGTGAGTGACTGTTCGGAGGGCCTCCTGATCCAGGAAGGGGCTCAATTGGCGCACAACCCGAAGCTGTGCAAAGGCCCTCCTGGCCACAATTGCCACCTGCTCCTCGAGCAGGAGTCGTGAGTCCAGGAGGACCCCCAAGTTTCGCACTGAATCTGAACGGGGCAGTGCCACCCCATCCAGAGTTAAAGATGACAACTTCCTGTGAATCGAGAGGCCATCAATCCACAGCCACTCCGTCTTACCAGGGTTCAGCTGAAGCCCGTTGTGCCCCATCCAGGCCCCTACAGCCTCCAGACACTGAAAAGGTGTCTTTTAAATCATCTGTCTTCAGGCCACTAAATTGATGCATTTTTGCTTGGTGGTTACAACTGGTCCTCAGAGTTGTTCGCACTTACGACTGGTTGCCAAGCGCCCTGCAATCACGTGATCGCCATTTGCATCCTTCCCTGCTGGCTTCCCCTCACGCACCCTCCCTGACCCAACCCGCGCAGCACCTCTCATGCACCTCCTCAGGCACCTTCCCTGACCCACACGGCACCTCTCACACACACCCTCTCATTCTCTCCAACCCACACCATGCCTTTCGCGCACCCTTCCCGACCCACGCCGCACCTCTCGCGCACCCTTCCTGACCCACGCTACACCTCTCGTGCACCCTTCCTGACCCACGCTACACCTCTTGCGCACCCTTCCTGACCCATGCCACACCTCTTGTGCACCCTTCCTGACCCACGCCACACCTCTTGCGCACCCTTCCTGACCCACGCCACACCTCTTGTGTACCATTGCGCACCCCTCGACCTGCATACCACCTCTCATGCACACCCTTGAACCCTTGCGCACTCTTCCCAACCTGCGCAGCACCTCCTGCGCACTCCCTCGCATCCCCAAACTCTCTGCTTTTAAGAATACTTTTGTTGAAAAACAGTATTTATATATTCTAAATAAATACTAAGATTAGGTCAATGTAGGATTGCAAGCTGCACTGGGTATAACATACACTTACAAAATAATATATACAGTAAATAAGTGGGGATTCTGGTTTGGCAGAGATAGCATGCTATATGCCCATCAGGAGTTTGCTCTCTTGTTTTACCATAAACAGTTTTCACAAGTAGAAACCTTAAGATTGTCCTCCCCTCCCCCCCCCAGTATCACTTCCTTTCTCATATAATCCTTAAAGCTTCTTCAGAAGAAAAAGCCAAGGTACACTGCTGAACCAATATAAGAGGGAATGTTTTCATATTCTAAGGTGACTACATTGCTGTCCAATGACTGGCTTTTAGCAATGTATTGTCCTGTTTTAGCTGCTGATGTTATTATTTAAGATATTAAGATGTTGATCGTCTAATCATTCGTTGGGATGCCAGTAAGAATATTCTACTGTTGTATGTGTTCACACCAAGAACATGTGTCCAAATAAGAACAGATCTTTTAAAAACTGAAATACACTGGTGATCACAAAACAAGAGGAAGTAGCAATGTAGCAGAAAGGAAAGCTTATTACAGTGTTCTAACAAATGATGATTATGAATTCAAAACATGTAATGCGTACCATTTATAATGGAATCCAACAGGAACAGATTATACCATTCTCTTGGTCCGGTGACAAGAATAGCTCGAAATGGCTATTGGAGCCACATGAAGGGCAGCAGGTACTAATCCCTTGTGTTCAAGGGCCAGACACTTTCCTCTGGTGTTGGTGACTGATTTGATAGTGAAGTGGATGTAATCTGACATTCCTGTTCTTTCTAACTATCTTGACATATATCAGTGAACATTGTCTATCCAAACAGGACTTCTGTCTTACAACTTAATCATGTCTTCACAGACTATGGCTGGCTCATTTTAATCTGCATGTCTAATTTCATAATATTACTCAGAAAATCCCCCAAATGCTTTACTTACCCGTCTGCTTAAAAAAACCCTCTGAAGCATCATTTATGATACTAGATGGTACTGGAAGTAATTGGGTGGCAAGAATGATGTTGGAACTTGAAGATTTGAGTGAGAATTAAGATGTTGTTTTTCTTTCATTCTGAGCCATATAAATTGTAAATCAGTTGCCTGTTATTTCCAGAAATGCAAAAAGAAGCAGGGTAACGTATGGCCCAGGTCCCCCAATTTCAGTTCACATTCCCCATCCCTGCCTGTTCTCCTACCTCCCCATGCTGTCCACCTCTCCAAAATACCTATGGCAATTTTTATTAGAAGAGAAAACCATGTCACTGAAGAAGAGTCTCAGTGCCATAGTGCCTTTTACCAAGGAAAAAACAGCTGTGTTTTTTAAAATTTTTGCAGTAATAATATAATAAAATAAAAAATAAAAGGGCCCCCATTTACTTTGATCTCTTTCACGTTTGGAGCACAGCCCTTGGCAATGCTATGCAAAGAACAGAGCAGTTCTTGCCCTAAAGTTGTTTTGAATAACATTTTATGAAAAACCACTTCCATTCACATCAAAGCCTTTTTACATTCCTCAGTAAACATTAGATTCTACTGCACCTATCGGAGAACCTAGCTCAAATAACTGTTAAAATCTGGTGTAATGTGGACAAGCATATGTTAACTTTTGGAGATCTGGAAGGCTCAGCTTGTCAGCTCTCTCAGTTTTTAGGCTAAATAGTTGAAGGATGTATGGAAGAAATTTTCCAAGATGTTTCAGAAATTTTTACTTTCTTAGTCTGTCTCTGGAGAGTTGATGGCTGTGCCACATAAGTTGCTTGGTATGCACTTACACAAACACTTGTGCAGTCAAATATTTCCTGTCATTAAAAGCTGGTCAGCTGCTCACTTGTTAGAACACAACCTATGTTACAACAGCTTTCTTTAACTGCTCTGGGCCAGGCTTTCTGCTTTCCTGCTGCTTCTGTTACTGCTTTCAAATATCTTGGTATGGTATTGTGCATGTATTAAGCCCTTGCTGTTTTTCTTTGTTTTTTCTTTTTATACTTTTTATTCATTAACTCAGATGACTACTGTAAACTCAATACTTTTTAACAGGTCTGAAAAAGTGTAGAAAGAGCCATTTAAAAATAAAATGTTTGAAATAAGTTGTTAAAGTGAAGTTGACTCCAAACTTCTTGCTAGTTAGAATTATTTGTAGTTCTTTATCGTAATATATATAATTTAAAGTTATTGTTATCTGTAAGTCAATAGTTAAAATGAACGTCTTTCTTAGCATGTTAACTTGTGCTTTGCAAGTAGACTATATAATAATCCTTCTAAAAGTTGGTATCTTTCCATAATGAAATCCAATAATTGAAATGGCAATATTTTACGTACGGAAACATAGATAATATTAGTGATGCTTCAAGAATTGCTGTTGAAATACATAGTACCTTCCCATACTTTACACTTGCTTCTTTTTTAGTTCTGCAGAGTCTGAAGATTTAGCTGTTCATTTGTATCCAGGAGCCGTTACTATTCAAGGTGTTCTCAGAAGAAAAACTCTGTTGAAAGAGGGGAAGAAACCTACAGTAAGATATTAAATAAATTATTTAAAGTGCTTCCCAAATTGGCTTTTCCTGTTTCAAAAATATTTTAATTTATTCATTTTAATTAGATCAGCAGTGATTGCTCAAGCATTTGAGTTACTTACAACTCAGTAGGTCATAAAGTATTTAGAGGTCAGTTGATAGAAAAGCGGGATATATAAAAGGGACACGGTGGCTCAGCGGGTTAAACCGCTGAGCTGTAGACTGCCGATCGGAAGGTCGGCAGTTCGAATCCCCGCGCAACGAGGTGAGCTCTCATTGCTCGTCCCAGCTCCTATCAACCCAACAGTTCGAAAGCTTTGCGAGTAGATAAATGGGTACCACCTTAAGTGGGTAAAATTGCTGGCGTCCTGTCGGGGGTCGCCCACCAAACGGAAGATCTTTGGAACAGCGGTGGCTATGATGGATCCCGGAAAAAGCAGCTTCATCTACAGGATGTTGGCAGCCGGCTCCGACACAAGGCATTGTGGGGCTTGTAGTCCAAGTAGCCTCGGAAGAGTCGGTTCCCTTACCCCTTCCCTTAGCGCGCGGTTAAATTGAAAATGTATAATATGAAATGTATAACATGAAATGTATATGTGTATGCAAGCTGCCTAGAGTCCTCCGTTAGGGAGGGGATAGGCGGGGTATAAATATCAATATATATATATATATATATATATATATATATATATATATAAATAAATAAATAAATAAATAAATAAATAAATAAATAAATAAATAAATAAATAAATAAATAATGCAAATTGTGGCAGGATATCTCAGGACTGATTCAAATAATCCCTGCAGCTACCCCGCCAAACCACTTTCTGCAGATGGTGCTGAAAAATACCTTGGACTGACAGTAATTCAGTGCCCAGGTAATAGCTTATACCTTTGGGACCTGGATGTTAGATTTACATTGGTTTGGGGACCTTCCACATCATCAGGTCAGTCACATGATGAACAGTTTTTGCACTGTGAAACATAAAATAATGTTTAGCAATCTTCAGTGAATTAGCACTCGTCTGCAGAAACTCTGAGCTGATGACAGATACAGCAGGCAAAATTCTAACATTATTAATATATTATTATGTATTTATTAATATTTCTCTGCCCAGAGTTGGTGTAAATTTAACGAAGGCTGTGCACAATTGTGACAGACAGACAGTCACAGTCCACATGGACTCATGGTAGTGTACAATTAAAAACCAAAAATAAGCCTAACAGTAATCTCAAAGCCAATACTAATATATCAAACCATTTAATAATTTACCATAAAATAATAGGCATATCAGAAATCTTAATTGGAGGCCCTTCTGAATGGTTTCGTTTTGACAGCTTTTCTGAAAGACAGGAAAGATGGTGCTACCCACATTGCCAGTGGGAGGCTGTTCCATAGGGTAGGTGCTACTACAGAGAAATATAAAGTCTTGCTCTCTCTTGGGTCTCATGTGGCGAGGAACCATCAGCATCCCTCTCAGGATATGCACACTGACCAGATAGGATTCACTTGACATAGACAGTCTTGCCAAGACATATAGGGCATTATACGTCACTATGAATTGTACCAGAAGTCTTGAAAACCAGTGCAGAGCCTGAAGCACTGGTGTTAAATGGAAGTAGCAGCTGTCCCTTGCCAACAAACAGGCTGCTGCATTTTGAGCCAGTTGCCAGTTCCAAGTAGCCTTCAAAGGCAGCCCCATTTACAGCACATTGCAGTAATCTAAGCAGGAGGAGACAAAGGTGTATGACTCTGTTGCCAAGGCCTCTTTCTCCAGGAAGAACTGAACTGGAGCAACAGCCAAAGCTTTCAAAGGCCTCCCTAGCTACAGCTTCCACCTGCCTATCCAGCAATAGCCCCAAGTTTAGAAGGAGCCAAGTCATGGACTTGCTCCTTCAGAGATAGTGCTGCCACATCCAGAGTGGAAAGAGAGCCAGATGATTGCTGTATGAGTAGTAATTCATTCTTGCTGGTTTTCAATTTGTTTTCCCCTTCTTACAGCCTCCAGACACTAGGTCAGGACTTCAACCATATTGCTGGCTCAGTACTGTAATAACTCACCCCAAACTGACATGACCTCTCCCAGAAGCTTGATGCAAATGTTGAACACCTGGGGGGGGAGAAAAGAGATACATATGGTACTCCACATTGGAGCAACTGAGAGGTAGATCTCTCCTAGCCCACCACACTGTCCGGTACCACCCATCAGGAAGGTGTGGAGCCACAGTAAAACAGAGCCTCCAACTTCTAACCCTTGCAGGCAGCTTAGAAAATACTGTGGTTGATATGGTATCAAATGTTGCTGGAAGATCTAAACAGACCAGGGAGGGTGTAGTGCACCCATCTAGGTCCCACATTAGATGATCCACCAGTGCAACTAAATCAAATCAGATCTTTATTATGGTCATAGACCAGCATAGTACAACTAAAGTATTTTCTGTCCCATGCCCAGGCCTGAAACCCTGTCTGAAAACAATACAGATAACCCACTTCCTCTTCTGCATCACCATTTCCTTGAAAGGCAAGATTAGACATTTGAAGTTGTCTGATCCAGCCAGATCTGAAGAGTTCGTATTTAGGAAGATGAACACCACTGCCTATTTGCATACAGACAGTTATGATGATCTTAGAAATTATCAAAACATTTATTTGTATATTTAATCTAAATTTGGGTCAAGGTTATCTTGCTAATTGCCCTTTTTGTTTGATGAACTTTGAATAGTAAGTAGATGTAGCTATCCAGTGATGACAACCAGGAATAATTGGTTGTTCCTCTGTTTATCAGATAGGAAGACAAGTTTCTTTATGGGGTAAAAGGCATTCCAAGGATATGCATTAAGGATTTTTTTTTCCTTAAGGCCCCTCTTACATATAAGCCAGTGATATGGACTGTAATGAAAATTCTTCAGCAATAAAGGCTTATATGTGTCTCTGTAAATAGTGGTGTCAGTGCTGCGACTAGCATGAGAAGCTGCCCAGTTTGGAAAGGGTTTTTCAATTCTACATCGGTTTGGTGGCCCATAGCATATTGTTCTGTTTTCTTGGTAGTTCCTCAAGTCCTAGATTGGGAAGAAAAGTTACTTGTACTGATTTGCTCTTGGGGTGACTTAGAACACTGCAGTTTGAGAATCTTGAATCAATGCCAAGTATATGTTTTTAAATTTCCATCTTTACTAAACTAGGCTAAAGTACAGAATCCTGTTCCAATTTATATTACAATATATATTGTGGAGTATAGCTAACAATGTCCTGAAAGTCTCACACTGCTCAGTTAATGTGTAAAATGGATAGGACTTAAATGTATATATACAAAATTAAGATGGAATGGCAGATGCATTTTGGATTTATTAACCTTATCATTGTCTAATCGTATAGGTAGCTTCTTGGACAAAATACTGGGTGGCTTTGTGTGGAACACAGCTTTTCTACTATGCTGCAAAGTCTTTGAAGGCAACAGAGAGAAAACATGTATGTAATCTTGCTTTTAGAGCGGGATAGTCCTTGGTAGGAGAAGGGTTTTTTTCAGCCTTTCGCTGTGAATGCTGCATGTTCTGCAGCACTGAACTATCATTCTATAAACTTCATATTGTCTAAATATGCTGTTCATTTGTTTCCCCTATTTTAATCTCATCTTGAGTTTTGCTGCAAGCAACTTGTAGCAATTTTTAGAACTAATTCCAAATTCCTGCTGTAATCCCTGCTGAAATGTCCAAATCTGAAATCTGTGCAAGCAGCCTTATAAATTCAGTTCAATATTTCTGTATATGGAAAAATGGCAACTTTTAGCACACACAAGGAGATTCAAAGAAAAAGAAGTTTTTCCACAATAGACAGAAATATGCCTTGACAAGATTTTCTTAGGTGATCAAGCTCCAATCCCATAATTGTCCCAGATTAACTCAGGGGTGTATAAAATAGTGTATCCCTTTTGAGTTTTCTTAATCTGTGTTGCATTACAAAAGCAAGCAGGTCAATTCTGTTCTTCTAGTTGCAGTTGTTGTTTTTAATGCAGATAATTGCTGTACCCTCTTCATTCATATTTTTCTTTCATTGATGTTCCCCCCACCCCCACCCCTAGTTCAAATCTACACCAAGTAAGAATGTGTCAGTAGTGGGTTGGATGGTTATGATGGCTGATGATCCAGATCATCCGGATCTTTTCCTACTCACAGATTCTGAAAAAGGTCAGTAGCATTAATTAATAGTAGTAAACTCTTGGTTTAATGGTCTTTAGACATAACAAACTCTACAGTATTCACTTTTGTCCAAATTAGACATTAACAGATTTCACACACACACCCAAAATGGTCAAAGTCTGTTCAGCAATTCATTCCAGACAGTATTCTCTGTTCCTCTTCAAAATGGGATTCAGTATTAACCTATTTTACTGATACTACTGAATCCCATTTTGAAGGGGAACAGTGAATATTGTTTGGACTGATTTGCTGAGCAGACTTTTCATGTACATTTGTGGCTTGAAAAATCATTTGGCATTTAATGGATACCCCTTCCCTGTTATTGTACATCAATGGTTGTTATAAGTTGTTAAAACAAAATTAAATTTAACAATCAAGTTGTTACATTTAATGGATACCCCTTCCCTGTGATTAGTTGTTAAATCAATTAGTTGTTAAATTACTGTAATAGAAAATTAACTCCTTTTGGCTTTAATAGTAGTAGTAAGCTGTGATGTAGCAAATGTTAATAGAAACAATTGATCTGAAGACCACAGATACCTTTGTAGAAGAATTATGAGTACTTGGTCCAATTCGGGTTAATCAAGTGTTTACATTTATTGAATGCTTTTTCTTGACTGAACACTTGAAAACCTTTTGAGAGGAAATTCCCTTTTCACTTAAAATGTCTTACAAATAGTTGAAATACATACAAAGAAAAACCGAAATAGCCACATGGAACAAATTAATTTTCAACTATTCTTCCAGAGTCAGTTGGAGTTGGGCAGCATCCAAATTTAATAAAATAAATAATAAAAATAAATCCCAAATACTTACATAACTTTTCCAGTCCATTTTCCATAGACTGTTGAACTCGCTATTTCTTAAATTATAGTTTGAATGGGAACCTAACCCTAATTTTAGCAGATAGCACTAAAAAGAATTGCATTAACTATTAATAGATGTTTATCTATCTGTTGCTAGAAAGTCATTTCAGTGTTTTAATCAAACTACCTTCTTTGAAAACAAAAATCTGTCCCAAGTTCCCCATAGAACTGGAGACTAGTGAGGGGTATTTGGAATGCAAGCAGTGTTGAGGGTTAGTCTTTAGTTTTAAGAAGTCATCCAACCCAAGCTGTCAAAATGGAGAAGTGCTAGAGTTTCTGGCCTGGAACATTATTACAGCAGCTCAAAAACTCCATATGCCAGGAAGATGAGTCTCAGGTGGATTTTGCCTTCTTAGCAGATAACTGAGAAGTTACCTTATGAGTGAATAATTTGTGATGGAGATGACTTTATACTGCATGTAAAATTTTATATAAAATAAGTCTTCTTGACTTATTCCATGGAAGAAATATTAGACATATGTTTACAACTCTACACCTTTCTCTCAGAGGGCATTCTTGATTGGCCGTATCATTACATATTTTATCTGTATATTAAAACATATTGGTAGTATCCATTGCTGGATTTTCTTTGTATGATAGGACAAATAAATGCCTACAAGGTCTGCTCCAGAGGGTTAGGGGACTCTGTCAAGTGGATTTTGAGTGTTCAAATGAGGACAATCAATAAATTCAGTCAGTGGAACCAAATGAGTGGATTCTACCCACTAGCTTTTAAAAAAATGTTGCTTAATTTAAAGTATGAGATGATTTTAAGCATTTGTAATAGTAAGCTCCTTCCTCGTTTTGTCATTCAGGGAATTCGTACAAGTTTCAAGCTGGTAACAGAATGAATGCAATGCTGTGGTTCAAGCATCTGAGTGCTGCCTGCCAAAGCAACAGACAACAGGTGAGAGAGCAAAAATTATGAACTCATGCTTCAGTTACCAGTGAGAGCTGAATATAGAGTGGTCCCTTACAAAACACAAAACACTTGTGTCTTGCTGTATTGCTCTAATCCCCAGCCCAGGAGGGCTGGGTCGAGGGTTCTTTTGGATCAGGAAGCAGTGACTACACTGTATAAGTACATAAGGCTCTATTCTAAGAAAGTATAAGGAAATAGCACAATTAGATAACATGAGACAGCAATCAAGGAATATCTAAGAATACTGAACATGACATAACGCCAGACAGCAATCAAGGAATATTCAAGAATACAGGAATACAATAAGAAAAAGAAAGAAAGATCTTATGCCCATTCTGCCAGTCAGGAAACCTCAGAGAAAAATAATAAATAAATAAATAAATAAATAAATAAATAAATAAATAAATAAATAAATAAGAAAACTAAACAGTATTCTCTAAGTAATAGGGCTGTGCAAACATTTAAAATTGATGCTTTTCAATGCACTTTGGTATGAAGGAAACACCATCCTTGAAGCACTGAGGCAGCCACATCCTCCAGAAGAATTGGCACAGCTGCTTCAAAAGCTGTTGTAAGTTGTCTGCTTGGAATTGCCAGAAAAGTAAAGCGGCTGTGCCTGCACGCATTATGGAAGCTGAGAAAGCCTCTGGAACATTCACATTCTCTGGAGTCCCTTCTCAGTGGTTTGAGGAGGGGCACTTCGTTCGTGTGTTTTGCGATATGTCCCTCTAAATGTTTTGCACAGTCCTATACTTTGGTATAAAATGTATATATATATATATATATATATATATATAGTTATGAAATTATAACTTGTGAATTATCACATAATATGAGCACCGGCCCCTAGAGTCGGACACGACTGTGCAGGGGAAACCTTTACCTATAGTGCAAAGAATGTTAGATGTTTTGTCCACTGTAATTAACCTTTCCCCATTCCAAGTAATGTCACTCTTGTATAGTCTTGTGTTCATTTATTGTGTCTTTAGGACACAAGTAAATTAATTAGTCAGCCATTATAACACAATAACAACTTTTGTATATGTTGCTTTTAAGGTGAAGGAACACTAGAAATGAACCTGACTGAGCACAGGCACAAGCTAAAGCCTAAGCTTACACTGGGATAACAAGGGAGGCAAAGCATTTGTAATTTTCCTCTCTTATTCCATCAGTGGGCTGTCAGCCAGCAGCATTATTTAGGGTGGCAAGTTCACTTGTCCAATGTGTGACAGGGATGGCATTCTTAACCATATTATTTGGGACTCCTTTTTGCCTGTTGATTCAGATTAAGTAGATAGGGTGCCCTCTGACGTTACCCCTGTCACTTGTGGGCTACATCATGCCCCTCCTGGCTGCTAGAAAGGTTTGGTGGGAGTATGATGGGCTAGATCCAGGTGTTTGTCAATGCCTCACTTCAGGAGAGGGTGATGCTGGCAGCTTTCAAGGAGACTGTGGTGTGTACCACTTCCTTAAGAATCCCTCTTTGGATTCAGCTGTGTTTGATAGCTAGTTAAAACACACAATTTGAATTGTGCTTGGAAGCCTATTGCAGCCAACCTAGGGCTTGCAATATAGGTGTAATATGCCTACAGCACTGAGTGCCAACCAACTGCAGTTTCTGGGTCATCTTCAAAGACAGCCCCACATAGAGCAGATTGCAGAACTCCAAATGAGTGGTCATAAGAGCATGTTATTGAAGTTAGATCCTACTGCTCCCGGTGCAACTGGCACATTTCTCTGAAAGCTTTCCTTATTTAAATAGAGTATCCAGAACAGTACCCACAGAACAGTGGGTAGTCAAACGACACCTGGAATTTTAGGTAAGCATGGTCTGGGAGAACAAAATGAAGCAGGACATAGGCTGATAGAATTTTGCCAAGACAATTCACTGTGCATAACAAACACTCTCTTCCAGCAACCTAAAAGACGACTTTATACATGGACTTCACCAGATGGTCGACACTGAAATCAGATTGACTACATCCTTTGTAGCCAAAGGTGGCAGAGATCTATACAGTCGGTAAAAACAAGACCTGGAGCTGACTGTAGTTCAGATCACGAACTTCTTATTGCACAATTTAGAAACAGACTAAAGAGAATAGGGAAGACCCACAGATCACTTAGATATGACCTCACTAACATTCCTAATCAATATGCAGTGGAGGTGAAGAATAGATTTAAGGGACTAGATTTAGTAGATAGGGTCCCGGAAGAACTATGGACAGAAGTTCACAACATTGTTCAAGAGGTGGCAACAAAAAACATCCCAAAGAAAAAGAAAATCAAGAAGGCAAGATGGCTGTCTGCTGAGACACTGGAAGTAGCCCAAGAAAGAAAGAAAGCAAAAGGCAACAGTGATAGGGGGAGATATGCCCAATTAAATGCAAAATTCCAGAGGTTATCCAGAAGAGATGAGGAATTATTTTTAAACAAGCAATGCACGGAAGTGGAAGAAGATAATAGAATAGGAAGGACAAGAGACGTCTTCCAGAAAATTAGAAACATCGGAGGTAAATTCCAGGCAAAAATGGGTATGATCAAAAACAAAGATGGCAAGGACCTAACAGAAGCAGAAGAGATCAAGAAAAGGTGGCAAGAATATATGGAAGATCTGTATAGGAAGGATAATAATATCTGGGATAGATTTGACGGTGTGGTCAGTGAGTTAGAGCCAGACATCCTGAAGAGTGAAGTTGAATGGGCCTTAAGAAGCATTGCTAAAAACAAGGCAGCAGGAGACGACGGTATCCCAGCTGAACTGTTTAAAATTTTGCAAGATGATGCTGTCAAGGTGATACATGCCATATGCCAGCAAATTTGGAAAACACAAGAATGGCCATCAGATTGGAAAAAATCAACTTACGTATATCCCCATACCAAAAAAGGGAAGCCCTAAAGAATGTTCAAACTATCGAACAGTGGCACTTATTTCACATGCCAGTAAGGTAATGCTCAAGATCTTGTACAAGCTGAGTTTAGAAAAGGCAGAGGAACTAGAGACCAAATTGCCAATATCCACTGGATAATGGAGAAAGCCAGGGAGTTTCAGAAAAACATCTATTTTTGTTTTATTGACTATTCTAAAGCCTTTGACTGTGTGGATCATAACAAATTGTGGCAAGTTCTTGGTGGTATGGGGATACCAAGTCATCTTGTCTGCCTCCTGAGGAATCTGTATAACGACCAAGTAGCAACGGTAAGAATAGACCACAGAACAACGGACTGGTTTAAGATTGGGAAAGGAGTACGGCAGGGTTGTATACTCTCACCCTACCTATTCAACCTGTAGAACACATCATGCGACGTGCTGGACTTGATGAATCCAAGGCTGGAGTTAAAATCGCTGGAAGAAACATTAACAATCTCAGATATGCAGATGATACCACTTTGATGGCTGAAAGCGAGGAGATGCTGAGGAGCCTTATGACGCAGGTGAAAGAAGAAAGTGCAAAAGCTGGGTTGCAGTTAAACCTCAAAAAAACCAAGATTATGGCAACCAGCTTGATTGATAACTGGCAAATAGAGTGAGAAAACGTGGAGGCAGTGACAGACTTTGTATTTCTAGGCGCAAATATTACTGCAGATGCTGACTGCAGCCAGGAAATCAGGAAATAGTTAAGAGCAGAGACATCACACTGACAACAAAGGTCCGCATAGTGAAAGCAATGGTATTCCCCATAGTAACCTATGGCTACAAGAGCTGGACCATAAGGAAGGCTGAGCAAAGGAAGATAGATGCTTTTGAACTGTCGTGTTGGAGGAAAATTCTGAGAGTGCCTTGGACTGCAAGAAGATCAAACCAGTCCATACTCCAGGAAATAAAGCCAGACTGCTCACTTGAGGGAATGATATTAAAGGCAAAACTCAAGTACTTTGGCCACATAATGAGAAGACAGGATACCCTGGAGAAGAAGCTGATGCTAGGGAAAGTGGAAGGCAAAAGGAAGAGGGGCCGACCAAGGGCAAGATGGATGGATGATATTCTGGAGGTGACGGACTCGACCGTGGGGGTGCTGGGGGTGGCGATGGCCGACAGGAAGCTCTGGCGTGGGCTGGTCCATGAAGTCACGAAGAGTCGGAAGCGACTGAACGAATAAACAGCAACAAAATCAAGAACCAAACATCGTGTATAAGGGTCTGATTAGAATGGAATAGAGTAGAACTATAATATCCTACTATTTGGAAACTACTTTATTGATGCAGCCTAAGATTGTATTTCCTTTTTTGGAGCCAGATCAGCTCCTGACATTCAACTTGTGATTTACTAATTCACAAAACTCCCTTTTTGCATATACTATTGCCAAGACAGGTATTCTCCATCCTGTACATATACATACATTTTATTCTTTTCCATGTTACATTTCAATCCATTATTTTCAGTTTGAGTCTTCAATCTCCCAACATTACATCTGAAATATGATAAATATTCCCTCCAGCTTAATGATCCTCCAGATGATTAATAAAAAATGTTGATGAATATCAGGTCCAGGATTGTATTCTGTGGCACCCCACTTGATTCCTCCCATAGACTGGCTAAGGAGCCTTTGAAGAGCAATTTGAGTATAGTTTGAAGGCAAACAAAATAAAAACCATTAGGTCTTCACTTAATGGTTCTCTTGTTCACCCCCCCCCCCTCTTCTGTATACCAGTGGAAAGAGATTGGAAGCATCTGTTTCTGGTTTTAGCTGACTATGAGAACTGTAATTTGTTTTTAAAAGAGCAGTTTGAGAATAAGCAAGAACCAAAGGTTAGTTACTGATCCTGCCTAATTCTTAAACCATTGTGAAAGAAGTTGTATTACTGCAAGTTTTAGTGCCATAGGAAGTAGCGTATATAAGTCTCAGTCTTGTCACTGTTGGATTACATAACGGGAAACTAGGACATGATTTCTGAACTTGAACATAAGTTATACCTCTAATTTTCTTTACAAAATCATTTATTTTGTTTATAGGTTCCTGCCAATTTGATGACTTTTGAGTGACAAGCTACTACAGAATTTGATCCAAGATACTATTTTTGAATATTCTTTCACAGTTTGAGAAGTCCTGTTGAAGGCATGCCAGCTGTACATCTGTGCCAGGACAAAGATGGTAAACCTCTGAAGTTCTGAATAAAAGCACTGAGATTTCAGGGAATGGAATGCAACATGAACTACCATGAGACTTGCTGCTACTCAATATTCTCTGAACTGACTTGTGGAAACCACTGCCTTAAAGAATGAAAGGTTATCTAACAAAAAACACTGAATGTGTGCGTGTGTGTGAAACCTCTGGCGGTGCTGTGCTTAGGTTAAGTAGGTTGTAGCTAGTTTGTATTTATGTTTACTTCGTTACATTTTAATTTAAAAGCCCAGCTTTTTGCAGTTTTTCTCATTGTAAAAAGGAGTAAATCTGAAACTTAAGAGTGTTTCAAGGGGTGTTTGTGCAAGGGGATAGCCTGTGTGTTCCTGAAAAATATGCAGCTTATATCTGTGTCCCTGTATACTAGCTATTGTGCTCAGCTAATTGGGGACATGGTATAATTAGTGTAGCTTAGAATGTAACAACTGTAATATATGCAAATTTATTTTCTTTTTACAAAGCACTGACTTTGCAGAATTTGATATTACATGAGGATTTTCTTTTCTGAAAGTGGCACAACAGCCAATATCATATTCTTTTTTTCTTTTCTTTTCTTTTTTTTTGAGAGAGAGAGAGATCTTGGTTGTCACTTTCAAGGAAGCTCTGGGATACATCAAGGGGTCAGAACTGAGAATTTAGCCTCAATATATTTTCAGACATGGCACCCTCATTTCTCCAAGAAGCAGTTTAGATACACATTGTAAACTTTTACACAAGCACATTTACCACCGAAAAACTTCTTTATCACTGCCTATTAGATATTGTTTTGCAGGTGAAAACCTTTAAGTTTTCCTTCTTACAGATTAAGAAGCACAAGGATTAGGAGTTTTTCATTTCTTCTGTGTCAGAGACAGAAGCCATCTCTCTGTAGCATAAACTTGTTTGTGTAGAGTTTGCAGAATCCACCTCCTAGATAATCAGAAAAATCTGCCAGTAAAAACATAAGCCACTGATGGGATTAAATACAAGTAGGGTTGATTTACTATAAGAAAAGAAAGGTTGCTATTTCACATACTTCCTAAAAAAAAATTACCACCATTTGAGACATTTTTGTAAAGAAACTCATGCTCTGAAAATTTGTCTGTGTTATTATGGTAGTGTGATACTTACTTTGAATTAGACAATTTCAGAGCCTTCAGATGGTAATGATTTTTATCCAAAGAAAAGAAGTTCAATTGGAATAGACTTCATCAATGCTATAATCCAGTTAATAAGAAAACATATATAGACTGAGGTTATAAAGAATAACTCAAATTCATGAATGGGTAGAATGTCATTGGTTCATGTTTCTAAAGGATACATTTTCTAAAAGCCTTCTTCCTGCTAGTAGGATAGGCAGAGAATGGCAGCTGTCCACAGAAGGAAATAATAAGGTTGACATAAAAGCAAACTACAGTGAAAAATTTAGGAACATATTTTAAAATTATAAACTTTTAAAATCTGTTCCTTTTTCTTCCTGCAAAAAAGTTCACAATATATTTAAATTGTCCAATTCTGGATTCTTGGGGAATTAATGTTCAGTTCTGACCTTGTAGTGGTATATGTTGTAAAAGGAGACTTGCATGTTCTTGACTCTCTTAGTTTACACATCTGCCAATAAATGGCACAGGATGTTTCATAGGAACATCTTCATAGCCAGCAGTATTACTATATAGAGTTTGCACAATTTATTTTCCACTTTTCAGAGTTAAAAAAAACAGTGTCCCCTTTTTTAAAATTTTGTGGAATGTAATCCTGTGGAATTTATTTGCTTTTTAAAAAGTGGGGAAGAAAAAAGAATTCTGTAGGTAGGCTTATCCAATTGATCACTATTGTTTTGAGTAGAAAGATGCAACTGCAAGCCATAGCTTAATTAGGTATAGAGTTTTGAAAGATAAAAGGTCAGTTCATGCCACAGTTTTTCACATGGCGTCTATAGTTGGTTTTGGCATGTTGAATTAGTACTTTTGAACATTTACAATATTTGATTCAGGCCCTAGCACACCAAATGTTTTTCCTCAAATACATAGGTTTTGAAACTTATGTAACACTTACAAAGCTAATTCATTACATCAAAATGTTTCTCAAAGGGAAATGAATGGTTCTGGGAAGGGAGCACAGACAAACATAGGCACATGAATCAGCTCAAAACCAGGTTGAAAACTTGTTTTGCCCAATAGACTAAATACCAAAAGCAGCAAATAGTAAAACATCAGCTTAATTCAAATATAAATACATCTGTTTAAAAGCTTTACTTGGCCTCTTTTATTTAAATAGCAAACAAGGTTGTTATACTTTTACAGCTTTCAGCTTACTCATATACATTTTGCACTTTTTGTATATTATTTGTGTTGATTTAGTTTATTTGACAAAATCATACAAGCCTTGAACCATTCCAGATTTTATGGTGGTTGTTTTAAAGATCTATTTAATTTCTAACAGTTTGCTTCATTCATCAGTTAAATCTCAGTAATGTAAAATTTTACAGCTCATGCTATTAATTGCAATAGATTTTTTTTTAAAAGATAGCATTCAAAAAATATATGTATCAGAAAATCTAAATGCTATTTGAGTGTGAATGAAGCATTTTGGTTGGTAGTACAAGTTTTTTCTAAATAGTTGAGCTAGATGTATAGCTGTTAACACTATCAGGGATTTTTTTACAATAATTAATAGAAAATAAGATGAGCTCCATTTTTTACTATATCCGAAAACACTGAGTATATAAATACGTATTTGACTAAAATATATTTTTAATATTTCATCTAAAAACAAATAATTAATTTCCCATAATTTTATAAAATAAATTGCAGGGGTCATTTGTTCTGAGGGCATCAGTACTTGTTATTCTGGAAAATTGATATTAATTTGCCAGTTAGCTCACATGAAGTTGGTTGAATAATACCATCAGACTACTTTCTTGTCACATCTCAGCCAAGAAGGTTTTCTTTGTAATGAAATTGCAACTTAGCACTGCTTCACACACAAGTGATCAACACACAAAGACATGGGTGAAGCAGCTTTACAGTACACATTAGGTTAAATGAATGACTTTGTTCCAGCTGTTCATGTAAATTATATTTGAATCATAAAACATTTACTGTAGAAATTGCTATAGACACACTATTTTCAAATAGGGTTAAGTGAACTTTTTGGATTTCTTCCTAATTTTGTGGCATATTCCTGTACCTTTGTGTCAGATCAGTCAAATCTGTTGCAAATTAGGTTTCCTTGTAATATAAGCTTGTTATGGCTCTTCAAGTTGCATCTTTCCTCCTCATATTTTTGTATATATTTGTTTTTTAGTTCTAAGCATTCTAAATCTGTTATAGTTTTCTAATTTGGTATATTACCTACTATGAAAACTTGAAGACACTAAAATTAGAACTAAAGAATCATTTTTATTTTCCCTAAACGTCTATCTGCCAAGATTTGGAGGATTTCAAGTCACTCTCTTTTCCCATTTAAAAATGGCCTGTATCCAACTTTAAAATTTACATTTAAAAATAAGACAAAAACAAAGAATATTCATTCAGAGGAGTATAACATTTCCTGCTCATCATGAGATGGGCATTTTATATCTGTATAAGATTTTTGCCAGTGCCTTAACTACCAGTTTGAAAGACCAAGGTGGCAATCCACCAAGTATTATTTCTATGCATTCCACTATTCATGTAAATTGGGCTTTTCAGAAACTCCAATTAAATAAATGGAATTCTTCAGCCAGTAGAAAAGCTCCATCAAACTTAGCTCATTTCTGCTTTGAAAGTCAAGCTTTCTGTTGTAGTAGACCCAGTAACAACACTTTTAATTTGAACCAATTTCAGTTCATTGATTTTATACAAGGAATTTCAGTGCATTTGGGAGCCGGTTCACATTTTGGAATAAATTCCTCTATGTGTATGTGAATATGTATGCGCTAGGCATCAGGACTAGGCAATGGATGCCTCAGGTATTCCTTCAGACCCTCCTCTCTCACCATGATCACCAGTGTAAGATCTTGCCCTAGAAATGCATGTTTCACTGAAGCATTTAATTAATTTTTTAAAAAATCCATTTTGAAATTATAACTTCAAGGTGGAAACCAGATTTTTTTAAAATCAGTTATTCATGAGGAGTTAATATGTTTTTTTCTAAGCTTTATAATATCTGAATTTTGAGAAATAAGTTTTCAGCTAGAATAAGAAAACATAAATTCTGAAGGCCACAACTATTAGATTTCTGGGTTAAATTTTCCACATGTATGGTAGAGGAGAACTGCACAACATGATTTATAATTGAATGCAACTTAAATAGCAAGAGTTAAGTCTTTTGCAAGGATAATGGACCATGCACAGACTGTTCATAGTGAAGATTGTGAAAGTACAATATAGCCTAAGGTTTTGTAAAGCTTTCTGAAAGACAGCCTCAGGCATATCAGCATGTTTCTTGAGTTGGGTGTCATTGAATATCCAAGATGAAAATGTGTCCAGAGTTTCCTCTCTGCAGTGGACAAATTGGCATCTTTTTTCCCTGAAAAAAATTATTTATTTTTATAACTAATTAATTTGCTTACTTTACCATAAACCTATTGGAAGATAAGTGGAAAAGGGGGATTTTAGTGAACTCTTGTCTTTTTGTATCCCTTAATAATAACAGAACTTATAGTTATTCACATCATTATGAACTTCACATATGTGAAAACATGCAAAGTCTACATTATGCTACACACAAGCCATTTTAGTATATTTTCCTCCAGTTGACCTCAAGCACTATTTTGATGGGGGTTAAATGCACTATGACCTCTGTGAGTGATGTGCAGTTTAGCTGTCTTTGTCCTTTTTTCTTAGTTTTTTTTAATACTTTACCATATGTGTATGTTTGAACTGTGTGTTTGCATAAGCTGTTTCAAGATAGCTTAACTATTGAACTTAAAATAGATTTTTCTTACCGAAATAAATTACTTAAAATTTAGATTCTGTGTATTGTCTTTTGCATAATCATACTGTGTTGCAGCAGATCTTAGAGATGGAGCCATGTTTCTTCAAATGGCATGACACCTCGGATCAACTGGAATTTGGCTGTCATGAGGTTGTTTTCAGCAGAGTGGAAAGTAATATGGAAATATAATATTGCCAATCATTGGAAAAACAAAGTATTCTTATTTATAACTTAATGCATTTTGAGGCTTGGCTGTATAGTAGTGAAGTTGAAAATGTGTATAAAATCCTACCATTTTTACTAAAGTATTACAAGCATAAAATCTGAAAACTCTGGAAGCAAGATTTTAAGAGCATGATTTTGGAATATTTGAAGAATGTCAGAGTTGTATTTCCAAAGGGATAAAGTTGAAGGCAGCTACAAAGTCTTTCAACAAAGCATTCTTCCTCAGAGGAGTTTCAGTGATCATTGCAACCCTCTGTATTAATCCCAGGCTATGTTAATTTATTCAGAATGTTTATAACCTGCACCAGTTTGAAAGGACTCTGCAACAAAAAGGAGTACAGCAACAAAAGGAGTTTAAAAAATTAAAAATAAAACCAGAGATTGTATTTAAAGACTAGGCAAATAGAGCCTTAATATAATATGGTTATCCCCAAAGCACTCCTGTTAAAAAAGCAGTCTTTTAGTTCCAAATAGTCATCAAGACAGCCCCAAAAGAAATTACCATTATACTATTCTAAATCAGCTGGGGGGCGTGTTTATATATATTTGTGCCCCGGAGCCAGTTACCAGGATATACCATAGCCAAATAATGTTAATTTTCTTTCATATATACCACATTTTGAACTTCTTGGAGGTTTCACTGAAATCTTGACAAAGCATGAGTGTTTCCATGATTTACAACAGACCAACAACTGACCAAGTTTCAATAGTGTTTCAAAGAGGTTGTTAGTCACAGATTTGGTGGAACTGGTGAAACAGATTGTTGAAGATCTAACTATTTATTTATATATTTAATCAATTTATATGACCACTGATACCAGAAATGCAACTCTGGACAGTTAATAATACACTAAAACAGTAAAAACATTAGCCAAATTAAAAAATTGACAATGGTCACCAAGGATGAGCCCAACAAGACAATAAATAGACACCAATCAATGGGCCATCTAACCCCCCAACCCTGGAACACATCCAGGTATTCAGCACTTTACAGAAGGCCAGCAGGGTCAGGGCCCTCAGACCTCAGGGGGCAGGCACTACAAGAGAAAAAGCATGCTTCTGAGGTCCCATATGATGACATTCGTAATTGAAACGATCCGGAGCACGCCACTCCTGTTGGACCTAGTGGGACGGGTAGAAACAACCAGGGAGAGGCAGTCCTGTAACTAACCTGGCACCATGCCATGGAGGGCTTTATAGATAACAACCAGCATCTTGAATTCATTCATTCACCTGGGGAAAAGTACATACTGTATTTTAAAGTAAAATCCTTGTGCAGTTACATCAATAAGATACTCACTGAAAATTAGGCTCAAAACCAATCATCAGCGCTGGTCCACTGAAAGAGAGGAAATAAAGAGTAAACACATGCTACCTACAATAAGTTAAAGCTGAAGGACAAGGAGGAAATGTAGGAAAAGTGACTATAGAGATTGGAAGAGCCTCTAACATAGTAATAATGCTAGATAGTGTAACTCAGGAGTACACACACACAAAAGTCATGCTGTTTCACTTACAAGTTAAATTTTAAATATTTGACCAGGTTCTTCTCACACGCATGGGTTATATATTCTACATACTAGAGATTGTGGTATTTCTGGTATCCCCATCCTCCATTCATACTGTAAATAAATAAGCATGGCTCACACTGAATAGTTCAATCACCACAGTGGTAGCATATTCATTATCTGGGGGCACAAGCATCCTAGAATACTTTTCTATTTTCTTATGATTCTTTTTTCCACTCTGCTTTCCCCCCACTAAACAATTGTTGGATGGAACATTTTTGTCCTTTCTTTTGCAAGCCTTCTGGCCTCAGCTTACAACCTTTAAGACTCTATTTTGTGCCAGCATTTCAGAAGCAAACTTCTCCCCCCAAAGAGCAAACCTCTCTCCTTTTCTGCCTTGGGTAAGATCATGCACTAGTCTCTTGTAAACACTTTCCAACATGTATTGAACAGACTGATCACAATACCTTGTTTCATTTATGAGGCACTCAGCAAGAAGGTTTTTACAGTGGTAGATTCTGAAACTATGTATTGTAGCTTCTTCATTTTCCTCCAAAGCTCTTACTGTGTCCCAGACTTGCTAAGCTCTCTTTGAATCACTCAAATGCCTCGCCTCTTAAGAAATCCCCAGACCTCTGCCACACTACCAGGGAAAATAACTCAATGTATGCTTCAAGACATCCAAGATGTTTGCCTCACATGATCAGGGCAAAAGGGGGTGGGGAAGCTCTGTGGCTTCCCAATACTTGAACCAGCAACTTTTCTGCCTGTTCTGCTATTTGTGGAGATCTGGACTGTACAATCACCTCAGGATTTGATTCTGAAAGGAAAAGTTCATGATATATCTTCTTTGAAGCATCCTCCGTTAGGCTACTTTACTCTAGATGGTTGGAACAAAGATTTTCTCCCAGTCCCACCTTGAGATTGCTGAGAACATACTTGTTCTCCTTGGGGTCACAATAGATCTGAGGATTCTCTCTCAATTCTTGTCAGTCCATATCTTCTGACCAGCCTTCATTCTCTTCCACGAATGGCCATTGGCCTCATGTCAACAACTTTATCACAGTTCAGTTCTGGCCTTCCACTCCACCTCATCTTCCTCTATTTAATTGTTATTGTTTATCAGAATAATCTGCAACTTTCAGTGATGTCATTTTCATTCCCCACCTTTCAGGACATCCCTCTTAAGTAAATCTTGTATCTAAACTCTAGCCCTGCATGCTATGGTCCCTTATCCAAAGATCATTGTCATCTCAGTCAAAAGTGAGACCTGCATATTCAGAGGCCTTTGCCCTCAGAGTTTTGCTATTGTTATTTAGCCATATTCAGCTCAGCGGGTAAGACGCCAGGCTTGTTGATCGGAAGATTGCAAGTTTGGATGTTCGAATCCCTAGCCCCGCGTGATGGAGTGAGCTCCCGCACTCGCCCCAGCTCTTGCCAACCTAGCAATTCAAAAGCATACAAATGCAAGTAGCTTAATAGGTACCACTTCGGTGGGTAGGTAACAGCATTCCGCATGCGTCATGCTGGCCACATGACCGTGGAAGCGTCTTCGAACAATGCTGGCTCTTCAGCTAACAAATGGAGATGAGCACCGGCCCCTAGAGTCGGACACGACTGCACAACTGTGCGGGGAACCTTTACCTTTGCCTTTACAGCTCCAGAAGGTTCAAGCCAGTATACTGTATCTGAAGGCAATGATTCTCAATCTACTCAGCTTGTGCATCTGTATGCTTGAGGTTGGAGACAAGGCACATACACCTTCTTCTGAAGGTCTCTGTTCCTATAGTTGTGTAGAGAGCCATGGAGATGACTGTATATTCAGAAGCCTTTAAAAAAACAAAAAGCACAGAAGCATTCCTCAAGCCCTGGGAAAGGAGATAGTATTAGGAAGAGAGTCAAGGTAGCTCCTCCCTGACTCAGTGGCATATCAGAGGGAGGGGAGAAAAAACACAATCAAGACTTGCTATATTTCTGTTAACATAGCTCATCTCAATAAAGCTTTGTTCTAGTCTTCCGTGGTGTCTGTTTCATGATTTGGACAACCTCCAAGAGCGAACAAGTGAACAGGTTGCACTCTTCTACCAATCTCTTGGCAATGAAGTTCAATAACTATCTCAAACTGCAGATTATCCATTTTACCAGTTGGTGCAAGATATTACTGCTTCTCCAGTCCTAAAACCCATGCTGCCAGTCTTGTTGGAGATAGTAATGGACTAAGTCAGCTACTATGCCATCAACCTCTCACTGGGTGGAGAATCTTTATAGAGTGAGAGAAGAGGAATGCTGATACTTTACTTCAATATCTACCTCCCAATTCTATTCTGGATTTGTCTCAATCAAGTTTCCATTGTCAGCAACATTCTGTGACCATAGATAAGGAGGGCAAGTAGACAGACAGTTTTGGGTGTAAGCTATATTCCTCTTTTCCATATTGTCAACTACACAGCTATTGCGGGAAAGAGTATCCCAATTGCTATATTTTGTGTGAGATGGCTAGCATCAGATGGTCTGGGTTCTCCAGGCGGAAGCAGCACCATTTGCTAAACAAGAACTGAATATGGTTTGTCACATAGCTGTTTTGACAACCAAAGTTATGACATCTTCCTTTCTGCTCTACCAGAAAAAATTTTCTCTTATGCCAGAGAAAAAGGCTAGGATTCCACCAAGTGGCTTATTACGTATTAAGACTAACAATACACTAGACAGGGATTAAAAGCTGGGTATGATGGTGTGTATGGGGGCGCGATGGCTCAGCGGGTAAGACGCCAGGCTTGTAGATCGCAAGTTCAAAGGTTCGAATCCCTAGCCCCGCGTGACGGAGTGAGCTCCCACACTCGCCCCAGCTCTTGCCAACCTAGCAATTCGGAAGCATGCAAACGCAAGTAGATAAATAGGTACCACTTTGGTGGGATGGTAACAGCGTTCCACGCATGTCATGCCAGCCACATGACAGCAGAAGCGTCTTCGGACAACACTGGCTCTTCGGCTAACAAGCGGAGATGAGCACTGGCCCCTAGAGTCAGACACGACTGTGCAGGGGAAACTTTTACCTTTACCTATGATGGTGTGTAAATGAGAACTCTTTCACACCCACCATTGTCCCACTTCTGCCTTAAACACTGCCAGCATTTCAGACAGAGCAACCATGTTGCTGAGAGGTTCTTTCCCAGTAGTGATGCCATCCTTTCAACCTGTCCAACAGAGCAGTAAGCATCAGGCTTGTCTTCCTGTGGTGCTTTTGTCCACAATGTTCACTTATATCCTCCCTTTATGTTCCACCAAGCTTGTTTGTCCTCCCTTTATGTTCCACCAAGCTTGTTTTCAAGGTATGGTGCCTAACATTTCTAGGATTACTTTTTAATTAAAAAAAAATTAAGTTTTAGAATGCTCTCTTCAATGTCTTTTGAGTTTTATCCACATTGAATTCTATGGTAACTTTATGCCAAATTGACCTGTGGGTTCTAAGCACTTTTGGAATTTTGCAGGCTTCCAGTGGTAATGGCGGACTGAATGGCTGTGCTCGCTAGTTTGGCGGGCGAAACTGATAGCGCGGTGGATTTTACAGGCTCAGGCAGGTCTTCCTAAAGCCCAAAAATGTTCTCCGGATCAAGGAGAATTCCAGGAATCACCGCCATCTGTCCTCTGAAAGGCTGATTGTAGCCAGAAGATTGCAAATAGAGCTTCGCATTCGCCTGGTAAGGTCAGCTGGGAGGCGTGGGATTTCACCATTTTCTGAGCTGTGCTGTAGCCTTAAAGGGCCACTAAGTCCAGCCACCCCACTTCTTAATCACCAATTTGTATTTTTTTTAAGTATATGTACCCCAAGAGAGGCTTTCTACAGCGAGGAGAAACTGGTTCTCTTGGTGCCTAACATTTCTAGGATTACTTTTTAATTTTAAAAAAATTAAGTTTTAGAATTTGTTTTCCTTCTAAAGGAAACTAAGATCAAGACTAAAAAATAGCCTTCCTATTTTTTAGAATCGGCTGATCTGAGCTCTCAGTTTCCTGTTCACTTTCCCTTGAGAGCATCTGGTATTTCATTCTTACTTCACATAAACAAGCTGCCGACTGTGTGAGAAATGGAGGATTTCAAACAGATCTTTTCTGAACTTCACCAGGATTTCAAGCAGATTTCCTCTGATTTTTATTGTGTTTTTATGCAAAACATCCAGGATATTGTAAGATCTAAAATGTGTCTTCAGGTTGGGGATGTGGTGGATGACTTTTCCAAGTCTGAGAGTGGAATTATTAGTGAGATGCTGGAGGAGAATTACACAAAGGACTTGGAGAAAACCAAGGGAGATAGTGACCTGCAAGCAATTGATCTCCTGGTGGAATGCCAAGAAAAGAACCTGGAATCTTTGAGGGCTAAGGGGGCAGTTGGACTGGCTGATTTTTCTAAAAGGGAAGTTCTGAGCATACTGTGGAGATACGTAACTGCTTTGGTTTATTATGAAGTGGGATAAGGGTTGAATTTTTTTTTATCTGGTTTGCTTTAAGGATTTGACTGGTGTTATTTAGTTAAAGCTGTGGTTTTCCCAGTAGTAATGTATGGCTGTGAGAGTTGGACCATAACGGAGGCTGAGCGCCGAAGAATTGATGCTTTTGAGCTGTGGTGCTGGAGAAGACTCTTGAGAGTCCCTTGGACTGCAAGGAGGTCAAATCAGTCAATCCTAAAGGAAATCAACCCTGACTGCTCATTGGAAGGACAGGTACTGAAGCTGAAGCTCAAATACTTTGGCCACCTAATGCGAAGAGAGGACTCACTGGAAAAGACCCTGATGCTGGGAAAGACTGAAGGCAAAAGGAGAAGGGGACGGCAGAGGATGAGATGGTTAGATAGCATCACTGATGTAATGAACATGAATTTGAGCAAACTCCGGGAGACAGTGGAGGACAGGAAGGCCTGGCGTGCTATGGTCCATGGGGTCACGAAGAGTCAGACACGACTGAACAACAACAAAATTTGCCTTTAAAGATTTGGATTTAATGTCTTTCTTGAATTGGTTTTTTATGGGTTTATTAAGATTAAAGTTACTAAAATTGTTGTATTAGGGTTAAAGAATGTTTGTCAGGTTATTATCATTAAAATTCTTGTAGTATTAAGTATAATAGTAGACAAGTTTTTTAACTTGATTCTTATTATAATAGACAGAAACGTATAGAATAGTGATTAAAAAAAAAGGTAAAGATTCCCCCCGCACATTTGTGCAGTTGTGTCCAACTCTAGGGGCCGGTGCTCATCTCCGTTTGTTAGCCGAACAGCCAGCGTTGTCCGAAGAAGCTTCCATGGTCATATGGCCACATGACGTGCGCGGAAAGCTGTTACCTTCCCACCAAAGTGGTACCTATTAATCTACTTGCATTTGCATGCTTTCGAATTGCTAGGTTGGCAAGAGCTGGGGCTAGTGCGGGAGCTCACTCCGCACGCAGGGCTAGGGATTTGAACCTCCGAACTTGTGATCTTCCGATCGACAAGCCTGGCGTCTTACCCGCTGAGCCACCACGCCCCTTTATAGTGGAATAGTGGTATATAGTGGAATAGTGGTAGGAATGGATTAATTATATATTTTTTATTTTTGGAGGGGAGAAAGAGGGTTAAGGTTTATTTGAAATTTGTTCTTTTTATTTTAATATAAGGGGTAACTAGTTAGTTATTTTTATTAAGTGTTAAAGTGGATTGATTTATAGAAATAGTGGTGTTTGGGTTTAATATAGAGTAAGAGATTGATAGTTGAAATTGCTGTATATCCTTGCTGTTTAAAGTCGGAAGCCACATCTTTTTGTAAAATTGATAAAATTTCTTTTTTTGTATTTTTGCACTTTTTGTAGTTTTTTTCCTTCTTTGTAGTGTTTTTTTTTTTGTAGTTTTTACTTTTCTTCTTAAACTTAATAAAATTTATTACCAAAAAAAAGAGAGGGAATTTTGCCAGGAAGTCTCCTTCTACAAAAAGGGGCAATGGACTATGTCTGCATTTTCTTTTCCATCCCTTCAAAAGATGATGGAGTTGGGTCTACTGAATTTTCATCATCTTAATGATATCTTGAAGTTCTCCCAATACAGGATGAACTCAGCCACTGCCATTCTTCCTCTCCTGCAGCAAGGGATGTCGTTTGCATCTACTAGTGAGCCACCTTCCTTCCATTGTCATGTTTGCATATGTAAACCAAGAGGCATATGTACACCCAAGATTTTCTCCACAATGAGAGTACGATCTCCATCATCTTTCAACTATTGGACCACATGACAGCAGGAACTTCTGTCGTTCATTTGTGCCATTTACGAGTGTGATACTGTATCATTCCTATGGGTTCAAATATTAAATGGCTCCATCTATTGGTCTCGTCTCAAGGAGTCTCCCCACTGGTGGCTGGTTACAGACAATTTTATCAGATCGATACCCTTTGTGCCCTCCTCCCTACCCCAAGTCCTCACCACCCGCTATCTGTGTTTGGGTAGGGAGCGCACCTCCAATCTGCATCTGGGTGCTGCAATTATCTGATATATAGCTACTGTAAACAATGTGGCACAAGGTGCAACCTGCATCTTCAGAATTGCATGAGGCCCTGACCAAAGTCATTCCTTTGTTCCCCCAAACCATGTACTGTATTGGATGTGCAGGATTAAAACAAAAGTAATCCTGTTTCTATATAAAGTTTTGGAAACTGTCTCAAGAGTCATTCCAGAAGAGCGGTATCTACAGTATATTAATAGCCCTCTGCCAAGAGGTTCCTCCATACCTCTGCAAGCAACTGCTTGGTCTAGTCAACAGACATATACAGTGCTCTCGATTCAGTGTATCAGCTCAAGCACATGCTTCTTTTGTCAGAGTTGCATTAGACACCCCCCCCCGTGCTCAACTAACAATGCACTTGTCCTCTTCCTAAAGTAAGCTTGCTACTCCCTCATTATGTGTGATGTTAACCAACGACAGTAAAGAAGATTGTGGATTCTTCAAGAAGTTACAGTATCTGTACATTTACACAATGTACCCTTTTCATTTGCTTGCTTTGGGGCTCCAGGACTACTACCTTAGTCAGGGGACTGAGGAATAAATAGGATTTGTGCTTCTAGATGTGTGCAGCTGGAGTGGGCTTTCCATCGCAGATCTCATCTATCATAGTCTCCTTTGACAGATCCTGCACAGGGGCAATGTGTGAAGCATGTGTGAAGGCATAGATACCCACTCAAAGTACATAATCTGGTATTTGCATTGTTGAACAATAGCATAAATTTCAAAGTCCTAATTCAAAACCTTCAACCATTCTAAAATGTACTTATATATTAAATAATTTCTGTTTCATTGCTATGATAACTGTTCCAGAAGAAATGCAGCTTTGTATTATCTTACAGTTATAAATTTCTGGTTTCCCTCTGTTCACTTCTTACAGTTTTGAAGTACTGACACAAAGTCAATTCACTTCACAATTGGGGTGGACATGTGTCTGTCCAGGGTTTTTATTTACTATACAAATCAAATCCTTTATTACAGGTCGGTGACCCAAACTAAATAAGACTTACTAAATAGAACCCAGAATGTAGCAGTGATGAGCACACCTCAGTACTCCCATGCTATACATCTTCTCCCCAAGCTGTATTGGCTTCCAGTGGGCTTCTGGGTAGAATTCAAGGTGCTGGTCACCTATAAAACCCCTCGTGGCATGGGGCCAGATTATTGCAGGACTGCCTCTCCCCATTTGTTTCTACCTGTCCCACCAGGTCCAACAGGAGGGGCATCCTCTCAATTAAAGAATGTCATCTAATGGGACCTAGGAAGCATGCCTTTTCTGTCACAGTGTCTATCCTCTGGAACATCATACCTCTGAGACTAGATTGGTCCTGACTCTGCCAGCTTTTTGACCTGGATGTGTTCCAGAGCATGAGGGGGTCAGGAGGTTAGATAGCTCGTGTTATTATTGAGTGTTTATTGGGTTTGTTCTTGGTGACCATTGTAGATTTTTAGACTTTCATTGATACTGTTTTTGTTTGTTTCTAATGCGTTTTTAGCCACACATTGATTTCATACATATATACATATGCACTGACTGAAACCACAGAATTCCAAGTACCTAGTGTATCTGTGATTGAACAGCAGATCTACTGTATCTAGACAGACTTGACCTTGAGAAATTTGTATCCTTGTTTTAAATGGTAAACCTTCAAACGGGGCAATATCTCTTTACTTGGATTAAAATCCTCAAAGGGTGGTATCCAAGGAAGCTATGCAAGTCCTGAAAAGGCAGTTCTATCAGTCATTTGGGGTTGGCAACAGTGTTCCCATCTTGTTTTCTTCAGAAACCAGCTGGTGCTCAGTGGTATATTATCTCCAAACAGAGATGCTCCATAAAGCCATCAGCACATTCAATCTCTTCCATGAATCAACTTAAACTCTCTCTGAAGTCATCTAAGCCATGGTCATTACCAAAATCTCTAGAGGCACTGAACTCTAGTATTGTGTCTTCTCCAAAAAAGTAGCCTTTACTGTCTTTACTGTCTGTCTGTACTGCATTGCTGCCAATAAATTCCCTGGATGATCCTGAGTCCATCTGTTAGAAGAAAGAAGAAATAACCCTCTATCCACTTTCTCAATACAAATAACTTTTTGTGACTACTTTGAATGTACTACTTATGTTTTAACTATAGGCCTTTTATCCTGAAACTGAGAAATGTGTCTTTCTCAACTTTTTTCAGTGCTCTTGGAACAATGGATTGGCTCTTGATAAAAAGCAGTACAAACATCCTGTGAAAATAGTACTGATGACACCTTCTCTACAGACTGCCCATCATTCCATTTCACACTATCCCTTCTTCAGCTGCAAACCCTGAACAATTTCACAGAGAATAAACTGAGTGTTGCACAGGCTTAAACTGACACAAGAGAAGAAGAGCTGTTAGTAGATTAAGCCATTTGGCCCTCCTAGCATGTCCTGAAATATTTCACAGAAGGGGGGGGGGACACACTTATCTTTCGTCTCAAATGAAGGAGTGCTGCCTGACAAGACTGGCTAGCACTGTTTGTTTATTGCATTATATACATATGACATATGACAGAGGCTAAAAGAACAGTAGTTTGCCCAAGTTCACTCACAAGCTACTGATCAAGACAAAACACTATGCCAGTTCCAAAGACTTAGTCATCTTATTATGCTGCCAATCAGAGACAATGGCATGCCATTAAAATTAAAGGCTTAAAATTAAAGCCGTTTGCTTGGCTCAATCAGTGTACCTTTTGGATGCCACACAACATGAGGAAGATTAATATTCATAACTGAAGCTTTAGGTCTTGGGTTAGGAATCAGCACAAGTCTTTGTGAAGAAATGCATTAATCACTGGATGAGCCATGGAAGTCTGGTACCCATTAAATTAAAGCAAGTTTGCTGCTATGGTAGCCAGTAAACATTTCCTAAACAATGCTTTGCTTAAATCAGGCTCCTTGTGCTGCTGTTCTTCTCTCTGCCGAAGGTGCATAAGAACTGACAGAACCCAACAATTAGCTGGCCTCCAGTGGAAACTCTGAGGGAGTTTCCCTTGTCATTCTTCAGTGCCCATGAATTCCCATTAGTTTGTGGGACCTGCGTTCAGCTGGTTGCCAGAAAATAACTATTAGGAAAGTTGAAGGTGGTATTAAAATCGGCTTTGTTTTCTATCGTATTCCCATTGGTTCTTTTGTCTTTCCAGTCAAACAAAGCTTTTGAATCAGTCCAATACCTTAACCAAGACTGAACTGCATGAGTGTATATATTCCAGGTAGCAACTTCTCCAGGCTTCGTCATACACAAGCTTTGTTTAGCTGTTGATTTAGAAAGTGATGAATAAAGCTCTGAAAACCTGTTGGTCAAGGGCACCCAACAGAGAATAGAGATCTCTCTGCAGCTCCCTGCTGAGAATTACATTTGGAGACTTACTTTTAGCACCCTGGCTTTTTCGAAGGAGGTTTGCTACCTTCTTGCAGACGGGAGGGGAGGGACGGGAGTCTGTGAGGATGGGGCAGCAGAGATCAGGAACGGACCAGGGAAGCAGGGAAGAGGTGGTGAAGAGAGGGAGGTATCAGAGGAATTGAGAGAGATGGCAGCAATGGGGAGTAAGGAATGGCAATGGGTGGTGGAGTGGAGTGGAGGGGCAGACAGGCAACTTGAGTGGGGTGACAGCCAGGAGAAGGAATATGTCCCTTACCTTCTCCTGCACATTCCCATGTAGCCCACTGATCAGCTCTGAAAGACTGCATTCACTGGGAGCACAAGGCAAGGGAAAGAGTTTTCCTTGACACCCTTCCCTTCTCCTCCCCCAGAAACAAAATATTGCTGTATTCCTCACTGCTATCCATACTGACCTATGAGTAGGAGCCTCATAGCCTTCCTCCCAGGGAAGTTGCTCAAAATAGCTGCATACCTACACTTAATGGCAGTAAGAATGCCATATTCTTGTTTACATATGTATGTATGTTTGTGTGTGTGGAAGGGAAGTATTATGTGCGTGTGGGAAGACACGTAGGTATATTTGTATCTGTGTGTGTATGCTGGCAGGTGTAGCTGCCAGAGATCAGATCTAATACCCACAGCCTCAAAAGTTACTTACCCATGAAACAGAGGATACAGTGACATTGTCTAGGAATTCTGGGAGCTACACCACACATCTGGGAGGTACCCTGTTGGGGAAGGGTGGATTGGTTGGTTTCAAATACATTGTCTAGGTGTAGAATTAAGATTTTACTATATTATATAATATGTATTGCTTCCACTAATTTGTCCGTCAGTGCTTAATTTCGAATTTGCAGGACAAACACCAAAGGAGACGCCAGGACGGCAACACACTTTGAGAAAGTTTATTAAAGAAACATCCCTGAATATACTCACAGTGCCACGGGGTCCTTCCTCAATCAGCTGCAGGGAGCCCAAGCAGTAAGGTCGGCCTCCAGAATTTGACTCACAAAGGGGTTGCATTCGTTGGGCAAGTTTTATAGCCCTTCAACCTCTCTCTCTTCCCTCCCACCCCCAGAGTTGCTTAGTTTAGGCATCAGGAAGGGAAGGTTACATGTTAGTGAGGATTAAGTGTCTAGCAGGTATTGGGCACCTGCTAAGACAAAAAAGGGAAATAATTATCTATTTGGGCTTAGAGCAAGAGTGGGAAGTTTGTTATCTCACAACTTGCAAGAGTAAATAGGAACAGCTAGCTTTCTAAGCAGCCTCTCTTCCCCATGTTAATTTTTAAAATGCAGGTCAATCACAGGACATGTATGGATAGAAAAAGATAGTTGCAAAGAATGAGGCCAATGAGAGCAAAACATGGTTAACATTAAAAGAGGCAGAGAACGTGCAGAGCAATTTTGATGGAAATAAAAAATAGTTTTGAAAGAGGGCTAAATGGGGCACCTCCAGCAACGTGAGTAGAATTACGAATAAAACTGATGAAATTATTGGGGAGGAAATTGAAGAAACAGGATGCTGGAAGGAGCGTTTCAGAGATCCACAGGGAACCAATAGTGATAAGCCAAAGAGTAAAACTGAAAAGAATGCTACAAATGTTAGCAGCGAAGAAAAAGCACTAATGAAAAGGAAGTCATAAACATTGTGTTTATGTTGCAAAATAGTAAGATAGTAGTTAATAGACAGAATAACTGGAGGAATGTTATAAAATGAATATGGTTTGCTAATGGAGTGGCTGTGTGATTTGTTTAACATGTAAAGACGGCATCTGTATCTGACTGTTTGTTTGTTTGTTTGTTTGTTTTCTATGCCGCTTTTATTATTTTTACAAATAACTCAAGGCGGCGAACATACCTAGTACTCCTTCCTCCTCCTATTTTCCCCGCAACAACAACCCCGTGAGGTGAGTTGGGTGAGAGAGTGACTGGCCTAAGATCACCCAGCTGGCTTTCATGCCTAAGGCGGGACTAGAGCTCTCAGTCTCCTGGTTTCTAGCCTGTTGCCTTAACCACTAGACCAAACTGGCTCTCTATAAACAATTAGAAGAATGCTGCTATTGTTCCCCTATAAGAAAGATGGATACATGGAATTTAGTTGCTAAGTGTCCCTGGGAAGGTGTTGGGCAGAATTCTGACTGGAAAGGTATGAGACATGAGAATGAGCAAAATTTGAGAAGGGCAGAGTGGCCTTATTTATTTATAAAGTTTATTTTTACCCGTCCAATTGTGTCCGATTCTCAGGGACTGCCTGGAAAGATCCCTGCAGTTTCCTTGGCAAGGCTTTTCACAAGTGGTTTGCCATTGCCTCCTTCCTAGGGCTGAGAGAGAGTGACTGGCCCAAGGTCACCCAGCTGGCTTTGTGCCTAAGGCAGAACTAGAACTCACAGCCTCCCGGTTTCTAGCTTGATGCCTTAACTACGACACCAAACTGGCTCTCTATAAACTTTAGGGCAGGGGTACCCAACCTTTTTGGCACCAGGGACCAGTTGTGGAAGACAATTTTTCCACGGACCATGGGGGCGGGGTTTGCAAGTGGGAGCCAATCGTGTGGACCAGGGGGCAGGGTTTGCAGGTGGGAGCCAATCGTGCAGACCGGGGGCGGGGCTTGCAGATGAGCCAATCGTGTGGACCGGGGGCGGGGTTCAGAGACCCGCATGGCGGCCTGGTTTGTAACAGGCCACGGACTGGTAGCGGTCTGTGGACTGGGGGTTGGGGACCCCTGCTTTAGAGGATATTTTAGGGGAGAACAGGCTTCAGCTCAACCCTGGCAAGACAGAGTTGCTGTGAGTTTTAAGGTTCCCCAATTCCAGGGATTTTCCATCTTTAACTTTGTATGGGGGTGCACTTCCCCAGTCAGAGTTGGTGCACAATTTGGGGTTCCTTCTAGACTATCAGCTCCAGCTTAAAGAGCAGGTGGCAGCTGTGGCCACGGGGGCTTTTGCACAGGTTTGGCTTGTGCACCCATTGCACGCATTTCTGGACTGGAAGGCCTTGCTCATGGTGACTCATGCCTTAGTCACCTCCTGTTTGGATTACTGTAATGCACTCCAGATAGAGTTGTTCTTGAAGACCACGTGGAAGTTGCAGCTGGTCAGATTTTGGTGTTTCTCACTACACCCATGTAAGGCCGATGCTCCACGAACTGCACTGGCTCCCAGTAGGCTTCTGGGTACAGTTCAAGGTCGGTCATCACCTATGTCTTCTATGGCCTAGGGCCAAGCTACTTGCGAGACTGCCTTTCTCCTATTGTTTCTGCCTGCCCCACCAGATCTAGTAGAGAGGGCATGCTCCGGGTCCCTTCTATTAAACAATGCAACTTGTTGGACCCCAGAGTCATGCCTTCTGAGTGGCAGCAGAACAGCAGCCCCCCAGAGATTCAGATGGCCCCAACCCTGTTAGCCTTTTGCTAAGAACTGAAGACCTGCCTAGTCCCCCAGGTTAGTTTAAAGAACAAACTTTTAATGTACAGAGTGATATATGGACATGGTGTAACCAAGGATGGCCTGCCAAGACAGAAAAGTATAGAATGATATTGTGAAGGTGTTGGTAAAACTGTATTTCCTTTTCTCATTTCATGTCTTTATTTAGCTCACTGTTTCTCATTTTCCGTGTTTCACATAACATTGGTTACCCTGAAAAAGAGTCGTGTAATGGATATTTCATGCTGTAAAAGTCTGCGGTGTATCTATGTGGTCCCTAAGAGTTGACACCGACGTGATGGCACATAATCATCACTCAAAAAAAAAAGTGTACATAACATGTTTGATCACACAGCATTAAAATCAAGGAGGCAGCATACAAGGAACAAAGCAAGGTGACCAGTGATAGATAGCAAATGATTGGACATAAAAAAAAAAAATTCAGGATAGACATTCTGGCAAATCAGAAGTTCACAAAAGACCTCATATCTCAAACCTTGCATACCACTAATACTTCATACAGGGTATTCAGTATATATTAAATCTGTATCATGATGCCAGTGCAGCCAAGGTCTTGCTTCTTTAATCAGCCAGTACTCAGAACAACTTCTAAGGAAACATTACCTTCAACTACAAGAACTGATAAGGACTGAAATGATTCAACACTGCTTAGCATCATCACCCTGCAGTAATGTAATAATACCATTCTGTCCCAAGATGCATTTTTTAATCTTTATTTTTATAGACAATATTTTTCATTGACCATATTCCTAGTGCAAGTCCTGTGATGATTGCCCCACAAAACTGAAGTCACTGGGGCTTAAGAGCACCCTGGATTTGAAGTCTAGGTTAGTTATCAGGTTTTCCCTTTTCACTGAAGGATAAAAAGAAAAAGAATGAGCAACCTAGTGGTAACAATTACTTTACAAAATCACCTTCAATAAACTCTACGGTTTGCCTGCAGCTAGTCATTGCAGTTGTGAAGCTCAGAATTTTAAAATCACATACAGATGGAGGCTGGAACTAATTCTGGAGACTTTTTGGGTTGAATTTAGTGTGAGCCTAATTCAGAAGCATGATGATCTGTTGAACGTAATCCCAGAATTCTCCTCTGGCTTAGAAGAGATCAATAGTGCCAGCTTATTTTTTTTTTAATGTCTAAAGCTCTTCAGCTGTCATGCCTTGTTTTTTATGAAAATAACTTTACTTTAACAGTACTAATGTCACTTGTGAATTTTAATCCTCCACTTTTAATTAAAAAGGACACATGATATATGAAAGCATCAAAGAAATCCATTTGTGGGAAGAGAAAGCTACACATATTTTCATACAATTGCTACTCTCTTAAGGGGCGCGATGGCTCAGGGGTTAAGACACCAGGCTTGTCGATCAGAAGGTCGCAACTTTGGCGGTTCAAGACCCTAGCCCCACGTGACGGAGTGAGCTCCCGCACTAGCCCCAGCTCTTGCCAACTTAGCAATTCGAAAGCATGCAAATGCAAGTAGAAAAATAGGTACCTCTTCAGTGGGATGGTAACAGCGTTCCGCGCGCATCATGCCAGCCACATGACCGCGGAAGCATCTTCGGACAACGCTGGCTCTTTGGCTAACAACCAGAGATGAGCACCGGCCCCTATGTTAGAGATCGGGTTTCAACCAAGCACGTCTCACACGCAGACAGCCTCTGCTGTAACCTGATCTCACTTGCTGTATGTGGGAGGGGCTGAATCCCGGTTTTCTGTTTCCTGCTCCCTTCTCTTTCTCTTTTTCATGCTCAGATCTCCTACCAAGGAGCATGGCAGCCATGGCTGCTGCCTCACGTTGATCACACTTCTATCCAGGTGGGCCGCATTGGAAGCATGTGGTTCATGTCAGAACCTTCTTGCTCGCACGCATGGACCGTTTCTACTAAGGAACTGTGAGTTACAATAAAATTGTAACTTTACATTAACGTGTGAAGTGTGTTTATTTTGTGTTTTGAACTGATTAAGCCTTGTGCAAGTTTTTGGGAACACTTCTACTCTGCTATATACTAATAAGCTGCGTGGAGTTCTGGCACTACCATCCCAGAATTCCTACACCCTAGAGTCAGATCTCCAGCAAAGGAGATTGTTACATTGTCGTGGTGCTGGAGCTTGAGCACCTCAATGAGCACCATGAGCTAAACCGTAAAGGGACAGCCAAGACGGGAAGGTCATGGAAGAGAGGTCAGACTAAATACGATCCCTGGGGAAGGTAATGGCAACCCATCCCAGTATTCTTGCCGTGAAAACTAAATGGATCAGTACAACCAGAGATATGTCAGAATACCATCAGAAGATGGGACTCCCAGGTCGGAAGATGGTCAAAATGCTACTGGGGAGGAACAGAGGATAAGTTCAACTAGCCCCAGATGTGATGACGCAGCTAGCTCAAAACCGAAAGGATGGCTAGCGGCTGACGGTGCTGGTGAACGACGAATCCGATGTTCTAAAGATCAACACACCATAGGAACCTGGAATGTAAGATCTATGAGCCAGGGCAAATTGGATGTGGTTATTGCTGAGATGGCAAGATTAAATATAGACGTTTTGGGTGTCAGTGAACTGAAATGGACTGGAATGGGTCACTTCAGATCAGATGACCACCAGATCTACTACTGTGGACAAGAGGACCACAGAAGAAATGGAGTAGCCTTCATAATTAATAATAAAGTGGCTAAAGCAGTGCTTGGATACAATCCAAAAAACGATAGAATGATCTCAATTCGAATTCAGGGTAAGCCATTTAACATCACAGTGATCCAAATATACGCCCCAACCACAGATGCTGAAGAAGCAGAGTAGATCAGTTCTATGAGGATCTGCAGCACCTACTGGATAATACGCCAAAAAGAGATGTTATTTTCATTACAGGAGACTGGAATGCTAAGGTGGGTAGTCAAACGACACCTGGAATTACAGGCAAGCATGGTCTAGGAGAACAAAATGAAGCAGGACATAGGCTGATAGAATTTTGCCAAGACAATTCACTGTGCATAACAAACACTCTCTTCCAGCAACCTAAAAGACGACTTTATACATAGACTTCACCAGATGGTCGACACCGAAATCAGATTGACTACATCCTTTGCAGCCAAAGGTGGAGGACATCTATACAGTCGGTAAAAACAAGACCTGAAGCTGACTGTAGTTCAGATCACTAACTTCTTATTGCACAATTTAGAATCAGACTAAAGAGAATAGGGAAGACCCACAGATCACTTAGATATGAACTCACTAACATTCCTAATCAATATGCAGTGGAGGTGAAGAATAGATTTAAGGGACTAGATTTAGTAGATAGGGTCTCGGAAGAACTATGGACAGAAGTTTGCAACATTGTTCAGGAGGCAGCAACAAACAACGTCCCAAAGAAAAAGAAAACCAAGAAGCCAAGATGGCTGTCTGCTGAGACACTGGAAGTAGCCCAAGAAAGAAGGAAAGCAAAAGGCAGCGGTGATAGGGGGAGATATGCCCAATTAAATGCAAAATATCAGAGGTTATCCAGAAGAGATAAGAAATTATTTTTAAACAAGCAATGTGCGGAAGTGGAAGAAGACAATAGAATAGGAAGGACAAGAGACCTCTTCCAGAAAATTAGAAACATTGGAGGTAAATTCCAGGCAAAAATGTTGTTGTTTATTCGTTCAGTCGCTTCCGACTCTTCGTGACTTCATGGACCAGCCCACGCCAGAGCTTCCTGTCGGCCGTCACCATCCCCAGCTCCCCCATGGTTGAGTCTGTCACCTCCAGAATATCACCCATCGATCTTGCCCTTGGTTGGCCCCTCTTCCTTTTGCCTTCCACTTTCCCTAGCATCAGCTTCTTCTCCAGGGTATCCTGGGCAAAAATGGGTATGATCAAAAACAAAGATGGCAAGGACCTAACAGAAGCAGAAGAGATCAAGAAAAGGTGGCAAGAATATACGGAAGATCTGTACAGGAAGGATAATAATATCGGGGATAGCTTTGACGGTGTGGTCAGTGAGTTAGAGCCAGACATCCTGAAGAGTGAGGTTGAATGGGCCTTAAGAAGCATTGCTAATAACAAGACTGCAGGAGACGACGGTATCCCAGCTGAACTGTTTAAAATGATGCTATCAAGGTGATGCATGCCATATGCCAGTAAATTTGGAAAACACAAGAATGGCCATCAGATTGGAAAAAATCAACTTATATCCCCATACCAAAAAAGGGAAACACTAAAGAATGTTCAAACTATCGAACAGTGGCACTTATTTCACATGCCAGTAAGGTAATGCTCAAGATCTTGCAAGGTAGTCTCCAGCAATTCATGGAGTGAGAATTGCCAGATGTACAAGCTGAGTTTAGAAAAGGCAGAGGAACTAGAGACCAAATTGCCAATATCCGCTGGATAATGGAGAAAGCCAGGGAGTTTCAGAAAAACATCTATTTTTGTTTTATTGACTATTCTAAAGCCTTTGACTGTGTGGGTCATAACAAATTGTGGCACGTTCTTGGTGGTATGGGGATACCAAGTCATCTTGTCTGCCTCCTGAGGAATCTGTATAACGATCAAATAGCAACGGTGAGAATAGATCACAGAACAACGGACTGGTTTAAGATTAGGAAAGGAGTACGGCAGGGCTGTATACTCTCACCCTACCGATTCAACCTGTACGCAGAACACATCATGCGATGTGCTGGACTTGATGAATCCAAGGCTGGAGTTAAAATCGCTGGAAGAAACATTAACAATCTCAGATATGCAGATGATACCACTTTGATGGCTGAAAGTGAGGAGGAGCTGAGGAGCCATATGATGAAGGTGAAAGAAGAAAGTGCAAAAGCTGGGTTGCAGTTAAACCTCAAAAAAACCACGATTATGGCAACCAGCTTGATTGATAACTGGCAAATAGAGGGAGAAAAAGCGGAGGCAGTGACAGACTTTGTATTTCTAGGTGCAAAGATTACTGCAGACGCTGACTGCAGCCAGGAAATTAGAAGATGTCTACTTCTTGGGAGGAGACCAATGACAAATCTTGAAAGAATAGTTAAGAGCAGAGACATCATACTGACAACAAAGATCCGCATAGTCAAAGCAATGGTATTCCCCGAAGTAACCTATGGCTGCGAGAGCTGGACCATAAGGAAGGCTGAGCGAAGGAAGATAGATGCTTTTGAACTGTGGCGTTGGAGGAAAATTCTGAGAGTGCCTTGGACTGCAAGAAGATCAAACCAGTCCATACTTCAGGAAATAAAGCCAGACTGCTCACTTGAGGGAATGATATTAAAGGCAAAACTCAAGTACTTTGGCCACATAATGAGAAGACAGGATACCCTGGAGAAGATGCTGATGCTAGGGAAGGTGGAAGGCAAAAGGAAGAGGGGCCGACCAAGGGCAAGATGGATGGATGATATTCTGGAGGTGACGGACTCAACCATGGGGGAGCTGGGGATGGCGACGGCCGACAGGAAGCTCTGGCGTGGGCTGGTCCATGAAGTCACGAAGAGTCGGAAGCAACTGAACGAATAAACAACAAGGGTCGGACACGACTGTGCAGGAGAAACCTTTACCTTTTACCTGCTACTCTCTTAAGTGTATTACGCCAGTTGGAATCAGGTCCAGTCAGACCATATTAGATCAAGGTGATGATCTGGGGTCCCCCATTTACTATTACAGCAAGGAGCTCAAGTCTCATATGGGCTGATGAGGTTTATCTACAGTTGTCCTGTAGTTGGTCGAGAGGAACAAATAAGATGGTGCTTTTGGAAGAGGTGAGAGAGAGGTTTATAGTAAATAAATATAGTGGTGCTGATTAATGCAACAAGGGTGGCAAATGTTCAGTCCCCAAATCCTATGTGGCCTCTGACACCCCACCCCCTTTTTTTGTTGGGGTACTCTCATAGCTTGCTGTAACTATAATTACATGGCCAAATTTCATTTTCTCACTATTTTGAAGAGGGTAACATATGAAAACTATAAAATAAACCTAAAATAGGCTTAACAGATTTTTAAAGTTGCCCATAAAACAGGTTTATCCTAAGCTTTCTTGAAGCCATTAATGTGACCTTCAGCCACCAAAAGGCTGCCCACCCCCAGTATAAAGAATCTCCTGCATCGATTTTATCTTCCTACCAACCTGTCCACTCTTGTGTGATGGGTGGAAACAATCTTTGAAGTATGCATGATATGAAGTATTAAAATACTTGCCTCATCCAGTAAGAAGGCTTGTATTTCACAGTTATCCTAGCAGCCAAAACTGGCCTTGATTTCCCTGCTGGCCATAGAGGAGAAGTCCGCTCTTCTTATATAGCAAGCACAGATATATAAATGCTACTATCCCCTTAGCAGGTTAGTAACTTCTGTGGTCTTATGTGTATAGTTCCCATAAGACCAAAGTGTCTGGAGCCTCCCCAAAGCTAGAACCAGTTCCAAGCCCCTGTTCCCTTGTTGGGCCTAACATCATATCCACTAAAGGCTACAATCCAGCATGAAATCACTCTTTATCCTCTTGTTCCAAGCCAAGAAAAAAATACTGTATGATTTGTTTTGTTTTGTGGTTGAGTTTCTGCTTGGAATAGTCCACAAAATGGTTGAACAATGTGCTCAACTGATTCCAGTATTTTTCTCAGTGCTATTTCAAGGCAGGGGAGCAATGCCCTCACTGGGGAGCCCCTGATCCAGGGCTAGCTTCCAAGAACATTAAATTCCAGCTGCCTTTTCCCCTCAAAGCCTGCTTGGTTTACTATCCTTCCCCCCAACCCCCGTGCCAAAACCCGGCCTTTTCTTCCCTGGGTCTTTAAAATTCGGAGATCCTCCAGCCAAAAGATTCGTCATGTTTCCAGACTTCCCTGCTGCTTGATTTATATACCACGAGTGCAGAGGGAAAGATTCCAGTGTCTTCTGCTGAATCTTAACGGACTTACCTAAAGACATGCAGCCACTTCTGCTAGGGTGGCAGATCCTGTTTTTTCCAGGCACAGCAGCCGCTGCAGCTAAATGGGTGGCGTTCAAGCAGCACGATCAGCATGCAGCTCGGTTCCATCTGAGAACCTCACGTTCGTTCCTTGACAGTGTTGCGCACCTCACATTTGCTCGATCAGGGAAAGGTTTTAGGAGCAATATCACCAATACTTAGTTCTGGTGGTAGAGAAAAGCTTTTGTTGTTAGAAGTCTTTGTTATGTTTCCTTTTTTATAAATATACATGCTAAGTATCAGCAAAGGCAAAAGGACACTCTGACAAAGCAAACAGTTCTCCAAATGTAACTTGGCCATCCCTCCAGTTGCACCCCTAGTTCTAGTGAACTACAACTAGAAACTTTCACACGGCTTGTGTAAGGTTTCTTTACCAGTTTGCTGCCATCTAGTGGTCAACTGGATTTTTGCAGCCCAGATGTGATAAACTTCAGCTTGCCTTCTCTCTCTCAAGGCACATCCAAACAGCTGGTTTAATGTGCTTTCCTTCCACTCCATGAGACAATATAAAAATATGATGACCTAATCTGCTCTGTTTCTACAATACTCTGCCTTGGTAATGAGGCCAGAAATGGCACTATCCAACAGTTAAATTCCAATGATTGCTCAATTTCTCTGCTGGTGGGAAAAACGTCCACCAATCACTCCATCTAAGGTGGGTTGGGGGAGGAGGCAGACTTTGACTGATGATGAGGCTGGTGGTTTACTCAACTCTAGCTAACCTGGTGGTGCTTTAGGGATAACAGGTAGATGGTACACCAAGTCCGCTCTAAAGCAGCCTGTCAGAGAGATCCTGGCTTATCTGCTATCACTCAAAGTACCAGTACTAGTAGAGAAAGAGGCAGACCAGGACCCTAAGCTTGGTTTAAAGGGGCCTGGTTTACTCTTTTCACCAGCCGTATTACTGCTACTGCTCCTCCCCTGGTGTCATGTCATCCAGCAGTACAAATCAAATGGCCAAGGAGGGAAGTTGGCAGCAACCAGAAGTTGTACCAAGCAACCTCATGATTATGCCTTCTAGTAAATGGACACTTTACAAGTGATCATGCCAACCATGACAGCTGCTTTGTGAATGTACAAGCCTCTAAAAGCAGCCATTTTGTAAGAGTGTCCAAAACATATTCTCAAAAATTCCCAACCTGCAGGAAGATTGAAGGCCGTTCAAATGAATAACATGGGTAGAATGGCCTTCCTTTTGGAAGGTATTGATACAAGGATGACCACATCTGTAATAAGGCTCTGGTTTTGGAGCTTGCCCACCAGAGGCTAAGCAGCCCAAAATATTTGGAAATACTCCTTTCTCCTTCTCTTTGTCTCTTGTGTACTTAGGAGTGTCATGCAGGGCTGTCCCTGCCACTGGGCAGAACGAAGTGGCTACTGCAGGCAGTGGAATTTGAGTAAATTAGAAGGGAGACATTTTTGTGGCCCAGAGAGGAGGAGAAGACCTGTTAGTTTTTGTTTCACAAAAAGTCCACACATCTTAAAGTTGCTGAGATTGAGAAACACTGGTTTATACCATAACAGCCAAAATGGATGGCTTTGGAAACTGGACCTTGTCTTGGGGGATGATACCTTCAGTTTGCTGCACTTTAGACAACAAAAGGCCTTGGGCAATCTTAGCAGAGATGGCGGGGCTTCCAATATAATACTGATCCTTGATCTGCTCATCTTCTTAAGAACTGAAAAGCTTCCTCCATATCCCTGACAGAACTCCCAAGGCTGCGGGCCAGATGTCAAAGTTTAAGATGGCATACATATGCTTCCATTACACTGCCAACCAACTGTACCCTCTTAGTTTCCTCACTGACAGAGCAGTGATGAATCAGGCTGACAGATAAACAAGACAGAGTTGACAGCCCAGTGATAAACTTCTTTGCCTGTGCATAATGAGCATTCAAAACTAAGGTTGGATCATAATTAGAGTAAAACAACACCAGAACTGTCTTGCTGGCTTTTCCGCTTCCTTGTCTCTTTTCATCTTTGCTCTCTGAGTACGCTGTTCTCCTTTATACTCCAGCAATGACTTATGTAAGTAGGAAATTAGTAACAGGCTGAGGCTGGCTTCATTTCATTCCTGTGATTATGTGATTTAGCAGAACCATTTTTGCTGTTACCAAACAGTGACCTTTCCCTCCTGGTCAGCATTTTCTGACAATGGCCCAGTTCATGCGCCTGCTGCTTGACCAGTCTGGTTCAGCTTCTCTAAACAATCAGAAAGCGCCATTCATGGTTCATTTAGCATTATGCATAACCACATAAGCCTGGCTTGTAGTTCCCAACTATCTCAAACCTTGACTTCAGATTATGGCTAAGTATACAACAGACAGTGTAGGAATGTTTAAGAAATGCACTTATAGGACTATGGATACTGTACATACTTAAAATGTTTCATACAGCTAATTAACAGGGTTTTTTTTATAAATTTTATTGAATTTTAAAATACATATTAAAAGTTAAAGAAAAAGAAAAAAAAATATCACCTAAATACAAAAAATTATTGAAGTAAAAAAAAGATATCCATTAATCCAAAAATAGGGAGAAGAGTAGTATTTCAAACAGTTTGTAAAAAGGAAAAAAAAAGATTTTAACCACTATAAAAAGAATAAAAAATAAACAAATTGATCAGTAATTAGTCCAACAAAATATATTCAAAATATGTTCAATAAAAATTCTTATACTTCCAAGTGAGCAGGAATCACTCTAGTAAAATGGGAAAGTAAAATAAAAAAGAAAAAAAAATTGCAGATGTTTTCACTGTACTTCAGATATACTGTAAAATCCATCATTACTTCCACCGCAATTATTAAAACAAAGAAAGCACAAAAATTGCTAATATTTTGAGCATTGTCCAAAGATAGACCTTAGATAATAAGACAATATAATCTAGAAGAAAAAATAAAATAAAAGTGGTCTAAAAGCCAGCTTTTGCCCTAGTGTCTCTCTATTAGGAGACTTACGATTCCCTGAGAGCGCCAGTTTACTCCTCCGGCCATTCCTCCACTTTCCCCCCCCCGCTCTTCCGCGGTGGAAAACAACGAAAAAGACAGGAGGGGGCAGTTCCAAACGACCCAGTGAGCAATCTTCTGGTTCTCCCCTCTTCGGGGAGAAACTCCGGTGGTCTTATACTTTCAGTAGACCCCCGCAAACAGGGAAAAGCTAGCCAGGTTTTCAACACTCTGAAAAACTCTGACTTGTCGAGCTGCCAGCCGGCTTGGAAGTGAGCTAATTAACAGTTTGATTTTGAATTTCATTTTAGAGACAGTATACATGAAATCTCATTCCTCCCGATTTTGGAGTGTCAAACCTAAGTTCCTTTGCTCCAAAGTTCACGGAAACCAGAAAATAAAACCATACAGGAAATATCCTAACAGTTGGGAGTGGTGGAATTTCTTAAATAAACCAGAGATCAGGTGGTTGTGGAAGGCTGATAGTTTGGGGAGGGGAATGAAAAATGGCATATATTAAATATGCCCAATATTGATTGATTGATTGATTGATTGATTGATTGATTATGTGCCATCAACTTGGTGTTGACACTTAGTGACCACATTGATAGATTTTCTCCAGGATGATCTGTCTGCAGCCTGGTCCTTCAGGACTTCCAACAGTGCACCCACCTTGCTGCTAGTCATTCTCTTCTCTTTCCTTCCACTTTTTCCAGCATTATAGATTTCTCCAGAGAGTTAGGTCTTCACATAATGTGTCCAAGTAATTTGTGAGAACTCTGAGTTGATTTGTTTGATGATTAATTTGTTTGTTTTCTTGGCTGTCCATGATATTCTCAGGAGTCTTCTCCAACACCAACGTTCAGAAACATCAATATTCCTTCTATCCTGCTTCTTCAAAGTTCAACTTTTGCTTCCATTGTATAGTATGTAACAGAGAAAACCATAGTCTGCATGATTATGATCTTTGTAAGTATAGACACATCATCACAGCATCTGAACATTTTTTCCAAGGCCTTCGTTGCTATTCTGCCAAGTGCTAGTCTGTGGCATATTTCTTGACTGCTGGTTCCTTCACTGTTGATTGTTGATCCTAAAGGCAGAAGCTATCCAGCACTTCACTATCTTCATTGTCAATTCTAAGGCTGGTTCTTCTACCTATTGTCATTGGTTTGGTCTTCTTTATATTTAATTTTAGTCTGATTTTTTGACTGTACTCCTTGACTTTCATTACTGGAGCTTGCAAATCGTTTGCATTTTCAACTATCAGAATAGTGTCATCAGCATAGAGCAAGTTACTGATGCTTCTTTGTCCAATTTTAAAACCACACTCACCTTCTTCTGATCTGGTGTCGTGGTTAGGCAAATAACAACGCTGAGCCTCGGAATTAAGCTCTAGATCTTTACTGTTCTACCTTATACAGCATCTTGCCAAACTAAGCTACACTAAACCCCAGGCACTCTAAGGTGGGTCTGGCCTGACCTTCTTGGATGGGCGCCCAAGGTCTTCGAGGCTGTGGACGTGCTTCTCACCCTGGAAAGTGCCCCCTCCTCCTTCGTCCGCAATCTCAATAACCTCTAGCTTCCCTCAATAAATAAATAAATAAATCCTGCATACAGGTTAAATAAATAACGGGATACAGCCTTATCTCACTCCTGCTTCTCTAGGTTGCACAAACCTTGAGCCATTATATTTCATCATGTTCTGTCTGTACTGTGGCTTCCTGGCCTATGTATAGGTTTCACTTGAGGACAATGAGATGTTCTGGGATTCCCAATTTCCTAAACACATTCCACAGCTTGATATGGTTGACACAGTCAAAGGCCTTTCTATAATCAGTGATCACTTACTGACTTCTTTGTGGTATTCTTTGGCTTCCTCAATTATCCAGCAGGCATGAGCAATAAATGCCCAAAATTACTTCCCATTTATTTGTTATATCCCCTTCTAACTTGGTGCAAACTTTTGGATGCTAATGGTACCTGAAAGGAAGACAGTGCTGAATTTATTATGATCCCTGCCTTCCAAAAGTAAGAATAAATAGGGAAAATGTGAGTATTAGAAACACAAAGAAAAATCCAGTGGAACACCCAGTTTCCCGATCTTATCAGCCAAGGGTTGCCAACTCCAGCTGAAATAAAACCTGGAGATTTGTCCTTGCCACTTGTGTGTGTGTGTGTGTGTGCGTGTGCGTGTGCGCACACACACACACACACACACATGTACCTGCCAAAAGCCATATCCTACAAAGGCCAGGATCAGGACAATAAATTTAATTAATTTAACCACACACATGTAAAGGAAAAAATGGAGCTGGGGAAGGGATGGTGGCATGAGAACAGAAGGAAAGAGAACAGGATAGAGATTAGATAAAGCAAGAGATAACTGCACAGAGAAGAAAAAAAAGAATAGAGAGGGAAGCCCTATTCAGGAATTATAAAAAGGTTTCTGGGTACCAGGCAAATAGTCTGTGTGAAGAAACCACTAATGTGCAACCATTTGCACTGGTGCCCAATAATTATGTGTAAAAACTATGCTTTTTGGTTTTCTTCCAAATGCACTGTTTCAGCCATTCGGGGGATGGTTGATAATTTTTTAGAACTGAATCCTCTGGAAGTAGTTTGTGACGTTGCAGAAGTTTTATTTCTGGAAAATAAGGAACAGTGCATTCCAAGTGAAAAGTAGAACTCTGTGTTTTGTGCATCCCTGCTACCCATTCATTAAAGTCTATTCTCAGCCAATAGAAGATGGCTCTGCCTACCTAGGTTAGTAAGATAGCTGCTTGTCCTTGCAAGAGGAGTAACAGAGGCAAGTATATGGCTGTCTGTCCATTATGCATAAAGTGGACCTATTCTTTTCACACTTTTGACTACACTATAGCTTCCCTTTCATGATCAGAGTACTTTCACAGCTTCATAGGGCTTTGAGATGTTGGGGATTACTTATATCTGAATTCTGAATCTTGTTGAAATTGAGGGCAGGTAACACTTCCACCCAATTCTAACATGCCTACAATTTGTGTTGTTGCCATAGCTCGTGTCTGTGCTCTATCTGAGCAAGAGGGAAGACAATTTGATGGGCTGGAGACAGGGTGACCAGGTCTGTTCCTTCTTCTCCAACCCACCAACCAACCTTCCACGATACTCCGAAATCTCTCAGAAAATCCATCCAGTAGCATGTTTCACTAGCAGGTAGAAGAGAAGAATTTGCACCAAGCCAGCAGTGTGCTATGGAAGCCGCTGGACTACCTTTGGAGAAGTATGGCTGGCAAATGTGGCTCTAGTCTAGTACTACAGAAAGAGAACATCCATTAATGTGCAAGGATACCTCCAGGAAAAGCCAATGACAAGGCTTTTGTTGACACAGAAATGTAATGGCACTGTTCATGGGACATGGCCAACCCAGTAAGCCTCTCCCAGACAATTTATGGGGCTAGCAGCCTAAAAGCAGGAAAAACTGGTTCTGTCCGCTGGTAGTCATGTTTTAGTCCTCTCTGCCTCTCTGAAGGAGGCCAGGAAGCTATTATTTCTACTACTACTTCCATTTAAAAAAATTCAACCACTTCTGGAGGTATATAAAACCAAAATCTCCACCTAGCAAGGTCTCTTTTAGGGAACCTCCAAGGCTTTGTCCCACCATGGACCTTTTTATGGTTGTAGGCATCAAACCAAACAGTTAACTCTGAGGTAAGTAATTTACACCACACTGGGGTGGGAAGGGGGGATTTCCAGAACCACAAAAAAGTCTGAGTTTGGATGGGGTTAAAACAAATCCCTCTGGATCATTTGGCTGGGTTGACTGGTTCTATCTGGAAGTTCACATGATATGTCAAATTCCCCCATGGTCCAATTAAGCACGTTGTGCAGCAGGCCAGTGGATGAGGGATGGAGCTATGACCCTGCCAGGTTAGGGCTCCTAAGGCTGCCAAGTCAAAAGATTATGCAGCCATTCCATCTTTTCCTTCTTAACAGATTTTCTGTGGTAAGAAAAACAAGAGGGGTGTGTGTGAGAGAAGATACTAGATGAGAGCAGTGATATTTCCCCTCCCCCTCAATCAAATTCAGTGGATGAGGCAGCACAATGCTACTCCTAACTGGAAGCACTCCAAAAATTGATCTTTTCCACTCATTTTGAAGGATTGGATTCCCTCTCTGCAACTAAATGTTTATAAATATATAATTTAATTGTATGCCATTGTTATCAGAGTTGGTGTCGCTTTGTTGTATTGATTTGCAATCTACAGCTGGTATAGTTTACATTGTAGGGGTTCTGAAATGTTAGTAACAGAAAATCCCACGCAGCGTTTTTATTTAGTTTAGCAGAGTAGAAAGTGTCCAGCAATAAACTTGCACAAAAAGGCTTAATTTTTATAGGTTCAGAGAAATAAAGACTCTTCACACATTTAGTCAGTGCAAAAAAGGAAAATAAAGATTGCTTACATTTTTATTCATAGATCTTGTTACAAAGCAGTTTCATTGTAGAAACGGTCCTATGCATGTGAGCAAGAAGTTCTGACGAAGCCTACATGCTTCTAATGTAGACAACCTGAATGGAAGTAAGAAAAGCCACGAGGAGGAAAGAATTCCCCTCATGCCTCATGCAGGTCCATGGAGAGAAGAAGAGAAGAGGAAACTGGAAACCGGGATTCAAGCCCCTCCCACACAAAGCAGCAAAGCTAGGTTGCAGCAGAGCCGCCCCTCCCTTGTGTTCATGTGAGACAGGCTTGGTTGAAACCCCATATTTCCAACATACATGTCATCAAAAAAGTTGCCAAAAAATGCAAATACCTGCTTATGATAGTAAGCAGGAATCTGGCAGAAACTCAGGGGCTTCTTTGTCCTCCAGTGCAACTAAATAATCCTGATTAACCTTCATCAACACTTTCTTTTTCCTAATTTCCAACTGCCAGCATTTTAGGTTAAATTACTTTTAGAGCTTATGTGACACTTAAAGAAATAATGGCTTAATGATTCAATATGTTAAAATGTATTCTCCTAATTCAATGTTTTAAGCAGCTATCTGAGGAAGGTTTTTCTAATCCTTCTCAGTTATTTGCACATTTGGTTTGTTTCATTATCTCATACATACATACATACTTTGATATATTGCTTCTTTGTTTAATATTTAAGCAGGATTTTGCAGTCTTATTGTACACATATTTGCACCTGATTTTAAGGAATTGCCCAGTTCCTTGAACCCCTTGTGAGAAATGGTCAGACCACCATTTCAAGATGCCTCCTGGTGCCTTTTTTTTTTTTTTTTGGTGGCACTGAAAACACACTTTTCAAACAATGGATACATTTGGAGGTTTCCCATATACAACCAAACCTTTGTTCAACCAAGTTGAGATAAAGTGGAAGAGACAGAAGTGGACATGATACTCATAAGATAGGGGTAATATTCTTGTAGAAGGGTAAGAAAGAGTTGCCAACTGTTTATATTGCTATACTTCCTAGCAGAAGGTATCTGAGCTCAAACTTGCTCTTGGTATCACAAGTTAGAGTTCTCCTTTCATCTTATCAATGTAGGGGTTCTGAAATGCTAGTAACAGAAAATCCCATGCAGCGTTTATCTAGTTTTAGCAGAGTGGAAGCGTGTGGCAACTTGCACAAAGGCTCATTTTATAGTTCAGCAAAATAAAGACTCTTCACACATTACTTTGTGTAAAAAGGAAAATAAAGATTGCTTACATTTTTATTGTAGATGTTGATACAAGCAGTTTCATTGTTGAAACGGTCCCATGCATGCAAGCGAGTTCTTCTGACCAAACCCACTTTTGGAGGATTTTGCTGGGTGCAAGTATTGGTTGAAACCCCATATTTCCAACAATCAAGAGAGAAGCCTCTGATCTTTCTCATGAAGAAGTGTGGTGTGTATGTATGTGTGTTGGGAGTGATTGTGGTTGTACAAAATGCTTACTGTGGGTTAACTTGGTCATGGTGTTCTTTTTTGGTGTTTTCTTTGTTACCCGCTGGGAAGAGGTTCCGCTGTATCCGATGTAGAACAGCCAGATTGGGAAACAGCTTTGTCCCCCAGGCTATTGGATTCTTGAATGCCAAATAGGTTCTTTTAGGTGAAATATGTTAGATATGTAAAGAATGTATATTTTATAGTAATTGTGGATTTTTATTAGTATTTTAATGTTTGACTGAAATTGTGAGTTAAAGAATGTATATTTTATAAGAATGTATATTTTATAAGAATGGGTATTTTATAGTAATTATGGTTTTTTATTATTATCATTAGTATTTTATTGGTTGAGTGAAATTGTGAGCCAACTGCAACGAAATTTCATTCTATTGTGCACTTGTATAGTGTATAGTGGGATGACAATATGGTTATTATTCTATTCTATTCTATTCTATTCTATTCTATTCTATTCTATTCTATTCTATTCATGGTAAACCATCAACCAGACTGCAGGCTAAAATGTGCTAGCAAATTTGTTGTTCAGTATGGTGTACAAACAGAAAAGACAAATGCTCAGAACTGTCCTTGAGTAATAAGTTTAACTGATCAACTTAAAGCTAGAGTCTTTTCATTTAAGTCAAGCCTTTTCAGGGACACTGCCTCCAAATTCAGCAATGCGATATTAATCTGAATCCACCTGATAGAAAAGGGGGCGCGATGGCTCAGTGGTTAAGATGCCAGGCTTGTTGATCGGAAGGTTGGCGGTTCAAGACCTGAGCGCCGCGTGACTGAGTGAGCTCCCGCACTCACCCCAGCTCTTGCCAACCTAGCAATTTGAAAGCATGCAAATGCAACTAGATAAATAGGTACCACTTCGGTGGGATGGTAACAGCGTTCCACGCACGTCATGCCAGCCACATGACCGCGGAAGTGTCTTCAGACAGCGCTGGCTCTTTGGCTAAGAAACAGGGATGAGCACCGCCCCCTAGAATCAGACACGACTGTGCAGGGGAAAACCTTTACTTTACCTACCTGATGGAAATCCCTAACATGGTAGATTAACATTCCAAGGTACATTTTTAGGGAAGCTTTCCTAGTCTGGAGCTGTCCAGTCTTGTTAGAAATTCTGAAACACCACTTGGGAAAGGGTGCTTCAAGGTGAGTATTGCAAGGCCTCTGTGTCTTTTTATTCTGGATGTAGAAAACCATTCTTGGTGGTGAGGGTGACAATTCTAGGACAAGAGTGGGATAAAACAAATGGCTATGTCTTTGAAGGACAACTATATCTTACTCAGCTGTCAACATTCTGTGTTATCTATCAATAGTTGAAGAACAGGAAGTGCTACCTTCTATAGCAGGGGTGGGGAACCTTTTTTCTGCCAAGGGCCATTTGGATATTTATAACTGGGGACCGGGGGTGGGGGTGGGGTTTCTAGGATTTCCGTGGACCAGGGGCCGGAGTTTGTGGGCGGGAGCCAATCACAAGCATTGGGGGGCGGGGTTTGCAGGCAGGAGCCAATTGCGTGGAAGGGGCGGGGTTTGTGGGCAGGAGCCCCGCGGGCCTTAGGTGGGAGCCCCGCGGGCCTTATACGGCCCACGGGCCTGACGTTGCCCATCCCTGTTCTAAAGAGATCTCCCGGTAAGTTCTGAATTTCAACTAAAATCAATTGTGCCTTGGGGAAATAAATTGTCGATATCTTGTCCTCTAATGTGTGGACCTATAGAAGGTGGGAGGCTCCATGGCTATAGGTATAACAGTATTGCAGAGATGCCAGGTGTCGTAACTTTCCCTTCTGAATATTTTCAGCTTACTATAGTGTGCTTCGACTCCCAATAGGCCATAGCTGCTCCTATTGATAATCTTAAGAGAGATTAGGCCATCTCCTCAGTCTGACTGCCCTGCATGGGATTTCTTTGGAGGATGAGGGGAAATAATTGGGTTTTATGGTGTTGAACGTTCGCTTCTTATTTTGCAGTGGATGAAGAAATGGCTTTCTTTTCTCCAGTGTTGATGCTTTTATGTCAAAGCTGCCTATTCTTCAAATGAAAAAGGGAAATGGCTGTGGTTATTGAATGTCAGGGGCTTGCAATAGAATGGTCCAATATCCCCTTGGATATTTCCTTGCTGTGATTTAATCCTGCAAGATTTGCAGGACTACCTATGTGTATACATAGTGGAGGGATTAAAGTTTCCAGGCTGTTTTGGCTGCAGCCACTTCTTCTAGGCCAAACTCTGCACTTTGTTTGGCTACTTTGCAGAAACAGGAATGGCCCTCTCAGTTGAGCCAATGATTGTCATAGTTTGTGTGTATACACACACACACACACACACTATATAATAATTTGCATATGTGCATTTTGATGCTTTAACTTTGTATTTATTTATTTATTTATTTATTTATTTATTCATTCAATTTATTCCCCGCCCATCTCCCATACAAGGGACTCTGGGCGGGTTTATGTGTGAGAGAGTATATGTATTTGTGTATGTGTGCATATACATACATACACAGAGAGAGACATAAAAGTATATATGTCCAGTGAAATCCACCAACAGGGAAGAAAGCAATTGGCCATCACTTTCCTGGAACAGAAAGGTGGGAAGGGAATGTCCAAAGGGAAGACAAGATAGCCTGCAGTCTGGACCGAACACCTTGCACGCTGTTGCTGAAGTGTTTCAGTCCAGATTTTCTTAAGCCAATGTAGACTCAAGCTGTTGTGAGCACTGCAGAGAAGCATCTTAAACAGTGTGAATATGGCCTGTGACAGCAGTTTTGCCTTGCTGCAAGAGACCTATTATTTCTAATAAAATGAGTCCTATTTGCTAATTAGAGAACAATCTACTTGAGAAAAAGATGCATAAGGAATCAACCATGGAACCCACAGACAAAGAGGAAATGTTGCAACAGTAACAGCAATAACAATGTCTACTGCTCAAAGATGCACTGTTTCTGTATGGGGAGGTTCTGTTTAACTGTCACCGCTTATTGCTGTGGCATGGATTTAGTTTCTACGAAATGGTCTTATGCTTTCTAAAAGTGTATGTTGTACTGCGCAAGCCTTGCCTAACCTGTACCTTCCACTGGGGACTACAGTTCCCATCCTAAACATTTGGGAGTCGCCAGCTAGGGATATCTGCTTTAGCCCTGTGGTGATAGTGAATCACTTTGTGTATCCTAGTGAAATAGCAGCATATTATTTTACTATTACTGCAAATTAATTTGATTGAGCCATCCAAGACATTAAAGCACCCAAGACTTTGAACTGCAACTTGCAGGCACTTAGCCAGCATGATGCTAGACCAGGTTGGCAGGGAATTCTGGGAGCAGCTGTCCCATCATTCCTGGAGGGAGCCAGGTTGAAGAAAGTTGCATTAGTAGCAAGAGAGATGGGGGGAAATGTCCAACTGCTACTCATTCTCTGCAAACCATTAAGAAAAAAAAACATTATAAGGATGGGATTACATGCTATGTTAAAAACATGGCTGCCATTAAAACTGGTAAGTGTGCATTTAATTTCCCCTGCTCTTTCCATAACACGCAAAGCAACTTACTCAGGCCTTCCCATCATAATGGTATGTATTTTGCCAAATCTCTGTTCCACATCACTGACTAGCAAGAGGGAGCAGATAAATACATAACAGTGAGGCAAAGGACATGAGCAGAGCAGTCTTCCTCAACCTGGTATGTCCAGATGTGTTGACTTATAGCTCATAAAATTTGCAGGCACATCTGGATAGCACCTGGTTGATAAAGGCTGCCATGGCGGGGAAGGGGAAATTCCACAATTCAAGTGTATTCCACCAGGAGTTTTGTGACCTCTTTTCTCCCTTGCAGAGATTTTTAAAAATATGAGGGAGTTTTGGAGGTGTACTAGAATCACAAAACTTGATACCAAAAAGCTAAACTATGCAGTCCCAAAGAACAGGGTTATTTAAAAAAAAATAAGGCCAGCCCCACTGAAAGAAACATGAGCTACATAACAGAATGGAGGCACCTGCAGAAGTATTAAGCCCAGTGGTGCAGAAAATAATGGTATGCCCTGGATTTCATGGTGTTACAGGAGAAGGGCTCTAAATGTCCACTTGCACAAATTCAGCTATGAAAACACAACTAACATTTCTGTTCTCCCCTTCTATGTTTTACGACTGCTTCTACATTCCTGATGTGTTAGATCAAGAAAATACAACCTATGTTGCTAAGCCCAATTTTTTTAAAACAAAAAACTTCTAAATGTGCATAGTTTCCCACGGCGGCATCAGGACCACATGAATAAAATGAAGTTTACTTTTCTGGCCTTCAAGCTGAATCACCATTTCTTTGTGGTAGAGGATTATATATTTTTAAAGTTAAAAACAATGTAACCTGTATACCTGTAACTGTATACGTGTCCAGCTGGCTACCTCCAAATATAAGAATTTTTTGTTCAAAGAAAAGGTAATGTTCAGAGGGGGCTAATATCAGCGTCACTATGCTGGCATCAAGCCAAGGGTTTAACTGAGTCGTTTGGCCACTGCCATTTTCACCAGCAGACCTCCTGGTGTTTTTTTAAGGGCCCAGGGCTCCAACCTAAACATTCAAAATCGAGCTGAACCACTGCAGTAAAACTTTTTGAAAACTTGGTAACAGGGATTCCTTGGTCTGAAGTGCACTGACTAGTTAGACAGATTTTACCTACACACATACACAAATAAAGAGGAGGAAAAAAGAACACAACAATAACCCAATATCGATGCAGCTCAGCTGTGGTCCTTTGCTACTCCCCCAAACCCTAAATCTGCTGTCAGACTCGCTTTGCTTGCCTGCCATCTTAGCCCATTCCTCATGAGCAATGGCCTCCAGTTCAGTAATATTCTTGGGTTTGTGTGCTGCAACCGCCTTCTTCAAATCCCACCAGAGATTTTCTATGAGGTTCAAGTCAGGTGACTGCGATGGCCACTGTAGAATCTTCCAGGACTTCTTCTGCATCCAAGCCTTAGTGGAATTTGAGGTATGCTTGGGATCATTGTCCTGTTGGAAGGTCCAATGACGGCCAAGCTTCAGCTTCCTTACAGACGGCATGACGTTTTCTCCTAGGATTTCCTGATACTTCAATGAATCCATCTTGCCTTCCACGCGCTGCAGGTTTCCAGTGCCAGAGGATGCAAAGCAGCCCCAGAGCATCACCGAGCCACCACCATGCTTAACTGTAGGCAGAGTGTTCTTTTCAGCGTATGCTTCATTCTTCTTCCTCCAGACATACCGCTGATCCATCGGGCCGAAAAGTTCCAGTTTTGTTTCTTCGCCCCACAGAACAGAATCCCAAAACTTCTGTGGCTTATTTATATGATTGTGAGCATATTGGAGCCGACTTTTCTTGTGCTTTTGGGTCAGTAGTGGTATATGTCTTGGAGTTCTGGCATGGAAACCTTCTGTGTTTAGTACGCGCCTTACTGTGCTCACTGAAACCTCAGTGCCTGTTGCCACCAAGTCTTGCTGCAGGTCTTTTGCAGTCACTCGAGGGTTTCTCTCAAGCTGCCTTCTCAGAAATCTGGTTGCAGCCATTGACAGCTTCCTTTTTCTGCCCCGTCCAGGTAGTGGAACCACTGTTCCTTTAACTTTGAACTTGAAAACTATGCTTCCAACAGTGTCTCTAGGTACATTCAGTGCCTTCGCTATCTTTTTGTATCCTGTTCCTTGTTTGTGAAGGGCGATGATCTCTTCTCTTACCTTTTTGGACCATTCTTTTTGTTGGGATTATCAGGAGTCAACTCAGCATTGTCTCATAAGCATAATGGGTCTTTCTAGTAAACGCATCTCTACTGTGCTTGTGGGATGTTACCTGTGTCACCTGATTTCCTCTTCCTCCTTCTTCTTGGGTTTGAGGGATTAACATTCTCCATTACGCTTTGGGCACACCTGCAAGCAGGAGGGCTGCACCATGCAGCTTTTGTCCATTCCATCTCGCTTGTATGCAGATCTACAATGAATCTACTTGTATCCAGATCTACTGAATAAATGTAAGCTATCTCTATTTTTCTTCATCTAACTAATGTGTGAAGACTGAATTTATTTCTGAACTCACTTAAGCTTAAAGTGCAAGTTCCCTGCTGGTTCACGCTTCTACTCTGCAAGATTGTTGTTAGCTGCTTGGAGTTCTTTTATTAACCTTCAAGACTCCATCACTGTTGACGTAGCCATATTTCTAACACGCAGTCAAACGTGACACTCAAGAACCCCCTAGCCAGTTCAGGCATTTCATGTGTTCTAGCTGAAGCACACCTGGGGCAACTAATGAAGCCCTTGATTAGTTGCATCAGGTGTGCTTGAGACAACACCTGTTTTGCAAACTGTAAAGTATGTGCGCTGTTGTGATGGATTCCATTCAGGGGGTTGAATAATTTTGAGACTGGAGAAGTCATTATAAGTTGCGTTTCCAGTTGAATTTGGGGAAACCACTTGAAACATTCGTTGTGTTGAGCTATTTCAATTGCTTTGTTTGATTTGTTCATTGCAAACAGCTGAAAGTCTGTAAATTTTGACAATAAACCTGATTTGCAATGGGGGTTGAATAATTTCAATTGCAACCTTAGCTGTTATGGATGAGTGGCAAGATGAAGAACTCATCTCAGGGGCTGGAGGTGTCCTCCCAGCAGGAGTAAGACTTTCCCAGTCCCCCATAATAGATTTGGAGACTGGAGGTGTCTACCCAACAGGAGTATGACTTTCCCAGTCCCCCATGTCAGAACAACCCATGGTGAGCAATACCATGATGGAGTTATTGGCAGGCTTTCCAACTGAAGAAACCTGGGACATGCAAAGTAAAGAGCCCCAGGTGAGGGAAGAGCTACAGAAGAGACCCAGATCCAGAAACAGAGGCGATGTTAGTCAGCCCATGATGGGGTGGCAGAACTTTGGAGCCCGACCCAAAATCCAGTTCGCAGAGATGGGAGATGGGTCCAAACCCCTCACTACGGGATGTGAAAGACAGATGGTCGACAGCAATTGGGCACAACGCAGATCCAGAGGTCGCTCACCATGTAACCATGGAGAGAGGATCCTGATCCAAATCAGGGCAACGAATCAGGGCAGTGGAACTTAAGGTGTCAGAGCTCGGGAGTAACATGGAAGGCTTACAAGGCATCATTGAAGCAATGAGTCAACAAGTGAGGCAAATAGCCATGGCAACTACTGGCCAACAATTCGTGAGAAGCCCACGAGAGGAAAATATCTCGGCTCGTCAAGCACCACCAGTATTAGACCCCAGCCTACAAATTTCTTACCAGGGCTGGGACAACAAACTGGTGGTGGAGGTGGAGGGATACGAGATCTGAAAGTGAAATTCAGAGGCAATCCGAAGCAATTAGCATGGTTCATGAATCAGGTTCGTGGATTCATGGATGCATGGGGAACAGATTTCCCAGATGATGAATAGAAAATCCGATACATTACAGCACACTTAGAAGAAGAAGCGGCTGTGGCTCTGTACAACGCTGAAGCACCAGAGGTAGAGGATTTCAACGAATTTATGTTTGCTTTCCGAAATCGCTTTGAAGATCCCCTCATTTCAATGCGAGCCAGGACCAGTCTACAAACTCTTAGACAAGGGAACTGATCCATATTGGAGTATGCCTCAGAGTTTAAGAGTCTAGTGGGAAAAATGACTGATTGGCCGGAGTCATTGAAAATTGAGTATTTCAAAGCCGGCTTAAAACCTGAAATTTTAGAATGGTCTTTGGCACAGGCCAAGCCAATGACCCTGCAAGGTTGGATTTGCCTAGCTGGAGAAGTAGAAGAAGCCCACATGCAAGTAAAACTACAGCACCACCTGCACGGAGCTGAGAAGCGCACTTCTACTACTATTGTGAGTACCAAATGAAAAGAAAGACACAGAATTTGGGAAAAGGAGAAGGAGCGTCGTGCTTGAAGTGGAGCTTGCTTCAGATGCAGCAAGGAAGGCCATCGCATTGCTGCGTGCCCTTTATCCCAACCAGCTCAACGAGGTAAAAGCCCCAGCTGCAAAACCAAGTTGCCAACTAAAAAAGCATCCAGTGGCGCCTCCATCAGCACTGAGCTCATGCAAACCAGAGGAGCCTCTGAGTTCATGCCAAGAGGATTGTCCAACGCCGATGACATCTCAGCAGATGAAGAATTCCAGTTGCAGGGAAACTGGAATTGCCTGCCCTGAATGGCGCCTGATGGCAGGCAGCGATAACTCAACACACCGGGCGTCCGGATACGATGGTAAGTGGACCTTGTCCCAGTCTATTGGTGGGAACCAAAATCACATCCTTACGAACTGGCAGGAGTGCGGACTTAGTGGGACTTTTAGACAGTGGTTGCACTCGTTGCATAATCCACCCTGCAGTAGTAATGGGATTAAGACTAAGGGTTGGGAGACTAAAACCCCCCGTGACATTTACTCAACTTGATGAGTCTGAGATGCAAGGGGGCCACGTGCAATTTTATACTGAAATGGTGGAAATGAGAATTGGAACTCATAAAGAGACTGAGATTTTTAGTGGCTCCTATAGCCAATCATTCTTTAATTCTTGGGCTCACCTGGTTGAAGATAGACAGCCTAAAGTGGACTGGGGTTTGGGAAGTTTGCAGTTCACTGATGGGAGACATGGCAGTTGGCAGGAGCCTGAGCCCCCGCTGGACTTGGAAACATTGGCTGTCGCGGCTGACCCCAAGGTGTTCACTCCGCTCCTGCTGAATTTACCAGCTCTGGCTGCCATGGATGATTCCCTGGTGCCCAACCCAGGCCTGGAGGGAGACCCAATTCCGTGGCAATATTCCGACTTAGAAGTGGCATTTGGTGAGGCTGAATCAAATCAGCTCCCTCCCCATCGAAAGGCAGACTGCGCTATTGAACTCAATCCCGGAGCCCCTCTTCCCAAACCAAAAATATACTCCATGACTTTAAAAGAGCAGGAGGCTTTGAGGGAGTTTATTGACAAAAATTTGGAGTGAGGTTTCATCCGACCTGCCAATTCACCCCTGGGGCTCTGGTATTGTTTCGCACAAAAAAAGATGGATTTTTACGCTTATGTACTGATTATAGAGGACTCCGTGCCATTACCACTTCTAACAAATACCCTCTTCCTCTCCTGCAAGACATGCTAGCACACTTGCCTATAGGGAAAATTTTCACAAAACTGGATTTAAGAGGGGCTTACAGTATTTTGTGTGTGCATACGAGAGGGGGATGAGTGGAAAACTGCTTTTAACTGTCATTTAGGGGTGTTTGAGTAACTCGTAATGCTGTTCGGCTTAAAGGGAGCCCCAGGGTGCTTTATGGCCTTAATTAATGAGGTGTTACATGACCTTTTATATAAAGGCATGCTGGTGTACCTCAATGATATTTTGATCTACACCGACAAAATGGCCGACCATGTAAAATTGGTCTGAGAGGTCCTACAGAGACTAATAAAAGCTCAACTGTATGCTAAACTCTCTAAATGTGAATTCCATAAAAAACAATTGGATTATTTGGGGTACAGAATTTCCCATAAAGGCATAGAAATGGATCTGGCGAAGGTACAGGATGTTTTGGCTTGGGCACCACCTAAAACCAGGAGGCAACTACAAAGTTTCCTTGGGTTCACGAATTTCTACCGCCAATTTACCCCCAATTTTGCCCAAGTAGTGTTGCCTCTCACTGATTTGTTAAAAATGAAAAGAAAGGCAAAAGTTAAGAAAGCTAAACAACCTGGCGCTGTTCTGACTTGGACAGCAGAATGCCAACTGGATTTTGATCACCTAAAGACTTTATTCACCGCCAAGCCCATCTTAAAACACCCCAACCCTTCTCTGTCCCTCGTCATCCAGGTAGATGCTTCTGATGTCGCAATTTGTTGCATTTTGTTGCAAAAGGGCGAGAACGGGGCTTTGCAACCCTGCGTGTATATTTCCCGCAAGTTCACTGGCACTGAACAACGATGGCATGTTTGGGAGAAAGAAGCTTTTGCTGTCCGTCACACATTTGTAACTTGGTGCCACCTTTTGGAAGGAGCTCCTCATCCTTTTGAGGTTTGGACAGATCATAAAAATCTCCAAGTGCTCCAATCCCCCAGAAAACTGAATCCCAAACACATTCACTGGGCACAATTTTTTATCCGCTTTAATTTTACTTTGAAGTACCTCTAGGGAGGGAAAAATTTTCTCACGAATGCTCTTTGCTACCAGCCCCAGCATAACGGAAATCGGGAGGAGGTTATTGACTCCGTCATTCCTCCTTCCCTTGGATTGGTTCCTGTTATTCCAAGCTCCAATTCCACCTCACCTCCCGCCACGCCTCCTACCTTGCAGCAGCATAACAAGAATAGGGAGGAGCTTGTTGACTCTGTCATCTCTCCTTCACTGGGATTGGTTGCAGTTACTCAAAGTGCCAACTCCACCTCCCCACCCACCACACCTCCTGACTTGCAACAAGAGCTTTCTGTTTATCAGCAGCAAGATATGTGGCTGGCTCAAAACAAAACTAACCTTGCTGAACACAATGGCATTTGGTGGCGCGGCAATCAAATTTATGTTCCTGAACCTTTACAAAAAAATTTTTTGGAACATTCACACGATTCCAAACCTGCCAGCCATTTTGGTTTTGTAAAGACTTTGCATTTAATACACAGACAATTTTGGTGGCCATCTCTTCGAAAGGATGTCCAAGACTATGTCTCCACATGCCCTGTATGTACTATGTCCAAACGCAAAGTGGGTAAACCTACTGGGCTTTTGCAAAATGTTGCTAGCCCTACCAAACCCTGGGAACAAATCACCATGGACTTCATTGTTGACCTACCCATGAGTAAAAAGAAAACTGCTATTTGGGCTGTCACTGATTTATATTCTAAACAAGCTCATTTTGTCCCATGTGCAGGGTTACCCACTGCCTCTCAGCTAGCCAAACTGTTTGTACAACACATCTACAAATTACACAGCATCCCTTCTAGGGCCATTTCAGATCACAGCCCACAATTCACGTCTAAGTTTTGGAAAGCATTCCTTAAACTCATAGGGGCAGAGCAAACGCTAAGCTCCACCTTTCATCCACAAACGGACAGACTGAATGTCTGAATTCCGTTCTGGAACAATACCTCCGATGTTACATTAGTCACCAACAATACAACTGGGTTGATCACCTTCCTTTTGCTGAAGTTGCTTATAATAATTCTGTCCACCAAAGCACTGGCTTTACACCTATTCCAGAACTACCTCAAACTCTTGATCCACCCCTCTTGGAAAATGATTGGATCAATCATATTTGCAAGAATTGGCCTGTAATGCTTCAAACCCTTCAGGAGACTAAGGACACTTACAAACACTTTGCAGATCACAAATGCGCCCCTGAATGGGACTTCTCTATTGGCCAAAAAGTCTACCTTTCTACTAAACATTTAAAATCCACACAACCCTCGAAGAAATTAGGTCCTAAATTTATTGGACCTTTTCCTATTACCAAAGTTATTAATCCTGTCACTGTTCAACTGCAGTGTCCTGTTCCGACTAAGACTGACACGGAAGCGTTATGGAAATTAACTTTATTTATACAGACACACAAGCAGCCCAGTTTATACAGTCCTCTTCTTCTTCTGCAGGCTGGATAACAACGGGTACCGTGGATTCTACTGGCCGGGCAGGAAGGACCAGAGGGGTTACAGGAACTCTGATCGATCTGGAGATAACAGGCAAGGTGACAGCGGCCATCTCGTTAGCTTGGCAGGTGGGACTTGAGGTAGACCCGGGTCCAACAAAAGCAGCCCACTGATGTCCTGCGCCAGCTGGGTTAGGTTGAGGATTGTGGCTGGTGGCTAGAGAGGTAGACCGGGGCCCGACGAAAGCGACCCACTGCTGGCCGGCTTCAGTTGACTCAGGTTTGGAAACCTGCAGAGAATCTGTGGCGTGGGCAGTAGGGGCGGAAACAGGCAAGGCAGCAGCGCTTACCCCGGTGACGGCTTTTTCCCCAGGTAACAAGGAGGGTTCCGGAAGACGCCCTGGAACCAGACGCTCGCCGGACGGAGGCGCGGCAGCAGTAGAAGGCTCGGCGCTCGGCGGCAACAGGTCGGTAAAACTCTCCCTTCGCTCGGTCTCCTCCGTGGCTTTCAGGCGGGTTGCGGGGCTTCCGTTGTTGCAAAGCTCTTTGACAGGTTCGGTTTGGTTGGTGTGCGTGGCGGGAGGATCAGTCGAAGGTACGGGTCCAGATCGTGAGGAGAATCGGTTGTCTCTGGCAGCTGAGGAAAGTTTCGCCGGCTTTTTATTCCTTTTTTCGCGCCTTGGGAGAGCGGGGGCCAATCGAGCTTCACGTTGCTCTGCCCGCCTCTCCGCTCTCCTTTGGCGCGCACTGATTGGCGGAGGCGTATTTCTTTCAGAGCCTCGGCCAATCAGCGTTTCCGGGTCCCCAGTCAAGTTAACGCTGAGCCTGCTGCCTCCTGTGATTGGCTCTTCTTCCGGTTCGGAGTCCGGCATGTCGGCCGGTTGCCAGGTAAGTACCGGGGCTCTCACATGCAGTTACCTAAGAATATGCAACGCATTCACCCTGTTTTTCATTGCAGTCTTCTGAAGCCTTTCAAACCGTCTGCCCACTGGCATCCAACTCTGATTGATGGCAAACAACACTTTGAAGTTCAAGCCATTTTGGACTCCCGCAAATATCACGGCCAACTCCAGTACCTCGTGCAATGGAAAAACTTCCCTAAAAGTGACAGCAAATGGGTCTTCAGTTGCCATGTTCGAGCGCCTGATTTAACCCGCTCCTTCCATGCCTGTTTTCCTGATAAACCTAGATAATTCTTTCTGTTCTCCTTTACAGGATTGCTGTTTCCCTGCTCTCTGAGAGGGTGTTTCTTTTTTCTGGAGGGGTGGAATGTCAGACTCGCTTTGCTTGCCTGCCATGTATTTGAGCCAACACGTGTCAAGCAGTACAGAAGCCAACCCATGTCAGCCTCCTTTGTAGCCAGCTGTTTTGCAAACCAAAAAGAACCGTTTGCCTCCCTCACATTCCTCCACTGACTGTGAAAGACCAAGGACACTGATAAGACACCTGAACTTACATTAAACTTAACAGATTTGGAGGGGGGAAGATCAAGAGTGAGAAAACATTTGTTTTGAAGCTAACAGGGGATGAGGTCAGAGGGATGTTATTAACTTTGAATGCTTGGCACCAAATTTGGTATTCAGAGCTTTGCAGCCATTCCATGTAGTTGGATTTTAATAAATTTATTTTTATTTTTTTATTTTATTTATTTAATTTATCCCTGCCCATCTCCCCGAATAGGGGACTCTGGGTGGTTTACAGAATAACAAAGGTTAAAATCTATACATAAAATTACAATAAAACAATAAATAGATAGAATAAGTAAAAATCCAAAAGATGGTAAAATCAACTATCAGGATCAAGGCACTATGGGGCCATCCCCAGGAGGTACTATTACCTCCCTCATCCCAGGCAAGGCGGCAGAGCCAGGTCTTAAGAGACTTCTTTAAATTTAAATTTAAATGAATTCTTTTAGCATTCTGATGAATTGTCTGGAGAATTTTTTAAGTTAAGATCCTGGCACCGGGACCATCACATCTGCATTGTTTGTCTTACAGCTTGCCAATGCTTCACTCTTGCAAATGGCTGCCCTAAGAAGAAAAGGAAGAAATTAACTCACATACTGGTTTCATTTTGCACTTTGTGTCCCCTCCCTTTAAGACTAAGAATTGCTATGACAGTTATTTAAAGAGCAAAAACCACCTTCTCCTACACTCCTGGCCCCCTTCCCTCTCACTTCCACCTGGGAAGAAATCCAGCTGTCTTTTCCAGCAAGTGCTTTCATTCAAAGGAAGCGAGCCAAATCCTTCTCCTGGATGCATCTTCAGCCTCACAATCCAGCAGCAGCCATGCTGGCTTGTGTTTGGTGAGTTCTTGCACCTCTGGCCCCTATTTTGCCAGGGGAATCTCTGATCAGGTGTCCATTTCCAGGGCTGAGGCCAGCAGGATTTGAGTTCTAGGGACAGCTTTGATTCAGTTGTGTGCATGGGAAACTTGCTAGGGAAGGAGCAATTTTGCTTGCTTGAGCATAGCCTTGGCATCTGCAGCATTTCTGTGCATCCTGGATTTGAACTTGGAACTCAAGTTTCCATTGCTGTTGCTTCATCTGATTTTTTTTTTCATTCCCTTTTTTCTGAAAGAGAGCAAGTCAACTGGCACTGATCCAGGTGGAACCTTAGATACTAACTTAAAAACTCTTTTTCCTTAGAAGCAATGTGTCTCTACGTAGATGCCACACACACTTTAATGGGCTACTGTTCCATGTGTATTCTAGCAAAGGCTAAGGGTTACTGTGTGTACTGTATACCTCTTAATAAGTATTTCAGTGGCTGAGTTTGCATGATATATTGACTAGCTGATCACATGTAACTGAGTATTTGTGCTAACCTGGCCCATAGGGTTAGATTATAGTGTGTTGTATGACCCAGGAAATTGAGTAAATTAAGAAAAAGGTGGTTAAGGTCATCATGATTAAGTGTATCATGCAAACTGAACCAACTCCTTCTAGGCCGTTCCAACTTTTTTTTCTCTAGTGCAGAGCTTTCCAAACTATGTGTCGCGACACAAAAGTGTGTCGCCACACACAGTCTGGTGTGTCACCACACAACCCAGAAGCGCTGATCATCCTCAGCGCTTCCGGGTTTTCCCACAGCGACACACCAACAGCGGCACGCAAAAACCGAAAGCGGCAGCAGCGCTTCCGGGTTTTTGCGCGCTGCCACAACGGCGGCACTTCCAGGTTTTCCCGTGGCGACACACCAACGGCGGTTGGTGTGTCGCCGTGGGAAAACTTTGGAAAGCCCTGCTCTAGTGATTGACTATTCACAAGGGTTGACCTGAATCTGGAAAACAAAGCAACCATTCTCATTTTGTATTTGGTTTACCAAAAGAGCCATCTGGAACTGGCAGCAGTAGTAAACAAGACCCTTGCCTCAACAGTACATCATGTCTATAGGCAGAATCTAGCCTGAGCCACTCTTTCTAGCACCATCAGTTAAAGGGGATCTCTAGCTGCAGGGTTGCAAAGAATGGCTTACCAAGTGGGCATTTATGCTTCACCAAAGAAAGAAGCCAAAAGAAACACAGAGCACAGATCTCCAAAGGCTAATTGTATTGGTAGATATAAATTTTTTAAATGCTATAATTGAAATAAAAATATACCATAGTGGGGAAGGCTTTGGGCCAGGAAATGCGGGTGCCAGCTCAGTCAAGCTGTCTCAGTCCTAAGGGAGTCCTTTTTCTCTCCCTTCTTATGGACCTTTCTCTTATCTTTACTGAGCAGCATCCCAAACAGGCAGTGGTATGCTAATAAATGTACAACAACTGGCTATGCAGGCCCCACTGCCGCCATCACACCACACCACAAGCCACCAAACAGCTGATCAGCACATTAGGCATCATGGCTCGACTCGACTCTCAACCAGCTCACGAAACTCCTGAAAATTTAACAGTTGGCTCTCACAAGCTGGGGCAAGCCAGCTCCAGCACACCACAGCAAACAGGGGACCATTTCAATTGGGGCTTCCCTCTGTAAAGCAACACACACCCATCTCAATCTAAGACAGCCAAGAACCAGCTCATAGTCCAAAGGCTAAGGTCAATCTCTCCAGTGGGTAGACTTTCCAGAACATTATTCTATGTAATAAGAAAGTACACAATACAGCTAAGTTCCATCTACAGATTTTCATCTCAATTTTTCATCTATTCCACTCAGTTTATCATTTTGCACATCCAGGTGATCTTTTAATGACATATGTTTGTTAGTTTCTTTTTTTTTTCTTGTTTGATGTTCATTTTTGTTTTATGCTGCCCAGAGTCACATCGGTTGAGTTGGGCAGCCATATAAAGGCTTGCAATCAATCAATCAATCAATCAATCAATGATTAATAAGAAAAAGAGGAACAATTGCATGATAAGGAAAAGAAGCAGGAACTGCATGATTCCTTTCTACTAGTAAATGCAAACTAAGAACTATATCCAATATATATTTTGTGAGCCTCAATAAGTTAATGCTCCTTATTTGAAATTCGTAGGCCAGTTTTTGAGGAATAAATATGGTGTCAGAAGATTGAATCACCATCCTCCCTAAATGCTAGTGAGACTTCCTTTCTAACTGTAGATGATTTTGGCAATTTCTTTACTTCTAAGATTGCGAAGATTTAAGAGGTGCTGGAATTGTTGCAAGGCCATTTGGCCTTGCTCATGATCCCTCGTCTTACTGTCAGTTTCATATTCTTTCTGTCCCTTTCCTATTTTCCTTTATTTTTTCCATTTTTCTCATCTTTTTTCACTTGGCTGATAAGTCGTCAATAGACAAGTCACCAGACTCCCCATGTGCTACACTTTTCTACAGCTTTTCCTGCTTCCATTTTTTTCTTTCCAGTCCTAGAGAGGATTGCTGTCTCTCAACCTCTCCCTCATTTCCCGACAAGAAGAAGACAGAACGCCTTTCACTGGATTCCTGTATGGAACTTTAAACTGCGATGACTCATATTTTAAATATGTTAGTGGTCAAGGCCAACCATCTTTCATCTGTGATTGTTCTTATACCTTTCAATAGCCTTTGAGACCTTGGACCACCAGATTTTGTTATCCCACTTTAGTTTCCTTACACAGCACTTTTCTGGTTTCATCTGTATGTTGGGGTTGCACATTTTCCACTGATTGGAATGATTATACATCTTGTTCTATTCTGTTACCCATGGGCATTCCTTGGGTTAAGCTTTGCCCTCCCCTTTTTGTTCACCCTTTATACTCCTCCCTGGGATCCTTAATAATTTTTTAGTTTCAGTATCACAATTAATATAGCTAGGAATACAGCCCTGCCCTTGTTTTAGTTGCACGGTGTGGAAATGTTTGTTAGCGTGACCCGCATCTCAGCCTGGATATCATCACTCCACCTTAAACTCAACATGGACAAGCCAGAAGTTGTTGCTTTTTACCCTGATCACTTTGCTAATCTGTTGATTACTCCTTCCTTTTGTTTCTAGGTCAGTTGTCAGTTGCCTGGATCTATGATGATCAGGGATCTGGGGGTTCTGGTGGACAATAAACTCACCATAATCCAATTCATAGAGAGGGGAGAAATCTTTGCAATATCCAACTTAAGAAAGTGTGCCAGATCTGCTGGTTCTTGATCCCAAGAATTCAAAGCAGGTACTTCATGCCCTGATTATTACATGGTTGGACTACTACAGCAGTTTGTTGCTTGAGCCTCCTGGTTGTCCTTCTTGCCTCTTGTTCAGGTCCAAAGCAACACTCTGAGATTTATTTTATAACTCTCCATTTTTCTCAAACTTCTCTCTTGATGTGGTCTCTGTATTGGCTTATGTTAGCCATGTTACTGATTTAGACTCCTTGTCTTGACATTCTAGCCTTTCAGTCAGGTATTCCAGCATATCGTCATGATAGATTAATTTATTTTATTATTTTTTTATTTATTCAATTTATTCCCCGCCCATCTCCCATACAAGGGACTCTGGGCGGGTTACAATAATCAAAATTTCTCATAGGCTGGGTGACGATATGGTCTGGGGCTTATTGTTGGTTGTGTTCACTGAACTGTCTTGTCTTCAGGCTTGGTGGATCTTGTTGGAGTCTGGAAGGTTAGAAAAACACTCCAAGCAGCTAACGACAATCTTGCAGAGTAGAAGCATCCAGAAAAGACTTGCACATACAGCTTAATTAGCATTCAGAAATAAAACAGTCTTCACACATTAGTTAGTTGGAAAAAAAATAAAGATAGCTTACATGTTTATTCAGTAGATATTGGTTACAAGCGGTTTCATGGTAGAAAGGTTTAATCATCTCCGGTCTGCGTGCAAGTGAGATATTTCGGACGAGACCCACAAAGCCATGTGGCCCTCCTGTGTGTACGTGTGCTTAGGAAGAAGGGAAGATGGAGAATGGCCCCGAAAGACCCAAGATGGAGCAGGAAACAGGAAGTCAGGTGACCCAGGCACCTCCCACAAACACAGTAGAGATACGCTTCAGTAGAAAAGTCCTCCCCTATGTTTGTGAGACAATGCTGAGTTGACTTCCGATAATCCTAACAGATCTGGCATTGGTTCTGTAAAAGTGACTGCTTTGGATCATTTGAGTAGTAACAATATCAGCAGCAACAGTAGTAGTAATAGTAACAGTTTATTATGGTCTTGGACTAAAATATAAACAAGAATACAAGCTGTAAATGTGAATTAGAAATTGAATTAATAACATTTTTAAAGGGGAGAAAGTGGTGTTATTTGATGTTCCACTCTAGCGAACACCCTATGGCAATTTTGCTGCAATCTATCAATATAATTGGGTCATGTTTTCTTCCTTCATGAAGCTAGTGGAAATGGGAAAATTTGAAATGGGTTTATACATACACAGACATACACACACCCCGTGCTGCTTGTCTTTTTTAAAAAATTGAATATATGGTATCTAATTGATATCTAGTTGAATTTATTGTGCCAGTTGGACCTTAGCTTATGCAAGTATATTTGTTGTGTTGTTGTACTGAGAAATAATTTTATTTTCATTGTATAGTGTATTTTAGTTTGCATATGATACATACAGTAATAACTTGCATATTTTGTAATGTACTTAGTTATAGGCAAGAAATAAAATTACTGTTGTTTGCTGGCTTGGGATTCCTGAATATAAGTGGAATTCCCATTTGATGTCTGAAATCTTGCAGTTTTGAGGCTTAATATAGCATTTTTTCCTCGCCACAGGGTTTTGGTTTTAATAGGCTGGTGGGATTGTCTGATTGGAAGCAGGTGTTCTTCCACTTCAGAATTGCTGTGAATCCAGGTAGTGTATTCATTTAGGCCATGGGGCCGGAGGAGGAGGAATTACTTCCAAATCATATATGCTTAATTGTTATAGACTATTTTTCCAGGTATTTAGATATTTTGAACATGGATGATCTTATAAAATTGATTGCCTTTGGTTGCTTACAAAACATAATGCTATTCTGAGGAAAGCCATAACAGATAACGCTCCCAATTCACTGGGAAAATGTTTCTATAGTTTACAGGAGTATGCTTTATAACCAGTCCCCACTTCCATGAGCCAATTAAGAAGCAGAGAATTCAAGAGAATTCAAATTGCAAAGTGAATCCTAGCAGAGAAAGAGCTTATTCTTATCTCTATTAAGTTGTATATCAACTCCCATCAATGCCATTAAGTATAGCCTAGCACAATTAATTCTCAGTTGACCGCTAGAAATCCTGGCTTGATTTCAACAAAGTTGGTGGATCAGATGCAAAAACAACCTTAATGTTCCACTTCAATAACCATAATCCAGTGCATACTTTGCCAGAATTGCATCCTGGATCCTAAGTGTGAGTTAAATTCAAGGACCAGAAGTATGATCAGAATCAGCAACTGTGCAGGAAGAGTGCCAGACATCTGGATCCAGCGTTGTCAAGGAACAGTACAGACGAATAATTTGGAAGAAAAGAAGATGCTTCCAGCTAGTTCTAGAGAAGCAACCCTACCCCTGCAAGCATGGGAACTTCCAAAAACAGTGTGAAGCGTGACAAACTTTCCAATAGGCCCAAACCCCCAAGATGAGAAAATAAACATACACATACAGTTTTCTTAGGAGCTAGATTCCTTTTTCATATCTTCAGACAAATCTTTAGAATTTACTCTGATTACAATCCCCCTCAAGCCTCTTCATGATTAAAAGCAGCTGGCAGAGAAATATGAACAATTACTTTTTCTCCTTTTTACTGTACTGTTTTCCTGTCATTCTCTTTGATCTCTAACGTAGCCCTCAAATCTCTGCCCCACCTTCCCTTCAATTATGAAATCTGTGTGCGTGTTGGGGGGTGGGAGATATATTTGTTTTTCCCATTAGATTTTTATAACAGTTCACTCTTTTCTTGGATTTTTGCCTAGGCTAAGAGGGTATGCAGCGGGGGTGGGGGGGTCTTTCTCCTAGGTCTTTCAGATCTAACCATCTGTTTTTATAAAAAAAAAATTAAGGCCCATCCTAAGGGGTTCTTTTCTTTCATTGCAAATGTGATTGTAGCTGAATTGCTCTTGAGGCCAGCATCTCTCCCCCCTACCCCCACCATTGCAAAACCAAAAGCTACTCTTAGGGGCCAAAGTTCAGTATATTCAGCTCCCAGTGCTCAAATGTCGAACAAATGCAGGCCATGCATGGCCTTCTCGAATCTGATACCCTCCAGATGGGATAAAATACAGCTTAGGCTGCATAGCCATGTGGGGTACAGGATAATAAAGGGACTATTCAAACCTAGCACCGAGCTAGGAAAGGCTGCTTGAAAGCTCTGTCCAAAATGTAAGGCCCTGCAAGCAGTGCCTAGGGCAGTGTTTCTCAACCTTGGCAGCTTTACGACATGTGGACTTCAACTCCCAGAATTCCCCAGCCAGCATGAAGACTGGGGAATTCTGAGAGTTGAAGTCCACACGTCTTAAAGCTGGCAAGGTTGAGAAACATTGGGCTAGGGATATGAAGTAAAAAAGTTCTTAAAAAAGTATCCCCAAGAGTGCTATGGATATGTCAAGCCCCATTTTTTATTTCAATTCTATTTGTCTTTGCATTATATTTGCTTCCTATAATATAACCCAGCACCAGACTGAGTCCTTGGCTACTGTGTGAAAATGAGTGGGGAATGAATTAGTGGGTTGATCCTCTGCCTTGTCTTATGTATGTAAAAAAAAAATATCTCCAGCAATAATTTTTAGCTAGCTAAAGCTGATCATAGACCGGCATCATTAAATAAAATAAGCATGTCCCAAAAGGACTATATACATACAGAATATAAAATATTAAAAGGGTGGACAATATAAAAATGTGCAAAAAAAATGCAAAAGGAAATCAAGCTTTTCCATGGTACAGAAGATGGGTGCTGGTTTTGGAGGTGGGATGAGGAAGTTAAACAGTCTTCATGCAGAGATAGCAATAGCACAACACCTACTGTAGCTGTCTTTCCAGAGATGTCTGCATCCTAAAGCAATCATTTATACATCGCCCTGTTGTCTCGTTGCATTTTGAAGAAATTGATCTAGCCAAGGATTGAAACCCTGCTAGGCTCCTCTATTTATGAGAACAGGCTGCCACATCGAAATGAAGCCCAGAACTTCATTTCTCATGCTAGGAAAATGATACGAAATCACTCCCTGCTATACAGCTTTATGGCATTGAGCAGTTATTGCTCCTTGTTGAACTCACTGATATACTGGGGCCTGGAGAGAACACCAGTTATTAGTAGGGATCTGTCCTTTGAGGTAGGCCAGATAAGGAAACAGATTCCCCAAGGACAACTGGAACTCTGTTGTTGTAGGATTCTGACTAATAACATAGTTGAGAGCCTGCCAGTTTTCCACAGAATCAAGGTGGGGTTATTTAAAGACTTTTGCTTTATTTATTTATTTATTTATTTATTTATTTATTTATTTATTTATAATTCGATTTGTATTCACCGCTCCATCTCCCCACAGGGGGAGTCTGGGCGGTTTACAAAAATCAGCAATTAAAATCCAACAATTAAAACAACATATAGTACCATACAATAATAACTAAAATAAATATAAAATCCAAGATGCGATGGGTTTGTATTTAAAAGGGCTCTATGGCACCAGCCATCCCCAAGAGGAACTGTTCCCCCCCCCCCCATCCCAAGCAAGGCGGCAGAACCAGGTCTTTTTAAGTTCTTTCTGAAGGCCGGGAGCGATGGGGCCTGCCTCACCTCCGGGGGTAAGGTATGACTACTTTCCCATGGCTGAGATTTTATTGACAGTCTCTTTTATCAGTTAATGGCACTTGCATTCCTTTGCCAACATTGTCTCTGCCTCCCTTAACAGTAGTCCCAACCAGTCTCTCTGTGTGTCATATTTTCAACAATAGTCATATGTTTTGCAACATAGGCTGTGCCCCTACAGCATTTTAGCTAAGGGTTCTTGGAAGAGAAGAGTCTGTAGCATTCTATGGAAGCAAAATGGCCTCTTTATTTCCATAGGAAGAGATGGATTGGGCTGGAAACAGGACGATATTAAACTGTACCTGTTTTCCTGCGCTGAAACCATACCAATTATTTTCAATTATTATTATTTTGGTGGGCTCAAAACTCTCTTTTTTTTTAAAGCACAGTAGCATAGCTTACATCAGTGTTTTTCAAACTTGGTCACTTTAAGATGTGTGGACTTCAACTCCCAGAATTCCCCAGTCTTCATGCTGGCTGGGGAATTCTGGGAGTTGACATCCATACTTCTTAGAGTTTCTAAGGTTGAGAAACACTGTATTAGACCATGGGCTCTCAGTCCATTTCCGGGCCTAATTTAAGGTTTTGGTGGTGACATTTAACTCCCTGGACAGCTTACAGTCGGGCTATCTGAAGAAAACCTCAACCCTTATGCTTCTGTCACCTTGAGAGGCCATAGTGGCCAAGGGAGAGGGTCTTTTTGTTTGCGTGGCCAACTTAACAGAATACCATCACCAGATAGGTATGCCTGGCACCGATGTTCAAGTCTTTCTGAGACCCCGGGCACCACTCTTTTCTCTTGCCCTTCTCTTGCTTTCTACTCAATTTAAGTCCCCATTCTAGATGGGACTATTGAATTGTGTATTTGTTTATTATTTTCCTGGGCTCCCTATTTATTACTTGAGCATGATTGCTTCCATTAGATTATTGCTTTTTAAACATGTTTTTAGAAATTGTGTAATCCAGCCAGGGAATTTAAATTATTGAGTAGATTAGAAATAAAATAAATAGATAAATGCTAGTCAACCAGAAACTGGCCAGCAAGGCATGGAAGGGGACATGTCTCTTCTTGCTTATTCCTGCCTTAAATCAATTTAAGGCCATCCAGGCAGACTTCTTCACAATTCTGAACTGTGTTGTTTGTTCTCAATTGTATATTAATCTTTAAAATCCTCTGAATTAGTGTGTGTATTTGAATCCAGAATTTTCTAGCTTTTTTACACATCCACCAAACATGATAAAATGTCCCTGCTTGTTGTTCACATTTCCAACAAAAATTTGAAGTGCCTTTATACATTCTAGACAATTTCTCTGGTGACATATACCAACTGTACATCATTTTATAAAAATTCTCTTTAAGATTCTAACCTAATGTAAATTTCAATCCTTTCAACTACATATTTTCCCATTGTTCCATCTGTATATTATAACCAAAATTTTTAGCCCACTAAAATTTTTAGGTTTTCCTTTTGGGATTGATGGACAAACAGTTAGAAAGAAGTCATGGAACTTTGCTTTTGTACATAATAACTGCAGTGAGATTACTATATGCACAAATATGGAAAGATTCGGCATTACCCACAATGGAGGAATGGTTGGTGAAGATGATGGAACTTGCTGAGATGGCTAAATTGACTTCTTTGATCAGAGAAAAGACAATATCTATGCTTATTGCTGAGTAGAAACCCCTTATGGACTTTTTGTGTAAAACAGAAAAAAATGAACTTATGATTTATGGTTTTGATGATTAGACAGGATAGATTATAGAAAGAAGAGAGTTATGTTGTAACCATAGAGTAAGAGGTAAATTTGTAATTGTACATATAACTGCTGTAAAGAAGATTGGAAGCTACTTCTTTGTATCTTTTTTCTTTCTTTTTTCTTTTTCTTTTACTTTCCCCCTTTTTTTGCACTTTTAGTTTTCTCCTTGATTTCTTTCGTTTCTTTTTCTTTATATTAGTTTGTATGAATGAATGAATATCTTTATTATGGTCTTTGACCAGCCTCTACAATAGAAGAAAATAGTTTAATCCCACAATTTGTTGTCAGGAAAAAGAAAAAGAATAAAACACTGAAACAACATGTCTAATTAAAAGTTTTCTGGAATTGTACAACCTGATAAAAATATTTGGCCACCTGGTGTGTGAGTGTAGAGTCAGCATCCCTTAAAAAGAAATAAACGTAAAATCTATCAGTATGACCCTCAAATTTAGAGAAGATTGGGGAGATCAGAGATCAGATCATTAGTTTGTATTAGTTTTTTATCTTCCTTTTTAAAAATCTTTAATAAAAAATATATTTAAAAAGATGAACTGTGTTGTTTGTTTTTGTCTTTTTAAAAGTAACAATTTTCCTCCATGAAAATAACAAGAATGTCATACTGGATCAGAACAACAGAAAGGGGAAGGATGCAAAAGACTTAAGCCCCCATCAGGGACCTGATCCAGATCACATCTCCACACCTAATTTTTACTATTCCAAAGGCAGTCAGGCAGTTGCATGCAGAAGGCACCTCTCTGGTTTGGTTCTTAATTCCATTTGGATTCCACCATGTTGTGGAAAGGAAAAAGTTAGTCCACTCAGATTTCTTCATTGGTACATCTTGAGTCTCTGGAGTGAATGTAACCATCATCTGAACAAAAGGTGGTTTCCCATCCTTTTACCCTGGGGAAACATTTCTGTAGACTGGAATTCTGGCAAGTAGGAAAGAATCTGGAATGGTAGCATTGCTCTAATTAAAAACAGAAACAAAGACGACTAGGGATTTTTCATGCTTTCCAGACTATGGCAGAGACCTCTGTAAATTAAATGAGAGCTGGAAAGGCTTAATCAAAACAAACTGAAAGTGGCCAACAGTCTCCTGCATCTAGATCAGCTGATTGATTAACCCTCTTATAATTTCACAATCTGACAGTGCTTTTCAATTAAGGAGCAACCATATCCCAACAAACTATTTTTAAACACATTTCACAGATAAATGTGACTATGACAATCCAAAGAGGCTAAATATGCATACGCGTAACCACACATCTGACGTCTTTGGAGGTTTCGCCACAATGGCTTTGAGAGAGCAGTTTGTCCCTGGTTGTCAGAGGTGCTCCAGTATATGCAACTACAAAGAGCATTCTCTAGGTGTGATTGATGGTTTCCTAATTAGAAAGAGGGAGAAAGAGAATTTCTTTGCACGTGGGAAACCAGCACGTCACAGAGACAGACTGTTTACCTTGATAGACAGGCTGGGTCTTGCTAAGCTATGGTGATACGCTGAATAAGTCACAGTGAGTAGATTCACACCATATGCCAACCATAAACCATGAATGAGAAACCCCCGAAGCCGAAATGAAATGAGCCACTGATTTTGTAAGCACAGAGGGGAGTTTTATTTGTTTTCTTGGCCCCATAGTGGAGTACTCAAATATGCAGCCTCCACTGGATGTTTAACATAATGCAGAGCAGGAAAATCTGTTCCATAATTAAGCTGAATGTATAAACCGAATTTAATGCAACTGTCTACTCACCTATATCCTCTTGTATAGGGATTCTGAAGCATCTCTCCTGAGAAGTTCAGATTTTGTTCCTAGGCAACACATTAAATTCCCCATGCATATATTAAACTTACAGTTCTCAAGTCATGCTTCATGCTTCCCCCCCTTCCAAACTCATATCTGCAGTGGGTTTTTGAATGGCCAGAATTCTCAGATTATTTCATCCATTTTCAGCTTTATAGAACAAAAAAGCAACTGAGAACTGTGGTTTCCCTACTTCTTTGTTGCGTTCCTTCTTTCTCTCTGTCTCCCCCCTCTTCCCTCATTTCCATCTGCAATTTGTTCCCTCTGAAAGCCACATCTGGTATTGGGGTACAGGAGAGGGGCGGTGATGAAAATGAAGTCAGTCACTAGCAAAAGGGCTGCAGATGGAAGTCAAAACCAGTTCCTCATGACAGCGAAGCTCCATGCTGCTGCCAGGTAAACATGAGAACCTAGATTCACTCAGATATGAAATCTGCAAATGTATGGCAGGAGCTAGATCAGCAGTTCTCTCAAAGATGAAAGCAGGGACCTTCTACTGAGACAGGAAATAGTCAGGAGTTGCATGCCTTTCCAGCATTCCTCACTGGGCTCATCCGCAGTGCCAGATTGTTCAGTCACCAGCACAGACCAACAACTGTTTCTGGAAGACAGGAATGGACAGCGTTGCCCTGTCCTCACTCTCCATCCACTGTGGATATGACCCCCGGGCACATTTTTCTGCTCCACTTTCAAAGGAGGGTTTTCCTGCTTCTGTCACTCAAGTGCTGCTAATTGGTTGGCCTGGTACACTTTACTTTCTTCTATGCCACCCTCTTCACTTTGATCTCTTACTGTGCCTCCTCACCGCATTTTCCCTGCCTTTCCTGAATAATATTTTGTTAGAGCAGGTCTTCCCTACCAAGACAATGTTTTAAATATTTGCCTTGCATGTAGCAGGGTTTTTTTATTATTATTATTATTTTTATTTCCCTGAGCTATCTACTTTTCTATAGGGTTATTGTTGTTTTTAATGCCCACCAGTACACCATTTCATCATTTTACTAGTCGCTTGAGGGAAATGGTGTTCCATTGGACTTAGTTAATAGAAGAAAAACAAGCCCACTGGGAAAGTAGGTAGCTCAGGGAAAGAAAAATAGTAATTTGGGGGTGGGGGAGTCAGCCAGGTTTTGAATCAGGGATGTTCCACATGGGTTAAAGCAAGGGAGCAACAAGTGAGCTCCTTCCTTAAGTAGTGCTGCAAGGGAAGGGCAATGCTGCCTGCAATGTTTCTTCATGCTTGTCACCTGAAACATGGGCTATTTTTGGATGTGGGTTTAGCACTCTTTCAAAAGATCATCACAATCAAGTTTAGAAATAGCCCATCTGACAATGACCATAACTCAGGTAATCTGAAAAAGTGGCTAAATCCTCCATCTCAGGCACCTACATACAGTACATTTGCAGAATCCCACACCACTTCCTATTACGAAGGCAATTGGTAGTTGCTTTTCCTGCTGGCTGGTGATCCTCAGCAGGAAATGGAAGAAAAACAAGGGGAATCTACCAATCCCTTCCCTTGATTTCTCTCATATTAAGATTGCAAGGTCAGTACCACTTTCTACATTTCTTGCCTGAGTGGGACTCAGCAATTAAATCAGTGTAACTTACGTCAGCATGCTTTTGTGCCAACTCAAGGACTAGGGAATCACACATTATCAAAACTTCTTGCTGGGCCCTGTGTGTGGGTGCGAAAGAGAGTGTTTTCAGTGTCGCCTTTTCTTTTGTGACTAATGTTACTGTTATTAAATTGGACACACTCTTTATCCTTTACTTAGTCATCAAGGGCAAAATTGAAACCTGCTCTCAAAGTCTTTATATGGATGATTATAGTGGAAAATACTTTATAGTGACAAAAGTAGGCTAACAAATTTTATTAAAATGCATAAGGTTTTGTGAGCTTATGTCTTTTAGTAAAATGTGTTAGTGCCAAAAGGTGCTGCCAGACCTCCCGATTTTTGGCTACAATAGACTAACAGGGCTCTCCTCCTCTAATGTCTATAGCAGTGTTTCTCAACCTTAGCAACTTTAAGATGGGAGTTGAAGTCCACATCTTAAAGTTGCTAAGGTTGAGAAACACTGGTTTATAGTGGCAAATATGTAGAACAGCTTTTCCTAACCTTGAGCCTGCTTGGTTTACACAATGGATTCCCCACTCCATTTAAATGTATTTCATGGTAGTGTTACAATTAAATCTCTTTCCTCTCTGGAGCATCAGGATCCTTACTTTTATTTTGAAATGTACATTCCATTTGGCTGTCTCTCCAGGCCACTCCTGAATTTATGATCCCCAAGAATATATCTCTCAGCACGCTATGTATGCCGTTCCAGAGCTGCTACTCCTCCTTTTATCACGTCATCTGCAGCTTAAAAGAAATGCTGCTATTTAAATTTATGGACTAAAGTATGCTAGTTCAGTATCTTAATAGAAAATATTTAAAAATTGCATACAGGTCTCTTGCATACATACAAGAGACAATGGCTCTTTGAAGTAGCAATATGCATGCAAACGCACTGGAAAGTGACATCTCTGGTTATCCATGTACCTTTTCTGTGGATGACTGTGTGTGAGAGGTCCAATTAAAAGCTCATCAGCATCCAAATGTAAGCCTGAAGGAATGACGCCACCTGGTGGCATGAGTTGGAATGTCCACAGAGCATTTTTCTTTAGTGCAGTGAGCAATCTTTATGGACCGACTGACACATTTGAAATTATGAGAACATATCATGACCACTCTCACAAAATGACAGTTGTGGGGAAACTGGGCATGCACAAAACAGCTGCCATGAAGGGTGTGACCAGTCATAGAACACCATGTATTAGAAGTCAAACTGCTGTCCACTGCACCTCTGGCCCCCTCCCCCCAAGACGCTGTCTGTCAATCTAGCTCAAGGTTTCTCAACCAGGGTTCCGGGGAACCCTAGGGTTCTGCGAGAGGTCACTAAGGGTTTCATGGGAGATCACAATTTATTTTAAAAATTATTTCAAATTCAGGCAACTTCACATTAAAGAGGTAAGTTTCATTCTTTATTTTCCGTTTAAGAACACTGTTAATGCATAGATACAGGCCTACACATGAAACGAATATAATAATTTTGTAACCTCTGGACTATATTTGAGCCTGAATGTGCAGGGGTTCCCAGAGGCCTGAAAAATATTTCAAGGGTTCCTCCAGGGTCAAAATTTGAGAAAGGCTGGTCTAGCATATGCTGCTACTTTACCTCTGCTTAAAGGGCACATTCCTAAATAAAGCATTCGCTCTCTCTGGACCTACGTGCCTCCCAAGGTCATTCTCATCAATGAATTGTTTGTTGTTTATTCGTTCAGTCGTTTCCGACTCTTCGTGACTTCATGGACCAGTCCACGCCAGAGCTTTCTGTCGGCCGTCACCATCCCCAGCTCCCCAATGGTTGAGTCCGTCACCTCCAGAATACCATCCATCCATCTTGCCCTTGGTCGGCCCCTCTTCCTTTTGCCTTCCACTTTTCCTAGCATCAGCTTCTTCTCCAGGGTATCCTGTCTTCTCATTATGTGGCCAAAGTACTTCAGTTTTGCCTTTAATATCATTCCCTCAAGTGAGCAGTCTGGCTTGATTTCCTGGAGTATGGACTGGTTTGATCTTCTTGCAGTCCAAGGCACTCTCAGAATTTTCCTCCAACAATGAATTGTGCTAAGCCAAATTATAAGATAGTTTAAAAGAATATAGTGAGAGACAAGAGCCTCAGAAATGTGCCTTGCCGGTTACTCAGGGACACAGCTCTTATAGACAAAGTTATAGAAATTTCAGAAACTACAACCTGCGTGTGTGCAGCTGTAAAGTTTTGTCTGATTTAACTGATTTTGGTGGTGAATTGGCATACATATGTTTTTCTGAAAAACTACATGGGATCAGTGGAGTCAAATAATGTGCTTGGTGCGCCTAAGTCCCCTATGCTCCTCGTGCCATCTATGCATCTTCACACTCTACCGTAGAGAATTCATCATGCCAGAGCTTCCAAATTGATTTCCATTAGCAGGAACATGTGGTTGGATTCCATCCACTGTATGTTTCTTTTCCCCCTTTAACATTAGTAAACTAATATCTAAAACTAACTTCAAATATTTTTATGGAGGAATAAGGTACAGTAAGTGCTACATTTGGAGGCAATATTGCTGGTAGCAAATTAATCCTTTGGGGGAGTGTTTAAAGTAACAGATCTGGGTACAAAAATGCAGATGGCAATTAGATGGCAACAAAGAGTTAGAGTTTTCTGGGTCTTTGTTGCCATCTAGTGGTCCTCTCAATTTTTGCAGTTCACATCTGGTAACCCAATGTGTAAAGTCGAAATGATAAAACGTAAATGAGTGGTTACTCTTATAATGTTAATTAGATAACATTTAGGATTTCCCTAAATTCAAATCTAATTTCCCTAAATCCCCCTAAATTCAAATATAATTTCTTATCCCCTAAATTCAAATATAATTTCTTATCTATGGGTCCCACTGGGTTTTTGGCTCTAGGTTTAGCCAAATGCATATGAAGCAGCTAAATTGTGAGTAGAAAGCCTTTTTCTTTTTTTAAATTGAAATCCCACCTATCACCTTTTAATGGGTGAGCCTGAATTTAGCCTCTCTCATTCCTTCCGAAAAAGCTGCTCTTCTTTTGGTTTATTAAAAGGACTTGCAAATGCTTACAATCATTAGAAGCAGAACTTGCATATGTGACTAGATAATTCTATCATTTAGTTAATTTGAAGGAAAAGGAATTGAACCCAGGTCATTGTGATCCTTTTTCAATGAATAGGTTAACCAGCCTTATGCTCTGTTGTTCCTGAAGACAAGCAAATGGACATCTCAGAATGGGGAGGAAAGCAACCTGGTGAAGAAAGTTGAGACAACTGTGTTGAAAATATATGGATAACTCACACTTTTCTTTGTATGTCGCTGCACCTAATTTTGCTAGCCGGATTTGTTGTTCTCCCTCATTTAGGTTTTGACCATCTTAAATTCCAAGGTTTTAATGAATCTCTCTTCCCACTCTCCTCCTCTCCTCTCATTTGTGTTATAAATGGTCTTACTGACATATTTCAGAACCGGTTGCTGTTCCCTCCATGGGAAATCAACCTGAATTTAACACATCTGGGTTTTTAATGAAAACCATCACCAACGTTTCTGCATGTAATTACTCAGACATTGGAGTTTCTGTGGTTTCTCCTTCACCTCCCAATATGAAAAACAGAATTCATTTTCTCCTCCCCTAAAGAAATGTCAACAGTTTGTGCTGGGGTCAGCTGGCTACTCTCCATTCTGAAGACTGGAGCTGAAACGTCAGTTGGAGGGGATCCTACAGTAACTGAGTTGGAAGGGCAGCTGCAATTTGTGGGCCATTTTGCACAAACAAGGATTAGATTTTTCCAACTGTAATGCCAGATAGGTATATGTGGATTTCTCAGTGCTTTAGAAATTAGAAGAAGGACAATGAAAATGGTTATTGAACACTTCTATGACTGGATGCACCCACTGCCAGAAGCTCAACTGTCAGGTACCTGGAAAAGGGCTTTTTCCCACGTGGCCCCAGACTATGGAAAACGTTCCCCCTGTATGCTGGTCTATGATCGTAATAAAGATTTGATTTGACATTCCCCCTGTATTTGGGGAAACAATGAAAACCCTTCTCTTTCACCAGACTTTTATCTGTTAGTTGAAGTGAGTTTTGTTTTTAATGGAACTAATTTACTTTTCTCTTGATTTTAATTGCATTGTGTACTGTATATTATCAATGTTTTATCATTCATATTGTAAATTACTGCTGCTTTGAGTACCAGGCAGACAGAAAAGTGGAATGCACACTTAATAAGTAATTCTGGAGCACTCTTTAGATTGTGTTAAAGTCATTTACATTTGGACATTTCCAAAGCATGAGTAACTGGATTTAATTTGGAAAGAAACAGATTTGCTTGTTCAGCCATACAAAGGCTGATGTTTGTTTTTTATTCTTATATAATCAGATAGCAAAGGTAGATATGGAATTTGGATGCTTTGCCTGTTGCAAAATATAAGTTGGTTAGTTGTGATGCCTGAAAACAGATTTTTACACATTTAACTAAATAAAAGAAATTCACATGAGGGATGCATTTCAATAAAATGCTGATTGTTTCCATTTCCCCATCAACATTCAAAAGTCTGGCTACATTGAAGCTATCCTGGAACTATCCTCTATTCCATAACAGTCCTTTAAATAATGGCAGAGGCGATAAACTGGATTAATGCAAAAATCTTAGACACTGAAGCCTTCTGGATGGAGTAGAGCTACTATATCTGAGCTGCAAACATCCAGATGACCACTAAATGACAGCAAAGGGTTAGCAGAAGGTATGGCCCATTAAGAGTGCTTGTGGTCCAAAAGGACAAGTGGAATTTATTGAGGAACTGACATGCTCTGGTAGAACGTGCACCTCTGAGGTTTTTGTTTTTATGAGGGGAGGGGAAATGGGAGGGAAACGGCTTTTCAGTAGAAAGCAAGCTGAAGGAGAAAGAGTCCTTCAACTGGAGGAAAGCAGAACAGAGATGATGAGAGGAACAAAGAGAAAGTCTCTTGCCTTTATAGCTAATCCTAATGCCCCTAATAATCAATAGGATAAACGGATGCAAGAAGTTGATGCTTCTGGAGCTGCATCTCCAGCAAGAAAATTGAGTTAACTGTTCAGTTGTGCTGCCTTTCTAAAGATAGTTAGGGTACCCTCAATCTCTGTTAGAGTCCACCTTGCATTGATAAAGTACTATAAGAAATTAGAAAGTGTTCAAGAACCCCAACTTATTAAATTCTGTTACAAGCATTATGGTGGGAATCAATGGACCAAACTTTTTTCTCATATCTTACAATTTTTGTCTTATATCCCTGCCTCCCATGGGGGAACTTTGTTCTTGGAGCAGAGAAAAGATTAGAGATTGGTTCTTCAAATGGGATGCCAATAGAGACACCATTGTGGTACAGTACCACCATTATAAGAAACATAGAAACATATCAGGATCTGTTTCCCTTTCCTCAGCTTACAGACTATGCCTTCTTGAAGGGATATTTTGTAAATGCTCAGTGGGACGGCACCTTTGTCACTGTGGTGCTGGCCAAGTAGAGTATGTCCAGTATGTCCTTGTCATACTGGTGAGACTGGGGATGTGGGGAACACTGATGACAGACAGACTTAAGGGGTTGGATGTGTTAGAGATACCGGGTTTCAACCAAGCACGTCTCACACAAGCTTGAAGGAGGAGGCAGCCTCTGCTGTAACCTAATCTTACTTGCTTTGTGTGGGAGGGGCTGAATCCCGGTTTCCTGTTTCCTGTTCCCTTCTCTTTCCTCTTTCTGCTCGAATCTCCTACCAAGGAGGATGGGCCAGCTATGGCTCCCACATTGCTCATACTTCCATCCAGGTGGGCCACACTAGAGAAGCATGTGGGTCACGTCAGAACCGATTGCTCGCACGCATGGACCGTTTCTACTAAGGAACTGTGAGTTACAATAAAATTGTAAACTCTTTTTATGTTACTTTACATTAACGTGTGAAGTATGTTTATTTTGTGTTTTGAACTGATTAAGCCTTGTGCAAGTTTATGGGAACGCTTCTACTCTGCTACATACTAATAAGAAGCTGCGTGGAGTTCTGGTACTACCATCCCAGAATTCCTACAGGATGCAGAACAACTGAATTACTGTACCTTCTTGCAGATAATCAGGAATCTGGTAGCACCTTTTCCAGCTAAGTAACTTTATTAAAAGGCATAAGCTTTCATAAGCTGCAGCACACTTCATCGGAAAGCCGTTCTGTGCATCTGATGAAGTGAGCTGCAGCTCATGAAAGCTTATGCCTTTTAATAAAATGTGTTAGTTGGAAAAGGTGCTACCAGACTTTTTGCCACCATAGACTAACACAGCTCTCCTCCTACAATGTCTTCTTGCAGATGTACTTCCATTTATTAGCAGTCAGGTCACTACTTTTGCTAAGTTCTGTTTTAAACTCAGAAAGAACTTTTTAAGTTCCAAATAGTAGCATTGGTTTTAATTCAGCTGAGTTTCTTAGTGTGCTACACTTCATTTTATGCATGTTGCATTTCTTTTTATTACTATTATTTTTCTTTTTTTTTTAGGTTATGCTATGTTGTTACATCCTGCAGTCACAACAGTAAACTTATTACTTTCTTACTAGTTCACATAGTCAATGGGTCTTGAGTGGAATAGGTAAACCTCTGGATGAAGGTTCATAACATGATTACATGCCCCCTAAAGGACCAAGAATGAAGTTCAAAGTTTTCTTGTATCTGATTCTAAAAGACTGCCTTCACTGATATAGCCTGTATCAATCTGCCTGCACTTTGAAATTGGTATTGGGAGTCCCATTTACATTCCCACTTATAAAAACAACAAGGCTGATGGTGGGCTTTTCCATCAGTGGCCCTACATCTGTGAAATGCTTTACACTAAGGGTATAAAGGGATGAATCACCGCAGGCCTTTAAAAATGTTCCCCGAATAGACTTCCGGTGGGGACAATGGCGGCTTGAGCTGGTTTTTTCCACTCTCTGCGGACTGACCTGTCAGAGTGGCTTTTTTTCCTGGGCTCAGGCAGGCTTCCTTGGAGCCCAGAAGCGTTCTCCGGATTAAGGAGAACCCCAGGAATCACCCCATGTGTTCTCCAGACAGCTGGTCACAGCCAGAAGACCACAAAATGGTGTTTTGCGATCGACTGGTAAATGATCAGCTGGGAGGCGGGGCCGTCATCTTCTTCCCAAGCCGCTCTGAAGCCATAACGGACCTTAAAGCTGCCCACCCCATTTCTACAGTACTAAGGTTTTTTTGTTTGAATTTTACCAAAGAGAGGCTTTCTACAACAAAGAAAATGCGGAATCTCTTGGTGACTCTCATTATTTTTTTTTTTTTTTTTTTTTTTTTTATTATTAAAATAAATTTTATTATATACAAAACATAATACAACACACAGTACAATACAATATAATACAAAGACGCACAATACATAAAAGTATAACCTAACATTAAACTAATATCCTAAACTATAACCTTTTATATACTATGTAATCTTTACCTAATCTAAACTTATCTAACCAAAAAAAAAAAAAAAACCAAAAAAAAAACCATTAACTTAATTTATTAAAAACCTTCTCTGACTAAATAGCCCAACCTAACCAACTTCCTACTTACTCAGTCTTTCTTTCTTTCTTTTCTTCCTCTTCCCTCTCTTCCCTTCTTTTACTTCCACTTCCTTACTCTTTCTGTTCTACTTTACTTTACCTTCACACTTCTTCCCCCCCCCCAAAAAAAAAAAAAAAAAAAAAAAAGAGACTTCTTACTTTCCGTCCAATTTTCCATTATATATTTATATACTAATTTGTTCCTGATATATACTTTACATATTATGTTTTAAATATTAAATTTCTAGTTGTATATTTTGCGTTTTTTGAATATATTTAAAAAAAGGACTCCAAACTATCTTAAATTCATCCATATTTCTGTCGTTAATTTGATCGGTTAATTTAGCCATTTGCATCAAGTCCATTATTTTTAAAGTCCATTCTTCGGTCGTGGGTATATATTCTTCTTTCCAATATTTAGCAAATATGATTCTAGCTGCGGTTATGATGTAAAATAACAGTTTTCCGTATTTTTTATGTAATTCTGGTTTTATAAATCCCAATAGGTATAGATCCGGTTCTTTGATGAAGTTTTCTTGAATAATTTCACGAATAATTTTGTGAATTCTGTCCCAATAAATCTTTGTTTTCTGGCATGTCCACCATAAATGAAAAAAGGTACCAGTCTCTTTTTTGCATTTCCAACAATGATTTGGTATTACCGGGTTAGCCTTAGACAATATATATGGAGTGAGATACCATCTATACATCATTTTAAAGAAATTTTCTTTCATATTATAATTTAAAGTGAAGTTCAAATCTTTTGACCAAATTTTCTCCCAAGTTTCATTTTGAATGTTGTGACCCAAATTTTGTTCCCATTTAATTAAGGGATATTTTTTAGATAACTTAGAAAACTTATTTTGTATTAGAATTTTATAAATTTTTGCAATTAGATGTTCCTCCTCTCTCCATAATATATTGTCCCAATTAACATAACATTTCTTAAAATTAAAATTTTTGGAGTCTATTTTGAATTGTGTTTTTATTTGTAAATATGTAAACCAATTGCAGGCATTACCCTCATTTTCTAGATCTTCCCTAGTTTTCAATTTATAGTTTGAACCTTCAAATGTCAAAAGATCTTTATAATTTAGCCATTTATTTCTGGTTGTAATTCCTTGTATTGCAAAGGCTTCATGGGGTGATATCCACAATGGTATATTAGGTAACAATTGTTTTTTATATTTTTCCCAAATTTTTAAAATCGATTTCCTAATTGGGTGGTATATAAAAGCCCGATTTGCTTTTAATTTGTCGTACCATAGGTATCCATGCCAGCCGAATCTGAGGTCATACCCTTCCAAATTCAATAATCTTTTGTTATCCAATTTTATCCAATCTCTCAACCAAATCATTGTACTAGCTTCATAATATAATTTTAAGTCTGGTAAGCCAAATCCTCCATTCTCTTTTGTATCTTGTAGATATTTATATTTAATTCTAGGTTTTTTCCCTTGCCATATAAATTTAGCAAGATCTTTTTGCCAATCATGAAATGTTTTTTCAGTAATTATTATTGGAATTGTTTGAAATAGAAAGAGAATTCTTGGTAATATGTTCATTTTGATTGTGGAAATCCTGCCCAGAAGAGATATTTGGAGTTTTGTCCATTTGTGAAGATCTTGTCTTATTTCATTCCATACTTTCATATAATTATTTTTAAATAGATCAGAATTTTTTGATGTAATTTCGACTCCAAGATATCTTATTTTTTTTTCATTTTTAAATCCCGTGGCCAATTCCATCAGCTGAGTGTTGTTTGCGGAGACATTTAAATTTAACATTTTTGTTTTTTGATTATTTATTTTAAATCCAGCGAGTTCACCAAATTCATGTATCTTTTTAATTAAATGAGTTAATGAATGATCTGGATTTTGTAAAGTAATTACAATATCATCCGCAAATGCCCTCAACTTATAGTTTTCTTGTCTTATTTTAACTCCTTCAATTTGTTCATCTTTTCTAATATTTTCTAGCAGGATTTCGGTGACTCTCATTATTTTTGAAAACTATTAACTTGGTAATTTGGCTTTTTATATATAATTTGTTAAATTGACATTTAAAGAAATTTGTTTTTTTTATTGCTTTTTTATTAAAGTGATTTATGAGGAATATAAAACTTTCTCTTCTTCGTTGAATCTGCGGATTGGAGTTCTGATCTATTTGCTTTCACTTTCTCATGGAAATGCTGTTTGTTATTACTTTTTATTTTCCTGATTGGCCACACCAGAGATAAAAAGGCTGGAGAGAGTGTTCAGTTACAGTGTTAATGACTTTACCTTCCTGAGGCACTAGAGGGCGCCATAATCTATCTTACTATTAAGAAATATGGAGGAAATTAATTTGATATTTAAAGATCTCTACAATGCTGTTATTCAAGTCTTGGAGCATTTCTCAGAATTTGTGGAGTCCAAATTATGACAAGAATCGAGAGAAACCAATAAGGCTGAAAACTACCTTAAGAGTAAAGTGGTTTCTCCAAAGAAAAAGATGAGAATTGGTGACTTACATTTAAATAGTCAAAGGAAAATTGAGTTGTTGAAAGTTGAAGATAAGAAGACAGTGTTGCCACCACACCATGATCAAGAAAGAGAATTAAAATCTACAGGCTGGAAGATTTTGGGCAAATATTTGGGCTTTTTAAAGTAGGTTGTAGAATTTGAAATTGACAAGAAGAAAGCTCTGTACATAATACTGAGACATGTAAATGCCTTGGTTTACTCTGAAGTGGGATAATTGTCTAAATGTGTTTATCAGGATGGTTTCTTAAAGGTTTGGATAAATGGTTATGCTGTTTTGAAAATTCTTACATTTTTGGTAAATGCCTAGATTATTGTTTAAATGTGGTTATCAGGATGTTTTTTTAAGGGTTTAGATCATAGCTTTCCAAACTGTGTCGCAACACTTTAGTGCAGAGCTTTCCAAAGTTTTCATGTTGGTGACACACTTTTTAGACATGCATCATTTCGCGACACACTCTTACAGCAGGGCACAAGCCGCTGCCGCCGTTGGTGTGTCGCCAATGGCGGCAGTTTGGAAAGCACTGGTTTAGATAAATGTTTATGCTGTTTGGATAATTTTTATATTTTTGGTTAATGTTAGTTTAGTTGGCAGATAGGAGCAAATTATAGTGAAGAAGGGTGGTGTTTGTTACTATATTAGGTTCCAAATTATGTTTGAAGGGTTTTATATGCTTTTCTTTAATTTTGTTTTAGAAGGAAATTTAATAATGAGAATTTAAATGCTTTATAGAAATAATGTTTACTATAATATGAATTGGAATAAGAGACTGATAGTGATTTATGTATATGTTATAGAAAGTCGGAAGTCACTTTGTAGTAGTTTGTTTTGTGTTTCTTCACACCTTTTTAGTTCTGTTTCTTTTTCTTTGTAGGGTTCTTTGTTTCAATCTTTTTAGTTTTTATGTATATTTTGAAAATGCTTTAATAAAGTTTTCTAAAAAAATGTTCCCCAAATAATTTGTTCTTTATTGCTTTCTCCTGAAAAGGTCTTGCTGGATAATCAGGAGGGAGATTCACATTAAAGTTGGCCTGTAAATATTTTTAATTGAATAAATAAGAGTAGAGGGCTAAATGGGGTTTGACAAATCATTGCCTTCGACAATACACACAAATCATTGTGTTAGATCATCGCCATTTCATGATTTCAGCAGTTATAACTTTCAGCAAGTAGCTGAAGATGCCAATGAGGATGTTCCTCAGACTGCTTTTGTGGGGGAGAGGGGCAGTCAATGCCCTATTCAGGCCTGTCCTGGGCAGGGAACAGAGTCTTGCCCCTACCATCTTCTGAGTCAGAAAATAAGTCTCCAGCCAAAATCCCAGCTCTCCGAAAACTGCAAGATCTGGTTAAGAGCCCTTGAACAGTCCAGTCTTTGTCTGGAAAGAGGAAGCCCATAGCTACAGTAACCACACTATGACTGTATTCACATGATGCATTTACTCACAGTTACTTTAACATGCTCAGTGATGAGAGATTTTGGGAAACAGAGAGCTACCGTTATGAATCCATTTTAAGCATATAAATAATTTGCGCTGAGTTCTTATGCAGAGGAATATTTTTTAAAAAATTCTTTGCCCGCTCAAAAATATTCTGATTCATTAACTGCAGAGTAGGCACAACTTACTTTTTTTTTTTAAAGAGAAGCCTAGGAATACACTGTTTAGACTACCCCGATTGGCACAGCCTCTTAATGATGAGCATGGAAGGAGATTCTAAGGGCAACATCATTCTGTATATCCAAGAGAGTACTGTTTTTTAAAAACCAGAAGTCTCAAAAGAGAGTTTCCTCCACAGAATTTTTTAAAATAATTAAATTATTAATTAATAATTAATAATAATTATTAATAATTATTAATTAATAATTTAGTAATAATTATTATTTATTTATTAATTATATTATTATTATTATTATTATTATTATTATTATTATTAATTTCAGTCTTCCTCATCCCTAGTAACTTAATTCCAGGGTTATTCTACTGCCATCCAAAATATTTAGAAAAGAAGCTGATTTATACCAAATCAGGCTACAGGTCCATCCAGTGAGCATTGTCTGCTTCTAGACTCAGAGATACAGCTAAACTGCAACTCCCAGCATCCCACATTATTGGTCAGGTTAGCTCAACTATCCTCTGCTCCCTGTAGCAATATGGGTAAATTGCATATATTTAATTCTTTTGATGGGATACTACTGCATTTTATATTTCCATTGAAGCCATAACATAAGCAATCAAGTATTTACCACTACAGACACATAGGCAATTAATCAGATGCAATTATTAATGGAGTTTCTCGCAGAGTCTGAGAATAACTTCAGTGCTTACTTTTTAAAGCAAAGTCTAGGATTTTTTTTAAAAAATAATCCCAATTGAAATACAAGACTGGGATGACCATCTTGTGCACAGTTGCTCGGAACTGATATAATGGGACTTACTCTGAATCAAAAGAAAGCCGTGACAGAGTTCTGTTCTACCTAAAATGAAAGTCGTGGAAGTTAAGTATATTCCTACAGAGCCACCTGCTGAGAGAAACTGATGTTACTGCTAGAGCTTAATAATGCAGTGTTCTCCCTTGTTCTGATAGAGCCTTCATTTTCTGTGGTGGTGCACATACTCATTCCTTATGCTCAGCTACTGGTCTGAATGACAACAGCATTGTAATACTTCTGTGACTTCTTACTTTAAAAAGTGTCCTGTCTTGACATGCTAGATTGACAGAGGTTCTCCTGTCTACACCAATCAAGTCTTACCAAAGTCTCTATTTGCTAAACAAGTAGAACTAGTTCTATTTCCTCCTGAAATGTGCCTCATTCCAAATGTTGGACAAGCTGTGAATTAAATGATGAAGCATTAATCACACCGAATAGAAGTTTTCAACCCCTGTCCAGGGCAGGAATCTTCAAACCATCCCAGACCAACGGCTGTTCCACTCAAAGATTCCTTTGTTTTTTTTAGAAAAACTTTATTATTTTTCAAAGTATAGTTAAAATATAGAGTATAGAAGAGCTAGAGTACAGGGGGCGCAGTGGCTCAGAGGTTAAGACGCCAGGCTTGTCGATCGGAAGGTCGCACGTTCGGAGGTTCGAGACCCGAGCGCCGCGTGACGGAGTGAGCTCCCGCACTCACCCCAGCTCTTGCCAACCTAGCAATTCAAAAGCATGCAAATGCAAGTAGATGAATAGGTACCACTTCGGTGGGAAGGTAACAGCGTTCCACATGCGTCATGCCAGCCACGTGACCGTGGAAGCGTCTTCGGACAACACTGGCTCTTCGGCTAACAAACGGAGATAAGCACCGGCCCCTAGAGTTGGATACGACTGTGTGGGGGAACCTTTACCTTTAGAGTACAGAACTAAAGAAAAAAGAAAAACTATAAAAGTGCAAAACAGAAAGTAGAAACAGAAAGTGACTTCCAACCTTCTCCAGGTCAGATATGAATACATTTACAAATATAATCTCTTACAGTTAGTTAAACCTTAATAACATTATTTCTATCAAATCAAACAATTTAATCATTAAAACCCAAAATCAAAACTTCATTTTTTTCTGACACAAGCAAGTAGTCGAAAAGTGGTTGCCAAGGAAAAAGAAATCCAGAAACAGTATTATCTCTTATCAACACGGTTAACTTGGCCATTTGGGCCAGCTCCATCAATTTAATAATCCATTCTTCCACTGTACAGTAGGTATTTGTGGATCTTTCCATCTCTGTGCATATAAAAGTCTTGCTGCTATAATCATGTATAAAAGCAAAGTCCCATGTTGTTTCTCGAGTTGCTTCTCCATCAAACCTAAGAGAAACAGTTCTGGGTTTCAATCGAAGCGAATATTTGTAGCTCAGGGTTGAACTGGGGAGTCTTTGGTGCTCTCTGAGCCTTGTTGTTTTCATGCAGACGTTTCATTGCCAGGCTAGGCAACATCTTCAGTGCGAAAAGGGAGTGGAACTTGCTGTCTGTTTATATACCCTGGCTTGTCCTGCCTGTGTTGGTGGGGGTCTTGTGCTCTCCTTGGTAGTTCCTTGATTGGGCTGTTGTGTGCTGTTTGGGTGATTGACTGAGTTAATAGTTCCTTGATTAAGGTCTATTGTGTTGTTTGCTTGCTCCTCTGCTGCTAATCTTGCTGTTAATCTATGCATATCTTGTTGTTGATTGCTGGCCCAGGGGTGTTCTGGTCTTCTGGCTATTCTATTGTCTCTTATGAATGGTATGTAAATGTTGTTAACCTCTATGTGTCTGTTGATGGCTGCTTTGTCTGAGTGCCAAGGTTCTAGGAATTCTCTAGCATTTTTGGATTTGGCCTGGTCTAATATGCTCACAGTTTCCCAGTTGAAAGTATGGTTAAGTCTGTCCATGCAGTCTTGAAGAAATCTTTGAGATGGGAGAAAGGAAGTTTGAAAGGAGATTCAACCCTATGACAACAATTTGATGAATGAAAGATTAAGACTGTTAGAGGCAAAAGGAAGAAATATAAAGCCAATTTATATGATCAGGGTTAAAGTAAGAACTATCTTTACAAAATTCTGGAAACTTTTATGGACTGTTTGCTAATAACTGGATAGAAATGACAATGATTTTTGGATTTGTGATTAGACATGGGGGGTGGTATGGAAAGAAGTTAATTATGCATCCAACTGCATGGGGGTGGGAAAATATTAATTTGCTTGTACTTGTTGCAAGGAAGATCAGGAGTCACTTCTTTAAATATTATTTTTTCTATGTTTTCTTTTTTCTCTGTTCTTTTCTTTTTATTATTTTCCTTTTTCTTTGCACTTTGTATTTCTTCCCTTTTCTATTCTTCTCTTTATTTCTGATTTTAGTTTGTATTATTTTTTAGTATTGTCAAATTCTTTAATAAAAAGTTTTTTTTAAAAAAAGAATTATCTTTCACAGTTTTATGTCCACCTTCTTAAAAGTAATGCTGACTAGCAGCCAGTGTAGCCCTGTTCAGATATTGTCCATGCTTGTAAAGCTCTACACCAGAGCTTTCCAAACTGTGTGTCGTGACACCTTAGTGTGTTGGCTGCAGCGTCTGGGTGTGTCAAGGCTACTGCTGCCTCCGAGCCCTGCCAGGATTCAGCGCAGGTCCTAGTGCCTGCCTTGTGCCTCCAAACCTGCCCTGCCAGGATTCTGCACAGGTCCTAGTCCCTGCCTTGTGCCTTGCTGCCTCCAAACCTGCTGTGATTCCACGCAGGTCCTAGTGCCTGCCTTGTGCCCTGCTGTAAGAGTGTGTCGCGAAATGATGCATGTCTAAAAAGTGTGTCACCAACATGAAAAGTTTGGAAAGCTCTGCTCTACACGGAGGAACAGCAATGAAGCACCGACCTCATTCCCATTCTGGTATTTTGACATCCTGTACTGATGGATTGTTTCAGAGAGCTTCTTCTGTTTGTGAAGGGTGTCCATTCCAATATTAGTATCCTGGAAAGCAGGAATTTAAGGAGGGGGGGCAGTGATCTGCAGCAGGACATTGGGAGAGAGAGGGTCAAAACCTTGACTGCATTCCCCCAACATACTTAACCAGCCAACCATATTTTAGCCTAACGAGCCTACGAGGTTCAATACATTGTGATAATCCAGAAAACTGGGTCGAGTGAACCATGATTAAGTTAACCATGGACAGTATGACTTCAAAACACAGCTTGCATATGACAGACAGACAGAAACTTTATTTCGGTCATTGACTAATAAAATACATTATATAAAACAAGCAAAATTATCCCCTAATATCAATAACTATTTGCAACCATTTGCGGGCGAAGCTTACACATAATGTAGCAGCTTGCATATGTGCATGCGCGTGGATCCTGATCAGATGACTTTTAGAACCTAAAACATCGCCAGCTTTTTTTTACACGACAACATACCAGTGTATATTGCTCAATATTTGCTCAAGTAGGAGTGTTGTACTTTTGTACGGGAAAGTGAATCGGAATCAGTACTACATAAAGGACAAATCCACTACTGTATTGCATCCGTCTTCAGCCTCCCAGCGGACAATCAATAATACAGACCGAATTTACAGAACTGTCATGGAACTGCGTTGTTTCCAATGAGGATAACTTCGCAGGTCTTGTTGAATTTATTGTTACCATAGGATGTAGTGATAAGCGCTGACGAGGCTTCAAGAGCGAATTTCGACCAACAGCTATTTCTTGGAATTAAGTAGAACCTCTGTTTGTAGAAGCAACGTTCGTCTGAAAACGTGGGGTCAAGTAACGGAGGAGCGCAATCGCCGTCTCTATTTTGCTTTCGCGCTTCCCCCGGTGCATAGGACTAGCTACCCTGGAAATATGTCTATGAAGGTTCTCAGTCATCCAGGTGGAATTGTCTGTAGCTTGAATCATGTCAACTGGATTTCTATTTTCTCAGTGGAAACGTTTCCTCCTTATCCAAGGAGCTTCTTCAGACTGAAGAAGCTCCTTGGATAAGGAGCGAAACGTTTCCACTGAGAAAATAGAAATCCAGTTGACATGATTCAAGCTACATACCCTGGAAATACTGAATGCTGGAGTGCCCTGACTTCAATCGCATTGCTCCAAAATTGATTATGTGCCATCACAGAAAATATAAAATTGCTCCCAAGACTCTTCTTATGCTGTATTAACTGTGGTAGAAACAACCCGTTCTTTGCATTTAATTTAATTTATTTTTGCATGGGCAACTCCCCAGCGTTATTCTTCCACGGGCACGCGAGAGTTAAAAGACAAGTTGGCAAGATCCCGCCCGCCAGACGTACGTGGAACAGTGGCGTCTTAGAGAGCGCGTTTTGCTATTGGCTACCGAACAAGGAAGAAAGCGGCGTGATCAAGTATCGGCGATCCTCCATTGGTGGAGCGGAGCACCCGGTGGCTCCTCGGGCACTCTTGGGGGACGGTGTTTCGAGTCTTAGCGCGAGAATAAACACGCGCTTGGCCTGGCTCGGAGTGGGCGATTCGGTAGAGGGCGTGGTCTGCCCCGGCGCGCCCATTGGCTGGCGCGGGAACGGGGCGGGGAGAGCCGCGAGAAGCGGTGGGTGGGGCGGTGGGTGCGTGTGGGGGAAGAGCCTTGTAAGGGCTCTCGGCGGCGACAGTGGGAGGGCGCCGGCCTGTTGGGCGGCCCTGGGAGCGGGGATGGCGCGTTGGCGCCTCTTGGCTGGGTAAGGAGAAGGACGCGGACGGCGGGGGCGTGTGGGAAACGCGCGCAAGCAAATGCGCCAGCCGGGGGACGAGTTGTTGGGCCCGACTTTCCTGCTCCCATGGTGCTTCCTCCCTAGCGGGATCCGCAGACCGGGTAATGGGGCAAAAGCAAAAAAGGGGAATGACAAAGTATGGGAAGGAAGAAGAGAAACGCGAGGAGAGAACTAATGCGTGGCTGTGGGGGTTCCTCTCTTTCCTGACGCCTTTGAGAGCGATCTCGGGCTGGCTGGTTTGTGTGTGAGAGAGCGTGTGTGTGCGTGTGTGGGGCAGAACTGAATAGTCTTCTGGCAAGGTCTGTAATCAAAAGGAAAGTATTAAGTACCACCCATAGGAATAGAATACATCTTTACCACACTGAGTGTGTTCATGCAGGGAGGGCTCCGCACGCCCCTTCTATGTCATGGGGAATCGGAAGGTATTCTTTGCGTCATTTCATCTTTTCGTCTTCCAAATTGAATATTAAGGAAGGAAGAGCAGGAACAGAGGAGAGGAAGTACACCCCAGGTAGTCCCTTACATGTCCCAGACAGACAGACAGACAGATTTAAATGCAGCTCTTAAATTTAAATTGGAGCTAATTATTGCGCTAAGATAAAAATGACGGAAAGGAGAAAATTAAACACAGCACATAAATGTGTTATTAACAATCCAGGGATAAAAACAAATAAAGCTAAAACAAGTGGGAAAGTAAAATTATCTCTGCTTGGTGCCTAAAGGCTAGTGGAGTGGAAGTCTGCTGAGCTTCAGGGAGTGGGTGCCGCAGAAGGGCAACACCACAGCACTGAGGAGGACCTTTGTCCAAACACCTGATCTCAGGTGGGGAGGCCTCAGAAGATCTCTGAGTCAGATTCTAACACTTGTATAGAAGATACAGAAGAAGCACTGTTGTAATTACAATCTTTAATAAAATTACTTGGAAAAAAAATAAGATACAGGAAAAGTTTTGAGTGGTCAAACTCTATATAAATTCTAAATATTGTATATTTATTACTATACATTTATATGGTACCAGGATTTATGATGTAATATTTTGAGTGTAATAAGCTGTGATATTCATGCATTGAAAAATCAGCCAGTTATTCTTTGAAAAGGTTTGTTTTTGTTTGAGAGTAAGATAATGTTTTGTCATGAAATTCTGCAATCTGGGCAAATGTTACAAAAAAGCATTAATTAAAATTGTGGCCACTACTTTTGGCTCCATTGATGGATACATAATAATTTATGATCTGATGTAGTTATGCCTTTTGTATTGGGTTAATTAATCTTTCACTCTAAAAGGAATATATTTGGAGGAAATTCTGAACCCACTATATAGATTTTTAGCCATGGCCATTTCTTAATTTTAATTTTTTTCTCTTGTTTTTTTTAATCTTTATATTGTTCTCTATATACCTGTTTGTCACTTGATATCTGCAACATGTAATGATGATTGCAGCAATAATTGAGTTACAGTAGTCCCAATATTTTTCAGTGGGATCCATTCAGACATCAGCTGACCAACATCAAGTGTATAGTAATAGAGGTTTTAGAGGTTTTATATATACTTGTATGGTTTTACTAAGTGGGCAGTTACAGTATATTCTCTCACCTTTATGAACATACAGGTCATAAAAAGTTGCTTTGAGTGGTTATGGTGTATTGGTCAGTGACCGTAATAAATTAAATTGAAAATTGAGTGGTTATGGTAGAGAAGTGAATAAATACAAATGCTAAGGCACCATAAAGAATAAGCCACATCATTCCTTTCAAAGGGGACTTGTTACTACTTAGGTTAAGAAAAGTTTGAACTGAGATGATATGGGTATGTAGAGAAGAAAATTACTGCATGATTTGTACACTAATCAGTTGTGGAATAAAGGTCATATAGTCTGTATTGTTATATCAAGCAGGAAAGGCAGCCTATTTTCCTTCCATGAGAACAGAGGCATAGGCTGGAATATTTTCTAAGGTAAAAATATTCCTTTTCAGGCAAGTTAGGCAGTTTTAAAATTTTATGATGTCTGTCTTTAGGTGATAATTCTAAAATACTGAAATGCTAAAGGTACCCTACACCGTTGTATTTTATTGCCCATTGCCCAATCAAAGCTTTAGATTTCTAATGTTATATTCAAACCTCTTGAAAGAGCTAGATTTATTTTTTCCACATCAAATAATGTAGTCCAAATATTTGTGCCAACTTGTACTTTGGGAACAAATATACTAATTCCAATTATAGTCATTTGTACGAATGATTTACATCATTCAGATTTCCTAGAACACCCACATCTCTACTTGAAAACCACTTTCCCTTGATTAAAACATGCTGGAATTTACATATTGCTTGTGGGTTTCCTAAATCTCTCATAAGAACATCTCCATACAACACTGTTTTTTGTTCCTGATCACTATGCCACAAACATGCCTATCCTTCTTTCTCAACAATTCATAGCACTCCTCAATAGTTAGACATCATACATACCCTGTATTACTACTGGCTTATTCAGAAGTAAATCTCATATAATTTTTTCCCTGTATAGTATATATAAATGCTCACAAACACATACTATATATATTTATATGTGCACACACCCACGCCATTCCTGCTCTATTCATAACAGTCACATTGGAGAATACAATAGTTATGATTGATCTTTTAACTGAGAATCAGCATTAAAAGATTCAGCGGTAGTTCTCAATGTCCTGGGAAAGCTGGGTTTAAAATATATTATTTTGTTGCTGTTTAAATTTAAGACACACACAATGATGTGAGAATAAATGCATGTCTTAATCCATTAATATCCTAGGGAGGATGTAGCAAGCACATAAGACAGATACCATCTGCCTGTCATTTTCCACTTCTGTGGTCTTCACAGTCTGTCAGATACAGCATGTTTCAGAGTTTTTTTCTTACTTCTCTTCTTCCCCAGACCACTTTAATTACATTAGTTCTACTGTGTTAGTCTACCCATTACTGCAACAGCAGATAATTTTGCTTCTAATTTTCAGAGCACTTACTGCCTACCTCTTATAAATGGAAAGTTTACTCTGGATTGGAAGGAACATGGATTTTGCTTTTAGAATTTATATGTACATTTCAAGTCATTAAACTTTGTGTTATTAAGAGCTGCCAGCATCCTACAATAAGTTGTCAGGAAATTAAATAGCCTTGCAAAAAGAGGCCTGTGCTAATAATTTTTTTAACTCTGCATTTATAGCCTACTGACTTGGGATACAGTTTTTGTTCACTATTGCAAAATATTGGAAGAAGAAATTGCTTCTTTTTCAAACTTGGGAGTTTGTATAGTACTAGTGCAGCTCTTTCCTCAGTCTGGGAAAGATCTGGTTACATTGCTGCTTTAGCTGGAATGCACATCTCTTGCATTACAATTCTGGCAAGTGATAAAATATTTAATAAGATGTGCAGAATTAAACATGGCTTTACTGTGATGAGATTCTACTAGGAAAAATATTGTTAAATTAGAATTCTAGCAGAGATGCATTATAAAATATTCTCAGGAGTTCATGGAGCATAGTATGTTATTCAGTTAAAGCAAATACTGTATGATTATTTTATTTTGCAAATCAAATCAAATCAAATCTTTATTACGGTCATAGATCAGCATGAGGGTGGGGTACAGTCAATTAAAAAACAGAAATACATAATGCATAATAAGCTAAAATAATTGAAAAGATATAAGATCCTTCATTCCTTCCTTCCTTCCTTCCTTCCTTCCTTCCTTCCTTCCTTCCTTCCTTCCTTCCTTCCTTCCTTCCTTCCTTCGATACTGCAATGAAAGAAAAAGAAAAGGATTATTGTAACCCGCCCAGAGTCCCTTGCATGGGAGATGGGCGGGGAATAAATTGGAAAAACAAACAAACAAACAAACAAATAAATAAATAAGACAGAAAGTATATATAAAAACAAGAGTCTAAAAAGAATCTAAAAAAGGGGGTAGGGGCATTAGATGGGTGTAGGGGAGCATAAGGTTAGTGTGTGGCAGACTATCTCTCTCAGATTACAGAGCACTCTAGTACAACGAACTAGATTATCATTAGGTCTAGTTTATGGCACAGGTCATCATCCGACGAATTTTAAGCGCGCAGAGCCTGGCAACATATGTTGTAGCCGGGATTGTAGCTGAAAGCAGCAGGGAGGTGTAGAATTGCCCTGTGCACCCTGGGTATTTATACAGTAATGGTAAGATGAGGCTAGTACGAATGTCTCTGTAATACAGGCACTGGAGAAGCACGTGCTCTGTTGTTTCTATGTAACCAGAGTCACAGGGGCATTGTCTCTCCTGGTAAGGAATCTTCCTGTATCCGCCTTCAAGAACAGCTACGGGGATGGCGTGACATGCCAGAGTAAAGGCCCTCTGGTGTTTAGGTACTTTGTGTTTAGTTAAGTATGCCATAGGGGAGGCAGAGTACCTGTTCGTTTCACCAGCAATAGAGGTTGGGGTCCTGGCTGGGTCCAATTGGCGCCCTGTGTCTGCTACACTTTTATTTTGCAGGTTGAAAGGTGGTTTCAATTGTCTCCTGTCAAGTGTTGTGCTATGCTTGCTGTTGCTGCAGGGAGTGTTTATTTACCAAAAATGTAGTTATTATAAATGCAGCATTATTAATGCACATAGTGTTTTACAGAATACCTCATCAGGTCTGTTCCTAAAAACTGCCTGAGTGGAGGGTCATTAAAAACTGTTCTGAGCATATTAGAGAAGGAACAGATTATAAATGGAATTCAATAAATAAAAAAGATGCTACATGGGGCATACAATTTAAATTTGTAATGACTATTGGGAGAGTGGAAGATACAGGGATGACAGAAAGGTGAGAACAATATGTATGACTGAATTTACTATAAATCAGAACAGATTTGAAAATGTTGAAATGGAAAACACACAAAAATGTGAATGGAGAATCTCCAGATAATATAAGCAAGCATTACTACCTCTCTTGTACAATATATCCTGTAGTTAATTCTCACAGTTCTCAAAAAGATTTTGGATGGGTTCACAGATTGCATTAAATCTTGGTTTGAGTAACCATGGTTTGTTTCTATAGAAAGCAGTACAGTTTGTCATTAAAACTACAGCCTTACAGTGCTAAACATGGAGCATGAAAAACTCAGAGGCATTTGAATTTACACATATTCCATTCTGATCTATCTTAATGTAACAGTTAATTCAAATGCTTTATACAACCATGAACACCTCCAGAGTAAGGTGCTTGATCCACATGGCGTGGCACGGCACAAGATTGGTGGTTTAAATATGCTTTATACAGCTCTCCGCCTAGAGTTAGAATCTTAGAAACGAAGTTCTTAATACCCTTCCTGTGTCCCCAAAAAATAACTGCTTTACTTTTATGGCTGAATGACATTCTGTTGTGCTGATCAGGCAGAATTTAATGTTCTGTTGGTTTTATATTAAGTCTTGGGAAGGGAAAAACATAGAGGACCCTTTTCCTTCCTATCAGGATCTTTATCCCCAACGAGGTTCTGACTAGCTGATTTTCATCAAATTTGTCATAGAATGTTACAGTTTAAAAGACAAATTCTGGAGGGGTTTTGCTGCTTCTGGACAATTATTGATCATGGAAATTCATATCCTGACTCTTGATACTTTTATCCATCAGTCATACTTCGATCTCCTCCTCCTTTTTGGCATACAGTATCATTTAGTGCGGGGGGTACCTTTACCTTTACCTTTTTATCATTTAGTCCACTATAGCATGCTGTTGCACTTTCCCTGCGCCTGTACATTCAGATGAACTATATGTTCTTCATTAGACTTGAATATTCCCCACCTGGTTCATTAAGTTGAATATCCATGATGACCACCAGAAAAGATTTGCTGAGCCAGCCTGCAAAGAGGCTACATTCCATTCAAATGTGAATCCTCTCCAATTCAGCTAGCCCTTGGTATTGTGAAATACCAACAAGGAGAGCCTATGTGCTATTCTGTTTAAGGTGTTGGGCTGGCACAGGGGAGACCTAGGTTCAAGTCTACCCTCAGTCATGGAAGTTTACTGAGTTACTTTGGGTCAGTCATTTTCTCCCATGCCTATCTCACACAAGCAGAATTGTGGGGAATAATTGAGGAGGGAATGCTCTGTATGCTGTCTTGAGCTCCTGAAGGAAAGAGGCCAAGGAGTGGTGGGTTTTAAATCTAAATAAAAAAATAAAATAAGGGATTCCACAGCTATGGCTATGTCTGTATGGGTGTATCAATTTGGGGGGGGGATAGAAAGTGTAGATTTCTAATTGTTCTAGCCTCAAAATAAATATCAAAGGTCAGGTGAAGTTGTAGATGAGGAAGGTGGAAAGAAATGGTTTCTTTCATAAAAGGTGGGTCAAAGTCAGTCAGTTCTGTATATTTAGTGGTAGACCTGTATAGTGAATCTAGCAACTCTAGTTTTCTAAAAATCTGGCAGGGGGGCTGCTTTTCAGTAAGCGCTGATTTGAAAAATATCCGTCTTGGAACCAGGCTATATCATGGGTAACCCCATTGAAATGAATTTGTTTTAAGTGAATTGTAACAGTATAAATCAGCAACTTCTGTTGAAAAGATACCCGCTGAATTTGCTAAGGGTACAAAATTCAATTGTTTCTTTAATTACAGGGGTACCAGAAGATGTAGTTGCAACAGTGGATCATTTGGATTGAAAATGAAATTAATCAAGAACTGCACTGCTTATCACCTTGCTTTGTGAGAGATTTCCTGCAGCCTTTGATAAATCAAGTCAGCAGAAAAGGACTACTAATCATCATGAAGCTGAAACAACGGGTGGTGCTTCTGGCAATTCTCCTTGTCATCTTTATTTTCACAAAGGTTTTCCTCATAGACAACTTGGACACATCAGCAGCCAACCGTGAGGACCAGCGCGCCTTTCACCGTATGATGACAAGCCTACGGGTGGAACTAGACCCACGACTTGATCACACACTGCAGTCTCCTTGGGAAATTGCAGCCCAGTGGGTGGTGCCACGTGAAGTGTACCCGGAGGAAACACCAGAACTGGGGGCAGTGATGCATGCCATGGCTACCAAGAAGATAATCAAAGCAGATGTGGGCTATAAGGGCACCCAGTTGAAAGCACTACTCATACTGGAAGGTGGACAGAAAGTAGTCTTCAAACCTAAGAGGTAAAATGCTTCTTCAGTGACAGATAATATCTGTACTATTTTTGTTATCAGCTTAATGGTTGATAACAGCTTAATGGCTGAATTTGAACAAAGTTGTAGTTTGTGCATAAGTCATAGTGTTTGCATTCATACTTTACATCATGTCATAAAACAAGAATTACAGATTCACACAATACAGTAACAAACTACAGCATGTCTTAGCACAGTCAATAATTTGCATTAGGTTTTCCCAAACAGGAATGCCTGACCATCATTCCCTAATACAGCGGTCCCCAACCTTTTTGGCACCAGGGACCGGTCGTGGAAGACAATTTTTCCACGGACCGGGAGGGGGCGGGGCTTGCAGGCGGGAGCCAATCGTGCGCACTGGGCGGGTTTGCAGGCGGGAGCCAATCGCGTGCACTGGGGGGCAGGGTTTGCAGGTGGGAGCCAATTGCGCACACCGGGGGCAGGGTAATCACACGCACCGGGGGCGGGGTTTGCAGGCAGGAGCCCTGCGGCCCACCTCCTAACAGGCCACGGCCCACAGGTTGGGGACCCCTGCCCTAATAGAAGGAATATGCAGTTAAGATTAGGACAATGGATAGATGCTTGCTCACCTGTTTCACCAGAAGGTGACCATACTAGTTTTTGTTTTCCTACTCTGGCCCCTGATTTGGTATGTCTCATATATCAAAATCAGGAGCAAGAAAGCAGATCCCATACCATTGCTTCTAAATATGTCTTAGTGTTTTAGTGAGATATGTCCTTGCATATGTGGCAGTACAACTAATTGCTAGAAGACTCGACCCAGAGAAAAGCTGTTCAGAGTTACATTTTTTCTCATTGCTTAATTACCTTGGGGTGAAGGAAAGCTGTTGTTTATCTGAGATTCTTCTTTAGTCTGGAACAAATTCCATTAGTCACTCAATCATTTATTTTTTCATAATTTTTAGATATCCCAGAGACTATGTAATAGAAGGAGAACCATATGCTGGCTATGACAGGCATAATGCAGAGGTGGCAGCCTTCCATCTGGACAGGTAAAATTTTGAATTAGAACATACTTTGTTCATTCATTCAGTTTATACCTCACCTTTTTATCCAAAGGGCATTTAAAGTGGCTAACAATAAAATGTGCTCACTTTGGCAGCACATAGAGTAAAATTGGAATGATATAGGGAATATTAGCATGGCCCCTGCGCAAGGATGACACATTAACAATAACAGACAAAACAAACAGTGAAACATTGATAAAATCAGTTAATATAAAGTATAAACCAATTTAAACTAAAAAAAAGAACTAGCTAAAAAGGAAAGTTGTGATTCCTCTGCTGGAATGGGGGGCGGAATGTAATTTCAGGAGAGAGAATTCCATGGGAGAAGGCCCACTCCTTTGAATTCAGTAACATCTCAAAAAGTGAGGGCATCTTTAGGGGGACAGTGTTCGGACAAGTTCATTTCAGGATAGTCCCTTAAGTAGTCAGTGCCTAAATTCTTAACTTGTGCTCCACAACAGTTGGCAATCTGTGCAGGTCTTTCAGTACAAGTTCCCAGTATCATGCACAGATTAGCAGTCTGTTTGTCCCATTCTGCACCAAATTAATTTAATTTTAAAGCTAAACCAAGTTCAGTTTTTGTTCTGGTCAGCCTTCTAAAAATCTCTGGTGCTTCAATTCAAGAACTGTTGGTCCTTCAATGTTGCTCCAGGACTCTTTGTCATATATTTCAGAAGCAGGTGACCTGCCACCACTTTTGTGATTTACAACAATTAATAAACATCAGCCTAAACACAATCCAAGCCTAAAGGTTGCACCTCTAGGCAGATCCTTTTTCCAGGACTTTACTTTTTTATGGGCCAAGTGCACCTAGAAGTCTGGCACATGAATACGATCACAGTCCAGGATAAGCAAAAAATGTGTATCAACTCCAATTTCTAATTCAGTAAATTTATAGAATCCAAAAGAGAGGAATACAAATGATCAGTTGCAGTTTAAAATAAAACAAAACATAGATACTGTATTAGTAACTAAGAAGTAATATTTAAAATTACTTTAGCATTTCAGGAACCTTAAACCTTTGAGGATACTTACTGGGTGATTCCTGCAGACTTTACAGCAAGGTCCATCCTATACTCTCCATTGTGTTGAATGAATTCATACCTTGTTTCATTTTATTCTTTCTCATTCAAACAGAATCTTAGGTTTCCGGCGGGCCCCACTCGTGGTTGGTAGGTTCGTGAACCTCCGCACAGAGATCAAACCTGTTGCCACAGAACAGTTGCTTAGTACTTTCATGACTTTAGGTAGGTTAAAAATAAAAAAAAATTCAGAAAGGTTATTAAAGTAAAGTTGAATGAAAAGGGCCTGCGGAACTTGATCGTTGGTGACCTGGTACCTGCAGGCCCAGTCTCTTATAACATTCCTGGGTCCTTGGGAGAATACAATTTGAAGAATGCATGCTAGAGAGCATGCCCTTGGCTCAACTGCTCCCTCCCCTCATATATACAAATTATCTCCTTTTTTTCAGTATTAATGATGATGCAGATCTGTACTGATATTAGAGCTGGTAATGATAAATAGAATTCACACTTGGATTGTAAATTCTAGTTTGAGAGTAACGTCAGCCTTGACAGAACCCCATGCCACGATTAGCCCTGGTAAGGAGAGTGTGGCAATCCACTTCTTATCTCTCAACCTTGGGAAATCAGAATTTTTTCTGCTAAGAGTTTATTTCACAGATTACTTTGATTCCTGAATAAAACTTCCATTGAGGCACAGTATTTGACATGTTAATACTTTCTCTGATATTTGGGACACAGCATGTTGTAATTGTTTCAACAGTAGGAGAAGACTGTTTAAATTTTGAGATTGCTGGCTTTGGATATGAAAATAGCCATTTTTTAGAATCTGGCCAAATGCAACAGCAGATATTTTCTCTGAAATATGCATATTTCAGAGAAATATCTGCTGTTGCCTTTGGCCAGGTTTTTAGTTATCAGTGTGGAAAGGTGTTTACTTGAAGCCTGTTTCCAGAATAGTGCGAGAACTGGGAGGTGGGGACTGTGCTTTTTCTTGAGCAAGATAAAATTACCTTACAATCCAACTCTGTTTATAAATAAACAACCCACTAAACCCACTAAATTGATTAAGTCTTACTCCCAGAGATGTGAGCTGCATCAGCAGATGATGATGATTAAAATCAACCTTTTAGAACTGATGCTTTCTTTCCCAGAAAGCTTCTGAACAGCTTCCCAACTCTTAGAAACTAGAAGTGTTAAATATTAGTATTGGGATGGTACAAGTTAGCTGCTTTTGTTCTAATTTCTCTTTGCTTCCAAGGTAATAATACTTGCTTCTATGGGAAGTGCTACTACTGCCGGGAGACAGAGCCAGCCTGTGCTGAAGGAGATTCCATGGAGGGATCACTCACTCTCTGGCTGCCAGACGTATGGCCTCTTCAGAAACATCGGCATCCATGGGGCAGGACGTACAGGGAGGGCAAGTTAGCCAGGTATGGAGTTCACAGGAGTGACCTCCTTGATGTTTCACTTGGTGAGTCCAGAGAATGGACTACAGTTATAGAGGCAAAGGGAAGTATCAGCCTTAAATTATTGATCTGGTCATGTATTTTGTACCTGAGTGGGATTGTTAAAAAATCAGGTCCTTTTCTGGGGAAGAACGAAGTCCCACTGAGAAACAAGAGGGCAAAATATTTCAAAGGTGAATGAGAAATGAAGATCCTTTTTTGTTTTCCCTTTCTTTAAACTTTGTCTTTTCCAAAGAAAAATCAATTTTTTTTAGGTTGACTGGGATGGTTCGGTATAATGCTAACTGCAGTTGTTACAGTCTGTTTGGGTGTATAGTACAGGACCTGGATTTTGAGTTGTGTTTATCTGCTTGAAAATCCTAAACCCATTTTCAAAAAGAGTATTCAACAGCAGTCATTCTTCTTTCTGCCAACAAAGTTAGCTATCTTTATAAAAGCACAACACACTATTCTGTGTTAGGAAAGGATTAATCAGTTTGTTCCAAATCTGTGTCAGTTTCATTCTGCATTAGTTCATGAGTTGAAGTGTTAATGAAGTTAAAGAGTTAATGAATTTCTAATCTATGTATTGGTTTGGATCAGTTCAGGTCTGCTTATATCAAAAATCAATTTTGCAATTTTATCATCCTTTCTTAATTCACATCCTATTCCTGAATATGTTGTCAATCATCATTCATGACTGAATTAAGAGACCAAATTTAATGAAGAAATATATGAAGAATATATTGAAAGGACAAATAAAAACAATCAACCTATATGTTAAAAGAGAAACTGCAGTTGAAAGTGAAGTAGAATAGACCATTTTGCCATCTTCTGCTATGGTCTTTTACCAAGCAGACTTTGAGATAATCTTATTTTAAATCTATCAACACTTTTATTTTTTTTCCAATTATGCAGGCTTCTCTTTCAACTTTCTGAAGTTGCATAATCGTACTATAAATCTTAAAGGTCAACAGTGCTTGCTTGAGTTTCTGTTTGATCTTGCAGATGGGAATATGATGAGAGTTACTGTGATGCTGTAAAGAAGACCTCACCCTATGATTCAGGCCCACGGCTTCTTGACATCATTGATACAGCCATATTTGATTATCTGATTGGGAATGCTGACCGACATCATTATGAAAGTTTTCAGGATGATGAAGGGGCCAGTATGCTTATTCTACTTGACAATGCCAAAAGGTAGGAAATGTGTTAACGTCCATGCAAATTCATTCAGTAAAATTATTGCCATCAGATTACAGTTGGTTTGTCATAATTACTGCAATGATGAGGTTATCCAAAAGTTTAACCTGGTTTGTGGACTAACTGAAATATCAGGAATTCCATATACATTTCAAATTCCTGTTTAGTTTTATGGGAAAGAGACTTTGGAGTCCTTGGGGCTCTCTAGCATGGTTGTTGCTTGCAGATGTTTCATTACCCAACTAGGGAACATCATCAGTGTGAGTAAGTGTGGAGTTTGCTCCCTGTTTATATACTGTAGCTTGCACTGTTTTGGTGGGAATGTGGTTTTCTCCTTGGTAGTTCCTTGATTAGAGTATTGTTTTGTCTGCTTGATTGTTTGCCTGGTGTTAATCCCTGCTTATCTGGGTGTTGGCTGTAGGAGAGGATGTGTTCTGGTCTTTTTATTTCCTTCTTAGCTTTTTTATTATCTCTCTTGAATGGTGTGTAAATGTGGTTTATTTCTATGTGTCTATTGATGGCTGATTTGTCTGAATGCCACTAGGAATTCCCTAGTGTGGATTTGGCTTGGTCTAGCATGCTCAGAGTTTCCCAGTTTCTGTCCATGTGTTGTGAGATTAAGGAGTTTTCATTGTGTCTTCTGACTGCTAGTTAGTGTTCATGGATGTTTTCTGCTAGTCTTCTGCCTGTCTGTCCTACATAGTGGCTCTTACAGTCCTTACACTGTATGTTGCAGATGACTCCTGTTTTTCCTTGGGCTACTGGGTCTTTTGTTTTACTTAAAATGTTTTGGAGGGTTTTAGTTGGTTTGTGTGCTACATTGATGCCGTGTGGTTGTAATAGACCATTGGTTGTTTCTGAGATGTTTTTGATGTATGGTAGTAGTATCCTTTTCATAGCTTGTGTTGGTTGTGCTGTAGTGGGTTGAGTGGTCATGCACTTTTTGATAAAGTTGCATGGGTATCCATTTTGTTGGAAGATGTTGTAGAGACTTTTCCAGAGGGAAAGACTTTTTCATTTTATATCTGTGTTTCAGTTTTGGAAATCCTTCCCTGGATGAGAGAAGCATTCTTGCACCTCTTTATCAGTGCTGCATGTGAGTAAAAAATAAAAACTTACTAACTTATTTGTATATTACCTGCACATCTTAAAAGCAATATTGATAGTGTTTAATTACAACCCATCAGAAACCTGTTGAGTTCTCATGTCTGATGGTTAGTCTAAAGCAGCTTCAGCATTTGAGAGAATACTTAGGATGTTAAATGCAAAATTATGTGTTATGCAGAATCTGGTGCCTGCCTTGTGCCTTGCTGCCTCCAAACCTGCTGTGATTCCGCGCAGGTCCTAGTGCCTGCCTTGTGCCCTGCTGTAAGAGTGTGTCGCGAAATGATGCCCTGCTGTAAGAATGTGTTGCGAAATGATGCATGTCTAAAAAGTGTGTCACCAACATGAAAAGTTTGGAAAGCTCTGCTCTAAACTTTCGGAACAACTAGATGTTTAAAGAAAGAGAAGGCTAGCACTGAAAAATAATGCTGGAGAAAGACATTCCCGCTAACCTTTGTAGCTTTTTTCCTGAGGGAGTGTCAACATCTTCAGCTATCAGGATTTTGCAGACATGTGTCTACCTTTCACATAGTGTATGTAACATTCACTAAGTTCTGAGGTCCATGTAAAGGAAAACTATTTCAGGGATGGAGGAACAAGGGGATAGTATGGGCTTGCAGGTCATGAACTGAGGACGGTAGGGGTTTCCTTTGTTGGAAAAAATAAAATTTATGTTAATTGTGTCACACATCTAATTATCCACACTGGCATTCTTTATGTTCATAATTTTACAACAGCTTTACCAAACACTAGACTTTTTGTTCATACCCAGGGCAGCTCATCTGTTTTGTATGCAGTTTAGCACTTTGATTATCATCTGTTCCCACTTCCCTGGGAGTAATGTGAAGGATCTTGTCTTGAAGTATATATAGGCTTATAAATCTTAATTTAAGCGCTGTTACAGCATTGTCACTAAAGTTCATAGCTCTATCTGAGTTAGTAAATCCCGTGACAAGCTTCTTTGGGAAGACTTCTTTTTTATTGTGTTGTAATGTAGATTTCAATGCAGTAATGTTTAATAATATGATTAAAAATTAATAATGTTCTATTATTTAAAAAGCTTAAAAGTATTGAAAAGACTTTGGGAAGACTTCTGAAGGTTTGGACTTTTTATTACACTCCATTCTTTTCTTTTGCAGCATCCGAGTCTCCACTTGGAACAGGTTGAACTATTTGAAGAATGGAGTCCTGAAGTCTGCCTTAAAAACTGCTATGTCTCATGACCCTATCTCACCTGTGTTGTCTGCCTACCATACGGATGCCCTGGACCAGCGACTTCTGAACATCTTAGCTACAGTAAAGCAATGTACAGATCAATTTGGGCCAGACATTGTGCTAGTGGAAGATAGAATGACACTCTCCCATTTGTAGCTGTAACAGAAACTGATGGGGATTGTTTTTTAAAGTAATAATAGAAAACAGCACAATTGGTTCTGCATGGCTATGGGCAGGATGAACTGGAATTAATTTCTGCATCAGAAGAGGAAACAATTGTAGCTTGAAAGCTCTGTTGAAGACAAGAAAGATGCCCTCGGGTAGCCCGGTATCGTTTTTTGGGATTCCATTGCTGGCAGTGGATGTTGCTCTGAGTGCTCTCCTGGGGTTCCCTGAAAAGAGATGGGTATTGGACACTAATACACACCTGTTCCAGAAAAGATCTTAATCTCCAAGTACAATCTTAATATTTTAGTCTAATTCGGGGTTTTAAAGAATAGGCTATCTAAGGCATCCATATTGGCTACCTAAAAAAAGGAAGAGTGATGGAGTGGCAGGGCAAATGTGATGTTCAAGAGATTTACTGTCTCTCCTGACAGATACACACCCAGACATCTTTTGCTGGAATTTCCTAAAGAACTCTATAAGGGAATGTATAATTGTCTTCAGTGTTCTGTTAAATCCAAACCTGCTGAAGGAGAAGGACTGTTCTAGATTACTGTTGAAATCTGTTCTCCATTTACAAGGCTGAAATGATTCAGGCTTGCATGATGCTGCAAAGTCCTAACCAGAGATTATTGTGCAAGTCATTGTGTTCTCAAGTGTAAGGGTTCTTGCTGCCTTGAACCCAATACTTCTCCTAAAAAGCGGAGATTGAGCCAGTCCTTTATGTCTTGTCAGTGTTGTAGATTTCAAAAAACAAACAGGGTTTGTTGCTAAACTTCTGATCTAAACTGAGAATCTGGAAGACGTGATGAGTGCCTGAAGAAGAAGAAAAATGTTTTATCTCTACTGTAAGGCAGTTGCAGGTGCTACGCTGTCAGGCACTCTTGGGATAGTCTGTCATTTTCAAGGCCTGAGCTGAACTGAAGATATTTGTAGCTGGCACATCTTTTTTTTTCCTTTTAATCCAAGTTGTGATCCCCTGGCTTTGTGACCATTAGCTGGAATTGTAATTTGTATTTGTAGCTTCAGGAAATTTATGTATCTCTGTTTTAATTCATGCACCTGATCGTCCTGCCAAAGATGTTGGAGGGAAATGTGGAAAATTATTCTGTATGTTAACTCCAATGTTTAATGCCCTGAATCATTATTCACCAAACTGTATTGGAAACCTCAGAGATCTTCTGTGATAGATAATGTTTCTGATAGCTATATCTGGGATGTCAGTTAACGGAAATTTAAAGACAGGATCCAGATGTTTGTCAGTCAGTCCTAATAGCTTTTTTTAATCAGCTTGGACAGACTTCCTCTATCAGAAAGAGAACCTAATGCCCACAGATACAAAAAGTAACATTATTATTTTTGCATCTATTTCAATAACTTTCCTTACACAACAGCAATTTTTAAGGCTGGTGTTTTCAGCCTGTGCCAGTAATTGTCTTAAGATGGTTGCCTAACCTATAGGTTGGCTTAATGCCAAATCCTATTGATAGTAAGTTATTTCTATTTTAACAAAAATAATTTTCAAAATAAGTTGGTTTCTGTCAGGCTGGTTCAACTAGGTATCTCAAATTACAGTAACAGTTATTTGATATCAGTTAACAGCTGCTATTATGAGGGTCACCAGCTTCAAACTTTTTATTGAATATTACCTGACCAAGTCAACTGCTAAGATGAGATTTTTGTGGATGCATGATAAGTGTGCATAAGTGTTCACAATGAATCTGCATCTGGCAGAAGCTGTTGGGGAGGGAAACATCTTGCTAGTTGATTGAGACTCGCAGAATATCTTCATGTTTCCTTTTGCGCTGTCTTAAGGATAAAGAAAATGGAAGAAGTACCCCATGCTTGAACAGACAAGTAGGCTGTCTTGCATCTGAAGAACTGGAACTGTTGCTAAAAAAGAAAATAAATAATTTATTAAGAACTTATTTGTGTGGCAGCTGAAACAAAAAGTTCATCTTGAAGCTGCCAGAGGCTTGCCTTTTGGAGTGGTTACGAGTAGAAGCTGTTGGGAAAAGAGAAAAGGCATCTCAGTTGTGTGTTTCCCAAGGGTCAGGCTATGCATAGATAAGTATTATGTGAATAAAGATTTTAATGACATGAGTTCATTATTTTCTGAAAGAAAATGTTTAATGAGAGGTAACTCATGACATATAATTATTAACCACATTTCCAATGGGGAGTCTACATCCTCAGTATCATCTGACTGGGTTTGCTAAGAACTAAATTTGTATTTTAAACGAGTGTTACAGGTATTGCTTGAGACAAGTTAACAAAGCTGGGACTGCACAGGATCTCCCAACCATGTGGAGTTATTTATATCAACGCTGCTGCTGCTGCTGCTGCTGCTGCTGCTGCTGCTGCTGCTGCTGCTGCTGCTGCTGCCACAGTTCCTTTGTAGAGGGCATTGCTTTGGCCAGCGATAGCTCAGAGGCCAAGTTAATTGTGGCTCCAAAAGACTTGGGCTCTTGCAGGGCCCCTTTAAGGACCACTGATCAATCCAGCACAGACTGTGCGAAAGGTAAATCATTTTGCACCGGCTTGCCTGACACAATTTCACCCTCCTTTCTCTTCATCTGGCCTCAAATACCAAGTAATTTTAATTTGTCTTTTCTGAGTTGTTAAAAAACTGTCCTCTGGATTAGGAATAATCCCAAGATCTTTATATATATCTTTTCCTAGTAAACACCATATTCTCAGCCACCACTTTTCTCCTTCCTAAGTTACTCCTTTTCTAAGTTACTTTGGTTGCAGCTGCTTTTAAAGTGCTTTAACTTTAAGAGAGGACAAACATTTACACTTACTGGGTAAGCACCACTAAGACAAAGCAGCTAAAATCTTGTCTCAGCAGAGTAGATTCACAGAAGACCGTGAGAATCGTAAAGTGAGCTTAATTCACAATTGTCTCTTGAAAACACTAGCAGGTATCTGTGTTGAGCAAGGCAAAGTGCATCCTTCTTGGAACAGTTAAGGCCAGTATGTGGGTCAAGAAGCAACAGTTAGAACTGGACATGGAACAACCGATTGGTTCAAAATTGGGAAAGGAGTATGACAAGGCTGTATATTATCACCCTGCTTATTTAACTTATATGCAGAATACATCATGAGGAATGCCGGGCTGGATGAATCACAAGCCAGAGTTAAGATTGCCGGGAGAAATATCAACAGCCTCAGATATGCAGACGATACCACCCTAATGGCAGAAAGTGAAGAGGAACTAAAGAGCCTCTTGATGAGGGTGAAAGAGGAGAGTGCAAAAGCTGGCTTGAAACTCAACATTAAAAAAACCTCAGATCATGGCATCTGGTCCCATCACTTCCTGGCAAATAGAAGGGGAAGAAATGGAAGCAGTGACAGATTTTATTTTCTTGGGCTCCAAGATCACCGCAGACGGTGACTGCAGCTATGAAATTAAAAGACGCTTGCTCCTTGGGAGGAAAGCTATGGCAAACCTAGACAGCATATTAAAAAGAGAGATCACCTTGCCGAGAAAGGTCCGTATAATTAAAGCTATGGTTTTCCCAGTAGTAATGTATGGCTGTGAGAGTTGGACCATAAGGAAGGCTGAGTGCCGAAGAATTTATGCTTTCGAGCTGTGGTGCTGGAGAAGACTCTCGAGAGTCCCTTGGACTGCAAGGAGGTCAAACCAGTCAATCCTAAAGGAAATCAACCCTGACTGCTCATTGAAAGGACAGATACTGAAGCTGAAGCTCGAATACTTTGGCCACCTAATGCGAAGAAAGGACTCACTGGAAAAGACCCTGATGCTGGGAAAGACTGAAGGCAAAAGGAGAAGGGGACGGCAGAGGATGAGATGGTTAGATAGCATCACCCATGTAATGAACATGAATTTGAATAAACTCCGGGAGACAGTGGAGGACAGGAAGGCCTGGCGTGCTATGGTCCATGAGGTCACGAAGAGTCGGACACGACTTAATGACTGAACAACAACAAAAAAGACACTCCTTTTACAGTTTCCACAATCTGTTTTTAATTCAATATCTTGCAGGGAAAGTAGCCACCGCAGGAGTCCTTAAATTTCAGCCATCTGGGAAGGCGGTGACAATTCTCCTTTCTGATGACATGAGTGGATCAGTTCTTTATGATGACACTTTGTTTACAATTAGCCTTGGGATAGGATTGCATAGAAGTGCATGGTTAATATGCTCTGACTTCATGTCAGTACTATATGTCTTCACGGGTTGCTTCAGTTCCTAAAAGTGCTGTTGCTGGTGAATAATCAAAAGACTTTGGGATTTGAACTTGAAGTTGATGGATATGCTTGAGTCTGGCATAAACGGGCTGTGTGCCCTCTGGCCTCATTTGTCAACAAAGGGTGTGTAACAGTGCAGCACATACCATCAGCCTGTAGCAGAGAGATCAGAAGCACAACGCTTCCATCAACTTTGCTCGCTCTTGTTCCTTCTAATGTTCTGCCTGAACTGTTTCTAAGGCAGTAACTGCTTATAAGAACACTATTGCTTTAAGAACTGTAGCCTTTTCCCTTTGTGCCAGAAATTTTAGATTGTAAGCCGGAGGGAGGAGAGTTCTTGGTTTTTTTTAATTGTTCTGTAAACTGCTTTGGCAGATTTTCAGTATCATCCAGCAGCAAAGTAAGGACTTGCATTCCAGTTATTTTCATGCTGCTTGGAAGAGACTTCCTGTTAATGAACAATTTACTGATAACTGACGAAACAGTAGGTTCCACTAGAAACTGAACTACCTGCATCAGCTAGGATGTGTAGCAAATCTACCGGCTGAAACCATAGTCATGCAAATTACAAGATAAACCTTCAACATGTTTGAACCATGGGCTGAGCTACTGTCCCATTTTTGATGGACAGAGTAATGGAATGACTTTTTGTTTACTGTGTATTTTTGAAAATACGTAGAATGACTACAAGGAAGCAGCAGATAGTTCCAGATAGTGGTTCAAAAATTAGTAATCGATCTGATAGAATTCTACTGCCACAGCTAGTACATGATCCTAAAAGAAAAATGTTTTAAAAAATTAGGCTGATTAGTAGGTGGTAAGACGCCAGGCTTGTTGATCGGAAGATTGCAAGTTCGGAGGTTCGAATCCCTAGCCCTGCGTGCGGAGTGAGCTCCCGCACTAGCTCCAGCTCTTGCCAACCTAGCAATTCGAAAGCATGCAAATGCAAGTAGATGAATAGGTACCACTTCGGTGGGTAGGTAACAGCGTTCCGCGCGTGTCATGCCAGCCACATGACCGTGGAAGCGTCTTCGGACAACGCTGGCTCTTCGGCTAACAAACGGAGATGAGCACCGGCCCCTAGAGTCGGACACGACTGCACAAATGTGCGGGGGGAACCTTTACCTTTACCTTACCTCCACATTTATTCTACTTGTTTTCTATTCTGAGCCTTCGGAGTATTTTAGGATGCAGTTCTATGCATCAGGCACAGACAACTTGCTTTTGGCTTGGTGGAACATTTTGTGTTTAAAATAGATTTCTTTGAAGGCTGAGGGCCACATGGATTGGTGGCATTGTGTCAACAGAATTTTTGCTAACATGGGTAAGATGGTTTGTTGGTGTTCTCTGGGATTGCTTTTATTCCTGCAGATGTTTCATGTTATCTCGGATGGAATTAAATGTCTTCAAGAAGAAAAGCAAGCTCAGAAAGCACCAAGAACCCAAAATGGGAATACACCAGGCTATTTGCGTAGCACGCTCACAGCTGCCAGCACCAGTGCATTTCTTTCGATGTGTATTCCCCAGTGCGTGCCTGCTTACTCTCTTGTAATCCCTTCCTCTCCAATCTCTCTGCAAGGGGGAAAAAGAAAGACAACAGGTCAGGCACATGTACTGACTGTAATGGCGATTATGTGACTGAAGGATGCTGTGAAGATCGTAAATGTGGGCATTGGCTGTAGAGTTATTTTTTCAGCACCATTGTAACTTCAAACGGTTGCTGCACGAGGCAGTCAGTAAGCGAGAACTACCTGTACCGTTTTCCTCTGATGGAATCCTCCTTTTCTCCATTTTGCGCACACAAAGATTAGCAGCATCTAAAACCCAACCGCAACTGTGCATGTGCTAGCCTCTACAGCGCATGCGCTAGCCTTGCATTAACTAAATTTTGGGTTGCATTAAACGCTACCTGGTACCAATTTACAATTCACACTAAATCAAGTATTGCATTATTCGAACTTGCTTTAATCGTGACCTAGCTGTGCAATGATGTGTATGTCTTAATTTTTTTTTTTTAGAAAAATTTCATTTGCTGTTTCTAGCACTTTGCTTCTCTCCCTATCTCTGATTTGCATTTTGAAACATACCATCCATAGTTAACCCATAGCAATCTTGCATCTGTCACACATTATTGACAGGCTTTTTTGTTAAATTGAGCAAGGCCCAAGTCCTACCAGCTTCCTGAGCGTCTGATGGGTCTTTACATTTGAGCTGTTACAGCCAAAGGGTTATTTCAATTTTCCTTGGTTTGGCTTTGGCAAAGTTTCCAAAGCAGAATACCTGCTGCGAATTCCAGGGTTGCATGCTACACTGGGATATAAAATATTCTGGAAAACGTAACAGCAAACCACTTCTGAATATGCCAAGAGAAAACCATGCATGCAATCACCAGGAGTTAAGGTCAACTTAAGGATATCTTTACCTTTAGCCAAGTGCTACTGAACAACAACAAAACAGTATCTCTTAGTTCTGAAGGGATGCTCAGGAAGGTGGGCACCTGAGACAGAACTGAGACTTTACTGGTCCTATGTCATTGCCCATGTTCTCAATTCCTGAGGTAGCTGGGTTAGTCTTGTTGCTGCAGGAGTCTTCTGGACTTGAGAACTACATAAATCTGGAGGCCATCATGTATGAGATAGCTCAGAATTTGTGGCAAATATAGATCTGTTCCATTCAGTACCTAGCAGTCAACATCCTGTTGCATTGCCTTCTGTAATAAGATTTTGTTTCCTCTACCATGTTACCATTTTACCATCTACTGTTACATTGGTTCCACTTTGCATCTCATTACTCCTTTTTAAAACAATTCTCAAAGGAAATATGCCAGACAAGCAGATGTACAGTACAGAGGAATTACAAAGTCGTCATCCTCAGAAGATGAAAGTCATTCATGGATGTCAGGATGCTGATGTCAGCAGGCAACTCCTGCTGGGAACCACTGATTCAGGAGTCTGCCTCTGTAAGCAGGGAGGCTTTTTGTCAATAAAGAGTCTGTCTCTGCTTTATATAAGATATGGGCCCGCCTGCCTTTGAAGATGCTGCTGTTCAAGGATCACAGGTAAGTTGGGCCTCTGTGCACCTGACAGCTGTATTAAGAAGGAGACTGGGTGATTTAGTGGTCTAAAATGGAGTATTTTTCTGAGACAGGTCAAGAGTTTGTGGGACAGATGGAGTTCCTGCACAGCTACTTAGAGATGCCTTTTCAATCCCAAATGGAGGTTGCAATTACAGCTTCTATGGGGCTTCACTTTTTTTTTAATAGTAATTTTATTAAAAATTACAACTACAATGATAAAAAACTAAAGCAAACTAAAAAAAATACAAAATTAGAAGGTGCAGAAAAGAAAAAGAATAGAAAATAAAGAAAAAAATAATACAGTAAAGAAAAAGAAAAATATATAAAGAAATGACCCCCTTCATCACAACAAGTATCAACAATTTTAGTAACTTACCACCTTCTCTTAAAATACAACAAATGATCTCTTTCCATTTCCCATCTCTTATCTATAAACAAATCCTTAAAAACCTCATCATTTCAGTTCTGATCTGCAAAAGTCCATTAAGGGTTACCAGAGATAACATATCCATTTTAACCTTGATCAAATAAACCAACTTTATATTCCTTTCTTTTACTTCTAACAATCTTGATCTTTAGTCCCTTCAAATAATGTTTTAAAACTTGATTTCTCTTCATTTTTTCTTTGTCCCTTCTCACAAAATTCTTCAAAGCTTTAACAAGCCTCTTTTGTAAATCCAATATAGGAAGATTATCCAGGTCACTTTCTTGGTTTGTTATTTGTATACCCCTTTTACTTATTAAGACATCAGCCTGTGTCTTTTGTATGTCCATTGTAGCATCTTTTCCCATATCATTCTAGTAGCCTGTAATTTTTAAATCCACTTTCAGATCAGTCTCAGTCTTGTCCAATAAAACTTGTTCCTCTTCCATAACATCTTTTAAATACAGTCTATCAGTAGAGGCAGGCACTCTTAAAATTAACTTCTGGGTTCATTGTTCAAAAATATCCTTCAATATGTCGAATGTTAAAATATTTTGTTCCATTCTGTATTAGTAAGTCAAATTTAAGTCCTCTTCTCCTTTAATTGTAATCTTTAGTTCCTTCTAGTTCCAAAACAAAGCCAAAACTGAACTATTCCTACAGAAACATTTCAGGGAAGAAGTAGGTTTTAGCAGGTGCCAGACATTTTTTTTCAAAGGCATGAAAATATTTGGTTGAGAGAAATCACTCTTTCCTAATCTACTTGATAACATCATTACTTACCAAACATGACAATAGTTCCAAAAGTTCAATTATTATAGCTCTAGTTGATATAGTACAATATGGTACTACTTTGTAAATATTTGGAAAGCTATTGTGTAAAGAAAATGAGAAGGCTGTATTCTAGGGAAAAATTATCCATCAGGCATTTTCTTTCAATTACTTACATAGGAAAATGCCTTTTGACTAACATACTGTAAAGAGCATATGGTTTACGGAAATGCAGTGAAACACACTGAAACAGGAGATACCTCAAAACCAATTAGGCTTCTGAGTCCTGTAACTATTCATATGTTTAACCTAGAGGCTTGGGGATCAGGGAAGAATGGATTGGACAAGTCCAATTTCATAGTTCACAAGTTCACTTTAGGAAAGTATTTGTTATGCTTAATGATCTGAATTTAAGTGCATTTTCTATAACCTGATGCCTGTCAGATTGTAACTTTCATAATTCTGGGAACAGCAGTCCAACACATCTGGCAGAACCAGATTGAAAAAGGCTGGTTTAGCTTCTTGGATTAAATAGTTTGGGCCTAGGAAAATAGGAACTTGTGATACAAAAGGATCTACCAACATCTATAGAGGTGAAAATAAAAGTAGAATGGGCTAAATAAAATGACTTGATTTCTCATTCTGCTGCTTTACTTCCATCAAAATGTATCCATGAGCCAACTTTTGCATATTAAACTTGGGATGGGAAAATGCTAGTGTGTGTGTGTGTGTGTATAGTTATAAAGTCTAATGCAGAGCTTTCCAAACTTTTCATGTTGGTGACACACTTTTTAGACATGCATCATTTCGCGACACTCTTACGGCAGGGCACAAGGCAGGCACTAGGACCTGCACGGAATCCTGGCAGGGCTCAGAGGCAGCAGCAGCCGCGACACACCCAGACACTGCAGCCAACACACTAACGTGTCCCGACACACAGTTTGGAAAGCTCTGGTCTAATGTATTTTGTTCTTTCAAAGATTTAAAATTAGAGCCCTCATCTCCCTCCTGTATGAGCGTTCCGCGGCTGAGCAAACAGCAGCTGCCTGTGGGGAGGGGGTGTTCTCTATCCGAGAGGAGGAAAGCTCCAGAAGCTGCTGACTCTGTCTCAGCCTGTAGGTCCCACTCTAGGGGGTCAAACCTGTCGGATAGATGAAGTGGGTTGGTATTACTTACAGGAGAGGCTTGCTTGCTTATGACATATCTATCAACTTTCTGTTGTTTCAGAGGCTTACATGAAGGCTGTGTTGCAGAAGGTGTCCACTGTCTCTTCTTCTTTTTCCCCATGACACCAATGCAAATGTATTTTCTGTAAAAAAGACTGACCCAATAGTAGTAGTAGTAGTAATAGTAATAATAATAATAATAATAATAATAATAATAATAAAAAGTAAAATAGTAAAAGATGATTGTTAAGAAAAAAATCAAGTGATCTAAAAATAAACGGTGAACTAAAATATAGGTAGAATAAAAGGTTTTTAGAAGGAGCTTGTTATAAGGATTGTAACCATGTTGCCATCTTAAATCCCTCCCATCCATCCCTCCATCCATCCCACACACAAACACACACAATTTAGCTGGCACCAACAAATGTCATGGTGTTGACAGTGCTATTAGATACAACTGTCACATATATATATATATATATATATATATATATATATATATATATATATAAAAAAAACTTAAGTGGTTATAATCTTACAATAAAGCAAATCTTAGAAGATCTCTCTGTTCTCACATGAAATCTCACGCGATTTGGGCTACTTTTAATTTATTGTTTTTATTTTTACTTTTGCGCCTGCAGTTTCGTGCAAAATAATGCGATGTCTAGCTGTGTGACACTAGCTCTCTGTTATACACTCCCATGGAGGGTATGGAATACGCTACCTACAGAGTTCAGCAGCCTAGTTTTTTTAAAAGTCTCTTAAAACACATTTCTTAAAAACTAGAGGATGTTAACTGCTGAATTTAATTGTAAATGACTAATTCTACTTGCTTTTTTTGTTTGTTTCCTTGCTATTTAATTCTTTTAATATATAATTTTTTTATTATACATTTCTGAGAGACTTAAAATCAGAACAAGTCTGGTGGCACCTTTTCGACCAACATATTTTATTAAAAGGTGTAAGTTTTCATGAGCTGCAGCTCCCTTTCATCAGATAAGAGACTTAGAAATTGGTGATATATCAAGTTAAATAAGTGAGCATACTGTATTTACCTTACAGGATTTTTCCTCCCCCTATATAATTACCTGTTGGAGGGTAAGGCACTCATTTTACATTTGCTGATAAGAACAGAAGCTGTTGAAAATAAAGGACTGAGTAAGACTGTTGCAGAAATCACAACTACATAGCCTGGATGCCTCTGAAAGTTAGCTGGTAACTTGGAGAAGCTGTTTACCTGGTAAATCAACCCTTTGGTAATGCCTAAACCAAGTTTCTCTCTTTTTCTTCCGTGCATCATCATGCAGTCTTGTTTTTCTTTATTATGTCTGCGGGAGGGAGGGGAACATGTGTGTGTATTTGTACTTGCCTACTTGTGTGAGTCTGAAACACCTCCATCTCCCACAGCTCCTGAGCAAAGAATGTCTGTTTCCACTGCTTAGAGAAAGACTGGCATGATGGCTGCATCGAATACTCAAATCTTCTTTTTCAGGCTGTTTTTCTTCTTCCAGAAACACCACCATACGCTGGTGAAAGCTGCTTGAGTACTACTAATTCTTGTATCCCTATTAGTAGATGTCACAACTATTGATGCAGAAATCAAAGAACCTAGGTTATAGCTTTCCAAACTGTGTGTTGCGACACTTTAGTGTGTTGCGACACACAGTTTAGTGTGTTGCAAAGCTGCGGCAAGGGGGCGCGTGTGGCGGCAGCGTGGGGGCGCGTGTGGCGGCAGTGTGCATGGTGGCGGCAGCAGCGCGCCATCAGCGCTTCCGCGTTTTAGCGAGGCTGCCACCGCTGTCGCCGTGCATGCCACCGCACGCCCCCCGCACCGCCGCCGTTGGTGTGTCGCCAACGGCGGCACTTTGGAAAGCACTGACCTAGGTACTTGAACTCATCTATCTGCTCAACTGGCTCACCTCTAAGGGCAAGGTTAATCTATGTGCCATCAGTTGACACGGCCTTGATCTTTTTTGCATTTATCCATAATCCAACTTCCTTTGCTGTGCTTTTAGTTCTGAATTCTCTATGAAAACAGTATCATCAGCCTATGCTGCATTTCTGAACTTGAACTCCTCCACACAACAATGAATTCCTATACTCCCAGACTTTTCTTCATTATCCAACCTATCGCCACACTGAACAATAATGGTGAGAGTAGACACTCTTTTCTCACTTGTGCTTTGACTGTGAAGGGACTGATTCTGTCATCATGCACTTTAATCCTGCCATCATAAAAGGCAGCAATGAACTCAGATGATTTTGCTGGGTATGCTGATCACAAAGAGCTTTCTACGTGGACTCCTGGCAAACACGGTCAGAGGCACTCTTGAAATCAGTCAAGACAGCAATAGTTTGTTTTCCTTAACCTTTACACTCAATTACTTGCCTGACAGTGAAAATATGATCCATGCCACTATGGCCCAGTCTAAAGCCACACTGCTCTTCCTGGATGGAGGATTCTGTAATTGGCTCTAGATGTGCTTGATAACCTGCACAAGGACATTTCCAACTACTATACAGACAGGGGGCTGATTCTGTGATAGTTTTCACACTGTCTTACAGTATTACCCTTTTTAAACGTGGGCACAATAGCAAATTTTCATTCTGCTTTCCATGCCACTGAGAACAGTCTATGAATATAATCAACTCCTATAGAACCCCCCCCCCTGCCTTCAGCAACTCCACAATGACTTGGTCAGTCTTGCAGCTTTATTATTGCTACAGAAACCTCTGTTTTGCTTGGCTTGGCTTCACATACAATATTGGGGGAGGGGGGGCTGGATTATCTAGTTCCGATCTAATACTGCTGGTGAGTCACAATTTAAAAATAAATCAAAATGGTGTTTCCAGCATTGTAGCACTTTGTTGTTGTTTCAGCAACTTGACTTGTTGCAGTACTGATGGTTGGGCTGGGGCAGCTGTGCTTGCCTGAAAGGGCTTCCAGGGTTGAATAGACTGTCTATTCACCACCACACCCATCTGATGCCTCCACCGATCCTAAAAGATCTCCTTTACACTTTTCAGCTTTTTGTCAATTTGTTTTGTCAGCTCTTTCGCCTTTGCTGGATTTGCAAGCTTAACTGCATTTTTTCTTGTGTCCATGATATCATCATTTATCCATTTTTGGCAGTTTTTTCTCCACGTGAGGGCAGCTAGTTTTTGTCACCATGTTGATGGTGCTCCAACTTCAGACCAGTGACTCAAAGTTGAACCTTCTTAATAGCTGTCCATGGTCTCTGAAATGCATTCCAGAACTGAATGAAACTAATTATTGCAACTAGTTTCAGTAAACCAATCCTCGCATTTACAACCATCACAGCATCCCATGGTCACAAGATCATCATTCAGGTGCTTTGCAACCTGCTTCTGACAAGCAGAGTTAATGGAGAAGGTGGAAGTAAAATCACAAGTTGCAGTCACATGATGCTTTGCTTAAAAACAGAAGGGGAAGTAAGGTCTTAAGCCCATCACAGTCACATGATTTCCCCTTAGTGACCATGGCACTTAGCGTCGGAGGTGCCGGTCCCAATTGTGGTCACTAAGTGAGGACTACCTAATAGAACAAAAAGCAAAAAAAAGCTATAACCACTTTTTCCTCTAAAAATTACCTTTATCTATGCCAAGTCTGACTAGATTCCTCCATTAAAATGAAACGGCTCTTTTACTAAAACATTTCCTCTTAACTACGTTTCTCTGTGCTCTGGACAGATTTCTTTCATCAAATAATTCATTACTGTACTTGATTGTGCAAATGCACTAATTAATTGAAATGTACTTCTCGACCCTACATTTGAGAGAACAGAGTAATAATGATTCATATCATTCATTGGCGATCACTCGTAGCCGAGTAAGATTGTCTTCCAAAGGTAAAATTTTAACGGTGGATCCGTAAGTGGCTATAAAGGCCAATTCTGGATCCGCACAACCTCCCACAATGAGGGCATAGGTTTCCGGGTGGGAGACGGTCATGATGAGGGTTTGCCTGACGTGCCTTCCTTTTAGCTCTTTTCTCCTTTTCGCCCTTCTGTTGTATTTGTTTAAGTGCCGTTCCTTCGCTTTCCCAGCGAGCTGGCAAAGAAAGGAGAAGAACCTCGAGGCGTGCAAGGAATGGGCGGAACCAGCCTCGACAACCCGTTTGCGGGAAATTCGGGGCGGTGCTGCAAGCATAGACGAGGCGGGGCTAGGAGGAGCTACCGACGTCCCTGGAGGACCGGAGGTGGGAAGAGTGGGAGAGAGGGAGTCGTTCTGTCCTTTCCCCCAAGCTCGGTGGTTAAGATGGCGGCTGCGGGGGTTGAGGGGGCGAGTCCGTGACGGCCTGTCCGAAGAACGGCGGTGAGGGAGAAGGAGGCAGAGCAGCTCTGGGAAGCGCCGGGCGCGGCTCCTAAAGCGGGGTAGGGGGCGGCATGTGAACAGGAGGAGGAGGCGGAGGGTTCTGGCGGGGGCCCAGAACGGGAGGAGAGCGGGGATGGGCCAGCAGGTGGGCCGCGTCGGCGAGCCGGGTGCCGCTGCGCTTCAACATCAGCCGCCGCCGCCGCAGCAGCTGCCTCTTTCCCAGCCACAGACCCAACCCAGGGGGCTTCGGGGGAGTAATAGCAGCGGGAGTAGGCCTGCCAGCCGGAGGCGAGAAGCGGCTGCTCCGCGAGCTGCCGAAAGCGGCTTTAATATCTTCACCCAGCACGGTAAGGTGGGAAGAGGGCTGGGGCGGGGAGGAAGGAAGGAGGGAGGGAAAGTGAGAGAGTGGATTGCGGCAGATGCTGGAGGCGAGTGGGTGTGGCACAAAAGCGGAGGCTGGGATGGGGTGGGGGTCCTGTCTTTAGGAGCCCTATTGAGGCAGGGCTGGTGTCTCTTCCCCTCGCCTTAAAAACGTGACGAACTCTTTTTCGACAGTAGACAAAGGTTTGCTTCATCTGCTGTGTTGCCTCCAACAGCGGCCGGCTAGAACCCTTTGGGAAGCGCCCAAGTAGGTAGCAGCCTTCCCTTGTTGTGCCTTCTCAGTATCTGATATTAATAGGTAAATCGTAGGTTTGGGGATTCCAATTTAGGCGTATAGGTGACAATAGCAGCTACTTTCAGTGAAGCATATTGTGTTTGTTCAAAGCCCTATTTTTTCAGTTCAGTGGTTAATATTTAAGAAACAGCTTCATGCATTTCATTAAGGGGTTTCAGTATATGAAAGTGCATGTTCCCCATAAATGGGTTGCTTTTCTAAGTGTCAGAGGACATTCTTACTGTAACACACAACATGGCTACCCCTTCAGGATATGAAACGTGTGTAGTATTTCTCAGAAGCATAACTTGACTTTGGCTGACTTTCCAGGTGTATATACTTATAATTGTACTAAGTCTATGTTAGCAGCGTATGGTACTGTACAGGCTTACAACCCTTTGGGTGATGTTTGTTAATGGTTGTACTCACAGGATTTTTAGACCTTCCCAACAAACAGTGCTTTGTTTGCAGTCTGAATGTAGTCTACATGAGATCCTTGCTTTATGAATATTGCTTTCCCTGTTTGTTAATATCTGTGGTCACAATGAAATTGAAGTGGTATCCTTGCTCACCTGTCTCCTCCTCTTCATTGATATCCTATCAGCTTTTTCTTTTCTGTCACAGGGTCCCATTTAAAATGCTTTTAATATATTAATGATGTTGGTAAGATATGTGGCACAAAGTGCAGTAATAAGAGTTTTCCTATCATATAGCCCAGAAAGTGCCCCAGAGGTTCTTTTATTTTTTATCCAGTTTTGTGAGTCATTGTTTATCATTATTCCTTTTTGCATTCTTTGGATGTATTGCACTGATATCTCTACTCTTCTTAGGTTAACAGTCTGTTTCATAATGACTTTTACTGGCATTGATGAGGACAGAAGAGAAATTAGAGTTTGTGCTCTCTTGGGAGAAAGTTAGCATCTCATCTCTAACTGGGAGGCTGTGCGGTTAGGAAGGTGGGAGATCCAATGCTATTAGACCTTATTGGTACAGCAAGGTAAGAGAACATGAATGGTTTCTTCTGTCACTCTTGTTCTCTTACGGTGTTGTGATAGACATTATGTAACATAACAGAACTGTGCAATATTGTGTTCTAGGGTCATATACAACTTTACTGTGGTTGGAAGTCCATGTGGCTTTTATAAAGGTAAAGGTTTCCCCTGCACAGTCGTGTCCGACTCTAGGGGCTGGTGCTCATCTCCGTTTGTTAGCTGAAGAGCCAGCGTTGTCCAAAGACGCTTCCGCAGTCGTGTGGCCGGCGTCACACGCGCGGAACGCTGTTACCTACCCACCGAAGTGGTACCTATTAATCTACTTGCATTTGCATGCTTTCGAATTGCTAGGTTGGCAAGAGCTGGGGCGAGTGCGGGAGCTCACTCCGTCACGCGGGGCTAGGGATTTGAACCTCCGAACTTGCGATCGACAAGCCTGGCGTCTTACCCCCTGAGCCATCGTGCCATATATATATATATATATATATATATATATACACACACACACACACACACACACACACACACACATATACATATATACATATATACATATATACATATATACATACACACACACACACACACACACATACATACAGTGGGGCGAAAAAGTATTTAGTCAGCCACCAATTGTGCAAGTTCTCCCACTTAAAAAGATGAGAGAGGCCTGTAATTGACATCGTAGGTAGACCTCAACTATGAGAGACAAAATGAGAAAACAAATCCAGACAATCACATTGTCTGATTCGGAAAGAATTTATTTGCAAATTATGGTGGAAAATAAGTATTTGGTCAATATCAAAAGTTCATCTCAATACTTTGTTATATATCCTTTGTTGGCAATGACAGAGGTCAAACGTTTTCTGTAAGTCTTCACAAGGTTGGCACACACTGTTGCTGGTATGTTGGTCCATTCCTCCATGCAGATCTCCTCTAGAGCAGTGATGTTTTGGGGCTGTCGCTGGGCAACACGGACTTTCAACTCCCTCCAAAGGTTTTCTATGGGGTTGAGATCTGGAGACTGGCTAGGCCACTCCAGGACCTTGAAATGCTTCTTACGAAGCCACTCCTTCGTTGCCCTGGCGGTGTGTTTGGGATCATTGTCATGCTGAAAGACCCAGCCACGTTTCATCTTCAATGCCCTTGCTGATGGAAGGAGGTTTGCACTCAAAATCTCACGATACATGGCCCCATTCATTCTTTCCTGTACACGGATCAGTCGTCCTGGTCCCTTTGCAGAGAAACAGCCCCAAAGCATGATGTTGCCACCCCCATGCTTCACAGTAGGTATGGTGTTCTTTGGATGCAACTCAACATTCTCTCTCCTCCAAACACGACGAGTTGTGTTTCTACCAAACAGTTCTACTTTGGTTTCATCTGACCATATGACATTCTCCCAATCCTCTTCTGGATCATCCAAATGCTCTCTAACAAACTTCAGACGGGCCCGGACATGTACTGGCTTAAGCAGGGGGACACATCTGGCACTGCAGGATCTGAGTCCCTGGCGGCGTAGTGTGTTACTGATGGTAGCCTTTGTTACGTTGGTCCCAGCTCTCTGCAGGTCATTCACTAGGTCCCCCCGTGTGGTTCTGGGATTTTTGCTCACCGTTCTTGTGATCATTTTGACCCCACGGGGTGAGATCTTGCGTGGAGCCCCAGATCGAGGGAGATTATCAGTGGTCTTGTATGTCTTCCATTTTCTAATTATTGCTCCCACAGTTGATTTCTTCACACCAAGCTGCTTGCCTATTGCAGATTCAGTCTTCCCAGCCTGGTGCAGGTCTACAATTTTGTTTCTGGTGTCCTTCGACAGCTCTTTGGTCTTCACCATAGTGGAGTTTGGAGTGTGACTGTTTGAGGTTGTGGACAGGTGTCTTTTATACTGATAACAAGTTCAAACAGGTGGCATTCATACAGGTAATGAGCGGAGGACAGAGGAGCCTCTTAAAGAAGAAGTTACAGGTCTGTGAGAGCCAGAAATCTTGCTTGTTTGTAGGTGACCAAATACTTATTTTCCACCATAATTTGCAAATAAATTCTTTCCAAATCAGACAATGTGATTGTTTGGATTTGTTTTCTCATTTTGTCTCTCATAGTTGAGGTCTGTGATGTCAATTACAGGCCTCTCTCATCTTTTTAAGTGGGAGAACTTGCACAATTGGTGGCTGACTAAATACTTTTTCGCCCCACTGTATATATATGACTTTTATTGCATTTTAAATTGTTTTATTGTGAACCGCCCCCAGGGTCCCTCCTCGTGGGGGAGATGGGCGGTGATATAAATGTGATGAATAAATAAATAAATATATACCCCCTGAGCCATCGTGCCCCTATAAAGCCCAAATAGGCACCTATCACCAACATATTAGTTATATGGTATCCTGTGTCTGATCTAGAACTGGCCAGATAGTATTTATTCAGCTAAATATCACAGGGTGATTTGCAATCCTGTATGGCATTTGATAATTTGAAGTAGTTATTCTGTACCTGTTATGCATTTTGCTGTCTTCGTTGTAATTTGAGATTCTAGGAATGATGCTTATTCATGTTCAGCTTGAAGACAAAGGGAAATGATATGAGCGTATATATTTGCTGCAGGCAGATAGAGAAGTTTTCAAATTTACAACAGTGGCTTTTAAGCTTTCTGCCTTCAGAAAACCCATTTTCCTAGACTATTTGAGCTGTGGAATCTCAATTGTACAACTTGTTCTAGGAAATGCATTATGTATGTGTGATGTGCTAGTCAGTTATACTTGTTCCTTGATTACTCTTTTCTTTTTATATGAAAAGAGAATAGACAGGTCACTCCCCTGTGGATATACATTGTAGGAAAAAATGAGCATTAATGAGAAAGTTTTAAGGTACCCATGTTTTCTAGAAAATTAATAGACAAGGTAATTGGTAGGTGGCAGGTCCAGTGGTATTTAATCTTACTGGTGCATCAAGGGAAGAAAAATGAATGGTTTCTTCTGCATTCTTGTTCTTTTATGGCAGCCTTTCTCAACCTTTTGATCCTGGAGGAACCCTTGAAATATTTTTCAGGCCTTGAGGAACCCCTGCACATTCAGGCTCAAATATAGACCACAAGTTACAAAATTATTGTATTCATTTCATGGGTAGGCCTGTATATATGCATTAACAGTGTTCTTAAACTAAAAATAAAGAATGAAACTTACCTCTTTAATGTGAAGTTGCCCAAATTTGAAATAATTTTTTAAATAAATTGTGATCTCCCAGGGAACCCCTAGTGACCTCTCGTGGAACCCTAGGGTGCCACGGAACCCTGGTTGAGAAACCCTGGTTTAGATTCTGATAGGTAATAGGGGTGGCAGATATGGAGGGCAAAAGGGAGGGAGTCTTTAAAATGTCCAGGAGGACTCTGGGAAGAAGAAGGTTGGAAGTGGAGGTCTTGGCTGGCAGCTCAAATGGTTAACATGGACACAGCTGTAGTGGCTGTTGAAGATAAATTGTTGGTTTCAGTCCAGAAAAAGGTGACCAGGGATCCTAAAATAGATTAGGCAGTGTTTGCACTGCTGAATGCTTGTTAGTTCATAGGTGATCTGAAGTCTACAGAGTGTTCAAGTGCACAATCCTGGGAAAAATGCTGAAGAGGAAGAGGACCAGTGTAGGACCTTCCTTGGTGAGGCTGAAATGATTGAAGATGAGATCACCAAAGGATCACTAGCTAGATCATAGCTGTCCAAACTGTGTGTCACGACACTTTAGTGTGTCGTGACAAAACCCGGAAGTGGTGATGGTGCGTTGCTGCCGCCCCTGCGATGGCGGTGGCGGCAGTGGCACGCCATCAGCACTTCTGGGTTTTAGAGTAAAACATGAGGCCGCCGCCATTGGTATGTCGCCAACAGCAGGAGTTTTGAAAGCACTGAGCTAGATCAAGGCCAGCTGCTAGCTGGTCTGACTGAACCAGAGAAAGAGGAAATCTTGCCACTAATACTTGTAAACCCTTATATAACTCTCAGATTAGGCAGGGTAAATACTGGTAGATTTAGAATAGAGCACACATGTATTAAACTTATATAATAAATTGCACACAGGTACATGCCTAAGCTTCGAAAGCATGCAAGTGCAAGTAGATGAATAGGTACCACTTCGGTGGGTAGGTAACAGCGTTCCGCGCGTGTCATGCGGCCACATGACCGTGGAAGAGTCTTCGGACAACGCTGGCTCTTCGGCTAACAAACGGAGATGAGCACCGGCCCCTAGAGTCGGACACGACTGCACAAATGTGCGGGGGGAACCTTTACCTTTACCTTTTACATGCCTAAGCTGCCTAGGTTGACTAGAACTGAAAGTTGGAGTTCAGAAAAAATGCTCTCACTTGTACTTTTTATACATTGTTATATCTGCACAAGGGGAGGGACAACCTGTCCACATGAACATGCAGAGCAGTCAGAAGCTGTAATTCATACTTGCAAAGCTTAACTGGATATGAAACTATTTCTGCTATGTAGCTTATCAGTAGTTTGAATAATAAGAGAAAAAAAAACTGGAATGTTGTTTTGCACTGTTCTTAAAATCAAATCCTTCAAACCCTTAAACGTACCCCATGACAGAGTGCAATGTACTCTACCTTAAGCTCCTAACTGAAAGGCAGAATATAACTCGAAATAGTGACTAACTAACTAAATAAATAAATAAAGTAAGCCATAAATTTGCAGTGGATAGAGGGAAGCTTATTATTAAGTCTGCTATTGCTGCAAGAATAGACCACAGCATCACTTTAGAGACACCCTGGCTCTCTGGAAGTGACCCTTCAGCTTAGTTACAACTTGGCTGAATCTAATTAATACTTTAGAGATGAGATTTTTTTCACTTGGGAAAACCTTGTTATAATGAACGCTACCCATGCTGTGTTTTTGCATTTAAACAGCTTTAATTGTATTAGGCAGCAGTCCAAACCTTGAGCATACAAGCTGTGGCAGGAAAATTAGTCTTTGCTCTGCTTGGTTTGGCCATTTCCTTTATTCTGTTGCTTTTCTGGAACTGTTCTCACAACTTCCCTTATTTTTCATTTTTTGATACTCATGACCCTAGAATTCTTCTTATAGATAGCAGTGCACTTAACTTAATGCTAGCATAATTTGAGATTATGTATTTTTATAGGCTTATGTTGCTGATGTTTTGGATATATAGGTCAGTGTTTCATTGCTGCACACTTTAGTAACAACTGAAAAATACCCTGTATCAATGTAATACAAATGTTTGAGCTCCTCCTTCCCATATCATTCCCACCCCCCCAAAAGGGAAAAGACTAGAAGTGAAAACAGGGATTTTGGGCAGCTGCATTTGAAATTATTCTTGAATGGTATATTATTCAGTATTATATCTATGGCCACATAAAGTTAGAAGGCTCAAGTCCTTATACTATTAGTATAGCAGACAATTTCTGGAGAAGCCAGAAGTTTCATACCATCAATAGCTACTGTTGTGTATTCTCTGCACCTGAATATACGTGCTCACATTTGAGCATTTGCAGTCTGATAAAGGGCGCTTGCCCTTTGGAAAGTGATCCCACCCTGAAATCCATGTGGATCCCACCTTGTTGGCATTCTGTAAAGCCTTGAAGAACTGGTTGTTCTCCTAGGCCTTGGGTTGAGATGGATGGGACCCCTTTTTGGGTGTGCTTGTTATTTTTATTTATGTCTATTTATAGTGACCAGATCCTATCTTGTTTGGGTTTACATTCAATTCTTATGGTAATATATTGTGAGCTGCCCAGAGTCAGTTGGAGTTAAGCGGCTCGTAAATTGAATTAAATAAATAAGGTAACTCATTGAAGTAGTTCCCAGCAGAAGTCTCTTGAGTTTTCCAGTGAATGTGTGCTCTTTTGCATCTAAACTTTAAGTTGCCTGTCAAACCTGAAGATCACACTGTAGTTTCTGAAAGGCAAATTATTGGACAGCTTTTTTCTCTGCTGCATTCTGTTACCCAGATGTTTCTTGTATATTCTCATAGCCAACAATACATACGCTTGGCTTCTTTTTGTAAATGAATTCACAGTTCTTGTCTTATACTCTCACAGATAATTCACTAGTGCAAACAGTTTAACAGAAATCAGTGTTCATATTAGAAGAATTGTCTCTATCAATTATTATCCATCAACATTTGCAGACAGATCACAGATGTCTTGATTCCATCTCCATCTTTGGATGATCCAGGTCAGCAAGATGTGACAAATTCTCATTTATTTTGTATGCATCCTTTGCTTTTAGTACCAAAAATTAAGTGTGGTTTCAACATTTTTAGGCAGTGTCCCATTCAGGTAGCTTACTGTGACGATCCACTCCTTTGATATTAATTTAGAAACTCTCAGCACAAGCCACGGTAGGATATGAAAAAGTTCTTTAATTAATACAAGTGAATAGAATCGATGCAAAGAGCAGATTGAGCAAAAGCGCGTGCAATCACCACTTTAAACATGCCAGGTTTCATCTATTCCAACCCTTCCCCTTCTGAGTCAATTCCCATAACCCTAAACTGCCAGTCCTTTGATGATTCCAGCTGAACGACCTTGGGGTCTGGTTCCCATCTCCCCTCCGCTACATTCCAATGCCTGCATACCATGTCTATCTCTGACAGCTCTTCTACTGTCCTGCAAGCATGCTAATTAATTCCTGATCATCTATCTAATAACTACACATCCCATCTATCTACTAACTACAAACCCCATCTATCTCTGGCAGGGTGGCATCCTAAAGTAGGATGGCAGGATGGCATCCTGACACAATTTAGAATTGCTCAGGCTCTGGGATGGAAATGAGTTTCATAAATTGATATCCATCACAAGGTCTGCCAAATCTTGCCTGTTAATTTTAGGACCCCACAGTTCTCTGAGTCCTATTTCTGTCTGCTTGTCTCGTCTCATTTTGTGTCAGAAATGCAGGAAATAAAAAAGAGAAAAATATTAATTAAAAGTTAAAAAGTTAAAACATTTAAGAAAAATATAAAATTTATATAACTCTAGCCCAAGGGTCGGAAATGGCGGCTCGCGAGCCACATGCGGCTCTTTGGCCCCTTGAGTGTGGCTCTTCCGCAGCTGAACTCACCCCCGCCCCTTCCACGCGATTGGATCCCGCCCCCAAACTCTTACGCTCTTACGCGCGCTCTCGCTCTCCAAGGCTGGGGCCACCCGCAGCCGCCCACACCTCGCGCACAGCCCGCGGGGCTCTCTGCCGCTCCCTTCGACGGAGGAGGGACCGGCGTGCCTTGGGAGCTGCTGCTGGCGGCATGTCTGGGCGAGGCGCGCGGGCGGAGCTGCCCGTTTTGGCACTTGGGCGCTCCCGAGCCTCTTCCCTTCTCCCTCGCCACGTTCGGGCGTTGAGGCCAGGCAAAGCCGGGCGGTCGCGCAGGGGCGAGGCGAGGAGTCCCGCTACTCCGCCTACCGCCACATCCGTCCATTCCCGGCCTCGTGGATCCCTTCGAGGGGCCGCGGGGCTTCCCCGCTTTCCTCACAAGGAGGCCTTGACGGCGCACCCTCCCGCCCCATCAATCCCCCCACCCCGCCGTTCGGCGTCCTCTCCCCCCGCTAACCCAAGCCCTGCGGTGGCCGGGGGACCCGACCCAGGCTCCGTTCCGGTGGGGCGACTGTAGTGACCGGAGGCGGCCAAGGGGAGAGCAGGCAGCTTCGGAAGGGGGAAAGGAAGAATGGAAAGGCTGAAAGGATGTGGCAGGAACGGCCCTGGAAAGCGGGGCCTGCGGACCGCCACCTTTGGGGAGGAGGGTCCAGCCGGCGAGCAATGGCGGCACCAGAGTTCGCCGGAGCGGCTGGCGCGCTGGCTGGCCGAGGCATCCAGGCGCTGGGCAAGGGCGCGGGCCCGGGACGCGAGCAACCCGCCTTGGCGCTCCTGGAGAAGTGGCCGCGGGAGGCCCGCCGGGTGCACCCTCCCGCCCCATCAATCCCCCCACCCCGCCGTTCGGCGTCCTCTCCCCCCGCTAACCCAAGCCCTGCAGCGGCAGATACTCCACAGCGCGGTTGGGGTTTTCGGAACCGGGTACCCCGGGGCCACCCCCCGCTCCCCCGTCCATGGAGAGCGAGAGGAAAAGGGGCGCTCGGGCGCTTTGCGCTGCGCCCGGCGCCTTCGGCTCCCGATTGCTGCAAAGGGCACCACCCCACGCCAGCTACAGACCCGACCCGCGGCCCGCAGAGGGCTGCAGGGCTACGGCCACCATCCTGCCTGCGGGAGTCCGAGCAGGAGAGCAGGGGGAGGGGGAGGGGGAGGAGTCGTCGCCGCTTTTACTGCTGCTGCCGCCTGCCTGCCTGCCTGCCTGCTCCAGCCCCGAGCGAGCCGCCCGCTCCTTCGGCTCCTGCCTTCGCTGCAGAGGCACTGCGCACTACGAGCGCACCGCCCGGCAAGCCCCGGGCGAGCCTCAGCCCAGCGGGAGGGGGCAGAACGCAGAGGGAAGGGAGACGGCAGAGAGGGCAAGGAGCGTGAGGCCTGCTGAGCTTTTGCCGGCGGACCCGCGCTGTGGCGAGCTCTCCTCTCCCCCCGCTAACTCGAGCCCTGCGGCGGCCGGGGGAAGCCGAGCCAGGCGGGGGTGCAGCGGGGCCCAGCGGCGCGCTGCGGGCGAAGAGCCGCCTGCTCTCCCCTTGGCCGCCTCCGGTCGCTACAGTCGCCCCGCCGGAACGGAGCCTGGCTTGGCTCCCCCGGCCACCGCAGGGCTCGGGTTAGCGGGGGGAGAGGACGCGGAACGGCGGGGTGGGGGGATTGATGGGGCAGGAGGGTGCACCCGACGGGACCGCAGGGACCCTCCGGAGAGGCGGCTTGAAAGCGGTTTCGGGGTGGTTGTTTTTTAAGCGGGCCTATGCGGTGGCTGCTTTTCTCTCCCCACAGACAGCGCGGGCGGGCGGGTCCTCTGGAAGGAGGCCGGCCGGAGTTCTGCTTGCAGCGGACGAGTTGCTGCTGGGCCGAGCAGATGCTTTTGAGACCTAACGGCGGGGTTACATCGGGACCGAGTCCGGCCTATCCCCGGTCTGTGTCGCGTTAATGCCGCCCCCTTTCCCACCTGGGAGGCCAGCTTGCAGCGCAAACGGCAATCGCTTACTGAGCGAGTGCATTTTAAAATCTGCTTAACCCCCTTCCCCCTGCCCGCACTTCTCCCTCTTTGAAAAAGGAAGGCCGGAAAAGCGCAGTTTCAGTCTTGCGTTAAAGGGAGAAGCTGCCCTTAATGACAGAAGGCCATTCAAGTTGGAGAAACCTCGCGGGATGGGCGGAATCGCTACACACAAGCCACACGCCCCATTTCGTTCCTCCTTCCCTATTGCTTAATTGCCAGGCGCTCCTCCCCTGGAAACCCAGAGGAGGTGGGAGAAAGGCCGCTTCACACAACTCGCCAATCCGGGAAGTCCAAGTGTACACCCAAGGAGATCTGGAGGGTTTCCGGGGGAGCGGGGGACAGGCAGGGCAAGAAGCCAGAGCCTTGGGGTTGCCCAAGCGCCCTCCTCTTCCCTGTGGAACCGCCCTCCTTTTAAAACATGGCAGGAGTGCCCTTGATCACGTGCAAAGTATTTTTTCTGCTTCTAAGCGGCCGCGGGAGGCCCGCTGGGTGCACCCTCCCGCCCCATCAATCCCCCCACCCTGCCGTTCGGCGTTCTCTCCCCCCGCTAACCCGAGCCCTGCGGTGGCCGGGGGAGCCAAGCCAGGCTCCGTTCCGGTGGGGCGACTGTAGCGACCGGAGGCGGCCAAGGGGAGAGCAGGCGGCTCTTCGCCCGCAGCGCGCCGCTGGGCCCCGCTGCACCCCCGCCTGGCTCGGCTTCCCCCGGCCGCCGCAGGGCTCGAGTTAGCGGGGGGAGAGGAGAGCTCGCCACAGCGCGGGTCCGCCGGCAAAAGCTCAGCAGGCCTCACGCTCCTTGCCCTCTCTGCCGTCTCCCTTCCCTCTGCGTTCTGCCCCCTCCCGCTGGGCTGAGGCTCGCCCGGGGCTTGCCGGGCGGTGCGCTCGTAGTGCGCAGTGCCTCTGCAGTGAAGGCAGGAGCCGAAGGAGCGGGCGGCTCGCTCGGGGCTGGAGCAGGCAGGCAGGCAGGCGGCAGCAGCAGTAAAAGCGGCGACGACTCCTCCCCCTCCCCCTCTTCCTGCTCTCCTCCTCGGACTCCCGCAGGCAGGATGGTGGCCGTAGCCCTGCAGCCCTCTGCGGGCCGCGGGTCGGGTCTGTAGCTGGCGTGGGGTGGTGCCCTTTGCAGCAATCGGGAGCCGAAGGCGCCGGGCGCCGGGCGCAGAGCAAAGCGCCCGAGCGCCCCTTTTCCTCTCGCTCTCCATGGACGGGGGAGCGGGGGGTGGCCCCGGGGTACCCGGTTCCGAAAACTCCAACCGCGCTGTGGAGTATCTGCCGCCGCAGGGCTTGGGTTAGCGGGGGGAGAGGACGCCGAACGGCGGGGTGGGGGGATTGATGGGGCGGGAGGGTGCGCCGTCGAGGCCTCCTTGGGAGGAAAGCGGGGAAGCCCCGCGGCCCCTCGAAGGGATCCACGAAGCCGGGAATGGACGGATGTGGCGGTAGGCGGAGTAGCGGGACTCCTCGCCTCGCCCCTGCGCGACCGCCCGGCTTTGCCTGGCCTCAACGCCCGAACGTGGCAAGGGAGAAGGGAAGAGGCTCGGGAGCGCCCAAGTGCCAGAGTGCCAGACGGGCAGCTCCGCCCGCGCGCCTCGCCCAGACATGCCGCCAGCAGCAGCTCCCAAGGCACGCCAGTCCCTCCTCCGTCGAAGGGAGCGGCAGAGAGCCCCGCGGGCTGTGCGCGAGGTGTGGTTGGCTGCGGGTGGCCCCGGCCTTGGAGAGTGCAACGAGGACCGGCCATGGAAGGTGAGCGAGGGCCGGGGCGGCCGGCCAAGCGCAGCGCAGCCCTTCCACACGATTGGATCCCGCCCCCAAACCCCGCCCCCTTCCACGCGATTGGATCCCGCCCCCAAACCCCGCCCCCTTCCACGCGATTGGCTCCTGCCCGCAAACCTCGCCCCCTTCCACGCGATTGGCCCCCGCCCGCAAACCCCGCCCCCTGGCTCTCGAGCACTTAAAAATGTGCACGAGCATACCAAAATGGCTCTCGGCTCAAAAAGTTTGCCGACCCTTGCTCTAGCCCAAGGGTCGGAAATGGCGGCTCGCGAGCCACATGCGGCTCTTTGGCCCCTTGAGTGTGGCTCTTCCGCAGCTGAACTCACCCCCGCCCCTTCCACGCGATTGGATCCCGCCCCCAAACTCTTACGCTCTTACGCGCGCTCTCGCTCTCCAAGGCTGGGGCCACCCGCAGCCGCCCACACCTCGCGCACAGCCCGCGGGGCTCTCTGCCGCTCCCTTCGACGGAGGAGGGACCGGCGTGCCTTGGGAGCTGCTGCTGGCGGCATGTCTGGGCGAGGCGCGCGGGCGGAGCTGCCCGTTTTGGCACTTGGGCGCTCCCGAGCCTCTTCCCTTCTCCCTCGCCACGTTCGGGCGTTGAGGCCAGGCAAAGCCGGGCGGTCGCGCAGGGGCGAGGCGAGGAGTCCCGCTACTCCGCCTACCGCCACATCCGTCCATTCCCGGCCTCGTGGATCCCTTCGAGGGGCCGCGGGGCTTCCCCGCTTTCCTCACAAGGAGGCCTTGACGGCGCACCCTCCCGCCCCATCAATCCCCCCACCCCGCCGTTCGGCGTCCTCTCCCCCCGCTAACCCAAGCCCTGCGGTGGCCGGGGGACCCGACCCAGGCTCCGTTCCGGTGGGGCGACTGTAGTGACCGGAGGCGGCCAAGGGGAGAGCAGGCAGCTTCGGAAGGGGGAAAGGAAGAATGGAAAGGCTGAAAGGATGTGGCAGGAACGGCCCTGGAAAGCGGGGCCTGCGGACCGCCACCTTTGGGGAGGAGGGTCCAGCCGGCGAGCAATGGCGGCACCAGAGTTCGCCGGAGCGGCTGGCGCGCTGGCTGGCCGAGGCATCCAGGCGCTGGGCAAGGGCGCGGGCCCGGGACGCGAGCAACCCGCCTTGGCGCTCCTGGAGAAGCGGCCGCGGGAGGCCCGCCGGGTGCACCCTCCCGCCCCATCAATCCCCCCACCCCGCCGTTCGGCGTCCTCTCCCCCCGCTAACCCAAGCCCTGCAGCGGCAGATACTCCACAGCGCGGTTGGGGTTTTCGGAACCGGGTACCCCGGGGCCACCCCCCGCTCCCCCGTCCATGGAGAGCGAGAGGAAAAGGGGCGCTCGGGCGCTTTGCGCTGCGCCCGGCGCCTTCGGCTCCCGATTGCTGCAAAGGGCACCACCCCACGCCAGCTACAGACCCGACCCGCGGCCCGCAGAGGGCTGCAGGGCTACGGCCACCATCCTGCCTGCGGGAGTCCGAGCAGGAGAGCAGGGGGAGGGGGAGGGGGAGGAGTCGTCGCCGCTTTTACTGCTGCTGCCGCCTGCCTGCCTGCCTGCCTGCTCCAGCCCCGAGCGAGCCGCCCGCTCCTTCGGCTCCTGCCTTCGCTGCAGAGGCACTGCGCACTACGAGCGCACCGCCCGGCAAGCCCCGGGCGAGCCTCAGCCCAGCGGGAGGGGGCAGAACGCAGAGGGAAGGGAGACGGCAGAGAGGGCAAGGAGCGTGAGGCCTGCTGAGCTTTTGCCGGCGGACCCGCGCTGTGGCGAGCTCTCCTCTCCCCCCGCTAACTCGAGCCCTGCGGCGGCCGGGGGAAGCCGAGCCAGGCGGGGGTGCAGCGGGGCCCAGCGGCGCGCTGCGGGCGAAGAGCCGCCTGCTCTCCCCTTGGCCGCCTCCGGTTGCTACAGTCGCCCCGCCGGAACGGAGCCTGGCTTGGCTCCCCCGGCCACCGCAGGGCTCGGGTTAGCGGGGGGAGAGGACGCGGAACGGCGGGGTGGGGGGATTGATGGGGCAGGAGGGTGCACCCGACGGGACCGCAGGGACCCTCCGGAGAGGCGGCTTGAAAGCGGTTTCGGGGTGGTTGTTTTTTAAGCGGGCCTATGCGGTGGCTGCTTTTCTCTCCCCACAGACAGCGCGGGCGGGCGGGTCCTCTGGAAGGAGGCCGGCCGGAGTTCTGCTTGCAGCGGACGAGTTGCTGCTGGGCCGAGCAGATGCTTTTGAGACCTAACGGCGGGGTTACATCGGGACCGAGTCCGGCCTATCCCCGGTCTGTGTCGCGTTAATGCCGCCCCCTTTCCCACCTGGGAGGCCAGCTTGCAGCGCAAACGGCAATCGCTTACTGAGCGAGTGCATTTTAAAATCTGCTTAACCCCCTTCCCCCTGCCCGCACTTCTCCCTCTTTGAAAAAGGAAGGCCGGAAAAGCGCAGTTTCAGTCTTGCGTTAAAGGGAGAAGCTGCCCTTAATGACAGAAGGCCATTCAAGTTGGAGAAACCTCGCGGGATGGGCGGAATCGCTACACACAAGCCACACGCCCCATTTCGTTCCTCCTTCCCTATTGCTTAATTGCCAGGCGCTCCTCCCCTGGAAACCCAGAGGAGGTGGGAGAAAGGCCGCTTCACACAACTCGCCAATCCGGGAAGTCCAAGTGTACACCCAAGGAGATCTGGAGGGTTTCCGGGGGAGCGGGGGACAGGCAGGGCAAGAAGCCAGAGCCTTGGGGTTGCCCAAGCGCCCTCCTCTTCCCTGTGGAACCGCCCTCCTTTTAAAACATGGCAGGAGTGCCCTTGATCACGTGCAAAGTATTTTTTCTGCTTCTAAGCGGCCGCGGGAGGCCCGCTGGGTGCACCCTCCCGCCCCATCAATCCCCCCACCCTGCCGTTCGGCGTTCTCTCCCCCCGCTAACCCGAGCCCTGCGGTGGCCGGGGGAGCCAAGCCAGGCTCCGTTCCGGTGGGGCGACTGTAGCGACCGGAGGCGGCCAAGGGGAGAGCAGGCGGCTCTTCGCCCGCAGCGCGCCGCTGGGCCCCGCTGCACCCCCGCCTGGCTCGGCTTCCCCCGGCCGCCGCAGGGCTCGAGTTAGCGGGGGGAGAGGAGAGCTCGCCACAGCGCGGGTCCGCCGGCAAAAGCTCAGCAGGCCTCACGCTCCTTGCCCTCTCTGCCGTCTCCCTTCCCTCTGCGTTCTGCCCCCTCCCGCTGGGCTGAGGCTCGCCCGGGGCTTGCCGGGCGGTGCGCTCGTAGTGCGCAGTGCCTCTGCAGTGAAGGCAGGAGCCGAAGGAGCGGGCGGCTCGCTCGGGGCTGGAGCAGGCAGGCAGGCAGGCGGCAGCAGCAGTAAAAGCGGCGACGACTCCTCCCCCTCCCCCTCTTCCTGCTCTCCTCCTCGGACTCCCGCAGGCAGGATGGTGGCCGTAGCCCTGCAGCCCTCTGCGGGCCGCGGGTCGGGTCTGTAGCTGGCGTGGGGTGGTGCCCTTTGCAGCAATCGGGAGCCGAAGGCGCCGGGCGCCGGGCGCAGAGCAAAGCGCCCGAGCGCCCCTTTTCCTCTCGCTCTCCATGGACGGGGGAGCGGGGGGTGGCCCCGGGGTACCCGGTTCCGAAAACTCCAACCGCGCTGTGGAGTATCTGCCGCCGCAGGGCTTGGGTTAGCGGGGGGAGAGGACGCCGAACGGCGGGGTGGGGGGATTGATGGGGCGGGAGGGTGCGCCGTCGAGGCCTCCTTGGGAGGAAAGCGGGGAAGCCCCGCGGCCCCTCGAAGGGATCCACGAAGCCGGGAATGGACGGATGTGGCGGTAGGCGGAGTAGCGGGACTCCTCGCCTCGCCCCTGCGCGACCGCCCGGCTTTGCCTGGCCTCAACGCCCGAACGTGGCAAGGGAGAAGGGAAGAGGCTCGGGAGCGCCCAAGTGCCAGAGTGCCAGACGGGCAGCTCCGCCCGCGCGCCTCGCCCAGACATGCCGCCAGCAGCAGCTCCCAAGGCACGCCAGTCCCTCCTCCGTCGAAGGGAGCGGCAGAGAGCCCCGCGGGCTGTGCGCGAGGTGTGGTTGGCTGCGGGTGGCCCCGGCCTTGGAGAGTGCAACGAGGACCGGCCATGGAAGGTGAGCGAGGGCCGGGGCGGCCGGCCAAGCGCAGCGCAGCCCTTCCACACGATTGGATCCCGCCCCCAAACCCCGCCCCCTTCCACGCGATTGGATCCCGCCCCCAAACCCCGCCCCCTTCCACGCGATTGGCTCCTGCCCGCAAACCTCGCCCCCTTCCACGCGATTGGCCCCCGCCCGCAAACCCCGCCCCCTGGCTCTCGAGCACTTAAAAATGTGCACGAGCATACCAAAATGGCTCTCGGCTCAAAAAGTTTGCCGACCCTTGCTCTAGCCCAAGGGTCGGAAATGGCGGCTCGCGAGCCACATGCGGCTCTTTGGCCCCTTGAGTGTGGCTCTTCCGCAGCTGAACTCACCCCCGCCCCTTCCACGCGATTGGATCCCGCCCCCAAACTCTTACGCTCTTACGCGCGCTCTCGCTCTCCAAGGCTGGGGCCACCCGCAGCCGCCCACACCTCGCGCACAGCCCGCGGGGCTCTCTGCCGCTCCCTTCGACGGAGGAGGGACCGGCGTGCCTTGGGAGCTGCTGCTGGCGGCATGTCTGGGCGAGGCGCGCGGGCGGAGCTGCCCGTTTTGGCACTTGGGCGCTCCCGAGCCTCTTCCCTTCTCCCTCGCCACGTTCGGGCGTTGAGGCCAGGCAAAGCCGGGCGGTCGCGCAGGGGCGAGGCGAGGAGTCCCGCTACTCCGCCTACCGCCACATCCGTCCATTCCCGGCCTCGTGGATCCCTTCGAGGGGCCGCGGGGCTTCCCCGCTTTCCTCACAAGGAGGCCTTGACGGCGCACCCTCCCGCCCCATCAATCCCCCCACCCCGCCGTTCGGCGTCCTCTCCCCCCGCTAACCCAAGCCCTGCGGTGGCCGGGGGACCCGACCCAGGCTCCGTTCCGGTGGGGCGACTGTAGTGACCGGAGGCGGCCAAGGGGAGAGCAGGCAGCTTCGGAAGGGGGAAAGGAAGAATGGAAAGGCTGAAAGGATGTGGCAGGAACGGCCCTGGAAAGCGGGGCCTGCGGACCGCCACCTTTGGGGAGGAGGGTCCAGCCGGCGAGCAATGGCGGCACCAGAGTTCGCCGGAGCGGCTGGCGCGCTGGCTGGCCGAGGCATCCAGGCGCTGGGCAAGGGCGCGGGCCCGGGACGCGAGCAACCCGCCTTGGCGCTCCTGGAGAAGCGGCCGCGGGAGGCCCGCCGGGTGCACCCTCCCGCCCCATCAATCCCCCCACCCCGCCGTTCGGCGTCCTCTCCCCCCGCTAACCCAAGCCCTGCAGCGGCAGATACTCCACAGCGCGGTTGGGGTTTTCGGAACCGGGTACCCCGGGGCCACCCCCCGCTCCCCCGTCCATGGAGAGCGAGAGGAAAAGGGGCGCTCGGGCGCTTTGCGCTGCGCCCGGCGCCTTCGGCTCCCGATTGCTGCAAAGGGCACCACCCCACGCCAGCTACAGACCCGACCCGCGGCCCGCAGAGGGCTGCAGGGCTACGGCCACCATCCTGCCTGCGGGAGTCCGAGCAGGAGAGCAGGGGGAGGGGGAGGGGGAGGAGTCGTCGCCGCTTTTACTGCTGCTGCCGCCTGCCTGCCTGCCTGCCTGCTCCAGCCCCGAGCGAGCCGCCCGCTCCTTCGGCTCCTGCCTTCGCTGCAGAGGCACTGCGCACTACGAGCGCACCGCCCGGCAAGCCCCGGGCGAGCCTCAGCCCAGCGGGAGGGGGCAGAACGCAGAGGGAAGGGAGACGGCAGAGAGGGCAAGGAGCGTGAGGCCTGCTGAGCTTTTGCCGGCGGACCCGCGCTGTGGCGAGCTCTCCTCTCCCCCCGCTAACTCGAGCCCTGCGGCGGCCGGGGGAAGCCGAGCCAGGCGGGGGTGCAGCGGGGCCCAGCGGCGCGCTGCGGGCGAAGAGCCGCCTGCTCTCCCCTTGGCCGCCTCCGGTCGCTACAGTCGCCCCGCCGGAACGGAGCCTGGCTTGGCTCCCCCGGCCACCGCAGGGCTCGGGTTAGCGGGGGGAGAGGACGCGGAACGGCGGGGTGGGGGGATTGATGGGGCAGGAGGGTGCACCCGACGGGACCGCAGGGACCCTCCGGAGAGGCGGCTTGAAAGCGGTTTCGGGGTGGTTGTTTTTTAAGCGGGCCTATGCGGTGGCTGCTTTTCTCTCCCCACAGACAGCGCGGGCGGGCGGGTCCTCTGGAAGGAGGCCGGCCGGAGTTCTGCTTGCAGCGGACGAGTTGCTGCTGGGCCGAGCAGATGCTTTTGAGACCTAACGGCGGGGTTACATCGGGACCGAGTCCGGCCTATCCCCGGTCTGTGTCGCGTTAATGCCGCCCCCTTTCCCACCTGGGAGGCCAGCTTGCAGCGCAAACGGCAATCGCTTACTGAGCGAGTGCATTTTAAAATCTGCTTAACCCCCTTCCCCCTGCCCGCACTTCTCCCTCTTTGAAAAAGGAAGGCCGGAAAAGCGCAGTTTCAGTCTTGCGTTAAAGGGAGAAGCTGCCCTTAATGACAGAAGGCCATTCAAGTTGGAGAAACCTCGCGGGATGGGCGGAATCGCTACACACAAGCCACACGCCCCATTTCGTTCCTCCTTCCCTATTGCTTAATTGCCAGGCGCTCCTCCCCTGGAAACCCAGAGGAGGTGGGAGAAAGGCCGCTTCACACAACTCGCCAATCCGGGAAGTCCAAGTGTACACCCAAGGAGATCTGGAGGGTTTCCGGGGGAGCGGGGGACAGGCAGGGCAAGAAGCCAGAGCCTTGGGGTTGCCCAAGCGCCCTCCTCTTCCCTGTGGAACCGCCCTCCTTTTAAAACATGGCAGGAGTGCCCTTGATCACGTGCAAAGTATTTTTTCTGCTTCTAAGCGGCCGCGGGAGGCCCGCTGGGTGCACCCTCCCGCCCCATCAATCCCCCCACCCTGCCGTTCGGCGTTCTCTCCCCCCGCTAACCCGAGCCCTGCGGTGGCCGGGGGAGCCAAGCCAGGCTCCGTTCCGGTGGGGCGACTGTAGCGACCGGAGGCGGCCAAGGGGAGAGCAGGCGGCTCTTCGCCCGCAGCGCGCCGCTGGGCCCCGCTGCACCCCCGCCTGGCTCGGCTTCCCCCGGCCGCCGCAGGGCTCGAGTTAGCGGGGGGAGAGGAGAGCTCGCCACAGCGCGGGTCCGCCGGCAAAAGCTCAGCAGGCCTCACGCTCCTTGCCCTCTCTGCCGTCTCCCTTCCCTCTGCGTTCTGCCCCCTCCCGCTGGGCTGAGGCTCGCCCGGGGCTTGCCGGGCGGTGCGCTCGTAGTGCGCAGTGCCTCTGCAGCGAAGGCAGGAGCCGAAGGAGTGGGCGGCTCGCTCGGGGCTGGAGCAGGCAGGCAGGCAGGCAGGCGGCAGCAGCAGTAAAAGCGGCGACGACTCCTCCCCCTCCCCCTGCTCTCCTGCTCGGACTCCCGCAGGCAGGATGGTGGCCGTAGCCCTGCAGCCCTCTGCGGACCGCGGGTCGGGTCTGTAGCTGGCGTGGGGTGGTGCCCTTTGCAGCAATCGGGAGCCGAAGGCGCCGGGCGCCGGGCGCAGCGCAAAGCGCCCGAGCGCCCCTTTTCCTCTCGCTCTCCATGGACGGGGGAGCGGGGGGTGGCCCCGGGGTACCCGGTTCCGAAAACTCCAACCGCGCTGTGGAGTATCTGCCGCCGCAGGGCTTGGGTTAGCGGGGGGAGAGGAGAGCTCGCCACAGCGCGGGTCCGCCGGCAAAAGCTCAGCAGGCCTCACGCTCCTTGCCCTCTCTGCCGTCTCCCTTCCCTCTGTGTTCTGCCCCCTCCCGCTGGGCTGAGGCTCGCCCGGGGCTTGCCGGGCGGTGCGCTCGTAGTGCGCAGTGCCTCTGCAGTGAAGGCAGGAGCCGAAGGAGCGGGCGGCTCGCTCGGGGCTGGAGCAGGCAGGCAGGCAGGCGGCAGCAGCAGTAAAAGCGGCGACGACTCCTCCCCCTCCCCCTCTTCCTGCTCTCCTCCTCGGACTCCCGCAGGCAGGATGGTGGCCGTAGCCCTGCAGCCCTCTGCGGGCCGCGGGTCGGGTCTGTAGCTGGCGTGGGGTGGTGCCCTTTGCAGCAATCGGGAGCCGAAGGCGCCGGGCGCCGGGCGCAGCGCAAAGCGCCCGAGCGCCCCTTTTCCTCTCTCCATGGACGGGGGAGCGGGGGGTGGCCCCGGGGTACCCGGTTCCGAAAACTCCAACCGCGCTGTGGAGTATCTGCCGCCGCAGGGCTTGGGTTAGCGGGGGGAGAGGACGCCGAACGGCGGGGTGGGGGGATTGATGGGGCGGGAGGGTGCGCCGTCGAGGCCTCCTTGGGAGGAAAGCGGGGAAGCCCCGCGGCCCCTCGAAGGGATCCACGAGGCCGGGAATGGACGGATGTGGCGGTAGGCGGAGTAGCGGGACTCCTCGCCTCGCCCCTGCGCGACCGCCCGGCTTTGCCTGGCCTCAACGCCCGAACGTGGCAAGGGAGAAGGGAAGAGGCTCGGGAGCGCCCAAGTGCCAGAGTGCCAGACGGGCAGCTCCGCCCGCGTGCCTCGCCCAGACATGCCGCCAGCAGCAGCTCCCAAGGCACGCCAGTCCCTCCTCCGTCGAAGGGAGCGGCAGAGAGCCCCGCGGGCTGTGCGCGAGGTGTGGTTGGCTGCGGGTGGCCCCGGCCTTGGAGAGTGCAACGAGGACCGGCCATGGAAGGTGAGCGAGGGCCGGGGCGGCCGGCCAAGCGCAGCGCAGCCCTTCCACACGATTGGATCCCGCCCCCAAACCCCGCCCCCTTCCACGCGATTGGATCCCGCCCCCAAACCCCGCCCCCTTCCACGCGATTGGCTCCTGCCCGCAAACCTCGCCCCCTTCCACGCGATTGGCCCCCGCCCGCAAACCCCGCCCCCTGGCTCTCGAGCACTTAAAAATGTGCACGAGCATACCAAAATGGCTCTCGGCTCAAAAAGTTTGCCGACCCTTGCTCTAGCCCAATGCTGGGCCACATTGATGGCAGAGGTGTTTCCGGCCAATAAGTCACTCTGTGTGCATGTCGGTCCCAAAGGGCACTGTAAAAGATGGGTAGTTGTTTGACTCTTAAGAATAATAATGAGGAGTTATGGGACCTTTTAATTCCTCTGTTCTTTAATGCTGTTGATTCTTGATTTGAAAAGCTGAAGTCAAGAATTGTTATTCAGCATGTGCTTCAATATGGCTCTGGACTAATGTCATGCCAAAGTTTGGGCTTGTGTGTTTTCCTGTCTCTCCAAGGCAGTGGAAAGGGGTTTGGAAGTTTTTGCTTCTATTATTGACTGACTGCTGCTTGTTGTAATATCTGAATACTGGCAATGTTTTTAACAATAGCCTGTTAAAACAACAAATAAAACCAGTGTTTATGAAGCTGCTGTGTTTTAACAATTTGCAGGTTAAAATTAACCACAATTTGGTTTAGAGTTAATGCTGCGCAGCAGTTAATCAAATGTAGAGTTTCCGAAGTCCTTACTGCTTCATCATAGTTTAAACTGGAAGACACCCACTGTAGTCAAGAAGATGACTACAGAGGACTAGTTTCAGGCTGTATGCATCCCCCCCACCCCAGCACTCAACTTGCAGCACTGAAGCATTTTTGGGCCTCCAAATTTTGCAACCCAGCAGAGCAATTTTTTCAGGGTTTTTTGGACTTTTTTGGTGGGTTTTTGTTTGTTTTTGTAGAAATAAAGATGAGAGTGGGAGCAGGAAGCCTCTGGTGTGTGTGTGTCAACTTCTCTAAGTCTCATCATAAACTACTCCCAACCCCTGGAAAATGACCTGAAATTGTGCTGCTGAAATTTGGTGGCAAAATGGCTAGTTTCATAGCAAAAATTTCAAGTTAAAAACAAATAGGAATCAGGAGTACAAAACCTCTTGCGGGTGTATTATACTCATTTCTTCCTTAACCCTCCCTCAGACTCCAAATTTGCTAAACAACAGTTAGGTTGAATCCCACCCATTCTAATAATGTAATCAGAAGGCCTCCAGTGGTTGGCCAGTCAAAATAATAAGTTGCAGTCTCTGACCATGAAGAAGTATTTGTTCACTCTTGAAGTAGATAGATAAAATATTATCCAATGTTGTATGAATTTATACATACTGTCAAATTTAAGACTATATGTATGTATGTACAGTATGTATGTATGTATGTATGTATGTATTCACAGCATCATTTAAACTTCTTCCTGCTATAAACTTTATATAGTGTTCATACAATGGCTCATTGCTTTCAAAAAGATATTGTCATTATGAATTCTGAAGATAATTTCAGTAGAGTAAATGGGCAACCAACTACATTACAAAACACTTGAGGTTTCTTTCTGGCAGTGTTTGTAAACCACAACACAAAGCACTGTATTAGCAATATCTGCTTTGGAAATTTCATTGCATGGAGTTTTGTGTGCAACACAAATAGCTGTCTTGACATTCAGGATCTTAAATGATAAATTATTGTAATGAGTTGTGTTAAAGTTTAATTTAGTCTTCCTTCTGATTAGAAGACACCAGAGAATTCAAAGATATGGAAAACACAATCTTCTTTTCCTTTTAAAAAATACATGTGTTTATTTGGCTTTAGTTTAATATTACTTGGGTTTTTCTGCTGGTTGCAATACACTTTTTTTCTTTTATGAAGAGTACCCCATTCTTTGACAGTAATGATGGAAAGTTGTTTTTTTTACATGTACTTGTATCTGCAAACAGAATATTCTGGTTTGAGATTCTTAGATGGGTTTTCAGTTATGCTATAATATGGTTTGTGGAGTCCTTGGTGTTCTTTGAGCTTGTTGTTTGCTTGCAGATGTTTCATTGCCCAACTAGGTAACATCATTGGTGCTTATAATATGGTTTCTCATAGTTTTACTCATGTAATCCAGCTTGCTTACTAGATAATAGTACATGTGTAATAATTGGGTTACAAATTTCCCTCTGACAACCATAAAACATACTTTATATCATATAATTAGTAATTCAGCTTGAAAGTTCTACTTTTAAATCCTGTTCTTCATAGAAAATATGAGAGCCAGTGTGATATGCTGGTTAAGGTGCTGGACTAGAATTGGGGAGACCCAGGTTCTAGTCCTTCCTTTTTCACAGAAGCCAGCTGGGTGACTTTAGGCCAGTCACTCCCTCTCAAGTATATAAAAAAAGTCTATATACCAACATGCACTGGACCAGCATGGTAGATTATGGTACATAACTCTCAATGGCCTTCATCCTGCACTGGATTGATTTGGCCTGATAACAACAACAACAAAAACAACAATCATAATAGAAAATACAGGGCAAGATGAAAAGGAAAGGTTGCATTCCTTTTATTGCCCAAGCAAGTAAATTTCCAGGACCTGATTTTTATTTTTGCTACCTAACCCTACTTTTCTATGCTACCAGTGCTCCCTTTTTGTTATATATTTCAGCTCCTGCCCCATGTAAGATAAAATGGCACAAAGGTTATAGGTGAAACTCTTGATGTTGCTACTTGAGAAATGGCATAGCCTCAGGTCAAATAAAAATATTATGATTAAATAATTATATGATAAGTATAACCAAAGGTATTTGTGTTTCTTTTTATCAATTTTATCAAACTTAAAGTACTTTCTTATTTAACACCCTAGAATTAATATTTTTTTCTGTAAGATATTTTCAGAAATGTGCAAAAATCTGCTTAGAATACAGTTTCTGGGTTTTTTTTTTTTTAATGAATAGTTGCCATTGGGCTGACTGTCTGATGCAGCATGCCATTTGATACAGAGTCCAACTAGATGCAGTCAGAAAAATCAAAAGCATACTAATGAATATTTACGACATGCTCATGATTCAGGAGACAGTATCGTTGTTTGTTCAATCTTCCTTCAGAGTCACCTTTTAAAAAACTGTAACTTACTGTATCCAATGGCAGCAAAGTCCTGGATTAAATGGAGGTCTCCTGGCCTTTCATAAAGCCTTGAAAACATGGCTCTTGTGGTTTTGCCTTGGTTATATTGTGTTTTCTGTCATTGTATTTTCTGTTTTAGTCCTATGTAAGCTGCCAAGAGTCATAATTTGTGAGCTGGACACCCATATAAATTGGATAAATAAATAAATAAATAAATAAATAAATAAATAAAATAAAGTGTTATATAAAAAGAAATAGTTTTATTGGTTCCACATCTCATTGCCTTTAATTTCAATGAATGACCTCAAGTTTTAACACTGAGATGGAGAAAACTCCTCTCTTTCCGCATTTTCCATGCAATCCTTGATTTTATAAACCACTATAATTATTTGCCTTTTTCTAAATTAAAAAAACTCAGTCACTGAGATCTTTCTTGTAGCAAAGCTGCTCCAGTTCTCTGATCATTTTGATTGGTCTTTTCCATGAGTTGCTCTTAGATAGCTGTTAGAAAGATGACCTTTTAATTTCTTTTGCAGTCTGTTTTGAGGAATTTGGCTCTGTTACTGGAACAAACCCAGTTCAAACTCCTGATTTCTAGCTTCATTCTACAAAGACTTTCTTGTTTATTCATTTTTTCTGGGATTCATTTGTTTTTTAAGAATCTAAGTTTAGCAAAGTTTATTTCTATATTGTAGTTTTTAATCTGTTAGATTGGGATATTGGATGGGTGTACTGTAGAATTGGGAAAACCTGACTTGGGATTCTTTACATTTTCAAGTTTTATGTATCTGAAGTATTTATATACCAAAACATGTATCTAGGAGTTTAAGCTGACACATTTGAACTATGGTGGATTGATATGTCTATGAAGGTTCTCAGTCATCCAGGTGGAATTGTCTGTAGCTTGAATCATGTCAACTGGATTTCTATTTTCTCAGTGGAAACGTTTCGCTCCTTATCCAGGGAGCTTCTTCAGTCTGAGCAAAGTTAGTAAGGGAATCCTAAATATGTTTCTAGGTAGCTGTGTGACCTTACACCTGGGGCTAGGTCATGGTTATTTTGAGATGTTATTTTAAGTCCTTTTATCATCTAAAGGAGGATCGTTAAGATCACCATGCTGCTGTTGAGCTTGTGAAATGGTCTTAATCTTCCTAGGCACAGGTATGTGGTGTATATTTCAAACCCACCAACACACTGAGACAGAGGCTTGTACACCCCAAAGATCAAACTCCAAAATACAAGAAAAGCAATGTAGTTTATGCAATCCAGTGCAGTGAGGAGTGCTCTGAACTCTACATTGGAGAAACCAAACAACTTTTGTACAGGAGGATGGCCCAACACAGGAGAAGTAACACCACAGGACCAGAGTCAGCAGTTTATCTTCATCTAAAGGAAAAAGGACACTCATTTGAGGACATTAATGTTCACATTTTAGACAGAGAAGATAGGTGGTTTGAGAGAGGGGTCAAGGAATCCATTTATGCCAACTTGGAAAATCCTTCCTTGAATAGAGGTGGGGGCCTCAGGCACAATCTTTCCCCCATCTTCCTCCCTGCTTTGTCTTCTGTGCCTAGGAAGATTAAGACAATTTCACAAGCTCAACAGCAGCATGGTGATCTTAACGATCCTCCTTTAGATGATAAAAGGACTTAAAATAACATCTCAATATAACCATGACCTAGCCCCAGGTGTAAGGTCACACAGCTACCTAGAAACATATTTAGGATTCCCTTACTAACTTTGCTCAGACTGAAGAAGCTCCTTGGATAAGGAGCGAAACGTTTCCACTGAGAAAATAGAAATCCAGTTGACATGATTCAAGCTATGGTGGATTGAACTAAAGATGTGTTTCAGACAGGCAACCAGATGTCTTTTAGATCTCCCTGACTTACGGTCAGTGGTCAGAAAGAGGTACTAGGAGGTCTACTACAGGCCTACCTAATCCAGCATTTTGTTCCCATTGTGGCTAATCACTCACAAGGAGGACTTGAACCCAGCATTATCCTGTTCATGTTTCCAGGCAGCTGATATTCAAGGATAATAGTGTCTCTGGTACTGGAGGTATACAGTGGGGCAAAAAAGTATTTAGTCAGCCACCAATTGTGCAAGTTCTCCCACTTAAAAAGATGAGAGAGGCCTGTAATTGACATCATAGGTAGACCTCAACTATGAGAGACAAAATGAGAAAACAAATCCAGACAATCACATTGTCTGATTCGGAAAGAATTTATTTGCAAATTATGGTGGAAAATAAGTATTTGGTCAATATCAAAAGTTCATCTCAATACTTTGTTATATATCCTTTGTTGGCAATGACAGAGGTCAAACGTTTTCTGTAAGTCTTCACAAGGTTGGCACACACTGTTGCTGGTATGTTGGCCCATTCCTCCATGCAGATCTCCTCTAGAGCAGTGATGTTTTGGGGCTGTCGCTGGGCAACACGGACTTTCAACTCCCTCCAAAGGTTTTCTATGGGGTTTTGATCTGGAGACTGGCTAGGCCACTCCAGGACCTTGAAATGCTTCTTACGAAGCCACTCCTTCGTTGCCCTGGCGGTGTGTTTGGGATCATTGTCATGCTGAAAGACCCAGCCACGTTTCATCTTCAGTGCCCTTGCTGATGGAAGGAGGTTTGCACTCAAAATCTCATGATACATGGCCCCATTCATTCTTTCCTGTACACGGATCAGTCGTCCTGGTCCCTTTGCAGAGAAACAGCCCCAAAGCATGATGTTGCCACCCCCATGCTTCACAGTAGGTATGGTGTTCTTTGGATGCAACTCAGCATTCTCTCTCCTCCAAACATGACGAGTTGTGTTTCTACCAAGCAGTTCTACTTTGGTTTCATCTGACCATATGACATTCTCCCAATCCTCTTCTGGATCATCCAAATGCTCTCTAACAAACTTCAGACGGGCCCGGACATGTACTGGCTTAAGCAGGGGGACACGTCTGGCACTGCAGGATCTGAGTCCCTGGTGGCGTAGTGTGTTACTGATGGTAGCCTTTGTTACGTTGGTCCCAGCTCTCTGCAGGTCATTCACTAGGTCCCCCCGTGTGGTTCTGGGATTTTTGCTCACTGTTCTTGTGATCATTTTGACCCCACGGGGTGAGATCTTGCGTGGAGCCCCAGATCGAGGGAGATTATCAGTGGTCTTGTATGTCTTCCATTTTCTAATTATTGCTCCCACAGTTGATTTCTTCACACCAAGCTGCTTGCCTATTGCAGATTCAGTCTTCCCAGCCTGGTGCAGGTCTACAATTTTGTTTCTGGTGTCCTTCGACAGCTCTTTGGTCTTCACCATAGTGGAGTTTGGAGTGTGACTGTTTGAGGTTGTGGACAGGTGTCTTTTATACTGATAACAAGTTCAAACAGGTGGCATTCATACAGGTAATGAGTGGAGGACAGAGGAGCCTCTTAAAGAAGAAGTTACAGGTCTGTGAGAGCCAGAAATCTTGCTTGTTTGTAGGTGACCAAATACTTATTTTCCACCATAATTTGCAAATAAATTCTTTCCGAATCAGACAATGTGATTGTCTGGATTTGTTTTCTCATTTTGTCTCTCATAGTTGAGGTCTACCTATGATGTCAATTACAGGCCTCTCTGATCTTTTTAAGTGGGAGAACTTGCACAATTGGTGGCTGACTAAATACTTTTTTGCCCCACTGTAATTGTTTATCTAGTTTTTGATCTTCAAGGGTCTCTTTCAATCTAGGGTTATTTATGTTTACAATGAAACTACAGTACATTGCAGAACATTATGGGGACATTATGGTCAGACCTGTTGACATTACTCTTCCTTTAGCATAATTGAGAATGCAACCTATAATGCATATAGCAATAATATGGAGACTCCAGACAAAAAAAATCAAATCTCAGAACTGAGTGCACAGTCTAAGGGCCACCTCTGAACACTTCACAGGAGCTCAGCAATAAATCACTGGTTTCCAATCTTCTTAGCCTGATTTGCAGAAGATTCACAGACCTGACTTGGTTAGATTAGAATCTTTATTGAAGACAAGAATGAAGTCTCACATGCAAGTGTTATTTTCTAGCGCATTGCAAGGATGTCAGGGACTTTTATATTTTCTCAAGGGTTTAAACTCTAGACTTCTTTTCCCACCTGTTGATGCTTTCGAACTGTGGTGCTGGAGAAGACTCCTAAGAGTCCCTTGGACTGCAAGGAGGTCAAATCAATCAATCCTAAAGGAAATCAACCCTGACTGCTCATTGGAAGGACAGATACTGAAGCTGAAGCTCAAATACTTTGGCCACCTAATGCGAAGAGAGGACTCACTGCAAAAGACCCTGATGCTGGGAAAGACTGAAGGCAAAAGGAGAAGGGGACGGCAGAGGATGAGATGGTTAGATAGCATCACCGATGCAATGAATATGAACTTGAGCAAACTCCGGGAGACAGTGGAGGACAGGAAGGCCTGGCGTGCTATGGTCCATGGCAGAGCTTTCCAAACTTTTCATGTTGGTGACACACTTTTTAGACATGCATCATTTTGCGACACTCTCTTACAGCAGGGCATCATTTTGTGACACTCTCTTACAGCAGGGCATCGTTTTGCGACACTCTCCTACAGCAGGGCATCATTTCGCGACACACTCTTACAGCAGGACATCATTTCGCGACACACTCTTACAGCAGGGCACAAGGCAGGCACTAGGACCTGTGCGGAATCCTGGCAGGGCAGGTTTGGAGGCAGCAAGGCACAAGGCAGGCACTAGGACCTGCGCGGAATCCTGGCAGGGCTGGGAGGCAGCAGCACCTGGACACACCCAGACACTGCAGCCGACACACAGTTTGGAAAGCTTTGGTCCATGGGGTCACGAAGAGTCGGACACGACTTAACGACTGAACAGCAACATATTAATGAAAGCCCCTCCTTTTCTGTGTGAATCTAAACTCTAAAGTGATCTGGTGGATAGTTCAATTGAGGCATTAATTGCCACCTGGAATGGGCAGGTGGCTGCAATCTTGAACCAGATTGTTTGTATGTGGCCTTTTACTATTCATAGATCCCAAGGAATTTCTTGGTTTTCTGAGGAGTTCCAGAAAGTGGAATGACAAAAGAGATGCCTAGAGCGCTGTTGGAGAAAGACAAAGAGTGAATCTGACTGAATATGTGTAAGAGCCCATATCAGTTATTACATTGTGTTGATAAGACATTTTTTCACCCTTATTGCATCCACAGGTAGATGTCCAACAACCCTATTTAAAGTTACAACTCTGCTGGGTACAGATGAGCTATAGGTACATCTGCAGGGTCATTATTGGGACTATTCTAAGTATCTAGCAGATAAAATTGCTCAGATTTGCTTAAAATTGCACTCCTATTGGGCAAGGCCTAGTGAATTAAATGAGGCTTCGTCTGGTTATTTGGGAGGCATTTGAGGAAGTGGACAGGATCCTGAGTTCTATTGACCTAAAAGTCTGTCTATTTGATCCAGGACCTCCTTGGTTGATTAAAATTTCCTGGGAGATAGCATGTGGTTGGGTCCATGTGATGGTCAACACTTCTTTGTGTGAGGAGGTGAATGCCATCTGCTCTGAAAGAGATGGTTGTACATGCCCTACTAAAGATACCTTTGTTGGACCCAACAATTATTGTTGAATGACTTTTGTCCAGTCTCCAACCTTCCCTTTCTTAGGAAGGTTGTTGAGAAGGTAGTCAGGTTGTAGCTCCAGAGAGCCTTGGGTGAAGCAGATTATCTGCATTCTCTCCAATCAGATTTCAGGTCAGGACATAGTATGAGACAGCATGGATCACGCTTGTGGATCATGCTGTGACAGAACTGAGATGTGAGTGGTGCATCCACCCTGGCTCTTCTTGATCTCTCAGTGGCTTTTGACACCATCAATCACAGTATCCTCCTGGGCAGGCTAAGGGGATTAGGCATGTTGTGGAAGACCCTGCCACCTTAAGGTAAGGGGAGCCCCCACCTTGCTTGCATTTTTCCAACCTGTCAACCAGAGCCGTATAGGAAAATAAATAAATAAATAAATAAATATTACAGAGGTTCTAATCTTTTTCCTCGGGCTGGTTCCAGTTAGTGTTCGCAAGAGGGGAAGAGTTGAGCCTTTGACCCTTTACTTGTGGGGTGCCTCAGGAATGGGAGGCAGAGAAATTTGACAAATAAATAAATAAATAAATAAATAAATAAATAAATATATATTACAGAGGTTCTAATCCTTTTCCTCGGGCTGGTTCCAGTTAGTGTTCGCAAGAGGGGAAGGGTTGAGCCTTTGACCCTTTACTTGTGGGGTGCCTCAGGAATTGGCAGTTTCCTCTCCTATTTAACAACTACATGAAACCACTGATTGAAGTCATTTACTGCCATGGGATCCAGTACTATCAGTTGTGCATGTCAGTCCCAGGGGGACCAAGCAATGCTATCAAAGTCAAGTCCCAGCTCCTGGAGGTTGTGATGATCTGTATGGGGAGGAAAACATTTAAACTCAACCCTGATAAGATGGAGTGGTTGTGGGTTTTGGCTCACCCAGGGTTGCATTTCCCCGTAGGGAACTGGTGCGTTATTTGGGGATCCTCCTAAATTCTCAGCTCCTGCTCAAAAAACAGGCAGCAGCTATGGCCAGAAGGACCTTTGCCTGGTGCACCCAGTTGCACCCTTTCTTGTACTGGGACTCCCTTCGCACAGTCGCTCAAGCCTTAATCACCTCACATTTATATTAATGTGATGTGCTCTAACATGGGGCTGCAGTTGAAGACTCCTCGGAAGCTGCAACTAGTCAAGAATGCAGTTATGCAATCAGTTATGGTCATGCTTTGGTACTCCTATTTCTTCTGTGCGAGTTTACTAGCTACCAGTGAGCTTCCAGGTTCAATTCAAGGCAACGGTGTGATTTATAAAAAAATTTCATGGCATAAGGCCTGGTTATATGAGCTTTTCTCCTATTGTTTCTGCCCGCTCTGTAAAATCTGAAAAGTTGGCATGCTCTGGGTCCAACCCTTGAAACAATGTCATCTAATGGGTCCCAGGAAGCATGCTTTCTCTGTTGTGCCTGCCCTTGGGAATAGTATTTGCCCAGAAGTTTGCATTGCCCTGACCCAATCATCCTTTTAAGTGTGTTTTGAAGACTTGACTCTTCTCCCAGGGCCTAGGATTAGACATTGTTTTTGCTGGATGTTTAGTACAGGTCTTGTTCCTTTTTATTTCATTATTTTGATTCTTTTTTTGTTTATTCTTTTTTTTTATTTTAACCCACCCAGAATCAGTTGAATTGGGAAGTTCTATAAATTTGATAAAATAAACAGCCACTCTCAGCTCCTTATCAGCAAAGCAAGTTCAAATTGTTTTCTTTGGGTGTGTGCATGGATGCATGGTAGTAGTATTAATAGTATATTTTATTGCATAGCTTTCCAAACTGTGTGTCACGACACTTTAATGTGTCGCGACACACAGTTTAGTGTGTCGCGAAGCGGCGGCATGGGGGCGCGTGTGTGGCGGCGGTAGTATGCGCGGCGGCATGCCATCAGTGCTTCTGCGTTTTAGCGAGGCCGTGCACGCCGCTGCGCACCCCCCGCCGTCCACGCGCGCGCCGCCACCACTACTGCCGTTGGTGTGTTGCCAACAGCGGCACTTTGGAAAGCACTGCTTTATTGATTAGTCAATTGACCATATCAAAGCATAGGCATCAGACACATTAAGATACAATAAAACGAAATAAAGTAAGATAGAATAAAATGAGATAAAATAGGCTATGGTGAGATAAGATAGATAAAATATAGTAAGGTAAGATAAAGTAAGGATAAAAAGATAAAATACAGTGCAGAGATGTATAATAAAATGAATATTAAACTCGAAGACAGTGTGTGCTTAGGTGAACCTTTGCATGCAACCCCAATGTGTTCTATAAAATGTATTCTCTGTTGACTATAAACTTAACAGTTCTAGTGACTACATATATATTTGTGCCCTGAAGGAAATAAGATAATATTTTGTTGGAGTACCAATATATGGTTCTGTCAAGTAGTGTCTGCAAGTACTGAGCCCTTGCTGAGGCATATAATTGGCAGTTAAACAGGACATGTGCAATGTCTTCTATTTCTGATGCTCCACAAACACATGTTCTCTCAGAATATGGCTCTTGATGGAATTGTCCGAATCTGACCATAGAATCTAACTGCTCGAATCTTGCTCTGGTAAGAGCTATCATGTGGTATTGAGTCAAACCCATTGTCAAGTATTTTTCTGTTTGGAAGGACGTTTTGTTTTTGGCCAGTGATTTCAACTACCTGATGTTTGCAAGTGACTCAATATCAGTTTGGGCATTAACACCCAGAACTCTTTGTTTAAATATTGCCTTGGCCTGATGTCCGGCTGAGAATATATATTGTGTTGAGAAGCCGAAATGTGAGATGATTTGGAGAAGTTGATTGAGCCATGTGGTGGGTTGAAGTGTGCCTATCTGTTCTTCAAGGCACATTTTTGGTAGTCTGTCAGGTTCCATTGAGAGGATCCTCCACCAGTAATTAAAAACTTTGATTACTGTCAGACTATAGATAGAGTGGGTGCCTGTTTCTGTTCTTACTGCTGCTATAGGTATATTCCTGTCATTCCCAAAATAGTTCTTAAAAAGTGTGCTTGATTTTGATCAAGTAGGGAGGGTAAATACTGTAGGTGCTATGCTACTTTTCTGTTGTAAGATCTTTGACTTGTGAGAGACTACTTCTTCAAAACTACCTCTCAACTGTGTTCAACAGAAGAGGCTTTTGGTATATTGTAAACCAAACTCTTTTTATTGTACCAGACAGTGTTCTGGTTGGTTAGGTTTTCATTTTGGAGAAAGTGTTTGTACATTTTATTTAAATTTATTTAAAATTTAGACATTTTAGAATGCCAAAATGTTATTTCATTCCTTTTCTTTGCAGATATATGGAATTTGGTTTGCTTGCTTGTTTTTGTTGAGACCTCAAAGAACTAACTTTAATATGATTGTGGGAGAATTCCTTATCTATTTACATCAGTTATCAAAATTACCTTCAGTTTTATTTAGATTTCATAAAAGTACTTTGGAATTGTTTGGTATTTGGGGAAATTTAAGCCCCAAGAGACTGAAATTCTAATTGCTTAAAGAATCTGTCTTCCAGCATTCAGTTACTGTGACATATGTCTTAATTTGTACAATTCTTTTATCTGTCTATTACACTAAATAAATATTTAAGGGGACATATCTACAGCATGGAGACACTTTTGAAATCAGAGGTATAGACCTAATATGTAGTCTCTGTAGTTGATACAATTTTTCCTGGCGCCAGCTTCCTTCCCCCAACTTTTCAAATTTTGTTGAAATTAGAAAATGAGAGAAATTGGCACGCTACAAAGCAAAGCACTAGCCTTCAGCATTATGTTCATTTTAAGAATGATTCTGGGCTTCATAAGAGTCCCAAAGGAATTCTTAAAAAAAAATATTGGGCAGGTGCAAATATTTGGAAAATTGCCCATTGTTCATTTGGCAAGGAAAAAAAGGCAAGTTATGGCGAAAGATAGCATTTTGGAAGATTGGGGTAGGGGTGGTAGATAGCATTCTGATCAATTTACCATCTGGTAAATGATTGTTTTGTGCCTTGCCATAGCCACTGTGGCAAAATGCTTGCAGTGTGTTTTCAGAAATTCAGATATTCTTGCTGGCTCAAAGAGGTAGGAGACCCTGCTAATCACTGCACTTTAGTTTTCCTTTATTTTTATCCTGGCATAGAACTATATCTCCGCTACTGTAACACAACAACCACTTTACAATAAGCAAGCAATTAATTTTCTATTAAAATTACTAATTTTACTTTAAATTACCAACTTTCCCATCTGCTCACACCGTCCCTGCCTTAGCAGTGGGGGTGGGGGAGGATTCTCTCTTTCCTTGCCTTGTTTATATCAATTGGCTCTCTTGTCTAGTGTGCTTCTTCTATCTGTAGACTCCCTGAATTGTGAGATTCTTAGATCCAAGCAGTAGCTGTAGCTCCAGCCTGCCAAATTGGAGGCTATAAGTCATAGCTTTCCAAACTGTGTGTCGCAACACTTTAGTGTGTCGCAACACACACACTGTTTATATATTGTGGAGGCAGACGAAATGGAAAACACGAGGCCGCCGCCGTGCACGCTGTTGTGCGCGCCCCCGCGGCTGTGCGCACCCCGCGCTGCCGCCTTTGGTGTGTCGCCAACAGCGGCAGTTTGGAAAGCACTGCTATAAGTGAATGGGGGCTCTTTTGCCCTCTCCTCTCCAAATCTTTGATCCTTCCTGTTTATATATTGTGGAGGCAGGAAAAAGCAAATAAATTAATTGTAGTTCAATCTGTCACTGCAGAAGTATTTCTTGATTAAGTGCTATCAAGTCGATGATGACCTTAGCAACCATACATATAGATTTTCTCCAGGAAGATCTGTCCCCAACCTGGTCCTTCAGGTCTTCCAGTGCATCCATCACTGCTATAATTAGGTCTATCCACCTTGTTGCTGGTCATCCTCTTCTCTTTCTTTCCTCATTTTGTGGCGTTATAGATTTCTCCAGAGAGCTAGGTCTTCACACAATGTGTCTGAAGTATGATAAATTAACCCCAATCATCTGTGCTTCAAGTGAGAACTCTAGGTTGATTTGTTCAAAGGGCCATTTATTTGTTTTCTTGGCTATCCATTGTATTATTAGGAGTCTACTCCAACACCAGTACTCTTTCTGTCCAGCTTCTTCAAAGTCCAACTTTCACTTCCATAGAGTGTCAACAGGGAAATGTCTGCATGGTTCTGATCTTTGTAGGTATAAACACAACATCATGGCATGTGAACATCTTTTTCATTGTTACTCTAACAAGTGCTAGTCTGCAGCACATTTCTTGACTGCTGCTTTCTTTACTGTCCCATTTTTTCACTGTGCTCCTTGATTTTCATTACTAGAATTTGCAGATCATTTGCTTTTCAGCTGTCAGAGTACTGCCATCAGCACAGCACAGGTTATTGATGTTTCTTCCTGCAATTTTAAAACCATGCTCATCTTCTTCCAATCCAGTTTCCCTCAATATGTATTCTGCATATAGGTGGAATAAGTAAGGAGATAGTATGCAGTCTTGTCTTCTTTATTGATCTAAAGCCAGTCAGTTTTGCCATGATCCATCCAGATTGTGTCTTATGTCCTGTGTATGGGTTTTTCCTGAAGACAATGAGATGTAATGGGATACTCATTTTTCTGAGGACATTCCACAGCTTTGCATGGTCAACACAATCAAAGCCTTTCTATAATCAATTATGTACATACTGACTTATTTTTGGTATTCTTATTTTTGGTATTCTTTGGCTTTCTCAGTTATCCAGTATACGTCCACAATAATGTCTCGTATTCACTGTATCTCATAGGATACAACTTTTAGTAAAAATATGGGTCATGGCCTTTAATTGCCTTCTATTAGAACCATATATCTAGTATGCTGCTTACTCTGTTGTCAAATGTTGCTTTCACAGAGATTTTATTTTTCTGAGAACCCATCAGCAGTATGATGTAATTGATTTCTTAAGGGGTGGGGGTATATAGCAACTAAATAAGTTATGTCTTTGCTCTGTAGTAATACTGGGTTTCCCCTGTAGTTTTCTTATTTTTCTTATAGACAACTGAATCTTAAGACTGGCAACTTGCAGAGACAGGTGTGGTAGAGGAAAACGTTAGTGGGGCCTCCCAAGACAAACAGCTGATAGTGGGCTAATAAGTCTTTTATGGCATTCCACTCACACTAAAGGATGGAGTGATGTAATAGCAGTCAAGTTAGCTTTCATTTTGTGTGGGAGGAAGGCTCTTAACATAATGATCAATGAAATGTGCCCTGAATTGCGATGAATGTGGATATTTTCTTTCATTTGATTTGCAGAGGACAGAATGTTTAATATTTTAACTTGCTGTGTTGTAAGCTGCTGGATAAGTTTGTGCCCTTTGTCCTAGAGTAAAGCCAGGTATGCAATATTTAACAGATACTGGGAATCAGAGTGAATTAATTTTAAATCCAGGCTATTTTAAGTCACTGTTCACATTTTGCAGCTTATGTATTTCCTGAACAGGCATGTATATTAATAGATTATTATGAAGATTAAACTGTATTATATTGGAATCAAATTGGCCTTTGTAGAATCTAACAATGTATTGACCCACATAACTCATATGTCCTTTACCACTGACTAATTATAATGGCTTGGAAAGACAGATGTTTGTACACACACAAGAATATTAGCAAGATAACTTTTATATCAATTTTATATCAACAATGTTGCAAACTTCTGTCCATAGTTCTTCTGGGACCCTATCTACTAAATCTAGTCCCTTAAATCTATTCTTCACCTCCACTGCATATTCCTTAGGAATATTAGTGAGCTCATATCTAACTGATCTGTGGGTCTTCCCTATTCTCTTTAGTCTGATTCTAAATTGTGCAATAAGTTCGTGATCTGAACTACAGTCAGCTCCAGGTCTCGTTTTTACCAACTGTATAGATCTCTGCCACCTTTGGCTACAAAGGATGTAGTCAATCTGATTTCGGTGTTGACCATCTGGTGAAGTCCATGTATAAAGTCGTCTTTTAGGTTGCTGGAAGAGAGTGTTTGTTATGCACAGTGAATTGTCTTGGCAAAATTCTATCAGCCTATGTCCCACTCCATTTTGTTCTCCCAGTCCATGCTTACCTGTAATTCCAGGTGTCGTTTGACTACCCACCTTTGCATTCCAGTCTCCTGTAATGAAAATAACATCTCTTTTTGGCGTATTATCCAGTAGGTGCTGCAGATCCTCATAGAACTGATCTACTTCTGCTTCTTCAGCATCTGTGGTTGGGGCGTATATTTGGATCACTGTGATGTTAAATGGCTTACCCTGAATTCGAATTGAGATCATTCTATCGTTTTTTTGGATTGTATCCAAGCACTGCTTTAGCCACTTTATTATTAATTATGAAGGCTACTCCATTTCTTCGGTGGTCCTCTTGTCCACAGTAGTAGATCTGGTGGTCATCTGCTGTGAAGTGACCCATTCCAGTCCATTTCAGTTCACTGACACCCAAAATGTCTATATTTAATCTTGCCATCTCACCAATAACCACATCTAATTTGCCCTAGCTCATAGATCTTACATTCCAGGTTCCTATGGTGTGTTGATCTTTAGAACATCGGATTCGTCGTTCACCACCAGCACCGTTGGCCGCTAGCCATCCTTTTGGCTTTGAGCTAGCTGCGTCATCACATCTGGGGCTAGTTGAACGTATCCTCTGTTCCTCCCCAGTGGCATTTTGACCATCTTCCGACCTGGGAGTCCCATCTTCCGATGGTATACCGATATATCTCTGGTTGTATTGATCCATTTAGTTTTCACGGCAAGAATACTGGGGTGGGTTGCCGTTACCTTCCCCAGGGATCTTATTTAGTATGCACAGCCATATATGTGCATAGAATTAATAAGTGTCCATAATTTTCTAGAAGCAAAGAAGCAAGTTAATAGCTAAATTGTGTTCTTCCATAATATAAAAATGTTTATGGTATTTTTAGTCATATAGTTTAGTGAGAGAACCAGGGGGACTGAAGAGCATAACTTAAATGCTAGTTCATCCATCTTTGATTAAATATTGTAAGGTACAGAATTACATCAACAGAATGGCTACAGTGTACCTTTTTTGATAGTAAGGTAAAGGTTCCCCCCGCACATTTGTGCAGTCGTGTCCGACTCTAGGGGCCAGTGCTCATCTCCATTTGTTAGCCGAAGAGCCAGCGTTGTCTGAAGACGCTTCCGCGGTCATGTGGCTGGCATGACGTGTGCGGAAAGCTGTTACCTACCCACCGAAGTGGTACCTATTAATCTACTTGCATTTGCATGCTTTTGAATTGCTAGGTTGGCAAGAGCTGGGGCAAGTGTGGGAGCTCACTCCGTCATGCGGGGCTAGGGATTCGAACCTCCGAACTTGCAATCTTCTGATCGACAAGCCTGGTGTCTTACCCGCTGAACCACCATGCCCCTTTTTGACAGTATCTTTGCTAAAATTCTGGCATTGAACTTGTAGTTGCTTAGTCTGATACTGCTCTATATAATCTAACAGAAACATGCTTTTCTGGTTAAATTCTAGATTTCTATCTTGATACCATTTTTGAAATCCTGATTTCAGTAATAACAAGGTCTGATCCTTCTTAACTTTGGGGGGATTATTTGTGAAGCTGGCTAGGTGCTGCCATCTGCTGTGACTTTAATATAATAATTTGGCGGCTAATAACCGATGTTTCTGTAGACATGAATGTAGTATAGATCTGCTTGGTTTGTGATGCTTGTTTGAAGCAGAAATATCAAATGTGTCTGAACCCTGTTTGAAAATATAGGATTCATACATAATATACGTATATAATTAAGGCCTAACAGGACAATTATATTTCTTTATTCAGTTTCATGCACAGAAGATGCCTAGGTGTAACTGTTTAACTGTGAAGATTAGCAGTATTAGAGATTCAGGCCTTTTATCCGCAAATTCGTTATTTATAATAATATTCAGCTCAGCAAAAACATTGAGTGTACTTTTTATGAAGTGTTTTTCATGGGCTCCTTCTTAAGTGGTCCTAGAAAAAAATAAAACCCAGTTTTTGGTGCCACTATTTTTATCCTCAGGAAAAGATGGATTGCAATTATATTTAATAATAAATTGCATATTAATTAATGTTGGCATGAGGGTGGCTCAGTCAGATGCAACATTCTGAAGAGCCAATAAAATAAGACGTTATTTAAAAGAGAATGTGGCAGTGTTGTCCCTTCACCTGCTGTAAGTAAAAGAGGCTGTGACTGTGATTTTTCACTTTGCGAAGTATTCACAAGGGTAGTATCTGTGTGCCTCATATGAATATAGTCATATTGCCATACTTCTTGCTTAGAATAATCAAAATGCATGAGAATTTTCAGAAAAACATCTATTTTTGTTTTATTGACTATTCTAAAACCTTTGACTGTGTGGATCATAACAAATTGTGGCAAGTTCTTGGTGGTATGGGGATACCAAGTCATCTTGTCTGCCTTCTGAGGAATCTGTATAACGACCAAGTAGCAACGGTAAGAACAGAGCACGGAACAACGGACTGGTTTAAGATTGGGAAAGGAGTACGGCAGGGCTGTATACTCTCACCCTACCTATTCAACCTGTACGCAGAACACATCATGCGACGTCCTGGGCTTGAGGAATCCAAGGCTGGAGTTAAAATCGCTGGAAGAAACATTAACAATCTTAGATATGCAGATGATACCACTTTGATGGCTGAAAGCGAGGAGGAGTTGAGGAGCCTTATGACGAAGGTGAAAGAAGAAAGTGCAAAAGCTGGGTTGCAGTTAAACCACAAAAAAACCAAGATTATGGCAACCAGCTTGATTGATAACTGGCAAATAGAGGGAGAAAAAGTGGAGGCAGTGACAGGCTTTGTATTTCTAGGTGCAAAGATTACTGCAGACGCTGACTGCAGCCAGGAAATCAGAAGACGTCTACTTCTTGGGAGGAGAGCAATGGCAAATCTCGATAAAATAGTTAAGAGCAGAGACATCACACTGACAACAAAGGTCCACATAGTTAAAGCAATGGTATTCCCTGTAGTAACCTATGGCTGTGAGAGCTGGACCATAAAGAAGGTTGAGCAAAGGAAGATAGATGCTTTTGAACTGTGGTGTTGGAGGAAAATTCTGAGAGTGCCTTGGACTGCAAGAAGATCAAACCAGTCCATACTCCAGGAAATAAAGCCAGGCTGCTCACTTGAGGGAATGATATTAAAGGCAAAACTGAAGTACTTTGGCCACATAATGAGAAGACAGGATACCCTGGAGAAGAAGCTGATGCTAGGGAAAGTGGAAGGCAAAAGGAAGAGGGGCCGACCAAGGGCAAGATGGATGGATGATATTCTGGAGGTGACGGACTCAACCGTGGGGGAGCTGCGGATGATGACGGCCGACAGGAAGCTCTGGCGTGGGCTTGTCCATGAAGTCACGAAGAGTCGGAAGCGACTGAACGAATAAACAACATAGTACATGGGGAAAGGGTAGAAATATTTCTGTGCTTGAAATTAGTTGTAAAAATGCAAATATCTTGTATGACTAGTTATGAAAAATTTTCTGAATCCATGTGACTTCATTGTATGTATTACTGCCACACCTCTATTCTGATTTAGTAATTAGTTCATGAATATCAAACTACATTACATAGAGTAGATTAGGTTTTGCATTTATTTCCTTTGAAATCTGTGATGTTATTACCATGTTCAGCTGAGAGCTGCTAGCTTCATAGTTAATGGCTACAGACCCTTATTTTTACTGAGTTAGTAAGGTAGGAGAATTTGTGAAACACTGTAACTAGTTGCTAAATATAATGTGCTTCTATTCATCTGTAGACAGGCACTGTATCCTGATATATTAAGCTTAAGCAACCAGCTCCAAATCCATTGTCTTTATTCAGTGCAGTCATTGAGAATTGTGTTATTTAGTTGTAGGTGATTTCTGAAGAGTGCAACCCCTCAATGTTTTTGTATGCATTTGTTCAAAAATATGTTTGACTTTTATTCCTGTTTAGGAGTTACCTAGGAGTAATATAGGAAACTGAATATATTCTTGCTATTAGGATTCCTCTTTTAAATACTAATTGCTTCACCTCAACAGGGGGAAATTCTTGGCCAACCTTGTCTCTCCTTGAAACTAAGCAACAGTACTTGGATGGGTGACCTTAAGGAATCCAGGACTGTGGACTGATAATCAAAAACAAATAGTCTGGAAAAAGCCAATGGCACATAACTTTTGTATTGTAGTAAAAAAAGACCTACAGGTAGTCCTCACTTAATGGCCATTTGTTTAGCGAAGGTTCAGACTTCACTTAGAAAAATCCAACTTACAACCGGTGCTCACACTTATGACCGTCGCAGCGTCCCCGCAGTCACATGATCACAATTTGGGCGCTTGGCAACCGGTTTGCATTTATGACCATTGCAGCATTCTGTGGTCATGTGATTGCCATTTTATACCTGCCCAGCCAGCTTCTTGCAAGCAAAATCAATGGGGAACCATGTGATTCACTTAACAACCATGTGGTTTGCTTAACAACTGCAGTGATTTGCTTAATGACCACCGCAAAAAGGTTGTAAAATCGGGTTGGAGTCACTTAATGACCGCTTCACTTAGCAACCGAAATTCCGGTCTCAATTGTGGTCATTAAGCGAGGACTACCTGTACATGGTTGTGTCCATGAAATCAGCAGAAGTTATGCTGTACGCAGAGGAAAATAAATAATTTTTTTCTTAAATAATTTTTGAAATCAAAGAGAAAAGTAAAAATGAGCTTGGAAAAAAAGAAGCAAGATGGTGGCTAATGTTGGAGTTCTACTGGCAGTGATATTATGTAGAAATGGAAACTACAGTATTTCAATTCTGCTGGGACAGACTTCACTGTCTGCTGAATATTGCTAGAAATATAGCTATACTGTATAGTACAGTATTTTTGTATCAGTCTAAAGGATCAGAACAAGATACTAGTCGACGCTTCCAGTCGGAATTGCAGTGCAACAAGTCGGGACTTCTCAGAGTGTTGAGAACCCAGCTAACTTTTCCCTGTTTGCGGTGGTCCCCAGAAGGTGAAAGACCACCGGTGTCTCTCCCCGGATGGGGGGGCAGAAGATTACTCATCAAGCCGTTAAAACTGCTCCCATCTGCTCTTTTGGCTGTTTTCCACCACGGAAAGAGCGGGGGGTGGAAGCGGAGAGAACGGCGAGAGAATCCAGCCAGCTCTGCAGGGAACCGTAAGTCTCCTAATAGAGACACAAGCGCAAGAAACCGACTTTTAGATCACTTTTATTTTACTTTTCTTTTTAGTTTATATTGCCTTATTACTATCTAAACTCTATCCTTGGACAATGCTCAAAATGTTGGTAATTTTTTTATTGCTTTCTTTGCTGTGATATTTGTGGTGGAAGATTGAGATGGATTTTGCATTTTGAAATACAGTGAAACGTCTTCATTTTTTTATTGTACTAGAGTGGTTTGCCTCCTACTTAGAAGTATAAACTTTCTCCAAACCCTTTATTGGATTAATGACTAGTGATTTGAAAAAATTTATATACAGTGGCTGAGTTTTTATTGAATATATCTTATTGGATTATTTATTTATTTATTTATTTATTAGTTCAATTTATTCCCCGCCCATCTCCCATACAAGGGACTCTGGGCGGGTTACAACAGTTAAAAATCCAAAAGCTGTACAATTAAAATATCTAAAATATCTAAAAAATACAACCATATAAATAGATAAAAACCAAGATGGGTAGGGAATCATAGCCGAATTGCTATGGGGCTAGCCAACCCCAGGAGGCACTACCGCCTCTGTCGTCCCAAGCCTGGTGGCAGAGCCAGGTCTTAAGGGCCTTCCGAAAGGCCAGGAGTGTAGGGGCCAGTCTCACCTCCGGGGGCAAGATATTCCATAAGGCGGGCGCTATAGCAGAGAAGGCACGTCTCCTGGACCCCACTAGATGGAATTCTCTTGTTGAGGGGGTCCGAAGCATGCCCTCTCTGCATGCACGGGTGGGGCGGGCCGACGTTATTGGGACGAGACGGTCCCTCAGGTACCCTGGTCCTATGCCATATAGGGCTTTAAAGGTAATCACCAACACCTTGAATTGGACCCGGAAGCAAACTGGCAGCCAATGCAGCTCGCGAAGCAGAGGTGTTACATGTGCTGATCTCCTGGCACCCATAACTGCTCGCGCCGCCGCATTCTGCACCAGCTGAAGCTTCCGGATACTCTTCAAGGGTAGCCCCATGTAGAGCGCATTACAGTAGTCTATACGGGAGATGACAAGGGCATGAGTGACTGTTCGGAGGGCCTCCCAATCCAGGAAAGGGCGTAACTGGCGCACAACTCGAAGTTGTGCAAAGGCCCTCCTGGCCACGACTGCCACCTGCTCTTCGAACAGGAGTCGCGAGTCCAGGAGGACCCCCAGATTCCGCACTGGATCCGAGTGAGGTAGTGCAACCCCACCCAGAACCAAGGATGACAACTTCCCGGATTTAGGGGGGCCATCAATCCACAGCGACTCCATCTTACCAGGGTTCAGCTGAAGCCTGTTGTTCCCCATCCAGACCCCCACAGCCTCCAGACACTGAGATAAGGCATCGACCACATCACCTACTTCACCCGGGATGGAGATGTACAACTGGGTATCATCAGCATATTGGTGATACCTCATCCCGTGGTGACGGATGATCTCGCCCAGCGGCTTCATGTAGATGTTGAATAGGAGAGGAGAGAGAACCGACCCCTGCGGCACCCCACAAACCAGGGGTCGCGGGTCAGCTCTCTCCTCCCCTATCAACACCGACTGGGAACGGCCCCGGAGGAAGGAGGCGAACCAGCGCAAAACCACGCCACCCACCCCCAACTCCCTGAGCCGTCCCAAAAGTATACCATGGTTGACGGTATCGAAAGCCGCTGAGAGATCTAAGAGAGCCAGGATGGACGCACTCCCTCCATCCCGCTCTCGCCAGAGATCATCCATAAGTGCGACCAATGCGGTCTCCGTCCCATATCCCGGCCTGAAACCTGACTGGAAGGGGTCTAGATAATCCATTTCCTCCAGAATCCTCTGGAGTTGCCACGCCACCACCTTCTCAACCACCTTTCCCAAAAAGGGAAGGTGGGAGACTGGGCGAAAGTTGCCCAGAATAGTAGGGTCCAGGGATGGCTTCTTGAGGAGGGGGAGCACCAGCGCCTCCTTGAAGGCCGCCGGGAACACCCCCTCACTCAAGGACAAATTAATCATCGCCTGGACCCAACCACATGTCATCTCACTGGATGACTTCACCAGCCAGGAGGGACATGGGTCAAGCTGGCATGTGGTGGCGTTCACAATCCGGAGGATCCTGTCTACTTCATCAGGTGCAACAGGGTCAAACTGTTCCCAGATAACAGGGTAAGTACGAGCCCCTGGCATCTCCACAGATCCTGTCTCACGCTTGGAGTCCAACTTGGAATGAATTTGAGCAATTTTGTCCTGCAGATGCTTAGAAAACTCTTCCGATCGGCCCTGTAAATGGATCTCTCCCTGCTCCCGACCCAAAAGAGATCTTGTAATTTTAAAAAGGGCCGTCAGGCGGCATTCTGCGGACACAATAAGAGCGGAGAAATATTCATGTTTCGCCGCTCTTACCGCCACAAGGTAGGCCTTAACTGCGGCTCTAGATTGTGTCCGGTCAAATTCAGTCTTCGTCTTTCTCCAGCGGCGCTCTAGACGTCTCTTAACCCTTTTCAAAGCCCTTAACTCTTCCGTAAACCACGGAGAGTGGTGGGCCGAGCAAGGCCGGAGAGGTCGCATAGGCGCAATCTTGTCCAGGGCTCCGGCCGCAGCCTTATTCCAGGCCGCGGCCAGGACCTCCACTGGACCGTGAAGCAAGTCCTCGGGAATAACCCCCAGCTCCTTCTGAAGCCTCACTGGGTCCATCAGTCGCCGGGGGCGGACCAATCGAATAGGTCCCATCTCCCTGTGGAGTGGGGCAGCATAAGAGAGTCTCAAGGTCACCAGGGCATGGGCTGACCATGACAATGGGGAAAGATGTAGCTCTCCCCTCAGATCACATTGCCACTGCTCAGACAAGAAAACTAAGTCCGGGGTGAGACCACTGTCACGAGTCGGGTCACGAATAATCTGAGACAGGCCCATAGCTGCCATGGTAGCCATGAACTCCCGAGCCGCCTCCGAGGCCCGTCCCAGAGATGGCAGATTGAAGTCCCCCAGAACCATAAGTCTGGGGAACTCCACTGCCAGCCCCGAGACAGCCTCGAGCAGTTCAGACAGGGAGGATGCTACGCAGCAGGGAGGCTGGTACACCAGCAACACTCCCAACTGTTCTCGTGAACCCAACTTGAAAAACAGGGTCTCACACCCGGCCACTTGTGGAGCAGCGCCCCTGAGGGCCACAAGAGACTCTCGGATGACCACTGCCACCCCTCCTCCCCTGCCCCGGCGTCTCGGCTGATGCCAGACCTGAAACCCGGCTGGGCACATTTCTGAGAGGGCCACTCCCCCCTCTGGCCCCAGCCAGGTCTCGGTAATACACACCAGGTCGGCCACCTCATCTGTGATCAAGTCACTTATAAGCGGGGCTTTGTTGTTCACCGACCTGGCGTTCAACAGCAGCAGTCGGAGACCGGAGCCCACGAGGATCTGCTTACCAGGGCCTGGGTGTGAACACGGGGGGCCGGAACGCGCCACTGGTAACAAACACCGGGGGCGCCTTCCCCGATGATGGCTTGCCCTCCAGTTCCCGTCATACCGCCCCCTGCCCGTCACCACCTGAATCAAATGGCCCGCCATGTAGCCCCCAGAGATTCCCGGCTCTAACCAGGTAGCCTCCACTCCCAGGCCTCCCAGGATTAATTATTAGTGAACCTGCTTCTTTTTCTTTTTTCTATAGTGGCTGAATTTTTTTTTTTTTTTTGTATTGAATACAAACTGTTTGAAGTACTTCTCTCTTTCCTATTTTTGTATATTGGGTTTTTTCTTTTTTTTTCTAACAGCCTTTTGTATTTAGGCAACAATCCTTTTTTTTATATCTGGAACCTATTAGATCCTGTTGGTAATTTTCCATTTGAGTGGAGTAGCTGTTTACCTTCCCCCTGGGAAATTCCTTTGTTGTGTCTACAGAATCTACTTTGTGTGCTGGAGTGTGGAGGAGACGTCACAGAAACTTACAGTATTGAGTTAGTAGAAGGAACAAAGGGGGGGGGGATGGCAAATATAATAGGAGAGTTGATTCAAGACTTTAAACAGGAGATTAGAGAAGCATTTCAAGAAATTAAAGAAACACTGAAAAGTCTCTTGTTTGATATGCAGGGTCAGATACAAAAGATAGAATTTGAATCAGAAGAGGTTGTGACATATATTCAACAAAAAGGGGATGCCACTGAAATAGAGGAGAAGAGGGAGAAAGAGATTTTAAATACCTTGTTACAGCTGAGAGAAAAAGAAAGAGATTCGAATTTAGAAACTGATAAATATTTTAGAATTGATTTACCTAGTGCCAGACAAAGAAAGGTCCAGAACAAATGTAGTGCCAGACAAAGAAAAGTCCAGAAAAATACCTTGACATTTTACATGAGACAGATGACAAAACAGATTATATATTATAACTTTGGTATAACTTGAACAGAAGTGTCAATCCTTTACGTGAAGGATACAAAGTTCTAAAATCAGATATAAATACACGTCGATGTTACAGATTAAATTTAAATTAGAATTATTTCTAAGGGGATATATAAATGGAAAAATATTCTATTAGAATTGGATGTATAAGGATGTAAAGAAAATAGGGATTTAAATATATACTTCAATGTGAAATGTATTATAAAACATAAATGTAGACTGAGTTCAAATTAGAATCAATATTATTACTATTATTGTTAAGAAAAACTTGTCAATTAGTTAAACGTGCATGAAGATGTAGAATATAGTATAAATATAGTTTAAATATAGATTATGTTTAAACTAGAATTATTTTTATAGATATATATAAATAGAAATATATTTTAGACTTTCCTTTTATGTATAACTCAAGAAAATGGGACTTTACCAAGGATATAAATATAGATGCAAAAATGGAAAGACTGATAAAAAAATGTCAAATTGATACATTTAAATGAAAAGAAAATTTAAATTGTTATCACTCCAAGGAGCGGAAACCACAGATGGACTATTGGAGAATTGCAAGAAGGGTGAAGTTTATATGAAGATCGGAAGATTGGAACATAGAAATTAAAATGTATTAGACAAAGAAATGTTCTTGTGTATTGTACGAAAGACATTTAAAGCAGAATATTGTAATTAATGACCAGAGATAGATTGGAAGTCATCTATTTTTCATATTTTCCTTTGTTTATTACTTTACTTTACTTTACTTCACTTTCTCTTTTTCATTTTCTTTTTCTTCTTTCTTTACTTTGTATTTCTATTTCTTTTTCTATTCTGAACTTTTAATATGTATTTTAAAATTTAATAAAACTTATGGGAAAAAAAAGAACAAGATACTAGCCAATGATATATACAATTTATAAAACTAAGTATTGGTATGATTAACAAGTAAGCAAATTGCAATGCCCAATTGTACAAAGAAAGACTAGCAGAAGGAGGAATGTACAGATGCAGTAATAATTATATTAGGGTTTTCTGTTGTGCCTTTCTCAAAAGTAGTCCTTTAAGCCTGTATACATGGGCAGAAAAACCCAAAACAAAACCCTGTGAACATCTGATTCACAGTTAAGTTGAAACAGAATGGAATGCCAGAACTACTGTAGAAATCATAAATGAACTCCAGCCTACTCATGTTTTGTTTTTTACTTCCATGGTTTACTATGGACAAACTTTGGGTGGCTTACAACCGAAGAATAAAACAATGTATACACTAATAAAAGCAAAAGAAACAATAAAACCAAGAATAGAAAAACCTGGTGCCACAACCACACTTGCCTGATGCAACCCACAATATTCTCATCCTGCTCTGACCTGACCCTATTGCAATGCTTGGGAAAAGAGCCAGGTCTTAAGTGCAAGTGCTCCCTGGAATATTAAAAGGGTGGCTGCCTGTCAGATCTCAAGGGGGAGGGTGTTCCATAGAGCAGGGGCTGCAACAGAAAAAGCACGCTCCTTAGGACCCGCAACATGGCAGTGTTTGAGGGAAGGGACTTGGAGCATGCCTATCCTATCCTATCCTATCCACTTTGGTGGGATGGGCAGTTCCCCTCAGGGAGAGGCAGTCCTGCAGATAACCTGGTTCACTACCATGTAGGGCTTTAAAGGTGATAACCAGCACCTTGAATTGCACCTGGAAGAAAACTGGGAGCAGTGCAGCTCATGCAACAGGGGTGCAATATGGGTCAACCTAGGGGCGTCCAATACTGCACACGCAGTAACATCTGGGTGGTCTTCGAGGGGAGCCCCTTGTAGAGCACATTGCAGTAATCTAAATGGGAAGTGACCAAGGAATGAGTGACTATGAACAAGGCCTCCCAGTCCAGAAAAGGGCACAATTGGCCTGCAAGATGAATCTGTGCAAAGGCCCCTCCTAAGCTGCCACCTGCTCATTGACCAGGAGCCGTGAGTCCAGGAGGACCCCCAAATTGTGCACCATCTCCGTCCATGGGAGGACCACCCCATCCAGAGTCAGAGATAGCATATTGCCAGACCCTGGGGGGCCAAAAACCCAGAGTAACTCCATCTTGTCAGGGCTGAGTCAAAGTTAGTTCCTCGCCATCCAGACCCTCACAGCCTCCAGTCACTCGGTCAGCACCACAACAGTATCACCTGCCCGGCCAGGGATGGAGATGTATAACTGAATATCATCGGTGTGTGGTGTGTGGTGTGTGTGGTGTGGTGTGGTGTGTGTGTGTGTGTGGAGATGTATAACTGAATATCATCGGTGTGTGGTGTGTGTGTAGTGTAGTGTAGTGTAGTGTGTGTAGTGCAGCATATCCCATACCAGTGAATGACCTCACCCAATGTTAAAGAAGAGAGGAGAAAGCTCTCAGCTCTGAGGGCTCAACCTTCCTGCCCACCCACCCCACGACTGAAACTGGCCATGGAGAAAGGAGGAGAACCACCGCAAAACAGTGCCTCCCATTCCTAGCCCCCAAAGCCAGCTCAGAAGGATACCATGGTTGATGGTATTGAAAGCCACTGAGAGATTCAGGATGGTTGCACCAGCCCCATCTTGAGCTCTCCAGAGGTCATCTGCTCCTGTGACCAATCCTATCTCAGTACTATATCACGGCCTGAACCCAGACTGAGAAGGGTCCAGATAATCTGCTTCATCCAGGGCCCTCTGTACCTGAGCACCAACCACCCTCTCAACAACCTTCCCTAAAAAGTATAGACACTGATAACAGTAATGTTACTGAATTTGCATGCACAACCTAAAATGATAGATAAAAGTTACAGTCCTGCCACTTGTAGTGAGAATCCTCCAGATGCATTTGTGGCTAACCATAAGCCAGGCTTGCTGTGTTGTCCGAATGCAAATCTGTATATCAAGTTGGAAGCCAGGCAAATTCAACAGCTGGTGTTGGACATTTGTCCCTTGCTGAAGGCAGAAATTAGTAGCTCATGAAGAGTTCACACCAACATCCTGGTACAGTTTTTTACATATTGGAAAAAATTGTGTGTCAATATATGTTAAGTCAGCTAAGGAAAATTTTTCATTTCTGTTGAGCAGTCCTAATTCCAAACTGCAGATTAATTTCATTGTTAAACCCTGTCAGTTCCAGAAATGTTTGAGCATACCGTTTGTTCCCTGCCTCCTAGCAGTTGGAAAAGTTCCACGTCTCCTGCTTCCAGTTGCTGAAAAGAATGCTTTGCTCATTGCTTCCCCTCCCACACCAACTGTCTTGCCTTTCCTGTTGGCTCCTGTTCTTTTCAGTAGTGGGCACAGCATGCTGTATTGCAGGGGGAGTTTTTGATCTGGACTTGGCAGTTGGATTGGCTTTCGGTAAGAAGCAGCATGATTGTGGGGACAGTACTTCAGTCAAGCAGATTTGACAGAGGGTGTGATGAACAACTCTGCTCCTTTTCTGAGCATATGTCTATGTCTACTTTTCTTGATTTGAAAGGTATCTCGAGAGACAATATTTTACATGGCTCTTACTCTATCAATGTGTATAAATGTAGGTTTCTCTCTCAAGGTTCTTGAGAGGATTAACAGTGTATTAGGTTTGACTTACAGGGATCTTACTGTCTCAGAACTGTAGGGTGGGCAATTTGCCATCCCTTTTATTGGTAATGTGAGCATTGTTGAAAGTAATATATTGGTCGATACACTTATTTCAGTTATGTATGTGTTTTGGGAGAGAACTATGAAGACTTTTTAACATTCTTTTTTCCATTATATGTATTTGTAAGAAACCTGTTTCTTAAACTGTTAAGAAAACTGTTTCTTAAAGAGATTAAAGAGATTAATCATTGAGATGTTTGAGATTATTGTAATCTTTTTGCTTCTTACTACAGACAATGCCTGTAATTTTTAACTGGAGGTTGAACCAAAACTACATTGGTCACTCTTATTGATGACCTGTGGTAGATTTGCAATCATTCTGGTCCTGCTGGATTTCTCAGTTGCCTTCTGGATCATCTCCAAGAGTTGGGAATTTGGGGGGGGGGGAGCACTGTTTTGTTATGTTTTATTTTAGTTGGTAGGTGAGAGAGTTCAAGCCCTCAGCGCATTGAGGGTGAGAGGGGGGAAAAAAACAAGCAGTCATTGTAGGCAATCTCTCCTTTGTCTGACCCATTCTCCCCCCCCCCCCGCTTGCAGAGAGAGATTGGAGAGGAAGGGATTACAAGAGAGTAAGCAGGCACACAATGGGGAATACACTGGTAGCTGCTTACTCTCTTGTAATCCTTTCCTTTCCAATCTCTTTACTCTGCAAGGGGGCGGGGGAAGAAAACCAACAGGTCAGGCACAGGGCAACGCGTACTGACTGTAATGGTGATCATGTGACTGAGGGATGCTGCGAAGGTCATAAATGTGGGCATTGGTCACAATTTTTTCAGTGCTGTCATAACTTCGAACAGTCACTGAATGAGGCAGTCGGTAAGCAAGGTCTGCCTGTACATGCTATTTGTTAAATAGTATATTTGTCCTCGATCTGTTAGAATTAAATACCTCTTTGTATCCTGTGTATGTAATTTATGAGTGCATAGATACATAATTTAAAATGGAGTAACTATGGTCAGATGTTGATTGCATTTTCTCAGCCGTTCAGTTTGCTTTTTAATGTTTGTTTCAGTAGTTAGTAGATGGAGCTTCACCAGCTGGCAAAGCAAGAGGATGCTTGATGCTGCAGATTTATGTGCAGATCAGTAGAGTATTTCTGCATGGCTCTTGTCCACTCCATTGTGGCATGTGCTTAATAACATCCCTGTTGACTAAGCACTGCATGTATGAGATGAAAAGGTCTAATTTGTTCAAGCACAAAACTTTAAATTTTGTATTATATTATTTCTGCTAGTCTTTTGATTTTGAAATTGTATCTAATCTTGATTTTTATGTGCCACTCAGGATCACATTCAGTACATCATCAGATTTCAAAGAATATAAAAATTAAATATATTTTTCTTTTTCTTTTTTTGTCTTCAGAGGCACTCCACCGTCCCTTTGGTTGTGACACTGAACCACAGGCACTGAATGAAGCCATCAGATGGAGTTCCAAGGAGAATCTTCTAGGAGCCACTGAGAGTGACCCCAATCTTTTTGTTGCACTTTATGATTTTGTAGCAAGTGGTGACAACACACTCAGCATCACCAAAGGTAAACATAATTACCTCCTGTTTGTACATGTGTCCATACAAGAGTGTGTATGTATGTAGTAAGAAACAGACCTAATTTTGGTGTGCATTAGTGGAAACAACAGTAATAAAATGGGCCTGTTGAAAATGTACAGCAGTAATTATTACAGGAAAAGTTGAAGAGCACAGAAATGATAGGATTATCATGTGGAAAAATAATTGAGCATGAGATGAACTAAATATATCTTATAACTTTTCATCAAGAAAGCGGGGGGTGTTGCACTTTCTTATATTCCTTAAATGTGGACTCTGAACATTTAATTCTTTTCCACTTTTTTTAAGCAAATGAAAGCAAACCAAATTAATTTATTTTCATTTGATTTAAAAATTAAATTTCTCAGTCTCAAAATTTAATTAAACTGTGAAAATACTTTCTTTATTTAAAATAGTATTGCATATTGTAATTTGTAATGTTGATCAGAAATAGGCAACCATTACTAAAATGTCAAAAAGATTAATTAAGCTCATGAAGTCAGAAAGCCTTGAGTTTGATTGTCCTGGTCAAAAGAGAGAATTATGTGCCAAGGATATAGAATCCCCTGAATTTCAAAATGAACTTGTTGAATTTGATGGATGTATGTGATACAAAAGAGTTTGTTGCTCTCAAATATTCCTTCCCATTGCTTTCATCATCATCACAGGCCTGTTTTGCCTTCAGATGACTTAAGATGCATTGTGTAGGCAACAAACATGGCTTATACTTTATTAACTTTTTGTTCCAATCTACAAGACACTTACAGAAATTACAGCAGAATACACCTATTGTTCCATATTTTGCATTGTCAGTACATCTGCAAGTTGGTAAATGGTTCTGGTTAATACATGTTCTCTCTTAGAAATTGAATTATTTTATTTTCACTGTGACAGGCTGCTGTTTAATTTGCTACTAGAGCATAGCTTTATCTGTAGTAACTTCTAAGTTATGGAACGAGGCATAACAGCAGTCCTCCGTCTAGACTGCTTTTGATGACAGACCTGCTATGATGCAGCAGTAAGTTACATCATGGTTGTGGTGCCTCTTGCCCGTTTTGACCAGACAGATATTCTTAGACTTGATGCTCTTTTCGCTATGATCAACCATAGTTAGTTACTGCCTTGTGTCTCCTTCCCCCACCCCTTTTAAAAATATTTTTTCCTTTTGGAGAAATGTGCAGAATGGCTACCCAGTCTCTAAACTCCTGATATCTAGATACTATACCAAGATAGTATTTAAGCCTTAGTTTATCTTTACATATTCCTAGGGGGGAGATTTTTTTCAAAAGTGATTCTGTTAGAGCTTTTATGTAGTCTTTGATACTGCAGGATTATAAAATATTAGAATGCAGATTTGGCGATCTGAGAGATGTGTGTTTCAAGACTGATCGTGTGCACTGTGGTGATCATTTTGTGATTAGGCAGGTCTCCTGTGACAACCATTTTGTAAATGTACATATTGTAGGGTAGAAACATCCCAAATATGACCTGGTCCAAAACAGTTATCTTACCCCTGTTGTATAGGGATCTGCAAGTGTTCACTTTGGCTTCCTGCCACACATATAAGAGGATGCTGTCTCAAATCCTACAAAGAGGTAGAATTCAATATTATCTCTATCTTGGCAAGCAACACTCTGTCATTGTTTCATTCAACTAATTTTCTGTAAGCTTGGTCTGGCCTGGTCATATAATGCAAATTAGTATCTGGCTGAGTCCCAGTAAATTTGAGATCTGAAAAATTCTTCTGATTTATAGAATTCAGCATATGACTTGCATACTCCTGAATCTTCTATTCTACTTCAGTGTCCAATTTCTGCTGGTCAAAATTACGATGCTTTCTCATTCCTGTACTTTTTAATATTTCCTACTTTTATAAGCCTAGCACCAGGTAGATGTCTAATGGTGTAGTTCACACATAATGCTAAGCAAGAATATTTTTATCTGTGTTTTGAGGAACAAGTCACAGTGCCCTGGTTCATGCAGTACTAACTCATCATGAGCAGATTCATATATTGTGCTAAATTAAAATCAATGAAATACATAAGGGGTAGTATTACTAGTGTACCAGGTCAGTGTTTATTGAATGAGATTACCCATGATGAATATTAAGGAAACATGTTATGCAATATGGTTATGTGTTGTGAAAATGGCAGAACAGAAAAGCTACAGAAAATCTGTCATGAGAGAATGAAGTAATACCCACAAAGAGATTGTCTGTTCCATCTGTTATTGTGTGAGATATCTTGGGACAATAACATGGGACACAAAGGTATGATCCCTGTGCTTGGTTTCTAGGTGTTACTGAATGCTAAAGTGTCTAGTATATTTAACTTTTATGATATTCTTGTTTGTATGAATGAGACTATTTCTTACCTGGTTAGGACAGGGTCAGCTTTAAAATAAATCCCGTTTTATCTATTTGGAGTCTTCTCTTTGTTTTAGGCGAGAAGCTACGTGTATTGGGTTACAATCAAAATGGTGAATGGAGTGAGGTACGCTCCAAGAATGGGCAAGGATGGGTGCCAAGTAACTATATCACTCCAGTGAACAGCCTGGAGAAGCACTCCTGGTATCATGGACCAGTGTCACGTAGTGCAGCTGAATATCTGCTGAGCAGCCTCATTAATGGCAGCTTCCTTGTTCGAGAAAGTGAGAGCAGTCCAGGACAGCTGTCAATCTCACTCAGGTACGAGGGACGTGTTTACCACTACAGGATCAATACCACCACAGATGGCAAGGTAAATCTGTTCCGGGAAACCTATTTTGTATAAATAGAACATATTTATGTGCATATAATGTTTGGGGCAAAGAAATCTTAAATCTACAAGTTTCACTCTGTAACTCCATCTGCCCTTGTAAGAATAAATGCCCTCCTAGCAAGGGATGCTCTTCTGGTTCTGCGTTACACAAGCAACTTGATTAGCCATTGAGCAAACAAGGAAGCACTGCGATAATAGATTCTGCTTTCTGTTCTCTTCATAGCGGCAGCATTCCCCTCTGCATTATCTTGCAGAAATTGAAGAAATTCATTTTGGAAGACAGACTCTGTATCAGTTAAATCCTTACAAGATAACTAATGAGTTGTGATATATTCAGATACTGAGCCATGAGAAAGTTACTTGTGCAATAATTCAGTAAACTTTGATCTGACAGGTTTACAGCAATGTGGTTTGGTTCTATCAATCTTGTTTTATTTTGAAACATTGTTTGAAAAGTTACATATCCACGATCATTCTGGGGGGGAAATAGAAAGCATGGAAATTCTTATTTATAGTGGGGTCCAGCCCTTGAGGAATGAAGGTTGTTGGTCTTTATTATTTTGATAATTCCCTTGGAGATATTAGGCGGGATCAGCTGCTAGGCATGTTACAAAGAGGGACTAATATTGCCCTAAGAATCAAGTGGAAAATAACCAGAAGGAAGCAAGATCAAGGAGTCACATAATATTCCAGAAAATAATGATGATTTCCCAGTTGCTTTCTGGGCAAGCTACTTGGAATGACCTGAAGTCATGGAAGGCTAGAGTATCTGGAGCAAGCCTCAGAACAATTTGATTTAAATGGTCCCATTTATATGAAAACTTATTTTCTTCACAATGCATTCACAAAAAGAGGGAAGAGAGAGATTAAGAGAGAAATATTTATAGACATAATAAAGCTAGGGAACTACAATAGTTGGAAGTCTTGTCTATATTTCTACATGTAGGCATCTTTCCCGTCTTTTACAGGAGAGAAAATAATAGGTTGGCTGCTGACAAAGATCAAAAGACTCCCGAGGGTCTTTATAAATTTTTCTTCTCCACTTCCAATCGCAATATTCTCATCTTTGACTCTGTTTCTTCTGCATTTTTTGCTCTGAGGGAGTGGTCTCAAGAATGAGGACTACCCCTTAATACTCAGAGAATATTTCATAAGGTTTTGTTTTGTTGTCATAAACTTTTCATTATTTCATTTCAGGAGAATGATTTGGGGAGAGGAGTTTCTTTTTTGTTTGTTTGATGTTTGTTTTTTCACTTGTCTAGGTCTTCATGCCTCTTGTTGCCCAGTTTATGCAAGGTCTTCATTCCCTCTTTAACAGGTGTATGTGACAGCTGAAAGTCGCTTTAACACATTAGCAGAACTAGTTCACCACCACTCAACAGTAGCTGATGGCCTAGTGACAACTTTGCACTACCCAGCACCAAAGTGCAATAAGCCCACCGTCTATGGAGTGTCACCCATCCATGACAAATGGGAGATGGAAAGAACAGATATCACCATGAAGCACAAACTTGGCGGAGGACAATATGGCGAAGTGTATGTTGGGGTATGGAAGAAATACAATCTTACGGTTGCAGTGAAAACGCTCAAGGTATGATTGCAGTCATAAGAGAATAATCCCCGGTGTATTATTGAAATGTACCTGAAATGTACGCTGCTAGGCCTAGAGTACATGCCTGCCTGCTGATGTCATGAATGTCAGAGGTTTGTAGTTACAAAAGCAAAACAAATGAACTTTGGCTGTTTAGTCCTGGCAGATTTTTAAAGATCTGTCATTACAAATGAAGATTCTCTCCCTCAGTGCATTTGGGAGATGGTGGCTATTAAAACTGACTGACATTTTCTTGCTTTCTGTATGTTGGAAATTCCAAATTCTTGGTTAAGACAACCACTGTGCATATACATATATACAAAACATACTATCAGAAACTTGCATCCTGCATCTCAGTTTTGCTATAGTGCTTTGTCTCATAATCAAGTACCTATCTTGCTACAGCTCACAGAGTACATATGTGCAAAAAGCCTTTCCTTCAGAGATTAAACTTCCAAAAGATGTACTTTCAAGTGAAAATGAGTTCCATCATTTTCTTGAGGTACCATACTTTTCCAATCCATTTGGAAAAGCTCAAATCTTTGTGGTTAAAGTATTGTTTTCTGAAATATTTAATGTAAATTCAGGGATGATATACCTGCGAATATCTGTTTTGAGGGCAGATACAGGAGAGCATTGGCTGGTCACTTCTGAAAATACAATGTAACCAGTAAATAAACCGTTTTGGATTTAGAAAGATCCAGAAAGTCATGATTGCAGAAGTATTGATCTCCTGAACCTGATCTTTCTGTTGTATGCCACTGTCTTCCTGTGTATTATGGTTGGGTTAGTGGTCAGGAAAATAAGAGCTGGGAAGCTGGATATGTACCTTGGTCTGTCATTTGCCCTCCTTGTAATAAAGGCTCTGCTCCCTAATTTTTGTGCAAATTAGTTATGGTTATTAAGAGGAGGGATATCTTGTCACACTTCCAGGAGGATACTATGGAGGTAGAGGAGTTCTTGAAAGAAGCTTCTGTTATGAAGGAAATCAAGCATCCAAATCTGGTACAGTTATTAGGTGAGTGTACAAATCTGTTCACAATGTGCTTGTGTTCCTTTTTGTTTTAAATATATATTTGTTGCATTCCGACTGCACACATGAAACAGGGCATAGTATTCAAATTTTATTTACTTTGGACCAGTTTGGACAAAGCTCTAAATATGGAGAGCCTTCTTGTGATGAACTTGGGTTTGCTTATCATTGGGCATGAGAGTTTTGTCTCCAGGCTTGCCACAGACTTGATATACTGTTTGAAAAGACATCTGCTTAAAGCAAATGGCATCCCACTACAAGCTGTGCAGTTTTTGTTTCCTATATGTTATGTGAATGAATGAATCTGTGCTTGTTGGTTTCCCTCGATCTATGGACTTGTACAAATGTTGTGTACAAAGCAGTTGCAGTGATGGGACTGGCAGTCAGGACCCCATCATTGCCAGTTCAGTTAAAATTCATCTCTTAGTCTGCAAATGCCTAAAAGAAATGGCTTTATTAAAGTAGATTCAGAACCACAGTTAAAACAAAGAAACAAACAAAATCTCAGAGCGTACCCCCAGCTGTCACCCAATTGTAGCCCTAACTCCCGGCCCAAAATTAGGTGTAGTCTTTTGTCTCTATGTTTGTTCATAATAAAATTTCTTATGTTCTTTGACTGCATTATATATTCTGATTTTTTTTCTTTATAGCCATAAGAACTAGAAATATTTTTGTTATTATTGTTTCCAAATTATGGAATCATCTTGCTAATGGGGAAACAAAAATCGCCACAGCTCCATGTATATCAGGGATGGTCCACCTGTGACCCACATGTGGCCCATTAGAGGTTTTGATGTGGACCTCCTTTTGCTATCAAATTTGTCATTGAAATAAAGTAGTATGGTTTGTTGCTTAATTTTGGTGGCAAACAGATTTTTCTAAGTATCTCTCTTGCACTACTTTTTTTGTTTGTTTTGTTTCTAATATCTAAGCAGCAGGTTGTGGAGGAGAGATTGCTGTTAACAGTAAACTAAAATGAACTCTTGAAGTTTTTTTAAATTAAGCTGAGGACCATATGTAATTACAGGTAGTCCTCGCTTAACGTCCATTCGTTCAGCAACTATTCAGAGTTATGATGGCACTGAAAAAATGGACTTATGACCAGTCCCTGAACTTATGACTGTTGCAGCGCCGCACAGTCATGTGATAAAAATTTGGGGCCACCCACATTTACGAGCATCGCCCCTGCCACCGCCTCCCCACCTCCTGCTGTCCTTTCTCTCTGTCCTCCTCCTTGGCATGATTGTCGTGTTCTTGCCGCATCACGGCGCTGGGGCTTCTCACTGCGCTGCAGTAACGGGGCTTCGCACAGCAGCACTGGGGCTTTTGGGATACTGTTAATATCTCTCTCTGTCTTTTGGTTTCCTTGGCTGCTTTTCGATCTTGTGGAAATCCTATTTTGTTAGTATTATATGCAGAGCTTTCCAAACTCTGTGTCGCGACACAAAAGTGTGTCGCCACACACAGCGTGGTGTGTCGCCACACCACCCGGAAGCGGCGGCGCGCGCGTGCACGGCGGCCGCCATGCACGCACGTGCCGCCGCACACCCCCCGCGTCGCCGCACGCCCCTCCCGTGCCGTCACCGTGCGCGCGCGCCACGCCGCACGCGCCGCCGCACGCCCCCCGCGCCGCCGCCGTGCGCGCGCGTCGCCGCATGCCCCCGCGCGCCGTCGCCGTGCGCACGCGTGTCGCCGCCGCTGCCGCCGCCGGCGGATGTGTCGCCAGCGGCGGCACTTTGGAAAGCCCTGATTATATGTGTGGAAAACTTTTCAGTATCACTGGAGAAATTTTAAAAAATCATTAAAAATGGATCTCTTTAACTGTCTGAAAAAATGAACCTTTTCCTCCCTTTATTTTAATGTAGAATGCAGTGCTACCAGTTTTGAGAATCACTGATAAGATTTTATTGCAAAAGTGTATTTACAGAAGGATTAATGTTTACCCAGCTCTCCTATGTTTTCTTCAGGTGTATGCACCCTAGAACCCCCCTTTTATATAGTAACAGAATATATGCCCTATGGGAATCTGCTGGACTACTTACGAGAGTGCAATCGGGAAGAAGTGACTGCTGTTGTCTTGCTGTATATGGCCACCCAAATATCTTCTGCCATGGAATATCTGGAGAAAAAGAACTTTATTCACAGGTCAGCAGAAAATCTTGACATTCAGTAAAACAGGAATGTAAGAGGAATGTATGTATGAATTGCATTGCATTGCATTATCTTGAGGGTGAAAGTGTAATAGGATTTGATTTGATCAGACTTATTGCAAGCTATTTTGATTGAAGGAATCTCAGGGATATTGCCCTAGTTTTATAATTTTTAATTTGAGGACAAATAGCAAGTTTCTTTCCCAGGCCATTTGAGAAAAAGCCTGATAACATAATATATGATATATTTGAAGGCTCAGAAAACCATGTATATGTTTTGCCCCAAAAACTCTGTCTCATCTTGACTGTATAAGTGTTTTATGAATATTTAAAGACTTAAAGATTTTATATTCTGAACTACTTCCATGATGGATACAGCCTTCTGTTGGGCTAGACTACTCTGTCATCTGAATTGGGCTAGAATTTCTATCATTCGAATTGCTACTCTGTTGATACAGGCAAGAACATGGATTTTGGATTAAAAGTATTTTAGACAGAATCAAACAAATACTTTATATTTACTAGCTCCCAGCTTCAATTTCAAAGAAGAAAACATTATCACTTAGTAGGATATTTTTGTTATACTCAGTATGTTATTTAAAATCCAAACTTCCATGTGAAAATGGAATTTCTAGGTGCAAGGTTTTGGCATAAATATGAAACATTATAAAACATGCAATTTCAATATGGTACCTTAATGTTACCCAGTTAGGGATGCTAGAAGATAAAAAAGTTCTTAATTAGTGTAGGGATTCACAGTCTGCTTTGTCGTTGATATAACATTCCATGTAATTCACCCCCAAAATGAGTGAGAATCAGGATAAAATCTTAGTGTGTATTAAATGGAATTACTATTAAATGGAATTAAATACAGTTCATGTAATGACCTCATATATTTAATACTTTTTCTCTTCTAAAACATAACAGTTCAGAAGCAGCTTTGGGAGATATTGTAGGAGCTGCACTGAAGATGTAGGAGAGCCATATGTTTCCATATGTCATTCCTTTGTGCACTCCTGCAGCATTGCATTCATATAGGACTAGTACTACTAACAATAACAAGATTGTATTGTCGAAGGCTTTCACGGCCGGAGTTCAATGGCTGTTGTGGGTCTTCACGGCCACACAGCCCGGAAGACCCACAACAGCCAATAACAAGATTCTTGAGTATCAGAGTGATAGAGTTGACAGGAAAAGGTTAATTTGTCCTCAGATAAAAAGCCAGGATTAAGAAAAGAAACTTCCTTTTTATTCCCTTGAGAAAAAGCCCTCTTTTTATTTTTTAGGCTTTGATTTCTTGAGAACAGCAGTAGTCTCCTGTTGGCTCCAGTCACTGGAGCTGATTTAAAAAACAGCAAACAACACTCCCTCAATGGCCATAATATAGCAGTGACAGTTCATTGATACTGTGGGGCTGATTTTTGCTATAAGATTTACTAGCAGATGTGAAGCACTTGAGAAAGGGCCTGAATAAGCTGGCAAGTGTCTCAGAGTTCATGGCTCACTCTTCTGTGGATGACCTCCAGTTTGCAACAGCCAAAATATAGGGCAGAACAATTCACTGGGATTATGGCTTTAATCCTGGGAGGTGGACCGTCATCCCAAAGCCAGCCTTGCATCCAAACTCTTCCAGGATTCCCTGATTTTGAGCAAGGAAAAGATCTTGCCCATAGCTCCTAAAAATAACATGAGACGGAGAACTGGTCCAACTTTTGCAACAGAGACTTGCTTTTCATTCAGAGAACAAGCATTAAAATTCCCACGGGTCCTATGCTGGGCAAACACTACAACTTACCCTTCCAGTCTCAATGGAGACAAATTACTTTCAATATGACACAAAGAAGATCCATTTGGGTGACTACTTCCAGAAATTCTGGCATATCTGGTAGCCAACTCAATTAGCAGATGGGTACCTAGAACAATCCAACTAGGATGCAACTTCTGAGAATACTGAGAGTCAGATTTCTATCATCCCCAGTGCATCAAAAACTTGATAAACATTAGTGGTATAAAGCAAATACAATTGTAAGAACTGTTCTTAGGAGCCTTCTCCATTTTTATTAATAGTTTCTAAGAAAAACAGATTGGACAGCAAGAGTTGAACCTATACAGATTGAACAAATGGTGAAAATTCAGGATGGCAACCAGGTGATCTGTTGGTATCCATGGACCATAGGCTAGCCACCACATTCCCATCAGACCAGTAAACAAGTTTTCCTACAACACCCAGTTTTCCTACAACAGCATCCAGGCAATACGTTTTGACCTGGAATCAACCCACTATCTCTTCATTAAAATAATGACCACACTGTTGGCCCTTTTACAGATTAAGGGTTTGCATGTATACACTTGCTTAAATGTTATCCTGATTGCAAACCAATATACAGAAAACAGGGCAATATTTACAGGAACAGTTTTATGGTTAACTGGACCAAAAGCTCACTTTAACATTGTCAACAGATACTGTATTTAAGGATCGTGAAAGATGGATCATAAAGATAAGTCTTTTCAAAGAATGGGCAGAGAAGATGTAAATGGATACAAGTTCCTGAAGTAAACACACTCAACACTTACAAAGCTGGCATGTATCCAAGGCATAAGTACATAAGCAGTGCCCTGCTGGATCAGACCCCTGGCCCACCTAGTCTAGCAGTCTGTTCCCACAGTGGTCAACCAACTGCACAAGGAAGCCCACTAGTCTCTCCACAATGGCCTTCAAAGGCAGTCACACTACTGTCAAGGCTAATAGCTATTGATCCCCATGATTTCCATGAATTGGCCCAATCCTTTTTTGAAGCCAGTCAAACTGGTAGCCAGCACATCTCTTGATAGTCAATTCCAAAGCTAAACTATGTGTTGCGTATGTCGATGAAGGTTCTCAGTCATCCAGGTGGAATTGTCTGTAGCTTGAATCATGTCAACTGGATTTCTATTTTCTCAGTGGAAACGTTTCGCTCCTTATCCAAGAAGCTTCTTCAGTCTGAGCAAAGTTTGTAAGGGAATCCTTAAATATGTTTCTAGGGTGGCTGTGTGACCTTGCACCTGAGGCTAGGTCATGGTTATTTGAGATGTTTATTTCTAAGTCCCTTTATCATCCAAAGAATGTGGATGTGTTGCGTAAAAAAAAATCCTCTTGTCTGTCCTGATTCTTTCAGGGTTCAATTTCATTGGCTTATTTTCATTTATGCCCTCTGAAGTGATTCCTTCTCCCCTTGTTGTTTACTCACATTTTCTGACCTGATGAACATCATTTTTCCAGGGATGTCTGTCAATAACTACTACTTTGAGTTCTTGTGAGCTTATGCTTCTCCCATTACAGAACCCATTACAGAACCGATTTACTTGTGTGCATAGAAAACTTCTTGACAAGAGCTACAGGAATTGCCAGGGGGGATCCAGGGTGCTTCAATAAAAAGCTACAGGAATTGAGAGCTGTCTGGAAATCCTTCTCCTTTCCATTATGATAGAGTTTATAAAGGGTTCAATGAATGTATGGAAGACTGGCTGAGCTGGTAGGTTCTGTAGCAGGGAGAATAGATGCTATACCTAGACATATTTCTAAAGATGCTGGGGAAATGAGGTTGCCTGTTCATGAGCAGGAACAATAGACATTGCCTCTCCCATTTTTAGAGCAAAAGCAATAGATGCTCTGCTATCCCCATAATCTCTAGATCTGCATTGTGTGTTCCCACTAATATCAACCATTGCTACAGTGGTCTAGAACATAGCTTTCCAAACTCTGTGTTGCGACACAGTACTGTGTCGCCTGCGGTGTGCAGATGTGTCGTGCAAAAACCCGGAAGCGCTGCTGGTGCGCTGCTGCGCATGGCAGCAGCATACCATCAGCGCTTCCGGGTTTCGTGCGACACACCTGCACACTGCCGCCGCTGTTGGTGTGTGTCACCAACAGGAAAAATTTGGAGAGCTCTGGTCTAGAAGATAAAACTGCTCAGAAGTAAAGTCATCCTAATTGTTCTGTCCTAGCATTAGGTACTATGGTTCTCTAATCTGGTTGAAATCATGTATGGAACCTGCTGACATGCCTAGGTGCATTGTCAGACTAGTTCCAACTCTGCTTGGAAATTCAGCAGGAATCACTGCTGGATAGGAGATTGTTGTGTGTGGGGGGTTGTGTGTGTGTGTGCGTGTGTGTGTGCGTGCGCGCGCCTTCGAGTCAATGTTCACTCTTGGCGACTGCCTGGACTAGTCCCTGTAGTTTTCTTGGCAAGAGTTTGGAAGTGGTTTGCCGGTGCCTTCCTAGGGCTGAGAGAGAGTGACTGGCCCAAAGTCACCCAACTGGCTTCGTGCATAAGGTGGGACTAGAACTCAGTCTCCCGGTTTCTAGCCTTATGCCTTAACCACTACACCACACTGGCTCTCTGTTGGGTTTACTAGTTGACAATATTCTAACCTTACGTGACCACCATAAGAATCTGTACCATGTGTCCTGGATAGCCTTCCACAAGTGGTTGAAGAAACAATGATTTAAGCAGAAACAGCAAAGACTTCAGAATTATTGGGGCAGAATTGGACAAGAAGTTGATGGCTAACATCTTACGGAAACAGACAGTTACACTATCCTTTATCTTAGATTACCAGGGAGCACTCCTTTCTAATTAAATCCATGCTCATGTTTCCTGAGAGATTCCCGACTTATGGCCCTACTGACAGTGCACTGTTTCCTTACCTGGGACCTACTGTAACTCTTGTTCTGCAGGCAGTAACAGTCATACTGTTCAAGACCATCTTATAGGTCAAATTAAAATACTAACTTGGAACATAATCTTCCTGGTAGTCTTAACAACCAGAAGAGCAGGAGAGCCAGGGACATTATTGATGAGAGAGAATTTGTGTTTTCCACCAGGATAGGATGGTCTTACAAACAAATCCTGGCTTCATTCTTAAGGTGAACTTTTGCCCAAATCTATCCTATTCTAAGGAGCACTCCTGAGACAAGCTAGAACATAGCTTTCCAAACACAGTAAAGTGTCGCGACACACAGTTTAGTGTGTCGTGACACAACCCGGAAGTGGACGTGCACAGGGGCGGTGGCATGCATGGCAGTGAAGACGGCAGTGGCACACTATCAGCGCTTCCGCGGTTTAGCGGAAAACACGAGGCCGCCGCCATGCACGCCCCCGCACCGCCGCCGCTGTTGGTGAGTCGCCAATGGTGGCAGTTTGGAAAGCACTGAGCTAGAAGCATATAGGTCACTTAGAATCTGCCTAAAGCACACAACTAAGAACATCCTAAGGGTACTGGTCTCTTTCAGACTAGCTCCATCATTCTGGTGAGCAAGAGTTGGATTTACTGTGAAGTGTCCTTCCCACCAAATAATGGACTTGATAGCCCTACTTCTCTGAAGGGGGAGAAATCCCCATAATACATAGGACAATAGCTGGTTTATGCTTTGATGGTGGTGTGGTTTTTGGTTATACTTCCTTGAATTCAGTTAATTAAAAACATTGATAACTACAAATCATAAATCCATTGGCATTCTTTCTAAGGAACAAGACCCTGTCCTCTCATCTGAAGAGGAGTTAATCTTTTCCTGTTTTGGTCCATTCACTTGTGACTAGAAGATTAATTCACGATAGATCCAACTACCATTCTGCACTGTAAAAAGAAAAGCAGTGTGGAGTAGTGATTAGAAACACAGTTTCAAATTCACAGTCAGCCATGGAAGTTCACTAGGCAACTTTGGGTCAGTTACTTTCTCTCAGCCCAACCTATTATCAGGATGGAGCATCCTGCCATTGTGTCACGATGTAACATCTTGCCAGTGTATTGATGGGGTTGTAGTAATTAGGTTCGCATACCTGCCAAGTCATTAAGAATGCTTTGTAGTAGAAATTTGCCATGCTGGCAGGGTAGTTAGGAATGCTTTGTAGTAGAAGCCTGGCATGCCTCTAGGGCTGTTAAACATGTGGATTGAGGTGGTTTAGCAGAACAGCTAGACACCAAGGTCAGACCAAATGGTGTTATCAGTTTGTTAGGGAAGGATGTGACTGAGAAATATGGGAATTGAGAGAGAGAGAAGGGAGGGGTTGTCACGCAGTACATGCCCCAAGGAAAGGGGGGCTGGTATGAAGGGGAAAATTCAAACTGCTGTTTTGCGCGGGCTTTCCTCATTTGAGTCTTTGAATTATAATTGGTCACCTGTATTAATAAAGAGTTCTTTCATATCCTTAATGGCTTGTCGCAAGAGTCTCTGATTTAATAGCTAAGGAATCACAACCATCACAGAAAGACTCGAATCACAATCAGCTACCTTACCCGGAGACCCCATGGCTACCGAGGAAGGTCAGCAGATGGAATACCCAGAAATTGAAGTTGAAATAGGAGAAGCCTCCGGCCAGAGCACAAAGGAATGCCTGGAGCGGGAAGATGCCTCCCTCAGAGGGAGAGAGGGGGAGAGCGGAGCTCGACCCAAAAGATCATTCACAGAAACTGAGAAAGAGAGGCTGGAAGCCTCGGAGATTGGGAGAAGAAGAGCAGGAGCCCCGAATTTCAGAGAGGACAGCTCGACAGAGAGCCAAGGAGCAATTAAAGGCAATGGGGGCTAGACCGAAGACTCTTCCTAATCCCAAAGACGTGCTTCTACCCAGAGTTGCAAAGGGACCCAAGCATACCTGGGCCCTAGGAGTGGGATACAGCATGGAGAAGGATCCCACTCGGTGGGTAACAACGCAGGGAAGAGACTCCCACCACCCCTTGCCGACACCAGAAAGGCATGCGGAGAAAGTGAAAAGAGAAATGAGTTCCATGAGAGGTCAAATTTCGAGTTTACAGGGGGCAGTTGAGCAGCTGCTTCAGAAATTGAGCCTGGGGACGACGGATGACGCTGCAGTGGCAGATCTCAGAGCTCAGTCCTGCCCACCTACAGAAGAAGGGGGCAGTGACTCCGAATTGGAGGGAGGCCATGGGGCGGCGGGGGGGGCGGACGCTCGCCCCCCTCACAGTCGGGGCCTGGCGGGGCTGCCAAGAGGGACCCCGGGACGGAATGAGTCTTTTGGTGGGAGAGACTTAAAGGTAAAATTTACTGGGGACCCCAAGAACCTAGCTTGCTTCCTGACCCATGTGAAGGGGTTTATAGAAGAGTTTGAGACAGTTTTCCCCACAGGAGACGCCAAAGTGTGGCGCATTTCAGCTCAGCTTGAAGGGGAGGCAGTGGACTGGCTTGTGGAATTGCATGACGCTGAGTCGCCAGAATTAGCAGACTTTGAAAGTTTCATGAATGCATTGAGGGAGAGGTTCGAAGACCCCCTCTCTAGAATGAATGCCAAGACGAGCTTGCAGCATATTAAGCAGGGAAACAGGTCAGTTTCCGAATATGCTATGGAGTTTAGGAGACTGGCTAGGAAGTTAACAGACTGGCTGGAATTGCTGAAGATTGAGTACTTCCAAGAGGGCTTGCACCCAGAGATTTTAGAGTGGTCTCTAGCCAGAGAGGACCCTGGAACCCTGAGGGGGTGGATTTTTTTTAATTAATTAATTTATTTATATATCACATTTATATCACCGCCCATCTCCCCCACCAGGAGGGACCCTGGGCGGTTTTGTCTTGCTGGCGAAGTGGAAGATATGAGAATTCGCGTTAAGCAGAAGCAGAGAACCCAAGCAGCGGAAAAGAGGCAGCGCCGGTCATCACCCTAGCGAGAAGGGCAGCATGTAAATCGTGGGACAAAGAGAAGGAACACCGGAAGAGGAAAGGGTTGTATTTCAAGTGTGGCAGAGAAGGACATCTCATCGCTAGTTGTCCACAGTCAACGACCCCGGTGAGGGGCTCGGCTGGAGACGGCAGCGCTAAGATTCCGGGACCGAAGAGCAGAGGAGCAGCAGCTGCAGTGACTGAGGAAGGAGTTGGCCATCTCCCTTTTGGAAGAGGGGATGTGGCTGAGAAGGAAGCCGAGCCGTCAGGAAATGACTAGAGCCTGTTCTAAGTGGCACCGAAAGGCAGGCTATAACAGATGGGTGCATAGACCCGATGGTGAGTGGAAATTGCCCGGTGATGTTCGAGGGATTGCAATTAGAGGCGGGGGGTCATGGTAGTGTGAACCTGGTGGGGATGCTGGATTCGGGGTACACCAGATGCCTCATGCATCCTGCCCTAGTAACTGGACTGAGATTGAAGGTGGGGAGGCTGAGGGACCCCATCATTTTTACCCAACTTGATGGATCAGAGATGTGGGGAGGCCCAGTGGAATATTACACCGAAGCAATTCAAATGCGAATAGGGAGCCGTGAAGAGACTTTGAGGTTTGTGGTAGCTCCTATTTCCAATCAATCCATAGTTTTCGGATTGGCCTGGCTACGGGAATGGAACCCCCAAGTGAATTGGGCCACAGGCCAATTGACTTTTGCTGATGAAATTTATAAGGGCTTAACCCTTAGAGAATCAAGAATTGAAACTGAACTGATAAGTGCAGTGTCTGAGATGTTGGGAGGAGAGGCAGCAGAGGAGGACACGCTCATTCCTATACAGTATAGAGATTTAAAAGAGGTCTTTGGGGAAGCAAAATCGAATCAGCTCCCACCTCATAGGAAATTGGACTGTGCTATAGAGTTGGAGCCAGGAGCAGAGTTGCCCAAGGCTAAATTGTACTCTATGACTCCTAAAGAACTAGAGGCTTTGTGGGAGTTCATCAACAAGAACTTAGAGCAAGGGTTCATTCGCCCTGCTACCTCATAGATGGCTGCGCCTGTCCTATTCAGGACCAAGAAAGATGGGTCACTGACACTGTGCACAGACTATTGGGACCTGAATGCTATTTGTATTTCCAATAAGTACCCCCTGCCGCTGATGACGGACATGCTGGCCCACCTATCGAAAGGGAAGATTTTTACCAAGTTGGATTTGAGGGAGGCGTACTTCCAGGTTCGGATCCGGGAGGGAGATGAATGGAAGAGTGTTTAATTGCCAGTTAGGTTCTTTTGAATATTTAGTGATGCCTTTCAGGCTAAAGGGGGGCCCTGGGGTCTTCATGCATTTGATAAAGTATTACATGACTTTTTGTACAGGGGGGTGTTGGTCTACCTGGATGATATTCTGATTTATTCTGAAACAATGGAGGAACCTGTGATCTTGGTCAGAGAAGTGCTGAACCGTTTATTGCAAAATCAGTTGTATGCCAAATTGTCAAAATGCGAATTTCATAAAGAGCAATTAGATTACCTGGTATATGAGGTGTCAAGTAAAGGGATAGAAATGGGTCCAGCAAAAGTGCGGGATGTGGTGGCCTGGGAAACCCCAAGAACTAGGAGACAGCTGCAAAGTTTCTTGGGGTTCGCAAATTTTTACCAGCAGTTCATACCCAATTTTGCACAGGTGGTGTTACCCCTCACTGATCTGTTAAAAACCAAGTGGAAAGGGGACCCTAAGGTAGTGAAAAGACCAGGAGTGAACTTTCAATGGACTGCAGAGTGCCAAGAGGCATTTGAACAGTTAAAATTATTGTTCACTTCAGAGCCTATATTAAAGCATCCCAACCCCATGAAGCCCCTAGTAGTGCAAGTAGACGCTTCAGACGTGGCAGTTGGCATGATTTTATTACAAAGGGATGATGAAGGGAAACATAGGCCCTGTGCTTACCTTTCCCGCAAATTCACCGACAAGGAACTCCGCTGGCATGTGTGGGAAAAGGAAGCTTTTGCAGTGCAATGGGCTCTGGTGACCTGGAGACACGTACTGGAGGGGGCACCTCAGCTGTTTGAAGTTTGGACAGATCATAAGAATTTAGAAGCTTTACATACACTGAGGAAGTTGAATCCTAAACAGGTTAGGTGGCCTCAGTTCTTTAGTAGATTCAACTTTACGCTTAAATACTTGCCTGGGGGAAAGAACTTTTTGGCTGATGCTTTGTCCTGTTTGCCCCAACACAACAGTCAGAGGGAAGAGGTAGTAGATTTGATCATTCCAACCCAGCAGCTAGGGATGGCAGCGGTCACAAGAAGTCAAAAATCTGCACTTACCTTAAAAGTAGAAGAGGACTTACAAAGTGATCTACTTTCTGAATTAAGGAATGACGTGTGGTTGCAAGCTAATAAGGCAAAGCTGACAGAGAAGTAGGAGCTCTGGTGGAATGGGGATAGACTGTATATTCCAGAGCCCTTGCGAAGGAAAATACTTGAGAGATATAATGATGCCAAGTCAGCTGGCCATTTTGGATTTTTGAAAACTTTGTATCTGTTAAGGCAGCAGTTTTGGTGGCCATCTCTACATAAGAATGTGGAGGAGTATGTGGCCAGTTGCCCAAGATGTGCTATGGCAAAAAGAGGGGGGCAAGCCCAGGGGACTGTTACAGACTGTGGCAAGCCCCGCCCAACCTTGGAAGCAGATAGCTATGGACTTTATAGTGGACTTACCAGAAAGCCAGAAGAAAACAGTGATTTGGGTGGTGACTGATTTATTTTCAAAACAATCCCATTTCATTCCTTGTACTAGTATACCTATAGGGGGTGTGGTGGCTCAGCGGGTAAGATGCCAGGCTTGTCGATCGGAAGATTGCAAGTTCAGAGGTTCTAATCCTTAGCCCCGCATGCATTCCGCGCATGTCATGCTGGCCACATGACTGCGGAAGTGTCTTCAGACAACGCTGGCTCTTCGGCTAACAAACGGAGATGAGCACCGGCCCCTAGAGTCGGACACGACTGCACAAATGTGCGGGGGGAACCTTTACCTTACTAGTATACCTAATGCTGGACAGTTGGCCAAAATGTTTGTTCAGCACATCTATAGACTGCATGGGACCCCTGAACGGATTATAAGCGATCGGGGGTACAGTTCACCTCCAAATTTTGGAGGGCGTTCCTGAAGATTATTGGCGTGGATCAGGGGTTAAGCTCCTCCCACCACCCTGAGACTGACGGAGCCTCTGAACGGAATAACCAGGTGTTGGAGCAATACCTCAGGTGTTACATCAGTTATCAGCAGGATGATTGGGTGGATTTACTCCCGTTTGCAGAAGTGGCATATAACAATTCAGTGCATCAAAGTACTGGATTTTCTCCATTCCAGGTGGTGAATGGGCAAGAGTTTGTGACCTTCCCAGAATTGCCCAAAGATCAAACTAAAATCATTCAATTGGATGAGTGGATAAAACACATAACTGATAATTGGCCAGTGATAGAGAAAGCGCTGGAATTGGCTAAGGAAACTTAGAAGAAATATGCTGACCTCAAGAGAGTGCCAGAATGGCAACTGAAAGTGGGGAAGAAAGTTTATTTGTCTACAAAGTTTCTAAAGACTTCACAACCCTCGAAAAAGCTGGGTCCAAAGTATGTGGGACCTTTTCCTATAACCAAAATAATTGATGTAACGGTACAGTTACAGTTACCAAAAAATCTGAGGAAAATCCACCCCATTTTCCATTGCAGCTTGTTGAAGCCAGTTAGAGACTCAGAGCATTGGCATCCAGAGCAACCTACACCAGTTCCAGTGATGATTGATGGAGAGCAGCATTTTGAGGTGCAAGACATACTGAGTTTGAGGCGTCATTGAAGGGGGTTACAGTATCTGATACAGTGGAAGCATTTCCCCAAAGCTCATAGTGAATGGGTAAACAGCCACCATGTACAAGCACCCCAATTGGTAAAACGGTTTCATGATAAGTTCCCAGCTAAACTGAAATAGGTTGGCTTAGGAAGAGAGGAAGGAATTCATGAGATGATCAAATGTGGAATGTAATGTATGTTTCAACTATGTATATGTACTCTCTCAGTAAAGTCTTTGGTTGGGATTTGTTTTAAGGGGGGCGGTATGTCAGGATGGAGCATCCTGTATTGATGGGGTTGTAGTAATTAGGTTCACATACCTGCCAGGTCATTAAGAATGCTTTGTAGTAGAAATTTGCCATGCCGGCAGGGTAGTTAGGAATGCTTTGTAGTAGAAGCCTGGCATGCCTCTAGGGCCGTTAAACATGTGGATTGAGGTGGTTTAGCAGAACAGCTAGACACCAAGGTCAGACCAAATGGCGTTATCAGTTTGTTAAGAAAGGATGTGACTGAGAAATATGGGAACAGAGAGAGAGAGAAGGGAGGGGTGCATGCCCCAAGGAAAGGGGGGCTGGTATGAAGGGGAAAATTCAAACTGCTGTTTTGCGCGGGCTTTCCTCATTTGAGTCTTTGAATTAGAATTGGTCACCTGTATTAATAAAGAGTTCTTTCATATCCTTAATGGCTTGTCGCAAGAGTCTCTGATTTAATAGCTAAGGGATCACGACCATCACACCTATCTTACAGATTTCTTATGGGAGAAAATTGGAGAAGGGGGTGCTGTGTGCTTCCTTGAGTTGTAACAAAAGTGGTATATAAATCTAGCAAATAAGTAAGCTTCTGCAAATTGATAATATTTTTCTTAATTTTGATTGATAAGGGAGTTATGGCTAGATGAAATCATAAGGAAAATAGTAAGGTACACCGCTGGATATTATTAAATGAATGTATTCTTGAAGAAATATATTGTATGCAAAAAATGTGGATTCTAGAACTGAGCCATTATTCAACTATTGCGTGATTCCAGATTATCTCCATGAATCCAGGCTTAAAATGTGTGTATGCATCCACTAGGATCCTAGTTTGATACTACACAGTGTGCCTAGGCAAAGTTCTATCCGTGATGTCCAAATGGAAGGATATCCGTTTAGGATAACCTTGCTGGCACAGGGGTGGTAATTCTGTGGTATTTTTGCTTATATAGGGATCTAGCAGCTCGGAATTGCTTGGTGGGAGAAAATCATGTGGTGAAAGTAGCTGACTTTGGATTAAGCAGACTGATGACGGGGGATACTTACACAGCTCATGCTGGAGCAAAGTTTCCTATCAAATGGACAGCACCGGAAAGTTTGGCCTATAACACATTCTCAATCAAATCAGATGTTTGGGGTAAGAGAGAAAAAGTCCTTTTGTACAGAGTCCCTTTATGTAAATAAATCAGGATTGTGAAGTTACATTGGTCTACTGTTATATTCTGGGGATGATATTTCTTTAGTTAAGAAGTTCAATATTCCTTAAAAAGAAGAACTAATGGTGTCTAAATAATCCAGCTTTAAACACTCTTGCTTAATTTGCAGCCTTTGGAGTATTGCTATGGGAGATTGCCACTTATGGAATGTCCCCGTATCCTGGCATTGACCTTTCTCAAGTTTATGATCTGCTGGAGAAAGGTTACAGGATGGAACAACCTGAAGGTTGCCCACCAAAGGTCTATGAACTCATGAGAGCATGTGAGTATTATACTCTCATTTTTACTTTTAAAAGCAAATGCAAATTGGAACTAGTGAAAACAGGGAACAGAGGCCTTGGTAGGTTTCCAGGTCCATTTAGCGTTTATTATTACATATGATAATAAGCCTATTGGCATCCAGGCAGTTTCTTGTGGACAGAAGAAAAACAGAAAAAACTGTTACCAATGGACAGCTGTTTAAAATCTGAATGGTCTATAACAGAGCTTTCCAAACTTTTCATGTTGGTGACACACTTTTTAGACATGCATCATTTCGCGACACACTCTTACAGAAGGGCATCATTTTGCGACACACTCTTACAGCAGGGCACAAGGCAGGCACAAGGACCCGCGTGGAATCACAGCAGGTTTGGAGGCAGCAAGGCACAAGGCAGGCACTAGGACCTGCGCGGAATCCTGGCAGGGCAGGTTTGGAGGCAGCAGCAGCCGCGACACACCCAGACACTGCAGCCGACACACTAACGTGTTCCAACACACAGTTTGGAAAGCTCTGGTCTATAACACTGATTTCCGCTGAGGAGGTTGAATAAATCTTCATGTTTCCTAATATGACTGGAATAGAATCAATAGAGGATCATAACCTCATGATTACAGAGAGAAAACCACTTAAAATCCTTTTAAAACATAGCTATGGAGTCAATCAAAAGCCTGTCAAGGGAACTTTGCTGCCCTTGCTGCCTCATTGTAGTCTGCTATCCCCTCTTAAAAGTGAAATGTGTTTAACAGAGATTGAGGAACTCTCCTGAACAGCATATGCTCTGGTTTGGGTATCTGCAATAAAAAGGGGAATTGCTGAAAATTGGATGGAATCCCCTGACCTTCTGAATAAGTTTGGGGAAAGGCTTGCAGATTCCCCCCCCCCCCCAATTTTTAATTTCAGTTCACTGGAACAAATGGCTTCATAAGTAATTTAAAGATGCCACTGATATTTTTAATATTTGTGGACCAGTGAATGACCCAACATCAACAGCAAAAAAGAGAGAGAGAGCCAGTTTGGTCTAGTGGTTAAGGCAACGGGCTAGAAACCAGGAGACTGAGAGTTCTAGTCCCGCCTTAGGCATGAAAGCCGGCTGGGTGACCTTGGGCCAGTCCATCTCTCAGCCCAACTCACCTGTGGGGAAAATAGGAGGAGGAAGGAGTATTAGGTATGTTCCCTGCCTTGAGTTATTTATAAAAATAATAAAGGCAGGATAGAAAACAAACAAACAAAATAGGTTTCTAAGGTCAACACTGGATCTAGAATTGAGAATTATCCAACAGACATCCAGGTTATCCCGGCTGTTTCAAACTTCCTAAAGTTAGTAAAAATTGTATGTGTGTATCCAGGAGGATCTGAGGTCAAAAAATAAGATCCAGGAGTGCATATTTGTGTAAGTGTGTGTACATGTACATGCACAAACACATACACATACACACTCACATAGCGATCATAGAGGAAATGATAGTATATATATATGAACTCCATGGATAGTTCAAAGTTAAAATTTATGTGTGGAGTTATTAAGAAGGGATCGCAGATGTCAAATACAATATTTATTTATTTATTGTGAAATATATATGTTCTCATCCAAAGGAATTTACAAAACGTAATTACATTTTTTAAAAAACTAATAAATAGCAAAACACACAAAAATAAACATGAATATGTTAAAACTGCACCATATCCAAAGGAAAGGAGCACTCCCAGTGTAAAAAAGTAGAAATAGAAAAAAAAAATAGCCTTCGGCCCATATCAAAATCAAATTTTAATTTGGTATTTAAAGGGTCTTAGAATTGGAAACGTATTCCACAGTATCCAGGCGGCCCAATTTTTGCATATACTAACCATACTTTAAATAGTAAAGAAATCTGGATCAGTTTCTGAGTTAATACACAAGAGAAAATTTGGGAGAAATACATAGCTTTAGACATGCCATTCTAACTATGCCAAACCATTTAGGAATTTACTGTTAAGAATCAATGCTTCAAATTAGACCTGGAAGTTAAAAACTAAGTATTATTAATTTGATAGATCTACTTCAGGTAATGGCCTTCTGTGCCAGTTGAAATTTTCAGACATGTTGAAGTGATTTATTCAAGAAATTAACTGGAATGTGAATGGCATAGGCAAAATCACGTCTTTATGTAAGTTTATAAATTGTTGGTATCACCGAGTTTATAAGTACTACTTTTAAGGTAGAACAAAATGATATCCCAAGAATGTAGGATATCATTTTGTTTGACCTTAAAAGCTAACAAATTTTTAAAAGTACTAAAAAAGCTGATAAACCAACCAGGCAATTAGATTTCCTATTCTACAAGGGGAGAAAAGGTAAAGTTAAATCACTTGGATTATTTTGTTCAGAAAAAAAGACCAAAAAGTTGTTATAAATGGTGTAGGAAAGTTCCAAATTTTTTTGATTTCCCATTTATTGCTATTAGAAGAAATTCATGAAGGGTCAAAGTAGATGGAGTATTATTTTGTCATGTAGCAGTTCAGTGTTGTACTGACCTATAGCTTAAAAAGGTAAAGGTTCCCCCCGCACATTTGTGCAGTCGTGTCCGACTCTAGGGGCCGGTACTCATCTCCGTTTGTTAGCCAAAGAGCCAGTGTCCACGGTCATGTGGCCGCATGATGCGCGCGGAACGCTGTTACCTACCCACCAAAGTGGTACCTATTCATCTACTTGCATTTGCATGCTTTCGAATTGCTAGGTTGGCAAGAGCTGGAGCTAGTGCGGGAGCTCACTCCGTCACGCGGGGCTAGGGATTCGAACCTCCGAACTTGCGACCTTCCGATCGGCAAGCCTGGCGTCTTACCCGCTGAGCCACCACGCCCCTACGACCTATAGCTTACATGACTTTAATTGGGTTTAGCCAAGTACAGTTATTATTCATCATAAATGAATGGAACCTTCAATATCATGAATACCAAATATTGGGGGTAAACAAAAGATTTTTACTTTGAGGCCCTTTATCTGGGCATCCCAAAAATATTTGGCTGATCACTAGTGGAAAGAGAATGCCAGACCACACAACTACATCAAGGCAGTTCTTACATTCAGAAATGCTGGCAGTAATTCTAAGACCTTTGAAAATAGAATAGATCACGACAAGGACCTTAAAAACATTGCCAGTAACAGGTTACAGTGGAAGACGCTCTAGCTCCAGAATAGTAGGAATTAGATTGCAAATTCTAATGGAGATGGTATTTCCCTACTGCTTGTATTATATTGTAGGCTGGAAATGGAGTCCCCTAGATAGACCTTCATTTGCTGAGACTCACCAAGCTTTTGAAACCATGTTTCATGATTCTAGCATCTCTGAAGGTAAGGACCTATTTGTTTCCTTATTCTGAACTTTCTATTATATTTTTGAAATAAGTTTTTTTTTGCTTCCCCAGTCTAATCAATAAAAATAGTTTGGGTACCTTTTGTTAAAAAGGCTACTGGATTTCTACTATGAAATATATATCTATATCTATGTCTATATATCTATCCTTGTCTAGACCACTTGGCAGTATTTGATACTGTGTGATACCTTCCTGACCACCTGCTTTATTTATTTATTACATTTATATTCTGCTCAATCAAGTAACCCCTATGAGGATTAGTAGTTGAAATAACTATATTATGGTGGTTCTGTTCCTTCCTGAGTGGGAGGGTCCAGTTAATTGTTGCAGGATGGGGGGAGTGTTCTGGCCCTCATGCACTCCATTATGGGATGCCTCAGGTCTTAGTCTTGTTTAACATCTATATGAAGCCACTGGGAGAAGTCATCCACCAGTTCAGGGTGACATGCCATCAGTATGCAGTATGATACCTAGTTGTGTATCTCTATTTGGCCAAATGAGAGTTGCAGTGGAAGCCCTGATCCATCATCTGTTGGCTGTCAGGGTCTGGATGTGGAAGAACAGATTCAGACTCAGTCCTAGCAAGAGAGAGTAGGTACTCATTTAGAAGCCCACTGATTCTGTTCTGATACACTGATTGTACCATTTTTGACTCTCTGTGGGATTATGCTCCCCCATTAGGAACAGGCCTGCAATTTGATGGTCCTCCTGAACTCACAGCTCCTACTGGAACAGCAGGTGAAGACTGTGACCAGGAGGGCCTTTGTCCACCTTTGGCTATTGGACTAAATGTGGCCTTACCTAGATGGGGGCAGTGAAGATAGTAACTCATGTTCTGGTCATCTCCCATATGGATTATTGTAATTTGCTTTACATGAGGCTGTGCCCCATCCAGAAATTTCAGTTGGACAATCCCAATACTGCCATATAATACCACCAGCACTGGCTAACAATATGTTTCCAAATGATTTTCAAGGTGCCAGTCATTATCTATAAAGCCCTATGTGGCTTGGGTATCTTCAAGACCATTTATCCTTTATAGATCTGCCCATCAAATTTGAGGGCATGGAGAATGTGTGCTGAAGATCCAACCTATTGAAAGCTGCAGTGGGAAGGCCCCTCAAAGCAGGCATTCTCTGTAGGAGATCCGTGCCTCTGGAATAGGTTGTCCCCTGAGGCAACAGCACCAGCTCACATTCTTATGGCATTCAAAAAGCTTGTAAAAACGTGGCTGTTTCAAAAGGCATTTCTGTGCCAGGAATGTTTTAACCACTTCCATGATTAATTGTAAACTTTTGACTGTGATCATGTATCATGTTGGTTTTGTTGTACACGATTGTATTTTATTAATGTATTGACTTCAGTTGATGCGCCTGTTGCTTAGACTTGGTTGACTGAAGCAGTCTATAATTAATGAATACAAATTATTTCATTGATGTTTATTACAGAAGTGGCAGAAGAACTTGGAAGGACTGCATCCTCTTCTTCTGTAGTTCCATATTTGCCCCGATTACCTATACTTCCTTCCAAGACTAGAACCTTAAAGAAACAAGCAGAAAACAAAGAGAATATTGAAGGAGCTCAGGAGACCATAGAGCATTCTGCATCCAGTTCTGCTCCAGGTATGTTTTTTGAGTGGTCCAGATTCTGGCCCTGGAAAATAATGTTTCAAAGAAAGGGAACGAGTGTGAAAAATTGGATTACCTCTAACATTGCAGCACATGATTTCTCTTCTTCTCCAAATTCTTCTCTTCAAATCTAATGTGGAGGATGCCCCAATCTTCTGGAACAGGTTTAAAGATCCGTAAGTAATTAAAATGGGAGATTACTTTTGTTCTGCTGGTGAATAGACATAAAAGGTGGATACATCATCTGTATTTATGGATGGTGGATGAAGCAATATATCTGGTCAGCTATTTAGGTTATGTATTGGACTAGTTTGAATGTGTGACTATGATGAGAAGACCTGAAGGAGAGCTATTTTTGAGTAGATGTATAATCAGCACTATATTTTTCAGAAAGCAAAAATCAAATAGGATGGAGATTGCAGCAAGCAGATTTTCTTTAATAAATTGTAAGTGAAAACAATCTGGAGCTCTTAAATGAATCTGATTTCTGTAATGTATGAAAAGTAATTACATAGTAAAACTTTCCCCCTAAAATCAGACAGTTGTGGGTTAACTGAAGTTGCTTTTCTCACTAAGAATGCAGTCATACCTACAGTGGGGCAAAAAAGTATTTAGTCAGCCACCAATTGTGCACGTTCTCCCACTTAAAAAGATGAGAGAGGCCTGTAATTGACATCATAGGTAGACCTCAACTATGAGAGACAAAATGAGAAAACAAATCCAGACAATCACATTGTCTGATTCGGAAAGAATTTATTTGCAAATTATGGTGGAAAATAAGTATTTGGTCAATATCAAAAGTTCATCTCAATACTTTGTTATATATCCTTTGTTGGCAATGACAGAGGTCAAACGTTTTCTGTAAGTCTTCACAAGGTTGGCACACACTGTTGCTGGTATGTTGGCCCATTCCTCCATGCAGATCTCCTCTAGAGCAGTGATGTTTTGGGGCTGTCGCTGGGCAACACGGACTTTCAACTCCCTCCAAAGGTTTTCTATGGGGTTGAGATCTGGAGAGTGGCTAGGCCACTCCAGGACCTTGAAATGCTTCTTACGAAGCCACTCCTTCGTTGCCCGGGCGGTGTGTTTGGGATCATTGTCATGCTGAAAGACCCAGCCACGTTTCATCTTCAATGCCCTTGCTGATGGAAGGAGGTTTGCACTCAAAATCTCACGATACATGGCCCCATTCATTCTTTCCTGTACACGGAACAGTCGTCCTGGTCCCTTTGCAGAGAAACAGCCCCAAAGCATGTTGTTGCCACCCCCATGCTTCACAGTAGGTATGGTGTTCTTTGGATGCAACTCAGCATTCTTTCTCCTCCAAACACGACGAGTTGTGTTTCTACCAAACAGTTCTACTTTGGTTTCATCTGACCATATGACATTCTCCCAATCCTCTTCTGGATCATCCAAATGCTCTCTAGCAAACTTCAGACGGGCCCGGACATGTACTGGCTTAAGCAGGGGGACACGTCTGGCACTGCAGGATCTGAGTCCCTGGCGGCGTAGTGTGTTACTGATGGTAGCCTTTGTTACGTTGGTCCCAGCTCTCTGCAGGTCATTCACTAGGTCCCCCCGTGTGGTTCTGGGATTTTTGCTCACCGTTCTTGTGATCATTTTGACCCCACGGGGTGAGATCTTGCGTGGAGCCCCAGATCGAGGGAGATTATCAGTGGTCTTGTATGTCTTCCATTTTCTAATTATTGCTCCCACAGTTGATTTCTTCACACCAAGCTGCTTGCCTATTGCAGATTCAGTCTTCCCAGCCTGGTGCAGGTCTACAATTTTGTTTCTGGTGTCCTTCGACAGCTCTTTGGTCTTCACCATAGTGGAGTTTGGGGTGTGACTGTTTGAGGTTGTGGACAGGTGTCTTTTATACTGATAACAAGTTCAAACAGGTGCCATTACTACAGGTAATGAGTGGAGGACAGAGGAGCCTCTTAAAGAAGAAGTTACAGGTCTGTGAGAGCCAGAAATCTTGCTTGTTTGTAGGTGACCAAATACTTATTTTCCACCATAATTTGCAAATAAATTCTTTCCGAATCAGACAATGTGATTGTCTGGATTTGTCTTCTCATTTTGTCTCTCATAGTTGAGGTCTACCTATGATGTCAATTACAGGCCTCTCTGATCTTTTTAAGTGGGAGAACTTGCACAATTGGTGGCTGACTAAATACTTTTTTGCCCCACTGTATAATGAAACAGAAGAAATTTAAGCAACATAATATGGAGAAATTTTCTCATTTGTATAATATGCCAGAGAATATGTGAAATCATTACATATCACTGTAATCAAGGTATGGAGTGAGGACTAGGAAACTAAAACTAAGGGAGGGCTGTGCCAGGTATTTTATCTTTTATGGCCACTTGGATTTTATAGTTAATCTTACTTTTATATTTATATTTGGTAATTATGTACTTAAAATTTTTAGATGTTTTTATACTTTTTGTTTTAATGTGTTTCCTATTGTAAACCGCCCAGAGTCCCCCTTTTCTGGGGGAGATGGGCGGTGGCCAAATTTGAAAAATAAATAAATAAAATAAATTGGCAATGTAGCCATGATTGGGTCTCTTGCCATTCCATCTGATTCTTGAGAGGAAAAAGAAGCCTTTTAAATATGCTTTCCCTCACAGCAAAGAGACCCGAGTTTTTAAATCCAGCCTTCAGTGCCAGTTACCAGTTCTTCTGCCTTTGCTGTGCAAAAAGGATAATCCTGCAGACCGGTCCCATTGTTCCAGTTGTTCAAAAGTTACAATATCAGTACTTCTCTGATGAACAGCAAGGCTGTTTCCTCTCCTTGCAGTGTGAAGGAGGTACAAAGTTACTGTATCACCATGAGCAACAAACCTCTCTGTTCCTTTGTCTAGGTTTTATCAGAAGCACGCAGCAGGCCAGCGGATCGCCAGCACTACCTCGCAAGCAGAGAGACAAGTCACCTAGCAGCCTGCTAGAAGACTCTAGAGAAACGACCTTTACCAGAGACAGAAAAGGTGGTTTCTTTAGCTCTTTTATGAAAAAGAAAAATGCCCCTACACCTCCCAAACGCAGCAGTTCCTTCCGTGAAATGGAGAACCAGGCTCACAAGAAGTATGAATTAACGGGTAACTTTTCTGCAGTTGGTCCATTGCAGCATATTGATGGATTTTCGTTTACTCCCTCCCAGCAGGACGGAAGTCTTTGCGTATCCAAGTGTAACATTGGGAGCTTTGCACAGCGGAACTTCTATGGGGAAGATGGTGGTGGCGGCAGCAGTGGGGGCACAAGCATCGGTAGTGGTTGGTCAGGCATCACAGGCTTTTTTACACCACGCCTGATTAAAAAGACGTTGGGCTTACGAGCTGGGAGGCCCACTGGAGGTGATGAAGCTTCAAAACCTTTTCCCCGATCAAACTCCACATCTTCCATGTCCGCAGGTCTTCCTGAGCAGGAGAGAATGGCAATGACTCTTCCCCGAAATTGCCACAGGTCCAAAGTTCAACTGGAAAGGACAGTATCCACTTCCTCTGAGCCTGAGGAGAACACAGACAAGTCTAGTGATCTTCTCCCTAAAAGGTGTGAAGAAATTCATACGCTGACCAGAAGCCGACCAAAAACTAAACTTCTGCTAAGGGGTGCTACAGCTGTTCCTCTCAGGACGCCTTCCGTGGACACATCTGTTTCAGAGAAGGATTGTCAAGGGCCAACAGCAGCAGCAAGCCTGAAAAGCAAAGAGAAAAACAGTGGGATACGACAAGGTTCAGTAGAAGGGGAAGAAAAACCAGGCTGGCCCTCTCCAGCCAAGGCTGCAGCAATACTTCCAACCACTCATAACCATAAAGTGCCCGTTCTCATCTCACCTACTCTAAAGCATACACCAGCTGATGTGCAGCTCATTGGCACAGACTCTCAGGGGAATCGGTTCAAGCTCTTATCTGAGCATCAGGGCACTGCTTCTAGTGACAGGGATAGACCCAGACGGATAAAACCAAAGTGTGCTCCACCTCCGCCGCCGCCGCCGCCACCACAAGCAGTCATGAGGCTCCTTCATCAGCCTCCAGGTTCCTCGGATACAGTAGATGAGTTGGATAATGGAGCATTGGTACAGCATGGGCAAGATAGCGAGGGCAGCAAAAAGGCAGTAGTGGCACCTACTGGTGGAAAAGCTGGAAGGCCAGTAATGCCTCCACCTCAAGTGCCTTTGCCATTGTCTTCTTCACCTGCTAAAATGGCAAATGGCACAGCAGGAGCTAAAGTTGCGCTGCGAAAGACCAAACAGACAGCTGAGAGAATCTCCGCAGACAAAATCAGCAAAGAGGCACTTCTGGAGTGTGCAGACCTCCTCTCCAGTGCCATTGCGGAGCCTACCACAAATAGCCAGCTGGTGGATACTGGGCACCAACTCTTAGATTACTGTTCAGGTTATGTGGATTGCATCCCCCAAACGCGCAACAAGTTTGCCTTCCGGGAAGCTGTAAGCAAACTGGAACTTAGCCTGCAGGAGCTGCAGGTGTCCTCAATGGCTGCTAATCTGCCCGGAGCAAATCCTGTACTTAATAACTTATTGTCTTGTGTTCAAGAAATCAGTGATGTTGTTCAGAGGTAGCTACTGTCAAATCATCTGGTTAGGAAGAAAAAAAAGTTCACAAAATTGAGAGAAGGGTCAGGGTGACTTCTTCGAATCATTGTTTTCCTATGTTCATGTTTTGAAAGAAGAGACTGATACTTGAGTAAGTTTTATGTGAAGTACCTCAGATCACTGAGCTCACATGTTTACAGGTTCATCTCAGTACATGGGGCAGATAAGAGGGAAGCTAAGCTTCACAGGGGTCAGATGTTTGCAGCTGAGATGGGCATAATATTGAGAATTTCCCTGGTGAGAAAATGTCTTTGCAAAAATAGAGCTTGTGCTCTTATTCCACTTCTGGGAGGAAGGAGATTCCATGAAGGTACCTTTGTTTGATAAGGTGTTTTGTTCTCTTTGATGCTGTCCAGTTGGTTAGAATTACTGGAAAAGAGACAAGGTTCCTTTTCTGCACTACTCTGTTTTAACTTCTGAGATCATGGCAGAAAGGTTTAGAGGTGCCACTGGAAGTTGAGTAGATCTTTCCAAGAAAGAGAGGATAATTTTGAGGGGAAGTCTGTTATATTAAAAAAAACAAAACGGATTGGAGCTGCAGAAAGTGCATGCACTAACCTGTCTGGTAGAACTTCTGCAGTACAGTTTGCTGCTGTAATTGGAGATGCAAAAAAGTAAAGACAGCTGAAATATGAAATGCGTCCCCTTTTATCATCCCCATGTCATATTTATCACTCACACATTCACTCTTTCACAGCATCTTGAATGACAGTTTAAGCAGACTTGCCACTGGATTTCACACAATCACACCCTACACTCAAACTGCAGTCATCACCAGGTTGGTAGCATAGCATGGTTAGCTAACCAATGGCAATCACTTGAGTATTTTGGGGAATAGCATGCCTCAAGAATCTGTTAATTTATCCCTGGTTTTGAACTTTGGTACAGTGATGGCTTTGCTATATCTTTAGGAGCCCTTCTGGATTAAAAACACTGCAGAATGCTGCTAGTGTCCTCTACATTCCTTTTTAAATTGTGCTTACCTTAATGTCACTTCTTCTTGAGGGAACTAGAGACCTGAGGCCTTCATATTTTCTAGTAGAACTGTAAAGGCTCTTGGAGTACCAATTCAGGTGTATTGCTGGTATATATTCTTTGTTTAGATTTTTGCTTTATTTGTAGTTTCAAGACACTGGCTGCACATGGGTTCATTGTAAGTGATTAGTCTGTACAACTATGCTGCCATCTCCCTTCAAGTAGTGCGGTTGCAACACCCACCCATCCCTGAAAGTCATGCTATGGGACCACTGCTTCCAAAAATCCACTTATATTAATTAAAGGAAATTGGTTTCTTCTGTGATTAATGTGACTTCAAACTAGCAGTTGCACAACACGTTTGCTTTTAAAAGAGAAATCAGGCTATATGCTTCCATGAAGCCTTTTTTTTTTACCCCAGATCCCCTAACTCACTCTATTTACTGAAATTCAGCAACAAACTGTTGAAAAATGGAGCTGTGGTTTCCCACTAATTTTTTGTCAAGAAACAAAACAAGGTAGGTATGTGATATTTGGGAAGGCTTAATGCAAAGAAATAATGGAAACCCCATCTGAAATGCCTTGGAAATCCCAATTCCCCCACATAACATTGTGATACCATTTTGTTCTCTGTAGCTTTAGCCAATAAATAGTTACGGTATGGCCTTAAACCATAGGTGGAAGGTTTTCTAGCCACACTGTTTGGAGAAGGAGACTGAAGGCATATTTATGCTAACCAGAATGCTGCCATTGTTGAGTTTTCCAGAAATCACACTGAATATTCAGCATTATTAGAGGGGGACAACCCCATAGAATGAAAGCACACTTGGGGTCCAGTTCTGATTCAGAGCAATAACAGTCTTCACATGGTGCGAGAACAATCTGGCTCTGCAGTGCTTCAGATTCAAGGGGGGGAAATGCTTTAGAGGATCTAGAGGTACAGAGTATTTATTTGCAATTTCTTTAAACCCAGTTGTCTTTTCCTGGAATTGTGTAGCAGCTGACACCCTAGTATGCAGATGTTTTAAGTAGCTTTCAACAGGAGCATGTGAGTGCCCCCAACCCCTGAATCATTTTCCCCCTTTGAATCCAAACTGCTACACAGCCTTAGAGAACAGTGCATACTGCAGATGTCCAGTTTACAATTTCTTCCATTTTTGATCAGGAAAAATTGGGTATGCCTACAATAATATGACCTTGATATAGGAGGATGTAGGATACCTACTCATCATGCAGTTTTTTTTTTCTTGATGGCTTTTGGGGTAGGCCTCAGTTGACCGTCCTGTCTTCAGTTACTTTTCTGCTTTCCTGAGAGAATTCTGGATTTGGGTTATTCATATATTATTTATATGTTGGACAATGGTTTATATAGTATGTTTAAGTTTGCCATGTGCTGCTCTTAATACAAAATCTGTCTTAAAAATGCAAGGGCATGCAACTTCATATTTGTCTGAGACAGTTTATAAAAATCTTTCCCTCACAGAGCTCTAATTATGTTGTCACTGAAGTTACTGTTCCAAAATAAATTGACTTTGTTCTGATAAGTAAAAAATAGTTTAAATATGGGATGGGGAAAATCTACTTGTTCTTCTGATGTTGCATGGATTCACGCACACACCCTCCTGGTATGTACTATAGTTCATGTCTGGAAACTGCAGGCCCCTCTTGCACCAGACTCTTAAAATCAGCCTGTTTGTCACAGAATTGTACATTTTATAATTGGAAGAGTTTATTTAGACCATTGAGTCTAATCCCCTGTTCGATACAGGAATCCAAATAAAGCATCCCTGACAAATGTCAGTCCAGTTTCTACTAGAAGACTTCCAGTGAAGAGAAAGTATACTATCTTACAATAACTGATTTGACTGCTCTTCCTATCTGGATGTTATTCTAACATTCAACAGGAATATGGCTTGCTGAAAATTAAGACCATTTTTCTATGCCCTGGTATTTGTTCCTCTCTGAGTTGTCTTTTCTCAAGGCTAAGATTGACCAGTTTCCTCAGTCTCTCCTTGTTGGACTTGATTTCCAGTCCCTGATCATCTTTGTTGCTCCTCTTTGTACCTGTTATAGTTGTCTAAATCCTTCTTATAAGGTAATGCTAAGAACTGGACTGGATATAATACTTAAGTGGGTTCTGACCAGTTCAGAATCAAATGGAACAATTACTTCCTATGATTTGGAAAATCACAAGAGCTCAAGATGGAGTGTATAGAACACCCTGCTTTGGTTTTCTCTGTAACAGCTCTGTGAGAAAAGGCTGGTCCAAAGGCCCCCCGTGAGCTGCTGTGGCCAAGGATAGACTTGAGTCTAGATCTCCCTTGCCATAGTCTCACCTGTTAACTATGAGTGTGAACTCATTTAATGAGTGTTCCCTGACTATGGCTGTACGAAACCTAAGCAATTAATCTGTTCATTCAACCTGCTCTTCATAATTGCCCAGGAGAACACATGCCCTCTTGTTGGAGAAGACTAACTGAATAAGAATCAAGTAGCCTTTGATATTTTCACTGACCAGCACTGTAAGTATACACAATTCTTAAGCTCCTTTTATTAGGAGTCTTAGGATTGCTTGTTTCTTTTTTAACTGCGGCTCATTCTGAATTTTAGCTTTACTTACACCATCTCTACAAATCCAGGCAATCTGTGGGTACTCTTCCTTGGTGATCCTCCCCATTTTTTTAACCACCTATATGTGTCCTTTTTATTATTGGAGCTTTCTTTAATTATTTTTGCAGTCACATTGGCTTCTGTTATCTTCCTCTTTTTTCTCCTCATTGAAATTATTTCTCCTCATTAGAATTGTTTATGATTCTTTTAGGGTTTCCTTGTGCACATTTTCCCATTAGCTTTTCCAGCAGTTCTACCTGCCACTGCGCCTGTGTTAGTACCTTCTCTTCATCAATTAGAAGCTGTAATCTAAATTCGTTCAGGGCCAAATTTGATGTACTTTTTAATTTTTTTTAAATTAGTCATTTTTAAGTATTGAAAGTTTAAAACATTTAATGCTGCCCTATTGGTTTTTATAGTGAACCTTTTAGTGATTGTGTACAGATACAAAGTTGTCGTCATATCTCTACACAATACATATGCTGATGGAAAAATGAAAAGAATCACTTTTGCTTCATAGGCCAGACTGCACCAGGCTACACATTAAGTTCACCAAATGAAAAAATGCAATCTATAAATTAACTTCTGAAATGTAAGATTATTGACAGTGGCTTGGGAGAAAAGCCAAGAAGGCTGAAAGGGATTCTATGCATTAGTTCAGAGGACTCATGTTTCTTCACCTGCGCTGCTCTGCTGAATTTTAGGTGTGATGGCAAACATTTCCAAAATTTGGGAGGGTGAATAGAAGAAATCACTCCCTAAACAGAGACAAGTCTAATGTAAAAAATTACAATATGGGATGCTCTTTGTTATTGATTCCAAACACTACATTCTCACCTGTCTCCTTCAACAATCCATTAGCGTTCCATGCCAAATGAGCATGCTTGGTCCTTGAGCAGTTTCAGAGTTCCCATTAGGGTTTTCTCCCCAGTTTTGTGTACTTCTGCAGCCAAGTTGTTTATTACTTTCCTCCTATGGCTGGATGCTGCCTTTTGATAACATAAGCAAATGACACCGAGGATTTAGGTTGATATTAATGTGCATGATAATTAAGAGAAAAGTGGGCAGTCCTACTCCCCTGTTATATTATGATCCATTCTAGTTTTCTGTAGGTCAGGCTCCCTCCCAAAATTATGCACACAAAATCTGGTGTGTTTGTGGATTCATAATGCAAAACACATTTTGTAGTTGAAAATTCAGATCAGTCTTTGCACTATTTCCTTGGATGAGTGAAGTAGAAATTAATAACTGGCTAAATCCAAATAACTAAATTAACTACTTTCCTCATGATTGAATAGAATGTTTTGTTAACTTACGGGTGACCTAATCTCGTGGTGAATTTGTGGCCCTGCTCAACTAGAATTGTCGTCTCCCTGACCCTTGCCATCCCTGACCATAGGGCTTAGAATCCCAATAACATCTGAAGGACTAAATATTTCCAGTCTTGCAGTATATAAACTGACAGTTTAGTAGTAAATGACTGAAAATAAACACACTAGGGTCAAGAAATTTGGTAACAGCTTTATGCAAAAATATAAATCAAGAAGGAAATGGATATTACTCCATTTAAATATGAAGTTAAATATAATTAAATGGTTACGATTGTAAAACAATTTTACTTCTTTTTCCATTTCAACTGCCATGCAGTTTAAGTCCATGTTTGCCAAGTATCAAAGTTTAACTAGAGACAGTTGAGTTCCAACTCTGTAGGTGGACTTCTGTTAATATCTTCTCTGATCCCCTTTTTCTAATGCTTCTCAGTGCACCATTGGCTGTTTTTAGCTTCTCATCCCTCTTTGGATGGTGGCACAATAAAAGTGAGCAGTATCCTGACAATTTAAACATTTTGCACATTAAATGTAGAGACAATTCACATTCTACTCGCTGTAGTAGAGCAAAATAGCATTCGGAAGTCACAATCTCTGCAAAGGCAGTCAAAAAAATTTTCAGGGGAGCATTAGTGGAGACTGAATAATAACTGCTAGGTATTAAAAGCTTTAAAGCCATTGTCCACAACTGGTACCTTCCAGATAGGTTGGATTTTAACTCCCATACTACTTGGCATAATCCAGCCTAAGATTGGGCATGAATGTTTGAATTAAGGCCATTTGGGATTGTTTTTGTTGTTTATTCGTTCAGTCGCTTCCGACTCTTCGTGACTTCATGGACCAGCCCACGCCAGAGCTTCCTGTCGGCCGTCACCATCCCCAGCTCCCCCATGGTTGAGGCTGTCACCTCCAGAATATCATCCATCCATCTTGCCCTTGGTCGGCCCCTCTTCCTTTTGCCTTCCACTTTCCCTAGCATCAGCTTCTTCTCCAGGGTATCCTGTCTTCTCATTATGTGGCCAAAGTACTTCAGTTTTGCCTTTAATATCATTCCCTCAAGTGAGCAGTCTGGCTTTATTTCCTGGAGTATGGACTGGTTTGATCTTCTTGCAGTCCAAGGCACTCTCAGAATTTTCCTCCAACACCACAGTTCAAAAGCATCTATCTTCCTTCGCTCAGCCTTCCTTATGGTCCAGCTCTCACAGCCATAGGTTACTACAGGGAATACCATTGCTTTCACTATGCGGACCTTTGTTGTCAGTGTGATGTCTCTGCTCTTAACTATTTTATCAAGATTTGCCATTGCTCTCCTCCCAAGAAGTAGACGTCTTCTGATTTCCTGGCTGCAGTCAGCATCTGCAGTAATCTTTGCACCTAGAAATACAAAGTCTGTCACTGCCTCCACTTTTTCTCCCTCTATTTGCCAGTTAACAATCAAGCTGGTTGCCATAATCTTGGTTTTTTTGAGGTTTAACTGCAACCCAGCTTTTGCACTTTCTTCTTTCACCTTCGTCATAAGGCTCCTCAACTACTCCTCGCTTTCAGCCATCAAAGTGGTATCATCTGCATATCTAAGATTGTTAATGTTTCTTCCAGCGATTTTAACTCCAGCCTTGGATTCCTCAAGCCCAGCACGTTGCATGATGTGTTCTGCGTACAGGTTGAATAGGTAGGGTGAGAGTATACAGCCCTGCCGTACTCCTTTCCCAATCTTAAACCAGTCCGTTGTTCCGTGCTCTGTTCTTACCGTTGCTACTTGGTCGTTATACAGATTCCTCAGGAGGCAGACAAGATGACTTGGTATCCCCATACCACCAAGAACTTGCCACAATTTGTTATGATCCACACAGTCAAAGGCTTTAGAATAGTCAATAAAACAAAAATAGATGTTTTTCTGAAACTCCCTGGCGCTCTCCATTATCCAGCGGATATTGGCAATTTGGTCTCTAGTTCCTCTGCCTTTTCTAAACCCAGCTTGTACATCTGGCAATTCTAGCTCTATGAATTGCTATTTGGGATTGTACTGTACTGAAATCTTGGACATAAAAAGATTTTTTTGTGTTTTTGCATGAGTTGGAGATTGCCATTTTGACCTTTCTTGAGAAAGGTTTATAGCAAACCAAGAGAAGACCAGGATGTTCCTTAACAGCAGTCTTTTCTTAACTGACATGAAAGGCATAGAATAGTTGTCTTTTTTACTGGTTATCTTGCTACAGCGAAGATATGAGGGACAGGACTGTATACATATGCTGTTCTTGAAGCTCAGTGGTGCTTGTTCAAAAATGAATTCACTGTAAGTCTAGAATAGTTGCTATAGTTCTTTTCTTTCTGGCTGACTATGACAGGAATGTATTCTGTTTATTTGCACCTTTGCTAGAAATTTCTACAATATATTTGGGGCGAAGGGATGACATTATAGTTAGCTAGAACTCTGGTTCTAGCTGCTGGAATAGTTTGTGTTCTATACATGTAGTGTTTCCTTGGTAATTTCAAAATGTATAGGAAATCTATTGATACACTTTTGATCTTGTAATATGCACTCTGTTCCCAGATTGTCTTGGAACTGTGAGGAGTGAATCAGTCCCATTGCATAATATAAAATAGCTTTTTGTATTACATATATTCAGTTCCTAAATAATATTGCTGCACTCTTAATGGTAGGAATTCTAGAATTCTAACATTGATTGATAAACTCCAGTTACTGCAAAATACCTTGCAAAGTTATGGTACAAAAATATCAGGCTGCTCCAGCAAGTTCATCTCAAAATAGAATCCATGGGAGACCTTGGTCAAACGGGAATTTCCTGAGCCTGTGGATTTGCAGAATAGTGAAAAATTATCTTTCCATTAAGGCAGGGATGTTAGGTGCTCAAAATTAAAACGGTTCAAATTTGGGGGCAGCCAAGGGCTCCTGTGAATGGAGTGATGTTGCAGGAACAATTTGCAAGCAGTTAGGAGTAGGATTACTAAGCAGGTTGTGTCATGCAGGTTTTTTTTATATATAAACCTACATATTCTTATTGCTTTTTTCATTGGGAAATTGCTGCTCTGCTTTTTAGTGGTTTGCAGCTGAAATTTTGCAAGACAGCTTTTAGGGGGTCAGTAACCAAAAGGATCATAGGTTACCCACCCTGCATTAAGAATTAGAGCTTTCAGCAACATTTTCCTTGACTCTCTGGTCTTAAAGCAGGATTGAAGATAATGCACATGTTCTCTAAGGAGGTTGTCCTGCTTAAAGGCATATTATGACACCACACTCTTCTAGTGGCCTGTTTCCTGAGTTGTGATTTCTAAGATTTCTAAAACCTATTGTCTGTAGTATACCATCAAAGCACTAAACATGGAGACCACTCAAAACAGGTTATTGTTTGGAAAGCAGCAGGCTTTACATAGTCTTTGAAGCTGGCTAAATAGTACCATCAAATCCTCCTCCTCTTGTTCAAAATTCTTATTTTTTGCCAAAAACAAGGAAAGAAAAAGTTTTAGTTCTCCACCTCATGTTAAAAATAGTTGTTGCTGAAGTAAGAAAGTACACTTCATACATGCTTTAGAATTAAATAGTAAAGCTTGTCCAATCTTCGTATCACTTCAGAATATAAGTATTGTTAACAAAATTGCCATCAATTTACAAAACTTGTATTTTGGAGAAATGGATGAACTGAATCTTTTGATCTGAACGGAAGTGCAACCCCTTTTCACTCACCTAGGAAAGGTTTTTATTGATTGATTTTGCTAATTTGCTAGCTGCTTTCCCAAGCAGCCACTGGACACCCCTTTAATAGATCTATTTTAGAGTGCATGATTCTTGAACAATATTTAACTGAAAGGAGGTAAGCCTAAATTTAAGATGACTCCTCTCCACAAAAGATTAAAGAGAAGTAACTCCTCTCTCTCTCTCTCTTACTCTATGCTCAGCCAATATACAATGACCCCCTCTATTTTAAGGATTAATTATTTTGGAAACATCTAGTCTTCCTTTTAAGCAAGTAGAGTATTGGCAAAACCCCTTTTCTGCTTCTTCATGGGAGGCATGCTTGTTTCAAAATACAGACTTGGGAAATGCTCAAATGACTTAGTATCAGACACCACTTTGTTTCCCATTCACAGTACTGTATTAAAAGTCGCCTGTGCACAGCTAGTTCAAGCACAGCTCATGATGTGAAAATGTGGCCTTTTCCTCTAATCCAGAAGGGTAGCATATTAGGAATGTCTAATTTCTCTGAAGTTACCTAGGGCAAAAATGGCCAACAGAGTGTGATGTGTAAGGGGTAGGTTTCCGGGGGAGGGTGGGGGGGAAAGATGGTTAAGGATTCTAATCAACCCAGCACTCTTAGTTGAAATCACTGAGGATTAAAATGGGTGAAACGGAAATATGCGAATCACACAGAAAAACCCACACTACTAGTGTTGTCAAATGTTACTTTGTTTTTTGTTGTTGTTTGTAATATATTTGGTTTTTTTTTTCTAATTTAAATTCTCACTATTTCCTGACTGTGAACTGCAAACAGTGTTAACTTGATGTAAGTAAGGCCCTTGGAGGCATTGCCTCTGCCTGTTCCACAGAGATTTTTGCCAATTTGCATTTTGTTTTAAATAAAAGTTGCAATATTTTATTGGCAATTAAACTTCAGGACATGTTACTTTCTTTTAGGGCACAGTGACGGGGGGAATAATATAATGAAATTCAAAGAAAAACACACAGGTATATACCTAAAAGATTTATTTATTAATTATTTATTAATTAAATTTCTATGACCGCCCATCTCCCCCTCAAGGAGGGACTCTGGGCGGTTCACAACCAAACAACATAATTAAAATACAAGAAATACAACAATAAAAATATAAATACAATATAAATACAATAAAATCCAAGTGGCAGATGGTTCTTTAAAAAGGTAAAGGTTCCCCCCGCACATTTGTCCAGTCGTGTCCGACTCTAGGGGCCGGTGCTCATCTCCGTTTGTTAGCCGAAGAGCCAGCGTTGTCCGAAGACACTTCCACGGTCATGTGGCCGCATGACACGCGCGGAATGCTGTTACCTTCCCACTGAAGTGGTACCTATTTATCTACTTGCATTTGCATGCTTTCGAATTGCTAGGTTGGCAAGAGCTGGAGCTAGTGCGGGAGCTCACTCCGCACGCAGGGCTAGGGATTCGAACCTCCGAACTTGCGATCTTCCGATCGACAAGCCTGGTGTCTTACCCGCTGAGCCACCACGCCCCTTAATTGTAAGATGGTTCTTACAGTGACGCTAAAATTTAAAATATTTAAGGTGGCTCTAAGAAATCAGCCATCCCCAAGTGTGACCACTTTCCTTCTTGCCCCAGGCAAGATCACAGAGCCAAGTTTTTATTTTTTTTCATGAAGTCCAGGAGTGAGGGGGCCTGTCTTATCTCTGGGGGGAGGGTATTCCATAGGGCATGCGCTACTGCAGAGAAGGCTCGCCTCCAAGACCCCGCTAGATGGAACTCTTTCATAGAGGGGGTCCGCAGCATGCCCTCTCTGCAAGATCGGGTGGGACGGGACGATGTAATGGGGATGAGGCGGTCCCTCATAACCTGGGCCCATGCCATGCAGGGCTTTAACCAACACCTTGAATTGGACCCGGAAGCAAACTGGCACCCAATGCAGCTCACGGAGCAGAGGTGTTATGTGTGTCGGTGCACCTAAAACTGCCCACGCGGCTGCATTCTCCACCAGCTGTAGCTTCCGGATATTCTTCAAGGGTACCCCATGTAGAGTGCGTTACAGTAATCTATATGGGAGACAACCAGGGCATGAGTGACCGTTTGAAGGGCCTCTTGGTCTAGGAAAGGGCGTAACTGGTGCACAACACGAAGTTGAGCAAAGGCCCTCTTGGCCATGGCTGCCACCTGCTGTTCAAGCAGGAGTCGTGAGTCCAAGAGGACCCCCAAGTTACGCACTGGGTCTGTCTGGGGTAGTGCAACCCCATCCAGAACTAAAGATGAAAATTTCCCCGAAACCGAGGGGCCATTAATCCACAGCCACTCCGTCTTACCAGGGTTCAGCTGAAGCCTGTTTTTCCCCATCCAGACCCCTACAGCCCCCAGGCACTTGGACAGGGTGGTCACTGCATCACTTACTTCACCCGGGATGGAGATGTACTGTATAACTGGGTATCATCCTCATATTGATGATACCTCAGCCCATAGCTTTCCAAACTGTGTGTCGCAACACTTTACTGTGTCGCAAGAGTTTAGTGTGTCGCGGAGCAGTGGCGCGGTGCGCGCGGCGGTGGCGTGCCATCAGCGCTTCCGTGTTTTAGCGAGGCTGCTGCCATGCCCCCCTGCGCCCCCGTCGTGCATGCGCCGCCACCGTGCGTGCGCTACTGCCACTGCCACCGTTGGTGTGTAGCCAACGGCGGCAGTTTGGAAAGCACTGCCTCAGCCCATGGTGACGGATTATCACGCCCAGCGGTTTCATGTAGATGTTAAAAAGGAGCAGCGAGAGTAACAAGCCCGGTGGGACCCTGCAAACAAGGGCCCGTGGGTTGGATCTCTCGCTCCCTATCAACACCGACTGAGACTGGCCCTGGAGGAAGGAGGTGAACCAGCGCAAAACCACGCCACCCACCCCCAACTCCCTGAGCCGTCTCAGGATACCATGGTTGACGGTATTGAACGCCGCTGAGAGGTCAAGAAGAGCGAGAATGGATGCACTGCCTCCATCTCGCTCCCGCCAAAGATCATCCATAAGCGCGACCAATGAAGTTTCCGTCCCATGACCTGGCCTGAAACCTGACTGAAAGGGGTCCAGATAATCCGTTTCATCCAGAATCCTCAGGAGCTGCAACACCACCACCTTCTCAACCACCTTCCCCAAAAAGGGGAGGTGGGAGACTGGATGAAAATTATCCAGTATAGTGGGGTCCAGCGATGGCTTCTTGAGGAGGGGGTGCACCAGCGCTTCCTTGAAAGCTGCCAGAAACACCCCTTCTCTCAAGGATGTATTTACCATCGGTTGGACCCAGCCACAAGTCACCTCCCGAGCTGCTTTCACCAGCCAGGAGGGACAAGGATCTAACTGACAGGTGGTGGCATTTACAGTCCAGAGGACTCTGTCCACTTCCTCGGGACCAACAGGGTCAAACCGCTCCCAGATAACAAGGTGAGTACGTTCCCTCTTTCCTCACCCTCAGTCACAGGTTACAAATGTTTTGTCATTTAGCAAGCTAACCTAGACAGTAAGTACGATCAGACTTTTGGCTAGCAAAGAAAATGTCAACAGAATTGGTGTAATACCTTTTTGGTTAGTCTCCATGCTCTCTCTACAGCCTTTGTAAGAAACCACTCTGAACATCAGATGGAGGTCTCAGTTCTATGCATTCATCAGATGTATAGGAGAGGAAATGGGGCATGACTACCTGGCACACACAGCTGCCTGCTTATCTGCAGATCGTAAGTTATTCCCTATCTTGGACTACAGGTAGTCCCCATTTAGAGACCACAATTGGGACTGGCAACTCAGTAGCTAAGTGATGCAGTCACTAAGTGGAAAATCATGTGACCACAACTGTGCTTATGATTTTACTTCAGCTTTCCTTTTTCCCCACTCCCCCACCCTTTGGAATGCTCACCCCCGGGCTGGGATAATTAGCAATAAGGGGATTAATGTTTGTATTTACATTCATTGGAGAGGAAGGATTACAAGAGAGTAAGCAGGCACACAACGGGGAATACAGATCGAAAGGAATGCGCTGGCACTGGCTGTTTGCCTAGCTTGCTCTTGGCTCCCAGCCCGGAGCGGCTTGGAGACAGACAAAAGCCAAAGGTGTGAAAGTGATTAAAATCTTGTCAATTACAGACAGCAGCTGCCAGTTGGCTAATTAAAGTCACAGATCTGAGCTTCTTAACTTGCTGTTAGCATCTTTTGGGGAGGCACTGCACTGTGGAGAAAAGCAGCTTAGGAAGAGATTGCTTGTTTAAGCTATCTCTCCTCTCTGTGAGGAGGGGGGGAAAAAGGGTCAGGCACAGGACGTGTACTGACTGTAATGGTGAACACGTGACTGAGAGACACTGCAAAGGTTGTAAATGTGGGCATTGGTTGCAAAGTTACTTTTTCATCACTGTCATAACTTCCAACAGTCACTGCCCAAGGCAGTCGCTAAGTGAGTTCTACCTGTATTTTGCAATTGTGAAGCATTATTCTTAAAATTTGAGAACAAAAGACCCAGTTGCTCAATCATTTGCCTCAAAATCTATAATCTAAAATTTCTACTTCTCCTAAATTAAAATCCTATAAAAGTGGGATTGTACCAGGGCCAGATTCTGGGAACATCTATGTTGCCTCAAAGCCAGTTGGTCTTCCACATATGGGTCAGTTTTGCACAAGGTCTATGTATCTTTCAAAACTTAAAATTGTATGTTCAGTCAGGTCTGCGTACATACATAGCCCTTACACACTGAATAGATCTGGCCAGGCTAAATCTGTGTTACATTTACTCTGACAAAGCAAGGGGTCCTGCTATGAATGCCAAGCTTAAGTATCCCACAAAAGGAACATTCCACTTCCACATTGTAATTTACAAAGACAACAGAAGTGCAATACCAGCAAATAGTGACTTATGCAAGGAGTACTTATCTCACAGGATTGGAACCTCATTGCTCAATTTCAGTGCTGGACTAGATGTCATTTGTGCTATTGTAAAAGTTACAATAAAAAGAAAGGCACATATTTATCTTTTGATATATATACTCTGGAAAGTGCAAATAGCTGCATTTTTTTCAGCACAAGTACATGTAATAATGTCTTGATTATATATATATATATATATATATATATATATATATATATACACACACACACACACACACACACACACACACACACACACACACACAAATTGACACCATGTATCTAATAAGGGGCAAAATCTTCATACATTATTTCAACACAAGGATTGTGGAAGAAGATGTAGATTTTTGAACTGCAAGTGAATATGATAGTTCCTTGTCCAGCCACGCATTAAGAATGCAGACTAGGAAGTTGCTTGATTCAAGTAATGGTCAAACATCTCAGACTTGGAAATAAAATTAACTTGCAGATGGGGGTCTTCTCCCCAAGATGTCTAAAAACCCACTCAACATAGTGGATAAGAATATGTGGCCCAAAGGCATCATTTATATCCAGTATTGGAAAAATACTCTGAATATATTACTATTTCAGTAGCACCACTCATGCAGATTCCAACTCCATAATGGAGCTTTCTTACCTTTTTTAGCCTGGCAACCCCAATAATATAGGGAATGTAGGGAATAGTACACTAGTTAAAGTGCAATAAATACAACAAAGTATATGGCCCTCGTTCAAGATAAAAGAGAATAAACTCAGTTGCACTCTTCTCCATCTTCCCCCGTCAAACGAGGTGTATACGCTGGGAGATTGATTTGCAACCTTGGGCAGAAAATAATTCCTTTTCCTCAGGAACAAACGCCGTCCTTGCAGCCTCATCTAGCTGCTCTTCAGTGAACTTCAGACCTTGAGCAAGAAAAGCATCCCGAGCACAGAGCTTCACATGGTGATATTCCAAAGGCAGGAAAGGTACCAGAAAGTCTATGAGGTTCTCCTGAAGAAGACAGTTGTGGGCCTCTGAGAGAGAAAAAAAGGAATGCATAATTCAGCTGCTATTTCCTGCCTCTTAGTCATTGGCCAGGGCAGACAGTAATTGGTTTACTTGGCTTTTCTGGGGAGACTGAAAATAGTTCATTTATAGTATCTTCGGCATACATGGCCTATTTTAAGATAGCATCAACAACACAGAAAAATCTTTGTTCCAATACATTTTCAATTTAAATATAGCAGGAAAAGAATTATGTTGGCAGATGCAGTTGTCTGCTGTAATTTAGAGTTGCTTTATATAATAATACAACGAAGAAAACTGTATCATGTTAAAGTGAACAAAATTATGGCATACGTTTGTGAACTTGAGTCCATTTCATCCAATGGGAAGAAATGTTACCTTGAGAGTAAAGGTAGGCTAGATGGAAATGAAATTAGCAGTAGTTATAAGATTTTAGAACTAAATGGCTGTGTTCACATGACAGCTGAGTAAGCCAGCCATTCTTCCGTAAGCAACATACTAATAATTCGCAGTTATGTCTTAAACAAAAGAGAAATTTTGACGATCCCCCCAACTGTCCTAAAGGCTATTGTTCCTGTTCGCTTCCACACACAAACACCCTTGTTGTTTATTCGTTCAGTCGCTTCCGACTCTTCGTGACTTCATGGACCAGCCCACGCCAGAGCTTCCTGTCGGCCGTCACCATCCCCAGCTCCCCCATGGTTGAGGCTGTCACCTCCAGAATATCATCCATCCATCTTGCCCTTGGTCGGCCCCTCTTCCTTTTGCCTTCCACTTTCCCTAGCATCAGCTTCTTCTCCAGGGTATCCTGTCTTCTCATTATGTGGCCAAAGTACTTCAGTTTTGCCTTTAATATCATTCCCTCAAGTGAGCAGTCTGGCTTTATTTCCTGGAGTATGGACTGGTTTGATCTTCTTGCAGTCCAAGGCACTCTCAGAATTTTCCTCCAACACCACAGTTCAAAAGCATCTATCTTCCTTCGCTCAGCCTTCCTTATGGTCCAGCTCTCACAGCCATAGGTTACTACGGGGAATACCATTGCTTTAACTATGCGGACCTTTGTTGTCAGTGTGATGTCTCTGCTCTTAACTATTTTATCAAGATTTGCCATTGCTCTCCTCCCAAGAAGTAGACGTCTTCTGATTTCCTGGCTGCAGTCAGCATCTGCAGTAATCTTTGCACCTAGAAATACAAAGTCTGTCACTGCCTCCACTTTTTCTCCCTCTATTTGCCAGTTATCAATCAAGCTGGTTGCCATAATCTTGGTTTTTTTGAGGTTTAACTGCAACCCAGCTTTTGCACTTTCTTCTTTCACCTTCGTCATAAGGCTCCTCAACTCCTCCTCGCTTTCAGCCATCAAAGTGGTATCATCTGCATATCTAAGATTGTACTGTTTCTTCCAGCGATTTTAACTCCAGCCTTGAATTCCTCAAGCCCAGCACATTGTATGATGTGTTCTGTGTACAAGTTGAATAGGTAGGGTGAGAGTATACAGCCCTGCCGTACTCCTTTCCCAATCTTAAACCAGTCCGTTGTTCCGTGCTCTGTTCTTAGCGTTGCTACTTGGTCGTTATACAGATTCCTCAGGAGGCAGACAAGATGACTTGGTATCCCCATACCACCAAGAACGTGCCACAATTTGTTATGATCCACACAGTCAAAGGCTTTAGAATAGTCAATAAAACAGAAATAGATGTTTTTCTGAAACTCCCTGGCTTTCTCCATTATCCAGCGGATATTGGCAATTTGGTCTCTAGTTCCTCTGTCTTTTCTAAACCCAGCTTGTACATCTGGCAATTCTCGCTCCATGAATTGCTGGAGTCTACCTTGCAAGATCTTGAGCATTACCTTACTGGCATGTGAAATAAGTGCCACTGTTCGATAGTTTGAACATTCTTTAGTGTTTCCCTTTTTTGGTATGGGGATATAAGTTGATTTTTTCCAATCTGATGGCCATTCTTGTATTTTCCAAATTTGCTGGCATATGGCATGCAGCACCTTGACAGCATCATCTTGCAAGATTTTAAACAGTTCAGCTGGGATACCGTCGTCTCCTGCTGCCTTGTTATTATCAATGCTTCTTAAGGCCCATTCAACCTCACTCTTCAGGATGTCTGGCTCTAACTCACTGACCACACCGTCAAGGCTATCTCCAACATTATTATCCTTCCTATACAGATCTTCCGTATATTCTTGCCACCTTTTCTTGATCTCTTCTGCTTCTGTTAGGTCCTTGCCATCTTTGTTTTTGATCATACCCATTTTTGCCTGGAATTTTCCTCCGATGTTTCTAATTTTCTGGAAGAGGTCTCTTGTCCTTCCTATTCTATTGTCTTCTTCCACTTCCGCACATTGCTTGTTTAAAAATAATTCCTTATCTCTTCTGGCTAACCTCTGGAATTTTGCATTTAATTGGGCATATCTTCCCCTATCACTGTTGCCTTTTGCTTTCCTTCTTTCTTGGGCTACTTCCAGTGTCTCAGCAGACAGCCATCTTGCCTTCTTGGTTTTCTTTTTCTTTGGGACGTTTTTTGATGCCGCCTCCTGAACAATGTTGCGAACTTCTGTCCATAGTTCTTCCGGGACCCTATCTACTAAATCTAGTCCCTTAAATCTATTCTGCACCTCCACTGCATATTCCTTAGGAATATTAGTGAGCTCATATCAAACTGATCTGTGGGTCTTCCCTATTCTCTTTAGTCTGATTCTAAATTTTGCAATAAGAAGTTCGTGATCTGAACTACAGTCAGCTCCAGGTCTTGTTTTTACCGACTGTATAGATGTCCGCCACCTTTGGCTGCAAAGGATGTAGTCAATCTGATTTCGGTGTCGACCATCTGGTGAAGTCCATGTATAAAGTCGTCTTTTAGGTTGTTGGAAGAGAGTGTTTGTTATGCACAGTGAGTTGTCTTGGCAAAATTCTATCAGCCTATGTCCTGCTTCATTTTGTTCTCCCAGCCCATGCTTGCCTGTAATTCCAGGTGTTGTCTGACTACCCACCTTAGCATTCCAGTCTCCTGTAATGAAAATAACATCTCTTTTTGGTGTATTATCCAGTAGGTGCTGCAGATCCTCACAGAACTGATCTACTTCTGCTTCTTCAGCATCTGTGGTTGGGGCGTGTATTTGGATCACTGTGATGTTAAATGGCTTACCCTGAATTCGAATTGAGATCATTCTATCGTTTTGGTGGACTAATCAGGGTTGGAGCCACTGCAGCAGAAGTTGGGAAGGGGCTCGCTCCACTCCTTTCTTTCCATTTTACACCTCTTATCTTGGAGTAAAACACACAAAGAAATGAAAATGGAGTATCAACTCCAGAGTAGACAACTCTATTTTCCTGGGATATTCTGGGACTTCATCCCATTCCTACAGCCGGTTGAGAGGCTTAATCTCTCATCCCAGTTTGGATGACCTGGCTAGCTAGGGATGAAACTTCTCCACTGACTAGGTGTTGTTGTTGTTCAGTCGTTTAGTCGTGTCCGACTCTTCGTGATCTCATGGATCATAGCACGCCAGGCCTTTCTGTCCTCCACTGTCTCCCAGAGTTTACTCAAATTCATGTTCATTACATCGGTGATGCTATCTAACCATCTCATCCTCTGCCGTCCCCTTCTCCTTTTGCCTTCAATCTTTCCCAGCATCAGGGTCTTTTCCAGTGAGTCCTCTCTTCGCATTAGGTGGCCAAAGTATTTGAGCTTCAGCTTCAGTATCTGTCCTTCCAATGAGCAGTCAGGGTTGATTTCCTTTAGGATTGACTGATTTGACCTCCTTGCAGTCCAAGGGACTCTCAAGAGTCTTCTCCAGCACCAAAGCTCGATAAAAGCTTCATAAAAACCCACTTTCCCCTTCTTTGATTCAGCTAAGTCATGAAAACAGGGCCTATCTGTACATTCATTTACCAAGCTACAATGAAGGTATCACCAGAACTGTTTGTAGATGGCTATTTTTAATTTTTCTGCATTTCATTTCCCTCTAACCTGAGTTTAGATCTCTTTCCTACCATCATCTGTTTACATTTGCAAGAGGAGGTGAATGCGAATCTCGTTCAAAAAAGCTTATGTCATCATACATAACTTTAAGATGCTGTAGTATTTTCTTTTTAGGCCAATATGCTTACCCTTCCAAAAAGTTATGCCTTTGTATTTTTTGCAAATGCCTATGAATCTGCATGCAAGAAGGGCAATTTCATACGTTTTGTGGAAAAATAAAACCCGGCTTGCCACAGTATGTGTTAACAGATCCCTCCAATTATTGCTTTTGGTCACTCCTAGCATTTTCCAGTGATGTTTTCAAATGTACACTAAATCATTACAATGGTAGAGATGAAAACAAACATTGTGTTTTTTTAAAAGCACTGATATGATTTGTGTATGGGGAAATGTAGCCTCCCATTTGGTAGAACTTGCCTTCAAACAGTATCTTGTAAAAGACAAAAAACTCACTACTGCCCGAGTTAGGACTGCAGTGGTGGGTAAAGCCTTAGGAACAGACAGCAACTCACCAGGGTCGTCCAGCAGGTCTCTCCGCAGGTATGGTTCTAAATGTGCAATGGTGATTTCCTCTCTCGCTTGACCAGTTTGCCAGAAATCCAGGGCCACTGTATTGATGGTGTTGCCACCAGTGTTACTAAGTACAGAAAAAGGACATCATTTCTTTATCTGACCAACAGAATTTAGCAGTCTCAGCAAAATGCAACCTTAATACACAAGCTGTCTTGCCCTGCCTTCATCACAGTATCACAGGGCAAAGCTGTTAGTCATTGTGCAAGGAAGTCCTGAGGGTGAAAGTTTCTCATTTCTACTGAAGATTACTCAGACACACCAAAATCAGCTTGAATTCACTGTAGTTCCCAAAACGGCTTGTGTTGGAACATAGGGATGAACAGCCTTTCTGCAATAGTGTGTGCACTTTTATCCTCCTGTTTTCTGGAATGAGATAGTGATGTCATGAAATCACATGTGGAGTGTGATTTTTTTTACCCATTTCTTTTTTTACCCAGCCTTTTGGGAGATTATTATTATTATAATTATTATGGAATAGGTAGACTGAGAAAAACAATTGCTTGTTTTAAGACCTCCTAATGCATTAATAGCATTCATGCTTGCTGTATTCCCTCTGAAGAGGATCAACCGCCCAGGGTCCCTCCTTGTGGGGGAGATGGGCGGGATATAAATGTAATAATAATAAATAAATCTTCAGTCAGGATTTGGTTCACTTTAGTAAGTCCCCAGCCTCTTAGGAAAAAGCAGTTGGCCTTTGGACAAATTTTGGTCCCAATAAATCAGAAAAAAATTTGGCACAAATCTTACTAGTTTCAAAGGTCCAGTGCAAAAACAGACTCATTTGCTTTTCAAACTGGATTATCGTTGTCAACAGATCAGATTTTAATAGGGGTAGGTAAGATTTTAATTAAGCTTCTTCTTGGATGTAAGACAAAGGTAAATATGGCCTTTCGTTGAGCAAAACTCCTGTTGACTACATGAACACAGTCATGCAGTTTTCTTCACTGTAGTATGGAAATGGTTTGCCAATGCTTTCTTCTGGAAAGTTCTTTGATTTCTCAATCCAACCTACAGTCCTGGTAGCCTCCTAGCCAAGTTCTTAACCATGACTGACCCTGCTTAGCCCCAAAAAATTCAGCCAGGACCTGCCACCTACCAATCAGGTTTAAATAGATATTTTTAAATCTGGTTGGAAAAAAGCAATTTTGGGAATGATATAACTCTTTTTTCCTGAACTTCATTCCTAGTGCCGGGACCCCAAGAATATTTTATAATAAATGTTATTTATTGTATCACTGGTGAGTTGGTTAGAGACAGAGGTATTCTTAAGAATAGGAGACTTCCGATGGAGGAAAATGGTGAAGTGACCGGTCCTACCGAATTCTGGGGTTAGGACCGAAAACACGGTGTTCATCTGGCGGCTCAGGGAGGACCTTAGAGCCCCAAAATATTCTCCGGGAAAGGAGAATTCAAGGAATTATTCCCTGTGCCCTCTGGACAGCTGCTCCATGCCGGAGGATCATGAAACAGTGTTCCAGCAACCGAACGGTGAGTGATAAGCTGAGAGGCGGGACTGCCATCTCTTCCAAGCTGCGTTGAAGCCGAAAAATGGACATTAATTCCAACCACCCCATTTCTAAAATCACCTTTTTGCTTTTGAAGTATTGAATTTAAAGAGGCTTTCTCCAGTACAGAAATATTGATTCTCTTGGTTGATCTTTCATTATTTTGGGGACTTCTTTTTTGTATGTTTTAACTGCTTTAAAAGATTAAAGTTTGAGCAAGGAAGCTGAAAGTTGAACCGCTTTACTAAAATTCTTTTTTAAGGGAATAAATGTTGTATTTTCTATTTTTTTAAAAAAAAAATTAAGTAAAAGATTTTGTCGGATTTGGGTTGTTGTTGTTTATTCGTTCAGTCGCTTCCGACTCTTCGTGACTTCATGGACCAGCCCACGCCAGAGCTTCCTGTCAGCTGTCACCATCCCCAGCTCCCCCATGGCCAAGTCCGTCACCTCCAGAATATCATCCATCTATCTTGCCCTTGGTCGGCCCCTCTTCCTTTTGCCTTCCACTTTCCCTAGCATCAGCATCTTCTCCAGGGTATCCTGTCTTCTCATTATGTGGCCAAAGTACTTCAGTTTTGCCTTTAAGATCATTCCCTCAAGTGAGCAGTCTGGCTTTATTTCCTGGAGTATGGACTGGTTTGATCTTCTTGCAGTCCAAGGCACTCTCAGAATTTTCCTCCAACACCACAGTTCAAAAGCATCTATCTTCCTTCGCTCAGCCTTCCTTATGGTCCAGCTCTCACAGCCATAGGTTACTACGGGGAATACCATTGCTTTAACTATGCGGACCTTTGTTGTCAGTGTGATGTCTCTGCTCTTAACTATTTTATCAAGATTTGCCATTGCTCTCCTCCCAAGAAGTAGACATCTTCTGATTTCCTGGCTGCAGTCAGCGTCTGCAGTAATCTTTGCACCTAGAAATACAAAGTCTGTCACTGCCTCCACTTTTTCTCCCTCTATTTGCCAGTCATCAATCAAGCTTGTTGCCATAATCTTGGTTTTTTTGAGGTTTAACTGCAACCCAGCTTTTGCACTTCCTTCTTTCACCTTCACCATAAGGCTCCTCAGCTCCTCCTCGCTTTCAGCCATCAAAGTGGTATCATCTGCATATCTGAGATTGTTAATGTTTCTTCCAGCGATTTTAATTCCAGCCTTGGATTCATCAAGTCCAGCACGTTGCATGATGTGTTCTGCGTACAGGTTGAATAGGTAGGGTGAGAGTATACAGCGCTATCGTACTCCTTTCCCAATCTTAAACCAGTCCGTTGTTCCGTGATCTGTTCTTACCGTTGCTACTTGGTCGTTATACAGATTCATCAGGAGGCAGACAAGACGACTTGGTATCCCCATACCACCAAGAACTTGCCACAATTGGTTATGATCCACACAATCAAAGACTTTAGAATAGTCAATAAAACAAAAATAGATGTTTTTCTGAAACTCCCTGGCTTTCTCCATTATCCAGCGGATATTGGCAATTTGGTCTCTAGTTCCTCTGCCTTTTCTAAACCCAGCTTGTACTTCTGGCAATTCTCGCTCCATGAATTGCTGGAGTCTACCTTGCAAGATCTTGAGCATTACCTTACTGGGATGTGAAATAAGTGCCACTGTTCGATAGTTTGAACATTCTTTAGTGCTTCCCTTTTTTGGTATGGGGATATAAGTTGATTTTTTCCAATCTGATGGCCATTCTTGTGTTTTCCAAATTTGCTGGCATATGGCATGTATCACCTTGACAGCATCATCTTGCAAGATTTTAAACAGTTCAGCTGGGATACCGTCGTCTCCTGCTGTCTTGTTATTAGCAATGCTTCTTAAGACCCATTCAACCTCACTCTTCAGGATGTCTGGCTGTAACTCACCAACCACACCGTCAGGGCTATCTCCAACATTATTATCCTTCCTATACAGATCTTCCGTATTTTCTTACCACCTTTTCTTGATCTCTTCTACTTCTGTTAGGTCCTTGCCACCTTTGTTTTTGATCATACCCATTTTTGCCTGGAATTTACCTACGATGTTTCTAATTTTCTGGAAGAGGTCTCTTGTCCTTCCTATTTTATCATCTTCTTCCACTTCCGCACATTGCTTCTTTAAAAATAATTCCTTATCTCTTCTGGCTAACCTCTGGAATTTTGCATTGAATTGGGCATATCTCCCCCTATCACTGTTGCCTTTTGCTTTCCTTCTTTCTTGGGCTACTTCCAGTGTCTCAGCAGACAGCCATCTTGCCTTCTTGGTTTTCTTTGGGACGTTTTTTGATGCCGCCTCCTGAACAATATTGTGAACTTCTGTCCATAGTTCTTCCGGGACCCTATCTACTAAATCTAGTCCCTTAAATCTATTCTTCACTTCCACTGCATATTCATTAGGATATCTAAGTGATCTGTGGGTCTTCCTTATTCTCTTTAGTCTGTTTCTAAATTGTGCAATAAGAAGTTCGTGATCTGAACTACAGTCAGCTCCAGCTCTTGTTTTTACCGACTGTATAGATGTCCGCCATCTTTGGCTACAAAGGATGTAGTCAATCTGATTTCGGTGTCGACCATCTGGTGAAGTCGATGTATAAAGTCGTCTTTTAGGTTGCTGAAAGAGAGTGTTTGTTATGCACAGTGAATTGTCTTGGCAAAATTCTATCAGCCTATGTCCTGCTTCATTTTGTTCTCCCAGACCATGCTTGCCTGTAATTCCAGGTGTCGTTTGACTACCCACCTTAGCATTCCAGTCTCCTGTAATGAAAATAACATCTCTTTTTGGTGTATTATCCAGTAGGTTTTGCAGATCCTCATAGAACTGATCTACTTCTGCTTCTTCAGCATCTGTGGTTGGGGCGTATATTTGGATCACTGTGATGTTAAATGGCTTACCCTGAATTCGAATTGAGATCATTCTATTGTTTTTTGGATTGTATCCAAGCACTGCTTTAGCCACTTTATTATTAATTATGAAGGCTACTCCATTTCTTCTGTGGTCCTCTTGTCCACAGTAGTAGATCTGGTGGTCATCTGATGTGAAGTGGCCCATTCCAGTCCATTTCAGTTCACTGACACCCAAAATGTCTATATTTAATCTTGACATCTCACCAATAACCACATCCAATTTGCCCTGGCTCATAGATCTTACATTCCAGGTTCCTATGGTGTGTTGATCTTTAGAACATTAGATTCCTCGTTCACCACCAGCACCGTCGGCTGCTAGCCGTCCTTTCAGCTTTGAGCTAGCTGCGTCATCACATCTGGGGCTAGTTGAACTTATCCTCTGTTCCTCCCCAGTAGCATTTTGACCATCTTCTGACCTGCGAGTCCCATCTTCCGATGGTATACCGACATATCTCTGGTTGTACTGATCCATTTAGTTTTCACGGCAAGAATACTGGGGTGGGCTGCCGTTACCTTCCCCAGGGATCGTATTTAGTCTGACCTCTCTTCCATGACCTTCCCGTCTTGGGTGTCCCTTCACGGTTTAGCTCATGGTGCTCATTGAGGTGCTCAAGCTCCAGCACCACGACAAAGTAACAATCTCCTTTGCTGGATTTGGACTGGACTTTTTTTAGTCACTGTGGGAAAGTATTTGCTGCGCTTATTTTTTCAAGCTGGGATTGGTTACTTTCTTTAAACACTGATAAAGAAAGACTTTTGATTTCAACTTGTGGCTTTGTAACTGAATACTTTGTAATTGGAAACTTTCTCCCCCCCCCCAACTACTTTCTATTACTGGAGTCATCTTTCATTATAAATATTATTGTTGGTTACTAGAGGGAGCCAAAGCATTAAATTTTAAAGCACTGAAGCTCTCTCTCTCTCTCTCTATATATATATATATATATATATATATATACACATACATATACATACACACACACACACACAAAAAAAATAAATAAAGGGGGGAATAGAAATCATGGCCACTAGAAGAGTATAAAAACGAGCCTCTGGCGAATTTGAGGGACTAAAGAGTATGTTTGAGGAGTTCACAGCTAAATATACATAGTCTATTGCCCAATCTTTTGAGGTTCTTGAGAAAAAGGTGGATACAAAATTTACTGACTTTGAAAAAAGATTGGAGCAGAAATTAGAGAAAACGGAAGGAGATGTGAAACAAGTAACTAGCAGAGTTGATGTACTTGAAAGTGAAAGGGAGAAAGAGCTTGACAGAATTGCACTGCTTGAATTAAGGGATATAGAATTTTGCTTAAGGCTCAGGGGGATTCCTCAAGCCAAGGAGGAGAGTCTTAAAGATAAGATTTCACAAGCTCTGGCAGCTTTAACTGAATGGGAGGGTGACAAAATGATGGAAGAAATAAAAAAAGTCTTTCACATTAACTCCAGGTATGCAACTATAAATAACAAGCCGAGAGATGTTCTGGTCCAGTTTGCTAGGAGGAAAACAAGAGAATTGGTCCTACAAGGTCACTTTGACTCTAAACTTAATATTGACAAAGTGGATAAAATTGTACTGAAAGAAATTCCTGTGAGAATTTTAAGAAAGAGAAAAGAATATACTTTCTTAACTGATGTTCTGAAAAAGAATGGGATTCCTTTTCATTGGAAAAAAATTAGAAGGGGTAAGTTTTACTTACCAACAACAAAGGTTCAGACTAACTTCAATCCCTAAAGCCAAAGATTTCCTTGTCAAACATGGAACTAAGTTGGAGCAGGATGCAACTGAAAAGGTTGCAGCTGGAACTAAACAAATGGATTCCACTATAGAAGAAGAACTATGAATCAAGGTAAGCTGGATGTGGTCAAACATGAGATGACAAGATTGAACATCGACATATTGGGAATCAGCGAACTAAAATGGACAGGAATGGGCGAATTTAATTCAGAAGACCATTATATATACTACTGTGGGCAAGAATCCCTTAGAAGAAATGGAGTAGCTCTCATAGTCAATAAAAGAGTGGGAAAGGCAGTACTGGGGTACAACCTCAAAAATGACAGAATGCTTTCAGTTCGAATCCAAGGCAAACCATTCAACATCACAGTGATCCAAGTCTATGCCCCAACCACTGATGCCAAAGAAGCTGAAGTTGACCGGTTCTATGAAGACCTACAACACCTTCTAGAACTAACACCAAAAAAAGATGTCCTTTTCATCATAGGGGACTGGAATGCTAAGGTAGGAAGTCAAAAAATAACCGGAATAACAGGCAAGTTCGGCCTCGGAGTACAAAATGAAGCAGGGCAAAGGCTAATAGAGTTTTGTCAAGAGAACACGCTGGTCATAGCAAACACTCTTTTCCAACAGCACAAGAGACGACTCTACACATGGACATCACCAGATGGTCAATGCCGAAATCAGATTGATTATATACTTTGCAGCCAAAGATGGAGAAGCTCTATACAATCAGCAAAAACAAGACCTGGAGCTGACTGTGGCTCAGATCATGAGCTTCTTATTGCAAAATTTAGGTTTAAATTGAAGAATGTAGAGAAAACCACTAGACCAATCAGGTATGACCTAAATCATATCCCTTATGAATATACAGTGGAAGTGAGGAATAGATTTAAAGGATTAGATCTGGTAGACAGATCTAACATCTGACAGAGTGCCTGAAGAACTATGGATGGAGGTTCGTAACATTGTACAGGAGGCAGCAACTAAAACCATCCCAAAGAAAAAGAAATGCAAGAAAGCAAAGTGGCTGACTGATGAGGCTTTACAAATAGCTGAGGAAAGAAGGGAAGCAAAAGGCAAGGGAGAAAGGGAAAGATATAAACAACTGAATGCAGAATTCCAGAGAATAGCAAGGAGAGATAAGAAGGCCTTCTTAAATGAACAATGCAAAGAAATCGAGGAAAACAATAGAATGGGGAAGACTAGAGATCTCTTCAAGAAAATCGGAGATATCAAGGGAACATTTTGTGCAAAGATGGGCATGATAAAGGACAAAAAAGGCAGGGACCTAACAGAAGCAGAAGAGATTAAGAAGAGGTGGCAAGAATACACAGAAGAACTATACAAGAAAGATCTTAATATCCCTGATAAATACGATGGTGTGGTCACTGACCTTGAGCCGGACATCCTAGAGAGTGAAGTCAAGTGGGCCTTAGGAAGCATTACTAACAACAAAGCTAGCGGAGAAGACAGTATCCCAGCTGAGCTATTTAAAATCCTAAAAGATGATGCTGTTAAAGTGCTGCACTCAATATGCCAACAAATTTGGAAAACTCAACAGTGGCCACAGGATTGGAAAAGGTCAGTTTACGTTCCAATTCCAAAGAAAGGCAATGCCAAAGAATGTTCAAACTACCGTACAATTGCGCTCATTTCACATGCCAGCAAGGTTATGCTCAAAATCCTACAAGCTAGGCTTCAGCAGCATGTGAACCGAGAACTACCAGAAGTGCAAGCTGGGTTTCGAAGAGGCAGAGGAACTAGAGATCAGATTGCCAACATTCGCTGGATCATGGAAAAAGCAAGAGAGTTCCAGAAAAACATCTACTTCTGCTTCATTGACTACGCTAAAGCCTTTGATTGTGTGGATCACAACAAACTGTGGCAAATTCTTAAAGAGATGGGAGTACCAGACCACCTTACCTGTCTCCTGAGAAACCTGTATGTGGGTCAAGAAGCAACAGTTAGAACCGGACATGGAACAACCGACTGGTTCAAAATTGGGAAAGGAGTACGACAAGGCTGTATATTATCACCCTGCTTATTTAACTTATATGCAGAATACATCATGAGAAATGCCGGGCTGGATGAATCACAAGCCGGAGTTAAGATTGCCGGGAAAAATATCAACAACCTCAGATATGCAGACGATACCACCCTAATGGCAGAAAGTGAAGAGGAACTAAAGAGCCTCTTGATGAGGGTGAAAGAGGAGAGTGCAAAAGCTGGCTTGAAACTCAACATTAAAAAAACCCAGATCATGGCATCTGGTCCCATCACTTCCTGGCAAATAGAAGGGGAAGAAATGGAAGCAGTGACAGATTTTATTTTCTTGGGCTCCAAGATCACCGCAGACGGTGACTGCAGCCATGAAATTAAAAGACGCTTGCTCCTTGGAAGGAAAGCTATGGCAAACCTAGACAGCATATTAAAAAGCAGAGACATCACCTTGCCGACAAAGGTCCGTATAGTTAAAGCTATGGTTTTTCCAGTAGCAATGTATGGCTGTGAGAGTTGGACCATAAGGAAGGCTGAGCGCCGAAGAATTGATGCTTTCGAGCTGTGGTGCTGGAGAAGACTCTTGAGAGTCCCTTGGACTGCAAGGAGGTCAAACCAGTCAATCCTAAAGGAAATCAACCCTGACTGCTCATTGGAAGGACAGATGCTGAAGCTGAAGCTCAAATACTTTGGCCACCTAATGAGAAGAGAGGACTCACTGGAAAAGACCCTGATGCTGGGAAAGACTGAGGGCAAAAGGAGAAGGGGACGGCAGAGGATGAGATGGTTAGATAGCATCACCGATGTAATGAACATGAATTTGAGTAAACTCCGAGAGACAGTGGAGGACAGGAAGGCCTGGCGTGCTATGGTCCATGAGGTCACGAAGAGTCGGACACGACTGAACGACTGAACAACAAATACAAGATGAAGAGATGGGTGCTACCTCCAAAGACTTTGGTGCGTTGTTTCCATAAAAATGGCCTTGAACTGTCTTACATGGAATATAAATGGGGCAAATGCCGCTCAAAAAATAAGAATTTTTTTTCATTATTTGAAAAAATTGAAACATGATGTGATATGTCTACAAGAAACTCATATAAGGAAAAAAGATACAAATTATTTGATAAATAAAAATTTGGGACAAGTATTTATTTCAGCAGGTCTGAAGAAAATTAATGGCCTTGTATTATATGTTAAACCACATTTGAAACCACGTTTATTATTAGCTGATGAGCATGGCAGATATGTATCAGTTGAAGTGGAACTTTATGGACTTAAATCTTTTATTGTGGGAATATATGTACCAACTGAAGATAAAAGCAATTTTTTTACACAACTTTTGAATGAATGATCATCTTTTTCATATCAAAGTTGGTGTTTAATTATGATCAATGTGGGTTCTTACCCAAAAGACAGCGAAAAGATAATGTAAGAATTGTTTTGGACATTATAGAATACTTATAATATCATAATGAATGTCAAGCGGCTCTTATTTTCCTAGACCCAGAGAAAGCTTTCAACAATTTGAACTGGAGTTTTATGTTTAAAGTCTTGGAAAATATGGACTTTGGGGAGTATTTTATTCAGGGAATTAAGTCAATCTATACACCTCAAAAGGCAAGCATCATTGTGAACGATGAGTTAACTGAACCGTGTCATATACAAAAAGGGACAAGACAAGGATGTCCTTTGTCGCCTTTGCTCTTTATTTTGGTGTTGGAAGTTTTTAATAGAGATATTAGAAGAGACGAACAAATAAAGGGATTAAAGGGCATTCACTGATGATTTAGTTTTGATACTACAAGACCCTCTGGATACTGTGGAGCATCTGATGAAGAAATTGAGAGAATTTGGGTCATTGGCAGGACTTAAAGTAAATAAACAAAAAACAAAGATGCTGACCAAAAATATGACTTTGACCAATCAAGAATTGTTGATGGGTAAGACTAGTTTTAAGATTGAAAAAAAGGTTAGATATTTGGGGGTGATATTATCAACCAAGAATAGTATGTTGTTTCAGAATAATTATGTTAAAATTTGGAATGATGTGAAAAAAGATCTGTTAAGATGGGAAAAATTACAATTGTCTCTTATGGGGAGAATATCTGTGATTAAGATGAATGTTTTGCCTAGGATGTTGTTTCTTTTTCAGACTATACCGACTTTGTCGACAGATTTACCATTTAAACAATGGCAGAAGGATATCTCTAAGTTCATTTGGCAAGGCAAGAAACCAAGAATTAAATATAAATTGTTACAAGATGCCAAAGAACAAGGAGGTTTGGGTTTACCTGATTTAAAATTGTATTTTGATGCCTGTTGTTTGCTTTGGATGAAGGAATGGATAACTTTGAAGAACAGGAAGTTACTGCAACTTGAAGGACATAAGCCTTCCCTGAGGGGGAGATGGGCGGTCATAGAAATCTAATAAATAAATAAATAAATAAATAAATAAATAAATTCCATTTTGTTAAGAGTGCCATAATGAGGGTTTGGAACAAATATAAAGCAAGATTGTCTTCCTAATGTACCATTGTGGTTGTCACCTTATGAAGCTTTTGTTAGAAGAGAAAATGTGGGGGGAACAATATGTCTATGAAGGTTCTCAGTCATCCAGGTGGAATTGTCTGTAGCTTGAATCATGTCAACTGGATTTCTATTTTCTCAGTGGAAACGTTTCGCTCCTTATCCGAGGAGCTTCTTCAGTCTGAGCAAAGTTAGTAAGGGAATCCTTAAATATGTTTCTAGGTGGCTGTGTGACCTTGCACCTGGGGCTAGGTCATGGTTATTTTGAGATGTTATTTCTAAGCCCCTTTATCATCTAAAGGAGGATCGTTAAGATTACCATGCTGCTGTTGAGCTTGCGAAATGGTCTTAATCTTCCTAGGCACAGAAGACAAAGCAGGAAGGAAAATAGGGGAAAGATTGTGCCTGAGGCCCCCACCTCTATTCAAGGAAGGATTTTCCAAGTTGGCATAAATGGATTCCTTGACCCCTCTCTCAAACCACCTATCTTCTCTGTCTAAAATGTGAACATTAATGTCCTCAAATGAGTGTCCTTTTTCCTTTAGGTGAAGATAAACTGCTGACTCTGGTCCTGTGGTGTTACTTCTCCTGTGTTGGGCCATCCTCCTGTACAAAGGTTGTTTGGTTTCTTTCTTTGGTTTGGTTGTTGTTTGCAGTGAGGAGTGCTCTGAACTCTACATTGGAGAAACCAAACAACCTTTGTACAGGAGGATGGCCCAACACAGGAGAAGTAACACCACAGGACCAGAGTCAGCAGTTTATCTTCACCTAAAGGAAAAAGGACACTCATTTGAGGACATTAATGTTCACATTTTAGACAGAGAAGATAGGTGGTTTGAGAGAGGGGTCAAGAAATCCATTTATGCCAACTTGGAAAATCCTTCCTTGAATAGAGGTGGGGGCCTCAGGCACAATCTTTCCCCTATTTTCCTTCCTGCTTTGTCTTCTGTGCCTAGGAAGATTAAGACCATTTCGCAAGCTCAACAGCAGCATGGTAATCTTAACGATCCTCCTTTAGATGATAAAGGGACTTAGAAATAACATCTCAAAATAACCATGACCTAGCCCCAGGTGGAAGGTCACACAGCCACCTAGAAACATATTTAAGGATTCCCTTACTAACTTTGCTCAGACTGAAGAAGCTCCTCGGATAAGGAGCGAAACGTTTCCACTGAGAAAATAGAAATCCAGTTGACATGATTCAAGCTACAGAAGTGGGGGGAACAAGTTGGTTAAATTATAAAGATTTGTTAAATTTTGAAGAGGGTGAGCCAAAGCTTAAAACAAAGGAACTGTTAGAGTTGGAAGGTTTTACATGTCATTGGTTTACATATTTACAATTGTTAGAACGTTTTAAAGTGGATAAAAAGAATTTCAGGTTTGTTAATGAAACAACTCAATTTGAAATGTAACTCTGTATAAATAATGAACATGTTATTACAAAGATGTATAAAATGTTGTTACAGATTAATTTAGAAGATGAACAAGTTAAAGAATGTATGATTAAATGGGCTAAGAATTTTGGATACAATATGTTGGAGCAATGGGAGAACATGTGGAACAAAGGTTTGAAATTTACTTTGAATTACAACTTAAAAGAGAATTTTTATAAAATGATGTATTGTTGGTATTTAACTCCTGATAAGTTGTCAAAAATGTATAATGGAGTAACGAATGTTTGTTGGAAATGTTCTCTTGGTGAAGGAACTTTTTATCATCTTTGGTGGACTTGTGAAAAGGCCAAAAAAATTTGGGACCAAATATGTGCTAATATTCAAAAGACCCTTAAAGTGGACTTACAAAAAAACCCAGAACTGTTTCTCTTGGGTTTGATGGAGAAGCAGCTCGAGAAACAACATGGGACCTTGCTTTTATACATGATTACAGCAGCAAGAATTTTATATGCACAAAGATGGAAAGATCCACAAATCCCTACAGTGGAGGACTGGATTATCAAACTGATGGACCTGGCCCAAATGGCCAAGTTAACAGCGCTGATAAGAGAAAATACAGTACTGTTTCTGGATTTGTTTCTACATGGCAACCACTTTTCGACTACTTGCTTGTGTCAGAAAAAAAATGAAGTTTTGATTTTGGGTTTTAATGATTAAATGGTTTGATTTGATAGAAATAATGTTACTAAGGTTTAACTAATGGTAAGAGATTATATTTGTAAATGTATTCATATCTGTATTGGGGAAGGTTGGAAGTCACTTTCTGTTTCTATTTTCTCTCTGTTCCACACTTTTATAGTTTTTCTCTTTTCTTTAGTCCTGTAATCTATCTGTCCTATATTCTATATTCTGTATTTTAATTATATTCTGAAAACTAATAAAAGTTCTTTTTTTAAAAAAAACCCAATAGGAGTGTTCCTCTCCCCTCTCTAAAGGTCATCCTTGAATACCAGCAACACTGTAGGTCAGTGTTTCTCAACCCTTAGCAACTTTTAAGATGTGTGGACTTCAACTCCCAGAATTCCCCAGCAAGCCACGCTGACTGGGGAATTCTGGGAGATAAAGTCCACACATCTTAAAGTTACTAAGGGTTGAGAATCACTGCTGTAGGTAGTAGAGTCAGAGGACAAAATGATCCTCTCCTGTATGTTTCTGTACTTCACACAGAGTAAGTAAAAGCTGAGAAACAACCCTTAATACTGCTTTTGCAAAGATAAGTTTTTAGGCTAGGCCAAAAGAAAGTGCAACTCGGAGTCTGCTGATGGAAGTGGCAGGAAAATTCTAGGAAGAGCTTTTAAATAAACTTGTGGAAGCCTTGATGTTTCTAGATTTTTCCACATTTTTTCACCCTGGACTACTCCTTCCCAAGCTCAGTCTTTTAATACTCTGAAAAGTCTCTAGAAAATATGATTCATGATTTGTTTCTTATTCTCAAAACAAAAATTACCTCAGGAATAAGAAGATGGACCGCCGGTAATCGACCTTGTCAGTGTTGCCATAGTGATCCACATATGGCTTGAGGGCATTGAGGAGATCAGGATAAAGCTTCTCTGCCTCATCAAAGATGAACAAGGATTGTTCACAGAGTTGGACTGTCTTGCTGATTTGTTCTGCTAGCTGGACCTGAGTGACCAGGGAAAATTGGTGAGAATAATTAATAAATTGGCATGAATAAAATTGGCATAGTCGGAGATTTATTTATGTCCTTATATCCCATCTTTTAGGATTAATGCTTGTGACGTGGCCTTAATAACTTTTAAAAGCAAGCTGCAAAACATCAACAAATAAAAAATGAAGTCAATATGAAATTAGCAACAAAATCTAAAGAGGTTTTTCATTTAAAAAATCCCTGTTTATATGCTACCAAGTAAAGGGACCAGAAATATCTTCTGAGCTAGAGTGATCTAAAGATCTAGGATTCCCACCAAAAAGGATGACATGGCCCCCTCAGATGACCCACCCATGGAGGAGGAAGAAAACCAGGGGCGTTCTGGAAGCCACTGAACCTGAGAGTCAAAGCCACAGCACAAGCAACAAGAAATGACTCCCACAAGCCTAGGACTGCATTCTCAGATTCCAGTCTGGATTCTCTGGTACCATCTCGGAGCTCAAGGAAAGGCAACATCAGTACTGAGTTGAATATCAAAAGGCTGACAGCTCAGAAGCACTCAGTTACAAGAAAGAGCTCAGTGGGAGCAATGGTTTACTTGGAGTTGCGATTGCCCTGAAGGCTAGAAACATGCTACACCTTTGCCTTGTAATAATAATAATAATTATCATTATTATTTATTAAATGTATATGCTGCCCAACTCTGGGTGGTATTCATTTAATAGGGGCCCATGATTCAGCTTGCTCACCCAGACTTTTAAACTTTGACCTGTCTTTGACTATCCTTTAGATCAGAGCTTTCCAAACTTTTCATGTTGGTGACACACTTTTTAGACATGCATCATTTTGTGACACACTCTTACAGCAGGTCACAAGGCAGGCACTAGGACCTGCGTGGAATCCTGGCAGGGCTCGGAGGCAGCAGCAGCTGCGACACACCCAGACACTGCAGCCGACACACTAACGTGTCACGACACACAGTTTGGAAAGCTCTGCTTTAGATCAGTGATATTGTCCTTACTATTTTGTATCCCAAGCTAAAGTTGATCTAGTCGTGCCAGGCTGCACTATTTTGTTTGGATACCCAAGGACAGGCCACTGCCAATATGCTCATTCCTAGAGGGAGGCAACACAGCAGGATTGCTGAAGCACATCTTTGGATGTGGGTAGATTCATATGAACATAGGCTGACTTTCAAGTTAATTAGCCAATCCAGTGCTTTTTAAAAGCTGTGGCCTACAATGACCCAGGAAATGAACAAGCAATCAAGGCAACTTGTATGGATATGTGGTGTAGTGTGGTCTAAATTTTACTAGTGTTGGGTTCCCTAAACATCCAGGAATTCTGAAGTTCCTTGTTTTGCACATCTGTTTTTCCATTAAGCTTGTGCATACAGATGTCGTATCAGCCCAAACCTTTTGACTGGCAATGGCTCTCCAGAATTTCAAGCAGATGATTTTCCCAAGATGCAAGAATTGATCCATGGACCTTCTGCATATAAACCATGTGCCTGACTTCTAAGCAATGGCCCCTCCCTAAAACTGCACCATACTTAACCCCCTCCCCTGCCAAATATCCTCTCACCTTGTAAAGGTCCATGTATTTGGGATGAGGGAAATGCAATACTGAGATGAAAAGTTTGACACAGTCACTTTTTAGGCCATCTCGATAAAGATTTTCTGCCATTAAATGAGCTACAAAGTTCTTGCCAGTGCCAGACCAGCCATGGAAAGAAAGAGTTAGTGCTTTCTCTGGCTGTGGTGTTTCCAGGAAACCCTGAACTGCTTTCAGGACAACTTCTTTTGCCAAATGTTGGCCATGGAGTCGTTTGCTCAGATCCAGTTCCAGGCCTGTGGGAAAGAAAAAGAGGATGAATCTCTTGCGTGTGTAAGGCACTCCATCCACTATCTGTAATCTCCTTGCTCTAGAGTAACTCACAGACGCATGAGTTCTTAGAAGCAGGAAGTTTTATTACAGGATACAGAAGCTAGTGCGAACAAAGACTTGAATGGGTGAAATAGATACAGTGGTTACATTTAAGCATTCCCTCCCCCCCAAGGTTCTTTGTTTGGAGACACGTGTAATCGTGTCTTCCGAGACGCGTCGTCATCCGTTGGCGAGGATGTGTATTCGCGGTCATCAGCCATGTGCGAACTGGTCTACTCGACCGGCGTCAGTGTTCTGTCAGTTGCAGCTTCCCAGAGTGCGCATATCCGTCTAGCGCTTTGGCAGAGATCTGCCGATCTCTGACATGCTCCCGGCCCATGATGCTCCCCCCCCTCCTGTGGTACGAGTTTCGGTACTCCCCTTATTACTAAACATTTTCAAACCGTTCCTGTAAGGAGAGAGCAGACATTACTTTAGTATCTTGCCTAGTCCAAGTGTTTGCATCAATGCGGTTTGTCCGGGAATTCCCTGTGAAAAGCTTTCACGAGTTTGGGAGCACGTGTGTGTTTTGCACTGACCCATTCCTTGTCTCCAATTGGTAGGTGTTGCCACTTCACTAGGTACTGTAACTGCCCCTTATATCTTCTGGAATCCAGAATTCTATCAATCTCGAAATGTGGTTCGCCCTCCACCAACAAGGGGGGGGGGGGGGGGTCCACTGGTTCAGGGTGCCAGTGTTGTGAGCTGTGGTATTGTTTCAACAAACTGATGTGGAACACAGGATGCACCTTTCTTAGCGCTTTTGGCAATTGTAATTTTGCCGCTACTGGATTGATGACCTCAATGATTGGGAATGGACCTATGAATTTTGGTGCCAATTTCCGTGATGGTTGTGTTGCCCGCAGATTCTTCGTTGACAAGTACACCTTGTCTCCTACTCTTAATTCCCATTCTTCCCCCCTCTTGCGATCAGCATATTTTTTGTAACTAGCTTTGGCTTCCTGCAATGTTTGCACCATGACTGGCCAATTGCTGCTTAGTTTTCCAATCCATTCGTCCGCTTTTAGAGGTTGTGGCAGTTCTGTGTTGTGTGACATGGCCAATTCGGGGATAGTTATAAATAGTCCTGCCCTGTAGCGACTTTGAATGGCGAAAACCCCGTGCTTTGGTGTACCGCATTATTATAAGCAACCTCTGCGAACGGCAACAGTTCCGCCCAATCGTTCTGTTGGAAGTTAGTGTAACATCTAAGGCACTGCTCCAGTGTAGCATTCAGACGTTCACTTGCACCATCCGTGCAAGGATGGAACGCGCTACTGAGCCCCTGTGCCGCTCCAATTAACTTCAAAAAAGCCCGCCAAAAGTTGGAAGTAAACGTGCTGCCGCGATCGCTGATTATGCGTTCCGGCGTTCCGTGGGCTCTATAGATGTGTTGTATAAACAGTCTAGCTAGTTTTTGGGCATTCGGTATTCCTTTGCATGCAATGAAGTGTGCCTGCTTGGAGAATAAATCAGTGACTACCCAAATTGCCGTGTTCTTTTTACTCACCGGCAAGTCTACTATGAAGTCCATAGCGATCTGCTTCCATGGTTGTGAGGGGTTTGCTACTTCCTGCAGCTTCCCTGTGGGTTTCCCTATTTTCCTTTTGGCCATTGCGCACACTGGGCATGAGCGCACATAGTCTTTGATGTCAATGCGCAAAGATGGCCACCAGAATTTGCGTCGGATTAAGTGTAGTGTTTTTACGAAGCCGAAATGCCCTGCCGTTTTGTGATCATGATGCATGGTCAAGACCTTTTGCCTTAAGGCCCCAGGGACATAGGCTTTGTTGTCCTTCCACCCCACTCCATCCTTCTCCACTAGGCTCTGTTTGTTCTCCCCCCACCAGGTGTCCGTTACTGTTGCCGCCCGCAGTTCGGCTGTCCACGGGTCGCTTTCAGCCGCGCGCTTTGCGCTGCTGCGGGTGATTGCCATGTTGCCTTCCCCCCTCCCTTCTGCTATTGCTGAGCTCTGTGCCTCTACTGGTTGGGAGGGGATGAGGGATTCAATGACCTCCTCCATTTTGCTCTCATGTTGCGGCAAGCGTGATAATGCGTCTGCCAAGTAGTTTTTTCCCCCAGGAAAATACTTCAACGTGAAGTTGAATCTGCTAAAGAATTCTGCCCACCTGAGGTGCTTAGGGTTCAACTTCCTGGGTGTTTTTAGAGCTTCCAAATTTTTATGGTCCGTCCACACTTGGAACGGCTCTGCTGTGCCTTCTAAGAGATGTCGCCACGTGCTTAGGGCATGTTTGACAGCAAAAGCTTCTTTTTCCCAAATATGCCATCTTTTCTCCGTCAGGTTAAATTTTCGGGAAATGTAAGCGCATGGTCTTAGTTTCCCCGTGTCATCTGCCTGCAAGAGTATGGCCCCCACTGCGCTAATTGATGCATCTGTGTGTATCACAAATGGTTTGTCAGCTTCTGGGTGCTTGAGTATGGGTTCTCTTGTGAACATTTCCTTTAGGCTATCAAACGCAGCCTGGCATTCCTGCGTCCACACTAGTTTCGTGCTTGGTGATGGGGCTTTCGCGTTTGCTCCCTTGCCTTTTGTCTTTAATAGGTCAGTCAGGGGCAGTGCGATTTGCGCGAAGTTCTGAATAAATTGTCTATAAAATCCCGCAAAGCCGAGGAACGCTTGCAGCTGTCTGCGCATACGGGGGGGCTGCCAGTCTAGGACCGCTTTGACTTTTTCGGGGTCCATCTCGATGCCCTCATGTGAAATGCGATACCCCAAAAAGTCTAACTGTTCCCTGTGAAATTCACATTTCTCGAGTTTTACATAAAGCTTTGCCTCCAGTAGCTTCTCAAGTACCCTCTTAACTAAATCCATGTGTTCTTCTAGATTCTCAGAAAATATTAATATATCGTCCAAATATACAATTACCCCTTTATACAGAAATTCATACAATACTTCGTTTATAAACCTCATGAAAATTCCCGGTCCCCCCGCAATCCCGAACGGAAGCACCCTATATTGGAACGATCCCAATGGGCAATTGAATGCTGTTTTCCATTCGTCCCCCTCCCTTATTCGAACCCGATAGTAGGCTTCTCTGACATCTAGTTTTGTAAAGATAACTGGGCTAACATGTCTTTTAGCAACGGTAGGGGGTATTGTCTGGTAACCGAAATTGCATTGAGCCCCCTGTAGTCCGTGCAGAGCCGGAGTGATCCGTCCTTTTTCTTTCTGAACAGGACAGGGGCTGCAAGGGGGGAGTTGGCTGGCTCAATGAACCCCCTTGCCAAGTTCTTATCTATGAAGTTACGCAGCTCTTGTAATTCTTTTTGCGTCATAGCATACATCTTGGGCTTGGGGAAAGGTGCCCCAGGGATGAGGTCGATGGTTGCGTCTGACTGCCTATGGGGGGGTTCCTGCTCACATTCCCTTTTGTCAAATACCTCTGCTACTGAAAGGTATTTCTCCGGAATTGCGTTGGAGAGTGTGCTATCACCTTTATTCCGTTCCCCCTCTTCCAATTCTAACCCCGTTGCCCCCAACTCGACGCCGTCCAGTAGGCCACCCTTGTCCAAGTCCTGATACTTCCCATCCGTAAATTCCAACTCTCCTGAAACCCAATCTACCTTGGGGTTTCTTGCCCTCAACCATTTTAATCCTAACACAATGGGACGTGTTGCGATGGGAGCCACTAAGAATCGTAATGTCTCCACATGCGCTCCCAATGTCATTTGCAGTCCTTCAGTGTAAAATTCCACTGGTCCCCCTTTCAGTTCAGACCCATCTAATTGGCAAAATGTGATGGGGGTTTTAAGTTTACACAGGTTCAGACCCATCTTTTTTGCTACGTGCGGGTGCATCAAATTCCTTGAACAGCCCGAATCTAACATGGCAACTCCTGCATACTGTTTCCGTCCCCCCAACGTTTTTAACTGTACCTTCAGGTGCATTGTCGGGTTGTTGCGATTACTTCCTTTGCGCCCCTTTGTGGAGGTCTGTCCTGTGGCGCTCATTAGAACAGACCTGGCTCGTTTCCCGCCGTCTGGATTTCGAAATCAGAGTCCTCGCTGTCTTCTTCTAGGTCCGGCTTCTGCCAATGGTGCACTGTTGCCGCCGCTGCTCCTTTTCCTTTGGTGTGTGTCTTTGTGTTACTTTTGTCTGTTGCCTTTTTCCCCGGAGGTTGTTCCTTAGCGTTCGTTCTCCCCTGAGGGCAAGCGCTAATTCGGTGTCCCTCCTTCCCGCAGCGAAAGCATAGTCCCTCTTTAGTCCGACGATCCTTCTCCTCCTCCCAACTCCGCTGTTTCGCATGTGTACGAGTTTGATTTGTGAAATTACCCTCGTTCCTCTGTCTAAATTGCAGTTTTCTGATGCTTTGCAACTGTAACCTGTTGCTCTCGATTTTCCCGGCTAATTGGATCCACCCCTCTAGAGTTCCAGGGTCATCTCTGTCCAATGCCTTTTCCAATAGGTCCTGTTTTAGACCATATTGAAAGTGTTCTATCTTTATCGATTCCGGCCATTCCGGCAGATAGGATAATAATCTTTTAAAGTCCATAGCATATTCAGCTACTGTCCTAGTTCCCTGCCTTAAGTTCCGGAGACGCGCCCTGGCTGAGACTTTGGTCAGCGTGTCTTCAAACCGTTTCCGGAGGGCATACATGAATTCTTGGAAGTCCAGTAGTTCCCTAGCCCTCCTGTCGTGAAGTGTTACTAGCCAGTCCCCTGCCTCACCTTCCAGAAAACTGGAGACGTATCTGATTTTGCTCTCTTCCGTTCGGAAGGTGTATTCGTATTCGCTCATGAACCCTTGTACGTGAGTCAAGAAGCATGCTAAATTCTTGGGATTGCCGTTGAATTTCATTTTTAATTCACCTATTCCAAATGGTGTATGTGCCCCCCCTGGGGTCATGAACTGGTAGTATGGCGGGGTCCTGGGTGCTCTGTTGCAGGGGTGAAATTCTTCCTCCTCCTCCTCCTCACTTTCGATGTCTCCCTCACCTTCGGGTAGCCCCAGTCTCTGTTCCCGCCCTCTGGGTTTATCTAAATTGTCCATTAATTTCTCAAAGGCAGCGCCCAATGAGTCCATTTTATTCATCAGCATTCCTATATTTAACTGCACATTGGACATCTGTTCCTCCAACCTTACGATGCGCTGGGTTGGGGTGACCTTCTTCTGGTTTCCTTTTGCCCCTTTCTCCGCTAGCCCTTCGCCTACAGCTATGGACCATCCCGCTAGCCTTGGTTCGGTGCTGCTTATAGGCATGGGAGTTTTGGTTACCTCTATGTGGTTTTGCTTCTTCTGTGCTTTCTTGCCCTCCCGCTCACTGGCAACTCCCTCCATCGTCTGGGCGCTTGATGAGCTGGGACCGGCTTCTTCGCTGACTCCTGCCGCCTCTACTGATTCCATTTCGTAGTCTCTGCTGGCCGCTTGCTGCTTGGGAGCGCTGGTCGCCGCCGTCGCTTTGCCTCCACGTGGTCTCCGCCGCCGCCTCTCAGCTGCTTGGGACCCTCCTAACTACTGCTGGGACCGCCGGTGTCGGCCGCTGCGCTTCTGCCGCCGCTCAGCTGTTAGGGCGCCGGTTTTGCTGCTGCTCCGCCGCCACCGCTCAGCTGTTAGAGTGCCGGTTTTACTGCTGCTCCGCCGCCTCCGCTCAGCTGTTAGGGTCCGTCTAACTGCTGCTGGGCTTCTGCCGCCGCTCAGCTGTTCGGGCGCCGGTTTTGCTGCTGCTCCGCCGCCGCCGCTCAGCTGTTAGAGTGCCGGTTTTGCTGCTGCTCCGCTGCCTCCGCTCAGCTGTTAGAGTGCCGGTTTTGCTGCTGCTGCTCCGCCGCCGCTCAGCTGTTAGAGTGCCGGTTTTGCTGCTGCTCCGCCGCCTCCGCTCAGCTGTTTGGGTCGTCTAATCGCTGTTGGGACCGCCGGGGTCCGCCGCTGCGCTGCTGCCGCCACTCAGCTGTTAGAGCTCCGGATCCGCTGCTGCTTCACCGCCTCCGTTCAGCTGCTTGGGCCCGTCTAGCCGCCGATCAGCTGCTTGGAATGCCCCGCTCAGCTGTTGGGAGCGCCGATTTTGCCGCTCCGCTGTTTGGGCTGCTCCGCTGCTGGGGAAAGCCTGCTCCTCGCTCGCCTGGTCCCCTTCCGAAAATTTTTCCTCCGGGTCTCTGCCCAGTATGAGTAGAAGCTGGTCTCAACCGTGAAGCTTCCCGGAGATTCGGGTTCGCTCCCGGGAAAACCGGTTAGTTTTGGTATTCAAGTCTTTATGTAAGGCACTCCATCCACTATCTGTAATCTCCTTGCTCTAGAGTAACTCACAGACGCATGAGTTCTTAGAAGCAGGAAGTTTTATTACAGGATACAGAAGCTAGTGCGAACAAAGACTTGAATGGGTGAAATAGATACAGTGGTTACATTTAAGCATTCCCTCCCCCCCAAGGTTCTTTGTTTGGAGACACGTGTAATCGTGTCTTCCGAGACGCGTCGTCATCTGTTGGCGAGGATGTGTATTCGCGGTCATCAGCCATGTGCGAACTGGTCTACTCGACCGGCGTCAGTGTCCTGTCAGTTGCAGCTTCCCGGAGTGCGCATATCCGTCTAGCGCTTTGGCAGAGATCTGCCGATCTCTGACAGCGTGTCACTTGGAAACTACAGAAGCCTTACATTGCTAGAAATCAGAATTCTCAAGCTCAAATTAGAATTCTCCTAAGCTCAAATCGTCAAGTATGAGGATTGCATAAACGCAGAGCAAAACCACAAGTTGTAGCATTGGCTCCAAAATCCACTTGCCAAAACACCTCACCCTTCCTCCCTTCCTTCTTTGAGGTTACTCGTTTTTGTAGCTGTGCAAGAACATGCTTAATGTGGGTGGGAAATGTCTAATGGTCCTTCAGAAAACAAAGATTTCTGATAACTGCAATTGATGCTAGTATTCTCTATGTGAACTCTTATCTCTTAGTTTGCATGACCTATTTTGCTTCAGCAAGTAATTTGGAAACCATGAAATAAACAGCAGGATTAATCCAGACTGAAAAGCAGTTAACAAGCAATTTCCGAAAGTGATTAGAAAAGGAAGTATTCAAACCCAGTGTCCTTTTGAAAATGCGGTTTGAGCAAGATGACTATTCCCTGGTCTCCCAGAGCTCTAAACCCACCGGAGATCGGAGGAGCACCTGTATGGAGCACTGATTGGCAATCTCAAGTCCTCTCCTTGTCCAGAGAGGAATTACGAAGAGCCGGTCTACTCGCTGGTTCTTCATTCCGCCACGGTCATCGGCTCCACTTTTAGCTGAGCCATCTTCAGTTCACCATTTCTTCCCCATTGATTTGATCCAATATATATTTGATCTCAATGCTTCAATCATTCGTTTATAACTGAAAGTGTTTGTTTCCATGTCAAATCAAAAAGGAACAGTGCAACTTTAGTGTGTGGAACTAGGAGGGAGGGAGTGGTTTTACAGCCTTGTCATCCTCCAGAAGTAAGGTAAAGGTTCCCCCGCACAGTCGTGTCCGACTCTAGGGGCCGGTGCTCATCTCCGTTTGTCAGCTGAAGAGCCAGCGCTGTCCGAAGACGCTTCCGTGGTCATGTGGCCGGCATGATGCGTGCAGAATGCTGTTACCTTCCCACCAAAGTGGTACCTATTCATCTACTTGCATTTGCATGCTTTCGAATTGCTAGGTCGGCAAGAGCTGGGGCGAGTGCAGGAGCTCACTCCGTCAAGCGGGGTTAGGGTCTTGAACCGCCAAACTTGCGACCTTCCGATCGACAAGCCTGGCATCTTAACCGCTGAGCCACCGTGCCCCCTTCCTCCAGAAGTATATTATACTTAAAGAGATGCAGTTAGAAAAAAGGTCTTGAGTACTATAAGCTACTTTTTAACAAAAGAAAATCCACAGCACTTAAAGCAGAGCTGATCGGCCTGCGAGCCACATAAAGCTGCCTAGCACCCCCAGATCACACTCCTGAATTTCAGAAGCAAAAATGCTGATTTTCAGTTATGCAATATTGTTGAAATGGAGGGGGGGAGGAATAAGGGTAAAATCCATTTCACTCCGTAAAATACCAAAAAAAAAAGTCAAGTAAATTGTTCCCACTGGTGACGTTATCATGTGATTTGCCACCCCCCCACCCCCCATGCAGCCCTCAACAGCCATAAAAGGTTGCCTGTCCTTGACCTAATATTTGCTGGTTGTGCCTTTGGAAGTGTAGGGTATGCAGATTCCCCAATTCTCAACCTGCCTGAAAGTTCTGAGAATTGGAGCTCCAAGACATTTGGAGATGTGTCAGAGTGGAGCAGGGTGGTGGTGGTGGTAGTATCACTCTAATCCTCAAAGAAAGCAAAGTCTTTACCTGTGATATTGTTGGTCACTCTGCAGTCTCCTGTTGTGCAGCTCCTGCCGAAGCTGCAGTACCAGGTAGAGACTAACTCAGTCAGGATGGGCAACTTCCACTCTAGAAGATAAGAGCACCAGTTTGGGAAAAGAAAGACTTGAGTTGCTCCTAGGCAATTGGTTTGAAGAAACTTTCAGTCTTGTCTCCCATCCTCAGTCTGTTTTACAATCTTGCTGTTGGCTACTACTGTATATTTTCATTGTGCCTGATGAAAACACATTCACTTGCCCGAAGTAACCAATACTGCATGGCAACTCTAGCTGCCCTCTTCTCCCCTTTCATTTCTGCTACGAGTGGGACAGCAGATTTGTCTATTGATCTCCTACAAGTTTCATACCATTTCTGAGGGCTCAGTATTACTTTTAACGCTGAACTAAATCAGCTAGTCCTGGAACAGCCAGTTGAAAGAATACAGGGGGTTCAGTATAAAGATGCAAAGATACAGTAAACCCAACAAGAAACTCTAGTCTGTGTTTTTTTCCTATGATCTCTTCTCTGCTCTTTCACTCACAATGAAGCAATTGTAGAAGTAGACCACCAATGAGCAGATAGCATTTGTATGTTCTAGAAGGTAAAAGAAGGAAGCAGTTAGGTCTTGAATGGATGATGTGCCACATTTTGCTGAAAATAAGAGGCCACACATGCAAAGTTCCCACTGTGCATAAACATACTGTAGTTCAGATGAGATTGGAACTGGATTAGTCTTTCTCCCCTGATGTCCCATTCATTGAGTCATGCCTTTGGTTGAGAGAGTTTTCTATAGGATTAGCTTCCTATTAAGAGGCTAAAGAATCCAACTTGTTTCCCTTGAGGACCTTTTTCCTGGCCCCTTGGTGTGTAGTTCTGTCCTGTCGCCATAAGATTTTACTTCCTTATTCTGCTGCGAATGTAAACTGGCTTTGGTAACGCTTACAGATAGCAATGAAGGGTCAATGCAATTTGAAATAGAAATGGCTCAAAAGCCAGTTTGATTGTAATGTTTGACAGTGCATTTTACTTCTACAATTGTCTCAGAGGAATACACAACGTATTCTAAAATACTTAGATAAACCAGCATAAAAATCATTTATTAAAACAGTAATAACTCCTCCGTTGGGGGAGTTGGGAGGTCATATAAATTTAATAAATAAATAAATGTGTGTATGTATGTATAATGTAGTAAAAACTTGTGGGAGTTCAGGGAGCATTTTTACATTATCCTTTAATCAATTTATTTGGGCATTTGTAAGAGGAAGCGCGATATATCACACTGAATCCCAACGCTTTAAATATCAATAGAACTGCAAAACGGAATGAATTCTACGACCACTTGAGCTGTAATACCATGTTCAGAATGTACTTAGAAATGACTTTGAGGAAAGCCCCACTATGTTAAAGTCTGTATTAAGGAGCAGCACTTGCGGGACCTTCAGAGGGGCGGTCCTCATCTCCCAGAATGACCAGCGAACAGACCGTTAAGAATTCTGGGAGTTGAAGGCTATAAGTTTGAAGTCGGCTGCCATTCACGAAATGGAGACGAGAAATGCAGTAAGGGGGGGGGAGCCCGTGAGGACCCTACCTTGCTGTTGCAGGATGCCTCTGCTGCCTTCCTCCTCTTCCTCGTGCTGCGCCCTCCCTTCCTTCTCTTCCTCCTCTTCCTCGCAGCCTCCCTGCCACAGCTGGCAGGCCAGGAAGTGCGAGTACCTCTGGAAAAGGCCACGCAGGCCCTCGAGGTGCTCCTGCAAATGCTCGTTCTGCCGGGGGCTCGCGAGAGCCGCGCTTCCAGCTTCTTCTCTGCGGTCCTGCCTCGCCTGCTCCTGCGCGCCCATCAGCGGAAACGCTAGGCAGAAGTATAGCAGCCCAGTCCGGCACACCATGGCTACCTGCGGCTACAGGACCGGTCCGTCAATCCCGCTCTAAGGCCGAGACCAAGTCCAGACTCCGGAACAGATCTCGCTTCCTTTTAGCCTCGGATTGGAGTAGACTCAGGCACTGTTTCCTTCTTTCCCCAGAAGTTTAAGAGGCAATAAAAGCCGTTTGCCTGGCACGCCGTTGCAACCCTGGCTTGGAGAGGGATGTTCTCTGCTCTTTGGAATCCATTTAATGTAGTTTCGCTTTCCTTCCTTCAGAATAAATTGACGGGGGGGGGGGAATAGAAGGGGGCGGGGCCTTCTTGTTCGCGCTCGTTTATTTCGCCTAGGCCTAGGGCTAGGCTGTTGGTCAGAAAGGTCTCCCTAGCCTGCCCAATCCTGAAACGGGGAAAAAGGGCGAACGGGGGCAACTGCAGATAGACCCGGCTGGTGTCCTCCGTGAGACTATGCTGGGATCCTCCTCTCTATCACTTGATTTAAATTAGCAAGAAGTTTTAATTCCTCACTTTCGGGTGATCGCAACGAAATAACTGCCCCCGTGCATTTTCTCCGCCAAAGCGAAGGGCGCGGGGGGGGGGGGGGGGGAATCCTGATGATGCCTCCCATTTCTTTCGCTGCAAGATGGTCTTCCCAGAAGGGCTACTAGATCTGGTCTGCAAAAATCCAGAAGGTCATGAAACAGTAGCAAAGCATTAGAATTTCTCTGTTTACTGGCGGATCAGATTTTTGTAGTCCAATTCTAGCAGCCCGCCTCCCCCTCTTTGCCAGACCTGTTTTGATCTGGTCCAACTGAGTTCTGTTTATTTTCTGGATGAGGAAGCAACCCTGAGAAATAGATGTGTGAATATTGGAATGAATGGGACATAAACATGACAGCATATGTGGTAAAAATCTGGATGTACCCAAGTATCTTGATTTCCACCACAGGTGTTGTCATGGCCTCAGAGCCAGGCTCCAGGATGTGGGCGGATCAGGTTCTACCGGGTGCTGTGCTTACTGATTCTGTCGGCCGTAAATCACGGTCTGTTCGTTCACCCGGCGCAATAAGCCAATAACCACGCAGAGCGGGAGAATCAAGAGACGTTTATTCAAGGTACCTTGGATAAGCGGACTTCCCTCCTTTGTTGGAGAAGAAGTACTGAACAGACAACAGTCAGCACTTTTATACTTTTGGACAGTATTCATGACATCATCTGACATAGCATACATCCTTCACCTGCTGAGCATGAACTCTTAACCTCTGTCATAGGCAATCCTTATTTGATTAAGGTATACATCCTTTACCAGGTTAACACGAACTTCTAACCCCTGTGATTAGGGTGACCATACGTCCCGTTTTGAACGGGACAGTCCCGTTATTTTAGCATTTTTCAACCGTCCCGTCGTTTTGATCAAAATCTCAATTTTGTCCCTTTTTTAAACCCGGCGGGAAGGAGGACAGGAAGACAGGAAGGAGGACTGGAGCCGGACTTGCCATTGGAGGCAGCCCGGAAGAGGCCCTATCAGCGCGGCAACTGGAAGTCCAGTTGCCACGTGCGAGCCCAGCAGCAGACACAGCACCACAGTCCAGGTTCCTGCCTCCTTACCTGATCCTGAGATTGTCTGCCCAGCAGCGGTGAGGCCAGGGAAAGCAGGCACAGGAAGGTTGGTGGCGGCGGCAACTCTCCTCCCTCGGCCAAGCCCGATCAGATGCACACACACACACTCACAGGACAGACTGCCCTCGGCAGGACCCGGCCGCGCTGGAGGGCTTCAGCGGGCGGTGAGGGGTGGAGTGGTGTGGCTGAAGCCTCCCAGCGTGGCCGGCTCCTGCCGAGGGCAGTCTGTCCTGTGAGTGTGTGTATGTGCATCTGATCGGGCTTGGCCGAGGGAGGAGAGTTGTCAGGCCGCGGAGCAGGAGAAGCAGGAGCCGGCCACCCTGGGGAGCTTCAGCAGGCAGCAAGAGGCAAAGTGGTGTGGCTGAAGCAGCCGAGCGCAGCCGGCTCCTCCTGCTTCTCCTGCTCTGCGGCGGTGGCAGCAGCAGCGACTCTCCTCCCTCCCTTGGCCAAGCCCGAGGGGGATGGGGCAGTGGTGGGCCTCCATCCCCTCCATCCCCGCCCCTTGTTCCCCGGCCGATGACGGTGCTGTGTGCACAGTGTGTATACTCCGGCCTCCCCAAACACACCAGCTCTGCCGCACCATTTACTGCTAGAAGAAAAAAAAACCCTTTAAAAATCGGGAAAAAAATTAAAATCCGAGCCAATCACGCTGATGGGGGCGGGGTTTGCAGGCGGGAGCCAATCGTGTGGGGTGGGGGCGGGGTTTGCAGGTGGGAGCCAATTGCGTGGACTGGGGGGCGGGGTTTGTAGGCCAACATGGTGGCATAAGACCGTGTCCCGTTTTGCCATCCCAAAAGTCCCGTTTTTGTCTGAAGGAAATATGGTCAGCCTACCTGTGATCTAATGTGAACTTTCCATCCAGAATGTTGGCAAACGGTACCTTTCCATTTAGCAGACCTCTCTTAATTCATTTTTCTGATGCATATCACTACCTATCCTATTCTTGTCTATTTTCACCCTATCTTTTAATTGGCATTCTAATTCATTCTTATCTAGCCAACCCTATGTTAACCTATCTTGATCTAATTATATCTTATCTCTATCTACTTCAACCCACTTTTCTTAATGGACATCCTCTTAGCCTGGCACAGGGTAGGTTATTCACCGGTCAGCCAAATGTGCCTTTTTGACCTTTACACATACATTGATATAAGGAATCTTCTTGTTTTCTGCACATACATTGATAGTCAGATAATTCAAAGTTAAATAATTCAAGTTCCTTTCCCACATATTCAGTTTCTTGCCTCTCAATTCAACAGCCACTGAACCCAACACTCACCCCCTCTCAGGTCCCTTCTCAGCCAGCACTGATCCTTCTTTAGCCCACACAGGTGCCAAGAAGCTGGGCAACCTGCCCCCCCCCCCCCCCGAGGATCCTGCACCTTGTCACAGCCTGGATGCCTCATTGTTGGCAACCGCTGAGCAGGGAAAGCCTCAGCTGTGCCCGCTCGGCAGGGAGAGGATTTGAACTATGCAGAGGCTGCCTCCCGTTGCTGGAAGCAACTTGGGCATCTGGCCTTGTGCTTCATGAAGTCCTGCTCTTAACTCCTGCTTTGTTTTGACCTCACCTCGCGGTGTTCCTGACCAATCTGGCTCATCCCTCAATACTTTTCAAGCTATTCTGTGGTATTTGACCACAGACTGTCTGACTTGGATTACACCTTCCCCATGTTAGAAATATCGGGTTTCAACCAAGCACGTCTCACACAAGCTTGGAGGAGGTGGCGGCCTCTGGTGTAACTTAATCTTACTTGCTTTGTGTGGGAGGAGCTGAATCCCAATTTCCTGTTCCTGTTCCCTTCTCTTCCCTTTCTGCTCGAATCTCCTACCAAGGAGGGTGGCAGCTATGGCTGCCCGTGTTGCTCATACTTCCATTCAGGTGACCCACATTAAAGAAGCATGGGGTCACATCAGAACCTATTGCTCACACGCATGGACCGTTTCTACTAAGGAACTGTGAGTTACAATAAAATTGTACGCTCTTTTTTATGTTACTTTACATTAACGTGAGGGAATGGCAAACCACTCCAGTATTCTTGCCAAGAAAACCCATGGACAGTATCAAAAGGCTAAAAGATATGACGCCGGAAGATGAGCCCCTCAGGTCGGAAGGTGTCCAAAATGCTACTGGGGAAGAGCGGAGGGCAATTCTGAGTAGCTCCAGAAAGAGTGAAGCGGCTGGGCCAAAGCCGAAAGGACGCTCAGCTGTGGATGTGTCTGGAAGTGGAAGGAAAGTCCGATGCTGTAAAGAACAATATTGCATAGGAACCTGGAATGTAAGATAGCATCACCGATGTAATGAACATGAATTTGAGTAAACTCCGGGTGACAGTGGAGGACAGGAAGGCCTGGCATGCTATGGTCCATGAGGTCACGAAGAGTCGGACACGACTAAACGACTGAACAACAACAACAAAGAAATCTTTGCAGAACTGCTCTCTGGGCTCCGTTAGGATTTCAAAGAGATTTTTTATGACTCTCATCAAGCCATTATGCAAGATATTCGGGATATTGTAGAAAATATCAATGCTAAAATGTGTCAACTGGCTGAAGATGTTCTGTGAAGGGAGGAAGAAGTTTATCAAGAAGGGGATTTTCTTCCTGACAGGGAGAATAATCTCAAGAAATGCCAGGCGACAAACATACTTTGGTGAAGAAGGAGTTAAACTTTTTGCAAGATACTGTTCAAGTTGTTTTCCTGAAGGATTGTTATGAGAACCAAGCTATGTTGTCTATGGAGGAATTTGATTTTCTTTTCAGGGGGGCAGTTGGATTGTCTAACTTTAATTTTATTATGAAAAATGCCTTAGGCACAAGATGGAGACAAGTAAATACTCTGGTATATTATGTTGTAGGATAAGAAATTAAGAATATTCATTTGGACTGATATTAAGGCTTATATGATTCAATTCTTTAATTATTTAAAGTTTGCTTGATATTTTTTTACAGAAATTAAGAATATGTATTTGGATTGACATTAAGGCTTGTATGATTTCATTTTTTTAATGGTTTATTTTTTAAAGATTGATAAGACATAAGAATAAGTGTTTGGTTTTAGGTTTAATAGGGTTAAGATTGCTATAGTATTATTAAGTATAAAAGTAGATAATTTAAATGCTTTTATAATTTGATTTTATTATTTTGGATTGACATTAAGGCTTGTATGATTTTATTTTTCTTTAATGGTTAAAAGTTTGCTTGATTTTTAAAAAGTTTTATAAGGTATAAGAATAAGCGTTTTGTTTTAGGTTTAATAGGGTTAAGATTGCTAAGTATAAAAGTAGATAATTTAAATGTTTTTATAATTTGATTTTTATTATAGTGGCCAGAAATATATGGAATAGTGATAGGAAGGAAATATTTAATAAACAGGTTCCTTTGGGGGGGGGGAAGGAAGTTGATTTAGAGGTTTATTTATTTGTTTATTTCTCTTTATATATAAGGGGAAAGAGCAATTGTTTTAAGTGATTTTTACTATGTGTTTATGGCAGGGCTTTCCAAAGTGCCGCCGCTGGCGACACACCAGTGGCGGCGGCAGCAGCGCAGCAGTGGCACGCGCACGGCGGCGGCGCGGGGGGGCGTGCGGCGGCGCGCCGTGCACGCGCGCACCGCCGCTTCCGGGTGGTGTGGCGACACACCATGCTGTGTGTGGCGACACACTTTTGTGTCGCGACACACAGTTTTGAAAGCTCTGGTTTATGGAATGATTTATAGAAATAATGTGATTTGGGTTAAAGTTAGAGTAAGGGATTAATTATGGAAATTGCTGAATATTCTTGTTGTTGAAAGTTGGAAGTCATCTTGTAATCTCTCCAAAAATCTTTTTTCATTTTCTGTTTTTTCACTTTTTTTCTTTTTTGTAGTTTTTTGGGATTTTTTGTAGTTTTTAATCTTTGTTTTAAACTTAATAAAAATTCTTATTAAAAAAAGAAAAGAAAACAGCTTGCAAGAGAAAATGTACCTGTGTAATGACTTCAACTTCAATGCCCCAATAAACACTTCTCAGTGCAAAAACCAATTACGTCAGTTGACAATATTGAGTTGGTTCTTGCTTCAAAATAAATTAGAGACATTTGTATCACTATATGAAAAGGCTTCAGTGTTGCAGCTCTCAGGCTAATGAACCTTTGTGGTCATTTAAGGTTTTGCTTTTTTTCCTATTATTAATTGAATACAAAATGAAAAAGGAAATGAACTTATGAAAAAAGTAAAAAAAAAAACCTACTGTAAACAGGGCATTTTTCAAATTTATATTACATGCCCTGTCTCCATTCTTTCTGTTTTAGGAAAGTTGAGGCAGTTGCTGAGACAGAGCATCCTAATAGATTATCTGGACCCCTTTCAATCGGGGTTCAGGCATGGGCATGGGACTAACACTGCATTGGGATCCAGGTGGAGTGTACTACTCCTGATTCTATTAGATCTCTTGGTAGCTTTTGATACTTCTCTTGGACTGCCTGTAGAGGTTGAAGATTGAGAACAATGGACTACAGTGGTTCTTCATTGGGCAGTTCCCATCCGTAAATGTGAGAGAAGAGATGTTAGTTCATGGGCCTCTTACATATAGAGTGCCACTGGTCCCCCCTCCCACTTTTTAACATCCATATGAAGCCACTGGGAGAGGTCACCCATCAGTTTGGGGTGTGGTATCAATGTGTTGATGATTGCAGCAGTTTAATAATCGTTCCACATGAGCATTTCAATGAGAAACAGCTATACAATATTTCATTATAATCAGCCAAAGCTAATCTATATCAATTTGTTTATAGTAATTTGTTTATAAATTGCCATTAGCATCAACTCTGCAGACCGTTGAGTAGTTAGGGCTGTCCCCTCCCAGTGATGAAGAATCGGTCTTTTAGCTATAAGTTGGGCAGAGAGAATCCTTTCTTTCTCCAGATGTAAATTTCCATTCTATGGGAATATAATTTAAAAGAATATGTGCATCTAAAAGTATTCAATTTGTCTCATAGTTCAGTCAATACCTGTAATAACTTCCTTCCAAAAGCGAACTGTAGGACAATAAAACTATATAAACAGATGCTTGAATGAAGCATTAATCTCACTGCATCTCTAAAACTTGATTATTGTCTCATGACTACTATATAAACACAAAGGAGCCCAATAAGTCCAAAATATTTTTGTTGAATAAGATATAATCTAAAAACTATTGAAGTTTTTGATATTGATGTTGGCACATCTTCTCATTGTGCAGATAAAATGGGAATATCTAATTTTTCATTCCATTCAACCATTAAAGTTGCACATCAAATTGATCACCACCAACAGACTTGTCACTGTAATTTTTTTTTAGTGTCGTAGGCTTTAGTAATTGCAATTTGACTTTGAGATCCCTATTAAAGGCACATTCACCAAATGACTGCCATATGGACATGGCCTGTCACAAACTCCCAATTACCAGATTGCAAATGAGTGAGATTATGCCTCCATCATACCTTTTAGCCACTTGTGATACTTTCTACCACTTCTGCTGATCTTGGTAAGGCAGATGGAAGAAGTTCTAACTAACTGTCCACCATTTTACTTTCTAAGAAAAGTAGGGAGCCCAGAAGCCAATGTTGGACAGGCAGCTTATGCTCAAGATTGGTGCTTTGCATTGTACCATGTATTTCCCATGTATTTATTATGTATTTCTTGGTGATCACTCGTAGCCAAGTAAGATTGTCTTCCAAAGGTAAAATCTTAGTGGATCCGTAAGTGGCTGTAAAGGCCAATTCTGGATCCGCACAACCTCCCACAATGAGGGCATAGGTTTCCGGGTGGAAGACGGTCATGATGAGGGTTTGCTTGACGTGCCTTAGATCGTTTCTCCCTTTTGCCCTGTACTCATGCTTCTTCAAAGTCCGTAGCGCCTTTAATAAAGGCTGACCTCCAATTGAAACGCTCATGAGTTAGGGCTTCCCAGTTCTCCATGCTATTAGATTTTTTAAAATTAGCTTTGAGAGTATCTTTGAATCTCTTTTGCTGTCCACCAATATTCCGTTTTCCATTCTTAAGTTGGGAGCAAAGTAGCTGCTTTGGAAGACGATGGTCAGGCATTCAAACAACATGGCCGGTCCAGCGAAGTTGATGTTGGATGATCATTGTTTCAATGCTGGTGGTTTTCGCTTCTTCTAATATGCTAACATTAGTCCGCCGATCTTCCCAAGTAATTTGCAGAATTTTTCGGAGGCAGCATTGATGGAATCTTTCAAGACGTTGGAGGTGGCGTTTGTAGAGGGTCCATGTTTCACAGGCGTACAAAAGGGTTGGTAGTACAATGGCTTTGTAAACAAGCATTTTGGTCTCCCTGCGAATGTCCCGATCCTCAAACACTCTACGCTTCATTCAGGAGAAAGCTACACTTGCAGAGCTCAGATGTTGCTGAATTTCAGCGTCGATGTCGGCTTTTGTAGATAGATGGCTGCCAAGATAAGAAAAGAGGTCGACATTTTCTAGTAACACACCTTTAAGCTGGATTGATGGCGCTGCAGAGGGATTGGTTCGAACTTGCTGGTAAAGCACTTTGGTTTTTTTAATGTTAATTGAGAGGCCGAGCTTTTCATATGCTTCTGCAAAGATGTTTAGGATAGTTTGAAGATCTTCCTCTGAGTGTGCACAGACTACGTTATCATCAGCATATTGAAGTTCTTTTTTTTAAATAGATTTTATTTACATTCAACATAAACATTACACAACACAAAACAACAACTGCATTTGTATATACATAATTTCATACTGCCTTCTCTGCAGTAGCACCCGCCCTTTGGAACATTCTGCCCCTTGAGGTGAGGCTAGCCCCCACACTCCTGACCTTCCGAAAGCAATTAAAGACCTGGCTCTGCCACCTCGCCTGGGATGGGAAGAGTAATAGCTCTTCTTGGGGATGGCTTGCGCCGTAGAGTTCGGCTCGCAAACATTATATAACAGCCTCTTGGATTTTATATTTTTAATATTTAAATTGTATAAGTATTTTATATGTTTTTAATTACTAACTTGACTGTAAACCGCCCAGAGTCCCCTTGTGGGGGGTGATGGGCGGTGATATAAGTTGGAAATAAATAAAATAAAATAAAATAAAATAAAATAAAATAAAATAAAATAAAATAAAATAAAATAAATAAATAAATTTCATTTTCAATTCAAAACAATACTTAATATCTAACATATTTGATATAATATAATTTCAATTTATCATTTTCCTTCTATTTCCATTCTCTTTCTTTCTTACTCTATACTTTTCTAACTACTTTCTTCTTTCTTATCCTTCTCCCTCTTACCTCACTTTCTAACGTTCTCGTTCTCTCTCTAGTATCTTACTCGCTTTATCTTTTTCCCCTTTAATGGGATCCTCTTCCTTCCTACTTTCCACCTTACCACCTAAATCCATCCCTTTTACTTTTTTTATTCAGAAATGTCTATTTCTAACTCTATAACTATTTTCCTTTACTTCCCTTGTATTATATTACTATTTTATTGAGTACTTATCTCTATTTGATTTAAACTTATACAACTTTACCATACAATACATACATCCATCAATTCTTTAAAATACTTCCGGCTTTCTTAACAAAGAATATAAATGTAAATATTTAATTTACATTTTCCCTCTTTCTTCTTATAGCTTATTATATTTTTCCCCCTCCTCTATGTTTATGATTCTATTTGTATAACTTATTGGTCCCTATTTAATATCATATTCTTTTTGGATATATTTTATAAAGGGGTCCCATATTTCCTTATACTTCCCTATTTCTTTCCCTTTTATTAAATTCATCAATTTATCTGTTTGCATTAATTCCATTATTTTTATGATCCATTCTTCTTTTGATGTATTGTCGAAGGCTTTCACGGCCGGAGTTCGATGGCTGTTGTGGGTCTTCCGGGCTGTGTGGCCGTGTTCTGGAAGTTGTGGTTCCTAACGTTTCGCCAGCATCTGTGGCCAGCATCTTCAGAGGGCAGGAGCACAGATTTGCTTCTATCTGTGCTCCTGCCCTCTGAAGATGCTGGCCACAGATGCTGGCGAAACGTTAGGAACCACAACTTCCAGAACACGGCCACACAGCCCGGAAGACCCACAACAGCCATTCTTCTTTTGTTGGTATATTTTCTTGCTTCCAATATTGGGCATATTTTATTCTTGCAGCAGTACTTAAATACAGAAATAGAATCTTTTGTTTTTTATTAATGATATCGTCCATTTTACCTATCAAATAAGATTCTGGTTTCATCCTTATATTATTGTCTAATATTTTACATATATATTTATGTATTTTGCACCAATATTTTTTTGCTTTTGCACATGACCACCAGACATGGTAAAAAGTTCCACTTTTGTTTTTACATTTCCAGCATAGATTGGTATTCCTAATTTTTGATTTAAATAGTACCTCAGGAGACAAGTACCATCTAAAAATCATTTTGTACAAGTTTTCTCTTAAATTATTGCTTAAAGTAAATTTTATATTTTTTGTCCAAATTTCTTGCCATTGATCATATGTAATTTCAATTCCTAAATTTTCCTCCCATTTTCTCATATATTTTTTAATTTTTATGTCCTTGGTTTTTATCTCCAATAGTATTTTATATATTTTTGAAATTAAGTGGTCTTCTTCTTGTTCTAATATATTGTCCCAATTGTTTTCCATTTTTGTAAATTGATAAGTTTTTTTATCTATTTTATATTGCTCTTTCAATTGGAAGTATGTAAACCAATGACATATTATGTTTTCATTTTCTAATTCCTCTCTTGTTTTAAGTCTATGGTTGTTTCCTTCAAATTTTGGTAGATTTTTATACCTTATATATTCTTTTTTGTTTTGATTACCTATTCTGGTACTTGCCTCCTGAGTTGATACCCATAGCGGAAGATTGGGTGATATCATTTTTTTATATTTGTTCCAAATGTTCAGCAATGATTTCCTTATAATGTGGTTATTAAATGCCCTGTTTACTTTACATCTATTGTACCACATATAGCCGTGCCACCCATATCTATTATCATGTCCTTCCAGATTTAATATTTTACCATTTTCTAGTTTTATCCAATCTTTGATCCATATTAATCCGCATGTTTCATAGTATAATTTAAGATCAGGCATTGCTAGTCCCCCTCTATTTTTTGTATCTTGTAAGTATTTTAGTTTGATTCTGGGTTTTTTCTTTTGCCATATAAATTTTGTTATTTCCCTTTGCCAATTCATAAAAAATTGATCTTTTATCATGATTGGGATTGTTTGAAACAAATATAGAAACCTTGGTAGTACATTCATTTTTATTGTAGCTATCCTTCCTAATAATGATAATTGTAAGTTTACCCATTTCTCGAGATCTTTTTTAATTTCCTTCCACAGACTGTCATAATTGTTCTTATATAGATCTAAATTATTATTTGTTAATTGTATTCCTAGATATTTTAATTTTTTAACATTTTGAAATCCTGATAATTGTTCTATTTTAATGTATTGTCGAAGGCTTTCACGGCCGGAGTTCAATGGCTGTTGTGGGTCTTCCGGGCTGTGTGGCCGTGTTCTGGAAGTTGTGGTTCCTAACGTTTCGCCAGCATCTGTGGCCAGCATCTTCAGAGGGCAGGAGCACAGATAGAAGCAAAATCTCTGTGCCCAGGTAGAGTGGGAATGTTCTATTTATAGAGCTAAATTATAGGAGATTAGGTGGGTTTTTTGTTTTTTTTTGTTTTTTGTTGTGTTGAAATGTTAACGAGTGGCTGATGAGCGTGATTAGCATGTTCATTGTGAGAAGTATTCCCATGTCCTGGTGGTTGGACTGAGTTCGTTGACCTTTTGCAGGCTGTGTTTTTCAGGACTGGTAGCCAGGTTTTGCTAATTTTTAAACTTTCTTCTTTTTTATTATAACTGTGCTGGTGTTTGTGAATTTCAATGGCTTCTCTGTATAATCTGGTGTAGTGGCTTTTGGTGTTGTCCAGTATTTCTGTGTTTTCAAATAAGATTTTGTGTCCCATTTGCTTGAGAGCATGTTCAGCTACTGAAGATTTTTCTGGTTGCTGTAGTCTGCAGTGTCTTTCATGTTCTTTTATCCTGGTGTGAATGCTTCGTTTTGTGGTTCCGATGTATACTTGTCCACAGCTGCATGGTATGCGGTATACTCCTGCAGCGGTGCGGGGGTCCCTTTTGTCTTTTGCTGATTTTAGCATTTGTTGTATTTTTCTGGTGGGTCTGAAGACTGTTTGAAAGTTGTGTTTTTCCATCAGTTTTCCCATGCGGTCAGTGACTCCTTTGATGTAGGGCAGGAATACTTTGTTTGTGGGGGGCTGTTTTTCTTCAGTTGGATGTTGTTTTCTTGGTTTGATGGCTCTTTTTATTTCATTCTTGGAATAGCCATTTGCCTGTAGGACCCAATTCAGATGGTTAAGTTCATTGTTGAGAAATTGGGTTTCACAGTTTCGATTAGCACGATCCACCAAGGTTTTGATCATGCCTCTCTTTTGTCGTGGGTGGTGATTGGAATTTTTGTGTAGATATCGGTCCGTATGGGTGGGTTTTCTGTATACTTTGTGTCCTAGTTTGAGGTCCGGATTGCGTATGACCAGCGTATCTAAAAATGGAAGTTTGCCATCAGTTTCTTTTTCCATGGTGAATTGTATATTGGGGTGGATGCCGTTTAGGTGGTCCAGAAATTTCTCCAGTTCTTCTTCAGTATGACTCCAAATTGCGAAGGTGTCATCCACGAACCGGAACCAGACTGTTGGTGTAATGGGTGCCGATTCCAAAGCCTGTTTTTCAAAGTGTTCCATGTAAAACAGATGGATGGCGTTGCCATGGGAAGCCCCCTGAGCCCAGTCATAGCAAACTTTTACATGGAACACTTTGAAAAACAGGCTTTGGAATCGGCACCCATTACACCTAGGGGAAACTAGGGGGTACTGCAAGCTCATCTCTATTTTTTTTTACAGGATTTGCAAGAAGACTTCATCAGCCACAGTAGAGTGATGATTAAGGAGATTGTAGTAATGCTCTTTCCAGCGCAGTGCAATAGACTCTTTTTCCTTTAGAAGTTTGACACCATCTATTGAGCGTAAGGGATTTGTACCATGGTTTGTTGGTCCATAGATGGCCTTTATGGCATTAAAAAAGCCCCGTGCATCATGAGCATCTGCAAAATGTTGGATTTCTTGGGCTTTTTTTATCCACCATATGTTCTTAAGTTCTCTAGTTCTTCTCTGGACTTCTGCCTTTGCACTGTCGTAGATTTTTTTCTTAACGGCACAGTTAATATCTTTTTGCCATATCCGGAAGGCTTTCCTTTTCTTGTCAATAATATGTTCAATCTCACTATCGTTCTCATCAAACCAGCCCTGATGTCTCTTAGTTTGGTATCCGATAGTTTGTTCACAGGCTGAGATAATAGAAGTCTTCAATTTAATCCAGTGTTCCTCAACATTTTCAGGAAGTTCCATAGGCAGATGTTCCTTGAGAGTTGATTGAAAGCAAGCTCGTTTAGTAGAATCTTGAAGGGCCAGTGTATTCATTTTATGCCTTGGTTTTCTTCCTTGGAGCCTACGATGAGGGACAATCTTTATGGCCATCGTGGATCGAATTAATCGATGGTCTGTCCAGCAGTCATCGGCGCTTGTCATGGCTCTGCTGAGAAGTACATCATGGCAATCTCTAGCACGGACAATTACATAATCTAAAAGATGCCAGTGCTTCGACCGTGGGTGCTTCCATTATGTTTTAAATTTATTTTTCTGGAGAAGGAGTGTGTTAGTAATGACAAGGTTATGCTCTGCACATTTAGTCATAAGTAAGATTCCATTCATGTTGCTATTGTCAACTCCTTCTTTCCCAGTGATCCCCGGCCACAAATCAAAGTCACACCCAACTCTTGCATTGAAATCGCCCAGGAGGATAATTTTATCCTCCTTTGGTATCTCTGATAAGATGGTGTCCAGCTGGGTATAAAATTTTTCCTTGATATCCTCATCTGCATCTAGTGTTGGTGCATAAGCACTTAGGATAGTTGTCTGTTGGTTTTTGGCGAGTTTTATTTGGAGAATTGAGAGTCGTTCGTTAATGCCAGTGGGAACTTCTGACAAGAGCTTCACAAGGTCATTTTTGATAGCAAAGCCTACCCCATGTATTCGTCGTTCTTGTTCAGGCAGTCCTTTCCAAAAGAAGGTATAACCTCCTTTTTCTTCCTTCAAATGTCCTTCTCCTGCTCTTTGAGTTTCTTGGAGTGCTGCTCTATCAATATTAAAACGTCTCAGCTCCCTTACAATAATTGCAGTCCTACGTTCAGAGCGTTCACTATCCATATTGTCTTGCAGTGTCCGTATATTCCATGTTCCTTGGTAAGGCAGATGGAAGAAGTTATAACTGAAACACTGGGCTGTAACTGTCCACCATTTTACTTTCTAAGAAAAGTAGGGAGCCCAGAAGCCAATGTTGGACAGGCAGCTTATGCTCAAGATTGGTGCTTTGCATTGCACCATGTATTTCCCATGTATTTATTATGTATTTATGTATTTATTATTGCACCATGTATTTTCCATGTATTTATTCCTTTAAATGAAACACTCTTAAATATATTCCAAACCATTTTTGTGGTACTGTAAACCACCTTGAATCCTATGAAGTAGGCAGTATACAGATTTTGTATAAATGCCCAATTTCAAAGCTTGTCTTTCTCTTCTGGTGCCTAGTTATAATGCATTTATATTCATATTTAAAATAAGTATCTTGAGCACATACCTAATCCATGGCTACATTAAAATAACATTAGATAAAAGCTGTAATGTATACATAGATCCTGTTTGTTTTAACAGAACTTCTGTAGTGCATGTCAAACAATAGTATGTTTGGTGATTTACTTGTATTGCCATCTTTCCATTAACAAGGAAACTGAGGCAGTGCATTTCAACACTGAGGTTTATCTCCCATCAATCTGTTTCTCCTCCAATTCCTTTGGTTGTATAGCACTTTAATCTCCTGTGGACTTTATTATTCTAAATATAAATGTTGATTTTCTTTAGGATGTATTTATTTTGTTGCAATAGCACAGAGGTTTCCAAACTGTGTGTCATGACACGTTAGTGTGTCGACTGCAGTGTGTAGGTGTGTCACATGAGCGTTAGGAGAAACCTCTGAGTCTATGCATTTTTATGCAGCAAAGGTGCTGTCAGAATAGAGTCCGACTCAGAGTTGAAGGAGGGGGAGCTCAGCAGCAATGGCGGGAAAATTGATACAGAGCTCAATGCAGCGGGAAACCCAGAGCAGGAAAACCAAGAACAGCTGGTGGGCAGTGATCAAAGGGTGGAGCCGCTACCACCTATCAGTGCCATAGAAAGAAGGGCAAAAAAGGGTGACAAATGGAAAGCAAGCCAATTGGCTTCTAAACCAAAACGGCAGGAAGAAAAGAAGATAAGAAGATGTCCAAAGGAGGAACGGGTTGTCGGGGACAACCATTCACTAGATTCCTTCTCCCAGCCTCTTCTCTTGCCTCCAGCCGAAGCCTCTTCAGAACTCGAACTTGGGAGCACCGTGGAACCTCCTTCCTCCTCCACTGTAGCCAGCCTTCCTGCGCCTTCTCTGCCTGTCGCCGATTCTAACCCAGCCCCACCGATCCAGTTCGCTGCCTTCGGAATCGCTGCTGCTGTGACTACTGGCGTGGAGTTCTGCTCCTGAGCCTGCTGTCTTCCGCGTAGGTCCTAGTGCCTGACCTGCGTCTGGCTGCTTCAGGGAATTCCATGGCTGAGTCTGCCTTGACCTTGCTTGCTGTCTTGTAAGTACTCAGCTCTTCAACCTCGCTGGCAGCCATGCAGGTACTCCTTGCCAAGCCTTGCCTTGTACCCAGTGCAAACTCTGCCAAGCCTTGACTTGTACCCAGTGTGAACTCTGCCAAGACTTGCCTTGTACCCAGTGCAAACTCTGCCAAGACTTGCCTTGTACCCAGTGTGAACTCTGCCAAGCCTTGGTAAAGGTAAAGGTTCCCCCCACACATTTGTGCAGTCGTGTCCGACTCTGGGGGCCGGTACTCATCTCCGTTTGTTAGCCGAAGAGCCAGCGTTGTCCAATGACGCTTCCATGGTCATGTGGCTGGCATGACGCATGCGGAACGCTGTTACCTACCCACTGAAGTGGTACCTATTCATCTACTTGCATTTGCATGCTTTCGAATTGCTAGGTTGGCAAGAGCTGGGGCGAGTGCGGGAGCTTACTCCATCATGCGGGGCTAGGGATTCGAACCTCCGAACTTGCGATCTTCCGATCGACAAGCCTGGCGTCTTACCCGCTGAGCCACCACGCCCTTATCCCCTGTCCCTATCCCTATCCCCTATCATGCCAAGCCTTGACTTGTAACCAATTGTAGTTGAATTATCCCTAAAATGGATAAGTTTCTAATTAAGAAAAGAAAAGCTGGTGAAGATGACGTTTGCGATGAACAAAATGCATCCAAACATAGGTAAAAACACGTTAAAAATTCTTCTGCAGTTTTCTACTACATACATTTGTGAAGTATCCTTTTCAGCGATGACAAACTTAAAGACACTGAAACGTGGAAGTTTAAAAATGCTTGATGACGAAATGTGAGTGTCTTTATCTAATATTCCACCAAATATTCAAAAGCTGTGTTCATCCCATCAACCTCATACTTCTCATTAAAATGGTAAATAGTTATTGGTGCTATTCAAATTTTTTAAAATTCTTGCACATATTTACATATTGTTATTCATAAATGACAACAATCTTGGAAATGTATGTTATTATCTTACAAATCATATATTTTTAAAAATATAAATGAAAGTTTTTCATGAGATATGTTGTGTCCCTATACATTTCGCTATTACAATTTATGTATGTGTCTGTATCTCTTATAAGGGGTTAATTTAACCTTCGGTTTCCTACTAAAACTGAATTACTGTGTCGTGAAATTATGCATGTCTAAAAAGTGTGTCACCAACATGAAAAGTTTGGAAAGCTCTGCAATAGCAACTCATGTCCCCCTCCTACCAGTTGTGGAAGTAAAGGCTGGAGATTGACACAGTAGTTTTTTCATATAGCTAATGCTGTGAAAACAGATGATGTTGCTGTGGGTGGTTTCACTCATCCCTGTGGGATTCCTAACCTTTGTTTGATGTTAATGTGCAAAATGGAGCCACAGAACATCAGAGGCAGGAAGCAGTAGCCTATTAAACTTTTCTCTACCACTTTCCCTCCAGAGCTCTTCCAGTTTTTTCTTCCTCCTCTGTCCAGCAATGCCTCCTGGATGTGTTTACTGCTCAAGTGAAGAGAAGGTGGGGGGGGGAGAAAGAGTCAGCTTTGTGCCCCCCCCCCCACAGCTTCTGCCCTGCAAATAATTCTTCATATTCTCAGTTTGTCAGATGCAACCATGTGGTTTCTGCATTTTGCATGTATCCTCTACTCTAGGACACAGGTTTTGGAAATTTTTGTCTAGTTTTCAAGAACTATGTGCCATTACGTGTGACAGAAGAACAAAATAATGTTGTGTTCACTGTAAGCAATGATGAAGGGTTTATATTTAGAAAGCTACCTGTTAGAAGGAATTTTTACCAAGGTTCGTCCCAAGCCGGGAAAGAATAGATGCAGGCAGTTGCTGGAACAGAGGTTTGCTGGTTTATTCCCAAGAGCATATACAGAGTACAAGGTACAGAGTATGCTGGTTGGAAGGTGGCCACACGAGCACACTCCAACCAGTCCTTCTTATAGTCACAGGGGTCTTTTGTTAAAGAAATACAGGTTTTGTTAAGAAAAATATGAGGAGATGGCATTTATTTTGTTTTAACAACTCTTAATTGGTTCCTGAGAAAGCTTTCTCTAGGAATTCTTAGAAAGCTTTCACTATTAGAAAGGGAAGTCGTTCCTTGTTTTGGCGCCCTCTATTGTATTGCTACTTTCACACTGCTTTTTGGTTTTGTTCTTTTTGTTCTCTGGGTTTGATCAAAATATCAGGAGGTTTGATTGGGCTGCCCTATGGGTTAGTTTTAATTTAGATGGAGATGTCTTTTCTTATCTTATTTCCTGACTTGTCTTTTCCTGGCATAAAAGAATGAATTCTTCCTTCCTTGATTACTGGAAGGAGGGGTGCGTTTCTTAATTCTGCTAACAAAGGGCACTTTGAAATTTTCACCTCTAACCTGATGCCTCCCCAATGTATTGGACTGTAATTCTCAGAATTTCAAGTCAGTTTGCCAAAGAAAAATATAATAAAGGTGAAAGCTTGGATACTTTTCAAGATAGTGAGTTCCACAGAGAAGTCATAATGGTGAAAACTAGGCCTGGATGAAAATCATGATGAACCCAGTGATAGCAGTCTGTAGAGACACCTTTACTTCACTTCTAACTCTGAAATCACATGCAAGATGTGTACACACATCTAGGTATGTCTGTGTATACACACTATGTAATACAAAAATGGTTTGTGTGTGTGTGTGCTCATATTATATATATAGTATTCATGAAACATCTAAATGAATTCTGATCAGCCTTCTGTAACTTGATGCCCTCAGGATGTCTGAAGATGAACTCCCATCACTACGAAGAAATAAATAGAGAGCCAGTTTGGTCTAGTGGTTAAGGTGCTGGGCTAGAAACCAGGAGTCTGTGAGTTCTAGTCCCGCCTTAGGCCTGAAAGCCAGCTGGGTGACTTGGGCCAGTCCTTGTCTCTCAGCCTTAGGAAGGAGCCAATGGCAAACCAGGAGACTGAGAGTTCTAGTCCCGCCTTAGGCATGAAAGCTGGCTGGGTGACCTTGGGCCAGTCTCTCTCTCTCAGCCCAACTCACCTCACAGGGTTGTTGTTGTGGGGAAAATAGGAGGAGGAAGGAGTATTAGGTATGTTCCCCACCTTGAGTTATTTAGAAAAATAATAAAGGCGGGATAAAAATTAAATAAATAAATAAATAAAATAAATAAAAGCAGGAAATTAAGGTACTTATTTTAACCCTCTTTATGTTAAATGTATAGTCGAAGGCTTTCACGGCCAGAATCCGATGGCTGTTGTGGGTTTTCTGGGCTGTGTGGCCATGTTCTGGCAGCTAACGTTTCGCCAGTAGCTGTGGCTGGCATCTTCAGAGGACAGGAGCACAGCTAGAAGATTCTCTCTGTGCCCAAGTGGAGGGTGTGTGTTCCTGCTGGTGTTTATAGCTGCTGAGAGGGAGTGTGTCTTCTGTGGATCATTTACAAGAGATTGGGAGAGGGTTCTTTGTGGTGTTTAGGGGGTGTGGTGCTGTCATGTGTGGGATTAGCACATCTATTGTGTGAGTTGTTTGTATATTTCTGGGGTTGAGTAGAGTTCGTCGACCTTTTGCAAGCTGTGTTTTTCAGGACTGGCAGCCAGGTTTTGCTGATCTTTAAGCTTTCTTCTTTTTTATTGAAACTGTGTTGGTGTTTATGTATTTCAATGGCTTCCCTGTATAGTCTAACATAGTGGCTGTTGGTGTTGTCCAGTATTTCTGTGTTTTCAAATAAGATTTGGTGACCAGTTTGTTTGAGAGCATGTTCAGCTATTGCAGATTTTTCAGGTTGCTGTAGTCTGCAGTGTCTTTCATGTTCTTTTATCCTGGTGTGGATGCTGCGTTTTGTGGTCCCAATGTATACTTGTCCACAGCTGCAGGGTATGCGGTAAACTCCTGTAGCGGTGAGGGGGTTCCTTTTGTCTTTTGCTGATTTTAACATTTGTTGTATTTTTCTGGTGGGTTTGAAGACTGTTTGGAGGTTGTTTTTTCATTAGTTTTTCCATGCGGTAAAAATTTTTAATGAGTGTGCCTTTGTGTTTGCAATGCAGTAGTTAAACTTTTTGAAAAGCAAGTCATGGCCCCTGCTTGGGATATGAAGGATTGTAATCTTCTCCTGTAGTGAAAGGTTTCCTTTATTCTCTATATTTTAATACTTTAATACTCCTTTATGACACAGGCAACAAGTTGATTATTCCAGTTAGTTTCGTTTTAGCTTGGAGAGTCACAGGTTGTTCAGGGCTGCACCCTAAGTAGGAGTGACTCAGGTGTGCTAATATTGCCCTAGTTATGCTGATCACTGGCTATAATTGCTATCTGCAGTAAGGAATTCCATAGGTCAACTATATGATGTGCAATATAAATTTAAATAATAAAATAAATAAATAAATAAATAAATATTTTTTTCACACTGCACTTTTTCTTAACTACTTAAAGAGTTCCACATATATTATCCCATGACTTCATGCCAAAAAACAATGACATTATCCTCAAGTGCCATTTGCTACTGTTAAAACTGCCCACTTCTCTCTTCTTGATGTCACTGGGTTGATTTGCTTCAAGGTAATTACTTCCACAAAGCTGGATGGTTTACTTGACCAATAGTTTCTAAATAAACTAAAATTAACAGTAATTTTGTGTGGATAATGTACTCTTTTAAACACTGGAAAATACAACATCTAGTGTTATCTAATTCTCTAATTCCCTTTCACCTCATTCCCTTTTGCAAGCAGTTTCCAGAAGCATAATGGCGTTGGTTAAGCTAACCCGTACACTCTCATTTCCTTATCTGAGTCAGTGAAAGAATTACATAATATTGGTAGCATTAAATTAATCAGTTTATCTGGCATCTCTTGCATGTCCACCCTGATTTAAATAATGACAAGTACATATGCAAATGACTACAAGTTCCTCCTAGGAGCTGAACTAAAGGCTCCATGTGACACACTTCTTCCTTAACTTAGCTGCCTTCCTCTTTTCAAAATTCTAAGAGTCTATGAAACTGCTAAGGCCATGGAAAACTAAACTTTAGAAGAAAAGCAGTCATAATCATAATCATAATCCAAGTAGGACTGGATCATTATTAGGAACAGCCAAAATGGCGCAAAAGTGTGTGTGTGTGTGTGTGTGTGTGTGTATTTTGTGTTGTATAATAAAATGTTCCTAAAAGTGGGGAAAAGAAGCAAGAATGTCCCAACATTAGGCCAGATGTTTCAGACGTGAAGCAGATGATTCAGTATCAAGCCTAAACATTGAGATTATTGGCTAAATTCATTAAGCCCTACTGGTGTTGGGTTATGCCTAATATTCAGGAACAAAAGAAATGGTTGCTTCTCCCACCTTGGAAAACACAAAAGTTATTAGGTTTCAATCTGTCTCCTGCCCTAGGGGATGCCCTGGCCTGGAAGAAAACAGAAATTAAGAAATGTCTGTCTTTTCTAATACAACAATGGAGACTTCAAATATTGGAATATCCTCTGGAAATTCTGGACAGCTCTTCCTGATTTAGCACGTTTCCCAATTTCTTTTCTACCTGGGTCCTTCTTCTAAGCTTATTTCACATTCAGGGGGTTCCTTCTATATGCAGGATTTACAGGTAGAAAGTAGAAGGGCAGCAGTTTTTATTGGTGAAGGCCCTTTTTAAAATTGGCAATGCTTCCTTCTAACAATGAATGCTATATTTTACACATCATTTTGTTGGCTTTAATATCTCCCCAATTGGGAAGAAAAAGTCTCCAAAACCAAAACTTTTAAATTGAGAGATGATAAAATCCACATTCTTTGCACCCCAACAAAATGAAATTATAGTATGTAAAGTTGCTTGGGACTCCTTAATCTACCTGTCTGTCAGCAGGATAACTCTCTGAAAACTGAGTAGAAGAAGGGCACCAGATTTGCTGTTCTGGGGAGAAGCTGGCAAAGAAAATGTTTGAAGGGGGGGTGATCTGATATAACTGCACCAAGATTATTATATGCACAAAGATGGAAAAATGCTGAAATACCCACAACAAGGAATGGATTGTAAAGATGGCAGAATTAGCAGAGATGTCAAAACTGACCAGTTGGTCAGGGATAAAATGATAAGTAATTTTATAAAAGACTGGAAACCTTTTATGGACTTTTTGCTGAAAATGGAAAAAAGTGAAATGGTGATTTCTGAATGTGATGATTGAAAAGGATTGAATAAGGAGCTGAAGGGATTATTGTAATGTTAAGTGGGGAAGAAGGATGAGTTTAAGAGAGATAAACAATAGAGGTAAACAACATTTACATACCATTCATAAGAGACAATAGAAAAGCCAGAAGACCAGAACACCTCTTTGCCAGCAATCAACAACAAGATAGGCAAAGATTAACAGCAAGATTAGCAGCAGAGGAGCAATCAAACAACACAATAGACCCTAATCAAGGAACTATTAACTCAGTCAATCAACCAAGCAGCAAACAAGGACCCAATCAAAGTACTACCAAGGAGAGTATAACACCCCCACCAACACAGGCAGGACAAGCCAGGGTATATAAACAGAGAGCAAGTTCCACTCCCTTTTTGCACTGAAGATGTTGCCTAGCCTGGCAATGAAACGTCTGCAAGAAAATAACAAGGCTCAGAGAGCACCATGGACTCCACAAAGGATGAGTTTGTTTGTAACTCTTGTAAAGAAGAGCGGAGTTGCTTCTTTAATTATCTTTTTTTCTTTCTTTAATTATATTGTTTTCTGCATTTGTTTTTTCCTTTTTTTCTCTCTTGTCTTTATTTCTGTATTTGTCTTTTATCTAAGTAAAAATTCTTAATAAAAATTATAAAAAAAGAAAGAAAGAAAGAAAATGAGGTGGATCTGGCTGGGGAGTCCAGAGAGAAGAAATTCCCCAATGCATCCTTATGGGAGAGGCAGTTCAGCAGATGCTGGGAAAGTTACAGACTGCTCCATTCTAAGCCCCTCCCCCAAGGTCATGTGACCCAGAGCAGACCCACTATTAAGGTGTTGGAAGAAATTCCAGATGCCTGTTTGCTTTCCCTATCTTGTTAAAGAGTCATTAACTACACTTCAATTGGTAATTATTTTACTTGAAGCACATGTTGGTATAAAGCTTGATGCCTATTTTTCTTGTTGAGATACACATTCTTGGCTTCCTTAGGTGAAAACACTGTCATGAAAGGTTACTAAAGATCATTGCAAAGCAGAATTTTCCAGAGACTGATGTTGCTAAGACTGCATTTCGTTAGGACCAGATTTCTTAACCTAGAATGTAATGTAATAGCCATCAAAATCAGATTAGGTGACATATAAACTAATACACTCTTTTATTATACATTTAAAATAATGTTTAGCATTTGCAACTTTACTTGTCACGAAGCTACTGCCACATAAAAGCATTTGACTGCCTGAGTCCCTCTTCCCCATTCTGGTGTCCTCCAGTTATGTTAAACTATGTTACCCCATCCAGCTGGGATGATAGGAGTTGTAATCCAACTACCAGGTATGGGTGATAGGAATTATTATTATTATTATTATTATTATTATTATTATTATTATTTAAATTTATCCCCGCCCATCTCCCCGAATAGGGGACTCTGGGCGGTTTACAGCATACCCATAGTTAAAATCTATACATATAAAACTACAATATAACAATAAATAGATAAAAATAGGTAAAAATCCAAGAGATGGTAAAATCAGCTATCAGGAGGACATTATGGGGCCAGCCACCCCCAGGAGGTACTATTAACTCCCTCGTCCCGGGCAAGGCGGCAGAGCCAGGTCTTAATTGTCTTCCGGAAGGTCAGGAGTGAGGTGGCCAGCCTCATCTCCGGGGGCAAGATGTTCCATAATGTGGGCGCTATTGCAGAGAAGGCTCGACTCCTGGATCCCGCTAGATGGAGTTCTCTTGTTGAAGGGGTCCAAAGCATGCCTTCTCTGCATGAGCGGGTGGGGCGGGTCGATGTTATCGGGATGAGACGGTCCCTCAGGTACCCTGGCCCCATGCCATGTAGGGCTTTAAAAGTGATAACCAACACCTTGAATTGGACCCGGAAGCAAACTGGTACCCAATGTAGCTCGCGCAGCAGAGGTGTCACATGTGCTGATCTTCTAGCACCCATAACTGCCTGTGCTGCCGCATTCTGGACCAGCTGAAGCTTCCGGATACTCTTCAAGGGTAGCCCCATGTAGAGCGCATTGCAATAATCTATATGGGAGATGACAAGGGCATGAGTGACTGTTCGGAGGGCATCCCGATCCAGGAAAGGGCGTAGCTGACACACAACTCGAAGCTGCGCAAAGGCCCTCCTGGCCACGACTGCCACCTGCTCTTCGAGCAGGAGTCGAGAGTCCAGGAGGACCCCCAGGTTCCGCACTGGATCTGAATGGGGCAGTGCTACCCCATCCAGAACCAAAGATGATAACTTCCTGGATACAGGGGGGCCATCAATCCACAGCCACTCCATCTTCCCAGGGTACAGCTGAAGCCTGTTGTTCCCCATCCAGACCCCCACAGCCCCCAGGCACTGAGACAAGGCATCGACCGCATCACTTACTTCACCTGGGATGGAGATGTATAACTGAATTATCATCAGCATATTGGTGATACCTCATCCCGTGGTGATGGATGATCTCACCCAGTGGCTTCATGTAGATGTTAAACAGGAGAGGAGAGAGAACCGAACCCTGCGGCACCCCACAAACCAGGGGTTGCGGGTCGGCTCTCTCCTCCCTTATCACCACCGACTGGGAACAGTCCCGGAGGAAGGAGGTGAACCAGCGTAAAGCCACGCCACCCACCCCCAACTCCCTGAGCCGCCCCAAAAGGATACCGTGGTTGACGGTATCAAAAGCCGCTGAGAGATCTAAGAGATCCAGGATGGACGCACTCCCTCCATCCCGCTCCCGCCAGAGATCACCCATAAGTGTGACCAATGTGGTCTCCGTCCCGTATCCCAGCCTGAAACCTGACTGAAAGGGGTCCAGATAATCTGTTTCCTCCAGGATCCTCTGGAGTTGCAATGCCACCACCTTCTCAACCACCTTTCCCAAAAAGGGAAGGTGGGAGACCGGGTGAAAATTGCCCAAGATGGTGGGGTCCAGGGATGGTTTCTTGAGGAGTGGGTGCACCAGAACCTCCTTAAAGGCAGCTGGGAACACCTCGTCACTCAAGGATATATTAATCATCGCCTGGACCCAGCCACACGTCACCTCCCGGGCTGTCTTAACCAGCCAGGAGGGACACGGGTCAAGGTGACATGTGGTGGCATTTACAATCCGGAGGATCCTGTCTAATTCATCAGGCTCAACAGGATCAAACCGTTCCCAGATAACAGGGTAAGTACGTACCTCTGGCATCTCCCCAGATTGTGTCTCACACTTAGAGTCCAACTTGGAATGAATTGAGCGATTTTATCATGCAGATGCTCAGCAAACTCTTCCGATTGGCCCTGTAAGTGGGTCACCGACTCTACCCGACCCAAAAGAGATCTAGTAATCTTAAACAGGGCTGTCGGACAGCATTCTGCGGACGCAATAAGAGTGGATAAATATTCACATTTCGCCGCTCTTACCGCCGCAAGGTAGGCCTTAACAGCGACTCTAGCTTGTGTTCGGTCAGATTCAGTCTTTGTCTTTCTCCAGCAGCACTCTAGACGTCTCTTAACCCTCTTCAAAGCCCTCAACTCCTCCGTAAACTACGGAGAGTGACGAGCCAAGCAGGGCAGGAGAGGTCGCACAGGCGCGATCTTGTCCAGGGCTCCGGCCGCTTCGCTATTCCTTTTTTTTTTTTTAATAAATTTTATTAAGTTTTACAATACATAATAAAAGTTAGAATAGAAAAAAAGAAATAGAAACAGAAATACATAATAAGAAAAAGATAAAGAAAAAGTGAAGTCAAGAAATAATAAGCAAAGAAAATATAGAAAATAGATGTCCTCCAATCTATCTTTGAACTTAAAGTACAATAATTGATTTTAAATGTTAGTCCTTCATACAGTATACAGGAACTTTTCTTTGTCATATGCCTTTTGATTTCTTTAATCCAATCTTCTAATCTTCATATAGGTTTCACCTTTCTTACTGTCTCCCAATAATCCATCTTTGGCTTCCACTCCTTGAAGTAGTAGTTAAATGTTGAATGTTCATTATTACATATTTATATCTTCAATAAAGTCCAATTAGTATAACAAATAAAAGCCTTATTTACTTCTAATAAACTACAATATATTCTATTCATATTATGACTCATAACCTAACATATTACGTAACTTAATACATAATTTAGCAATTCTTATAATGTTCATACATATATGTTTCTATAATTTAATTCTAATATATATATATCTCCATAAAAAAGGAATTCTTATATCTCAATTATCCATCTATAATTTCCATTCCTTGTAATAGTGTCCATTTAAACTAAGTGCATAATCTATCATATCACTTAACCTAATACCTAATATATCAATTCTTATAATATTCATATAATACATATTGATATATATCATCCTGTAGTAACCATCATTCTAATTCCATCTCATCTCATCATATCATTATCTTCTCATAAATATATCTCTAAAGTAAACAATATTCTATAATATCAACTTATGTTTGTATTTAGCCTTATATCTTACATTTAGAATATCACTTTTTATATATCCATACAATTTCTCATAACAATTCAAATCCATATTTTCATTAGCCTTTATATCCATACAGTTTCTCATATCTTCTGTTTAGGTTATGCCAAAATCACAATACGCTATGGCAAATTCGCAATATACAGCCTGCTCTTTTCTATATCTCATATAGAATATCAGAGCAACCTTCTCTCCCTTTCCACGTATTTCACAACATCCATCCAACTGTACACCCATGTTTTCACCCTGTCTCCACTGCCACAACATATCTATACCAAGATTATAGTGTATAGCCTTCAGAATGTTTTTCTGAACTAATATATTCAAAATTCCCTCCTCCTGTTTCTCCTCTACTTCAAAAGCATTTTTCTTTTCTGTTTCTGTTTCCATTTTCTGCTCTTTCTCTTTGTTTTGCAGAGTTACGAACAGTAATTCCAATGATCTTTGAATATTTGAAAGAGCCTCAGTAATCTCTCTTCTGAACTCCTGAAGTACTAATTGGAAAGACATTTTTCCTGTGTCCTTCAAATTAAAATAACAACCCTTCTAGTCAAAACAATAGTCATGTAATCTATCCATGGAATACTACCAGCAGGATCTATTAAGCAAAACGTTGTTTTTTTTTAAAGTTAAAAGAAAAAAGAGAGTTCCAATAATCCAAAATACAGGAGAGAATAATATTTTAAACAGTTTATAGAAGGAGAAATAAAAATATATTCCAAGTGAAACAGAATCCAACCTGGGAGAATGTAGAAAAAGAGGAAAAGAAAAAAAACGTCACCCTGTGTTTTTATTCTTCAAACTGCGAGCTTTCGTTCTTCAAGCTGCAAGCTGCTTAATCCAAACAAAGAGTTTCTCAAGAAATGAATAGTCATTTAGTTTATCAAGCGAAGAATTACAGAGTCTCTTAAATCCCTCTAATACAAAAGAAAAGTAAAAAAAAATGCAGACGTTTCATTATGTTGCAAATATAGAGTCCATCAAGCTTCCACCAGAATCAGTCAAAGCAAAGAAAGCACAAAACCAGCCAACATTTTAAACAAAGTCCAACAGATAGATCTTAGATATCAAAAACTTTCTAATCTAAAAAAAATAATTTCCTAAAGTGATCTAAAAGCGGCTGTACGCTCTTGTGTCTCTTCAAAGAGACTTGTTTTCCCTGCGAGAACAAGATATCTCTCGGCCATTTCCCTTGCACTTACCCTGTTTTCTCCGCGGTGGAAACTACAGAGAAAAAACAAGGGTAGGCAATTCCAATGGCCCCCCGAGCAATCTTCTGGTCTCCCCTTCTTCAGGGGAAAAAACTTCAGTGGTCTACAACTTCTGCAATCCACTGCAAGCAAGGAAAATTCAGCCAGTTCTCAGCACTCTGAGAAATTCGACTGGTCAAGCTGGCAGCCAAGCCTGGAGTCCCCCGCTTCGCTATTCCAAGCTGCGGCCAGGACCTCTGCTGGACCGTGTAACAGGTCGTTGGTTATAACCCCCAGTTCCTTCTGAAACCTCACCAGGTTCATCAGTCGCCGGGGGCAGACCAATCGAATGGGTCCCGCCTCCCTGCGGAGTGGGGTAGCACAAGAGAGCCTCAAGGTCACCAGGGTGTGGTCTGACCATGACAATGGGGATAGATGTAACTCTCCCCTCAGATCACATTGCCACTGCTCAGACAAGAAAACTAAGTCTGGGGTGAGACCACTGTCTCGAGTCGGGTCCCGAATAATCTGGGACAGGCCCATGGCTGCCATGGTAGCCATGAACTCCCGGGCCGCTTCTGAGTCTCATCCCAGGGATGGCAGATTGAAGTCCCCCAGAACCATAAGTCTGGGGAACTCCACTGCCAACCCCGACGGCCTCGAGCAGCTCAGGCAGGGAGGTTGCCACGCAGCAGGGAGGCTGGTACAGCAGCAACACTCCCAACTGTTCTCGGGAGCCCAACTTGAAAAACAGGGTCTCACAACCAGCCACTTGTGGAGCAGCACCCCTGAAGGCCACAAGAGACTCTCAGATGACAACTGCCACCCCTCCTCCCCTGCCCCGGTGTCTCGGCTGATGCCACACCCAAAACACGGCTGGGCACATTTCCGAGAGGGCTACTCCCCCCTCTGGACCCAGCCAGGTCTCAGTGATGCACGCCAGGTCTGCCCCCTCCTCTGTGATCAAATCAGCTATGAGGGGGGCCTTGTTGTTCACTGACCTGGCGTTAAGAAGCAGCAGCCGGAGACCAGGGCCCTTGAGGATCTGTTTACCAGGGTCTGGGTATGAACTCGGAGGGCTGGAACGCACCACTGGTAACAAACACTGGGGGCACCTTCCCCGAAGATGGCTTGCCCTCTGGTTCCCATCATAGTATCCCTTACCCATCACCACCTCAATTGGATAGCCCGCCATCTAGCCCCCAGAGATTCCTGGTCCTGGTCCAGTAGCCTCCACTCCCAGACCTCCAGAAATTCTGGGCTTAAACAAGGGTTCCTTCCACACATCCATCCTCCCATACCAATCAACCTTGGGCGATGACAGGACACCCCCCCAGCACACCAGTTCTCGCTCTCGGCGCTGGTGGGTCCTAGCACCACCCACACTCCCACTCTATCCCCCCAACATCTCTCACTGGTCGAGGAGAGGTACCAACAATCACCAACTGACACTCCTACCCCACCTGTCTCTCACTCAGGGGGGATACTCTTACATTCACATACAATCTTGGGGCCCCTCCCCGTGTCTCTCACCCACAGGGGGAGTACCACATTCATACCAAGGGACCCCCAAAAACCCTCTGCCGCCTTAGTTAGAACGGGACGGGCAGACCAAATTGGCTGGTGAGTCTATCCGGCCAAGGGGATCACGCAGTCCACATCTGTCATTCCCCTTTTGCCCAAGTCTTCTGATCGTGCCCCCCATGGACCTCCCTCTGTATCCAGAGGGCTCTTGGAAGGGGTCTGGGTCCCTAAATATTCACTGCCCCCCCACCATCCAGATCTTCACCCAGGGGGCATCTAAAGTCCAGGGGGCTCTGAAAGGAGAAATTAAGTCCCCAGAGCTCATCTCCTCTGTCGCCAGGCTCCGTCATAATGATTTTACCACCGGGGTCTGCTGCACCACACCAGATTGTCGTATTGAGGTCCACGTGTCCTTTGCCAGGGTCAGTTCGGGGTCTGCTACATCACCAGGCCGCAAGTCCTCCAACCAAGTCAGTTTGGGGTCCGCCGTATTGCCAAGGCTGCCAGGCCACTAAGGTTACTCTGCCACCCAGATCTAATGGGCTACCCACTGCGCTGCCGAGCTCCGCCACACCACCAAACTCACTCCACTGTGTCGGACCTCGCCACCAAAGCCGACCCGCCACGTCGGGGGCTCATCGCCTCACCAGTCCGCCGCCCCTGAGGATCCATCAGTCACCCCAAGGGTCCACCGCTCCCCAATCGTGCCGGAAAAACGCTCGGCCTTCCTTTTTTTTTTTGAAATAAATTTTATTATTTAAAATATTTACACATCACATCGATAGTTACATTTACAAAGATTTACAACACATACATAACATACTTACACAAAACACAAAATACAAAACTATAAGAACATTCAAAGTTACAAAGTTAACCCTAACTTTGAATGTAACTTTGGAAAAACGCTCGGCCTTCCATGCTGCCACGGCCTCCACGTTGTCTGCACCGCCGCCCAGGCCCGCAGGAGTCCACACTCACCCGCGCCGCTCCGTCCGAGGGACTCCACCCGGCTCCGACCTCCGGCAAGGTAATGCCAGGGACCTTCAAAAGTCTCCCCCAAACCCTCAGTTAGTAAAGTGTGGGCTGGGTACTGGGGGGTCAAGCCGGGAGTCACTCCTCAGAGCTGCAGCAACCGGCGTCTGCCCCGGTCGCCATCTTGGATTTTCTTCACCTTTTTCACCTTTAGATTATAAATTATCACCTTTAGATTATAAAATTAGATTATAAATTATCACCTTTAGATTATAAAGTTAGATTATAAAGCATGAAATTGGAGACATCCCATTAACTATTATGACTGCCAGTTGAAATATTAATTAAGCAGATAAGGCATTTTATGGACTACAAATATATGGCAAAAATAATTCACCTCTATCTCTCGTAAATGGGTAGACAAATGACATTTGGTACAGATTGCTTTGCAGGGGTGAGAAAATCTGCATCTGCTAATGATCTCTGTTCAATTTATTCATTAAACTATGACAATTAAAGCACACGCAATATACAATTTCAGGAAAGGGTGTGTTTCATTTACAGTCTCTCCAAGAGGTGCTACGGGCAGGCCCACACTTGCTCCAAATCATATTTTGCCTTTGAATCCAGACCACTGTCCAACTCGAGACACCACTGAACCACAACTGAGCTATCCACGTTTTAGCCCAATGTCTTGTACAAGCTAGGCCAGGGTTTCTCAACCAGGGTTCCGTGGCACCCTAGGGTTCTGCAAGAGGTCCTTAGGGGTTCCCTGGGAGATCACGATTTATTTAAAAAATTATTTCAAATTTGGGCAACTTCACATGAAAGAGGAAAGGTTCACTCTTTATTTTTAGTTTAAGAACACTGTTAATGCATATATACAGGCCTACATGTGAATTGAATATAATAATTTTGTAACTTGTGGCCTATATTTGAGCCTGAATGTGCAGGGGTTCCCCGAGGCCTGAAAAATATTTCAAGGGTTCCTCCAGGGTCAAAAGGTTGAGAATGGCTGAGCTAGGCTGACACTGAATGACATGTTGACCCAATAATAAACCTGGCCACAGTTAAGTCAACTCCATAGGCTGTGTCCACATATTCATATTCAAGTAGCTAATCACATTTTACCTTCAGAGGTTGAATGAATTTGGCCAGCATTGTTAACTTGTGTTTCGATGTTTCATGCAATTCAGAAAACCAAGAGTATCTAAACGCAGATGGCAGTACCTGGCTCATTTTGCCTGGTTTCCTTAGGTAAGCAGGGTTGGATTTAGGTAATACTTGATGGGAGGCCCTTGGGGAATTCCTGAACTGTAAACTACCCTGGAAAAGATGGATGTGTCTGTGACATCAGACCTCAAGCTGACTCACAGGCACCTTATTTGACAACTCTGAATAAGCATGCCCTGCAAGCAAAACTCCCTGGGTAAGGAGGAGGAGGAGGATGACATAATGCACAGATGGGTTAGCCATGTCAATCTACTGAAAAGTACAAGCTATGAGTCACCGTAATATATACCCTAATTCATTGGAAAGTCTTCGTTTCACTCAGGATACGTTTCGATAGGAGCTCAGGTAAAGGGTCTCGATTGCCCCCTTGGCCTGTGCTCTGAAGGAGCTTCTCTTTCCACGACAGACTCCTTTCTAGCAATGTTGGAGCGCAGCATTTCCCAAAGAGGGGGCCCTATATCAGGCGGCGACAGCAAACGAAGACGCCCACCCGCTTCCTTCGCAGGTAGTAGTACACTCCGTTTGCCCGCCTTCTTGTCGAGCTGAGGAACACCCAGGCCCGGATGCTTTAGCCTCGCGCCGCCCGGCCGCTTCTGCAGCCCGTAGCCAATGGGCAGCGGCGATAGTCGTCCTTTTCGTGAGTGGGTTTCCCCGCCCCGCGGTGACGAAGGCAACGGAGGAGAGAAAACGCACGACAGTTGGCTCCGTTCCCCATCGAGGTGAAAGCCGCAAAGCCGGAGCGGTGTGGAAAGAGCTCGTCTGAGCTTAAAGGTAAGGAGTGGGAGAGAAGAGGCAGGCGCCGTTCCTGAATCTCTCTCCTCTCATCCCGCGAAGGCATTGCGAAGCAGGGGCGAAGGGGAGAGGAAGTGATGGGAGCTAGGCCGCTTCCTCCCATTGTGCTTAAGGGCTGAGACCCTGAGCCCCGGGAGCCTGGGGAAAACGCGGGCACTTGCAACTTTACCCTGCCCGGGTCTGCTCCATTTCCTCGTGTTAAATTCAGTGAGATTTAATCTCAAGGGACGGTGTAGGGCAGGATGATAGCCTCAGGAGCCCTGCGTTTTAAAGTTGTGATGGTCAGTTCTCTAATGTTCTTTCCCCCACTTCCGACATGTGCGCACGGTTAGTGGAGAATCCAAGGGCTGTGCAATCTTGACTCCTTCCATTAAGGATCCAGAATAGAAGAAGCTGGTCTAGTGGAGTCATGGATGAAAAGAGAAGTAAGGATCAAGGAAAAGTACTGTATGGTTTCTTCCTTTATTTCAGAATTGTACATTGGAATACATCCAGCTTTCCCAGCTGGGGGGCTCTCTGTCTCTGTTAGATAGCCAGTCTGATCATTTTTAGCCAGCCCCACCCCTCTGTGCCAGCTGGAGATGATGGGACTGGTCCATCATACCTTCAGGGCATTACATTGAGGAAGGCTGAAATTGTACCCACCAGGCAGAATCTGCCTGGGTAGTAGTAGATGAGAAACCAGTTGGCAGTTCCAAGGTTTTTGGCAAGATTAGGAAGCCTAAGAAAGCAGTGGCAAACTGCTTCTGTAATTAAATTCTGACTCAGTGACTTTGGGCTAGTCACTCTCAGCTCAGCCTGCATCATACGGTTGTTATGGGAAAAATAGGCAGGAGCATTATCTACACTGCCTTGACTTGTACAAAGTAAAGGCGAGATATGACTCTCATAATAAGTAAAGTTGCCAGGAAGACTGCGTAGAGGTGTCCATGGAGAGACTGGAAATCAAGCTTGCCTCAGAGACTTTACGCTGTAGAAACAATCCATGCATTCAAAGACTTACGATTTAAATACTAATAGTTAAGTATGGGAGAAGTCACACAATTAATTGTCACACAGACAATTAATAAAGAAGAAAGGCTTTTTATGGTATTTAAAAGACTAGTACATTTATTATGGCATAAACGTTGTTGAAAAAGAGTTCACTTCTGCAAATTTCCAAACTCTTTATTTCCTCTGTTTTGTAGGGGGGTGGGTAAATGAGTAGGGATATCAAATGTTGGCAAAAAACAAAGCCTGTGATTGTTCAAGTAAAGTTCTGGTTCAGTTGTGGGCTATATATGCTGCATTTCACTGCTACTTGACTTGCTTTTTCATTCTTTTTTAGTGGATCTGTTGAAGTGGACTTGTGTGGAAGAAAGTTTATACCATATTCAATCTGCTTTTTTTGAAAGTACCATTCTATACTTTGTTGGGGGTTACTCTCCTGAAAAATAATAGAGCGAGGTAACTTGAAGGCATGTTTTACTATGGCACCACAAATATGATTCAGCCTCCATGGACTGAAAAGGCTGGGACAAAGGGAAGTGTGGGTTGAGGAGTATAGGAAATCCTGTTTGAGACAGAGTCTGTCTGTAAATGGGATGATTGGGGGAACTTGTGTGAACTTGCACCCCTGAAAAGGATTGGACCTAGTCAAAATGCTTTCCCATTTCTTAGATGCATTTCTAGTGGAGAAGTGACGAGTGGGATTTGCTTTGGCTGAACAGTACATTTTCTTAAGCAATTCCAGTCTAGTTACAATTTCTTAAAGTTTGAACCATTTCTGAAATCATAAATGGACCCACTGTCCCTTCTTTTTCACTGCTATTGAAAAAAATGACTGTGAAACACTACTGATTTTTAACGCATTCCAGTTTGAAGACTGCTGTATTGATTCGGGGTAGACTAACCTTAAATTGAACATTCTCATTTCCTTTTGTAATCTGATCATGTGATCCCTGTGACTTCCAGTGCACTTTGCCACACTTTCTTTTCTGTTTGTCAGGCGTACAGACTTCCTGAATCTCTCTAAGTTCTCTTGCAGTGAATGCAGTAGCCTTGTTCTCCTCTTTTTAGTTGCACAATATTTAATCTGTGGAGTCCATGGTGCTCTCTGAGCCTTGTTGTTTTCTTGCAGACGTTTCATTGCCAGGCTAGGCAACATCTTCAGTGCAAAAAGGGAGTGGGACTTGCTCTCTGTTTATATACCCAGGCTTGTCCTGCCTGTGTTGGTGGGGGTGTTGTACTCTCCTTGGTAGTACCTTGATTGGGTTCTTGTTTGCTGCTTGGTTGATTGACTGAGTTAATAGTTCCTTGATTAGGGTCTATTGTGTTGTTTGATTGCTCCTCTGCTGCTAGATGTTGAAACATCCTTTCTAGATGTTTCATTACTATCTCTGCTATGAGTCCTGAGAGTGGTGATCCCATAGGTGTTCCTTTGATTTGTTGGTATATTTGTCCATCAAACTGAAAGTATGGATCCGGTATGTAGATCTCAGAAACTACTAATAGACTGTTACAACCACATGGCATCACTGTAGCACACAAACCAACCAAAACCCTTCAGAACATCGTAAGTAAACCAAAAGACTCAGTAGCTCAAGAAGAAAAAAAAGGAGTTATCTACAACATACAGTGTAAGGACTGTAACAGCCATTATGTAGGACAGGCCGGCAGAAGACTAGCAGAACGCATCTATGAACGCCAACTAGCAGTCAGACGACACGATGAAAACTCCTTAATCTCACAACACATGGACAGACTTAACCATACTTTCAACTGGGAAACTGTGAGCATCTTAAACAACAAGGCTCAGAGAGCACCATGGACTCCACAAAGGATGAGTTTGTTTGTAACTCTTGTAAACCAAGCAGCAAACAAGAACCCAATCAAGGTACTACCAAGGAGAGTACAACACCCCCACCAACACAGGCAGGACAAGCCGGGGTATATAAACAGAGAGCAAGTTCCACTCCCTTTTTGCACTGAAGATGTTGCCTAGCCTGGCAATGAAATGTCTGCAAGAAAACAACAAGGCTCAGAGAGCACCATGGACTCCACACTTCAACCCTGAGCTACAAATATTCTCTTCGATTAATATTTAATCTTTCCTCCTCCTCCTCCTCCTCCTCCTCCTTCTCCAGTGGTCTCAGCCTGATGCCATCAAAATGTATTGGAGACTACAGCTCTCACTGCCCCTAGCCAGGCTAAGGAGTTGCAGAAATCTGAGGCCACTAAATCTGGAGGGGGTACTACAGCTAAAGATAAGTTGGGTCAGAGGAGGTTAGCATCTGGATGCAAATAGAGGATGGTTCAGCTTGTATACATTCCTTAAAAATAGAATAACAAGATTGGTTCTGAAAATAAATTATGGTATATTTGATGGTTGTTGTGGGTTTTCCGGGCTGTGTAGCCGTGTTCTGGCAGTTTTGGTTCCTAACGTTTCGCCAGTAGCTGTGGCTGGCATCTTCAGAGGACAGGAGCACAGCTAGAAGATTCTCTCTGTGCCCAAGTGGAGGGTGTGTGTTCCTGCTGGTGTTTATAGCTGCTGAGAGGGTGTGTGTCTTCTGTGGGTCATTTACAAGAGATTGGGAGAGGGTTCTTTGTGGTGTTTAGGGGGTGTGGTGCTGTCATGTGTGGGATTAGCACATCTATTGTGTGAGTTGTTTGTATATTTCTGGGGTTGAGTAGAGTTCGATACTCGATGGATGGATAGATAAGATAGATATTTGTGTGTATGTATATAGGTTCCTTACAAGTGCATTGCTCATGTTTGTGCAGAATTATGTGCCTAGTATAATATAACAAGCATCTGGTTGATAAGGATAAAACTCTTGTATAGACTTGCAATAACTCTTTTGTTGGATTATGTGGTGAATAAAAACTGACTTCTCTAAAAACTGGATCTGGTGGCTTCTTCCTGCTATGATAGTAAGAGGAAAGGTGGTGTTTGTGGTATGGTAATTCCTCCTACACACTGAAATATATCCTAAAACAAGGGTAGAGAGGGATAAAGAGAACCAGTTTGGTCTAGTGGTTAAGGCAAAGGGCTAGAAACCAGGAGACACTTGAGTTCCAGTCCCGCCTGAGGCATGAAAGCCGGCTGGGTGACCTTGGGCCAGTCACACACTCTTAGCCCAACTCACCTCACAAGGTTGTTGTTGTGGGGAAAATAGGAGGAGGAAGGAGTATTAGGTATGTTCCCTGCCTTGAGTTACTTATAAAAATAATAAAGGCGGGACAGGCGGGACAGTAAGTAAGTAAGTAAATAAGTAAATAAATAAATAAATAAATAAAATCTACAATACTTCCTTAGAAAGTGATAAACTCTACTGTATTTTTACTGAATATTATACTTTGGGGCAGTGTTTCTCAACCTCAGTAACTTTAAGACGTGTGGACTTCAACTCCCAGAATTCCCCAGCCTGGCTGGGGAATTCTGGGAGTTGAAGTCCACATGTCTTAAAGTTGTTGAGGTTGAGAAACACTGCTTTAGGGGCTCATAAGGTACAAGAACATTGGCAGAAAAAAAATCCTGTACCTTTTATTCCAAATAATGAATACAAAAATAGCATTTTTGAAGGAGAGCATATTAGTATTTTGAAGAAAGGCCAAGCCCTAGCTCTTTCTCTGACCTCACATCTTTCTTCAGTCTGAGACAATGCAGACTAAGGATCCATGAAGACTAGGAACTTATTCTAAAGAAGTGATGGAGACACTTGAGCTTCCCTGAACTTTCCTTTGTTAAGGAATATCAGGAGCTGCATGCATAAATCCCTCTCTAGGAGTGCAGTCACATGTGATTTTAGCAGAAGTTTCAGGGGTGAAGTTTGATAAATAATCAGTAATTATGACAGCTTCTATGGGTTCTAAGAATCTAGTTCTGTGTGTGTGTATGTTCCAAGGTTTAAATCCTGAATTTCTTTTTCCCACCCATTTGTTGTAAGAAATCACTTGCTGCTTGTTTCTTAGTCTGGCTTCTTGGTGGCAATAGTCTTAAGTGGTTCTAGACTCCTAATTTTCCACCTCTCTAGCTCCATCCCTTAATGACATGAATATAATAAAACCAACTGCCCAGTCACAGAAAGGTTAGACACTTCATACTAATTAACTGTCCCTTCTTCCCCTCTCTCAATATCTTAGTTTTTTACCATGGTGGGGGAAGACAATATATCTCTAAGGAATCGCCGAGCTACATATGGCGCTGCAGAAGAGAAAGATGACTTACCAAGGAGGCTCGAAGGGGATTGGCCATTCTCTAAATCAAGCAATGGTAAGAATTCATTATTAATCACATGACTTACAACTTGTTCTTGTTTAATGGTACATTTCTATCAGTTATTAAATCTTCAAGTGAACGTATTTGTTAGATGAAAAGACATTTCTGTTTTTAAATCTTGCATATATGTCAGCAGCTTTTGGCTCAATTCAACCTCCTATCAAACCATGGCTTATACCAGAGGTAGGCAGCTGTGGATTCCAGCTGTTTTGGATCTCAGCTTCCATTAGCCTCGGCCAGCATGGCTAAGAGCAAGGGATTGTGACAATTGTAGTCCAGAATAGCTGGCAGATACCAGACTGCCTATTCCTAACTGACATTAAAACAGAGCTTTAAATTATACTTGAAAGCCAGTCTTGCTTTCTCACAGCGCTTGACTTTATAAGCTACTTCCTGTTTTTAACTAGGGTGATGACCATTATTTTGGTTTGCCAATTGTTATTTATTTACTTGCTTACAGGATTTGTATGGCTGCCCAACTCAAACCTCTGAGCAGCCTACAAAAGAAAAAAAGGAACATTAAACCAACAACGCAAAACAAATATGTCATTAAAACCAAATAAACAATAAATGGCAAACAATGGAATATATTATAATGCCTAAAAATGGGGACCCTACTCATTCCCAAAGGCCCAGGGGAAGAGCCAGGTCTTAACTGCTTTCCTAAAAGCCTGCAGGGTTGGGGCCAGCCATATGTTGGGGGGAAGATCAATCCAAAGGGCAGGAGCTATTACTGAGAAGGCATGTCTCCCTGTGTTCTATAAGATGATGTTTCAAAGAAGGGATCTGGAACATGCCCTCCCTATCAGAGTGTGTGGAACAGGCATATTGTTCTGCAAACAACCCAGTCCTCTGCCATGTAGGGCTTTATTAATGATGACCAGACCTTGAATAGTACCTGGAAGCCTACTGGGAGCCAGTGTTCTGGTAATATTGATGACACGTGGGCATAACAAGAAATGTCCTTAACTATCCAGGCTGCTAGCATTCTGGACCAGTTACAGCTTCCAGATGGTCTTCAAGGGCAACCCCATGTAGACCATGTCACAATAACCCAGGTGGAAGGTGATGAAGGCATGAGTGACCACGAGCAGAGTCCCACGATCCAGGAATAGGCACAATTGACATACCAAAGAAAGTTGTACAAAGGCCTCCCTGGCCACAGTTACCACATGCTCTTCAAGCAGGAGCTTTGAGTCCAAGAGGAACTCCAAACTGCACACTGAATCTGCATGAGGCAGTTCAATCCCACTCAGAGTCAAGGCTGATATCTCTCCAGTTATGGGACCCACAGCCTCTTGGTCTTGGCAGAGCTGAGCCAAAGCCTGTTCTTCCCCATCCAGACCCTTGCAACCTCCAAACACTGGGACAGAGCCTTGACAGCGTCACTTGAATGGCCACAGGCAAAGATGTACAATTGATGATACTGCACCTGTGCCAGTGGATGGCCTTCCCCAGCAGTTTCATGTAGATGTTAAAGAGGAGAGGGGAGAGCCCTGAGGCACCCAGTAAAGCAAGGACCTAGGACTAGACCACTCCTACCCACCAACACGATTGCAACTGCCCCTAGAGGATGGAGGAGAACCACCACAAACAGTGCCCTCCACTCCCATCCCCCAAGAGATCAAGGAGGACCAGGATGGATGCACTGCCCTAACTCCAAGCCTGCCAGAGGTCATCCACAAGTGCAGCTGTCCTTCAGGAAAGCCTTTAAGACCTGGCTCTTCCCCCAGGCATTAGGGGCCAGTTAAGTGGGAGTCCTTTTGTGATTGCTTGTTATGTGCTTGGTCGCCCTTTTATTTTATTTATTTTATGTCTCGCCTTTATTATTTTTATAAATAACTCATATTTGGTATTTATATATTGTATTGTTTATTGTTATGTGTGGTTTTTTCCTTCTTTGATTTATTGTTTTTTTTAATGCTGTATACCACCCAGATAGGGGTGTGGTGGCTCAGCGGGTAAGACGCCAGGCTTGTCGATCGCAAATTCGGAGGTTCGAATCCCTAGCCCTGCATGCGGAGTGAGCTCCCGCACTCGCCCCAGCTCTTGCCAACCTAGCAATTCGAAAGCATGCAAATGCAAGTAGATCAATAGGTACCACTTCGGTGGGTAGGTAACAGCATTCCGCGCACGTCATGCGGCCACATGACCGCGGAAGTGTCTTCGGACAACGCTGGCTCTTCGGCTAACAAATGGAGATGAGCACCGGCCCCTAGAGTCGGACACGACTGCACAAATGTGCGGGGGGAACCTTTACCTTTACTATACCACCCAGAGTCACAATGTTTGAGTTGGGCAGCCTTATAAATCTTAAAAATAAACAAATAAATAAAAACAACCAAGGCTCAGTACTGTATCCCTGACTGAAAGAGATCCAGATAATCTACTTCCCTGAGGATCTTTTGGAGTCGTAGGCCAACTACCTCCTCAAAAGGTGACTTCTCCTTTTCCAAAAGGGAAGGTTGGAGACTGGATGAAAATTGTCCAGATCCGTGGGATCCAGCAGTGGTTTCTTGAGAAGGGGGTGGACCACCCCCTCTTTTAGAGCCAGCGGAACCACCCGCTCTCTTAAGCAAACATTAACCACTGCATGGATCCACCCACACGCCGTCTCTCTGGAGGCCTTAACCAATCAGGAGGTGCATGGATCTTAAACATAGGTGGCCATACCCACAGTACCAAGGAAACTGCCTACTTCCTCAAAACTAACAGGATTGAACTTCTTCTAGATAACATCTCAAGACTGTATCTCAGTTAATTCCATAGGAGTTAACTCCAGCTGGAGTCAAACTCAAAGCAAATCCAAACAATTTTTATTTTTTTATTTTTCATTTATCAAATTTCATCACCGCCCATCTCCCCCAAAAGAGGGACTCTTTTATCTACCAGTTGTTGAGAATAGTCCTTACAGTGACCCTGGAGATGCTCCCCTGGTCGTTCCTGACCCAAGAGGGATTGGGTTACCCTGAACAGGACTGCTAGGTGATATTCACAGGATGCCATAAGATTGGAGAAGCATGTTTTGCCGCTCTTAGTGCCATAATATAGGCTCTAATAAAGGCTCTTACCTATGTCCATTTGGATTTGCTCCTAGTTTTCATCCAGCAGCGCTCTAGGTATCCTTTATGCCACTTCATTCTCCAGAGGTCCCACCAGAGGTCTGTGCCAGCAAGAGGCTGCTTAGGTGCTATCTGGCACTTCATTTCAAGCAATGACCAAGGCCTTAGCTGAAACATGTATCAGAGCCTCAGGAACAATCCCAAGCTCCCTCTGAAACTTAATTGGGTCCATTAGGTGCCTGGAGTGGGCTGATTGAAAGGCCCCACCTCCTTGCAGAGGGGTTGCTGTGGGAAACTCCAGGGTCAACAGGAAATGATCTGCCCATGACAAGGGATTGATGGTAATATTTCTCAACTCCACATTGCCACTGTCCCAAGATGAAAGCCAGGTCTAACGTGTGACCTCCCTTGTGGGTTGGGTCCGCAATAAGCTGGGTCAGTTCATGGTTGCCATGAAGCTATGTACTCTTGGGCTGCCTCTGAGTCAGCATCCAGGGATGTCAAATTGAACTCCCCCCCCCCGACCACAAGACTGGGGTACTTTACGTCCAACCCCAAGATGGCATCAGGTAGCTTAGTCAGGGAAGCTACTCTGCAGCTGGCACAGTAGCAGCAATCCAAACTGATCCTTAAGGCCCAATCTCAAAAGTAGTGTCTCACACCCAGGATGGCATCCTTGACAACCCTCAGAGCCTTCTGGAAGACTACAGCATCTCCTCCACTCCAGTCCTGGAGTTACAGTGGGTACCAAACCTGAAACCCATCTGGATACATTATGGAGGGTGGAACTTCCCCCTTCTGTGCCTAGCTAAGATCCAGTAATGCAAGCCAGGTGATGTACATGACAAAAGAATATTTAAGCATCCTTAATTATTCCTATGTGGTGTGTGCGTCTGTGTGTGTGCGTCCGTGTGTGCGTGTGTGTGTGTGTGAGAACTGAGCCAAAATCAGTGGAGGCATTTCCTTGTATCTTTGACAAAAAGGGATCTGTTCTTGGTGGTTGTGATTGTTATTCAAAAAGTGCTTTTATTGTTAAGGTTAAGGCAACGGGCTAGAAACCAGGATACTGAGCGTTCTAGTCCCGCCTTTGGCACGAAAGCCGGCTGGGTGACCTTGGGCCAGTCACTCTCTCTCAGCCCAACTCACCTCACAGGTGAGTTTTTGTGGGGAAAATAGGAGGAAGGAGTATTAGGTATGTTCGCCACCTTGAGTTATTTATAAAAAACAATAAAGGCGGGATAGAAAATAAATAAATAAATGAAAAAATAAAACTTTTTTTTAAAATTGAGGAAAAACAAACACACTCCAAATCAGTTGTATTCAGTGGTTCAAATCCAGTGGTTCAAATCCAGTTCAGTTTGTCTGGTTGATTGGGTTAGCATTTGGGCTAATGCATCACTCAGAATCACATGCAAAGGCATGCTTGGCCATTTCCCAGAAAGTTTTTCCTTGAAAACTTTTCACCCTTTCTAAATAGCCTTGGACTGCAACCAAATGAGTAATTTGCCTTGAGGAAAGCATGTGAGGTCTTTGTTCTGTACTCCTGGACTTGTAAGATATATTTCAGTCATTCTGTAACTCAGGCTACCTTTGGTCATTCTTCAGAATTGTATACATAAAGGCCATGTTAATGAATATCTCTGGGTAAGGAAAAAATGAGTGCAAAGTGGATGGTATTATTTATCAACAATAAACACTGGCAATGTTGGTCTTTCTTCCTGTGTTTCTCTTCTCTTTCTTCTTTCTTCTGATTCTGCCTTTCTCTTTCATTCAATCACTTGCCATTACTATTACAGAACAATACTTCTATGCTATTTTTATCCTGTTTTTCAGACAGCAGGCTCACCAAGTAGTTTTCATAAACCACCTAATTAAATAGAAATGTAATTACATAGCATTAAAATAGCTACAGCCAGCTAATCAGGTAACAAGAAATGGGTAGAAGTACACCAAGAGACTGTGTGTGTTGACTGCTTAATTTAGGTAATAAATGAGATCTCCCATTCTCTCTGAAAACCTGTTGAGTGTTGGCCAGGGTACGATCTACAGTAAAGGTCCTTTTTGAGTGTATGGGTGCTACCACAATGACAGTAACTTACCAAAGCACAGTGGCTTTGCACTAGGCACATAGCAATCAATACAAGATAATATGCCTTGTTTATCACACCAGCAGGAGGTACATCTTGTCACTGCAAAGTATGCTCAAGAAGGGTCATGAGTTTCTGTTGACCAGTAACGCTGCAATTGTGGGCTTCAGTAGCTGCAGACATGTGTACTCTGTTTTGTAATACATTTTTTGTGTGTGAATATGTCTTTGTTTGGAACATTGTCCACGATGGCTCAGTGGTAAAGATGCCAGGCTTGTCGATCAGAAGGTCGGCGGTTCGAGACTTGAGCGCCGCGTGACGGAGTGAGCTCCCGCACTCGCCCCAACTCTTGCCAACCTAGCAATTCGAAAGCATGCAAATGCAAGTAGATAAATAGGTATCACTTGGGTGGGATGGTAACAGTGTTCTGCGCATGTCATGCCGGCCACATGACCGTGGAAGCGTCTTCGGACAGCGTTGGCTCTTCGGCTAAGAAACGGAGATGAGCACCACCCCCTAGAGTCGGACACGACTGTGCAGGGGAAAACCTTTACCTACCTTGGAACATTGTAATTAAAAAACAAGAACAGCCCTATCCTTTCTTGACCACCATTCTCCCAAGGAAAGCAGAGATGTGACCTTCCTTCCTTCCTTCCTTCCTTCCTTCCTTCCTTCCTTCCTTCCTTCCTTCCTTCCTTCCTTCGACTGATCTTTTGCCAGCAAACACAGTATTCATCACTTCCAGTAAGTTTGACAATGCTGACCAATGGTCTCCACTCTACAAGGGTACAGTGCTGGATGGGTTTACTTTACATAGATGTCTTCTTTTTAGAGCACAATACCCTGTGATTCCACATGAATTTTCAGCCTGTGCTTACTATCATTACTTCAGCCTTAGGAAACCAGCACAGGTGATTCAGATATAAAATGTTCAAACTCATTTGCCTCAAATATCCATTCAGAATCCAATCATGTCTTTTGTTTACATTTATTTATACTGTAGCCTGATGATTTGGGGGGAGCTACCAATATTAGGCTTCATTGTGAAATCTGGTGTGCAGAACTAAGTTTGGTTATCCAAACACAGCTTCACAGACATAAAATTTTGCCTAGCCTTTTTTTTTTCCTGTCAGCTTCTCCAAGGACCCAAGCAGGGATAATTTCCAGACCCCTCTACCTGAGATTATTTAAAGAGCAACTGTGGCTCTTTATCAGATTTAATTGTTCAGGTGTAATTAAGTTTAAAGTTCTAGGAGAACATCACACTATCAGCACAAGGCTGAGAGTCATAAATCTCTCTCTTTCTTGCAAAGAACAAGGACTCAGCAAGGATAATTTGCAAGGGACAAGCAATGGGACAAGGTCCTTAACCCTTCAGTGATGATTCCTCTCTAAATTTTCCCCAGTTGTGTCTCTTTCCTTTTGAATACAACAAATACTCCTCTGGCATCCCTGGCCCATAACTTTTCTCAGTTGCTACTTTTTGTTGCAGATCAAATTAGAAACAGTTGTTTTCTCTCCCTTCTTTGTAACAGAACAGTAGTGATTCTCAGGCCTGAATGTTCCTCAGTTACCAAGGCAAGTTTATCTTTTCAATGTATCATTGATAACATCCTTTTGATGGAGTAATCCAGCATATCTGGAGGGCACCAGAATGGGGAGGGCTAGTGCATTATTTCCTTCCTAATTCCAGTGAAAAATATTTTGTGCAAATTAGGTCTCTAGGCTGCATTAGAAGCTAGTCGTTCTCATCCAGACATTCATTGGTCAAATGTCATGCGTGAGGCCATATCTTTTTAACTGCACTTAAAGTTGGATGATTATAATGTGTGTGACAGAGAAGAAATGCAAGCAGAAACAAGTTGTTTGGTATAGGAAAAAAATAGGATTTAGACTGAACAAATTATCTTATTTTTCTTTTTGGTGAGAGAAATTGCCATCCTCACTAGAGTAGGAAAGTGTCAAAATAAATATTCTGGGCTCCAGTGTTAATTTCCAAAGTAGCTTGTATATCTATAAGGTAATTCATAATTAGCATATTCTAACTGGTCTTTCCAGGAATTCTTGCCAGCTCACCATGATTTATAAGAGGGAAACAGGTAATACTTGGAAATACCTAAAAAGATTTTTGGTGGAATAAAAAGAGGAGTGCCCTTAATTTGTGAGCAACTCTGAATGAGGTCATCTTTGAATATGTCAAGTGTACATGATTGATTTAAGTTTGTATTTCTTCCTTTCACATCTATAGCTAAAAGAATTGCATCATTCAATTGTGAGTTGCTGATCAGAATAATTACTAGTTCCCATGAGCATTGGAGCTCAAGCTCTACTCACATTTTTAGGAATTAATGGGAAATCGTTGTATATGTGCCATTAATAGAAATGTAGAGGTGGTTGCCCGAACACCCTTGTAGTGCAGCATAGCCTAGATTCATAACGCATGTGCCAAGCATACTCCTGCTTTGGATAAGGGGAATTGTGACTTGTGCTGTACCTTGGAGACACTGTGATAGGCTTTAGCCTACAAGGTTTTGTAGAAAGTTCTTGAAGGAGGCTCATATTCATTTAATACTATTGCTTGAAAACAATAATTTGGCTTCCATTTCAGTCCCCTAACTTTTCTGTCACCATTGAATGCTAGGAATCAATCCTGTGGCCTCATGGGCTCTACAGCAGGGAGGGGGAAAAAGAGGATTCTCTCTGTAATTATTTCTTGTTGTTTCAGTAGAAAAAGTGCTCTCCTCCTCTTCCTCTCAAGTTTCCAATTCACTGGAAAGGATTGGATTCCGTATTTTGTATCTTCGGTTCTGGTGGGGAGGAGGTACTGCTCCCTACTTGTTTCAGCCATGGAACAGTTGCCAGCTCATTGTTCTGAGCCAATGATTCTGTTGTGCTTTCCAGTTGTGTATTTTTCTGCTCTTATAAGGAAGCTAACCCATCCTATTTCGCAGGTGTGGAACTGTTACACAACGCTGCTCCCAGGTTCGGCTTATGGTCAATCACTCACACACTCACAGACTGTTGAGGCATGCGGATCTGTCTGCCCCCCTTGCTTTCTACCTGGGTTTTCCAGATAGGTGCGGCTTGAGCAGACAAGACACACAGCCCTGGTCAACAGCTTATGGTCAATCACTCACACACTCACAGACTGTTGAGGCACACGGATATGTCTGCCCCCCTTGCTTTCTACCTGGGTTTTCTTGAGCAGACAAGACACACAGCCCTGGTCAACAGCCGGGGAAATAATTAGGATTACACAAACAAATAACTTCCAACTGAACACTGAGGCACAACAGGTTCTTTGTAATACACGCACGGAGACCATAACAGCAAAACTTTACTGGTTGCAAGGTACATTTGCTCTTAAACACACACACACACACACACATCCACACTTACCCACGTCTTTCCAACTAGGCTGCAGGGACTAGCTAGAGGGACGGAAGCCGCCAAGTCTGGATCCAAGAACCCCAAGTCTGGATCTCAAGGAGTGGGCGGGCTTTGAGACCCCTTTTATCCCCAAAAGTTCTTGCCTTGTTGATTCACAAGACTGGAAGCTACTTTTGCCTTGTTAATTTACAAGACTGGTAGCTGTTGATGAATTTGGGGTGGGGGTTTCCTTGTGCTCAGGCCCATCTTCCTCTGTCTGGTTCAGGTGACATTTTTCCTTTTGTTTCCTTAACGACTTGCTTCCTTCTTATCTACCTCCCAAAAGGGATCTCATAGACAAGATTCCTGGCTTTGTCCTCTCTGCTTACCTGCCTTCCTCATCTTTATGTTATGGCAGCTTCAGCCTAGTCTCACAGAACCAAGGCAGAGAGAAGCCATTTCATTGCTGAGATTGGATTTGAACCTAAACCCATGTCTTCCTCTGTTCCAGTATAGTGGTTTTTCTTCTTAAGCTCTCTGCTTCATGTTATCAGTACTGAATCTTGCAACGTCATAAAGTTTGCTTCAAGAATACTCCAACTGGCAAGCATATTTTAGGCTTTTTAAATAAAGGCCGTGTTACCAGAGGTCAGTGCTAAAGTCGAGGGAGAGATTCATTAATCATATGGGAGGAAGGTCACATGTTTCTTGTAAGTGATGACTTAGGCAATGGACTGCATGTTCTAAAGTTTCCCTTTCTAGCTTAGTGATTCATTTCTGGTGGACCTTGAACAATTAGTCAGACCAAGTCTGTCTCTCGTTTTATTTTTTTTCTTCCCTCTAACACTGCCAATTTAACACAATGTTACTTCACAGTATTTCCTATCTATCAATACTGATATTAGATAAGCTCTCATAACTCTGTACAAACATAATAAGTACTGATACATTATCTTAGCACATCTTCTCCTATGTCTCTCTCCTTCCCTGTGCAGAGAGAAAGAAGGGGAGAGAGAGAGTGTGGAGTGAGTATAGTTTCCAGAGTAATTTTTTCCCTTTCCTTTCAAATCTAATACAAATTCTTAAATAAACTCATGAATAGGTATATTTTCCCTGTGATTTGGCCATATAGTAACATTCTAGACAGTTTTAGTGTCCCATGAACAATCAACAGTTACAAGGATTATACTATTATATTATATTATACTATATTATACGCCCCCCGCCACCCCCAGCTGCAGCCCTGCAGAGGGCCAGCCCTGCCTCGTCCAGGCACGCCTCATCAGCAGCAGGAGAAAGAAGACGGCAAAGGTCAGCTGGAGGTGGCAGGGGGCAGCAGGGGTAGGTGGCGGCGGCGGTGGAGTGCAAGGCTGCCAAATAGAGCAAAGAAGAGGGGGAAGATACACTGGTGGGGGGAGTTGAAGCGGAGGTGGGCGCAGCAGGGCAGGAGAAGCGTAAGGTCCTCACCTAACGACCGCAATTGGAACTACTGGAACTGCTGTCATTAAGTGGTGCTCTCACATGCTGTTTCGCCTAATGACCACTTCATTTAGTGATGGAAATTCCGGTTCCAGTTAGGTTCGTTAAGCTAGGACTACCTGTACCCATTTAAAAAGTTGTAAAATAAATATGACTCAACATTCTAATCAGAATGAGAAACTAAGGGTTGAAGCTGATTTCCTGATTTCCTAGTTAGTAGGAAGCCTGACTGGTCTCAATGCTGTTAAATGTCACCTTCATATGTTCTCTGACTTTTATCTGGAGCTTTGTGTGCTGCCTTAAAAATAATCTTGCATGCTGGCAGGTAAATTTGTTTGCCAAGAAAATTTTATTCCTGAAATCTGTAGAAATTATATAAATAATGGCACATTTTGGTTTCATATTATTTTGCAGTGGATATAGTTTGGAGGACCTGTTCTGGCTTTGTTAATCTTGAACAGACAGTGATTTATATGGGATACTGAAAGTTCTGCTCCATGTAGAAATTGTACTAAGCTATGTAGTTATCAGGGGCGTGGTGGCTCAGCGGGTAAGACGCCAGGCTTGCCGATCGGAAGGTCGCAAGTTCGGAGGTTCGAATCCCTAGCCCCGCGTGACGGAGTGAGCTCCCGCACTCGCCCCAGCTCTTGCCAACCTAGCAATTCGAAAGCATGCAAATGCAAGTAGATGAATAGGTACCACTTCGGTGGGAAGGTAACAGCGTTCCGCGCGCGTCATGCCAGCCACATGACCGTGGAAACGTCTTCGGACAATGCTGGCTCTTCGGCTAACAAACGGAGATGAGCACCGGCCCCTAGAGTCGGACACGACTGCACAACTGTGCGGGGGGAACCTTTACCTTTACCTACTTTTAAATATATTTTTTCCTGCACTGATGTTATATTTGTGTTTTCAGGATACATAGTACAGTTTGGAAAAACAAAGTATGGTTTGTTTTTTCTTAGGTCGAATTGATGTTGATCATGCAATAACAAGGAAGATGCAACTCTCAGCAGAAGCAGAGGTAAATATACTTAAATGTTACAAACAAGCTCTTCTGGGTTATATGCGGCTGTTTGCTTGTCAATTTGTCAGATTCCCCAGTCTCCTGTTCTACAGATCTATTAAGACTGCAATTCTCAGAATTTCCATTGACTGTGCTATCTAGAAATTCTGGGGATTCTGGGAATTGTAATGCTTCTAGAGAGTGCCAGATTGGAGATGACTGCTTTTTAAATTGAAAAAAATGGCAATTTGACTTTTAGATCAGTAAAAAAGTGGGTCATATTTTTGTTATTTTGGCATTGCCCTATGTTGACAGTTAAACTGCAGTGGATGATCAAACAAAACTCTATTAACCCCCCCCCCCCTTTTGTGAACTTAGTGAACAGGTTAGCACTGAAGGTTGAAGTTCCTGGTCTGTTTGTTTTTGGTGGGTCACAAGCCAAAGCTGAACATTAACTATCCTATCTTCTGTTTTAGAATAAGGGCACTGACTGTTGTTTTTCTTCTCCTGTTACGAAACAATACTACATCAAAAGAGAATTAGTGTCATACTTCTAAAAATGCATGGAAAATCCTAAATGAAGGATTTTAGACCTTCTTCCTTATATTCAATCAGTTAAAAGATTAAAAGACACAATACTATTGGCATCTGATTCCTCAAAAAACCAACGGCAAGCTTAATTTACAGTTTTGTGTGTGTGTGTGGGGGGTATGTGTGAAATATGTAAGTATTTATTTATGATATATAGAGATAGGAGAGAACTATGCTAATTATATTTTAGAAGATCTCTCAGCTAACAATTTTGACTTATTTCAGTTTACTCAAGAGCTCCTTCTGAATGTTTTGTCTCACAGTTACGCTATATAGTGTGGCTAGGAAAGCTTCCTTCTTGAGAATTGTTTTATTAATGCTGCTTGAGCAGGCAGTTTTTTTGGTGAGATGTTGCTTAAGTGGTCATGACTTTTTTCTTCTATTCTTTCCCTCAAATTTTACCAGCAGCTGAAGCCAGCTTTCATGAAGGCTGTGGAGAAGCATTTTACTGAAGTTGTCAATAGCTTGATTGCAAACTCTATGCTGCTGGAATCTTCACCAGCTGCTTTTTCAGAGAAAGACAGCCTCAAAATCAAGTATGTTGGTTCTTCACTCAGTAGATTTGATTTCTTTCTTTTTTTTACCTTTGTCTGTTTTTTTTTAATAGTGCCTGTTCTTTTCTTCACAGGGGAACAAGAGCACCTCCAGAACATGGAAAAGTTTTTGTTCCCAGAAGGTCTCTCTTGGAGTGAGTATCTTTAATGAGTTTGTATATTGCAGTAGCACTAATGCTAAAGCTACTATTGCCTCAGTCCACTTTGGAAAGTGTAGTTAAAGCACTCTAGTTTCTGTGATCTATAGTATAAGGGGATATAAAGTGGTTTATCTCACTTTTCTCACCCTTTAGATAAGTTTTCTCATCCATCTCTTGGTTGAACTGGGCATTTGGTTATGCACTGTTTGTCTAGAGTTCTAGCTCAGAGATGACCACAGCTTGTATTCACAGATGTTCTCTGTTCTCCATAAAGCTGGTCTACTGTCTAGAAGTATGTATTACTCGGAAACCACTCCTAATAGATAGCTAGATGCTCTGTTAAAGTTTACACCAACTAAATAAGGGCTTCACAATTTGGGAGGAGATGTGTTAACTATACCCAAGAACCTATTTTATGTAGGTCAGATTATTTTTTCTTTTAGTTCACTATTGTCACCTCTTGATAGGTAGCAGTTGTCCAGAGTTAGCAGTTGTCCAGAGTCTTAGACTGAGGCTCTTCCACTATTTACTACCTGATCCTTTAAGTTGCAGATTAAACCTCTATCACTGATTTATGCCCCTTCCTGTTATATGTGCCATGAGTTTTATATACAAGCTACAAAAATAGCAGATATAAACATGTGGTAGACTGTTCTCCCCATTTTTTCACCTCTTTTCTTTACAAGTTAAACTGTGGATAAACCATGCTTTGATTAATCCTTCTTACCCTAGCTTGCATGTCAGATAAAATCATTTTTGGAGGGTGAGGCTGATAGATGTGCTGTAAGGTGCCAAACCTTGTTATTAGATTAAAAATAGGGTTATCTCTTTTTAAAATCAATGTTGAAACATGCCATTTGGCTTTCATTTTAGAGAGAAAACAATGGATTTTTGCTCAGCACATTGATAGGAAAATGTCTGTATTCCTCTTGGTTTTGAGAGATAAAACATTTCAGGGACACATCCCTGCAGCACTCTCAAGGTCTAGAAGAAATATAAAAGGTCCTTGTTATTATTCTGAGAGATAACTTATTGGTTTCCCTCCTGAGTTCAGTTGAAGGTCCAGTCAAATTATTAGAAATGCATGAAAGTGAGTGGCTTCTTTAGTTTTACAAGTGCCTCATTTGTTGGTTTGGACTTTGTTGAAAGGTGGGCTTTTGGAGTCTTACCCTCCCTTTTCTTTAGATGTTTATAGTAAGATGGGGGAAAAGCCATAAGAGAAAAACTTTCTCATGGCAATTTATAATATATTTCCCAGTTACTCTGCAGTAATTCAAAAAGCCAAAAAAGGAAAAAGTTTAGCTATTTTTTGTTGTCTTTGTGTCATTTGGAAGTGATTACTGTAGGTTTAACTATTTTTTTAAGTTCAGCTTGTATCAGTTTCCTTATAACAATAATGAACCATATTAAATATGAAACAGCATTAGAGGTTTCATGTTTCTCTAATTCATCCATTCAAAAATCATGGTCTGAAGTAATTTCCTGATTTCTAGGTACCTTATTTATAAAAGAGGAAAAAGAATGAGAAACTATGGAATAAACTTTATATAAATATAAATAAATAAATTTTATATAAATAATAAACTTTATATAAATAAATAAGAACCAGTTTGGTCTAGTGGTGAAGGTGCTGGCCTAGAAACCAGGAGACTGAGAGTTCTAGTCCCGCCTTAGGCATGAAAGCCGGCTGGGTGACCTTGGGCCAGTCACACACTCTCAGCCCAACTCACCTCACAGGGTGGTGGTTGTGGGGAAAATAGGAGGAAGGAGTACTAGGTATGTTTGCTACCTTATTTATTAAAATAATAAAGGCAGGATAAAAAAAATCTAAAAACTCTAGAGTCAGGCCCATCACGATGGCAGATTCTAATCTATGTTAAAAGTGATAGCATGGGATACAGCCCATCTAGTCTTCCACAGGCTAAAGACTTATGGACAGGATAGATTACTCCCATGATTCTTAGCCAGCACTGAGAAAGACACATCTAGAGGTCAGTAGGTAGTCTGGTCTAATCTGCTCCATGGAGCACAATCTACTGTGAAGGTTTTCTCAAGTTCCTTTGAAGATAGGGAGCTGAGCAAAGACTGCTCTTTGGTAGCTCCCCCTTGCTTGCTTGCTTGCTTGCTTATTTATTTATCTGTTCTTTCATTCATTATATTTGTATGGTGCTCGTTCCCCAAGGTTCTGAGTGGCTAACAATCAGAAATATCATGGGGGGGTGGTTTGGAACCCAACCCTCAACAAAAATAAATAAGCCCCCCCCCCCAATAAAATAAAAATCTCAACAGCATAATCAAGGTTAAAAAAATAGCGACATAGTCATGAATCCACTATTGCATCCTAACTTTCAAAGCATGACTTCCTCCTCAGCTAGATGGGAAAGTTAGGTCTTAACTGCACTTCTGGAACCCAGGAGGAAAGAGGTAGATTAGACCTCCATAGGGTAGACGTTTCAACTTTCATTGCTGTGACAACTTCTGAGCTTGAACCACTAGAAATCTTGGACCTGCAATAATATTTTTAAGGTCATAATGATTAGTTTTCTGCCTTGTTTTCTAGAAATTTCCTAATTTTTTTTATCCCATTGAACTCCTTTTTATAGTGAGTTATTCGAAGTGAATCATATCCGGACCATCTATCACATGTTTATTGCTCTCCTCATTTTGTTCATCCTCAGCACACTTGTGGTGGACTTCATTGATGAAGGAAGGTAAGGACATCTTGAAAGCGTTAGCTGGAGGCAGGTTGGTGCTGCATTTGGGCATTTTCACACCTAGACCAAGAGCACCTCTTCTCTGTTAATGAATAAGAAGCATAGATAAAGTTTGGAGGGAGGAAATGATTGCCCACCCCACCCTTTTTGCAGAGGAGAAAGGCTACAGAGAACCCCATGACTGTATTTCACATATAATGCCACAACAAAGGCAGGTTTGCCACAGATGTGTCCTTGCCATGGTTCTGCAACCTGTCCTTGAGTTCCTTGGGCACATCTGGATGAGACCATGTTTGTTGTTTGATGTTTTATAGTAGCCTTTCCCAGTCTGGCATCTGCTATATTTGTTGGCTAGGGCTAACAGAAATTGTAGGCCAACACAGCTGGTGCACCCTGAAGTGATGAAGACTGCTTAACATCATTAGGTATATATTAACATTTCTGGCTACTTATGGGTCTTCTAGTTTAAAAAAATCAGATGTAAAATTATTTCATCAGTCTTGGCTTTAATAGCTGTTACTCCCTTCCCCCCAAAACCAGCACTCCAAATACTATATTTTTACCTGGTGAAAGAAGTTCCATTAACTTTTTTGCTTTGTTTGATTTTTTTTGAAGGCTGGTGCTAGAATTTGATTTCCTGGTTTACTCTTTCGGCAAAATGTCTATCGTCGCTTCAACTTGGCTTTGCATGTTCTCCTCCACGTTACTTGTGCCCTACGTCCTCTTAATCCAGTGGGCCCACAGGTTCCATAGCTCCTCCCACAAGACCATCCACTCCATTTTATTTGGGGCACTTTTTGTGATTTTCCAGACAGTCTGTCTTGGATTTGGACCAACTTACATTGCATTGGCTTATGATCTACCACCGGCCTCTCGCTTTATAGTTATACTTGAACAGGTGAGTTTCAGTACTTGGAAAATGGGTGTGAGGGACTGGAGTTGCAGGATTTTAATCTTAATAAGACGTAAATCCTTCCCCCCCCCCCAGAAATGTGTAGATTTTTAAAGGAAAAAACAGGTATAGATTCTCCTTTTGCATGTGGGCAGAATGCTGTTTTTCATCCAATTCGAAAGGCTTTAAGCAAAAGCCTTCTTGATATGTGGATTTATGACTTTACTAACCTGACATTGTACTTCAGTATGTGTTCTCGTCATAATCAGGATAGTATTTAAACAAACAAAAAAATAAGTAGTTGAGCATTAGGATCTCAGGAATCAAAAGGTGAAGTAGGAACACCATTGTAATCCTTAAATGGTAATAGGTAAATCTACTGTCCACATGTATTGCACCTCAGAAAGAGTGGGCTTTTGACTACAGCATAGCAAATGGTTTCTATTGTTCCTTAAGGTGGTGGGCAAAGTGATGGTGCCCAAAAGTCCATTAGGGAGCTGTGCCATAGCTAATGTCCTGCTATAAAAGTGGGGCAATCTTGGAAAAGAATAATTCCAATTTAGCTAGTTTAGATTTTATACTTCCCAATATACATCAGTTTTTAGCTACTCATTTAGCATTCAGTTTACCCCTTCTTTCTATATTATGAAGGTGAATCAGCCGCCCAACTATTTTTAATATTTGTGAATAATAATGGCAAAATAGGTTATTTTTTAATCAGTGGTTATTGGGGAAAATCAAGCATTTAGCAGAAAATCCCAATGTTTGTCTCAAAAAATGCCGCATGACAAATATTTATTTATTTATTTTTCATCAAATTTATCACCGCCTAACTCCCCCAAGGGGGACTCTGGGCGGTTTACAACAAAGTTATAGTCATTAACAAACAATTATAAATAGATTAAAATACACAATAAATAACAATTTAAAATATAATGAATATAATAAAATCCAATAGGAGAACCTTCTGAAGTTCGTAAGAAGGGGACTCCTTTTTTTACATTTTTTTACATATTTTACAATATGTAAAATTCAAAAAGAGTAGTAGGAGTTGGAATAACCCATACTAACAAATCAGTGATTAATGGTCTTCAAATGATCTCAAGATTAAGAATTCAACACAAGATTTTATTTTCATGTTTATTGAACATTCCAAAGAATGTTTTAGAAGAATTGACTGTCAGCCTTATTAGGCTAGAAGTGTAAAATGATGGAGGAGACACTTAAACTTACAGATTTTCCCCACTACCCTTCCATTTGGGTATAATATCTGTACATTTATTAATACAGGTTTGGGAAGAAGGATATATATTTTAAAGATGTGAAAGTTACTCTATGTCAAATATTTGGAATGTATCAGTATATGAATTCTGGATTTACTAAGCATCCAGTGTAGCAAAAAAAGTACTCTTTGTGGAAAGACAAAGTTATCCTGGATTTACAGTCTTGGACTGGTAGCATCTGCGTATGAACTGGCTGTTTCTTGATGTAATGGGAAAACTGTTCAAGATTCCATATTTTGTTTTAAAATTGAGATTTCTGATATATTTATTTTTTCTCTTTTCTCACTGTTTTTGCATATTTGTCCTTTCCCTTCCTCTTATATATTTTTTTAAAAAACACAGATCTTACCTGTCATTTTTAATTGTTTTTGTAGGTGCGTCTTGTGATGAAAGCACACTCTTTTATCAGGGAGAATGTTCCCCGAATAGTTTCTGCTACTCCACAAAAATCAAGTGAGTAACTGTGCCTTGCTCTAATTCTAGAGCAGATGCGAGGGATAAAACCTTCTATCCCTTTTGTGGTTCTGGGAGTAGGACTCTGCTAGATGGAACTAGTTTATAGGCCTTGCCCAGTCAGGTAGAACTGTATGTACTCCTTGTCTTGCAAGAAGCATCATTGTATTCAGAATTAACAACAGCCAGGCACAAGATAGAAATCATTACTTTATTTGTGTGCATGTGTTATATGTGCTGGTAGCAAACTACTGTTTTTTTTTCCCTGCAGATTCTCTTCAGCTTCCTAAAGTTTCCCTGTACCTGTATTTTCTTTTTGCTCCCACTCTTATTTACCGAGATGAGTATCCCAGGTAATTAATAACTTTGCATGTGGCAGTTTAATTCCTATTCAGAAGGAATTAGTATTGTTTGCATTTGTTTGTAGTGATGCCAGTTTCTAACCAGGATACAACTAGTTCTTCTACATAATTTTACCTTCTAAGTGCCTGAGTACACATTATTCCTGTAATTTATATTCCCACTGCACAAAAGCTCAGCCTGTTGAGTTTTTTCTTTAGATATAATTTTTATTAAGAATTTTAATTGCAATAGTAAAAACTAATACAAACTAAACTTAGAGAAAGAGAAGAGAATAGTAAGAAGAAAAAGTGCAAGAAAAAAGAAAAAGAAAAGAAAGAATATGATAAAGAAAAAGAAAGAAAAGAAATATATAAAGAAGTGACTTCCAACCTTCATCACAAGTATAAACAAATTTAGTAACTCTTCACCCCCTATAAGGTTACAAACAGATATCTCTTCATCCCATGTCCCATCCCTTATCTATAAGCAAATCCATAGAACATCAACTTTTCAATTCTGGTGTCAGCAAAAAGTCCATAAAGGGTTGCCAGAACTTTGCAAAAAAAGTCTTATTTTAACCTCCATCAAATAAACCAACTTTATATTCCTTCCCTTTACTTCTAACAGTCTTAATCTTTAATTTAATCAAATATTGTTGTAGGATTTGATTTCTCTTTAATTCTTCTTTATCCCATCACATAGATTTCTTTAACAAGCCTCTTTTGTAGATGCAAGAAGAAAACATTTTCCAGGTCATTCCCTTGGTTTATCATTTGTATTTCCCTTTTAATTTTTAAAACTTCAGCCATTTTCTCTTGTATATCCAGTAAAGCATCTTTTTCCAAAACATTATCTTGGCCTGTCATTTGTTGTTCCACTTCTGGTATTTTCTCTATCTTGTCAGATAAAATTTGTTCCACATCTGTCATTCCTTCATTAACATCTTTTCTATCCAGGGAAGCAGACATCCTTACTGACAGTGTTGATATTGTAGTTACTAATTTCTGGCTCCATTTTCAAAGATCATCTTTAATGTTTCCGATATTATAATGTTCTGTGTCATTTTGTAAGTCCCAGTATTAACTGACATCAAGGACAGGCTTGTATTCTTTTCCTTCTGCTCAAAATCTTTAGTCCCCTCTAGTTGCCAAACAAACTTTTTGTGAGCAGAGCAAAATTGTTCCACATTTCCTGTTTCCTTTGATCTACCTGTGGTTTGAGTCTACAAAATAGATGTTGATCTTAATTTACTCCCAGTTCCTCTTCCTCAGTGTTTCAGAACTCTTGCATGCAGTAATGTGAAGGACTATATTCACTGGCTGGTACTATTTCAGAATGCAAGAAAAGGTGGAATTTACAGTTTTGAAAACTTTTTCTATGTCAAAAAGGTTGGGTGGGTTCTATGTTTGAGCGTTTCTTGAAGTAAAAAGCTAGAATATCAGGAAGAATGCGTACTTCCCACATGTATAGCTTTTAACATAAAGATACAAAGTCTTCTGTTCTCTTTTCCTGAAGACCTGTCATACCAAAACGATTGTATTGCCAGCTCTCCTGAAATCAGCAATGACTTTGGGAGAACAATTGTTATCAGATACAATGTTTGCGTATCCCTGGCTTACAGAATGTTTTGGTTCTGAAAATGCTTGCACAGCCCAACTTTTACTGCAGTGCAGTTAATGCTCATTTTAATGCATGTAACAGAAATATTTATGTTGTGTGTAGCTACAGATGTAGTATACTGAAAAATTTGCATAACTTTGAATTTATGCAAGTTAGGTCTTGCATAATCAGAAATTGCCTAAATTTTTTTAATAATGGATAAGAGAAGTAAAGTTGCCCCACTGACCTTGAGGCAGGATTGTGCAAATATCACTGCAAAATGCAACATAATTTCCCAATTCTTATAGCAAGTATGATCACTGCACAAGATTATAGGTGCTGAGACTGACAATTTTGCTTAAAATGGTAACTTAAATAAAAATACAAGGTTCCCTACTGAAGTTTTAGATATTTTTGTATTATCGGTTTTATGTCAAGCCTCCATGTCCTTTTTCCATATTCCTCTGCCTACAGCATTGTTTATTCATTTAATTACTTTTTTTTAAAAAAATCAAAGTATAACAATATTAATAATAATGAACTGTCAAGTTCAGAATAAAATGTGCAATTTGAACAATGTCATACATGTCAAACAAATTTACCTACATTAGATAATTGAAATATATTGATATATTTCATTGATATATACTGTATAACCGCCCAGAGTCCCCTTCGGGGGAGATGGTGTGGTGATAGAAATTGAAAAATAAATAAATAAAATATTCTTGTATTGCAATAGAATTTAGACTGTGTTTGTTACAGTTAATATCTAGGAAGTGTATCTACTTATACTTGCTAAAAACTTGGTATGGAATGACACCAAACCATTTGAGAGTTGGATAATGTGATATCATATTCTTTGCAGAACACCCTCAATAAGATGGAGCTATGTAGCTACCAAGTTTGCACAGGTTAGTGATTTTTCTTTACCTGACATGGAAAACAGTCCTTGGATCTAAAAGCATTTATTAGCTGTCTTGCTTGCGTATATCTATATCACTTTATTTTCCCTTGGAATAAATCAGAGCCGGTTTTGCTGCCTAGTAAATCTGCTTTCTTTCAGGTAAGTTGAATTACTTATTACAAGCCCAATGTAAGATATTCCAGCCTTTCATGATCTGGTGCCCTGTAGATGTGTTGAGATTACAACCAGAATTGGAACCTCTGTATTATACTGAAATTGGCAAAAAGAAAATGGTTCAGGTTCTTCATTGAAGTTTCTGAATCTATTTCCAGCACCAAGCCTTTAGCATTCATTTTCAGAGTTCTCAGAAACTATAGAAATAAACAGTACTAGAAAATGTTTAAATCCATCCTTGTGCTCAAAGCAACTATTTCTTTTGTCTTTGCTTTATTCGTTGAATATATACTTACTGTCATTAACTTCAAGCTCCTGAGAAAATGCACATGCACATAGTAACATTAATAAAAATTTAAAAATTTAGGAGGCAATAATAGTTAATGGTGAAGTTTTTAAGCAGTATCTGCATGGCAGACTTTTCAGCTGAGAACCTATAGCTCTCCTACAGCAGAGCTGGGGCATTTAAAATGGGTTATCTCCCCATTCCCATCAGCTCTGAAGTTAGCACTAGAAGTGTCTGACAGTGCTTCCTATGGAAGTTGATAGTTCCAGCCCAACTATGCTATGGAGATCATGCACATCTGGCAACTCTGCTAACCATATGTGTGAAGGGCCCCCTTAATAACTAGACTTTCCTTCCTTTCCCTTTTTTAAGTTTCTTTTTCCTTTCTTTAGTCCCCTTAGTTATTAACTCCTGTAGCAAGTAAAATCATAGATAGCAACTCACTGTTCATAGACACATCTGAGATTAGAGGATTGCTCCAGCAGTTGGAGTCAAGTAAGAGAACTAATCCCTCTTGGCTAATAATACACACCCTCTCCTCCCTGCTATACACTCTGTAGGAGACTGTGACCAATGTGTCATCTGCAGAGACGTGGGCCACTTATGGCCTTGTCAGCACTCTTCTGGGGAATTGGATAGTCCTGGCATCAGGGGGGCTAGAAGCCAGTGGTGCCAGATGCCCAAATTCCTTACCACCTTGCACAGAAGGAACAGCAGTACTAGAATGCCCCAACTGGTTTTGTAGGTAATATCCTTTCCTCCCCAGGCATTCTCCAGTTGGGCTGCAGCCTCACCAGATCAGGGCCTCCCCTCCATTTACAGGGGAAGGCAAGATACACTGTCTTGGCACTTCCCAGCTGGAGCAGTCAGCAAAAGAAAAACAACATGCAGAGGAAGGGGAGAAGCAGTACCACCCCACATACAGCCCCTTTCTCTTCCTTGGATGCCTCCTCTCCAGATTGTCTCCAGGTTTTGCTAATTTCTAAGTTCCTGAGACAAATACAGAGGGTAGAGCTGATGTTGTTAGCTCCAAATTGACTCAGCAGGCTCTGCTACTTAGATCTAGTCAGTCTGGTGGCATACTGACCATGGAGTTTCCCAGCATCACCAGACTGGCTGAACTAAGGGAGTTCAGACACCCAGGTTCCATCAGGTTGTACTTCGCACCTGGAGATTGAGTAGGTGCATCTTGCCAACCGAGGATATAGTAGCAATACCATTCATGCCATCTAAGTGACCTGAAGAGCTTCCACCATGTCAGGGAAACTGGCGAAGAACCACGCTGAGCCGGAGTTTCAGCTCTAGTTTCTTTATTGTTCCTACCGTATACAGAATCTTGCCAGGCTAAAGGTACCCTAACTGATCTAAGGGGAAAAATAGTCCTAGGACTCTAGGGCGGGGCCAGCCTAACTTTCTTTGCCTGCCTGTTGAGGCTCTCAACGCCGTGAGAATGCTTATCTCCCTGATGGAATGTGCCCCCTCCTCCTGCTCCAAGCTCCATCACTTCCCACTTCTGCAGATGGGCCAAAAGGACAAACCTCACCATCATCAGCCTGGCTTTCCTACAAGCTGACTTTGACAGTAGTCCTTCACAGAATGATGTCAGACCTCTTGTCAGTCCTGATACCAGGAACAATGAGCTTCTCTCGTTCCATCCTCACATCAAAAGATTCCTAAGGGGCACCTCCCTAACAAAGACGTTCACGATCCAACAGTACACATCATGGGATCTTTAGTTAGTATTTCAGTCTCTAACACAAGTGGTATTCCTAATAGCCATAACCTCAGCCAGGCAAACATCAGAAGTAGGTGCAGCCTCAGCCACAAAGAAGGTCTGCGTATTCCACCTGAATTCTTGGTTTATAAACAGAGAGCAAGTCCCACTCCCTTTTCGCACTGAAGATTTTGCCTAGCCTGGCAATGAAACGTCTGCAAGTAAACAACAAGGCTCAGAGAGCACCATGGACTCCACAATGATAGGGTTTTTCAGACAGCAGAAAGTATTTCCTGGGGGCTCAGTCCCATGTAGATACATTTACTTCATGAGTGGGATCATTTATGTGCAGTTAATGTGTAAGCATCATATCGGGGCAGACCACCATTTGCTGGCATGCCAAGTCTTAAATAGCTCACATAGTAAGCGTATATACGTGCTATAGAGCCTATATGGAACACATACACAGGCGAGGGTGATCACAGGTATTCTGCCAGTTTTTCCTTTGTCTGTTGAGAACCCTGAAACTCCATCGGAGGTAAGCTGAGCAAATTGTAGAAAGCTTTCTCTAAGGTTTGGAATTGTAGGCCAAGGCATCTGGAGAGGTCTAGGTTGTAGAAGACTCTTGTAGAGGATTTAAACAAAGCCAGCAAAGGAAAAGCTTCTGAATAACTTTCTTTGCTTTTACAAGTATATTTTCCACCCTTCTCCCTAAATCTAGGAAAAATTAGATCCTAAGGGGCAGTAAAATAAAATGTCACTTGAGGGAGAAGGGCAGTTGACAGGTGTTTTTTTTAAATTGCTCTCTGATTCCTTCCAAATTTCTCTGATTGTCAACTGATTTTGGTTTTCCCTCTTGTCTAGGTTCTTGGTTCATTTTTCTATGCTTACTACATATTTGTAAGACTCTGTATTCCAACGTATCGGAATTATAGCCAGGAACACTTCAGTCTACGAGGACTAGTTCTTTGCATCTTCAACTCTATTCTTCCAGGTAAGTTCCTGTGAATCAGCCTGTGGCTCTTTCATTGAAAGCTTTTGATTGCAATACAGTTACAAATGCAGTATAGCTAACAAATGGACAAGTGAGGCATGCTAGATATGTGTTGGAAAATGACCGCTCAAGGATCTGAGCAAATAACAGAACACAAGCATCATTTCTTTTCAGGGATTTTGTATCAGAAGAACATTAGTCATTGTATTGCTGGGCAGCCTTATACTTTTCTGAAATAACATAAGTACAAATAAACTTCTACATTCCTTGCTTCTATCATTTTCTTGTGCAAGGGAGTTCCAGTTTCCTTAAATTAAATCTAAGCACTGCTTCTGGATATACCATACCATGGGGGATCAAATTCTGCACCATTTTATGCAGCAGTTGCTGACCAGAGGTTCTACCTAGAGTAAACCCTCTATTTGAAATTGTATTTCAATTGTATTTCTTCCTCACAAGCCTTTCAAAGTATTCCTTCTTTTGTATTTGACTTTCACCCTAACTCTACAACTCCCAGTCTCTTTCATTCTTTCTTTCTCCTGCTTTTATATTGACTTATTCCTATAATAGCTTCCTTCTCATCACTTTTTTTCTATCCCCTGATTGTTTCTGAATTACTGTAAACTCCTTTCTTGCCATTTTCCCCCTCAGGGACAGAAACTCCCCTGCTCCAAATCTTCCTAGCTACTAGACTCATTTCTGCTTGGTCTGTAGACAGTCCTACATAGGTGCCAGTACTATGTAGATGTTCTGCAGAGGAGTTGGCCATAAGCATGGCCAGAAAATGTAACAACTGTGAATATTGCTTCTTATCCTCTCAGTAATCCTTTACTTACAGAAAGGATACCGCTTATCCAAGTGAACACTTCTCGAAGTAGATGTTTTAAAACTATAAAAATATAAAATACTTCCTTCTTTCTTATTGTTAAACTTTGTTCCACACACCCAGTGGTCTGCTTGCTCTGCCTGTTGTCCCTTTCACCCCTCTCTTCCAATTTGCACACTGCAGCCTTTCCCTCAGACCAGCTCCCACTTTTCAGCATACATTGTCCCTGGGATGCTGCTGGAATCTATCCACTCAAGGGCTGTGTTACCTTACAGTTTCTGAAATGCTGCCTTCCCCAGAAGGTAACTTGTAATGTAGTCCTTAAAAAGGACAGTACATATTTGTTGTTTTCATGGGTATCGTTAGGATGTTCTCAGACCACTGAAGGTGCGGCCTATTTTTAACCTTAAGTTGCAAATACTGTATAAGCAGCATTTATCATAATGAATTAAATTAACCTGCTTTTTTCCTTCTAATGCTTTCCCAGGTGTATTGATTCTGTTCCTGACCTTCTTTGCATTCCTTCATTGCTGGCTTAATGTTTTTGCTGAGATGCTCCGCTTTGCTGACAGAATGTTTTATAAGGTAATTGAGGTCCAGGGCTCATAGTCTGCCACCCTTTTCTGAAGTGTTCACTACAACTGTACTGTATAGCAAATAATTGGCAAGAGGCAAGAAGGGGAAAATGCCCGTTTGAAAGAAATTGTATGTGCTTGTGCTGTATGTACATATGCATTGGTATGCACATGCATGCGCATAGATGTTGTTGTTGTTGTTCAGTCGTTTAGTCGTGTCCGACTCTTCGTAACCTCATGGACCATAGCACGCCAGGCCTTCCTGTCCTCCACTGTCTCCCGGAGTTTACTCAAATTCATGTTCATTACATCAGTGATGCTATCTAACCATCTCATCTTCTGCCGTCCCCTTCTCCTTTTGCCTTCAGTCTTTCCCAGCAGGGTCTTTTCCAGTGAGTCCTCTCTTCGCATTAGGTGGCCAAAGTATTTGAGCTTCAGCTTCAGCATCTGTCCTTCCAATGAGCAGTCAGGGTTGATTTCCTTTAGGATTGACTGGTTTGACCTCCTTGCAGTCCAAGGGACTCTCAAGAGTCTTCTCCAGCACCACAGTTTGAAAGCATCAATTCTTCGGCGCTCAGCCTTCCTTATGGTCCAACTCTCACAGCCATACATTACTACTGGGAAAACCATAGCTTTAACTATACGGACCTTTGTCGGCAAGGTGATGTCTCATAGATACACACCTTGAAAACCTTTAGGCAGAGATTTCATCAAACTTTTAGTGAGTAGAAAGTCCCATGCCTATAGATGTTATTGCTGGGTTTCCTGTTCACTTGCACTGAGTTATTAAATCCACATAATTTAAGCCTTGTGTATTTTAGGCTGTCTGTTTTTGTGAATTAAAACAACCCTGTGGGTAGTTTGGCATGGTTTTATATAAGAAGAATACGCTTTGTTAGTCTTGGCAGTTGCTAAAGTCTTTGAATGGCAGATAATCTTACAGAGGCTTGTTCTGAATCTGCTATGTTTCCTTTAAGCTTGTAACAGTTACTTGTGCAGCCTAGAAAAACAATGATAAAAATAGCTTTTGAGCCACAGCAAATCTACTTTATAATGTTTTCCCTACAAGGATCGAATATTCTTATAAGGGGAATCCTTAAAGAATCTGGTAAGAACTTTTGAGATATGAGTTCCTTATACTGCAAGTGAGTTTTGTGGGCAGTGGTAGACAACATGGGGTCTTCCATATGCTTTGGGATCACACCTTATCTTATTCCTGTCCACTGACTATTCTAGCAAAACCTGATGGGGGTTTTAGTCGAAAAGACCCGGAAGACATCAAGTTGCATGCTTCCATTCTAGAGTGTTTTGATAGGTTAGAAATATAAGTTGCAACATTTAAAAAAAATTGGTTCCTTCAAGTCAGTCCTGACTCTTGGTGATTGCCTGGACTAGTCCCTGCAATTTTTTTGGCAAGGTTTTTCGGAAGCAGTTTGCCATTGCCTCCTTCCTAGGGCTGAGAGAGAATGACTGGCCCAAGGTCACCCAGCTGGCGTTCATGCCTAAGGCGGGACCAGAACTCACAGTCTCCTGGTTTCTAGCCTGGTGCCTTAGACACTACACCAAACTGGTCTAAAGTTGCAATGTATTCTCAACTTAGAGATCTGAAGGTTATATTTCAGTTGCTATTGAAATTTATAAGTTGCAGCAGATCCTTGGCACAGTGGTCCTCAATTCTGAATTTCACACACTCCTCTTTTTTACACCTTTTTAGGACTGGTGGAATTCTACATCTTTTTCAAACTATTATCGAACCTGGAATGTGGTGGTACATGACTGGCTCTATTACTATGCCTACAGAGACTTCCTCTGGGTAAGCAGAAATTCTTATAGGTGATTGACTGATTACGTGCCATCAGGTTGGTGTCAATTCTTAGTAACCATGTAGGTAGATTTTCTCCAGGATCATCTATCCATGGGGTTTTCTTGGTAAAATACAGGAGTGGTTTACCATTGCCTCCTTCCACACAGAATGAAATGATGCTCTTGCTGTTGTCTCTAAAGTGATCACCTACCTCCAGCTTCTTCCTATATCACTGCTACCCAATATAGGTGCCTGCTTGCTTTAGCTGAGCAGCTGGGATGATTGTCATGCCTTGGGTGACCCTGCTGGCTGTATGTACTCTTGGCAAACATTCCCAGCATTCTTCACTCCTCAATCCCAGGAACACCCCCTGCCATGATGAGGTAGCACAGCAGGACTTGGGTGTGGGGGTGTGGGGGTGGTTATATATGTAGGCCTGTCTTAATCACCTTGAATTTAATAGTTTTCTTTTTTAGCATTTTTATTTGGTACGCACTTATATTTAAGGGCAATACAAAACTTAATGGGAAATCTCTCTTCAGAGGAATATGAAAAGATCACATGTTTATTTATTTTGTGCTATGTTTACACCACTATTTCTTCTAAAGGAGCCCAGATCAGTATACCTCCTGATAGAAAAGAAAATATGGAGAAAGAATCTGCATTTACATTTTTCTATACAGAATGCTAATAGAAAGTTTTGGATGATTTCCAGAAGCTGCACAAATATTTTTTTTTAATTGGATATCCTTCTCTCTCTTGTTTGTCTGTCAACATCAGTTCTTTGGAAAAAAATTCAAAGCAGTGGCTATGCTGTCAGTTTTCACGGTTTCTGCTGCAGTACATGAATATGTCCTGGCCATTAGCTTGGGTTACTTCTATCCAGTCCTGTTCTCCATGTTCATGTGTTTTGGAAGTAAGTAATAAATATACTTTCCAGCAATATGATAAGCAAAATGTTGAGAGAAAAAAATCATTTGAATAATAAGTGCCTAATTTCCAAAATGTAACACGTTGAGGTTCCAGCATGGCTAGAATTTGTAAACTCTGATCCAGAAGCCACCTCTGATCTCTGATCACATTCTGTCTTTTCTGGAGCCAGTTTTGAAGCGATGGAGGAGTTGCTCGGTGGGAGTATCTTAGATATAGAGCATATTGGAGGACAGGTGGGGGTGAGTGAAGTCTATCTCTGCTTTGCTGGGGAACGTGAGAGTAGAAGAAGGAAAAAGCAATTCAGAGAACAGAGTGAAAGGTTCTCTCCTCCTCCTCTTAATAGCGATGTGTTCTGCCTTTAAATTTCCCATATTGTAGTATAAAATCCAATCTACATCTTGACTAGTGTTAATTTTCAAGTTGATAGACTATCCTTGTAATGTATTAAATTTGTTTATCATTGCGACATTTTTCTAGTGCTCTGATGCAATTGTGTGTGGAGGGGGGAGTGGAGTTTACAGTCTTAATGGCTATTTCCTTTGTTCAGTGGTTTTCAACTTCATTCTCCATGACCGTCGGAAAAGCCCCATTTTTAACATCTTCATGTGGACGTCACTCTTCCTTGGCCACGGTGCCCTTATTTGCCTTTATGGGCAAGAATTATATGCCCGTCAGTATTGTCCCAGGGAAAATGTGAGTAATCTATCTGTAATAAGAACAGGTTTAGTTACTATTCAGAGTCATGAATTCAGAGACTAGAACAATGAAAAAACCATTCAGAGTTTGTCAACATTGCATTTAAGTTGCAGCACTCTCTATAGTTGAAATATTGTCCGTGACTAGGAGTGGTTTGAATGTCTAGTGGCATAAAAATTACATACATACATACTTGGAAGACCAAGTTTTGAATAAGCATTTTATGAGTAGATTATTTTAAATCTTAAAATACTGTCTGGAAATTATGGGAGATGAATCCCTACATCGCTGAAGGGTGAACAAGGCTGTTCAAGGAGTTGCCAGTATGGTATACTAAGAACTAGACTTCTCTGTCTGCTTCAGTTGTGTTCATCCTACTACCAGGTCTTTTGCATTCTACATGTTTGCAGCTGACTTGATATTAGAAGAGAAATGAGCATAAACCTATAAAAATGGTATATTGAACTTACATCAGTGTATTGAACTCCTTTATCCCACATTCCAAAGTCCAGGAAGTGGTCCATATAGAGCAGAGCTTTCCAAACTGTGTGTCAGGACACGTTAGTGTGTTGGCTACAGTGTCTGGGTGTGTCGCGGCTGCTGCTGCCTCCGAGCCCTGCCAAGATTCCGCGCAGGTCCTAGTGCCTGCCTTGTGCCCTGCTGCCTCCAAACCTGCTGTGATTCTGCGCATGTCCTAGTGCCTGCCTTGTGCCCTGCTGTAAGAGTGTGTCGCGAAATGATGCTCTGCTGTAAGAGTGTGTCACGAAATGATGCATGTCTAAAAAGTGTGTCACCAACATGAAAAGTTTGGAAAGCTCTGATATAGAGAGTTCATAGAAGGAGTATATTTGTGGGTGTGGGTGTGTGTGCATGCACACATGCACTTGCAGAGACATTTGCAGTGATAGTAAATGTAACTTTATATTTGCATTGTGAAGTTCTAAGCTGGCATTCCACCTCTAGAAAATTAAGAACATGCATTCTTGGGAGGTAGGGCAGGAAGGTAGGTAGGTAGGAATTGTGTATGTATAGAAGTTAGTAATTTCTTCATTCTATTAACTTCTGAGACTCTCCACCAGCTTTAGATTCCCCTCAGTTCAGTAGAAATTTCACCACCATCTCTGTTGTGGTATGCAGTGTCAGAATATCCTTCACAAGTGCATGCATGTAGTGAGAGAGAGAGAGAGAGAGAGAGGGAGGGAGGGAGGGGTAGGTCATTCTATAATTCCCAAGTCTGGTACCTGGATAGCAGAAGCTTGCAGAAGCCTCTGGAGCCAGGTAAACTTGCTGCTTTATCTGCATATAGGATTACTGCAGTTCAGTCTCAGGTGGAGCAGTTTCCAAGCAGAGGGTTTGGGTCTGAATTTGGGTCTGAGTGAGAGCTACCTTGAAATGATGGCAGTTTTGATTTCTCCCAGAAAAAAATCATGTCATGTGCATGGACTTTTATTAGCAAGAAGGAGATTCTTGTAGATTTGAGAGGTGTTGAGTCTTAAGTTCCCCTGTAAATGTTTTGCATTTCCTGGTTACTAAATGAAAATATATTTGGGTTATCATTGTGTAAGTAAGTGTGGTTTATTGGATGATGCCGGACAAGCCAAATTTCTTGCCTAACATTGCTGTTCCTCTTGTGTCTTATAGCCAACTTTCCTGGATTATGTGAAACCTCGTTCTTGGTCTTGCCCTATTAAGATATGAAGCCCTCTGGGATTTGTCTTTAGAATCAAGACCAGAAGATGCTCTTTAGACAAACAATAACGAACTGGGTCCAGTGATATAAATGACTTTAGCCTTCTTTTAAAGGAAGTTGTATTTAGTTCTGGAAAATGATGGCATTTTGTCATACAAGGCAGCTAAACTTGTACAAGGCTCTTGATTCTCATTCCTAGCTGCTACAACATGAGCCATTTCCATGCTGGTCATGAAATTTGCTAAAAGGTTGGTGAAGAAATTTCTAGTTAAAATTTTGCCTATTGCAAGTAGTTCTCTATGTATTATTCCTTTTGTCTGTTATATTGTTATATATAATACTGTTAAAAGGGCAGTATTGTGTGATCTGGGTAGTAGTGACCATTTGCATATATCTTCCCTCAGAATCACACTTGAAATGGGATACTTGAACAGTATTTGTACTATAGAACGAGGAGGCCAGCTGTTGTTTTTGTTCAGAACCTGAGAGAAAAACAGATTTCTCTATTCACACTGGACTTAGGGGAAAAAAGGAACAATTATAATTATAAGGTGTCTACCTTACAATTTATTTTATTTCTTAAACCATATCATAAAGCGTTGCTTTGTTCTGAAGAAATGTGTTACTGAGAGCTCTTCTTGGTGGAAGGCCAAGGACATTCCCCCCCCCCCCCCCGTAAGTGAATTTATTGTTGCCTGGTTTATATCAGCAGCAACAAGGGGACTTTTTCCTGCAATAGTAATAATATAACCATGTCATTTTGACTGATCCATCCATACGACAGATATTTGCAGAAATGGTAATTTTGGCCTAGGATAAATAAAAGATGGACATTATCCAATACTGCTTTGAAGGGTAAAATTACTGCCTGTATGAATGATGCATTGTGAAAAATATGCCTAACGTTTTGCTTAGACTTTAAATTTTTTTCTTTTGAATTAAAGAAAGCCTAGTGTTATTGATGGTACTTTCTAGCACTTCCTTTGATGCTTAGTTTCTTAATCATCTGGCAACACAGACTGGCCATTTACTACCATGTTCACTTATCTTTCAGCTTTTGAACTGGTAAAAGGAGAGCATATTAAGTACTAAATAACTTGTAAATTACATTTCAGGCTTATAGCACACTGATCTCTATCACGGATAGCCTTGTGGATTCCATTAACATTCAGACTAGGGCTGAATTCAGAGTAGGACCAGTAACTATAATAATGATGTGTGCTACTGAAGATCACAGAATTTAAACCAAACGTGTTTAAGTTTTCCTCCTCTCTTTAGTTTAGGACCAATTTAAATGTGATATTATTAACTCAGTTAGCAATTGCATTATATTGTGTTTTTTTTTTTTAAAAAAAAGAGGCTGCCATGAAAGCTAGATTTTGTACCACTTTCTCTTCCTTGTTATGATCCCAGTTTGTTACGATAAGTGTTTGGAAGTGAAGCTCCCTTTGGTTACAATCATAGGCATTTTTTCCCTCTATCTTGATAAAAATTCAGTCAGCCAGCAGATATAGTTTCATGGGTCAGATTCCTGTGAGCTAGTCTTTCTCAACTGTGAGCATAATATCTTCAGTATTAAATTTTTTACAAACATCTGTGGTATGCTGTCATATGTCCATTATTTTTACATTCTTTATTGATTATCACTGCAGTGATATAGAACATGATTAGTATTGAAGAACTAAGAAAATGTGTTGACCTGAAAAGGTTCAACTTTCCAGTTAAAATACCAGTTTGCTCAGTAAGATTCCTTTGTATGTAATAACTGGGTAGATTATGTATTTGAACACCATGAGACATATCTTTGCCAATGTGACACATAGTCACTATATTGGTAGCTGACAGTTAATTCCCTATAGGGCTGATACAGCCTGTAGATAACTATTAGAGAACTCTGATTCTGTAGTCAATCTGCAGCAGTTCTCCCAACTACTCTGAAGGTCATTGGGGCTGTGACTCAGAGCAAAGAAGAAAGTTGAGGAAGATGGGAAGATAAATACACTCTGTATATATTTCAGCTCTTGCCTTAATTGATTCATGGTTCTCTTTTTATATATACAATTATAGATGCTGGTGGTTGTCCTCCTGTTTTGCCTAATTTCATCAAATTGAACTCATACTGCACATACCTTTTCTGTAGTATAATTACTTAACTAGAGTGATTTAATCCAACTAGAGAACACCAAACTCAACTTTCTTTCAGGATAAAAGCAGTTTGATGATGTTAAAAGGGCAACTGGAATAGTTTCATTCTACAGAAACATATAATTTAAAGATCCTTTCTTCTCTGAAAGTTCAACAGACTGGTTTCAATAGTCTTTTTTTTAATTTCTTAGAAGATGACAAATTGAAATGAATCTTGGAAGATTTAAGATTTACATTATTGATATAAATTAAATAATTAAACTTGTCCTGACTTCGAGTGAAGGAAAACACGCTGAGACTTGGAGTTGAAGCTCTGATGTTTTATTGTCCTACTCTACTAGACAGAATCCAGCTAAACTAAAATGAACTGGTAATGCTCAGAGAAAGGGTCCAAGAAATCAGAGTGGGGCCTTCTTTAGCCTCTTGGGAGGAAAGCAAAGCGATTCAGTACTACGCATGCGTTTCTCCCCCTGGAGGGAGCCCCCTCCTCCTTCGCCAGTTATCTCCCTGACAAAACTATCCCATTTTAACAGAAATAATTTTCACACTGAAGAAACCAACTTTTCCTAAAAAATAACTGTATATATTTTAAAAATCATTGACATGGAATGCTTATATTTATATTTGGTAATTATGTTATGGACAAATCAAATAACATTTACAGAAAGAAAATTGAATTTGTTATTTTGAAATAAAACTTGTGTTCTTCTAAATGTAATCTAAAATAAAAGTTTTGCACCTCTTTTAAATCTTTTATTTCTTTAAAAGATACAAATTCAATTTTCTGTTTCCACACTGAAGTCAAACTGTAGTATGATAGGGTCTGCAGTTAAAGAATCCAGCATGACGAGAGATGATCCATAAGAGATGAAGTGTCTGTATTCACAGTGATGACTGTGATACGTATCAATACTTGCTAACAAACTATTAAGGTTCCAGCCCACAAGCACAAAAATCTAGTGCAAGCCATAATTACATCACAGGTCATGACATTACATATATGACATCATGATGGAGGTGATTCTTCCCCCCCTTCCCTCGCAAACAGATGTCCATGTTTGCAAGTCCAGCATTTGTTTCGAGCAGTGCTACTGAAGTTATATACTGTAGATTGTGGTTGTATTACCAGTTTAGAAACTTTGTTTCCTTTAAGAAAACATGGGAATTTGTGACTTTTTGTGACATAAGGTTTCTGCATGAAGTGTTCAGTTTATTTAAAGAGGGCAAATAGCTAGGAGTTTTTTGAATGATGAAAGACATATTGCTTGACATTCTCACGAAAAGTAGCTGAAGTACCCCCAAAAGTAAGTGCAATACTTAACCTCACTATTTATTTGCAAATCCACTGAAACAATATCCAGTTTTGGAAAAGAAGAAGGAAAGAACTTGGACTATTTCAGCTCCCAATAACACCTTGATACTTTCCCAGTCATTATAATAAAGCACATGTGGGCTGGGTTCTCACAATATAGTCAGTCATGATTAGTTTGACTATGTTATTTGCTGTAACTATACTTTCTTTAACAACCATGATTCAACTGAATCAAAAAGGACATAGACCATATTTGGCTTAGCATAGTGCACGAACTAAGACATTTTTCAACAAAAATACACTATTATTCAACTCTAGTAGTGCTTTCTATATAAAGGTGTGAATATAAACTCAAAATGCCCAATAATTGTGAATGGCATAAAAAAGCTTTGTTCCTAGAAAATTTGAACTTGTCCATTTTTAAAGATCTTTTTGGGTTGTGTGAGCCTTGTTGTTGATACAAGAACAGTATTTGCCTTTATAAGATTATCTGTAGTCTATCCAAAGAAATCTATTTGTGTGTTCATTTGTTTGAAGAAAACATCTAATGTCCTTAAATAAAAAAGTGCCAAACCTTGTTTTCTTGGAAAAATACATATAGTATCTTAACATAATTTTCATAGCTTCACAACCTTTTAGCTTGAGTAGGAACTGGTAAAATTGAAGAATTTATTTTTCAAGCAAGGAGGTTCAGACTTCCCCCTTGGAAGCAATGCAAAGGATTACACCTTTGCCAGTGAGAAGGGGAAATTAAGATTAACTTGACATTTAAATGGAATACAGTTTTCACCATTGGATGGGTCAAAGACTATGATTCTGGAGCAAGTAATTTTATTGATTAGAAAATGTTGGTTAATCGTAAAATGTATTGAACTGTGTGACCTTTGTGTCATGGAAAAAATTGTACTGTATGATCTTACTGTACTACAAAAACTTAAATATATTTTGCTATCTATGAAACGTGTTGGCTTCATTCATTTCCACATCTGACATACTTCATTCAAGCCGTAAACTCTGTGTGCTCCAAAAGTTTGCTAGAAATGTGGGTCGCATTAGCTCTAATTCTAACGTGTTTTTGCATGTTCACAAATGGCATATTCAGTAAAACCACCTGGCTAGTGGCCCTTACAGCCATTCAATCCAACACCCTTACAAGGGCATAATAATTTTCTCTGCTGCAGTAATATATATGGGGCTTGAGAGTAATTGGTATTACGATTCTATAATGAAAATGTTTATCTCTATAATGAAATAAAAACCATGAAAAAATAGATTAGGTAAATTATTTATTTGGTAATTGGGATTTTTCATTGCCTAAAACAATAAGCTATATGTGTATTACTAATTAAGAAAATACCGATATAGAATGGTTGATGATAATCTCACAATACAACTTTTTTCTAATCTTATAGGGTCAGATGGCTAGATAGAGTTGCAGCTCTAAATCTTCCTTATAAAACAGCCTTTGGTGTTCAGCAATAGTCACTTGACTTACTCTGCATTAAATTGCATACATGCAGATGGAACACCCGGTTGAGTTTCTCTGAGGCTAAGCAAGATTGGTTGGATTAGTACTTCGATAGACGGTTGGCAGATCCAGAGTTGTAACCTAAGCTAGGAAGATAATGGCAAACCACTTCCATACCACTGCAAAGGGTCTCACAGGAGTGTGTCAGGTAGTCACCAGGATTCGTGTGTGATTTCAAGGGATGCTTCCTTATGTTGTGACTTCGCTGCTTTAATTTGGAAGTTAACTGTTCAAACCCAGCTATATTAATTCATACTATGTCTCAATCGATCCCAATGGAAGAGAATATCTGTAGCTCAGGGTCGAATTGAGTCCTTGGTGCTCTCTGGGCTTGGTTGTTGGCTTGCAGACATTTCATTACCCGACTAGGTAACATCAGTGCGAGAGAGTGTTGCACTGTCGTCATTACCTAGTTGGGTAACGAAATGTCTGCAAGCAAAGAACCAAGCCCAGAGAGCACCAAGAACTCCACACCTCGATTGATTTCAAAGACAACTATGAAGTCACGCCTGTCCCAGTAACATTAAAATGCTTATTCCTATCTGGAACCTCGAAGACCCTAATCCCAACAATGCATTACTGTTTCTGAATTTAGATCCTTGTGGAAGTCGCCAGACCGGCGCCATTAAGTACTTAAAGCAGTAGCTCCCGCCGCTCACTGCATTTCTTAGAGAAATGGAGGGCAGAAGGGCTCCTAGAATAATGCTATGGTAGTTGAAGCGGTGCCTTACAGGAATCGAACAAACAAAGCAACTTCCTTTAAAGAATCGGGAATCGAATGAAGCGACCTGGAGTCAAGAAAGGAGCGCTTCCAGGCGCGAAGAGGAATTCCTGGGCGGAGCATTTTGGCTTCGCGTAGAGGCGTCCTGGGTTCCCATAGCAACAGTGGCCGTCCGGAAGCCGGAAGAAGTAGGTAAAGTAACGAGTCGAGCTGCCTTTTCTTCCTCCAACGCGGAGCAAAATGGCCCTGTTTGCGCGGTATTGCGATTTCGGCCCCTCGAGATTGGGCCACGATGACTAGTCCTGCGCTGACGCCTCTAGTCCTCATGGAGCAATCGCTTGGAAGCCAATTGCTTATTTGGGACGGAGGTCTGGATAATGTTCGGTTTTGGGGGTGGGGGACCTTTCCAGGAGCGGAAAATATGTGCTACGGCAGTTTCCTGACAATGCATAAAATGGCCCTTTTGATGGTCCCGTTTTTCGCTTTTTAAAAACGGACAGATGGTTAGATTGGTACAGGCTTCCCCCTTCGTTAAAAGCAATGGCATTTCAAAGCTCTTGAGATACTTATTTATTTAATTTTATTTTCTATCCCGCCTTTATTATTTTTATAAATAACTCAAGGCGGCAAACATGCCTAATACTCCTTCCTCCTCCTATTTTCCCCACAACAGCAACCCTATGAGGTGAGTTGGGCTGAGAGTGACTGGCCCAAGGTCACCCAGCCAGTTTTCATGCCTAAGGCGGGACTAGAACTCAAGTCTCCTGGTTTCTAGCCGTTGCTTTAACCACTAGACCAAACTGGCTCCTATGTGGAATATGGAAGTTATCCAATGCTCTGCATGGAGATTAATAGGGAGGCGATTAATACTACACTTCAAATATGATAAAATGACAGATGATTTCAAAGCAATATATACAGATTAGGTTTCAAATACATGACAGTCAATTCATGTAGCTGTGAAGTGTTGAGATGCACCTTGTATTAGCACAACAAAACCAGCATAAATAAGAAAAAAACTAAGTCTCTGTTCACTCAGTTAATAAGTGTGTCCTTTTGTCTTACTCCCCTATCAGGTGTGCTTACTAACTTTTTGGTTTCCTGTGTTGTTGGGTTTGGATGTTCAGAGACTGGTTCTTGGATTCTTAAAACCTTGAATGCAAGTCTTTATTTTCAGAAATCCAAAATAATGGCTGCTTTGGGTTCAAGCCAGAAATGTGAGTCAAAAAGACATTTGTGATGGAGAGTAAAATGCTGGCATATTCCTTAACTGAACTTTTTTCTAAATTAAATCAGTTGATAGTCACTCTGTAAGTAAAGATCTACATCTTGTGACTATATTTCTATCTCTCCAATGCCCAGAAACAATTACTGCAGAAATTCTAAGTAGAGATAGTATTCCTGATAACAAATACTTGCAGTTAGGTCTTATTCACTCTAATGGGGATTAAGTTTGTGGAATGGCTAGAGTATAGTGGATCTGCCCATTAAAACAGGAAAGGCTTAGCTAGTGCCTCACAAGAAGAAGTTATATAGATGAACTTCAAGGCAAGTTTAACTCCTCCTGACTGCAAACATGGCAGTATTAAGGAAATAGGGTTCTTTCTTATTTTTTGCCTTCTTCCAAGATTTTTTTCAATTCCCTAGTCTAGGCAACAACCCTAGAATTTTCAAACAGTTCCCCATCTAATTACTAAACAGAGCTGACATTGCTTAGCTCAGAGCTTTCCAAACTTTTCATGTTGGTGACACACTTTTTAGACATGCATCATTTTGCGACACACTCTTACAGCAGGGCATCATTTCGCAACACACTCTTACAGCAGGGCACAAGGCAGGCACTAGGACCTGCGCAGAATCACAGCAGGTTTGGAGGCAGCAAGGCACAAGGCAGGCACTAGGACCTGTGTGGAATCCTGGCAGGGTTCGGAGGCAGCAGCAGCCGCACACACCCAGACACTGCAGCCGACACACTAATGTGTCCCAACACACACTTTGGAAAGCTCTGGCTTAGCTTCTAAAATCAGCCAAGATTTACATGGTCCTGCCACCTGCTGAGACACCTAACAAGAAACAGCTCTGCAAAAATCAGTGGCAAACATCATTATGAGTCTTCCTGTTCATGTCAGCTGTAGCCTGCAAGCACCCTTTCCCAATTTATTATCCTCCAGATGCTTTGGTATAATTCCCTATAATTCCCAAGCAGCAAAGATATGGTTATGCTAGCTAGAAATTTTGGCTTATTGTCTGCCACATGTGGGAGACATCACTTTGGGAAGACTGCTATACGGGTATTCCTCGAGTTACAACAGTAATTGAGACCAGAATTTCTGTTGCTAAGTGATGTGGCTGTAAAGCATGATGACCGCATTGCTTAACGATGGCAATCCCAGCACTCCCCGTTGCCATCATTAACTGAATTCCACCGGTCGTTAGCTGAGGACCCACCCCAATCCAAGCCATTCCGGGCTTGGTCCCTCCAGTCCTGAGCCTTGGTTCTTCCAAGGTAAGAGACAGCCTCCCCTTCAACTCCCTCCAACTGCCTATTGCCCTGCATCTCTGCCCCTTTGGCCACCCTGCACCCTGCCTTGCAGGGCGGCAAGCAGCCCCAGAACCGCGTGGCTCTGGGGCTGTTTGCCACACTGCAGCTCAGGGGCTTCTTGGCACACCACGGCTCGGGGGCTGCAAGAAGCCACAGCTGCCCCTGGAAGCCCCAGCCCCAGCCCCAGTTGCCCTCGCCACCCTGTACTCTGCCACCCGAGCTGACATTCGCCGTCTTCTTGTTCCTGCTGCTGATGAGGCGTGCCTGCCCTGGCCCTTTGCGAGGCAGCTGCTGGCCACGTGAGGCCATCTTCCCCAGGTCTTGCAAGGAAACTGCCTGAGCAAACTTGGGAAGAAAGCCTTATGCAGCCATCAGCTGCCTCGCAAAGGGCCAAGGCGGACATGCCTCATCAGCAGCAGGAGCAAGATGATGGTGAAGGTCAGCTAGGGTGGCAGGGGCCGCGGAATGCAGGGGGCCCAAAAGGGTTTAGATGGGGAGATGGGTGGGGGGAATTGAGGCGCCCCTGTGGTTGTAAGTGTGGGCAGGCTGCCAAGCGTCTGAATTTTGATCACTTGACCGCGGGGGCACTGCAACGGCCATAACTTCGGGGACCAGTCGTAAGTCCCTTCGTTCAGCACTGCCGTATCTTCAAACAGTCGCTGAATGAATGGTCATTAAATGAGGACTACCTGTTGGTAATTCTTTCTCACCACAAGTGACAACTGAATGTTTTTTGTAAGGTTGCCCCACAGACATTAATATAAAATGCATGCAGTGTCTGTGTGTATACACACACACACACACATACTCTACACTGTATGTGTATATACAGTATGTACTCTACACTGAATTCTTTCCTTAGTACAGAATTTGAAGCTGGATGTCAGACTTAGCCCAAGAACGACAAAGAATCATTCCAGCCAAACTTCAGTTCTTTATTTGCTCACACTGTATAGACAGAATCTTGCCAGAGTAAACCTACTCTAAAAGGTAAAGGTAAAGGTTCCCCCCGCACATTTGTGCAGTCGTGTCCGACTCTAGGGGCCGGTGCTCATCTCCGTTTGTTAGCCAAAGAGCCAGCGCCGTCCGAAGACGCTTCCACAGTCATGTGGCCGGCATGACGCGCGTGGAACGCTGTTACCTACCCACCAAAGTGGTACCTATTAATCTACTTGCATTTGCATGCTTTCGAATTGCTAGGTTGGCAAGAGCTGGGGCAAGTGCAGGAGCTCACTCCGCACGCAGGGCTAGGGATTCGAACCTCCGAATTTGCGATCTTCTGATCGACAAGCCTGGCGTCTTACCCGCTGAGCCACCACGCCAAACCTACTCTACTCTACCCTAAAGGGGAATAACATGGGAGGCTCTAGGGCGGGGCTACTCTGAATCTCTTAATCTTCCCACATTCCACCTCCGGACTGTGTGGACTCTTATCTTGCTTCCCTCCTTGGAACGTGCTTCCTCCTTCCTGAGAACCAGCTGCGTTACTCTAATCCAGGGCTTTCCAAACTGTGTGTTGCGACACAGTACTGTGTTGCCTGGGGGCCCCAAGTGTGTCATGTGACGACCCGGAAGCGCTGATGGCGCAGTGCCGCCGCCACGCGCGGCAGCGGGCCATCAGCGCTTCCAGGTTGTCACGCGACACACCAGGCCGCCGCCACCATGGCGCACAAAGATCTGAAAGCGCGGCGGCAGCAGCGGCAACCCGGAAGCACTGCCACCGGCGCTTCCGGGGTTTTTATTTTTATTTTATTTTATTTTTATTTAATTAAATTTATATAACCTATAAATTTTGTTTTGTGCGCTGCGGTGGCGGCGCTTCCAGGTTTTTGCGCGCCGGCCGTTGGTGTGTCGCCAATGGCAAAAGTTTGGAAAGCCCTGCTCTAATCCATCACACTGAATACTGTTATTTTCAGTCACACCAAATATCCTGATTTTATCTATATATCTTGTAGATAACTTGCTGTACAAACAAGTCTCTCGATGAGAAAACCACCCAAAATCAATATTTCATCATGTCTGATCAGAGGGAGCAAGTTCCGGTGCTGCCCTCTACTTCAAAACAAGAGAACAAACAAGTCAAAGATACTACCTCCTTAGTGCCTGTTAGCAACAACAGTAAAGGTAAATCTCACAAGTATTATTTAATGCTATTTGATATTATTTGATACACTACATTTGCTCTGCTACTCATGTGGTTTTTTATTATTGGAATGTATTGTTTATTTCAAGTATCATAGGTTATTGCTTGTAGCTGTTGTTTTAATCCTTGTACATCGCCCAGAGTCACTGTTGTAAGATGGATGGCCATATAAATTTAAATAAATAAAATGGCTGTTGGAAATTGAGACAGTTGATTTTTGCTGACTACAGGTAGTCCTTGCTTAACAATCGATCACTTAATGACCATTCAAAGTTACAACAGCCTCAGAAAGGGTGCTTTACAGCTAAATCCTTCGTGCCTGCTTGCACGGAGCTGGAATCCTTTGGCAGGGAGCTCTTTAAACAGCCCCCAGAGACGAGAGGGAGCCGAAATCCAAGCAGGATTCTCAGCCCGAGCGGAGAGACACTTGCATGCGGCCTGCGCTGGGCGTCCCAAGGTCTCCCCCACACCCCCGAGGCGCCCCATGCTCCTTACCTAGGACTCCATCTGCTTGACGACCCGTAAGATCGCTTAATGACCACAACCGGGAGTGCCGAGATTGCGGTCGTTGAGCAAGATTCCAGTCCCGATTGTGGTCGTTAATCAAGGAATACCTGTATCTTTTCTGCAAAGCTCTACCTGCACAGAATAGGCCAAACAGCCTAAAGAGCCATTTAAGAGTGGGACAGGCTGCTTTGGGAGGTGGGGGACTCTCCTCTGGAGGAACGGAGACTGAATGGCCCTCTGGCAGCTGTGCTGTAGTAGTAGATTCCTGCAATGGGCAGGGTGTTGGACTAGATGATCTCTAAGATCTGTTCCAATCCTTCCATTCTGTCATTCACTATTGTAGAGCAGGCAGGCATTTGTGTTGCCACTTAAAAAGAGAACCTGGAGATAAAAATAGGAATGTTGAAGAGAATTCTCACTCTCTCTCAGCCCAACTCACCTCACAGGGTTGTTGTTGTGGGGAAAATGGGAGGAGGAAGGAGTATTTGGTATGTTCGCCGCCTTGAGTTATTTATAAAAATAATAAAGGCGGGATAGAAAATAAATAAATAAATAAATAAATAAATAAACAAACAAACAAATAAATAAATAAATTATAGCACTTCTACATCACCGCTGTTTCCAATCCCCAAGCCCTCAGTTCCAGTCTCAGAATAGCTCATGATTGTTCCTGGCATAGCTCCTGCAAACATTTACCAGAGTGGAACAGTGCTCCCTCCAGCTGACCAATGAGGAAGAACCAAAATCAGCTTTCTGCCAGTACCCAGCCCCCACATCTCCATCCTTGCCTCACTGTATTTGCCTATGTGGCAAAGCAAACACAATTTAAAAAGAAAGCTGTTGCTGCCCTCCTGGCTGCCCTGAACCTTGGTGCAGAGCATCAAGGCAATTTGCCAGTTGTGGGAAGGCAGAAGCATCAAGCAGCTGGGGAACTAGCAAGCATTCCCAACAGCAGGAAACCAGCCTAGCCCAGAACCCTAAATTGCTCCAGCATTGCAAACTGAACATTTTGAGATTTGAAAGTTTGGGCAGTTAAACTGAAGAAACTTGACCCAGCTACTCAGTAGAGATACTAGCATGGAAGCTAGCAAGAAATATATCAGAATAGTGCACATCCACATGTGCTTTGGCACTAGTACTCCACAAGGAAGCCTCTTTAAACAGTGTTTTAAAAATCTTTAAAACCTGTATGTGAATAAGGTAGAAAGCCAGTTTGGTGTAGTGGTGAAGGTGCTGGCCTAGAAACCAGGAGTCTGTGAGTTCTAGTCCCATCTTAGGCATGAAAGCCGGCTGGGTGACTTTAGGCCAGTCACTCTCTCTCAGCCCAACCCACCTCACAGGGTTGTTGTTGTGGGGAAAACAGGAGGCAGGAGGATTAGGTATGTTCACTGCCTTGAGATATATAAAAAAAAGGTGGGATAAAAATCTAATAATAATAATAATAAGATGGTTTTTGGGACAGAAACAGTTTCTTCACATTTAGCAATTGTAACAGAATTATAAAAGCAATTCTGCACTAGTGGCAAGGGACTCAGTGTTTTAAAGAATAAAAATCCATTTGGAATTAAAGTCTCAATATAATCACATTTCACCCAGCATTAACAATGGGTCCAATTTAATGGATATTGTTTTATTTAAGCTTATAGACTGTTTCAATCATAAACAATTCTAAGCAGCTGACATTGCCAGTTAAAATAAAATTGTTACAACAATAAGCATAGTAAAAAATAGGAACCATTCTCACCCATTGTTCCATGCCAAGGGGCAACAATCTAAAATCTCTTCCTGTTGGAGGATCCAGTCACATTATTACCCAAGGCTGTGAAACAGCCAAATCTTCATACTCTCTTAAACCCCAGTGGGGTTGATGCCAGCCTAACCGTGGGGGAAGTTGTTCCAGAGAAACAGGGCAGCAATAGAAAGGGCCCAACACCATGGCCAACAAGGGCAACACTCTTTTGGCATAGGAATCTGAAGCGAGTCCTCCCTTCTAGATCTTACAGAATGGGTCTGTGGAAGAGCAGGCTGCTGGAACAATCACAGGCACTTGTGTTGCCTCCCCCACTCCTATTTCAAACCTCCTCCCCAACATCAGGACAACAGAGCAGCCGATAAAAGCCACAGCCTTGAAACAGCTGGGGAGGAGACGTGATGAGATGGGTGTGTTCTGAGGCCCTGCAGCAGCCACGAAGGAAAGCAGCCAAAGAAAAGAAAATAAGTTTTGTTTTCCTCCCAAAGACTTTGGAGTCCAGAGGAAACTGAAAGAAGAGGCAAAGCCCTGCAGCAAACCAGTGAGAAGGGGCAAGTGCTGTACACACTGCCCAGTATAAAAGTTCTATACTAGCAGTAGTAACAGTAGGCTAGTAATAATAGTGGTAGAATAAGAATAGTTAGAATATATTTGTAATAGTCTAGCATAGAAGTAGTAATATAGAGTATAGTAAGGTGAGAATAGAATAACATTGTATAGTATAGTTTCATTAGTAATATAGTGTCATTAGTAATAAGGTAGGATAGTAAGATATTAAATATAGAATATAAAATAAAGTAATAAGGTAGGATAGTAAGATATTAGCTCTAGAAACCTCACATAGTTTTTGAAAGATTCACTTCTGTACTGTAGATAGTTTTGTTTAAAATAAAAACATTTCCCCACCTTATAAGTGGGGGGATATAAAAACTCCAAGTGTTCAGTGCTTTTTGGGAGATCATTTTGAGCTTGGAACAATCAAACTTTGGGTATAAAAAAGAACCCATGACAGGGTCAATACCACTGGAGAGTGGAGAGTGGTTCTCTGAAACAGATGGGTTAAGTATTGGCTCGGCACACCACTGCTTCTTTCAAGGGAGGCTGGACCACCCCTTCTACCAAGGATGCATTTACCACTGCTCTTACTCAGTCTTCTGTCACTCCTTGGAGGCTTTCACTGACCAAAGGGGGCAGGGATCTGTGTTGGCACCTGGTGGCCAATCAGAAGCCAATAGGTTCAACAAAGTGAAATGACAAAAAGGATTTTATTGAATAAATATTAGGAGAGTTAACAGAAAAAAGAAATATATACCAATCCATGTCCCTTTAGCATGCCAGGAACCCGAAGAATGGCAATGGACAGATCTCCTGGAGCCAGCAGTTGCTCAGCACCCTCCTGGGACTTTGGGTCTGTGTCAAGGTTCAAATTGTCTGGGGTTTTTGCTACGTTTTTATTCAGTACAAAGGCAGCATTGGTTGTGCTTGTCAATTACGTTTGGTGGAGCCAACATGGGGATAGTCCATCCATCTTTGTGCTCCTTGATTTTTCAGCAGCTTTTGCTACTTCTGGACTGGCTGCAAGGGTTGGGAATGGAGCACCGTTCTATGGTGGTTCTCTTCCTTTCTTCATGGCTGGTTCTGATCAGTGTTAATGGGGGGAGAGGTCATTTGTTAGGGAGTGCCGTTTTTGTGGGGTCCTGTCTCTCCTCCTGTTTAACATCAACATGAAACCTTTGGGTGAGATCATCTGCCAGTTCAGGGTTCAGTATCATCAATATGCTGGTGATACCCAATTACTGTATCTTTTGACCCCGAGCCAGCCAAGCAATGCTGTTGAGGTCCTGTCCCAGTGCCTAGAGCAGAGCTTTCCAAACTGTGTGTCGGGACATATTAGTGTGTCGGCTGAAGTGTCTGGGTGTGTCACGGCTGCTGCTGCCTCCAAACCTGCCGTGCCAGGATTCCGTGCAGGTCCTAGTGCCTGCCTTGTGCCTGGCTGCCTCCAAACCTGGTGTGATTCCACACAGGTCTTAGTGCCTGCCTTGTGCCCTGCTGTAAGAGTGTGTCGCGAAATGATGCTCTGCTGTAAGAGTGTGTCACGAAATGATACTTGTCTAAAAAGTGTGTCACCAACATGAAAAGTTTGGAAAGCTCTGACCTAGTGAATCTCAGTAATGTTATGTTCCAAATGCCCTGCCCATTGCTCACAGCAGCCCAGCAATGGCTGTTCCAGCCTATCCTTCCATAATTGGATCCTATTATAGACTTGAACCTGAGCTCTTACCATGTTTGGACAGCCTGTCTTTGGTTTTGCTGGTGGTGCTCCAGATATCTCTTTCTTTCTTAGAAGGGGAGAAGGAGGTTTACCTACTGACAATATTGAATGCTGAGTACTGTATATGTAATCTCCATAGCAGAAGTAAAACTCTGTGGGAAAAATCAGAATCACAGCCAACAAAGAAACAACAGCATATTTCTGATACTATAAATTGTTAAACTTGGAAAGCATACAGTCTCCAACTCTTCAGTATCACAGATTAATTACTTGCTTATTTCTGTTTTAATTAGGAGTGAACTTTCTCTCTCTCAGAATTAGTCTTTCCAGTCTAGTCTTTATTTTAGACTTTCTTGGAATCTGTCTGTATTGAAATTTCCTAAGTTTCAACCCATATTGGGATAATAGATAACATTAATTGTGTGCTTTCAGTCTTATTTATATAGTAGTTGTATAATTGGGCTCGCCCCATCACAAAATTTGGGATGTATTGCATTAGCTATCCATAGAAAAAACAGGATAATAAAAATCTTAGTTCTTTCCCTTATAGGGCACTTCCACCCTGCCATTTTTCCTTCTAAACCCTCCAAAGTAGGTCTGTGATTTCTACTGACTTGAAACGCTGAGGACAAGGAGTGAAAAACACTTCCACCCAGGTCTACAAAACCCCCGCAGCCCAGTCTGCACAAAAGGAAAAGAAAGGGGAAAAAAATAACCTGGCATTTTCTCTCTATTAGAAGAATAAACATTCCTCCATTTGCCTGCATCGGTGTAATTCTTGTGCAAATAGAAAATGGAATGATACTTGAAACCTGTTAGGTTCTTTTCTTAGCATGGCCACCTCAACATATGGTAACTGAGAGGAAATGCCAAACGTGTCCAGTTATGCACACCAGCTGGTTCTCACTGAAAAGAATGGGAAGCTGACAAATGCCTTAGAACAGGTGTTTCTCAACCTTGGCTGCTTTAAGCTGTGTGGACTTCAACTCCCAAAATTCCCCAGCCAGCATGGGAATTCTCCTCTCCTTGAAGTCCACACAGCTTAAAGCAGCCAAGGTTGAGAAGCACTGCCTTAGAATCTGTGTCATACTTCTTGGTGACCTTCTCCCATCCTTGCATTTGTCCCTCCCCCGTTTGCCTTCTTCCCAGGAGTTCTGCTTACAGCTTCCAAGGACTGAGTCGGGTTTCAAAGAGCTAACAGCCAAAGATTCAAGTGCCTGCCTGTGTGAATGAATATACGTGTGCCTGCAAGAGAGAGAACAATAGTAATTATGCTTTCGGCAGGGAAAAGGAAATCTTCCAGCAAATTATAAACAGAATGTTTCTATGTCTTTCCTGCTCTTTCTAGAACTCCCTGAGTTAAGAGGCAAACCAAGCATGGATGTTCATTCCAAGCCTTTTTCGAGATCCTTGCAACGTGACTTCATCCCAGAAGAGATATTTGTTGCTCTGACTTCTGCTGCCAATCCTGTCCAATGCCCTACTTTTTTAAGACCACCCAAGAAAACAAAAAATGTAAAAGACTTCCAGGTGTGCAAGTTCATTTTCACTAGGAGATTATTTATTCCTTGAATATAAAGTCTTATCATAACACCTGCTGGTTAATTATCTGTTGTAGCTCTGAATAATACCAACTGCTCTGATACCAGTCTAGAATGTATTTCCAAAGGGCAGTACTGAAGCATAAATGTCTCAGAAGCTCATGAGAAGATGAGGCCAACAACTCTAGATGAGAATAAAAAGCAAATAGCTAAGGAAGTTAAAATTTGGAGACACATCTTGTAGGAACTCTGGGTCCGATAGTAACTGGCTGGGAAATCATTTGGGAACTCTGATTACTGCCTTGTAATGAAGTAAGCTGCAAGCTTATACTATTAATAAAATGTGTTAGTTGGGAAAAGTGTGACCAGACTCCTGATTACTCCCTTGTGCTCCCTGGAAATTGCATATAAATATAATAAACTCGGGCCTTCTCTCAGTAATGCATCCAGGTAATTTTAATCACCAAACAATATCTTATGGGGGATTCCTTTAGGTAGCAATTTATGTTACTGGGGAAAAATATCTTTTTGCTATAAAAACAAATATATTTTAAAGTAAAAATAACAAAGTAAGCAATTGTTTTACAACTACGTGCCTCACCACCCACCCTTTCCAGTATAGCATGTTTTTAAAAAATAAGAAAACATGTTGCAGGGAGTAAATCAGAACCATTGGATCTCATTATGCTTGTGTTAGCGCATGTATTTCCTGGGCAGCCATTTGAGACATTCCCTCCTCCCTCTTGGCCGCAACAGCAGCGCTAGATGTTCTCTGTCTCTTCCCAGATTGCAAGTAGGATTGCAGGATTAGAGGCTACTAAGCATAGTAAATGCAAGGTGACATGTGAGAAATGAGTGGAACCATACTTTAGTGGATGCAGTAGTTCTTGGATTCAGTACTCAGCACTATTGAGCATTTCCAATTAAGAATCCCAGGTGGAGAATCTTAGATAGACCCTGGTGAGCTGCAGTCTGGACAGAAGATAAATCAAAGGACAGACAGTATGCTTCAAAGATTCACATGGACATTTTATTGAATTTTTAAAAATTATTCTACATATGTTTGAAGAACTAACTGATACTAGGATTCTGACAGTTAAAAGAGACAAAAACCTAAACAAAATGTTATATTCTTTTCTTCTCACGGTCACATACATTGTGAAATTACTTAACTTGAGCCAGAATCTTTTTGAGGCAAAGGTCCATTCTTGCATCTTATTTTGGAAATATACTATACCAGTGTTTCTCAACCTTAGCAACTTTAAGATGCATGGACTTCAACTCCCAGAATTCCCCAGCCAGCCACTGTACTATACTAACAATAAGATGCAGATTGAGGAAGAATATGAAGCAATTTGAACAAAGTTGTCTCATTCTTCTTTTATAGGGCTGCAGTGTCTGGTGGAAAAATCTGGCCAATTGCTCAATAGCAGCAAAGAATTTGAGTTTTCTGTATCTCTCTTTGCTGCTATCTGGTGGCCATCTGGATTTTTACAGCCCATGTTGGTAGGCCTGCTCTTTCACCGTAGTAAACTGGGCTGGCAGGTACTCTATTTTTTAAAAAGCTGAGTATAAATGCAACAGTTGAAACTTCCTTCATATAAGTTTCAAACCTAAAATATCTTCAAAATATTTTCAAAACTACTTTCTGTCTAGTTTCACATATGCAACCTCTACTGAAATTCCAGAAAAATTATTATTCCTTTAACCAATTTCTTAACACCCATTAATAGAATCTTAGGTGCTTCCATGCAGAAAGCTTTAGTCCCAAAATCAGAACCACTGTATTTTTATTCCACTGTTTTCTTCAATAATTCCACTGTAAAATTATACTATCTTTACCTGTAATGACTAGTTTTGTCTCCCAAGTCATGTCACTTTAAAATGGAGGGTTTTCTTAGTTTTATAGTAAAGAATCCAGAAGATAATGGAAGCAGATTAGTTTTTTTCTGTCTTATCCTTTTTTTCTGGAGGAATTTTATTGTTTAAAATTTTGCATCACTTTCCATTCAGGTAAATACAGTATTTATTTGTAATTTAAAATACGCTCTTTTGTTTTTCTTTGGTGTGCATGTATGTTTGTGTGTATTTATATAGTGATATTTGTTATTAATGAATTCTCATAATATCATAGATTATAAACTTATTTAACTGTTGAAGAGTTTACCGACTACATACACATGCATGCAATGAAAATCAATCTGCTATTACTTTTCTTTAAAATAATTGGGGGAAAAGATGAATGCACCTCTGCTGCTCTGCCTGTTGCTTCTCCATTCTAAGCAAACACTGTGGAACTGCTTTTCTTCAGAAGAAACAACAGTCAGGGTTTCATTCTGGCCAGGTTCACATAGCAAGTTAAACTAGAATTTCTAGATCATGGTTTGTTGAAAAAGTTGTAGTGGCGGGGGTTCTTACACTACACAAAGCCAAAACCAGATAAGCTGTATTGTAGCCCTCGCCAGCAGCATGAGGTCAGGAATGCTTAGCCTATCAGCATTCCTAGTAAGCCCCATCTAAGCCAAGATAGCTTTGGTAATGTTAATTTCCTGCAGACTTCCATTCATTCAGCCTTTGACTGTGTGGATGTCTGCACAGAGGAGAACCTTTGCATGTAAGGCTATGTACACATTGCTTTCTATACAAGCCTTCATAGAGTTGGACAGTCTTCTAAATTTGACAAAGAAATAAAGAAATAAAAGCCCCAGTAAGAACATACAAAGGTACCACATGCATGGTAAACACGTACTGTATATGTCTATAGGAGGCTGGTATCATTTGAGAAGCATCAATGAGAGAGAGGCAGGGATTATAAGTGGTGCTTATTTAGTGAGCTCCCAATGTTATAACGCCTGAATAGAACTCGTTATTTATGTCTGAAGCACATCAATGTGCCTCTCTATGTTATATACTGTATAGTTCAATTATAGTATTAGAGGCTTAAAAGACTATGGGTACTAGTAGTTACCCCAGGACCATCCAGACCTTTTTTAGTATGAATTGATCTTTTCTCTGTTCTTCAGGGTTGCATCCGTACAGCTGATGGAATCTGGCAACACCCTATTCGTAGAAATAAATTTCGATACCTGATACAGCATCCTGTCTGCTTGACTGGAGCTGGAAGGTAATAAGATGGAATACCAGAAAACCATCAGATAGAGTTATTGGCATCTTAGATCTCCCCTTGTAAGAAACATCTGTAGTATTGAGATTGTAGAGATAGAGAATGCTGAAAAAACTACAAAGCATGTTATACTGCTATAAATAAGGGAGTCCAATGCAGAATGGACTCAGTGGTATCACTGACTTGCACTTCTGCATATTTCTCATGTTTATACATGTTTGCCCAAGTGACTGAACCAAAAACTACATTGTCTGGGTTTGTGCAACATGTTGCTGCTAACCACATTTTAATTCAGTATACAATGCAAATCTAGTCATAGTGTTTGACAATAGTGATTGTGTAGCAACTTCCCAGCTAAGCAGTTGTTTTCCTTCTGTTTGTTAAGGGATGTCTCTTTTCTGTATGATATCATCTCTCAAAAAGAATCAAGGACTCCTTCCTCAGGTGCTGTACCTCATAAGACTCTGAGAAGTTTGAAGCAGGACACAAGTGCAGCTAAACCTGTGAGTCTGCCTCTCTACCAAAGCATTGATAGCAAAGTTTTAACAACTCTTTCAGAACTCTGAGAGGTGAGACAGAGTTTGGACTGAGCACTAAGCATTTACAGGACCAGGAGACAGTGTACTCCTGGAGAGCAGGGCAAGCTGTCATAAACACTTTAATCTTTTTGTATTTAGTCAGGTTTCTACCTCTAGTCACATTCCCTGAAAACTATAAAATGCCATTTGGACTTTCAAATAGCTGTTCATGTCCTTGGTTTTGTTTTGAAAAATAAAAAAAATAAAACAAGAATATTTACCAGCTAAGTGTACTAAGTCACACTTAGTGACCTAGTGTACAGACAGTACGTAACCACAATTTATATTTCTTAAACATAGTTACATAATATAGCCAAACAGTGGTGCAAGACTGAGTACAAAGCGGCCAGAGAAGGATAGAGATGGCTATATTCACTGTTTATCTAGCGAGCCAAAGCAAACAACAAGCTGGCATGATCTGCACTATTCTCTATTTATTTATTTGTTTATTAGGTGTATATCTCTCCTTTCATTCAGGAGCTCAAGGTGCCTTAGGTGGCACTCCTCCTTCCTGTTTTCCCCCGGAACAATAGCCGTGTGAAATAGTTTGGGCTGAGAAAGATGGAACGGCCCAGAGTCACCCAGTGAGCTTCTGTGGCTGAGGACAGACTAGCTGGGTTTTCCTGCTCCTAGTCTACTACACTACACTGACAAGCCCAATGCTTGCTTGTTAGTGCAAACCATGATTTGAAGTGGACATGTGAGCCATGGTTTACCCACTGTGGTTAAAAGGAAATCTGGGTTTAATAGACTGCTGCTAAGGCAGTTTCCCTGCTTCTCCAAGCTGTTTCCTTGTAAGATGATTAGCAATCAGGTTTTACTAATGCCTCCTGGTATATACTTTCACAAAGGTATAACCCAAAAAGTAGCTTTTTAAAAATAAGTCTGGAAACTTAAATAAGTAACAAGCCATAATTAAAGAATGGCAGGAAGCATTCTTTATGAATATCTGTAAAAAAATCACATCTATCTTTGGGGGAATATCTGAATGTTATTATTGTCTGCCTCATGTACTCTCTTTTAATTTGTTCGGTTTTTAGGCAACAAATATAGCAGACACCCTTATTCCAGAGGAATTTCATATTGTAAAGAATAGAGGTGTCCTAGGCTTGGAGTATTATGATGAGTGAGTACTATTATGTTGCTTTTATTTTTTGTACCTGCTAAGTGGGGTAAAATCAAGGGCATCTGAAGCTAGGCAAAAATGTATGGTTGACTACGTGCTTTGCTCAAACCATTTCATTCCTCTCCTATCTAGTTCAGGGGTTGCCATATCTACATTCTCCAAAGTGACCCAGAATCTCTAGTCTGTTAAACTAACTATGATATGGATTTTTATCTTTTTTATTATATTTGAGAATTTTTATCGGACATATGTGGTGCACTTGTACTGGTCTATGACTGTAATAAAGTGATTGATTGATTGATTGATTGACCCAGAATCTGAAAGTAAAACTGATTCCTTCATTAATGGTTAGACAGCATAATGAAGTTGGTGTAATTTAGCCCGCAGATGGGCAACATTTTAATGGCTGGAGGGCCCAAGCCTGCAGTGACCAAGGCAATGATGCGGAATGGATGGAGTGTAATGAAGAAGGTTGACAGGGACACAAGATTTGGAGGGATGCTTGGATTTTTTTCCCCAAACAGATGTTGAGTTTATTATAGGGCTTATACTACAGTTTTGTGTACTTCCTGCCTCTCAGTGCCAGGAAATTGCACAAATGAAGGTTGGTAGCATAATAGAGAGGTCTCCTGAGGATGAAGGGGGGGAAGTCTGAACCATGTAGCTTCCTTTTGATATCAGAGTTAAAGTGGGGAACAAATATATTTGGGGAGATAAGACAGAAAGTGTTTAGCATTCCTTTCCCATATGACACTTTCATATTAAATTAGGCCTCACAAACATGACAGCTGTCATCAGATGTAGTAAGACCTTACTTTGGCTATATTTCTCAATTTATGCAAGCTAATAGGAATATTTATTGTAAATTTATGTCAGTTAGTTAAGGCTACATGATATGGGCTTCCATTCTTCTCTTTCCAAACTCTTTTCCCCCAAAAGGACAATTAGCTACTTAATATACTGTAGAATTGGATTGTTTTAACTTTTTACAGGACATTAATGGTATTCTATCATCTATTCATTGTCATTTTGTTATTTTCCTTTCATTTTTCATTTTTGTTTTTTGTTTTGTTATCCTGGAGAATATTATTATACTTCTTTAAAGTATAGGAAAATAGTTTCTTCATGGGCACATGTCATTAGTTCTGTACTACCCTCCTTGCAAATGGGTGGGGTTTTAATATAGGTCTGGGACATATCAAAAGGGCGAATCTATCACAGCTTTGCACACAATCATTATAGCTTTCTTATGGGTATTATTTGTAACTATTTTAAAAAAATAGTTTATATACAGTAGCTTGCCCTGTCAGTGTTGGTGGGGGTATTGTTTTCTCATTGGTAGTTCCTTGATTAGGCTGTGGTTTACTGCTTGATTGTTTGTCTGAGTTGGTAGTTCCTTGATTAGGATATTGTTTCTGCTTGATTGTTCATCTGGTGTTAATCCTGGTGTTAATCCCTGCTTGTTGATTGCTGGCAAGGAAATGTTCTAGTCTTTTTGTTTACTTTTTAGCTTTTTTATTGTCTCTTTTGAATGGTCTGTAAATGTTGTTTATCTCTATGTGCCTGTTGATGGCTGACTTGTCTGAGTGCCAAGCTTCCAGGAATTCCCTTGTGTTTTTGGATTTAGCTTGGTCTAGGATGCTCAGAGTTTCCCAGTTGAAACTATGGTTGAGTCTGTCCATGTGTTGTGAGATTAAGGAGTTTTCATCATGTCTTCTGACTGCTAGTTGGTGTTCATAGATGCACTCTGCTAGTCGTCTTCCTGTCTGTCCTACATAGTGGCTGTTATAGTCCTTACACTGTATGTTTGTAGATCAGTGGTTCCCAACCTTTTTGGCACCAGGGACTGGTTTCGTGGAAGACAATTTTTCCACGGACCCGGGGGCGGGATGGTTTCGGGATGGCGCGGATGTAAGTGGTAAGCGGACGGCATGGCGCAGACGGAAGTGTGCTGTGGCCCGGTTCCTAACAGGCCACGGACCGCACGGACTGGGGGGGATGGTTTTGGGATGGCACGGACGGAAGTGGTAAGCGGATGGGATGGTGTGGACGGAAGTGTGCAGCCCGGTTCCTAACAGGCCACGGACCGGTACCGGTCTGCAGACCCGTTGTAGATGACTCCTGGTTTTTCTTCTTGGGCTACTGGGTCTTTTGGTTTGCTTAAGATGTTTTGGAGGGCTTTAGTTGGTTTGTGTGCTACAGTGATGCCATGTGGTTGTAATAGTCTGTTGGTTGTTTCTGAGATGTTTCTAATGTATGGCAGTGTAATCTTTTTCATAGTGTGTTGGCTGTGCTGTAGTGGGTTGAGTGGTCAGGCATTTTTTTGATAAAGTAGGTATTTTAAAATAAACTGAAAGTAGGTAGTGAGTCAGAGGCTGATGAGGTCTATGATTCTTGGTATTTCAATCTTAGTGTATCTGGTTAGGCCAGGTATGTTGTGTAGTACTGCTGCCATGGATTCTTTTGCTAGTTCAGGGTCTATGGATGTAAAGAGTGCTGTGACATTGAATGAAACCATAATTTAATCTTCATCTATTTTTAGGTCTTTGATTTTCTGGAGGCATTGTAGTCGGGAGTTGATAGAATATTCGCTCCCCTTTGTGAGGTGTCCAAGCTTTTTTGTAAGTTCTTTCACTACGTTTTATGTTGGGGTTCCTGGTAACAATACAATTGGATGGAGAGGTATGTCGGGCTTCTATATTTTGGGGCATCCATAGAAGCGTGGGAGGATGGGTCTACTGCTTTTCATCCGCCTCTGTTCTTCTTTTGTGATTTGACCTTTCTTGGTTAGGTCATTAAGGATTATCTTGATCAGGTTGTCTAGTTTCTGTATTGGGCTGGTGTTTAGTGGGATGTAGGTTTCTTTGTCTTCCAGTTATTATTTGGCTTTTTGTATGTATTGTGATCTGTCCATTTACCTTTATCAAGCAGTTTAATCTACTTTTTATTTACTGCAGTAAATATACAACTCTGCTTGAAGATGAGGAAAACAGGCTGCGGATTTTCCCATCTATGTAAGTAACACTTACATACTGTACTTACATTCAAGATTCTTTAGTTTTGTGTGTTATAGAAATTATTGGGCACTTTCTTCTCCTCTGCTTTATTAGGAAGCCCTCTGGGAGGCTGGAAGTTCTCCAGTTGATGAAGGTGATGGATACCATGCTGGAAAAGGCTGGAACAAATGATGAGGATGTTGGAGTAACAGGGCTTTCATACGTAAATATTTTCCTGATACTTCTATACTGTTTTTCTTTCTAGTTATGTGATTAGTATGAATGTTTATGTATACCGGAAGGAAATCTGCAAGTTGATGGTAGAGCAGGTATTCCGTACCTAAATGGGTTTTGTTAGTAGGTCAACTTGTAAAGGCAAAATCCTAATCTTGCGGTATTAGTATAAAAGGTTTGATACACCACATCTCATTGTATTATTTAATTATGATGTTATAGTGATGATAATATGTTGCATTTCATATATTTCAATAGAAAAATGGGATAAGATATTAAGTAAATAATAAATGCCAAAGGCTGTCAGAGTTGTTGATATGTAAGAGGCCTGACTCCTTGTCTAGTCTAGAGAACACCTCACAATTTCTAATTCCTTGGTACCTGACTCCCATACGTGGACACCCTATCTCAGTGCCTAGGGGCTGTAGGGGCCTGGATGGGGAACAACAGGCTTCAACTGAACCCTGGTAAGACGGAGTGGCTATGGATTGACGGCCCCTCGGCCTCCAGGAAGTTATCATCTTTAATTCTGGATGGGGTGGCACTACCCCGTTCAGACTCAGTCCGGAGCTTGGGGGTCCTCCTGGACTCATGACTCCTGCTCGAAGAGCAGGTGGCAGTCGTGGCCAGGAGGGCCTTTGCACAGCTTCGGCTTGTGCGCCAGTTGCGCCCCTTCCTGGATCGAGAGGCCGTCCGAATAGTCACTCATGCCCTTGTCATCTCTCATATAGATTATTGCAATGCGCTCTACATGGGGCTACCCTTGAAGAGTATCCGGAAGCTTCAGCTGGTCCAAAATGCAGCCGCTCGAGTGGTTATGGGTGCGAGAAGATCAGCACATGTAACACCACTGCTCCGCGAGCTGCATTGGGTACCAGTTTGCTTCCGGGTCCAATTCAAGGTGTTGGTTATCACCTTTAAAGCCCTACATGGCATGGGGCCAGGCTATCTGAGGGACCGTCTCATCCCAATTGCATCTACCCGCCCCACCCAGTCATGCAGGGAGGGCATGCTGCGGACCCCGTCAACAAAGGAATTCCATCTAGCGGGGTCCAGGAGGCGTGCCTTCTCTGCGATAGCGCCCGCCCTGTGGAACATCTTGCCCCCAGAGGTGAGGCAGACGTCCTCCCTCTTGGCCTTTAGGAAGTCCCTAAAAACCTGGTTCTGCCCCCTGGCGTGGGACAAAGGTAGAGATAGTTCCTCCTGGAGGTGGTTAGTTTAATAATGACCTCCTTTTAAGATCCTACCATCCTCTGGATTTTTATATTCTTATTTATTGTATTGTTTATTGTATTTTAATGATCATTGATTTTTAACTTTAATTTTAACATTTGTTGTAAACCGCCCAGAGTCTACCATGGTAGAGATGGGCGGTGATAAATTTGATTAATAAATAAATAAAATAAATAATTGTTTTGTAGTCCCAGACAAGTGTTCAGTAGTGCTCAATTTCATTTAGCTATGCATATATCTGTATTGTCACATCTTGTTCCTCTGATCATCTGGGGGTCCTCTTGGACTCACAGCTCCTGCTGGAAGAGAAGGTGGCAGCCATGGCTAAGAGGGCCTTTGCACATCTTTGGGTTGTGTACCAGTTCCGCCCATTCCTGGACTGGGAGGCTCTACTCACTGTCACTCATGCCCTCATGACCTCCCGATTGGACTATTGCAATGCGCTCTACATGGGGCTGCCCTTGAAGAGCATTCAGAAGCTTCAGCTGGTACAGAATGCAGCTGCCCAGGTTGTAAATAGTGTCGGCTATTCTGCACATGTAACACCACTGCTTCGGGAGCTGCATTGGTTGCCAGTGTGTTTCCGGGTGCAATTCAAGGTGCTGGTAGTCACCTTTAAAGCCTTTCATGGCTTGGAACCGGGTTACCTTAGGGACCGTCTTTTCCCAGTTGTTTCTACCTGTCCAATCTGGTCCTTGAAGACCTGGCTTTGTGCCCGGGCCTGGGCCCCAAGTGTGCGAAGGGCCCTGTTTCATGGTTGTGCTGACACCGATGGATTTTAATATCTCTTGGCTGTATTTATATTTAATTTTCTGTATTGTTTTAACTGTTTGACTGTTTTTTATTATTGTTAGCCGCCTTGAGTCACTGGTTTGAGATGGGCCACTATATAAATCAAATAGATAGACAGATAGATAGATAGATAGATAGATAGATAGATAGATAGATAGATGGATGGATGGATGGATGGATGGATGGATGGATGGATGGATGGATCGATCTCTTCTAGGGGTAATCCCAACAATCATCCAACTAGAATAAAAATGATATTAGAATTACATTCTAAATGAAAAGCTTTTTGCAAAGATAAATGTATTTCAAAGTTTTTATTTTCTTTCTCCTAACCCATCTAAGGGCTAGATATACCTTCTTTTGCGAAAATCTTAACATTTTTCACATATCTTTCCCAAGATGCACAATGTCCTAGAGGTACTGAAGGTGGAACAGAACATCTACAATATTGTGTTTCATGAAATCATTCGACAAGTCAGTGTGGATTGTGCAGAACGAGGAGAACTCCTGTCCAAGCTTAGGTATGGAAGTGGATAATCCAAAATCTTAAAATTATTCATAGCCAAATATGACAGCTTTATAACTATTTTGGTTACTACAGTAGGATTAATTTTTTAGTGTGTGAGATAGGGCATATTGTATGAAATGGATAAAGCCTACAGTAGTATCCTTTCTAGGATTCTAATGGGAAGGGATGTCATAACAGATAAACGAGTTCCATCGTATCCTATATACCTCTCTTGATTTTTTTAATAAGCTAGTTCTGACTAGTTTTATGTGCAAATGTTTCTTCTCAATTAGTAGTTTCCCAGTCTTTGTAGAAATAAATCTCCCTTTAAATGATAGGCAAATATGTTAAAGAAAAATAAGTATTTTCCCCTTTTTCTCTCTTACAGACAAAGATATGTTAAATTGCTAGAACGAATTCCCAGACAGATGAAGAATCTCTACAAAGAAATGATGGCACAGAGAGTAATGGACAAACACATTACAGATGAGTTATTCCATTTCAAGGAAGCTATAGGACAGCTGACAAGGTCTAGATCTTGATCAATATTTCTATTTAATGTTGTGAATAAAAACCGTGATTGTTGAAAGCCTCTGAATATATTGCTCTGTTCTACTACAGGGAACTAAAAACTATTCGAGAACATGACCACAGAACAACTTTTGAAGCTGAAAAAGCCTACGAGGAGCTAGCAAAAGCAGTAAAGGAGTCTGAGATGAATACAAAGTGAGTCTCTGATATGTTGAAGGAAATAATGTTAAGCATCATAGAATTTGAGACTGAGGAACAGGATTTCTGAGATGATGCTTCTGAGTGAAGAGTGGGATAATATAATTAGGAAAGCACTCAGAAATCTGTGTAAACTAGTTGTGCAAGAGTAAAAAAAATGACTTTATTTATTTATTTTATTTATATTTCAATTTATATACCGCTCCATCTCCCCACAGGGGAACTTTGACTTTGGAAGGTTATTAGCTGTTTCCACACTTCTTCAGTGGGCCCCTCTTGGTTTCAAGGCTCCACTTCCACTATAAACACTAAGGATTCTGAAGTTATCCAGTCAGTTCTTGGGAAAGGCTTAGACATGTTTGTTTTCTTTATATAATGCAATGAAGGTAAAAGATGCAGTTGGCCAATGGATCTCTTGTTGTTTCAGTCTTCAGACTTTTCCTGGTTCTGATTTGTTAAACGAAATACAAATCTTTCCTTGGATGTCCATTGACTAGATCAGTGCTTTCCAAACTGCCGCCGTTGGCAACACACCAATGGCGGGGGCGGGGGCGTGCGTGGCGGAGGCACGGGGGGGCGTGGTGGCATGCACGGCGGCAGCAGCGGCGGCCTCGTTTTCCGCTAAAACGCGGAAGCGCTGATGGCGCGCCGCTGCCGTCGCTGCTGCCACTGCCGTGCATACCGCCACTGCTTCGCGCACCCCTGCACCACCGTACACGCCCCCGCCGCTGCTTCCAGGTTGTTTCGCGACACACTAAACTGTGTGTTGCGACACACTAAAGTGTCGCGACACACAGTTTGGAAAGCTATGGACTAGATCAGAGCTTTCCAAACTGTGTGTCGGGACACCTTAGTGTGTCAGCTGCAGTGTCTGGGTGTGTCGCGGCTGCTGCTGCCTCCGAGCCCTGCCAGGATTCCGCGCAGGTCCTAGTGCCTGCCTTGAGCCTTGCTGCCTCCAAACCTGCCCTGCCAGGATTCCACGCAGGTCCTAGTGCCTGCCTTGTGCCTTGCTGCCTCCAAACCTGTCCTGCCAGGATTCCACGCAGGTCCTAGTGCCTGCCTTGTGCCTTGCTGCCTCCAAACCTGCTGTGATTCCATGCAGGTCCTAGTGCCTGCCTTGTGCCTTGCTGCCTCCAAACCTGCTGTGATTCCACGCAGGTCCTAGTGCCTGCCTTGTGCCCTGCTGTAAGAGTGTGTCGCTAAATGATGCATGTCTAAAAAGTGTGTCACCAACATGAAAAGTTTGGAAAGCTCTGGACTAGATGATATTTGGCTAAAACTCATATTGTGAATATAGTAAGTAATGATTTTGATTATATTCATAGTTTGTGTCTTTTACTTTATGATCTAATCAGGCTTTAAATCTGGTCTGTCATTCTTGCCATCTTTTATCTTTTTACTTATTTCCTTTTATTAGTTGTATTGTAACTTCTTTGTTTTGATTGGTGTGAGCCACCCAGAGTCATTAAGAGTGGTGCGGCATACAAGTTTAATAAATTATTATTAATTATTATTAGATTACAAAAATAATTGTTTTGAATAATCTGTAAATAATAGATGGTGTATTAATGAATTCTGGAGTCTCTTTTATATAATTTTCACATGTCCTTTAGTCTTTTAGATGAATATCGTGAGCTGTATGAATTACAGAGAGCAAGATTGGAGGCTCAGATTCACCAGTTAACCCTAGAAAAAGAACTGTGGAGCAGTGCTACATATGATATAGCCCTAAAGGTATCTGCTGAAAGAGATAGAGAGAGCGTGCTAGCATTTGATAATGTATAGTAAAGGTAAAGGTTCCCCCCGCACATTTGTGCAGTCATGTCTGACTCTAGGGGCCGGTGCTCATCTCCGTTTGTTAGCCGAAGAGCCAGTGTTGTCCGAAGACTCTTCCACGGTCATGTGGCTGGCATGACGCGCGCGGAACGCTGTTACCTACCCACCGAAGTGGTACCTATTCATCTACTTGCATTTGCATGCTTTCAAATTGCTAGGTTGGCAAGAGCTGGGGCGAGTGCGGGAGCTCATTCCGTCACGTGGGGCTAGGGATTTGAACCTCCAAACTTGCGATCTTCCGATGGACAAGCCTGGCGTCTTACCCGCTGAGCCACCACGCCCCCTTGTACATGTGTATTGTACAATGTACAATGTACAGTAATCCCCTTTTAATGTAATTCCGCCCAGAGTTCCCCGTTGGGGGAGATGGGCGGTGATATAAATTTAAATAATAATAAATAAATAAAATAATTCCCTTTTAGTACTTTTGCCTGCAAATTCTTGAAATCTGATTAGTAGTTTTGAGATAATTTCTCAAAAATTACCAGAAATTAAAAAAGAATAAATGAAATTTTTTGAGTGCATAAAATGGGTTATAAATGTGTATTTCATTTACCCTCAGAACATCTGGTGATGTAGATCACTAATTATTCCCACCTTACAATATGGGATAAAGAGTGACACATTACATTTCAGTATATACTTAAAGGTAACTATTTTTAGGTCTTTATAGCTGCAGATCTCGCTTTAATTATGTAAAATAGTTAAATAACCTATGTAAATGTAAAAATAAATTGCTATTATTTTAATCTATCAGCAAACCTTCCCTTAAGGTCTTAGCTATATATACACACACTACTGTAATCAATATTGCAAAGGAACTTTCAGAACTATTGTCTTCCACAAAGTATGTGCAGTTTTTGAGCATACAGTAATGCAAAATTATTTACTAATGTTAGCTGCAAAGATGGATGGAGGGAATCACATTTTCTTTGCAACAAACAGCCAGAGATTTTTTGGGAAAGTGAAGTTTTCATCTAGTTAGCCTTCTATTGTTGCTTGAAGTACAGTGTGTCCTGTGATTAAATTTCACAGGCAGCTATTTTTAGTGTTTATAACATTGTTGGTAATGTGTGATGCTCTCCATTCCCACCTTGAGTACAGCACGAACAAACATTTTGGGGGCGGACATGGGGTGGGAAGACCTAGAAAAAGATAATGTTATGCATCAAAAATGGTCTACCTGCAAAAATCTGTTACAGTCCTATAAATAACACAATAGATATTTTTTTACTTCTGGGGATTTTGAAAGAATGGCATAGGTAGGCAGCTGATTGTTTGATTGGCTGGTTGGTAAGGTATGTCCAATAGGTTTTTGTCCCACTCTAGAAAGCTATATCCACTCTTGTCTCTGATGCTTTCACATTAGAGCAGAGATTGATAAACTTTGCTGACTGCAGAACTCATGTGATGGCTCAAGCAGCAGAAACCTCAGAAGAGTTCAGTATTTTTCCTTTCTTTTCTTTGGAGGTTTAGTGGGCCTTGGGTTGCCCACTGTAGAAGTAATATTTTGTCATTTGAGTCTACAGCCAAACTACATATACTACAGTTACCCAAGATATTTTGTAACTTCTTCTCCTGTCCCTAATTTTTCTGTCTTCAGCATTTTGTTGTTTATTCGTTCAGTCGCTTCCGACTCTTCGTGACTTCATGGACCAGCCCACGCCAGAGCTTCCTGTCGGCCGTCACCATCCCCAGCTCCCCCATGGTTGAGTCCGTCACCTCCAGAATATCATCCATCCATCTTGCCCTTGGTCGGCCCCTCTTCCTTTTGCCTTCCACTTTCCCTAGCATCAGCTTCTTCTCCAGGGTATCCTGTCTTCAGCATAAGACATGATAAAACAAAAGGTTTGACTTGGGGACTGACCGAAATTAATCTGTAATTAATGAGAACAGGCAAAGAACATATACTGTAATTACTTTGGAATTGAGATTGAATAATATTATTGTGTAATTTGTGAGATGGGAAAGATGAATCAATCCCAAATAAAATATGTGGATTCAAAAGGCAGCTAGAATCATTACAGTGAAGCTAGATAAATGAGTCTGTTGTCCCAAGCACCAGTACCCAACTGGGAGTGAAGAATACTTCTTTGGGTGCATGTGTGTTGATTCTTTCCAAGGAAACGACAATTATAACAAAGTGAAACTTTACTGAAAAGTATCAGAGATGGAGTAGGTTCTGAAAATGAAGATGTATGAATGGGCTTGCTATCCATTCTGTTCTAATAAGTTCCTGTGCCTTTCCAAGTGGCATGAAAGACAACTGAGTAACCAGTGCAGATTGGAGGAATGCAGCAGATTTGTCTGAAGCCCTAATTCCAAGTCTGAGTGTATAATTCAGAACAGATTTTCATTTAGCCACATTAGGGCAGACGAGCCTGAACTTGCTCCATTATGAAACTGGGCCTTCATGAAACTTGGATCCCAATCTGTTTCTCTGGAGCTGTGGCACATTGCAAATAGCTTTAATGCAGTATCTGCAACAGAAAGAAGAAAAGTTTGTTATCTCTCATACAAAGTGTCATACTGGGGAGAGGAAAGAGGGGAAAGATTGTATTATTTGATTTACAGGTCAGCCTTCACATCTGAGATCAGAACACCATTCATGGAGAGATCTTGGAAGAAAGATACATTCTACTACTCTTGCCATTTCACCTCCAATCTTTCATGAGCAGTACTGTGATAAAGTTTTGTGACTTGTGTTAGCTAATTGATTAGTTCAATGATAGGTTTATTTTATAGAAAAGAGTTAATCTTATGTATTTCAGCCTGAAATCCTGACATAAACATGCAAAAACTGCAAAAACTGCAAAACCTAGTCTAGACAAAAACTGTACAAGTCCCAAAATGTGTTGAAATTACATTATTTGAATAAAATAATGTCTCACTGATAGGAAGTGTTTCATTGTGGTTACTGCAGCCAAAAGTAATACAATCAGCTACTGAATCTCAAGGTGCTCTTCCTGGCTGGCACCATTCCTAACAGCGATCTTGAGTCCTGCAGATAGTTGGGGGGGGGGGGGGGGGGACAGAAATAATTTTAAAATGGTGGCTTGCACCCATTGGTTACAGCAGATAGGATATTCCTGTGCAAGTTGGGAGAGTGCCATTGCAAAGAGAGTACATGCCATTTATAGTTTTTGTACTAAAAAATTTGCTGCCAAACTTTACTGAGTAGCACATTTTAAAACTGATTTGATTCAGTTAATCTACCTGATAATTGAGTAAGCACCATTGCTATTTCACTAAGTTGCGGTCTTCTACTTACTTGCTTGGAATGTCCCTTTTGAACTTCTGGTGAAAAAAACAAAACACTGTTGGGTGCATGTATATAATGTCATCATCTATACTTAATTTTTCCCCTTCCAATCTCTTTGAAAATCTTGTAATATGTATTTTCAGGTAGTTGAAAAGAACAAGCTCATCCTGGCTCGTAGAATGTATGACAGTGAAAAGACTTGGGCCAAAGTGATGAGGCACTTCATAATGCTATTGGCATCACAGGTACAGCTACTTGAGGATGTATTATGCATTAATAGGGGAAAGTGATGTAATTTACGATGAACCAAATATAATCAGGCTGAATAAATAAAGCCTTCCTGGTGATTAAGATCCTTTGTTCTACAGCTGCTCAGAGTCTCCTGGCTGGAGTAGCATACAAATCTGAGTAAATAAATAAAATTTAGTTTTTTTGACAGCTCCATATGTGGTTACACAAGATATTGCACAAACAATGGCACACAGATTATTGCAAATCATTACAGTGATTTGAATTTTTTTTTTGCATCAGATGGATTTTGTATCTGATTTTTTTTATCTATAAAGAAACCTTTCCTCTATTAAGAAAAGATATTTTCCAAACGTCGTTTGGACCTCACTCTTCACTTTTAGTGAAATCCATTTTGCCCTCTGATAGTCTGGAGTATTCCAATTTGTTTACTCCAAAATGCCATCTGATGATGTTAGGGGATAGTGGACTTATGGCACCAACTTAAGAGGTGATACTGTGCTTATGCTCTCCAATCCATATAGCTTATTGTACTAAAAGAAAATGGTACTGAATACTCAGCACCTTTCTGGAGTACAGTATTAGCTGGTGAAAATTCAAACATTAGAAAGGGGAAAGCAACTTGCACTTTTGTCTCCAATACCAAAAAATGAAATTTGATGAAATCACGTTTATATATTATTATCTGCACTGCAAGCCAATCGAGATCCATCTCTTCTGGCATAATATCAGAGTAGATAAATGGATCAAGTATTATTTAACGGTTGAACAATTAATAAATATAAGCAAGCATACTGTGCTACTGTGACTTGTATATGCCATGCATGCAGTATCTATAGACTAGAAAGTCTTCTTGCAGTTGCTGGGTAGCCCAATTAATATTGGTTCTTGACACACTCATTTTTATTCCTTTCTCTGGAATATGTCATCACTCATATATTGCATAGGTAGTTTATATAATAAAATGGCTTAATGATTTAATGATTGCTTTGATCTTTATGGCTTAACAATTTGATTTTCTCATGGGTTTCTTTCTCTTCTTTTCTTCCAACACACTTAGGATACTACTGATCTTTCTAGTTTACAGCATTTGACACAGGAATTCCGGGAGCTATTGAGGAAAGTTGATGTACAGGTGGAGCAAGTTGAAGAAACTACAAGAGAACGGACAAGGAGTATTCAGAATGGTTTGGCGGGTTGGCTCAATTACTTCCATAATAATGTTCTGTGAGTTTTGAGAAGTGTTCCTTCGTTTGTTTGTTTGTTTGTTTGTATGCTTGTATGCTTCTGAATCTTGCGACTCACAGAAGTTTTCAATAGCAAAACACTAAAAACAAAAATGTAACAAAATCCATAAACAAAGTAATAGCATAAATAATTAAAATAAATAACAAGAACCATCACAAATATCCAGTGGCATCAACCCAACATTGAGCAATGTTAACTTTCAAAAGCCCTATGCAACAATTCTGTTCTGACTACTGTATCAAAGGATGTGAGAGTTGATGCCAGACCAACTGGGAGAAGCTATTTCAAAAAGTGGGAGCCACCTCCCCCCCAAAAAAATACTCCCTCCAGGACCCCATGGATCTTATATCTTTTTTATAAGAATTTTATTAGGTTTGAAGCAAAGATAAAAACTACAAAAAAGGAAAAAACTACAAAAACTAAAAAGAGAAAACTAAAAATGTGTAGAAATACAAGAAGAAATTTTTTTAAACATTACATGAAGAGATGACTTCCAACTTTAAGCAGCAAGAATATACAACAATTTTCCATAATCAATCCCTTACTCTATCAGACCAAAATCACATTATTTCTATAAATCATTCCATTAGCACATTATAAAAATCACTAAATACAATTGCTCCTACCCCTTATATTAAAAGAAAAAGAAATATATAAACCTCCTAATCAACTTCCCCCCCACAAAACCTTCCTACCACTATTCTGTACATTTCTGTCCACTATAATAAAGAGCAAACTAAAGACATATAAGTTGTCTACTCTTATAATTAATAATACTGCAGTTATAACAATCTTAATCATATTAAACCTAAAACCAAGCATTTATTATTTATACCTTATTAATCTTAATTCAAATCATTAAAAAAGTATGTAGTCAAACAAGCCTTAAAAGCAATCCAGATAAACATTCTCAAATCTTTACCCCACTTCAAAATAGACCAAAGCATTCACATATCTCCACAATAAACACAAGGCATTTTTCACAGAAAGATCAAAGAGCCCAACTACTCCCTTAAAAACTCCGACTTCTTAGCAAAAAACCTCCCATAGAAAAAAACCTCTTCTTTCCCATAACTTTCCGTCAGAGAAACAATTCCATTTATAATTTGCAATTCAAACTGTCCATTTAATTCCTTCAGTTCCACAATCTGGTCATCGTCAGCAAAAGTCTCAATCTCGTTATCAGTAGAAAGATTTCTATCATTGTTGAGATCCTCAACTTCTTCCACAACATCCCTAGCCAGATGACACATTTTAGAGCTGATATTTTCTACAATGTCCCAAATATCTTGCAAAATAGCTTGACAGGAATTGGAAAAAATCTGTTTGAGGGACTGCTTAAACTCACAACAGAACTCTGAGAAAGTCTGCTTATGATCCTCCATGTTTCTGGCAGTAGATTATGGCGCCCCCTAGATACTTGACTAGCGAAAATAGGAGTTAATGAGTTAATGGAAAATTTCCAGAAGATGTTGATGCAAGAGAAAGTATGCTAACAGGCAGCTCCCAGGGAAAGTGGCAACAGAAAGCTGAAGATTCAAAATGGCAGATTCAACGTGTAGGCAAATATTAAATTCTTCAAATTCAGTACAAAAATAATAGCAGGGAGGCAATTATTTATTCTCAATCCTCCTAAGTATTTGAATGGGAAACAAGCCAAAACTTAAAAACATCTTTTAAAAATTAATCCCGGAAAATAATGATAAGCACCAAGAGAGATAGCTTCTTCTTGCCGTAGAAAACCTCTCTTAGGGTACATAATCTTATATATATATAAGAAAAGTATATTCTATTCTATTATAATATTCTATTCTGTTCTGTTCTGTTCTGTTCTATTCTATTCATACATTTCCAAGCTGTGCTGTAGCCTTAAAGAGACACTATGTTGAGCCACCCCATTTCTAAATCACCCTATCTATCTATCTATCTATCTATCTATCTATCTATCTATCTATCTATCTATCTATCTATCTATCTATCTATCTACAGCACGGCTTGGAAATGATGAAATCCTGGCCTCCCAGTGGCTCTTATCAAATTGTTGCAAACACTGTTTGCAATTCTCTGGCTACAAGTCGCTGTTCTGGAGGACAGATGGGATGATTCCAAGCGTTTTCTGGATGAGCATTCTGGACAGATTAGTTATACCTGGAAGAGACATTCCTGCATAAGCCAAGATGTATAGGACTTTAAAGTTAAAACCAACACTTTGAATTGTGCATGGAAATGTATTGGGAGCTAGGGTTCCCAAATAGGTGTCTTGTGGATATACAGCTCTCACCTGCTAGCACACAGGCAATCTGCATCAACTAAAGTTTCTAAGCAGTCTTAAAGGTAGCCCCACATGGAGCATATTGTAATATTCTATCCTAATGGTGCTAAAAGTATGAGTTATCATTGTTAGGACCTCCTGCTCCAAATATGAAAATGTCCCCTATTCATCAGATGTTTATGGATTAAATTAGAAATGTGTTAAGGGGTGAACGACGTATTGTGAGAGAGAGTAGGGTAGCCATGCTTACTTTGTGTTCTAGACATGTCTACTGTTTACATATAACCCTAAGGAATTTCCCATGGTTGAAGGCGTGATGAAAACAAATTTGCCATCCTTTATACTAGGAATGTTGTGATGACATGACACCTTGAACCATAAACTAGCCAAGTGAACTTTAGCCTAGCATTTTGTGTGAAACCAAGTCATGTATCATGCAAACCCAGAAAATTGGGATACAGGTAGTCCTCATTTAGCGACCACAATTGGGACCAGCAACTTGGTCATTAAGTGAAGTGGTCACTAACTGCTTATGAACTTACTTCAGCTTTCCTTTGCTTTACAGACCTGTGAAGGTCATAAATGCGAGGATTGGTCACAAAGTTACTTTTTCATCACCATTGTAACTGCGAATGGTCGCTAAATGAGGCAATCGCTAAATGAGGACTACCTGTAGTTAAATAAACCACGGAACAGTTAACTACTGGGAAGTGAATAATGCAAACACACTACAGACTGCATGACATGCTTAAAGGTTTAGAGACAATTCAGAGTGGTTTGTATTTTTTTGTTATACTTATCCAACTTTCTCTTCTTGCTTTTCCAGTGGAAGAGGAACTTACAGTTTTGTAAAGGGAGCTACTTTGTTGGAACAAATCCTTGTGGATCTCAAGATTTGGGAAAAGGTAAGGGTTTTCTGCTTCATTCACAGTGAGTACTGTAAATTAATGCTTACTCTTTAACATATATTTATAGGCGTCCCCTTAAGCAGGTTGTATACTTTGCAATGCTGCTTATAGACAGCCGGTCCAGACAGCAGGCTCCTCGTGTTCAGAATTAAGTACTGCAATCATACATTATTTATTTATCACATTTAAATGTTAGTCCTCCTTAGGTCAAAGTTACTTATGTAGGATTTTCAGTGATCTCCTAGTCTATCTCTGATCAGGACTATGTTTAACATTGTCAGGTTCTCTTGGTTGACTCACACAAGTCAAGAAGAACGAAACTAGATGGGATGTGGGAAGCTCAATAATTTGTGTGAAAAGAATCTTGGAATTCTAGTTGATAGCAAGCTGTCTATGAGGCAGTAATTTTATTTATTTTTTATTTATTTTATTTATTTTATATGCCGCCTTTATTATTTTTATAAATAACTCAAGGTGGCAAACATACCAAATACTCCCTCCTCCTATTTTCCCCACAACAACAACCCTGTGAGGTGAGTTGGGCTGAGAGCGAGTGACTGGCCCAAGGTCACCCAGCTGGCTTTCATGCCTCAGGCGGGACTAGAACTCACAGACTCCTGGTTTCTAGCCTGGTGCCTTAACCACTAGACCAAACTGGCTAATGTGACATAGATAATAGATAATGTGACTGGATAATGTGACATAGCTACAAAAAGAGCAATTATACATTAGATGTATAGTTTCCAAATCACAGGGAGTAATGTTCTGCTCCATTTTGCACTGTTTAAACCCTACCTTCAGTATTGTGTCCATTTCTGGGCATTATACTTCAAGAAGAATTAAACTAGAAAGGATTTAGAGAAAGGCAAGAAAGATAATCAGGGGACTGGAAATTTTGGAATTGGATAAGTTTAGTTTTGAAAAGAGATTAGGAAGAATGGATATGATAGCAAATACCCAAAAGGGTGTCACACAGAAGAAGGCAATGCCATGACTTGCTCTGTGTTGTCACAAAGAGCAGATTGGTTTTAAGTTTAAAAAGGCAGATTCTTGTTGACGCTTAGGAAAACATCTTAACAGTAACAGCAGTATGATAGGAGAATCCATTACTGAAGAAGTTGGTGAACTCCCCTTTACTGGATATATTCAAGAAAAGTATCTGCTAGGAGGCTTTAAATTGGATTCCTGTGCTGAGAGGATAATTGGTTCATTGACATATATGGTCCCTTCCAAGCCGATGATTCTATGACTTGTGAAATGTCTCCTGTTTTCTTTCTTGCTTCATTGCAGCCAAGGGATCCTGAATTTAAGAGAAAAGACTGTGAGTCAACAAAGGGGAAGAAAATGGCCTATTTGAAATTTTTCCTCAAACTTTTTTTCTTCAAATAATAGTTCAATTGGTTCCCCTCAGTTTCTTTCCTAATTGTGTGACCAGATGCATGCACATTTTACTCCCTCATTTGTTTTACTGGACAAATGAGTTATGTGTAACAGGTTAAGCATCTACCTGCTGCTTCAAGCAGATTTGGAACAACTAGAACAGGGCTTTCCAAACTTTTCATGTTGGTGACACACTTTTTAGACATGCATCATTTCGCGACACACTCTTACAGCAGGGCACAAGGCAGGCACTACGACCTGCGCGGAAACCTGGCAGGGCAGGTTTGGAGGCAGCACGGCACAAGGCAGGTACTAGGACCTGCGCGGAATCCTGGCAGGGCTCGGAGGCAGCAGCAGCCGCGACACACCCAGACACTGCAGCCGACACACTAACGTGTCCCGACACACAGTTTGGAAAGCTCTGAACTAGAAGCTATAAGATCTAGTTACTGTTTTTAAAGATCAGCATGCCCTTCAAATGTCTACTGATAAATGATAACCTTACTGCACTTTACATACAACCAAGAGCCAGGCTAAAAATCAAACATTTAGGAAGTAAAATATAAGGAATAAAACCAAGTTCAGGTAAAGGTAAAGGTTTCCCCTGCACAGTCGTGTCCGACTCTAGGGGCCGGTGCTCATCTCCATTTGTTAGCCGAAGAGCCAGCGTTGTCCGAAGACGCTTCCACGGTTATGTGGCTGGCATGACGCGCGCGGAACATTGTTAAGCTCAAGTAAAACTATGCAAATTTGTGTATATATACACAGAGAATAGGACAATAAAAGGATTTGACCAGTTAGCCACAACTAAATGTCTTGTGCATTGTCACAGCTGTGACCAAAAATGTAATGACAAGAACCATCCTATCTGCATTATTGTTATTGTTTTATTGCTGTCAAGTACCAGTCAAATTTATATATATACAGTATATTATTAAAAATTTTAAAGAGAAGATAAAAACTAACAAAAACTAATATAGAATAAAGAAGGAAAAAAAGGGAAAAGAAAGAAAAAAAGACAAAGACAAAGGTGCAGGAAAAAAAGATAAAAAGAAATAGAAAGAAGAAGCTTCCAATTTTCTTTGTAGCAAATACAAGTAAGGTTACAAAGGAAATGGTTACAAAAAGAAAAGCTCACTTTTTTTCTATTATCCAATTTTTTCCCCCTAATCATCAAAACCACAAATCATAAGTGCATATTTTTCTGTCATGTAAAAAGTCTATAAGGGGTTTCCAGTCAACCATAAATGTAGATATTATCTTTTCTCTAATCAAGGAAATCAGTTTAGCCATCTCTGCAAGTTCCATCAACTTCACCAACCATTCCTCCATAATGGGTAGTGTCGAACCCACTTTTGAGCATATAATGATCTTGCTGCAGTTGTCATATATATAAAAAAAGTTCCATGACTTTTTTCTAGCTGCCTGTCCATTAGTCCCAAAATAAAAGCCTCTGGTTTCAATTGTACTTTAGTCTTTATCTATTATTTCTGCCTTACTCTCTAAAATTCTCTAAAATTTCTACTTTATCATTACCTCTCCAGATACTTGCTTTATAGAACTTTCCATCTTTTTAACATCTACTTTCATCTCCTCTCTCAACTTTTCAAATCTTTCATCCATCCTTTTTGCAAAAGCTTCCAATTTATTTCCCATTTGTTCAAATAATTTCTGAAGCAAATCTGAGAAAAGATCATTTTTTTTCTTTTTTTCTACTAGAGAAGGTGTTAAGTTACTGTCATGATGGAGGTTGAATCTGAGGTAGAGGAGGAGCCGACCGTTGTCGAGGAGGGAAACGGGAAAAGGCGTGAGATTTGAACAAGTGGTTGGGCTAGATTCAAACTTTGGGTGGCAAAATCTTAGGGCGCTGGTTGGTGGAAACCAGGAGGAGGACGCACTGCCACCTATCAGCGCATGAGAGAGAAGGGCTGAGAGGTGCGCCGAACAACGAGAGATGCGATTGGGCCAGACCCGAAAACAGCGGGAAAATTGAGCAGGTAAAAGGCGCCAATTACCAGAGCAGCTTGCCGGAGACAACCGTTTGTTCAGCCCTGCGCAGACAACCTGCCCCACCGAGGTGATCTGTGATCTCTTGCCTCGTGTTACCGCCAAGTCAGATCCCACTCCTGAGCCTCGCATTGTCACCGCGCCAGAATCCGCCTTTGCGCCTCACCTGGAAAACGAATCAAGCCCTGTTCCAGAGCCTCGTCTTGCTGAGATGCCGGATCCCGCTTCTGAGCTCCGCGTCGCTGACGCCGCTGAACCTGCTCCTGAGCTCCAAGCTGCTGACGCTGCCGTGCCAATCTCCGTGCCCCAGCCTTGCCGCCGCGTTGGATCCTGCTCCTGAGCCTCGTGCCGCTGCCGCGCCGACCTCCGTGCACCAGCCTTGCCTTGCAAATGTGCCGGTTCGTGTGCTCAAGCCTTGTGTCGCTGCTGCACCAACCCTTGCCTCCGAGCCTCACCTTGTTACTGCGTTGGAACCGCGTTGCTGCCTTACCTCGCTGCTGCGCGGGATTGCGCTCACGCCTTACCACATGGCTACCTTGCGAAGGACCTTGTCGGGTATTTCCGAGAAATGGACCCATTCTTAATCGCTAAGGACTTGTTTTAGTAACTAATAAAGTATTGCTAACATTGCTCCTTGTGTCGTGCCTCAGTTGGAACAGGACAGTTACTGAAATTGTTTATACTTGTCTGGAGGGAGGGGGGGTCATCTTTTATATATCCCCTATTTCCTTTTTTTCTTTTTTCTATCTCTTTGCACGTCTCTTTTTCTTTACCCTTTATATTTTCTTTAGTTTGTATTAGTCTTTGTATTTGTAAACTTTCTGAAGCAAATCTGGTGTAACTGTTTTTTCTGCAGGTTGCTCTAGTGATCCCCTCCTGCCCTCTCTTATCATTTTTCTAGTAGTTGCCATTATATATTGTAATCCAAAAGTGAAACTATCTCGAGCAAGCAAAAGGAAAAGGCAAGCCTTCCCTCCCCCCCCCTTTTTATCTTTCTGTGGCTCTAACACTTTCATTCTAATAGCTCTCTGTAACTTCAAGCCACATCACATACCACATCACCATGGCAACAAAACATCACAGTCCAGTTCATTACCTTATCTTTTGTTATGTAGAGTCTGCCAATTTAACAATAAACAGAAAGCATTCCCACAAAGATCTGGTCTCTTTAACTGGCTTAGTGCAAATTTATATCAAAGCTGTTTCGCCAAAAGTAAAAATAATAAAAATAGAAAATAGAAAAATTACTGTCCCCTTTATCCATTTTCAAACTTTCTTAAATCTTCTCTTTTTGCAAAAAAAATCTTAAATCTTTAAATCCTTAAAGCGGAGCTTTCCAAACTCTGTTGTGACACGTTAGTGTGTTGGCTGCAGGGTCTGGGTGTGTTGTGGCTGCTGCTGCCTCCGAGCCCTGCCAGGATTCCATGCAGGTCCTAGTGCCTGCCTTGTGCCTTGCTGCCTCCAAACCTGCCCTGCCAGGATTCCGTGCAGGTCCTAGTGCCTGCCTTGTGCCTTGCTGCCTCCAAACCTGCTGTGATTCCGTGCAGGTCCTAGTGCCTGCCTTGTGCCCTGCTGTAAGAGTGTGTCGCGAAATGATGCATGTCTAAAAAGTGTGTCACCAACATGAAAAGTTTGGAAAGCTCTGCCTTAAAGTCAGTCTCTCTCTCTCTCTCTCTCTCTCTCTCTCTCTCTCTCTCTCTCTCTCTCTCTTGTAATCCCAAAAGACGGTTTAACTTACCAAAAGGAATGTTATCTTTGCAGCAAAGGAAATCTCTCTACATCTGTAGATTAATTATGTCTAAAAGTGGTTAAGAAATTAGGATGGCAAGGCTTAATGTCCATATATACCACACATACATACATACATACATACACCGTCTGATCCCCATGTTATCGACCCGCCCCTCTCGGTCATTCAGAGAGGGCCTGCTACGAACCCCATCAATTAGAGAATGCCATCTGATGGGGTCAAGGAGGCGGGCCTTCTCTGTGGTAGCGCCCACTCTATGGAACACCTTGCCCCCAGAGTTAAGACAGATCTCCTCCCTCCCGACCTTTAGGAAAGAGCTGAAGACCTGGTTCTGCCACCTGGCGTGGGAAGGAGGAAGAGATAGTTCCTCATGGGGGTGGTTAATCCCCTAATTTTATAATTGTCCTTCTTTTAATTTATTCCATGACCATCTGGATTTTAGAATATGTATTTTTTGTATAACTGTGATTTTAGATATTTTAGATTTTATTTTAACTTGTTTATTGTGAACCGCCCAGAGTTCCCCATGGGGGGAGATGGGCGGTCAGACAAATCAAATCAAATCAAATCAAATCAAATCAAATCAAATCAAATCAAATCAATAAAGTCTGCACTGCAGTCGTGAGCATGGAATCTCAGGACTCCCAGCTGCTCAACCCCTGAGCTGACTGCAAAAACGTCTGTTTCTGCAATTTACCCATGGGAACAGCCGTCCAGAGTACAAGTTGGTTATCTCACAATCTCCCTTTGATCCAGGGAGATTACGCTAGCTAGAATCCGCCTTCCAGCCGGTGTTCTCAACCACAGTGTCTCTCCGCTCCTTCCGGAGACATCAGCCCGCTACAATTCCTTACCAGAAACTCCCAGTCAAATGTTTTTGAGGGTACTTGATTAATAAAGAAGCAATGATTTTGGGTCTCACATCCCTTAATAATCAGGGATAAAAAAGGCAGGGATGAAAGATTCAACAGCATCTTCTCCACATGGGTGAAAACTATTAACACAGGGAATGCCTTTAACTGTTTTCTAGAAGCTCAGTGGAAGGGAATTGAATCCATCCCTATAGAATGTAAATGCAGTTTGGGAATAGTTGACACTATTAATAAGTTAATAGTTATACTTAGCATATTGTGATCTGAGGATAAAGGAAAAATCGAGAGAAGGAAAAGAACTTGTTGCATTTACTAAGGGCTCGGGTATCAATATGTGCAGGGTGAAGTTTCATAGTTTTCACCTGGCTCCAATTCTGACTAGACAAAATACTCATAGAATGTCCCATAAGTAACGCATTTCCAATAGAAATACATTGCTAGAAGCTAACAAAACTATCCATTCAAACATCCCATTGCTTTCAGAAATTCTTGTGCCGCTGGCTAATGTAGAATTTGCAGGATGGATACCGAAGTAGGAGGACACTAAAGGAGGCACCAGGAGTGAAATAAACAGAATCGTGTTTATTAAAATTGTCCCCATTAATTACTTACAGCACCAGGGGTCCTTCCCCAATCAGCCGCAGCGAGCTTGAGCAGTGAGGACAGTCTCTGGGATTCGACTCAGAAAGGGGCTACTGTACTTTTGTTGGTCAAGTTTTATAGCCCTTCAACCTCTCTCTCCCCTTCCACCCCTGGAGTTGCTTAGTTTTAGGCATCAGCAAGGGAAGGTTACATACTAATGAGGATTAAGTGTCTAGCAGGTATTGGGTGCCTCCTACAACAAAATTAGGTAATTAGATAATTGGGGTTAGAGCAGAAAGTTTGTTATCTCACAACGTGCAAGAGTAAATAGGAAGAGCTAGCTTGTCTAAGTGGTCTCTCTTCCAGTTTTTTTTTTTTATTAAATTTTATTAAGTTTTACAATACATAATAAAAGTTAAAGTAGAAAAAAGAAATAGAAACAGAAATACAAAATAAGAAAAAGATAAAGAAAAAGTGAAGTCAAGAAATAATAAGCAAAGAAAATATAGAAAATAGATGTCCTCCGATCTATCTTTGAACTTAAAGTACAACAATTGATTTTAAATGTTAGTCCTTCATACAGTATACAGGAACTTTTCTTTGTCATATGCCTTTTGATTTCTTTAATCCAATCTTCTAACCTTCATCTTACTGTCTCCCAATAATCCATCTTTGGCTTCCACTCCTTGAAGTAGTAGTTAAATGTTGAATGTTCATTACTACATATTTATATCTTCAATAAAGACCAATTAGTATAACAAATAAAAGCCTTATTTACTTCTAATAAACTACAATATATTCTATTCATATTATGACTCATAACCTAACATGTTATGTAACTTAATACATAATTTTGCAATTCTTATAGTGTTCATACATATATATTTCTATAATTTAATTCTAATATATATATATATCTCCATAAAAAAGGAATTCTTGAATCTCAATTATCCATCTGTAATTTCCATTCCTTGTAGTAGTGTCCATTTAAACTAAGTGCATAATCTATCATATCACTTAACCTAATAGCTAATATATCAATTCTTATAATATTCATACAATACATATTGATATATATCATCCTGTAGTAACCATCATTCTAATTCCATCATATCATTATCTTCTCATAAATATATCTCTAAGGAAAACAATATTCTATAATATCAACTTGTGTTTGTATTTAGCATCTTACATTTAGAATATCACTTTTTATATATCCATACAATTTCTCATAACAATTCAAGTCCATATTTTCATTAACCTTTATATCCATACAGTTTCTCATATCTTCTGTTTAGGTTATGCCAAAATCACAATACACTGTGGCAGATTCGCAATATACAGCCTGCTCTTTTCTATATCTCATATAGAATATCAGAGCAACCTTCTCTCCCTTTCCACATATTTCACAACATCCATCCAACTGTGCACCCATATTTTCACTCTGTCTCCACTGCCACAACATATCTATACCAAGATTGTAGTGTAAAGCCTTCAGAATGTTCTTCTGAACTAATATACTCAAAATTTCCTCCTTCTGTTTCTCCTCCACTTGAAAAACATTTTTCCTTTCTGTCTCCGTTTCTGTTCTCTGTTCTTTCTCTCTGTTTTGCAGAGTTACGAACAGTAATTCCAACGACCTTTGAATATTTGAAAGAGCCTCAGTAATCTCTCTTCTGAACTCCTCAGGTACAAGTTGGAAAGCCATCTTTCCTGTGTCCTTCAAATTAAAACAACAACCCTTCTAGTAAAAACAATAGTCATGTAATCTGTCCATGGAATACTACCAGCAGAATCTATTAAGCAGAACGTCGTTGTTGTTGTTGTTGTTGTTTTTTTTTAAAGTCAAAAGAAAAAAGAAAGTTCCAATAATCCAAAATACAGGAGAGAATAATATTTTAAACAGTTTATAGAAGGAGAAATAAAAAATATATTCCAAATGAAACAAAATCCAACCAGGGAGGATGTAGAAAAAGAAGACAAGGAAAAAAAACACGTTACCCTGTGTTTTTATTCTTCAAACTGCGAGCTTTCGTTCTTCAAGCTGCAAGCTGCTTAATCCAAACAAAGAGTTTCTCAAAAAATGAATAGTCATTTAGTTTATCAAGCGAAGAATTACAAACAGAGTCTCTTAAGTCCCTCTAATACAAAAGAGAAGTAAAAAAAAAATGCAGACGTTTCATTATGTTGCAAATATAGAGTCCATCAAACTTCCACCAGAATCAGTTATAGCAAAGAAAGCACAAAGTTAGCCAACATTTTCAACAAAGTCCAAAAGATAGATCTTAGATTTCAAAAATATTTTAATCTAAAAAAAACATTCCTAAAGTGATCTAAAAGCGGCTGGACGCTCTTGTGTCTCTTCAAAGAGACTTGTTTCCCCTGCGAGAGCCTGATATATCTCGGCCATTGCCTTGCACTTACCCTGTTCTTTCCGCGGTGGAAAACTACAGAAAAAACAAGGGTAGGCAATCCCAATGGCCCCACGAGTAATCTTCTGGTCTCCCCCTCTCCAGGGGAAAAAAAACTTCAGTGGTCCACAACTTCTGCAATCCACTGCAAGCAAGGGAAATTCAGTCAGTTCTCAGCTTCTCTGAGAAACCTGACTGGTCGAGCTGGCAGCCAAGCCTGGAGTCGTCTCTCTTCCAGTTATTAATTAAAAAATGCAGGTCAATCACAGGACAACCATAGAGCTAAAAGTCTACCATATTATAGCTAATATTTGCTCCTAAGATTATCAGCTCTTAGGGAAGGAGAAAGCTGCAGTGTCTTTTTTGTGGGAAATATTTCAGGGAAGAAACACATTTATTGCTCTTTCTTTCAGTTGTTAAATGATGAATTGGCACAGTATGGGGGAGATGTGCTTCTGCTGAGACAAGAGCCCCTCAAGATAGCTACCAAACTGCAGAAGCAGTGGGTTGATCTGGGAGTTGCTCTGCATGGCCGTCACAAAGATCTCCATGGCAAGATGCCTCCTGAGTTGAAAATGCTGGAAGAAATCAATAAAGACTGCAACCATCTCAGTGAACAGTACCGTACAAGAATCAATGGGGAAAATGGTAAGAAATGGTCAATATTTTTTAAAAGACTTTCTTGGAGATCAATATGTTGCACAGATGAAGATTTATTTAAACAAAATCTAAATACAAATTTACAACACAACTGACAGGTAAAACCATTTGAATAATTCATACAATGCCCAAATAATTCATAGAATGCCCAAAGCCCAGAGCCAGTTTGATCTAGTGGTTAAGGTGCTGGCCTAGAAACCAGGAGACTGTGAGTTCTAGTCCCACCTTAGGCATGAAAGCCAGCTGGGTGACCTTGGGCCAGTCACTCACTCTCAGCCCAACACACCTCACAGGGTTGTTGTGGGGAAAATAGGAGGAGGAAGGAGTAATTGATATGTTCACCGCCTTGAGTTATTTATAAATATTCAAAAATAATAAAGGCGGGATAGAAAATAAATACATAATTAAATAAATAAAGTCTTAGACCATTGTCTAGTTTTAGTTGAGTGCTTTGTGTGACCCAGCCGTTGTGATGTGTAAACCATAGTTTATGGATTGGTGTAATGTGCAGAACTGTGTAGTGATATATTTCATGAGTTATGCTTATTGAAGAATGACTTAGCATTAGGTTCAGGTAATGCCAGAAATCTGAAGTGACTAATATATCTCTCCCGATCCCTAGCTGCCAAAAGCCATGTGAATAAAAAACATTTGTGGCAATGGATGTTGGCAGCAGGTCTTTATGGAAGACAAGGGTTTGAGTGTTAGCTCACATCCATTGCTTGTTTGAAAAAGTACCCTCCAAGAAAAGCTAATTATTGACAATAGTGTGCCTTTTCGTGCCTTTTTTTTTGTCATTGGCTTGATGCAGCCGAAAGAGCATAACTAACTATAAAACTGAAGTTTATAAAATATATGAATCTGGCTGCTATGAGACACAAAATACTATATTTAACCCAGGCTTATTTTTTATTTGCTAATTGCCTTTGTCCCACTCCATTTCTTGTTTTATATTTTTTGTTTCCTCCAGGATCTGCCAAAATTGTAATAACCTTAGTAAACAGTTTGGAAGAGTGGACATTCAAGTTGTTAGCCAGCAAGCAGAAGACGGGATTGTATGAAGCTGACTGGACGAAATTTTTCCTATCTGTTTCTGATTGGCTGGTCCAGTTGGATGATCTGCAGAAAGCCACTGGTACCTGTGAGACTCCACAGGAACGAAAGCTTAGGTCATTTGTCCCTTCCCAGTAAGCTACAATCATTTTCAGGGTTGTTTGTTTTTCTTCTCCTAGAGCACTCTTGTAACTGGATGAATGTATTAATTTGATGAGTAACCTCATGCTTGCATTATTGCAATGTATTCTTTGTCAGGCAGCCCTTGGAAATGTTCCAGAAACTGCAGCTGAAGTGCAATGGCAATATAAGTGATAAGCAGTGAGTGCTGTTTCTAGGGCCACATCACCCCTTTGCTGAAATAGCAGCTCTGATTACTAGTTTCTTTCTGGGCCCAGGTCAAGGTGGCCACTATGGTGTGTAATGTCTTTCATGACTCAGCCTCAGATTACTTGCCAGCTGCTGCTCCTATAGATTCGGCGCACACACACCCATAGCTCTTAAATGGGACACCTTTTGCAAGTCTATCCACAGATAGTTTAACTTCCAACAGATCATTCTGTTTTTTCTACAGTGGGACTGTACTATGGAACAACTTGCTACCAGAGCTGAGGCGCTCTATCCTTTCTTCTTACAGTTTGGAATGGGATAAAACATGCTTTTTTATTCGTTTTTAAGATGCTTCAGTGAATCTAATTAAATTGAATTTTAAATTGAAATTTAGAAGTTTGTGAGGTTAGCAGTATATGTTTATATATATGTAATTAAGTTCAAATTATGGAGATTCTCCTTTATAGTCAGTTGAAAATGCCGTATGGGTATCAAGACATTCAAATAAATGCAAAGAAATAAATTTAAACGGAATGTTTAATCCAGCGAGGGCTGCAAAAAAAAAAGCAATATTGTCCCACCCACCAATGTACTGTTGTCCTCCTTGAATATAAACAAGTATAGTGGGTTTTGCAGAGCTGTCTCATTATACAGATTTAGTGACCACAACTGGGACCAGCAACTTGGTCGTTAAGCAAAGCGGTCACCAAGTGAAACTGCGACTGTGCTTATGATCTTACTTCAGCTTTCCTTTGCTTTACAGACCTGTGAAGGTCATAAATGCAAGGATTGGTCGTAAAGTTACTTTTTCATCACTGTTGTAACTGCGAACAGTTGATAAATGAGGCAGTTGCTAAATGAGGACTACCTGTACTTCTAGTCCAATAGACCATTTATTACTGATCACAATGCAATTTAGGTGAAATAATTGTTTGTCTGTATCCAAGTTGTCTAATATGCACATACGAGAATGAGAAGGTAGAATATATTACAACGCTTCAGGTTACTGGAAGGTAGCTACTTTTTAAAAAATGTTGCCCCTTGTTAACTCTATTTTGCAAATAGCCAAGAGTCAAGACATTTTGCTACTCAAAGGACAAGATGTTTCCTTTCTCCATCTCAGGGTAGGGCTATGAGATCTTCTAAATAATCAATAATAAAATATAACATGGCCAAAGTAGAACATCTCTACTTGATGAATTAGTTTTTTGATTACCAGAGTGTTCATTTTTAAGCGGAGGATCATTCAGATATAATACTGTCCCCTTGAAGTCTGAAGTGGTGTAGACACTGTTCAAATGTCTCAGTTTTCCATTATCCCATTCCCTCCTTTTTCTACTTCATATGTAACTTGAGAGAGTGATCAGATGAGACCCATTATAAGAAGAGGATTCTACTAATCCCTCAGTTACTGTTTATAGCGGGGTGGGCAATGTCAGGCCCACGGGGCTCCCGCCCGCAAACCCCGCCCCTTCCATGCGATTGGCTCCCGCCTGCAAACCCCACCCCTCAGTGCTTGTGATTGGCTCCCGCCCACAAATTCTGGCCCCCAGTCCGTGGAAATCCCAGAAACCCCGCCCCCCGGTAAATATCCAGATGGCCCTTGGCAGAAAAAAGGTTCCCCACCCCTGGTCTATAGTGAGAAGAAAGGGAGTCAAGGTGTTTTTTTCCCCCTGAATTTCAGCTGTTCTGGGAGAAAGTAGTTGAGTGGTATAAGGAGGGATTGCTGGAAACAAGATAAGAATAATTTATATCCTGATAATATGCATATTAGCAGTGACAATTGGAAGACTATTTGTGAAGTCAGCAGTTGTCATTGGAAAGAAAATAATTGCTCTTCAATTTTATCATAAAGAAACAATCCAAATAAATTTATATAGATAGCAAGGAAAATATTGTTGTCAAGCACCCTCTCCTTTCCATCCTTCTGCTCTCAAAGTTGGATTTTACGTATACTTGTTCCTTAGAGGTTATAACTTCAGGTTAAAGCCTGTGTGGTATTTGCTGTTTGGCACAGAATTGGGTGGTGTTTTTTTTCAGCCCCTTTTGAATATTATTTTTGAAGGTAGGAATCTTTGGACTAAAAAGTGAGAGTTGACCTGATGTCTTAATTTGGTATCTCACTTGCTTCTGTTAAGGGTGATGCCTGAGGATGTGTTCAAGAAGATTCAGAATTGGCTCCTGACAACCACTAATGGTTCTGAAAGAGAAAATATTCAGCTTTCTCGGGAGGTATGAATGTTTGTCAGGTGAAATACTAAGCATTGCCTATTCTTGGAGGGCCCACCCCTATATTTCTGCATGAATCACTTACAGACTGTGAATATGTATTAGGATTGGAAGACTAATCTAGGTAAAGAGGCAACAAGTAGTCTCTTTTGAGAACTGGCAGTTCTGCTATGTCTTTATATTGGGAGAAAAATACTGCTAAAGAGCCATGAGGTATTATCTATACTCACTGGAAAATAATTGCCCAGGCTTGAATAGTCAATGATAGGAAGAGTGTACAGTCACACATGTGATATATGAGAGTCATGAATCAATATTTCTCATACTCTTATGTGTTATGGCTAGAATTCAGGACTGTTTCAAATAGAATATTTTTCCTACGTGAGTGTAATATTCGTTTATTTTTATTTTAAAATAAAATTGTAGGGCAGACAGCAGGGTTTTCATGGTAGAGTACAAGGCAACCCGGGGTACAAACCAACACAAATGACATGTGGCAGAACCAATAAACGAAAACATGACTGAAATCTAGTCCAAAATTCAAGTTCAAAGGGTTTATTATCAATAGCATGTTCAGGGATTTGAGAAGCAAAGAATGTCAAGAATCTGGCGGTGGCCAAATAATCTAGCTAGTCACAGCTATCATGGCTACAAGCATTGAAAGTCTGGCTATCACAGTTTTTTGAGGCATTCTGGCTGGGGCTTATGCACTGGAAGTTGTTTGCCTTTATCAATACAGCCGTTGCAATTACAGGTGATTGCAGAAACAAGGCTGCTCTGGAATAATGACCTACCCTTACGTAAATCACTACTCCCATGTTCTTCTTCCAATTAATCTGCTGCTACTCTTTGCTCTTTGGCTCTCAAGATGTTGGCAACAAAGCTCTCACAGACTTAAAGAGTTAGGGTTCTGTCACTGTGCAAGGAAAAAATTCAGGAAAGCAACCAGGGATGGTTGAAGTCAATTCTATAGCAATCTGCAAGCTGGGCCCTGGCTCCTAGATGTCAGGGTTGTAGGACTTTTTTTTCCCCAGCTCCTGGATTTAACCTTCTTAGAAAAGGATCTATACAAACAGGCCATGATATGAAGGCAGAATCAAAACAAACAGCAGCAAGAGCAGGATGCCATGTTCCAACATAGTGCGTCATTTCAGAATGGAACAATTAAACTGTCTTTATTAAAAGCTTGCCACCACCCCATTTTAAGCTCCCCATTTTGGCTCAAAGCTTTAAAAAAATCAATTTTTCCCTGGAACAGGTTATTTGCTTTTCCTTCTGCCATTCCCATGGATTAAGCTCTACAATTGAGTTGTGACCAAATGTGAAAGTAGATAGACCACTGGGATGCCAAAAACACATTTGGTATAGTGACAGGGAAAATGAGAGGGTAAGAAAAGATGGAGGACAATCCTATGTAGTTAAAGTAAAAACCAATATACAATCAGAATTTAAAAGTGGGTTTTGTTGCAGGTTAAGGATAAAAATAGGCCTTTAATCTGGAAAAGTGAAATTCATGGCCTTAAGGCAAGAGGTCCCTGTTTTTTCTTACAATGCCCAGAATGATAAGAAAAGGGAATGAGTGTTTACAGAAATTTAGACCATGGATTACACTTCTGCACAGCAGAACTGAAGTGCTGTTTTTCAGTGTGGGACCCAGCCCCAAAATATGCTGGCTTAAGAAGTGCTGCTGACCACACTTAAGACCCCTATTCTTAATAGGGTTGTCAGTAGAGCAGAATAGGGGATCTGTCTGCCCTGAAAGCCTGGGGAGGAACACTTTGGTGCCAGTTAGTGGCAGCAGAGATGCGCTGGGATCAGAGAACTGGCACTCAGGGAGCCATTCTCCCCGCCCCCCACTTCTCTCCCCACTGCTTCTCCTAACACACATGGCAAGAGAAACCAGGGGGAGAGAAGAGCCCCCCCCCCCCCGTGCTTCTCTTGACATGAGTCGCTGTCAAAGTGGGGAGAGAGAGAGGGGAAGCAGGTCTCTCCACCCTTTCCTGCAGGAGTGCAAAGCTGCCTTCCTGGGACACAGGTTGCATGTGGAGGAAATGGCAAAGGGTACCTTCCATAGTGGAAGCAGGAAAAAAGACTTATTTCCAAAAATACTTATTTCCCCCTTTCTCTCCTCTTACTGCTCCATCCCCCTGGGGAGAAGAATATCTTTTCGGTGCTGAGGTTACTGACCCTTGTTTCCTTCCCTCCTTCTCTTCCCATTTTTCTTGCCTATGTGGTGGTAAGCTGGAGAGATGACTGACTCTCCAAGGAGACTAGCACTGAAACTCAGTGATCAAGGCACAAGTGCTGGGTGGGCATGCAGTACGTCCTGGCCTGCTCTGAAACTTGCTTCAGAGCACTTTGTGGTGGATTGAATGCTTAGCACAGCTTGTGCGGGCAGAAGTGTGAAGGCTTCTGAACTGGAACACGGGAAGACAGGCAAAGGCTGCCTTTAGAAAGGATCAGTTTAGGGGCCAGCCAACAATTAGTAGGCTCTCTTTGCACCAGGGCAAAAAGGATGTGTGAATGAGCTGTATGTCTACGTTTTGCCTCATTTATATGATCTTTAACCTCCCCCACCACCACCAAGTGTGCATACAGAATTACTCACATGTAAAGCGATTCCCACCCTAGTGTCGTATCATGGGATTTTTGTGTAACATGAATCCTCATTAATTTATACTTTTTCAGTTGACTGATTTCCACAATGTTCTGAACAAATGGATGGTCAACCTGCTGATCCACATGGTGCCAGAGTACACCTGTTCTGATAGTATCCCCTTGGCTGACGTGGAAATATCAATGCAAGCAGAACGCAAGATGCTGAATACTTTGAATCTTGAAAAAGAAGCAATGGGTCTGGCTGCTCAGATGAGCCAGTTTTCCTGTTATGTAGTCAGGTACTATAAATTCTCCTCAGATTTATAGCATCAACATCCATAAAGGAATAGCTATATGAGGCCTCAGATAGACATAAAGTGTACTATAGTGGCTACTTCTAGCTATCAATGGCAACAATAGTATCCACCTCTCAAATCTGCTAGAGGGTGAATGCAGCTACATTATGTTTTATGTAGATCAGGAGCCAGCAATCTTTTTGTAATTTTTTTTTAATTACCTTTTTCAGTGATCAAATTTCAGGGTCTCTGGTCAGGATTTTTAACCTGTTTGGGAGGAGTGGTGGTACTTTTAACATTAACCCACGTGTTAGGCCTATTAGAGGTGTAACATAACTGTTTTATTTTGCTGAAATTTGGTGGGAAATTTTGCTTTCAAGCACAATTTTAGAGGTCACCAATGCACAGCCACAGTTTGCCATAGCTGATGTAGACATTGTGACCTTTTCTGGCTCTCATTTACTGTGCCATCTCTTCCTTCCTTAATAGCTGAGACCCAGTATAGATAAAAGAAATCCTGTTTAAGTTCCACTTTTTGAATTGTGCAAGATGGAAATAATTTTTCTTGTGTAGAACCTTCAGAGCCTTGATTTAGCTCAATCTCCTGACTCCTGGATCTAGACAAATTAGGTTCTTCCCAATTAGGTTTTTTTTTTCTTCCTAGTGTTTTCCCACAGGTACAGGGTCCGCTTTTCAGATCAACCGAATGTTGATCCATTGGTTGCAACAGGAATTAACCAATCAGCTTGTTGCCTGAGCCTGACATCATGGGCTGAGAGGGACTGGCCCAAGGTCACCCAGCCGGCTTTCATGCCTAAGGTGGGAGTAGAACTCACAGTTTCCTGGTTTCCAGCCTGGAGCCTTAACCACTAGACCAGAGCTTTCCAAACTGTGTGTCGCGACACAAAAGTGTGTCGCCACACACAGTCTGGTGTGTCGCCACACAACCTGGAAGCACTGATCATCATCAGTGCTTCCAGGTTTTCCCGCAGCGACACACCAACGGCGGCGTGCAAAAACCGAAAGCGGCAGCAGCGCTTCTGGGTTTTTGCGCGCTGCCGCAATGGCGGCACTTCCGGGTTTTCCCGCGGCGACACACCAACAGCGGTTGGTGTGTCGCCGCGGGAAAACTTTGGAAAGCCCTGCACTAGACCAAACTGGCTCTCTTTTCTCCCCAATTAGTGTGATATTCTTATGATGACTTAAAACACTGTTGTAAGTTGGGTGATATTATCCATTTCCTCAGTTGCTGCAAAGAAATGGTTGCAGTTACAACACGTAAGAAACTGGCTACTTCTGACCCTGATGCAGAGTACGAATTGCAACAGTTAGAGAAGATCAAGGTAAAAAAAATACTATCCTGTCTTTTCTTAGCTCGGTCCAAATCCTTCCTAAGGTTGTGGTTCTGAGTTAATCTCACAGAATAGGAATCTTAGGATGAATGGGGGAGTACTTTTGTTTGGGCCAATATGATTTATTTTAAAACTGCTACAAGCTTTCATTCTTGAATATTGTTGAATATTGTTATTGGATAGATTGCAGCTTCATAAGTAAAGATATACAGATTGATTCATATTCTCAAGATATTTGCAGTGTAACATGGGAAGTATGAGAGAGATGAAAATGAGAAGTGATGAACCTTATGGTCATGTACCCTTAAAGCCTAACTGTAGATTTTAGCACAGCAAAGAGGTCCTTAGTTGGGACAATGGCATATTTTCTGTGACCAATTTCATGTCACTATTTAGAAGATTTTTTTCTCAACACTTTTTCTAGCAACACCACTCACAAAGAAGGTTTCTTAGTTGTTTATCTTGGTGATGGTCCTTGACACCAGCTGCTTCCAACCCCATGTTTTGTGGTTTCACTCTTGTATGCTTGACAGCTTTTTACAATTGGTTCATGGGTGATTGTTGCTCATAGTTACTGTTTCCCGGTCCACACCCAGTGTCTGAAATGACTCCTCCCACCCACCTCATTATCACTAGTGCTTTAAGATGAGGCGAGTGCTCTACTTTCTAAAAGGGCTATAGAAACAGTTTCACCTGCTCAGCAGAAGTCATGGTTTTGCTCTGCTTTATGGTACCGATGAAGGATAGCAAGATCCTCCCTGTCCTTGATCTCCATGAACTTTTTAGTCCTGGAGTTCTATATGGTTTTTCTTATATTAGTCCATCCCCATTTTAGAAGAGATCATTATTTCATATCTAGAACCCTTAAGAGTGCTTACTTTCCTATTTCGATATTCCCATCTCATCATCTGTTTGGTTCAGGATCAGGGCACAATCTTATTATTTCTGTACACTCCCGTTTGGGTAAGCAACTGCCCCTTTGGGCATTAAGGCTATGATTCTTATTGTAGTGCCCTTGTATTATTCTGGAATAACAGTTTGTCTCTATTAGACAACAGTTGTATGTCGCTATTTTGCAGGACCATGTAGTGTGTGACCTATAGTGTACCTGGTCAGCTACAAGGACACTTATCAACTTTGCCATCAGTGTAGATTGCTTATTGGTGCTCATTTGGATGCTTCCAGACATATAAGAGCTCATCCACAGAGCGATGGTAATCCTATTCCTCCCAAATGATAGTCCATTGGATGTTTTCCCACTTTCTTTTGAATCCTACCATGCTTTAGATGTGTGCCATTGGCCAGACTCTTTCTTTTTATTTGAGCTGTGCCATATCATTTCAGTTCATTTTCAGTCACCAGGACCCTTGCTAGGACCTCTTAGTCTTGGCATAATATTTCTTGGACTGGATGTATGCTATGACAAAGCTTTTCTATGCGCTGCTTGGTAATATACCTCCATCCTTGCTTAAAGGTTCAACAAGAGGAATGGTGTCTTCCTTCAGAGCATATGTTTGCCAGACATCTCCTAGGCTGCAACATGGTCACAGCCGTCCATGTTCATTACTAATTACCAACTTGATTTGAGATCTTAGCAGGAAATTCAGTTTAGTAGAACTGTGTTATCCTTGATAACACAGGTGGAAAGATCTACTGTTTCTCCACTACTCAGCTACCTGATTGCTCTTCACAGAGGCAAAGAAGAAGAAATGGTTACATATCCGTGACGTATGTTTTTTGAGTGGCAATTGTGAATTAACACAACTCACCCATTCTGTTCTGTTGTAATAGCTGGCCTGTCCTTCGAAGTTTGTGACTGACAACTTATAAATGAAATGATTGTTTTGTCTGCATGCTCATAGACATGTAAGAGTTTACCCACAGAGCAATGGTAATGTATTTTCCTCCTGCCCTTGAGATGGGAGGAAAGTAAATAGGTGCAAAGTGCTGCCCCCACACTCCAACCTTTACTGCACCCCAATGCTGAATAGTGTTGTTGCCCTCACACAATAATGAGGGTTAGTTTCAAGGCAGTGATCGATAAAAGGAGGCAGCTTCATGTATAGAGAATCCTTCCCCACTGGCCAACCCCAAACTGGGACACTCTGCTGCTGGGAAAAGCTCAGGTTTGCAAATGCTGCAAATCATGTGATTTTTTTTTAAGGCAAAACATTTTAAAAACCACTGTGTACAGAAGAGGAGAAATGCTGTGATGAAACAAACACTTGTGCATGAAGCACATTCAGTCTGACATGAAATCACTATTCTCATCTCTAAATACACCACATGCATACAGACACATGAAATAGGTCACACAAGTGAGGTGTCCAGTGTCTCTTGCAGCTACAGCACAAATGGCCATGGAGATGCAGAACTGAGCAACTAGATTTCTTTATTTATCCAGTTTCAACACTACCCAATGCCTTGACAACTCTGGGAAACTTACAGATAAAAAGAAAAACATGTATAAAAAGAAATCATGGTCGATACGATAGGAGTGATACTCTCACAGCAGACCTGCTAGGCCAGTTGGAGCCCAGCTGATCACTGATCTCTGAAGGCTTCTCCCTCAAGCATCCTAGAATGTCCACACAGGATATGGACAAAATAATAATTTTGCAATATTACTGCAAAATATCCATATTTTGCAGTAATAGGAAAAACGCAACTTTCACAGTGGAACTACTAAAGCTGGCCTTGGCCTGCCTCAGCGGTGGGTTGGTGACAAGATGGTGGCTGCATTGTGGGGACATGTCTTTATGCCATGCCAAGTGGGATATGATAATGAGCTCTTAATATATTTTATAATACTTCTTTTGTATAAGGTTTGCTTACCATTGTTTGTGTGCAAATATAGCTTATAGTTTTAAAACTGAATCACCTTGTAACTAAGTGATGTCTGCTTCAACATGTGCCATTTCAACACTTTTCAGGCTGCTGATTGAGGTTCAGCTGATATTTGTTGATGATATTGTTAAGGTGATATTTGTTAGGAATCAAGGGAAATAAATATATTTTCTGCAAATATATTCCTCAGCAATAATGCAAACCATGATAGGATATAGAAAGATCATAGTATTTAGTGCTAATTCTGAGGTTAGTTCCATTGAAAAAAAGAAAGATGGAACATTTGTGGCAGTGTTAAGAATGATGGCAAGGCAAGACTCTCATGTTGCTATGTGGGGGCTAAATTTTCAAAAAATTCTCGACTTATGACAAAAGTACTCTGGAAGAGTGCTTTCTTTAGCCAGTAGATCAGGGCTTTCCAAAGTGCCGCCGCCGGCGACACACGAGCGGCGGTGCGGCGGCGCGCGTGCGCGGCGGCGACACAAGAGAGCGTGCGGCAGTGTGCGCGTGCACGGCGGCGCGGGGGGCGTGCGGCGGCGCAGGCGTGCACAGCGGCGGCGCAGGGGGGCGTGCGGTGGCGTGCGCGTGCACGGCGGCGGCAGCTGCCGCCGCTGCCACCATGCACGCCCGCGCTGCCGCTTCCGGGTGGTGTGGCGACACACCACGCTGTGTGTGGCGACACACTTTTGTGTCGCGACACACAGTTTGGAAAGCTCTGCAGTAGATAATGACACCACCTCTCAGATTATCTGAAATAAATGGCAAGGGTTCTCGGAAGCATATACTATTGCCTTCTAGCATATTTTACATATTGATTAATCATTATGTGCTATCAGGTTGGGGTTGACTCTAAGCAGCTACATAGATAGACCTTCTCCAGATACCCAACCGCCCTTCAGGTCTCCCAGTGGTGCACTCATCACTGTTGTAATCAAATCCATCCACCTTATTGCTGGTCATCTTCTTCTCTTTCCTTCCACTTTTCCCAACATTATGGATCTCAAGGGAGTTGGGTCTTTGCAAATGTGTCCAAAATATGATAGCTTGAGCCTAGTCATGTGTGCCTCAAGTGAGAACTCTGGATTAATTTCTTCTGTGATCCATTTGTTTGTTTTCTTGGCTATCCATGGTACAGTATTCTCAAGAGTCTTCTCCAACACTAAAGTTCAAAAGCATCATCACTTTTTCTATCTTACTTCTTCAAAGTCCAACTGTTGTTAAACATCAATGAGAAAATTTGAGATACATTAGCAATGAGGGGTTGGCAGAGACTGATGGTGGATTTCCCAAAAATCTCAGAACCAATCCCTGGCATTACTATAGTGCTGAGAAGCAGAACTGTTAGGAAGGTGTTGTTGGATTACCTTTTAGTCTTTGTGTGCCTACATATGATATCACTCAGAATAAAGCATTGCACAACTTCAGTAATGTGGGAACTGTTGGTCAACAATAAAAGCAGGCGACCTTTATGCTGCCAGGGATTGCAGTGGTTGGTACAGTGATGTAATGACATCTTCCGAGAGAACAGAGCTGTGATTTTCAGTCTGTGATTTTCAGTCTGTTTCCTACCTCGCCTTCTTTAGCTTTTAGTGGGGATTTTTAGCCCAAAGAACTCCACAGGATACTGCATCATACAGTACAAGGAGCAAAATAATCCATCACATCACCCATCCAGTTCTTGAACAAGATCAAAAACATTAACATAGAGAAAGATGAAATCATGTTATCCCTTCACGTTACTGTGCTATTCACATCCATAAAACCTGAGCTTGTGAAAGAAACTATCCACAAAACATGAAAACAAGTCACTACAATCTCAATTCACAACCTCATGAAATTATTAAACCTCAGTCTCACCATTTCCAATTTAACAACTGCATATACAAACAGATCACAGGGGCACTTATGGGGTCCCCATCTCAGGTTGTATAGCAGAAACGGTCACACAACAACTTGTCCTTTCCAAAATCAAATTGAACATTTGAATCAGATATGTTGATAATGTTTGTCATCTTAAAAGGAAATCAAATCGAAATCCACTTCAGATACTTAATTCCATATGCCCAGGGATCAAGTTCACTATAGTGCCTGAGACAGAGACTTCCATTCCTTGACATTCTCATTACCAAAAAGAATGATAGAAGGCAACAAACCCTAATCAGGTCTTAAATGTCCACAGCAATTACCTTGCAGCACATAAGATCAACTGCATAAGAACTGTCATCAACGTAGCAAGAACACACTGCAACTCATCAACAGTCAGAAAAGCGGAACTTAACTACCTCCAAAATATATTCAAGAACAATTATCCCCCCAATTTCATCAAAAAATGCACTAGGAAACAAACAAAAAAGAACAGAAAGACACCCCAAGAACCACTAAAATAATATTCCCATGCATAAAAATACATCAAAACATACCAGCAGACCACTCCAACTACTAGGCATCACAGTGGCCCACAAACCTACAGAAACACTACAAAGGATTCTGTACAAACCAAAAGACTGTACACCTTACAAGATAGAACTAATGTATACAAAATTAACTGCCAGGATTGCAACAAGCACTAGGTAGGGCAAACAGGACACCAGCTACATCAAAGATTAAAAAAACCTCATAACTGCAATAAAGAATCAGCTTTATCAATATTTAACAACCACCCATGCCCTCAGTACAAATCACACATTTGCCTGGGAGAATACAGAAATACTGTAATAGATAATGCAAATAGCAGGAGAGCCATAGAATTTCTGGAAGCCTGACACTCAGATTAATGGGCCATCAACAGATCAGTGGAGTTGGATGCAATCTACCACCCAGTCAGGTGCTTCATCCAAACCATACACAATAAGCAGATAAGGTGGACAAATCAAAATGGACAACACCATTTCCAGCAACCAATTAATTGACAACCTCTCAGGAACCCTCCAATCACCAACCAACCCCCCTGAGTTCAAATCTTACAAAGATTACAAAGACTGTAAGGCAGGGGTGGGCAACGTCAGGCCCGCAGGCCATATAAGGCCCGCGGGGCTCCCGCCCACAAACCCCGCCCCTTCCACGCGATTGGCTCCCGCCCGCAAACCCCACCCCCCAGTGCTTGTGATTGGCTCCTGCCCGCAAACTCTGGCCCCCGGTCTGCGGAAATCCCAGAAACCCTGCCCCCCCCCGGTCCCCGGTTATAAATATCCAAATGGCCCTTGGCAGAAAAAAGGTTTCCCACCCCTGCTGTAAGGCAACCTCCATTTCTGAACTGTTGCATTGAGGAAGCCTTGCTGGATGCAGAGTGAAACTCCTGAAATACCCTCTGAAAGCTTGGAGAACCTGTCTACTAAATATGTAGATCCATTAAGCCTATCAGAAGACTATTGCACATATTTTCTGTCTTCTTTTTTCACCAATTTGTTCAATGATTCACTGCCTAACTTCAGTGATACAATCCTGGGTACTGCAAAAAAGGAATTATCAAGGCATGTATCACTGAGACCTGGCTGGGCCCAGAAGGAGGGGTTGCCCTTTCAGAAATGTGCCCAGCCGGGTTTCGAGTGTGGCATCAGCCGAGACAGCGGGGCAGGGGAGGAGGGGTAGCGGTTGTCATCCAGGAGTCTCTGATGGCCTTCAGGGGCACTGCTCCACAAGTGGCCGGGTGTGAAACCCTGTTCTTCAAGTTAGGTTCTCGAGAGCAGTTGGGAGTGTTGCTGCTGTACCAGCCTCCCTGCTGCATGGCAACCTCCCTGCCCGAGCTCCTTGAGGCCGTCTCAGGGTTGGCAGTGGAATTCCCCAGACTTATGGTCTTGGGGGATTTCAATCTGCCTTCCCTGGGACAGACCTCTGGGACAGCTCGGGAGTTCATGGTTACCATGGCAACCATGGGCCTGTCACAGATTATTCGGGACCCGACTCAGGACAGTGGCCTCACCCCGGACTTAGTTTTCTTGTCTGAGCAGTGGCAATGTGATCTGAGGGGAGAGTTACATCTATCCCCATTGTCATGGTCGGACCACGCCCTGGTGACCCTGAGGCTCTCTTGTGCCGCCCCACTCTGCAGGGAGGCAGGACCTATTAGATTGGTCCGCCCCCGGCAACTGATGGACCCAATGAGGTTTCAAAAGGAGCTGGGGGTTATACCCGAAGATCTGATGCACGGTCCGGCGGAGGTCCTGGCCGCAGCTTGGAATAAGGAGGCGGCCGGGGCCCTGGACAGGATCGCGCCTATGCGGCCTCTCTTGCCTCGTTCGACCCGTCATTCCCCGTGCTTCACGGAGGAGTTGAGGGTTTTGAAGAGGGTTAAGAGACGTCTAGAGCGCCGCTGGAGGAAGACGACTGAATCTGACCGGACACAATCTAGAGCCGCTATTAGGGCCTACCTTGTGGCGGTAAGAGCGGCGAAACGTGAATATTTCTCCGCTCTTATTGCGTCCGCAGATTGCCGCCCGACGGCCCTATTTAAGATTACTAGATCTCTTTTGGGTCACGAAGATACAGTGACCCATCTACAGGGCTGATCGGAAGAATTTGCTGAGCATCTGCAGGACAAAATCGCTCAGATTCATTCCAAATTTAACTCTAAGCATGAAGCACAATCTGGAGAGATGCCAGAGGTTCATACTTACCCTGTTATCTGGGAACGGTTTGATCCTGTTGGGCCTGATGAAGTAGACAGGATCCTCCGGATTGTAAACGCCACCACGTACCATCTTGACCCATGTCCCTCCTGGCTGGTGAAATCAGCTCAGGAGGTTACATGTGGTTGGGTCCAGGGGATGATTAATGCATCCTTAGCAGAGGGGGTGTTTCCAGCAGTCTTTAAGGAGGCGCTGGTGCACCCCCTCCTCAAGAAACCTTCCCTGGACCCCACTGTTTTGAACAATTTTCGTCCTGTCTCCCACCTTCCCTTTTTGGGAAAGGTGGTTGAGAAGGTGGTGGCGCTGCAACTCCAGAGGATTCTGGATGAAACGGATTATCTAGACCCCTTTCAGTCAGGTTTTAGGCCGGGATATGGGACAGAGACTGCATTGGTCGCGCTTATGGATGATCTCTGGCGGGAGCGGGATGGAGGGAGTGCATCCATTCTCGCTCTCTTGGACCTCTCAGCGGCTTTCGATACCGTTGACCACGGTATCCTTTTGGAGCGACTCAGGGAGTTGGGGGTGGGCGGTGTAGTTTTGCGCTGGTTTACCTCCTTCCTCCAGGGTCGCTCGCAATCAGTGGTACTAGGAGAGGAGAGATCCGACCCACGGGCCCTTCTTTGTGGGGTGCCGCAGGGTTCGGTTCTCTCTCCTATTTAACATCTACATGAAGCCGCTGGGTGAGATCATCCGTCATGGGATGAGGTATCACCAATATGCTGATGATACTCAATTGTATATCTCCATCCCGGGTGAAGTAAGTGTTGCAGTGGACACCCTATCTCAGTGCCTAGGGGCTGTAGGGGCCTGGATGGGGAACAACAGGCTTCAACTGAACCCTGGTAAGACGGAGTGGCTATGGATTGATGGCCCCTCGGCCTCCAGGAAGTTATCATCTTTAATTCTGGATGGGGTGGCACTACCCTGTTCAGACTCAGTCCGGAGCTTGGGGGTCCTCCTGGACTCACGACTCCTGCTCGAAGAACAGGTGGCATTCGTGGCCAGGAGGGCCTTTGCACAGCTTCGGCTTGTGCGCCAGTTGTGCCCCTTCCTGGATCGAGAGGCCCTCCGAATAGTCACTCATGCCCTTGTCATCTCTCATATAGATTATTGCAATGCGCTCTACATGGGGCTACCCTTGAAGAGTATCCGGAAGCTTCAGCTGGTCCAAAATGCAGCCGCTCGAGTGGTTATGGGTGCGAGAAGATCAGCACATGTAACACCACTGCTCCGTGAGCTGCATTGGGTACCAGTTTGCTTCCGGGTCCAATTCAAGGTGTTGGTTATCACCTTTAAAGCCCTACATGGCATGGGGCCAGGCTATCTGAGGGACCGTCTCATCCCAATTGCATCTACCCGCCCCACCCGGTCATGCAGGGAGGGCATGCTGCGGACCCCGTCAACAAAGGAATTCCATCTAGCGGGGTCCAGGAGGCGTGCTTTCTCTGCGATAGCGCCTGCCCTGTGGAACATCTTGCCCCCAGAGGTGAGGCAGGCGTCCTCCCTCTTGGCCTTTAGGAAGTCCCTAAAAACCTGGTTCTGCCCCCTGGCGTGGGACAAAGGTAGAGATAGTTCCTCCTGGGGGTGGTTAGTTTAATAATGACCTCCTTTTAAGATCCTACCATCCTCTGGATTTTTATATTCTTATTTATTGTATTGTTTATTGTATTTTAATGATTATTGATTTTTAACTTTAATTTTAACATTTGTTGTAAACCGCCCAGAGTCTACCGTGGTAGAGATGGGCGGTGATAAATTTGATTAATAAATAAATAAATAAATAAATAAATTAGAGGGCACCAACGGCTTTTGGATCAAAGGCTGCCAACCCCTGCTCTAAAGCATGGTTCACTTTAAAAAATTCTGTTTGAACTGTCTGGAAAAGCACCAGATGATTTTCTTTTCTTTTTTTCAGACAGAGTGCCTGGATTGGATTCAGACATGCAACCTTCTTTTGTCTGGAATGAAGATGTCTTCCACCAGTTTAATCAGCCAAGAGGAGCTTATACATTACTTTGGATTAGAGGTAGTGAAAGATGCAAATGAGAGAAAAAAGGTGTTAAATTTGCATTTTATTTTTTAATGGTGACTGTGTTATCTTGCATTAAGATGGGGTGACCATGTTTTTGGCCACAGGGTCACAACACTTTCCAGATTGGGGGCCATCAACACACCACCCATCTTACAACATACCCTATCTATATTCTCTTCGATTGATACCCTACCTATGTTCTATACGTCCACATACTTTTCTCCCCGGAGTATACACACTCAGAATAGTTGAGTAGCATTACTGTTGTGGGATGTTGTTCTCTTTTCTAAAAATCAGCTACCTTTTCTAACAAACATGCTACCATTCAACAGAAACTCTGGTCTATTCCCCACTTAATGAGGCTGATCAGCTGGTTGGCAGAGAATAGTTCACTTGTGTTCTGTTGCTATTCTAATTGGCTGTCTGTATGGGATGCTCTCTCTTGGAGTATTGTATTATAATAACTAAGAGTTTGTTTTATTTTGGTTTTTGAAGGAAAATATTAATTTACTTTGTTTTTTTTAAAGATTCCTAGAAATCAGACACAGAAGGTGTGCATCTCAAAAGTAATTTGAACTGTGGTATCTGATGTAAATAGCCAGAAACATGGGAAAATTGCATTGGGAATAAATGATCCCAGCTAATGAGGATCAAGCTGTTTTTATCTCCATAGTACCATTCTACATTTTATTTCTTGGTCATACTAAAGTGTGATACAGTGTTGCAAACTAGTTTTTAAGATTACAAAAGGGCTTTTGAGATTCCCTTAACTGGGAACCTTTTTTCTGCCAAGGGCCATTTTGTTATTTATAACATCATTCACAGACCGGGTGGTGGGGTTTGCAGGTGGGAGCCAATCTCGTGGAATGGGGCGGGGTTTGTGGGCGGGAGCCAGTCACAAGCACCGGGGGCGGGGTTTGCGGGAGGGAGCTCCTAGATTGATTGAATTTCGAGTCCCGCCTGCAGTTGCCTTGGCAGGGCCAGACCAAATGATTTTGCTGGCCTTATACGGCCCGTGGGCCGGACGTTCCCCACCCCTGCCTTAACAGAAGTGATTTTTATCATTTTCCTCTCCCCCTTGTATTTCCCCAAAATCTATTCCAGAAAATTGGGGAGATCCTCCAAAGCTGCAGAGGTGATGATGTGGAGAATAGCAAAACTCATCTTTGCCTCTTCCTGCTAGCAGAAGTCTTGACTAAATTAAAGCCCACATTTTTAGCATTGCATGAAAACCTCTGTATTTTAGTAGCCTATGTTTTTTGTTTGTTTGTTTTTGTGCCTTCGAGTCAGTTTTTGAAAGTACAATTCTCCCAATCAATGCCATCTCAATACTATAATCCAGCTGGAACCCAATGATTTGCAAGGCTAGAAAGTTATAGAGAAGTACAGTGAATGGTATTGGTGTAAGGTAGATTTAACTATATTACCTTAACCCCCCCTTATCCCATGCTTTTAATTTCTTTTTCTCACTATTTCTTACTCCTTTTTTGCACTTCAGATGCACTGCTTATCTTAAAAGGGAATAGCAGAATAAATATAGATATGCATGCATGCATGCATGTAGTAAAACTACCTGAGGACATCCAATAACTCCATAAGAGGAAAGGGCCAGGTCCATTTTTTCTGAAAAGTTTTTACATTAATAGAAGGATCTCCTTCGAGAATCAGAGAGCCCTAAATCTAGGAAAGTAGCAATGACAAAATCTCAGAATGGATTTTTCTATGCTACCTCAAGGTGCTTCAACCAAAACGAAAGCTTCCACCTCACCCACAGTATACCCTGGAAAGCGCCTCTTCCATTGAAGCAGAAAAAACTCTTGACGAAGTCAAGAAAACAGAAGAAGCCGTTTCTGAGCAAAGCCTGGAAAAGAAGCACGTGTTGGAAACACAGGTGAATATTTCCACTGGAAAGTTAGCCCCGTTTTCTTTCTTCTTAAGCAAGGTTCTGGTTATTAGCCAGGTTGGGAATATATTAAATAAATAAACAAAGTCTACCACATTGTTTATGTTTACTGCCCTAAAGCAGTATCTGGTATAAAATGTGATATCTAAAAATCAAACTGTCTAATTTTGAAACTAGAAGAAATGTGCTGCTGCCTTTCCTGAGAGAAACAAAGTTGTGAATGTGATGTCTCTGATAAGAACTCATCGCACAGAGAAGCTTGTGATGGGATATACGTTGGCTTAAAGGGGAAAAACTCAAGGCTTGAGAATAAACAGACAAGAATGCAGCTTCTTAGGGCTAACAGTTTTTACTGTTTAGCATAGGGCAATAATGCAGATACAGTACATTATCGCAACAATGAAAAAGATGAATATACAGGATACATCATTGTAAAAGGAAAAACAAAACAAACTTATAAGCAGAGTTCCGTGTATTGATCCCAGGGCCAGAGTTCCTGCCACGGCCTATACCCAAAGCCAGGCATAGCTCACTCTGCCCAGTCCACGGGAAGTGAACACGTGAAGAACTACATGGTAGAAGACACTAGAAATCAAGAAGCATAGAACACCATTTTGCATGGTTGTATATTCAGTTCTTCTAGCTTTCTGATTGGCTGGAAGTCAGCTGTGACACACACTTAGGCCCAAAGCATTAGGCCTAAAGCACATAGCAGGGCCTGCTATTGGGTAGCAGTGCTGCATCTAAGCGAGCATGTGATTTCCTCCCTCCCTTGCTCTAAACAGAGCAAGGCTGTCCACAGACGGAATCAGGCTGAGGATTTGTTTTCATGGGAAGGTCCCATTGCTTGTGTGGGCACTAGTCATAACAATACACACGTGACCGTTGTTATCTTGCACCTGCACTTCACGTCACCATGAGAAGCCTTTGCTTTGTAAAAGATGCAGTTTGCCAAAACACTTTTGCTTTGTAGAGAAACCCAATTTACCAAGTCCATATGAGAAATCTGACAGCTTGGGGAAGCTCGGGCTCCACTGAGAGATGTAAAGGTAGTTGACAGTAGCAGCAGTTCTGGAACGCCTCTCATAGCTGTTGCTGACATACAAACATGGCTGATTGTATGTCAGTAGGATGACTTCTCACATATGCACTTCCTGTATGATCAGTTTCCTTTAAATGCAGTCAGATCCGAAGGCAGAGTTATATTGCCATTATTATCACCATTTAATACTTTGCGTAGCTCACTGATTTTTCTGTGGCTAATCTTAATGTTAATTTGGACATACAGTATTGGCTACCCAAAACTATTGCTTGTCATTTCTTACAGAAAACTTGCAAAAGTTTTTGAAAAGCCCAAGAGGGGGAAGGAGGTGTTTTAAATACCTATGGATCCTATTCAAGGAAGATAACATATCTTGCTAAGTTTCGGAATAGTTTCTAGTAAGCCGGGCTGTATATTATACAGTAAATACTGGTTTTATTGTGGGTATTCAAAAAAGAAAAGAAAGTCCTTTCATCAAGGATATGTGCAGGGTTCCTGCTTTAGAAAAAAAAATCTCATCCCTGTTCTGCATTGTCATCTTGATGTGATTTTAAATGGCATATAACTTGTTCAGAGTGGGAATAGTAGCCTAGTAAGGAGTTCTCTTTCCATGGGTGGCTAAATTGTTTTCAGAGGTAAATTGGTAACCTGAATAAGACTGAAAACGTATTCTTAGAACCAAAAATCCCAAATCTTTGGCTAGTTCTTTAGGAGCATAATTCTAAATTCCAGGACTTGTGATTCTCCTAAAAGTTGTCTGTAAACTTTCTTGTATACAAGTCTTATGTACAATATGAAAATTGCTTTGTGTTAATTAGCATGATTTTTGTATATAAAATCTGACTTTCTATGAAGAGTTTGGCTTTCCAACAAAGGGAAAATATTACACTGCCTGCTTCTTCTGTTTTCTGGGCAGGAAAAGCCACCTGTGCCTGGTACTAGCAGTGAAATGCCAGCTGAAAGTGCCGAGATTGATTATCAAATGAGATACATTGCCGACGATGCTAATGTGCATTGCAAAACCTTGAAGGCCGAAAAAATCACAGTCTCAGGGGTATGTATCTATGAAACTCCACTATGCAAGTGGCCATATTACTAGTCAAGGTGGGCTAGTTCAGTTCCTTTAAGGATGTTGAAATGTGAAATAAACAGCCAAATCTGATGTGTGGGGCACTAACCCAGTGGAAGATTTCCTGCACAAGCCCCACTGAAATTAATGGAAACTGTGTGAAATCATAGTGGTGCAGCTTGATATTTTAATTGGGTTTCTACAGGAGAAACAACACACACCCAACACACACACGAAGCATTAATGAGAGCAGTTTCTTTAGAACTTTTCTGCCCCAGGCAACCAAATTTATTGATGGGAGAAGTACAGAAAATAGGATCTGGATGGCTTAGCCTTGCTCTTTTATTTCAATAGTCCTTTCTCTCAATGTACTCTTTTTGCCAAAGCAGTAGGTCACTTTCTCTTGCTTTAGTCTCTTTTCATAAGGTACTTGCTCTTTTAATTCTAGAGAGAGTTGTATGCCAGCCAGTGGACCACTGAATTCTCTAAAAAGGAATTTCAGATGTTAGCTTCACTAGAAATTCTGGAGGAACGGCTCATGTGAGTACAAAAATGATGATCAATGGAGATACTGTATATGCCTGCCTAGACTTAAACCTGTTGAGTGGCTTATGGCTGGTTGCGTTGATATAACATCCACCTCTGAGATCCATTAACTTGATAGTTGGGAATTTCTGAAGTATTAATTCTTACATAGATTTGGGATTGTAAGAATCTGAAGTTTTTTCCAACATGGAGGAGGGGGGGGGGCGTGCCTTTAAGTCAGTCTTGACTCCTAGCGACTGCCTGGACAAGTCCCTGCAGTTTTTAGGAAGTGGCTTGCCATTGCCTGCTTCCTAGGGCTAAGAGAGTGTGACTGGCCCAAGGTCACCCAGCTGGCTTTGTGCCTAAGGCGGGACTAGAAATCACGGTCTCCAGGTTTCTAGCCTCATGCCTTAACCACTACACCAAACTGGCTCTCCAACATAGTGGAGATTTTCCAACATATTTTCCAGTGTGGTGCCCTCCATATGTACTAACTTGGAATTCTAGGATTTGAGGAAGAGTTTCAGAAAACGTAATTCTGAAGTCTTTCCAAATGTCTGTCATTGTGGTGACAAAAACTCATGGGAGGAGGGTAAAGAAAGATCACTTCTAAACAATGTATGTAGAAACACCAGAACAGTGGAATAGCTATAAGCTAGATGCTAATTCTCTAGCAGAGGGGCGTGGTGGCTCAGCAGGTAAGACGCCAGGCTTGTCGATCGGAAGATCGCAAGTTCGGAGGTTCGAATCCCTAGCCCTGCGTGCGGAGTGAGCTCCCGCACTAGCTCCAGCTCTTGCCAACCTAGCAATTCGAAATCATGCAAATGTAAGCAGATTAATAGGTACCACTTCGGTGGGTAGGTAACAGCGTTCCGCGCGCATCATGCGGCCACATGACCGTGGAAGCGTCTTCGGGCAGCGCTGGCTCTTCGGCTAACAAACGGAGATGAGCACCGGCCCCTAGAGTCGGACACGACTGCACAAATGTGCGGGGGGAACCTTTACTTTACCTAATTCTCTAGTGGGAGACAGAGAAAATTGATTGCAGATATTGCATCTGCACTAGATTCACACGGAAAGGGAATGGTTAAACTAACTTTAAAGCTGGGAGTCAGGGGCACTGTGGGGATCACGCCCCAAGAACACAATAACCCCAGTAAGCTACAGAGGAAATAGAGGTTCCTGATCTAATAGTAAAGCTGTAAACATTGTGCATTTCCAAGATATATATTTTTCTTTACTAAGCAAAATTATAGGAAGGAGGTTCATAAATCAAAATGACTACTCCATTATGCAGGCTGCAGTAGATTGGGCCTGCCCCTGGCTGACTAAAAAGGACATCTGAAAATCCTCACAGTCTCTCTGAGTATTCTGCTGCACAACTCATTGAAATGAGGCCTTGTTTCAATGAGATTTACATGCAAAAATTTCTTGGCATTTCTACGAATCAGGTTAGCAGTGCATGATAATCATGTATATCTTAAATCCATCTTTGCCTTAGTCACATATAAAGTGGAGCTATGCAGGGGAAGGTAGGAAAACTCTACTCAGTCCACCTCTTTAAGCCATTTTTCCTCAGACCACTTTGCTACTTGAAATGAGCTGGAGAGGGAGAAAACTTCTAAAGTTGCACAGTACCACAAAATAAAGTAAGGAGGGAGGTTATGCCACTTTATCACATGCATTCATCTTTGTGAGAAGCATACTTCCATTATTCACATCCACATGGCAACTCCATACTTAAGGATATGTGCATGCCTTGTTTGGCCATTCCTCAGACCAAGAAAGTCTTGGGATGGCCGTTGATGCCTCTCATTCTAATTGGGTACCCATTAGTTTTGCCTGGTTGGTCTTTATATCTTAACTCCATGCTTCCCTGGCTTCTGTTCTTTTAGAGAGGCTGAGAAACGAGCCCAGCAAGCTGAGGAAAAATCGGAAGCCCTTCATGAGGAGTTGGAGGAAGCTCTGAAAAAACTCCAGGATCTGGATGATGAGGAACCAGTGTTTAAAGATTTTGCTAAAAAAGCAGAACAATCTGAACCAGGTACGGTTAAAACTTCAAAGATGAATTTTAAATTTCTAAAAGAAATTCAGACAGAAGGGCCATTTTATAAAATATACCTATTTTATACCTTCAGACAACTTGGGTAGGAATTCTAAGGTTTGTGGTTAAATACATCTGGAGGGCGCCAGCTTGAAGAAGGCCATAATGTGTTAGTGTGATAACATAATTGCAAATGTATATACTTTCATGATGTATATATTATAGAACTGGGATTGACATGAGATAGGTTGCATGAAATAGTTCTAAAAGCCAATACCAGAATATCCATCAAATTTTTTGTTTGACTAACTTTTTGGATATATTACATAATTTGTTTCAACCATGGTTTGTTAAATAATAGTAAGTAGAATCACACAAGCTGTGAAACTCTGTATCATGGCTTACAGTAATGATGACTGATTCACACAACATTATGGGAAAGGTAAAACGAAAAAGCCACATTATGGATAAGAGTGATAAGTGAATCTAGCGTCTGTATGTTCTCCATCAAATAAGGCCTCTTTGAAGGGTTGAAGTAATGTTAGAGGCCTGAATAAAGAAGACCAGCAGCTTCATTTCTTCCATCTTCTGCTTTTCCTTTGTCCTTGGCTTGTGCTGTCTTTTCCTTCCCCCCTCACAGCTTTAAGCTTTCAGGCAGTGAGTCTAGAAGTACTTATATTCTGGGGATGAGGCTTACTCCTCAGGAGGCCAGTGTTTTCTGTTCACCATTCATGTTTTATACCAACACCTATAATAACCATGTTATTCAGTAAAAACCAAAGAGGTATGTTCATTCCATGAGATGCTTTTGACCTCTCCCTCCCAAATCATATGCTCTAGTTTAGAATAATACCTTCACCCCATTTCATTTGGTTGTAAGGTACTGTCGGATATTATTTGTAATTGTTACCTAATATATGGAGAAAGGAATAAAGATGTACTGGGTGTGCACCCCATAAAAAGCTTTAGGCAAATCATACACTGTCTTCTTCATGAAGACCAACTAAATGTTTGGGTATAGGACACTATCAATAAAGGGCTCACACCCACTGGCTCTTACAGTGACTTATTTGTTGGAAAGGCAGAAAGTTAACCTTGAGTCATATATAATGTATTGTCAGAAGTTACAACTGCATTTCTAATAAGGACAAAAACCTCAGCATTATTCCTGAAAATTGCATGATGCTACTAGGAAGAGTTATAGTACCTCCATGTGACAGAATCCTTGGATTTTGAAATAAGATCAGTAAAATAAGGCTACTTTCAAATACTATCCAATCTTCTTAATCTAACTAGTTGAGAAAGAGTATTTCAGAAAAATCGAAAGCCATCATGTTATGGGAATGTAAAGGCAAAGGTGGTTTAAAGCAGCTACCAAAGAGATAATCTCATACCCAAGTTCAGGGAAAATTCTGGGGGCAGAAATATTTAAACTTTATATGTATCATTTGGGAAGATATAACATGCAAAACCTGAGTCCGTGGTTTCATGTGATCCCCCAAAGACTTGGATTTGGTCCTAGAGAACCCCCTCAAATTATTCTACATGGAAAGTAATTAAATTAATTATTGTTTAATTTCAATATATTAACATATAATGTAATTTAAATTTAGTCAAATTCAGTTTTGTCTGGCTGCTAGCTATTACTTTTTTGTCCTGGTCTTTCATACTTTTTTGAAGGGTAGCTTATGACACACTCAGATTATTAAAGTGTGGGGGAAGCATATTCTAGCAAGGTGGCTAGAATTCCCAGCTTTACATCTCATCTCTCCTATAAAATATATTCCAGAGCCTTGGGCAAGCCACTGCTTCTCAGTCTAAGCTCCTACTGAAATAATAATAATAATAATAATAATAATAATAATAATAATAATAAGAACAACAACAACAGTAATAGAAGCATTGTAGTTCTTGGCTTCTTTTCCTGCAGCCCACAGAGCCCCAAGAGCCTGACCAACTTCCTGCTCCCAATTTGGCTGTGGAGAGAAAACTGTTGAGAAATAGCATTCTTTAGTAATCTGCCTGAGTGGAGGAGGAGAATATTATAAAGGTTCTTTCCCTTCTCCAACAATGGTGTGCCCTGGCTGTGCCTCCTTTTTTGCATTGACCTTTTTTTACCTTTTGGGAGTGTGGGTGTGCATTTTGGAGTGTGGGTGTGCACTTTTATAGCTCAAGAAGAATTCTGCAGAAAGGGACAATTATGGACTATCCAATCTTTTTTATCCCTCTTAAGGATTATTTAACACTTCCAATTATCTTCTGTTGCAGAAGCGTCTGGTAAGAAAGGGTCTGATAAAGCCTCTGCTCATTCTAAATCATCCAGTCCCCGAACTAAGAAACCAACCAAATCCAAGCGCTGAAGAAGAGTGTGACTGCAAGAAATCCTTTGGCTCCTGGTTGTTGTTAATTTTGACCACAGTATGCTTATCCCTGAAATACAAAATTACATGCAATTTTTCTAGTTGTATTAATAAGGTACAGGGACAGGAGTTAAATGAAGATTCTAAAATTGTTTCTCATTTTTATTATTTATTTAGAAAACTGTCAACATCTAGTGTTGCCTTGTTTTGACATTTTTATACGTCCACCTACATAAACTGCAGATTGGGTTCAGAATACCTTCAGGGAAACATGTGCAACTTTTATTATGCTCTGTTTGTATTATATAGTAGATGTTTTGAAGTATCATATAGCATGTAGGATGTGGTATCATATTTGGAATAATCCCTTTGCCTCTCCCAAAGCCTCTTGTACAAGGGACTGAGAGTGAGGGGTACCAGCACTGCACCCCACACAGCCTTGTCTTAGGAAGATTGTCTTGAATCTTGAAATGAGGGGAAATGAGGCTTTTTAGGAAAAGAGAAAAAAAAAGATAGCATTCATTTTAAAGATTCCTGCACACTGCCTACTATTCATGAAATGTTGGGTGAGCCAGAAGACTGTCTTTACTAAGTAAAGGTTTTCCTGTCATTCCCATTCTGCCAAAGAAGAAAGTTTTATATATCTTGTTTCTGAGTGATATCAAAATTAATAGGCTACAATTATTTTTCATTGAAGACTTCGTAGTTTCAGACCCCTGTGATAATTACTTCAAGGGTTTAAAAGTATCCCAACTTATTTTTTTAAACTAATTGGTGGTGGTTTAGCAACCTTTGGGCACAAAGAATCCCTACAAAATCATACATTAGGTGAATCATCTCACACATTAATCAGTGGTAGGGCGATCATGACAAGATCCAGGCTGGCCCCCGTCATGGCCAGTCACTCTTTTTCAGCAAAATAAAGGAAGGGGGTTCTCAGGTGGAGTCAGGCGGCTAGAAAGCCTTCCTTACAAGGAAAAATCCATCATTGGGGTTTGAAAAACTGAATTATATGCCAGTAGCAATAATCCCTCCTCGGTAAACTGCTCTAGCACATGGTGACTGATAGATTCCACACACTCTTTGGATGAAATGGATTTTCCAGAGTCTCTTCAATTGTAATTTAGATCTCGTTTTGCATCAAAGCATGACCATTGCTGACAAAGAGAGAGGGCAGGGATTCTCCTGGATCTCTCAATGGTTTTCAGTGCTCTTAACTTACCATTATATCTTCTTCCGAAGAAGTTTAGAAGTTCAGTATGGGGAAAAACAGTTTATAGACATCCATTTTCCTTTCGAGCAGAAAGGGAGAGGCTTGGGGAAGCTGCTTGTTTCATATGTGTCAACACACATGTACTTCTGCTTGAGATGCAGAAGATGTACTGTATATTCAAATATCTGAGCTGGAAGCTCGCTGTCTGGTGTGAGAGGCTGGCAGGCAGGTTGCGACATTGAATGTGGGGGTGGGAGCTTGCCTGCCCATTCACTATAAGGGTGGCATACAAGACTGTATTCAAGACTTCCTCCCTGGAAGCGTGGCTGGAGGAATAATCACCTAGTACAATCTATGCTGATTTTAACTTTCCTTTTCTAGCCAAAAGGGAAATATGGGTTACAAATTAGTTTTACTGACTCTCTCTCTCTCTCTGTCCAGATATATATTCTCTATCTTTCTGACATTGAATCAGAAAAAAAAATAGGCTAAATCATGAAACAATGGAATAATCTGACAATCCAGTATTGGACTGTATCTCATCCTGCTGATGCTGCCAAATCCAACTGCCTCAGTAAAGCTATTGTCTAGGATAAGCCTTGAGAAGCCCTTATGCTAAGAATCTCATTATTTCCCCTTCTCTGAGCCTAGAGAGGAGGAAGAAAAACAGGTTTCTCCTTTTCTTCTTTCAGCCTGACACCTTACCAGTGATTTCCTCCATGAACCATCCTGAACTGAGGACTTGGTTTGTTTTTTGTTTAAGTTGCTTTAATTTCCCAGTGGAGAGAAAAAAAGGTCCTCATAATTTGGAGAGAAGGAGAGATTCTTGCCAGCCAGGAGGCATCCTCGCCCTTGCTGTTCAGCTGTGCAGTTAGCCACCCACCTTTTCTCTTTCATTCCATCTCTCCCTTTTGTTAAGCGAACTAAGCCAACTTCCATCACACCCAAGGTAGTGAGGCAAGGACAGGTGTGTTTTGTACTATTTCTTTCTGATTCGTCTGATACTAACTGTGATGATGCAGAAATGACATCAGAATATAAACACTGAACTTTTGTACTTGTATCCCTCTTCCTACCCCCCCCCCCCAATGTTGGCTGCAAGTACATAACTCAGTTTACACCATTTGCCCTCCCCCAAACAGGGGCACCCATAGTTGGTTCTTAAGTCAATTTCCTCTTTCCTGTATGTGTTTTTCTTAGGTTTTCACTGTGAATCCAGTCTTATTCCCCCTGAATTCCTTCCTTCAAGAGTTGTCCCCCTATTCTTTTTTGGATCATCCCTAATTTTCTCTTTTTCCATCTTTATTAGTTACCTCCTTACAAATGCTAACATTTGTAACATACAGTAATGCTTTTTCTTATTTTATGTAAGATACTAATTCCTCTGAGTGTGTTTTGCTTTAGTTCTGCAATAAACAAACGACTGCTTTTCAGATCATTTGTGGCCTTTACAGTTTATAAGATTTTCTTTAAACAATCATTCTTTAATGTCACAGGATTCTGTAGGTATGTGTGTCATCAGTTTACATGTATGTAATATGCCTGTATGTAAATGAGCATACTACATAACAGGAACTAAACTTTATCACATTATACCAATTCTACACCAGTTTTACTGGATCTCAGTTCTTCCTTGGTCCCAGTTCAATATGCTGTTATTAAGTTATAAAGACCTTTATGACCAGAAACTACAGTATTTGACATAACAACTGTACCTGTTATGATCTTGCCCAAATGCTAAAATCATTCTTGAAGACAATATTCTGGGTGCTGTCCCATGTTGAGATATGGCAGATGGCTGTCCACGATAGGAGTGTCCAATAAGTTTGTTTTGAAGGAGGAGGAAGGACCAAATGAATCAAACAACAAATCAATCCAGGATTCTTGCTCGAGGCACAAATGACTTTGCCTCAAGTTATCATACTTTGGATACATTATGCAAAGACCCACAGCCCTTGAGAATTCCATGATGATGGGAAAGGTGGGAAAAAGAGAAGATGACAACCAGCAGCAAGGTGAATGGATGGACTCAGTTTCAACAGCAATGGATGTACTGTACCATTGTGAGACTTGAAAAGCCAGGTTGAGGACAGAAAATCCTGGAGAAAGTCTATGTGATTGCTAAGAATAGTAATAATAATACAATTTTAAAAAGGTAAATAAGTAAATGTAACATGTTTTACAAACATACAACTAAGATGTTTAAATTCTACATTAAAAATATGCATGAATCATATATATAGGCAGGACTCGAGGTGCAGGCTGTGCAGAGAGGCCTCAGAAACAGTCCAACACATAGATGCAGGCAGGAACAGCATACAGTGAACGGCACAACCAAGTAGCTGACATTATATACAGGAACATCTGCACAGTGTATGGGCTAGACCCTCCCAAGTCCAGGTGGGAGATTCCACAGAAGGTCATTGGGAATACAGGGCTAAGATCCTGTGGGACTTCCAGATCCAGACAGACAGGCAGGTACTGGCCAATCAACCAGACATCGTGGTAGTAGACAAGGACCAGAAGACGGCGGTGGTGATAGATGTAGCAGTGCCAAGTGACAGCAACATCAGGAAGAAGGAGTATGAGAAGCTGGAGAAGTACCAGGGCCCGAGGAGGAACTAGAGAGGATGTGGAAATTGAAGGCCAAAGTGGTCCCAGTGGTGGTAGGGGCACTTGGGGCTGTGACTCCCAAGCTGGGAGAGTGGCTCCAACAGATCCCAGGAGCAACATCAGAGCTCTCTGTCCAGAAGAGTGCAGTGCTAGAAATAGCTAAGATACTGCGCAGAACCCTCAACCTCTCAGGCCTCTGGTAGAGGACCCGAGGATGAGGAAGACACATACCACCCATAGGGGTGAGAAGGGAATTTTTTATATATACTGTATATTCAAATACATGATTTTCAGAAGTAAATTCTTCAGTCAGGATTGGCTGCAACACCCTGTCATTTGTATCTTGGGTGGTAAATCTGAGTTTGGTAACTTTTTGACTGCTATTACTATTTGAATTTTAAGCAGGAGATTTAATTGCCAGTTATGGGGCAAACTGTATCAGCTACAGCTTGAAACCGAAATCCTTTGAATTTTACATGATTTTCTATAGCATGGGGGAATCCTTGCTCTTTGAAGTTTCTGGGTTATTGTCACAACCTGAAGGGTTGTAGCCAGTGGATTTTTGATTTACTGCAACTGAAAGGCTCAGGGGGTCAAAGGGTAAAGGCAGAACAATGGTGGGGTTTTTTTCAGAGGATAAGTTCTGCAGAGTCTGAAGATAACGGAGCTGGATAGCAGCTGGTGTATGGGACAGTATCTCAGCTGCGATCTTCAGAGATTCAGAAGCAGCTTTTTCACCTTCAGCAGCAATCACCTACAACACAAAGGCCATTTGAGAATATTTATTCAGTTGTTTCTATTACTATATTACTGAGATACTGCCCTTCCTTAACCCAAATCAGAAAGAAAAGGTATATTCTACCCAGTATATTGTGTGATGCTATATTACCTTCCCCAAGAATCACCTGTGGTGTTTCCATTTTTCCCCAATGTTCATTAAAATATCCTAAATATAGTTCCTGTACACAGCACAGACTCTTTTAGTTCTTCCTCTTCAGCAATTTACTAGTTAACTTCTGTTTCTGTGGTTGCAGGGGATTATTCATTTCACTGCAGATTTTTTTTTCTTTCATAGCAAAATAGCAATACTTTGTGCAAGCACTCTCTTTTTCAGGAAACCTGGTAACTAAATTCACACAACAGAGTAGGGAGATGAAGCAAGACTGTATCTTATGAATGTGCTGTCTTACAAGTTATGAACAGCTCTAAGATTCATAGTAATCTGAAATTGGAAAGTAAGCAATGGATCACGGAGACAAGTCTATGGGAGGTCACTAACACAGTTTCCTCTTCATCCTGCCTTTCTCCTTATTTACGATCAATCAATATTATGGTATAGGGCAGAGTTTCTCAACCTTGGCAACTCGAAGATGTGTGGACTTCAACTCCCTGAATTCCCCAGCCAGCCATGCTGGGAGTTGAAGTCTATACATCTTCAAGTTGCCAAGGTTGAGAAACACTGGTGTCTGTGTCAGCCTCCTCAATAGCAGGTTTCCAGATTAAAGCTACAGTAGCTGCTGGGTTAACATTTCTGTTTTGGAGGAGAGCTTAGAACTGGGTCAACAGCAGTGATAGCAAAATTCTGTCTAGTGTTTTTGTTGGGTTTCATAAAGCCTCACACACATAAATACAGAGAAATAATGTTCATAAATATATCTTGAGCATTTTTTGTTTGTTTTAAAATGTCTGTTTTAATTTCCCTCTCACAGTAATGAGCTTACTGCAGCCCATGCCCTGTATCCACTCCCCACAGAGTGGATCTGACTAAGGTTTTTCTTCTTGGACTGCTTTGGCTTTGATGCTTCTCTCTAACTAGAATCAAGAAAAAGACCAGCAGAGCAATCTACTAATTGCTCTAGTGTTTTATTTGGGACTTTTTTTCTTTTGGTTTCTGTGGTGGTTCTGATACTGTTTTGATTTTGCTATTTATTATTATGGGTTGCCTTGTCTTTTTTTTATTTTCATTGGATGTTGTATGCTGCCCAGAATCCTTTGGGATTGGGGCAGTTATAAGTACTGTAAATAATTCCATCCAGTAAGTTCTGTCTCTAATCTTAGAAATAGGGTTCTCTATAGTTGAGTGTGGAAGAGGGATGGGACATGTAGCTGTATATGATAGAAACATATTTCCTTGACATTTTTCTATCTTTTAATCGACCTGAGGACTTAAATGGAAAAGAAAGGTGGGTAGAAAAGGTGATAGAGAGGCCTTTCCACAGGGCTTTCCAAACTGTGTGTCGCGACACAGTACTGTGTCGCCTGGGGCCCCCAAGTGTGTCACGCGACAACCCGGAAGCGCTTCTGGGTTTTTGCGCGCCGGCCATTGGTGTGTCACCAACGGCAAAAGTTTGGAAAGCCCTGCCTGACCATCACAAAGGAAAAGTATGGAAATAAAACCAGAATGAGTTGGTTCAACCTCCTCTTGGCCATCTTTTCCTCTGCCCTGCCACCAGAGGAAAAGCACTTTTTCTCCTGTGAGCTCCTGTAATAAAAATGTACATCAGCAGGCTGATGACTTACCCTCACTTTGGCATGCCGCTGGGCTTCTGCTTGTGCAGATAGTGACGCCTGGAGCTCAGCTGGCAGCCGAATGTCTTTACTGAAATAGAAATAGGAATCATGAAAGATAGGCTACTATCCAGGCCTGGAAACAATAGAAGACAATTGACATCTGGGATTATATATATATTTTAGTACTCCCCCCCCCCCATCATGGACTGTAATAATCTATCTGATCTGATCACACCAACTTAATTCAGCTATTTACTTCAGGCAGGAACAAATCTTGGGCTGATATGATATTTGAATATTTGTCCTGGGTGCCAGCCCATGTGGAGTTTTACTACCATTATCTCTAGATATGCCCATTGATTTCTTAGCCAAAACTGCCTGCTTCAAGGATCAGATTGGAGGTTCTAGAAATAGCTTGCCCCACCCTGGGCTGATCCATGGGTAATTTGTCTTGACCTCTGTCAAGTTTAGGGGTTTACCATTCTCACAAGAGACCATTCCTGTATTATTTACAGACACCAATTTTCTTCAAGGGTGTATTTCTATTAATTAATTGAGAAATGGGTGTTGTGGCTAGGCTGCCTTTTTATTTCTTTCGTCCTGACTGCCAACAGAGAGGTTCAAGCCCAAGACTGCAGAAGCTTCCTCCGCTACATGGCTATGCAAGACTACGTTCCCCTCCAGTGAGATGAAAGAGACTGGCATGGGCAACTAGGGAGAACTCATATTCTTCTCCCAAGCCCTATCTTGACATTCTCCTAGCCACCTTTTTTAGCAACAGCAAACTTGGTATATCCCAAGTTGGACCACAATCCTCTGAATTTTGTGGGACCCTCACAGACATATCATACTCCAATCGCTTTCTGCTGCATCCCCAAAGCTCAATCGTCTACTGCAAGTGCAATTTGACTGAGACTTGTCACACCCTCCCTCTCCAAAATCTCTCTGATAGGTCTTTGGAAGCTCCGTCCTATGATCTCACTAACCTTTGAAAAGGCTGAGAATGGGGGACCAAGGGTGGTCTCATTCTTATTCTGAGTTCAGAACAAACTTGCCAGGCATTGAATTCAACGCTCTCTCCCTTTTGCCCTCTCTGCATTTTACACAAACAAGTGCTATTTTTTTAACCCCCCTTTTTGTGTGGCTGCCATGGCATCGCTATTTACATGCAAGGCAACTCCACAGCAACAAATCAAGGCCAGAGCTTTTTGGATATTTTTGAGTAAGGGCAGAGTAGATTAGAACAGTCTTCCCTACCTTGGATGGGTAAAAATACTGTCTTGAATTGCTGCACTTTGCACTGGATTCAGGTTTCCCCTAAAGTCCACATCCCTAGCCTTTACACTGTCAGCCACAGTAACATGTAACCGCTCTTTGGAGATCAGATTTCTTGCTATGGTGACATTTTCCTAGTGGCAAGGGAAGACACCTCACTGCTCAGTGCATTTGGAATGAGTGATCATAATAATGTGTGAGGCTCAGAGAGAGTAGCCCACCTGCCGTGAAAGTAATTCCTAAGGCAGATACCTGCTGCTAGTAAAATATGAACAGTGAAAGTCAGAGCACTCATGTACAAATCCTGATCCAAAGGCTTGTGGTGCAGAATTGTATTAAATAAATATGGGTTAGTATGTTGCTTTTGTTGGAATTCAGCAAATCAAGCATGCCTCATTAGCATATGGGTGATTGCTCTAGGAGGCAAACTCTGTGCTTCTAGAGGAAGCTGCTTGTTGCCCCTCCCACTTCCTCTTCTCTCTCTCCGATTCTTCCATCGTGGTAGGATGCATGTGCCTGAGCTCCTCCATGGAGAGGCCATGCCTAGGCCTCAAGCCCCTTTCTCCACGCAGCCTCTGGCAGCAAACAGGGCGAGAGGTATGCAGTTTAGGGAACAGAAAGAAGAACTGAAACCAATTTTCTACTGAAATGACTGTACCTGGACAAAATAAATGTAAGAACTCTTTTGTACTTACTTTTGTACCTGCAATGTCTAAACGTGTGTTTCTTTATGCTTTGGTGGGCTAAAAGTGTAAGAATAAGAACCTGAATCTCTCTAACGTGCTCACAGGCTGTGTTTTTAAACAATACTCCTTTTTCTATGCATGAGTTTACACAACGTTAAGCTCTGCTCCATTCACTGGTTCTAACAGGCCACTGAATTATCTTCAGATTTATCAATTTGCATCACATCACACCTCAAAATTCTTAGTTCATAACCTTATTGGGGGGAGAGACGTCCATTCTTTGTATAATAAGTATAATCTGTCAGAATAAACACTTAACAAGAGTTTCTTTCTTATCAAAAAAGTTCTTATTTAACAAGTCAGGAATAAGCTTATATTATTAAAGCCTTCAGAGAAACCCAAACTTTGGATCTGGTATGAGTCCATAATCCATGAATGGTTTCCAAGTTAAATCAAATTCTGTATCAGACATATTTTTCAGACAGGAAGTTATTTTTGACATTGAGGCATACTCCCATAGTTTAGTTTGCCAGTATTCTAAAGAGACAGGGGCGTGGTGGCTCAGTGGGTAAGACGCCAGGCTTATCGATCGGAAGATCGCAAGTTCGGAGGTTCAAATCCCTAGTCCGTGAGCTCCCGCACTAGCCCCAGCTCTTGCCAACCTAGCAATTCGAAAGCATGCAAATGCAAGTAGATTAATAGGTACTACTTTGGTGGGTAGGTAACAGTGTTCCGCATGCGTCATGCTGGCCACATGACCGTGGAAGCGTCTTCGGACAACGCTGGCTCTTCGGCTAACAAACAGAGATGAGCACCGGCTCCTAGAGTTGGACACGACTGCACAAATGTGCGGGGGGAACCTTTACCTTTTTATTCTAAAGAGAGATTTACATGTTACTTGGACACAGTTCTTCAAGTGCGGTCTAACCAGCAGAGTAAATGGAACTATTAATTCCCATATTCTGGTTGCAATGCCTCTGTTAACGCAACTCACGACTGCATTGGCCTTTTTAGCTGCTTAGTCTCACACGTCATTCTGCTCCAGGGAAATACTTGGAAAGAAACTACTGCTGTTTTTTCACTGATTTATCTGCTTCAGTTCAGGCAGCTGTCACCTAAGGCACACCCATTCTCTTTCCGCATTTCACTATGAAAAAAAGAACTCTCCAGTTTCTTCAACCATCCTCCAGAGACATTTGGAAAGGCTGAAAGAGGCTTCCAGGGAAGATGGAAGTAATTTTATTTATTTATTTAGGCATATCTTGGTCAACAGACAGTCCTAGTATTCTGGGTGTCTTATCTCCAGTAAAAGTTGATGATAATCTCTGCAGTAGCCCCTGCCCTCTGGAACATTCTCCCCCCGACATAAGATTAGCCCCCTCTCTCCTGGACTTTAGAAAAAACTTGACCTGGTTGTGTCATCATGCGTGGGGTGGGGTGGGGTGGGGGGGGAACAGCCAGTCTTGGGGTTGGCTGGTTCCTTAGATTTTCCTTGTCCAGCCCGACCAGCTCTTGGGATAAGATCTACCATTCTTTGGATCTGATTGTAACTATGTATTTTATGATTATTGATATTATTTATGGTTTTTATTGATTTTAAATTTTTTTATTGTGAACTGCCTAGGGTCCCTCCTTTGGAGGGAAATGGGCGGGATATAAGTATGATTGATAGATAGATAGATAGATAGATGATAGATAGATAGATAGATAGATAGATAGATAGATAGATAAATGTAGTTGCTCTAGCCATGCACTTTCCATTCTGGACAGAGATGTGAGCCAATCTGTCACTGCTCTTAAGACTGCACAAAGAGATTTAAAGAAGATTACAACAAAATTGCAGTGCTTTTTAAAAGCTTAATCAAAGACAACCTTAAACACTTGCAGAACTGGCCTGTTATAGCCTCTGACCATATATATATTTCTCTGACATTGCAGGAATACTTGATATCTTAAACACTTGTAACAAGCATCATCCCCCGGAATGGGGGGAGATGGGCGGTGATATAAGTTAGAAATATAAATAAATAAAATTTCTTATACTGCTGGTTGTTTTACTCATAGACACCATACAGTGGAGACTCGTCCAGAATTACTTCATGCCTAGACTCACAATGTAGCAAGGACCAACAAAATAGCACAAAAGAGTGTGCAGGCTTTGGACTTCTCCAGGACTCTTTATCAGAGACTATGTTACCAAAAATACTGTAATACAAACACAGGATGGGGGAAAAGCAAGAAAATCTACAGCCGAGGATAGGTGTTTCAGCTATGAGGTCTGCAGTTCAAAGCCAGGCTAAATATGGAGGCAGCAGACTGAATGCCAGTGGAAGTGTTACCAGTAAGGATTATAACATTCCTGTCTGTCTCTATCATGGGTGAAGCTCAGACTGTGGGTTTTTCTAACCTCTTGCCTAATGGAGATTCTGGAAAATGCAAACGCTCAAACAAACGATTATGCCATTTTAGTTGGCCCTAATAAATCCATCTAATAATGGAGTTTGGACTTCTTCATGGACTGGCATAATCACAATTGCTAATTATAGGCCAGTAAAGAAACAATCCGTAATACTTGAGTGGGAAGCTACGAATTACAACTAATAGCTAAAAGATTTCATTCTTTTCCTCCCCTGACATTCTGACACTTTTTTGGTTTTACAGAATACAGATTTCATACCTACATTTCTGTCAGCTCCACTTTGATCCCCCATTGACAGGTGATGGCATCTACAGCCACCTGCAAAAAAGACAAAAAAAAGGGGGTAATTCATATGGCTGCCAAAAGTCTTTAAATAAACATATAAAATATTATCCTAACCCTCTAACAAAAACTCTTCAAGTAGAGACTATTTTTTCTGGGGGTCCTTATTTCATGCAAACTTCAAGTAAAGGTATCAAGAGTTTATGAGGATTGATTTTTTTCAAGGACAACTGCTTACAGCAGTGATGGCGAACCTTTTCGTCTCGGCGTGTCAAAAATTTGGAAAATGCCTAACTTGACTCTGCTGGCGTGTCACCCCCCCCGCCAAACAAAAGAGAAACAATTATTTACATATTCATTTATTTTTAAAAAATACAATCCAATCATGTGTGGTGCTATTATATAAAGAAACATCAAATAATTCCAAAAAGTGGCAGCATTCACTCACACCCCACTATTCATTCGCTCCCCAGCTGCTTTCTCTTCCAGTTCCCCAACGTTTCTGAAGTTTCGCGTAAATTGCAAGTGGTTTCTCCAGGAACCGGCTTTGGAGCAATAATAATAATAATAATAATAATAATAATAATAATAATAATGCGAATTCGCGCCCATTCGCACAAATTACAAGTGGCTTCTCCAGGAACCCGCTTTGTGCGAAGGGACAATGACATTATTATTATTATTATTATTAGTAATAGTAGTAATAGTATTTCTCCCTTGTTAGGCTGACCATATTTCCTTGAGACAAAAACGGGACATTGGGATGGCAAAACAGGACGGGGTCTTATGTAATATTCCGTATTCATGAAAAAGACCCACCCCCCGGTCAGCGTGATTGGCTCCAGCCTGCAGACCCCATCCCCCAGTCCATGCAATTGGCTCCCGCCTGCAAACCCAGCTCCCCCAGTCCCTCCTTTGCCACGCGCTGATAGGCGGGAGGGCTTCCTCTTCTGGGCTGCCTCCAGAATTGGATCCTCCTTCCGCGCCATTCCCGCTGGGTTTAAAAAACGGGACAAAATTGAGATTTTTATCAAAACGGGACAGTTGAAAAATGCTAAAAAAACGGGACTGTCCCATTCAAAATGGGACATTTGGTCAGCCTACTCCTTGTGAAAAGCTGGTTCCTGGAGAAACCGCTTGCAAATTCTGCAGGAATCAGCTTCGCGCAAGAGGGAGCAAGAAGATGTCCAGGTGAGCTGGGGCAGTGGAGGGCAGGGTAGCAGGGGTCTCGGAGGGGCGAGGGTGGCTGCGGCTGGGACTGGGCTGGGGCGGCTGCGGCTTCCGGGGACGTGGCAAGCAGCCCCAGAGCTGTGCGGTTCTTGGGCTGCTTGCCACCCCACAAGGCAAGGTGGCCAAAAGGACAGAGATGGGGGGGGTATAGGTGGGTGGGGGGAGTTGCAGTGACTTTTGTTCGTTCAGTTTCTTTGGTAACTCAGAGAGAATAGTTGTTGTCGGGTGTCATGAACGCTGGCATGTGACCTAAAACGTCGTGGAGTCATAGGTTCACCACCACTGGCTTAGGGAGTAAAATCAAGTCTTGTAATACTTCTCTTGATTCTAATTAATGTGGTTGGAGCAGTTGCATCTGTTTAAACTGGTTCATACAACATGCAGAACTATAAACCATGATTAACAAACTCTGATAGCTATGTTCACACATGCGAAGACAGAAGAAACAAACCTTAATTGATTGCCTGATTCACATAGCATGCTAATGTGGTTTGCTTGGTTTTCACTTGATGATTGATTGAAATCATGGTTTATGGTTTGTCAACGATGCTTAAGGCTTGCTGTGTTGCATGAACACAGACTATAAATATATGCAGCCACACTATTCCCAGTGAAGACCATATCTCACTCAATGCAGCAAATTCTTGTTGTGAATGCTTTTGTGGAGTATTTAGATGAAGACTCTTTGGTCTCTTCACAGGATGAATAGGTAGTTCATACATTTTGGGTAATTCAAAACAGTGTGGGTCTTTGAGCAGCCTCCCATTTAATCAAGTTAAATCCATAGCCAGTTCCCAAATCCCTTATATATAGGAACAAGCACAATTTCAGATGCTTGTTGGTACCTGTTCTTCCTCTTCAGCTAAATAACCATTATGATAATCACTTTTTTTTCCTGTAAATTCATTATCGTTTCAGGAATCCATAATATATAGTTAATAAGACTAATTTGTGCACAAACTATTTTAGGACAAATTGGTTTAGATAAAGTGTTAGTTGAGGCTAAGTTTGAGTTAAACGATCTGTGATTCTGACCACCAAGATCAAAGCATCTTCTTGTGTTCACCCAAGGGGAAGTGGTAGCAATTTGGGGTTGTAAAGAGAATTTACTGGCTCATCAATTAATGGGGGTTGCCTTTGGCTATTTTTGTTCTTGTGAGTATGGGAAGAAGCTCTTGAGAAACTTAAAATTGGGACAAGTGTTCAAGCAAGCAGGAGTACTGTATATTGTAATGTTGCTCAGATAATGCAAACCAATGAAAAGTGCAGATGGCCTTAGATGACAAAGCCGTTTTCAGTAAACGGTACTGACATTTTTAATCTATATGTTTTAAGAGCTGAGGCATCATGCATTCTGTGCAAATTTAGGTTGCTGGCTCCAGAACATAGATAGTTTTCTCTCTTTGAAGGAATGTAAGAAGATGCAGTTTTATTGCCCGTGTTCACAATATAACATTAAGCTAGTCTTTTCTTTTAAAAAATATATAGTGGCCTGATTCTCAAATAACGTTAAACCATTGCCCTAAGTCAGGGTGGACAGATTGTGTCCTGTGGCCATGTGTACCTGCCCCATTGCATCTCCAAACTTAGTAGAAAATGTGTTTAATTCAGTGGTGCATTTTCAGAGGGGAGGGTTAAGGTGGGAATTAGGAGGCTAGAGGCTTCCCACTCTGACTCCCATTCTCACCCAGCCAAAAAGTTTGGGCTAACCAGTTCTGGTAACGTCACAGCATTAGGGAGTCTCCTGGGTCCCTCTGAACTGCCAAATGTTGCTCGTATCAAGTAAATAAAAAAAACTAAATATATATTTTTTAATTTCGGTCATAGACCAGCACACAACTAGTAACATAACAATTACGCTACAATAGAAATAAAATAAATACAAAAAGTCATATTGATAGCATAAAATAAGATAAAGATAAAATTATTAAGGTAAAATTACAGAGTACAGGTATTAAAAAGCAAAAAAAAATCCTATAAAATTATAATTAATTTTACAATTAATAATCTATATACTATAAATAACTAGGGCAAATAGCTATAAAAGGGCATAAGTAATACTAGAATTTGTATAACACTACGAGAATGTAAAGCTATGTTAACTTATATTATCAAATCAAATCAATTTAGACCAGCAAACAAAACTAAAGATTCACATCTGATTAGAATAAAAGAAAAAACACTTAAAATTCTAAAATATCTAAGAAAAATTAGAAGAGATATTGTGGCGTGCTGTACAGATTATAGAGCAATATTTAGCTGTGGTCAATGAAGTAAAATCAGATTGGTCTGATAAAAACAGTTTGAGGTAAAAAGAATCCGAACGACCTGGATATTTGGTAAAAAATTGAGATGATAATTCCTGGCGAGCATCTGCATTGAGAGGACAATATAAAATTACGTGTTCCATTGTTTCAATTACTCCTCTGCCACATGGGCACAGTCTTTGATTGAAAGGGATATTTCGATATCTCCCTTCAATAACAGCTGTTGGAAGGGCATTGAATCTAGCCAAGGATAAGGCCCTTCTAAATTTTGGAATCGTTATGCAGCTAAGATATCTAGCTGGTTGGAGAAGATGTGCAGAGTGGCCCAAAAAGATGTTTTTAGGTAAAACTGATAAATCGGATTGTAGCTCTAAATTGATGGCCCATTGTTTGAGATCAGCTAGTGCATGTTCATAGCCCAACAAGATGATGGCTGCCCCTGAAAAGCCATATAATTGCAGTTTGGCATGTATTGCCTGGCACCAAGAAGAGTGAAAGCTATCGGTCATAATCAAAGGGGCCAGGCCAACTGGGAAAAAATAAAGCTTAAGCCAGTAAGTAAAAGTGTAAATCCAAGCAGAATTTTCTATTTTTAGTAGGCCAGCTTCACGGCGAAGCACCACGTTGGGGACGCAGCGAGGTACTTGAAAGATAGATCTTAAAAACTTGGATTGGACTCTTTCAAGAGAAAGGAATGACCTGTAGGGGCCCAACTGAGCTCCAAAAAGGACCTGAGCTCGGATCTTAGCTGAGAAAACTTTAATCACTGCTGGTATATATTGAGCTCCTTTGGAGAAATAGAAAGATTGTAGTGCTGCCGCTGTTTTTTGTGCATTCAGGCTGACATAATCAGCATGGAATTTGCGGTTACCCGTTGCATGAAAAACAATCCCCAAATATTTAAAGGTCTTAACTTGCTCTATTAAATGATTGTTTAGCTGCCAGACATGTGCTTTAGGGCGCTTGGCAAAAACCATAACCTTGGTTTTTGAGTAGTTTATTTCCAGCCATTCTTCTCGGCAGTGCTCAGCAAGCATACAGAGCGCCCGCTTCAGGCCAATCTGTGTCTGAGAAAGCAACACGGCATCATCTGCATATAAAAGAACAGAGATATGTCTATTTCCCAGTTTTGGGGGATGAAGAGATGGGCTATTCAGTTTGTCTACGAGAGAGTTAATATATAGATTAAAAAGAAGGGGAGCTAGAATACACCCTTGTCTCACTCCTCTCTTGACTGGGATTTCCTTGGTACAATGTCCATATATATTACATCGCACCTTCATCCGGGAATTTTCATAAAGTTTGTATATAAGAACAAGTAATCTTCTATCAATCGAGGAAGAATTCAATTTCTCCCATAGTTTGGCTCTAGCAATGAAATCAAAAGCACATCTAAGGTCAATAAACACTGCATAGAGTGTTGAGCAAGCTCCGGAGGAATATTTCTCGACTAGATGTTGAAGAGTTAAAGCATGGTCAAAGATTGAGCGGCCTTCTCTAAAGCCTGCCTGCTCATCAGCCAAGATATTATGAGTTATAATCCAATCCAGGAGCTTATTGTATAGGTGTCTAGCATATAATTTGCTAACCACACTGAGAAGGCTGATGGGACGATAATTGGCAGGTAAATCTCTGCCTCCTTTTTTATAGATTGGAATCACCAAAGCTAGACCCCAATCATCAGGGACCTTAGCATAGTTGTCAATATAGGTGAATAGGGAAGCCAAAACAGGTGCCCACCAATCTAAATTTTTGTGAATGATCTCTGCTGAGATAAAGTAGTATCCTGGAGCTTTGTTCGATTTCAGCTATATAATCAGGTTTATAATCTCAGAGCCTGAGACGGGGGGCCAGGGGGGGAGCAAGTGAGCTTCATAGTCTTTCTCTCTTTGGGTGAAATGATTCCTCCTGTGTATACAATGATCTGAAGTGGTCTTCCCAGGCTGAAGCAGGAATAAGAGACGAGATTCGTAAATTAGAAGAAGCAGATTGGAGAGTTACACATTTCCAAAATAGAGCTGAATTCTTAGAGCGAGTAGCAGAAATTAGTTGATTCCAAGACTCTCTCAAAGCCTGTCTCTTCTTTGTCTGTAGCAGCTGTTTATATTTCCTCTTGAGGAGCAACAGATCCTGAGTTGAATAAGAGAGAGGGTCATTTTTATAATCCTTAAAGCAGGAGATCAGTTGTTTCTTAGCTGCATGACATTCGCTATCAAACCAGGGTTGGTTGAAAGAGTGCTGATTCCTATTTACACCAGCTGGACGAGTGGAGAGGATTGGCTGAAGAAGCTGAACTAGTTGAGTATAAGATGGCAAGATTTGGTTGGAGGACCTGTCATCTAGAATAGCTGTACGAAGTTGGAGTGCCTCATCAGTAGAGAGCATTTGGGTTAATTTATCCTTCACGTGAGCTGTCCATTTCATTCATATTTGACCCATGGATATATTCCTTCAAATGGAATAGGATATATTTCCAAAAATCAAACACCAAAGGGCTTCAAAGACAGCACGTTGGGACAGTGATCACTCTCGGGGCGGTTGTCAATCTGAAATCGAAGGACCGAAGAACATAGATTTCTTGATATGGCAGTGTAAGCAATCAAAGAGGGCCTTGTACCAGCCCAATGTGAAAACTCTGCAGGATAGTCAGTAATGATGGTGCCATTCATAATTTGGAGATCCAACTTGTACAGTGTCTGCAACATATATAGGCCCCTAAAATCTCCAACGTGATCCTTAGATTCTCTAATTAAAAGGGGAGAGACAGTCTGCAGGTTAGGTGGAGTTTGAAGGAATTTGGCAAACAACTGATTATCATTTGGGCCTAGTCTAGCATTAAAGTCCCCTGCTATAACAATATGGGCAGTCGGAAAGCATAGTTGAATATTATTAATGTAAATTTCTGCTTTTGCTCAGATTTCTGCAATGCACAGTCGAGTAATGTTGGGTGGTATATAAAAATTAATGAGGAGCAATTTCTCAGCAGAAAAGTTAAGAATGACTGTGCAAAATTCTCAAATGAGTCTATTGACATAATTTCAGTGTTAAGAGCAGTTGAAATATGGATGCTCAAACCAGCACGATGCCTCCCTCATCCGAAGGTGGGGGCTGCTAGGAGGGTTAAGGATTTATATCCCTCAATAAACATATCATTCACTGACCATGTCTCTTGGAACACGAGAATGTTGAATTGGGAAATGTATCTTATGAAGGCAGGATCTCTATTTCTGACTTCCCATCCAGCAATGTTCCAAGAAAGCAGGGATAGTGATTCCTTTGAGAATGTAAGTCAACTGGATCTTCTAGGGGAGGACCTGGGGGATGAAGGGAGGTCCCCTGTATCAGGTTTTGGCCTTGGGATAGAAGGAGCTTTAGAAGCAACAGTTGTTTTGATAGCTGGACTTCCATATAGTGGCTTGCTGGAATCTAAAGGGCCCTCTTCAACATCATTACAAGGGACTAGCAACAAAACCCTATGATCATCTGAGAATGCCTGGTGTGTTTCGGCCATCTCCTCCTCATCCAATGAAATCTCGTGTAAAACCTGCCTCAGCTCCTGGGGCTTTTGTTCAGAATTAACATCAGCTAGCTGATTTTGCCTTGCCAAAACTTCGTTCAGCATCATTGGAGATAGAATTGGAGATAGAATTGCTATATCCTGCTGCATTCGTTTCTTTGATATTGGGACTGGCGTAAATCCCCCTCCAGTCTCCTGATTTGTTGCTAAAACCCCAGTAGTGTGTCCTGATGAAAGTGGTAGCTCCTTCTCAATTACAAGTTCCTTTATTGACCCAAAAGGATCCGGACTGCTGTTTTCTGGCTGGTCATGTTCAGACAGTCCTTTGTTTGCTGAGAGAAGACAATCAAGATCAATGTTTGGGGATACAAAGTCTATTAGTGGCTCAGCTGTTGCAATTGTGACCAGCAGGGTTTTCTTCAAGTTTTCCAGCTTGTGTAAAATGTTATCTTGTTCTTTTCTTGGTAATGAGCCAAAGGCATTAATGAGGCCGTCTTCAGTTGAATCAGGAGCCTCTTCATCAAGTAGGGCAGACTGACTCCCACACTCTCGCTCTCTCAGAGCCATAGAAGGAGAAGTAGCAACCTTGAGGGCTATCATATCAACAAATAATGGTTTAACCTTTTAATCACAGAAGACTCTGATGGGAAAAATTTGAAACTGAGCTAGATACGTCCTCATCTTAAATAACATCAAAGGAATGATGGACTGCTTGAAAGACAGGAGGATCCGCTTCCAATTTGGGACACCCAGTAGCCCAGGGCTTTCCAAAGTGCCGCCGCTGGCGACACACCAGCAGTGGCAGCGGCGGCGCGCGCGCGCGCACGGCGGTGGCGCGGGGGGGCGCATGTGCACGGTGGCGGCGCAGGGGGCGTGCAGCGGCGCGTGCGCGCACGGTGGCGGCGCGGGGGGGGGCGTGCAGCAGCGTGTGTGTGCGCAGCAGCGGCAGCCTCCGCTAAAATGCAGAAACCGTGCTACGGCCGCCGTGCACGCGCACGCCGCCGCTTCCGGGTGGTGTGGCGACACACCACGCTGTGTGTGGCGACACACTTTTGTGTTGCGACACACAGTTTGGAAAGCTCTGCAGTAGCCATTCAACAGCACATAAATCTATCTGCCCCTGTTGACAATGAAGAAGCTGCCCCAGGGAAGTTATAATTGCTTTCCTAGTATTCCAGCGTCCAACATTATATCTGTTCTTGGAGATGACAAGGGCTATCCGTTGCGATTGTAGTAAGTGATTAGATTTAGAAGAAGATGCTTTGTTTACATCTAAAGTGTCTTTGGTATGTGCACATTCCCCACACTTTGCCTTACCAAGAGTTAAAGGGTTAGTCTTTCGAGGCTGCAACTTTTTATCAAATCGTTTGTCATTTTGTTTAGTCGATTGCTCTTTATCAGCACATTTGCCCCGAATGAGAGGCTTAACCGCATCTGTTTCATAAGCTTTTGTAGTAGTAAAAGGTCTAGATTCATATTTTTGCACAAAAGTCTCTATATCACCTTTTAACACATCCAGCTCATATTTTATAGTTGAGGGCTAGTCAAATATCGAGATAAGAGTTTGTGCTGTGATTAAGCATTGCTTTGCCATAAACTCTGTTGAATTTTCCCATGGCAGCCTCTCCATATTCTGGTTTTGTTTTTTAGTTGTAGTTTTAGTTTTAGGCTTAGTTTCAGATCCCCTACAACAAGTATTTGGGCTAATTGCATGAAGTGGCGACACGTGAGGGGATCCTATACCAAGGTCCTGGCTCCCATTTAACTCTTCTCTAATAGGTAGGGAAAGCTCTAATATCTGTTGTATTTCTTGCTCTATTTGAAGATTCCTTTCCAAGGTTTCAGATTTGTTAGCAGTGGGAGTGAAGTTTATTTTACTTACATTTCCCTTTTGTGCAAAGCAAACTTCAATTCTTGGCTGCTTAGCAAGTTTCGGTTGGGGGAGTGAACCTGGGCTAACGCCGGGCCGTTTCCATCTTTTTCCCATTACTCAATTCCCTTCAAAGTCCTTTAATTGAGTATTTATCTTCACTGTCGTCTTATCCAGGCAAATTTAGTTAAAATAAATTTACTTAAGATAAAATAAGTCCATAAAATCTGCTATTAAGCAGGAGCTCAGCATAGAAGCTGCTGCTCCGTCGCCATCTTGAAAACCACCCCAAAACTAAATATAATATGGCTTTTTTTTTAATCCATTCAATCATGTACAATTCTCGGAGGCTGCCTGGACAAGTCCCGGCAGTTTTGTTGGCAAGGTTTTCAGAAGTGGTTTGCCATTGCCTCCTTCCTAGGGCTGAGAGGGAGGGACTGGTTCAAGGTCACCCAGCTGGCTTTGTGCCTCAGGCGGGACTAGAACTCATGGTCCCCCGGTTTCTAGCCTGATGCCTTAACCACTACACCAAACTGGCTCTCATATTATGGCTTAATGTGATATGAAAGTTTAATCCTTCAACTGCATGGAGAATTCTGCCTTCTAGGTTGCCCATAGAGAAACACAGACTGGAGGGAAATTGGCAGCTGGAAGGAAGAAACTGATGCAAGGCTTAGCTCCCATTTCCAGTTTCCTCTCTTGTTCAGGGGACACAAGGCATACTTTTCTGCTTTCTACTGAAAACTTTTTGTTTATTTATGTATGTATTTATTTAAACAATTTACATGGCTGCTCATCTTGCTACTGTCATCTGGTTGGCTTAGAGCGATTAAAACCAAAACAAGGTATAATCCAAAATAATATAAAAAAGAAGTTACAACAACATTCAAAATTTTTGTTATGAAGTGGGATTGCAATAAATGACTCTTTAGGGATTTATTCAAATTAAAAGCTCACAATTATTCGCATCTTGCCCTATTTGTGCTATCTAGGTTGGCAGTTATTGAAAACAAAGGTTGGATTGAATATATATCTTGGCCAGACTTAGCAAAGCAATTCGTATGAATCTGCATCTTGTGAAATCTCTTTCAAGAAAGAGAAACTGACCAATAACAAGGCAGCAATATATTACTAATGCCATTTCATTGATTGCAATATAAATATTTGTGATGGATTTACCCATCATCCGGAGCTATCACAAAATCCTTATCTTGCCCACCTTTATCTCCTGGTTGATACTCTTTCTCTCCATCAGGATGTTGGTGAAAGTTTGATGTGCCAGCAAACGCTTTGTGGTAGTCTGTACTAGCAGCTGAACTGCATTAGAAAGATTAGCGAGGGTGGTCATCAGGAGAGTGACATTCTCCATTCGATAGTAGCAGACAGTATTTATTTCTAAAACAGCCAAGTCATTGGTGATCACCTACAAAGAATAGAAGGCATTATGAACAATCTCCAATGTAAATAGATGAGGAACAGGTGTGCTAATAATTCTGTCTGTCACTAGAAACAAAGAGGAAATCCAGGATCTAAAAAATTGGGCAATCTTAATGCTGTAATACCTGGGCTGGTAATCTCACAAGATAGATCAATATCATCTGGATGTCATGTGTTTTTGTGTGGAGGAGGGTTGAGGCAATGACACATAGTTTCTTAAACCTATGTAATTAGTTCATCTTAAGGTGAGATTTCAGCTGCAGACTTTTGATTGCCAACAATGGATTGATTTGATTTGATTTGATTTGATTTGATTTGATTTGATTTGATTTGATTTCATTTCATTTCATTTCATTTCATTTCATTTCATTCAGAAGGCTGCCCAGCTCCCACATTACTTGGGTATCTTATGTAATTAAAAGAGAGGAAAACAATTAAAGAAGAAAAGAGCATGTGCACCTGAACAAAACACACATTACCTCACAAAAAAAACTCACCAGGGGCTCAACGAACAACCTAGCTCCAGGCCGGGGAGCACAGACACATTTTCAAAGACTTGTGGAACTCTTGTAGGGTAAGAGCCATGTGAATCTCCAGTGGGATGCTGTGCCAGAGGGCAGGCACCACAATGGACAAGGCATGCTTCCAGGGACCCACTAAGTGACACTGTTTAATAGAAGGGACCTGGAGAACCCTCACTCTGTCCAATCTCACTGATCAAGCAGAAACCATGGAGACAGGAGGTCCCTCAAATAACCAGGCCCTATGCCATGAAAGTCTCTATAGGTGACAATCAGCCCCTTCAATTGCACCCAGAAGTAGACTGGCAACCAATGCAGGTTGTGGATCATTAATCCACTTGGGCATATTGAGTGTGCCCATCACTGTCCACACTGCTGCATTTTGGACTAGCTGTAGCTTTCAGGTGGTCTTCAAGGGCAGCCCAATTGCAATATTCCATCATGAGGTGACCAAGGCATAAGTGGCTTCCCATTCTAGGAATGGGTGCAATTGGCACACAAGATGGACCTGTGCAAAGGCCCTCCTGGCCACAGCTGCCACCTCCTCTTGGAGCAGTACTTGTGAGTCCAGGAGGGTTCCCAAGTTGTGCACTGATCTCAAACGGGGAAGTGCCCACCAATCTAATACCAAAGGTGATAAAATGCCAGATCCAGGGGGCCCAAACAACCATTTGGTTTTCTCGGGATTGAAGCTGAGTCTGTTCCTCCCCATCCAGACCTGAACAATATCCAGACACTGGGTGAGGATATTGACATTGGGTGGCCAGGGGTTGAGATGTAAAATTGAGTATCATCTGCATATTGATGATACCAGACCCCAAACTAATGGATGACTCCACCCAGCAATTTCATGTAGATGTTAAACAGGAGAGGTGAGAGCATTGAACCCTGAGACACTCCACAAACAAGGGGTTGTGGACACAACCTCTCTCTCCTCCATCAACACTGACTGGAACTGACCACTGAGGAAGGAGAACCACCGCAATATAGTGCCACCTATTCTCAATCCCCACAGTCTGTCCAGAAGGATACCATCATAGATGGTACTGAAAGCTGCTGAGAAATCAGAGAGCACAAAGATGGACACAGTACCCCCATCCCGGCTCTGCCAAAGGTCATCAACAAGTGCAATCAATGAGAGAATCTATGTAACCTGTTATAAAGCATGAAATTCTTTCTAAATGGAGAATCTATGTAACTTCTTTCTAAAGCAGGGCTTTCCAAAGTTTTCCCGCGGCGACACACCAACCACCGTTGGTGTGTCGCCGTGGGAAATCCCGGAAGTGCCGCCCTTGCGGCAGCGCGCAAAAACCCGGAAGCGCTGCTGCCGCTTTCGGGTTTTTGCGCGCCACCGTTGGTGTGTCGCCGCGGGAAAACCCGGAAGCGCTGATGATGATCAGCGCTTCCGGGTTGTGTGGCGACACACCAGACTGTGTGTGGCGACACACTTTTGTGTCGCGACACACAGTTTGGAAATCTCTGTTCTAAAGCATGTCTGCTTGGCAACTGCCTCTGATTTCTTGATTATCCATGTGTTTTTCTCCAGCAAATGACCTAGGAGAGGATGAGTAAGCTGTAACTGAACTCACTTACCTCATAGAAAGGAATCTCTAAAGTTTTGAGACGAATGTCTGTTCTGTGGTAAGTATCAAGACAGGGAAGGAGGAAAAACAAGCCTTTTAGGAGAAACAGAACAGCATGGAAGTTACATGCCAGGAATTAAAATCATACTTTTTGATGCTCAAGTTATCATATTGGGACTTTACATACAGAAAACATATTTAGTTGAGCTGGTGATCACTGATTGGTGGTGGACCTTTCAGAAAATTGATAGTTGACCATCAGAAGCATTCTAGACAGTGGTTTGTGCATGTAATTGTGTGCATGTGTGTATGGGCTGATCTGATCCGACATCAAATGACTTGACATATTGAGGCCAACTCATATTTGTGGAATAGTGGCCATTTTGGCTGCTATCACCGTCTCCTTTGTAGTGACCAGGCACTCCTTCCCTTTTAATGAAAGTAATAGCAGCCTGATTGGGATTGGAATCATCTCCATTTTGTCCTCATTTTTCCCCTAATGTTCACAAAATATTTGTGCATTTATGGAAAAAAACAAAAGGGACAAAGAGTTATTGCAGCTAGAATACTCCCATTATAAGGCTGCTCTAATCTTCTGTCTCCATGCCTGGTGATCAGAGAGGAGAATTAATCTCAGAGTAACCATCTTATAAGAAAGCTTACAACAAACCAGATATAAAAATGTGATTCGGGGGTTACTTTTATCACAATTTTACCTGGGGTTCAGGCTCCCATGTTATGTTGTCTGTGTTCATACTACAGAAACTATCAACCATATTTTAACCAAATATGTTGTGGGAATCCAGTACTTGTCAAATTATGATTCAGTTTGCCATGCAAACTCAGAAAACTGGGTTAAATAAGTAAATCATGATTCAGTTAACCAGGGGTATTTGCATGTATATAACCATTAGATTTTCCAGGAACCTGCCTTACCATGTCATGGGAATGCCACCATTGTTTGGTTGCACAAATGACTATAATCCTTTTGTCCAGTTCATAGTTTTTTTCAAATCTAAGGGTTTATGAAATGCTTTAAAATCTGTGAACAGAAACAATGGTGGAATGGAGTAGTGGCCATCACTTACATATTTTCCCTTAACATTTTAACACATTATTGTCAATTTCCAGACTTCTTTTATTCCATGCTAAAGTCCTTGGGGTACCCTCTCATTTTGTTTCTTGCATTTTTAGCTGATGGGTATGCCTAGGAAGAGTTCTCATAAATGCTACCTGTTCCATGTGCAGTCCCATGTAAACTGGCAGATTTGGTGTGAGATATAAGTGTTATTAAGCCAAAATGAGACAGTGACCATAATGCTGTTGCATTTAGCATATATGCAAATACTGGTAGTCCTTGCTTAACATCCATTTGTTCAGCGACTGTTCAAAGTTAAGACAACACTGAACGAGGGGGACTTACAATGGGTCCTCGTAGTTGTGGCTGTTGCAGCGTCGCCACGGTCACATGATCGCGATTCGGGCACTTGGCAACCAGCTTAAAATTACAACATTGCAGCATCCCGCAGTCACATGATCGCCACTTGTGATCTTCATTACCAACTTCTGACAAGCAAAGTCAACAGGGAAGCTGATAGGAGGTTGCAAATGACGGTCATGTGACTGCGGGATGCTGCAACCGTGTGGGATTCAGCTAACAATGGCAACTGGGACTGCCAGAACTGCTGTCGTAAGTTGGCGCAGCCACATGCCATTGCACTTTACGACCGCATTGCTTAGCAATGGAATTCCCGGTCCCAATTACCATCAGTAAACAAGAACTACCTGTAGGATACTTACCACAGAGTGCAACACCGTCACATTTAACTACAAAAAGAAAAACTTTTAAAAAATGAGGGGACTGGTAAAAAAGAGACTGAAAAGTCCAGAGAAGTTATTTAAAATCACAATAATCAAGACTACAGGAATGTACTCTGCAATGTAATTCCAAGAAAAGGCCAGCAAGGCTTTCTGATAATATCCAGAAAGATGCAAGGTTTTCTTCAGGAAATGAAAAGTCCTTCCTCACAAGGAGAACAAAAACTCTGGCAAAACAATCTAAGACGATAATAAGGAATGTTAAAAAAAAAAGGAATGGGAAAAGAGTTTATGGAACAGATGGCAAAAACATTAATGGAAACAATAAGAACTTATTTAAATATATTTGATGTCTACCAGATCTGGGTCTGCAAAAATCCAGATGACTACTAGATGGCAGCAAAGAGACAAGGTTGTTCTGCCATCTAGTTGCTTCACACATTACAGGAAAAGATGTGGCCCTATACCTCCAATCCTTTTTAAAAAAACTGCAACCTACAAAAGATATATTTGTATCTTTTTTAATATTTGAAAAAGAAATGTGTAACAAATATCCATTGGGAAACACAGTGCTTGTTGCACACACACCCCTATACACTATCCCAGACCATCTGCCCTCTCAATTCAAGTGGTAAAGAAAAAGAAAAAAAAGGGATCACCCCCATGGCAATGTAGCTAGTTTTAATTTCTATCACAAGTGAAGCTGCCAATATTATAACATTTTATTTACTGCCCCATGGTTTAGATCAGAGCTTTCCAAACTGTGTGTCGGGACACGTTAGTGTGTCGGCTGCAGTGTCTGGGTGTGTCGGCTGCTGCTGCCTCCGAGCCCTGCCAGGATTCCGCGCAGGTCCCAGTGCCTGCCTTGTGCCTTGCTGCCTCCAAACCTGCTGTGATTCCACGCAGGTCCTAGTGCCTGCCTTGTGCCCTGCTGTAAGAGTGTGTCGTGAAATGATGCCCTGCTGTAAGAGTGTGTTGCGAAATGATGCCCTGCTGTAAGAGTGTGTCGCAAAATGATGCATGTCTAAAAAGTGTGTCACCAACATGAAAAGTTTGGAAAGCTCTGGTTTAGATAATTCAGCATCAACCTGATGATTAGCAGGATGATTTCTTTACATGATGTTCACCATATATTTTTAGTGCAACACCCTAGCTATGCCATTGTTTCTCAACAATTTTGATACTAGCACCTCCTTTTACTTCATCAATGACACCAATAGTTCAGTTTATACAGATGTCATAGCAAGTAGTGCTATATTTAACTTTTGGCTCTGCAAGAGTCTAACAATCCCTGGACACTTACCAGGCCCTCTTGGCCTTCCATGAAGAATACGACCAAATCGGAATAAAATAGCTCTCTCATACTCCCGTACAATCTGTCATAGAAAAATGGAGATGAGTAACAGAATTTGGGAGGAAGAAGAAAGTGGAAGCAGATAGTGCAAACAGTTTAGCTTCAGAAAGCTTTTAATAAACTGCTCAATGCCAGCTGGTGCAAATGTAAAGGAGGAGAGGAATCAGCCTTGCATCTTTTTCTGTTTTAACAGCTTATGAGGCTTAATGTCCCTTCTTCTCAGTAGCCATAGAAGCTCTTAAATTGGCTGGTTGTATGCAAGGAGGATTTTTCTATATTTTAAAATAGAACAGAAGAGGAAAAACTGGGAATCACAGCTGGTTTTAACTCTAATAACCAAAATTCTTTCTTCCATATTATTTATTAAAACTGTTGGGAATATCAGGAATCAACTCAGCAGTGTCTCACAAGCATAAAAGAGGGGCTTTTCTAGTAAAACGTATCTCTACTGTGTTTGTGGGATGTTCCTGAGTCACCTGATTTCCGGTTCCTGCTTCTTCTCTATCTTGGAGATTCTGTCTCCATCTTTTCTTCTTCCAACACACACATGCATGCAGGAGGGCCACTAAAAATGCGGGTCTCGTCCAACGGGTTAAACCGCTGAGCCGGAAGGACTGCCTGTATAATATCTGATGGTTGGCAGTTCTAATCCCTGCGTGGCGAGGTGAGCTCTCGTCATTCACCCCAGCTTTTGCCAACCCAGCAATTTGAAAGCTAATTAAAGCGAGTAGATAAATTGGGTACCACCTACGTGGGAAAAATGTGCTGCAGCCTGTCAGAGAATTCCACCGGAGAAAAGATGGAGAAAAGATCGGAGGAAGACTGAAATGCTGCCGGTGAGGACAGACAGACCTGGAAGTGACATCAACAGGACGTCAGCAGCTGCCTCAAGGCATCCTGGGAATTGTAGTCCAGAGCCTGAAGAGCCGGTTCCCTTACCCCCTCTCCTGGTAAAATTACACTTGGTGATAAATGTATAAAGATAAATGTATATATAGACATGTATGTAAGCCGCCTAGAGTCCTCCGCTAGGGAGGGGATAGGTGGGGTATAAATGCCACTATAAATAAAATAAATAAAATATCTTGCTTGCACGCACTGGAGATGATTAAGTGGTTTTCTACAATGAATCTACTTGTAACCAGACCTACAGAATAAATGTAAGCTATCTTTATCTTTCTTCATCTAACGAATGTGTGAAGGCTGGATTTATTTCTGAACGCAATTAAGCTTTATGTGCAAGTCTTCCTTGGGTACACGCTTTTTACTCTGCAAGATTGTTGTTTGCTGCTTGGAGTTCTTTTACTAACCTTTAAGACTCCAACAAAAACTACAGGGGTCCTGTCCTCATGGGCATCTGCAGGGGCAGAGTAAGGGGAAATGGGAATAAATGAAGACAAGCATGACTTCATCACACAAGTGCCATGACTTACATATTTGCATCAGATGTCATGACACAAGTACATAATGGTGGCATTCATGTGATGAAATTGTATGAATTAATATTTTGGCATCATTGTGGTTTTCTGTGGATGCTGCAGCATGTTCTCGTTATTTTGGTGATATGAAATAACAGATGGTCAGTTTCTTTTATCATTTAGAGCAGCGTTTCTCAACCTGGGCAGCTTGAAGATGGGTGGACTTCAACTCCCAAAATGAAGATTTTTTGTTCCCTAAACTGCATACCTCTGGCCCTGTTTGCTGCCAGAGGCTGTGTGGACATAGAGGCTTGAGGACTAGGCTTGGCCTCTCCATGGAGGAGCTAAGGCATGTACATCCTACTCCATCGGTGTATGAATCAGAGAGAGGAGGAAGTGGGAGGGGCAACAAGCAGCTTCCTCTAGAAGCACAGACTTTGCCTCCTAGAGCAATCACCCATATGCTAATGAGGCATGCTTGATTTGCTGAATTCCAACACAGAATTCCCCAGCCAGCATGCCCTAACCAGCCAGCATGCCCCAGCCAGCAACCTGTTGGACCGAAAGTTGGTCCCGTGTCCAAGCACATTTAACTTGGTACGAAGAACCCAAAATAAATTCACACCAAGATGAGAAATAGAATAACCCTTTTCATTGAGCTTAAGTAAAAGGATTAAGTAATCCTTTTCCTCTGAAAAGGAGCACCCCAGACAAAAGAGACATTCGTATTTATACATTTCTGATCTCTAACACATACATCACACAGGATATAAATTTTTTTAAGGATTTAACAAAAGTCAAGATTTCATTAAAAGATTACAGATATCACAATTTAGTTTACAGACATCACAAGTTAGTTATGAATATCCGGAATTTTGATAAGAGAAGGAGAGGGGTCTGGTGTTAGGTGGTTATCTCACAGGGATTCTGTGAGATAAACAAGGGTGGATGCAATCAAGATTTCCTTCCTGTGAAGAGATTATCTTATTTGTTTCATTTAAGATTTTCTGTGATATCTGCAGTTCATACATTCTGCTGAGCATGCATACATTCCATTGGGGGGTTAATAGAGTTGAATCCTTCAAACCCTAACCCATCTTCAAGCTGCCCAGGTTGAGAAACACTGATTTAGAGAAAGACCACACAGAAGGGGATGACTAAACTCGGGTAGTTTTATTTTGGTTGTAGTATGACCTCTGTTTTTGAAAAGATCCCAGTTATGTAAGACAATGGAATAAGATATTCCCATTCAAAATGTAGAAAAGTAAATTAGTACAAATGAGGAGTAATTCTATCAAATATTTTAGGAAGGTAAATGTACTGTAAGTAAAATGGGATTATAAATATTTTTGCCATTGAGCAAGAGTAATTATTCTCAGGTAAAGATAAAAATCAGCCTTGACTGAGGTGAAATTTCTGACTTTGATCACCAACTGTGAGACAGAAGAGTGGATTAGGCCTCTTGCGTTGAAATCCATAAAGGTCTTTTATAACATAAAGTTAATTTATATTTATCCCAAATTCTTAACAAAGATCTTCTAATATAGTGATTTTTAAAGTCCACATTAACTTTTACTTTATCATACCACAAATATCCATGCCATCCATATCTTAATTCATGCCCCTCCAAATTCAATAGTTTTTCATTTTTCAAGACTATCCATTCTTTAATCCATACCAAGCAACAAGCAGCATAATATAATTTCAAATCCGGCAGACCTAGCCCGCCTCTTTCTTTTGAATCTTGCAAAACTTTATATTTTACTCTTGGGTTTTTTTCCTTGCCAAATGAACTTAGAAATATCTCGCTGCCATTGTTTAAAAGGTTCTTCTGATGCCAATATAGGTAGTGTTTGGAAAAGATATAAAATTCTTGGCAAAACATTCATTTTAATTGCTGAAATTCTACCGAATAGTGATAATTGCAATTTTTCCCAATGGTCCAAATCTTTTTTAATATCCATCCAAAGTGGAATATAGTTATTCTTAAACAACTTAACATTTTTAGCTGTTAAATATACTCCCAAATATTTTACTTTTTCTTCCATTGAATATCCTGTTATTTCTTTCAATTTCTCTTGTTGCTGATGGTCCATATTTTTAGTCAATACTTTTGTTTTCTGTAAATTCACTTTGAACCCTGCTAACGACCCAAAGTCTTTTAATTTCTGTATTAGAATTTCAATTCCTAGTGGATTCTCCAAAGTAATGACTAGGTCGTCTGCAAAGGCTCTTAGTTTATAAACTTCTTTTTTAACTTTAATACCATGGATACCATCATCTTGTCTAATATCTCTAAGTAAAACCTCTAATACCAGTATGAATAAAAGTGGAGATAATGGACAACCTTGTCTAGTACCTTTTTGAATTTCACATGGCTTACTAAATTCTCCATTAACAATTATTTTGGCAAATTGTGGAGTATATATTGATTTAATCCATTTTATGAAGTTTCCTCTAAAATTCATGTTTTCCAATACTTTGAACATAAAAGGTCAATTTAGGTTGTCAAAGGCTTTTTCAGCATCAATAAATATCAAGGCAGCTTGTTTTTCATAATGTTGTTCCAAATATTCAATTACATCTAATATACGTATTTCGGACATTGTCTCGGATTTGTCTCTTGGGCAAAAATCCAGCTTGGTCTTGATGAATATAATTCTTGAGAATATTTTTCATTCTTTCTGCTAATATCGTTGTAAAAATCTTATAGTCATTATTCAATAAAGATATTCGTCTGTAATTCTTAGTTAAAGTCAGATCTTGTTGTTCCTTGGGGATCAGTGTTATATGTGCTTCTTTCCAAGTTTCTTTCATAGTTCCTGTTTCCAAAATAGAATTCATGGTCTTCTGCAAAGGTAAGCATAAATCATCCTCAAAGCATTTATAGTAGGCTGCTTACAATCCATCCGGTCCAGGAGCTTTTCCACTGCTAATTTTCTTAAAAGCCTTTACCATTTCTTCTGTTGTTATAGAATTGTTTAGTGTCAATCTTTGTTGGTCGTTAAGAACAGTTATGTTTTGTTTACTCAAGTATTCTTCAATATCATTTAAGTTGACGTCTTGTTTTTTAAATAATTTAGAATAGTAATCATGGAAGGCTTTTTGAATGTCCACATTGTTCACCAAAGTTTTTCCTTCATGTTGAATATTGGCAATCAAAGTCTTTTGTCTTTGTTTTCTCAATTTATAGGCTAGCCATCTACCTGGTTTATTTGCATGTTCAAAATACTTTTGTTTTGTAAATTTCATTTGAGTCTCTATCTCTTGAGTTAATATCATTGATATTTGCTTTTGTAAGAATTTAATTTGAGTGAACAGAGTATCATCCATTGGTTTATCTCTTAAAGCTGTCTCTTTACTCTTAATTTCATCTAAAATCAATTGAATTCTCTTTTGTTTCTTCCTCCTCATTTGAGCATTATACTGAATATAGTAACCCCTCATATATGCTTTACTGGCATCCCATACGGTTTGAATGTTAGTACCTTTGTTTAAATTAAGTTGAAAATATTCTCTTAACTTTTTTTTACATACATCAACTACATCATTATTCCGAAGTAATGACTCATTCAATCTCCATCTAAATACATGCCGTTTTCCTTTAACAGTCAACATTACAGGATTATGATCTGAGAGAGTCTTAGGTAATATATCAACTTTACTAATATCCATCATCAAGTTTTTAGATATCAAAATCATGTCTATTCTAGAGTGTGATTTAAATATCTCTGAATAATATGTAAATTCTCTGGAAGTCCCATTCATGCATCTCCAAATGTCTTGTAAATCCAACATCTCTTTCAGGTCAAAAAATGTTTGCAGCAATTTTCCCTGTGTTTGTTTCACTTCTTTTTGTGACTGTCTGTCCAGCCTAGGGTAAATTACCCCATTCCAATCCCCCATAAAACACCAATTGTCATAAGTTAAGTCCAAAAGTTTATCCATCAAATTTTTGTAAAATATTCCTTTATCCATATTTGGTGCATAAAGTCCAACTATCAGTGTTTTAATTCCTTGTATGTTAATTTCGACTACAACATATCGACCCTCTTCATCAGCTAATATCAGTTTTGGATTTAGCTTTGGTTGTACATATAGAACTACTCCCTTAGTTTTTTTATATCCAGCCGAAATAAATTCTTCTCCAAGATGTTTTTGAATGAAATATTTAGTGTCTTTTTTACAAATATGAGTCTCTTGTAGGCAACTTATGTCCAATTTCAGTTTTTTCAAAAAATGAAATATCTTTCGTCTCTTCTGTGGGGAGTTAGCCCCATTAATGTTCCATGTCAAGTATTTATGTTCCATAGACATTTTATTCTTTAAAATCCCTTTGTCAAGTCCACACCTGTAGCTCCCTTCTCAGATAAGTCTTCAGCCTTCTCTTCATTTTTCCATGTTTCTCCTCCTTCTGCCAATTCTCCATCTGGTAAACCCATTTCTTTCTTATATTTCTCTAAAAAAGCTTTTGCTTTTAAAATGGAAGTTATTCTGAATCTCTGCCCTTTGAACATAAACAATACGCCTTCCAATTTTTCCCATCTAAATGAGATACCATGTTGTTTTAGTTTATCTATGAGGAAAAAAATAGTCTTTTCTTTTCCTTAATATTCTCAAGGGAATTTCTTTTAATACAATTATTTCCTTCCCTTCTATATTTAATCTAGTATTATAATGTTTCCTCAGAATTTGTTCTTTTGTCACTTTTCTTACAAAATATATCAATATGTCTCTAGGAACTTTTCTTTCTTTAGCATAACGTGAGTTTACTCTAAATATCTTATCTATCTCCAAAGCATTTTATAGAACAGAAGTAAGAACTAAAGACAAATGGTTGAGCTATAAAGAATTTTTAAAGAAAGAACAAGGACAATATACAATTAAATCAATAGAAGAATTGGCATCAGAGGGATATACTTTCCAATGGCTTTCATACATGCAACTTGTAGAGAAATTTAAATCAGATAAGAAAGACTTTGAATTTGAACAAACCAAATCAGAATTCGAGATACAATTATGTGAAGCTGATGATCACCTAATTGCTAAAATGTATAAACTATTGTTAAAAGGTGAAATGGTAGAGGAACAAGTTAAAGATTGTATGATTAAATGGGCAAAAATATTGGTTATAATATTCAAATGCAACAATGGGAAGACATATGGACTAAAGGACTAAAATTTACTCTGTGCTATAATTTAAAAGAAAACTTTTATAAGATGATGTACAGATGGTATATGACCCCACAAAAACTTTCTAAAATGTATGGGAATGTCTCCAACTTATGTTGGAAATGTAAAAAAAAAGAGGGGTCTTTTTACCATATGTGGTGGACATGTGAGATTGCAAAGAAATTTTGGACTCAAATACATTCATTGATGCAAAATATATTACAAATTCGAGTCCCATTTAAATTGGAATTATTTTTGTTGGGAATAATAGGAGGACAATTTGGGAAGCAATTTACAAGAATTATGCAATATATGATTACAGCAGCAAGACTTATATATGCACAAAATTGGAAAAATCAGATTTTGCCCACGATACAAGATTGGATGTTAAAATTGATGGACATGGCAGAGAATGATAAATTGACATGTTTATTAAAAGAAAATTCGAATTATTATTTCCTTAAAGAGTGGAAACCATTAACTGACTACTTACAAGATGCGGGAGGAGCAAAGCTTATATGGGGATTTGAAGATTAAAATATATATATTTTGATATAATAGACAAGAAATTTTTTTTAATGTTTTATATAGACCTAGCATGTAAGATAAAATTGTTAAATTACTATGACCAGGGACAAATTGGAAGTTGACTAATTGCTATGTTTCATTTCTATCTTTTTTCTTTTTGCTTTACTACACTTTTTACTCTCGTTCTTTACTTGATTTGTATTTCTGTTTTCTTTTCTGTTTCAGACTTTTATCTATGTATATTTAAAACCTAATAAAATTAAAAAAAAGTGGATTAGGCCTCCATCTCACCTACTACTAAGATGCATGCTGTTCTGTCTGCCTCATGCTCCATCTAAGAGAGAAAAGATCATGAGCAAGATCCAGGTGGGCTGGATGCTGTAGCCTAGGAGCCACACCATTCCGTTGTTAACTGTGAGGTGTTAAATTTGAAGCTCCTAATCAAATGTGGTTGATCTTGAAAAGCTAAGTTTGCATCCGACTTACAACTTGAATGGGAGACCACTAAAAAGTCCCAGGGCTGTAACCAAGACTGGAAAGTAAAAAAATATCCTTGAATAAAGCAGTGGCAAACCATACGATTTTACTGCCAAGAAGACTACACGAGCATGTCTTTGAAATTACTAGGAATCAAGCTTGACTTGGCCTGAGGCTAATCTGAGTCTCTCATTACAATGCCTCCTTCTGATTTCTGAGGAAGGAGTCTAACTCATGATGTAAGACTTTTTTTCTGAGTGAGGTGCTAGGCTGATGTGGCTGGATGGCCCCAGCTAATTTGTAGGTTGGTGCATCTGGAGGGCAGGTATGTGAGACTGATAGGGAAAGACAGAGACGAATGCATGCAGTGATGACATTTGCTGATTTATCACTGGCAGCAAAAAGCCATTGGAGAACTTGGACAGTTGTTTTTTTTAATCTAAAATGAGAATAATTTAGAACACAGGTGAGAAACTGGTAGGCCAGAATCTATCGAAAGAAATCTAGGTACCTTTCAATAAATCAGCAAAAACTTCTGTTTAGACCACAGTCTAAAACTGTTTTATGGCTTTTCTACCAGATGGTTATGTTAAAATACTATTCACCAGTTCTGGAGCAGGCAGAAAAGTATGCTGTCTTTTCTGAAGTGGCAGTGAGGTTGCTGGAGGTTGCTGTCCTAACATACCTATTGCAGGTTTTTAAAACACAGGTCTAGTGTTCTTTCAAAGGTGTACCAAACGTGAGTTTAAAAAATAGGTCTAGTGTTCTGTTAAAAGGACACTAAATCCATGTTTATAAGGACTGCATAAAACCAGACAAAAATTATGAAAAGTGCTGGTCTGGCATTAGGCAAACTGGAGCCTCTGCAGAAATTGGCCTCTCCTGCAGTCTAAGTCAAAATGACTACAGGTGTTTGTTCCCAGCAACTGGAGTGAAAAGCATATGCCTGTAGTAGCCTGAAATGGTCAACAGGAGCTGATCAAATCCAAACCTCTGACTGTGTTAGCAACCATGTAGTCAGTAAAACATGTCAGATAATACCCATGGCAAAAATTGTGTTGACAGAAGAAGAAAAATACTATTTTAAACCTGGAACACCTAAATATGATTTTAAGCTGCCTTAGCTGTGGGCTGGGGATGAGACAAAGTTAACCTGATCAGGATATGGCAAAAAAAAAAAAAAGCAATTATCCGGTCATGTTCATTCCATGGGTAAGCCCTTAATTTATCTAGCTCCTCTGATGAATAAAGTTTAAGGAATAGACTCTTAGGTGGAAGATGGAGAGCATATGCTCAGAAATACTCTATGGCTTTCTTTAATTCTAAATATGTGTATCAACTTTTGGCTTCACATTGTAGATCTCAGGAGTCTAGTAAAAAAAGAAAAAAGACTCACTATTTGAGAATCACGGAGAATGCTTGGATTGTGAAGACTTGGTGTTTGGTTTACAGAATCAGAAAATGTGGGAATTAAAATCTGCCTCTTCCATCTGTACATGAAATGTGTTTAATATGTACTGAAAATATGTTTATACATGAAAGAAATATCCTTATCAAATAGGACCAACTTGGGCAGACATGTTAACACATATACAATCCAATTCATGATTTTTTTCTGTGGGAGTGGGATGTCAGGGCTTGTTGCCATATCCCACAGCATTCAGATGCATGAACTTTGCTAACTGACTGCTGCCTCTCACATGTATCAACTCTCAATCCCTAGAAATAGTCTTACCTTCATGCAGAACCAGATGGAAATGGGAAATGTGATTATGATGAGAAGGAGTGAGAGGATGACAAGAAGCCACTCACAGATGCCTAGGCCTGGAGACTTTAAACCTGCAGAAAAACAGATACAGGATATAGGATTCTCCTGGTCTCTTTAAACCTGCTTGTGTTATTGGAAAAATCAGATTGTTTTTTTCAAAACAATATGGAATATGGACTTGCTGACCCAAATTATTTTGGAAATAAGGGAGACCATATGAAGATGAAAAATAGAACTAAGATAACACTCAGATTTAATCTCCAGATGAAAATAGGGACTCTTCTATATTTTAATTCAGAGTAACGTTCCAGCATACATTTGCTTTATTGGAAACTTTTCTCTGCCACCTGCATATACTGTATTTCAGGTCTTTCTTAACCACCTGGCTTTCAGCTGACATTGATTAGGAATATCGACTAGTTAAATTGGCTGCGAATTTAATCCTGTCATGTCTGGAGGACACCAGGTTGGAGATGCTGCTGCTGAACAGAAGGACATTTATGACTGTAAAGATATAATAATTTCCCTTTGTAACTCATACATACAAGTAGCATACACAAACATGATATACAAATGTGAACATTTCAGGGTGGATCTGATGGTAGTCAGAGAATTTTGTTGTTTATTCGTTCAGTCGCTTCCGACTCTTTGTGACTTCATGGACCAGCCCACGCCAGAGCTTCCTGTCGGCCGTCGCCACCCCCAACTCCCCCACGGTCGAGTCCGTCTCCTGCAGAATATCATCCATCCATCTTGCCCTTGGTCAGCCTCTCTTCCTTTTGCCTCCCACTTTCCCTAGCATCAGCATCTTCTCCAGGGTATCCTGTCTTCTCATTATGTGGCCAAAGGTATTCTATGGCAGTCATAGAATACCTGCAGCTTAAACACACTCTGGTTCAATCCCTGCATGCACTTAACCAGGATGGAATCATTCTTTGGCAACCACAGCACTTTGCCCATTCCTCCTCGTTCCCACATTTTTGTACTCATCTTGACTCCAACCCATAAAAGAGACTGTGCTCTTATTAGCTGTTACTATTTTCCCCCTTATTCTGACACCATCCAATGTCAGCCTCAAGGTATGTAAACTCAATTATGCTTCACCACCTAGGAGACAAAGTCAGGTGATCAATAGTGAGTGTGATCAGAGAGGTGCTCTGGATCTTTTAAGCAGAGGTGGGGTTACTTCTCCTATCTGATCCCTGATCAATCTCTTCAAACACCATTCTGCTATTCTCTCCCTAAAAAGGTGGACTCAGTGGCACATGGAATGTCAAGGAAACTATTTGCCATGTATTGTCAGCCTTGCAAAGTAGTCCAGACCAGAAGCACACCCAGAAGTACTAGCTCTACCTTTATTGTAAGGTTACATTAACAGAAACTTGCAAGTCTTTGTTGGAATTATCAGGGGTCAACTCAGCATTGTCTCATAAGCATAAAGGGTGTCCTTTCTAGTAAACGCATCTCTATTGTGCTTGTGGGATGTCACATGGGTCACCTGATTTCCACTTCCTCCTCGAGTTTGGGGGATTAACAACCTCCATTACTCTTTGGGCACACCTGCAAGCAGGTGCTGCTGCAAAGTACAGCTCTCGTCCTTTCATCTCGCTTGCACACAGATCTACTATGAGTATACGTGTATCCAGATCTACTGAATAAATGTAAGCTATCTCTATTTTTCTTCACCTAAAGGGGGCGTGGTGGCTCAGCGGGTAAGACGCCAGGCTTGTTGATCGGAAGATTGCAAGTTCGGAGGTTCGAATCCCTAGCCCTGCGTGCAGAGTGAGCTCCTGCACTAGCTCCAGCTCTTGCCAACCTAGCAATTCGAAAGCATGCAAATGCAAGTAGATTAATAGGTACCACTTCGGTGGGTAGGTAACAGCGTTCCACGCGTGTCATGCGGCCACATGACCGTGGAAGCGTCTTCGGACAACGCTGGCTCTTTGGCTAACAAACGGAGATGAGCACCGGCCCCTAGAGTCGGACACGACTGCACAAATGTGCGGGGGGTACCTTTACCTTTTTTATCTCTATTTTTCTTCACCTAACTACTATATGAAGACTGAATTTATTTCTGAACGTAATTAACCGTAATGTGCAAGTCCCTTTTGGTTCACGCTTACACTTTGCAAGATTGTTGTTAGCTGCTTGGAGTTCTTTTATTAACCTTCAAAACTCCATCAGTCTTAACATACATCTTCCCCCCTCGCCTTTTATTTATTGGGTCACTCAAACACTCTGACTCTTCTGTTCTTCTTTAAGTTCAGCTTTCATCCTGTAAGTACTGTATGTTAGAGAGAAGATATGGGATACTGTATATGGCTATTTCTGTGCTGTGGCTATTTCTACTCTTGCCAGAAATAACAACTATGCAAGTACAGCATGTATTGTAAGATGAATGGCTATGAGGGACAGGCCCTGTTTTTACATTATATATCTTCTGTGGTTGGAGGGAATTCTGTAACAAATATCAGCCCTCAAGGACTATTGGGTCTTCTGAAGCGGAGACCCTGAGGAGTGTGTGTGCATGGGCATGAGGACAGAGGTGACAGATCAAGGAGTGAAGCCTAATAAAAACCAAGGGGGGACCTAGGTGGTGCTCAACTGATATCAAGTAGAGCCTGATAAAAATGGAGTGGAAATATATCTTAATTCTAGCAGAAAATAGTGTTTCTGCTTTGTCCAGCCCTTTATCCTGGGATTTCCCATATAGTGGTTTATAAAAAAACAAATTCTTCTGATAACAGGCAACTCCATGCAGTAGTAGTTCTGAGCATGGGCATAATAGTGTGAAATACCCCTGGATATGGGGCTTCAGATGCAGATACCACTCTTTCAGAACTCCTCCTCCACGCTTGCTTACATTCAACAAGAGACTTGCCTGAAAGTTTATCTTGCTGGAGTTCAGCAAAGGGAATGCAGAACATATGAAGGACGAGACAAATAAAGCTTGTATGCAGGCAGACCCAGAGCCACACCTCTACCCCCTACAACCAGCATAATTTTGTGGCAAGGAGCCAAAGAAAATTCACAAGGGTTCTTTCCCTAAGTATTCTTCTCAGAGGTGAAGCCTAATCGGTTACAGTATAAATGAACCCTGCATCATAAGCTCAAAATTAGGAGTATATATTTGAGGCCCTCTGACTATTTTAGAGTTCAACTTCCAACAATTCCACCTATTTCAGCCAAAAGCATGTACTGTGGGAGTTGTAAACCAAAGTATCTGGGGGTTGCTTGTCCTTGCTCTAAATAAATACCCATATTTCATATCATTGGGCAAAACAGTCAGAGCATAACTGCCTTATCTAAGGAAAGGCTGTAGCAAAATAGTAGAGACCATATTGCACATACAGTACTAGAAATCCCATTCAATCCTATCAGAGTAGCACACGTTGTGCCATCCACTGAGTGGTCTCGAAAGAAATCTGCTTGGAGTCTGTGGCTTCAATATTTACAGACTTTACTATACAGATCTATATACAAGCAAATCCTTTACCATACATAACCAACAATACACAGTAATACTCTCTAGAAATACTTAACGACACTCAGCAACACCCAGCAAGAATACGATCATCTCCCACTGCTTATAAAGATTGATATGTGCCGAGTCATTTACAGAAACATCCTAGTAACAGTACAGGTGCTAGCAATTAGCTCCCATGGTCCTTCTGAGCTAATTACTCATTATTCTCAGCTGTGTACTTCTGCCTTGTCATTCCCTTATTCACACAGTAAAATTATCTATACATTTTCTGAGTATATCCTGACAAATCCCTGCCATCCCCAGCAATGCTGCGAAGGATCTGTTAAGCTGTTCCAATCATAAGCAGTGCCGAGTTAGAAGGACCAGTGAGTTAGTTTGGTAAAATGTAGCTTTGTATGAAGTTTTGTAGGGTGATGCTTGTAGATTCTGCAGTGTGGAATCTTGATGTAGATAAGCTTTTCTTTATGCCCTGCTAAGCTAAATTCATTTTGGGAAAACAGAAACCAATGGCAGGTAGTCAGGACCCAATATACCTAACCTAGGCTCTTCATTAGGCACAGAAAAATTCAGCCACAATTTCAGCTGGGAGCCTGTTGACATTCTAGTTCAAGCCAAATAATTAAATGATTTGGAATCACAACAGGGGATTCTTGGAAGCTTGGCATTCTATCAAATCAACCATTAACATAAAGTTAAACCCTATTTACATCCCATTTAAAACCCAACCCAGCCTGGCAGCAAAGAGGTAGGTAGGTAGGTAGGTAGGTAGGTAGGTAGGTAGGTAGGTAGGTAGGTGAACAACCAGCAAACCCTGCTCGTCCATATGCTGATGATGTTACCTACCTTGATAATGAAACATCTGCAGAAACACAACCAGTCAGAAAACACCAATAACCAAATTATTAGACTTATTTTGGATCTCTAGTGAATTTCTAATAGCTGGGCCTCACTGCTGTCTAATTTCCTGTAGTGTCCAAGAACAAGATTATATAAGAAAAATTAAAATAGCAGCTGGGACCCACCAACCTGAAGCTTCACACCAGAGCTTCTCAATGGAAGAGGAGGTATACCACAGATCCCTCTGGATATGACTATCATTGGAATTTGAGTCAAATTCAAAGTCCGAATCCTTCATACTTGCCCTATTTTAAACACACACAAACACACTATATTTCATATTCACTGGAACATAAACTACTATTCAGAATCTCTGCTTACGCCTTATACTGTACTGATATTTGCCACTGGAAGACTAATTGTTAATGTTGCTGAGTAGCTTTTGCATTTTCCCAGTAAATTGTTTACTTCGAGTATGCTCATCTTAATAACCCTGCAATGATGTTTGTTGATATATTTTGGTCATGTTCCCTTGAAACCCAAAGCAACTATGAAGTGAGGGTGTTTACTAGCAAGATCTCCTCCCTTGTTTAGTTGTCATGATATAGAATTAAGTGCTTTTGCATTTTGTCACTACCCAGAGCTGGTGACTATCTGCAAGGGAGAGGACGGGTAAATTCAGTGTATTGGTATCACCCTGTTGCCTTTAACTAAATACGACATACAGGCTACGTCTACCAGATCAATGCAACAAAAGTCCAGAAAACAGTAAAGAGATAGAGAACACTCAAATTCTTTGCTGTCTACTACTGCTTCTGGGATTTTAACAACCCAGATCTGATTGCCTCTCTTCTTGCTCTTTCCTCAAAAGAGATACTGTAGTCTTCAAGGATTGTAGATCTAAGATCTTTCAAAATGGGTTCTCTTCAGTATGTTTTGGTGGCCTTTCCAGAGGATGATTTACTGGTGTGGTGCCCCATTTCTTCCCTTACCTTCCTCCTGCTTCTCGCTTTCAAGCAAGGCCATCACCTCCATTTCTTCATCAAATGACACCACATCATCCACATCAACCACCGTGGAAGTATGGATTTGGTTGCCTGCTTCAAGGGTGCTTTTGGTCTCCTTTTTAAATTTCCTCTGATTGGATTGCTGCCTCTCTTTGCTGGTTTTCTGCCTGTGTGCTGTCTTATTTTTTTTGTTCCCTGGAGCTGACTGCTCTCTGCTTCTCCCATGGTCCTCCCTAGAAGAGCTCTGAGACCTTTTGTCAGCACTCATTGTGTTAGCCTGCACTGTGGAAAGCAGCTCTACATGAGAAGGTGGGAGGTTGTGCTGCCTAGAAATTTATCTTGTCCAAAGGGGAGGGAGGGAGGGAGGGAGGGGAAGCATAATGCAAGAAAAGAATCATCATTCTCAGACAGGGAGCTACTGAACAGTCAGATCAGTTCCGAATTTCAGAAAGAGTGGCTGTGTTTGTATGTGGTGGAAAAAAATGATAGAATCTTTCTGCATTTTAAGAATCTGTCATGTCTGCTTCAATGATCTTATTCCCTATTGATGACCAAGCTTTCAGCATTCCATCAGTACAGTCACAATGAGGTTGGAAAGGCAGGCGGCAGCAAGCTCATTATTGTAAGAAAAAATCAAGGCCAAACTGTTCTCTCCTTATCTATATACAGGACATCCAGATCTTACAAGATGAGAAGGAGTGATATGACAGAAGTACAATTCTCCATAAAGAGCCATTGGCCAGATCTCCTTCTAGAACAATCCCCAAATCTATGAAAGCCAATGCTGCTGGTATAATATATAAATTCTATAATATACTTTAGGAAATGAGTTAAGTCTCTAATCTTCAGAATGTACTTACAGGCTGCATATTCATTCCTTCAGAGGGAGTGCAATACCATTTAGAGTTACATAAACAGCCATATCTTTTTTATCATCATTTAGGTCATCATCTCTTTCACATATGGCTTCAGGACTTCTACAGTTACACCAGCAGTATAGTAAATAGGTTTGTCCCTAGACAATAATAGCAGTTGCCTCTTGCAAATATCCTGATTTGATGGATCTTGATGTTAATAATGGCCTGAATGACAGTTCCATAGCATCCACCAATGTACAGATGGAAAATAGAGAAAATGTTATACTTATTCTCACACCAGTGCTGCTGTGAATATAGTCACTTCTTTCATTCTTGCTATGTGCTACATTTATGCTATCTAAAATAGCTTGAATTGTTATACTGGTTTTGCAGCTAGTCATGTTGTAAAATGATACTTAATTTAAAACGCTGATGTTTGAGAGAACTATTACAGTGCAGTCCTTTGTATTTTATTTGCAAGTAAATCCCACTGGGACTGTTCCCAGAAAGGTGTTTATTTGCAGATAATAGGGATTACATATGATAATCTGGTGTACATAAACACACTAATGGTCTTCCCTGCTCTTGACACCACCGTTATGTGTCTCAGGCAGTTATATGCTAAAGCAATGGTGAGAAAATCTCCTAGAAATTGCTGAATAGCAACTCCCAGCAGCCCCAGTCGGTATGAGGATGTTGGGACCAACACTCCTGTGCAAAATATTTGGGGGGATGAAGTCCCTCTGTTCAGGATTAGCACTACAGTTCATTCATTCTTCGCATTTGCGTTACATTGAGATTACGTTGTCCATGTGTAGGATTAGTCTTTTTGAAATTAGTGCTGAGTTAGTACTTATTCTGAAATGCTGATGATAAGGAAGAAAAAGTGAATTTAAGGAGGTAATAATCCATGTTTTTCTCCCCTCTTGGATTCCTTTGTAATTAGAAATCTGTGCCACTAGGCTATTGTAAGCAAAAAAACCCCTCAGTTTTTAACTCCCTCAAGTACTTTGTTTAAAAGCAAGTAAAAAGGTATTAATATTTTGCTGATTTTTAAAAAATGTTGAAAGTCAACTAACAAAGCAACTGGTACTGATTTCATGATCAGAATATCTATTTATTTAAATGCACTAAGGAATTATTTACAAATACAGTAAAGGGTGTAGCTGAGAGCCAGGGCTGCAACTGGGGGGGGGGGGGGGCAAGCAGGGCATGTGCCCTGGGCGCTGCACGGGGGGGGGGGGCGCCAAAATGAGGCCCCAGGGCGCCAAAATGACAAAATAACCTATGGGGGGACGCGGAATCCAGGTTTGCCCCGGGTGACATAGACCCTAGTTTCATCTCTGCTGAGAGCTGAGCTATTACGATGTCATGGCCTGTCCATAAATATTCTAATTTACTGTCTGACAAAGAAAATATAATAGCTTCATCCAAGATTAAAGATATCCACAGGAATTCCCCTTTGGTGGGGCTTTCTCTTTGATGACTATTACTAATAATTTTAAAGAGAAAATGAGTAGATACACTTGGGAGAGTTCAAAGCTGCACTTGTTCTGATCATGAAGCTGGTATTTCTCAGTAGCCTTCTTTGCATGCTTGAATGTGTTGGAATGTTGAGATCTGCTACACTTTCATTTTGCAGCATAGTTATGTAGAAGGAATTTTAAAGTTGTTTACTTTCACAACAGCTTTTGCACATCACCTGCTTCCAATCTTTGCATCCCACTGAGCCATCTAAATGCAACTCCAGAATGGAGCTCATCTGTTTTCAGGAAAGGGAAACACTATAATTAATAATCTAATACCCACAAAGAAAGTTCCTGGTGAATTCAACATTTTCCCATGTATTACTCTTAACACTGATTAAGGCAGTTTTGAAACTAAGGATTTGCAGATAGGAAGCTATATCAATTGAAGAGAATATTTGTAGCTCAGGGTTGAACTGTGGAGTCCTTGGTGCTCTCTGAGCCTTGTTTTCTTGCAGACGTTTCATTGCCAGACTAGGCAACATCTTCAGTGCGACAAAGATGTTGAGACAAAGACTGAAGATGTTGCCTAGTCTGGCAATGAAACGTCTGCAAGAAAACAACAAGGCTCAGAGAGCACCAAGGACTCCACAGGAAACTATATGCATTTTTATTAATTACTGAATTATTGAAATAATGCATTCCAAAATGTATGTTTAAGGTCAGATTTCACAGAGTTTATCCATAACTGGATAAACCTGACAAAGCAGCCATGAGGATGGTTTTTCATCCTCCATTATTTGATACAAATTACGTATCCTGTTAACCATGGTGGGGAAAAGGTCGCTCCTCAATGGCTCACAGCAGCTTCAACCTAAGGCATGCCCAGAGCAGGAAAGCAATTGGTGGTGCTTGGCCTGAGTGGAAGGGAAAAAGAAGCAGGAGAATCCGCCAGTAAGTGGCCTTTAACCACATTTCAGGCAGAACACCTGCCTATCACTGCGGCTAAAGCAGAAGAAGGGGTTGAAATTCGGAAAAGGATTTCCTAAGCCGGCTTTATTTCCAGTTTATATATTGTATATACAATATTATATATGTTGGAATATGTTTGGAATAAGGGAAGGAAGACATGTATCTATATCAGAGCTTTCCAAACTGTGTGTCGCGACACAAAAGTGTGTCGCCACACACAGCGTGGTGTGTCGCCACACCACCCGGAAGCGGCGGCGCGCGCGTGCACGGCGGCCGCCATGCATGCGCGTGCCGCCGCACGCCCCCGTGCCGCCGCACGCCCCTCTTGCGCTGCCACCGTGCGCGCGAGCGCCGCCGCACGCCCCCCCCCGCCGCCGCTGTGCGCGCGCGCCACCGCACACCCCCCCCGCGCTGCCGCCGTGCGCGCGCATGTCGCCGCCGCCGCCGGGTGTGTCGCCAGCGGCGGCACTTTGGAAAGCCCTGATCTATATACTAAAACTCTCATTTCTATGTTTAACTGGGCGTCATAGGGCAACAATTTTTGAACCATAGTACCTCAAATGGGCTAACTTACAGAATGAGTCCAAAATCTGGGGCCCATGACTCCCATGGGATTTAAATTTGGGAAATGTGTGGCCCCTTCAACACTGCTGCACTGCCACAGTCAGCCCAGGTCATGTGATTGTCATGGGTGTATCCCCAACCTCTTTCCCGCCTCCCTCTGTTCCCTGCACCTAATTGGCTGGTGGCAAGGCCTGACAGGCGAACAGCGATTAGCTGCTTTGGAACCGAGGCAGAAATTTGAAATCTGTTAACAGCGGTGGTGGTTGTTGAGGGAAGGTTGAGAGACTGGATGGCTGCTGGCGAGGTAGGGCTGGTTGGGGGGCACTGGTGGTTGACGGGTGAGCCCTTTTCCTCCCTTATGGGAGGGGGCTCTTGGGGACACGCCGGAATAGGGAACGGGGTTACAGTTTTCCTCAGTCTGCAGCTCCCTTTGTTCAACCTCCCCCCAGCAAAATGGCAGGCAGTTCTGTGGGTCAGCCGAGGAGGAGGAGGTGGAGGCTTCACTGGGGCTCTCCTGAGAGTCATGAGGAGAGGGCAAATGGCGCAAGCCTATATTATATGAAGGAAGGAAGGGAAGGAGGGAGGAGAAGGGAGGGAGGGAGGGTTCCTGATGCTGCCTGCCAGCTTCCCAGAAGCAAAGTCAATAGGGAAGCCAGCAGCAACTCAGAAGGGAGGGAAGGAAGGAAGATGTCTGACGCTCCCTGCCAGCTTCCCACAAGCAAAGTCAATAATGTTACAGAATGCATCCAAAATCCAGGACCCATGACTCCTATGGAATTGGAATTTGGCAAATTTTATAAAACATTTTATTACATAAACAATTATCATAAAACATTTTATGACATAATACAAAATATCATAAAACATTTCCTGTGGTCAACTCCTGATATTTGACAGTGCTATACAGTTCAATATGAATGACATGGCCTATTTTCAAGCCAGATATGTCTGTGAATATCTCCCTGAATTTTTAAGAACTTTTCCAGTTAAGGCAGTACATTAGAAGTTCTCCCACTGTTGAAGGCATTGAGGAATCTGGTAAGGAAATATCTCTGAAATGATGACCCATCGGGTCATGGGTTGTCTAGTCCAGCGGTCCCCAACCTTTTTGGCACCAGGGACCGGTCGTGGAAGACAATTTTTCCATGGACCGCGGTGGGGTGTGGTTTGCAGATGGGAGCCAATCGCGCACACCGGGGGTGGGGTTTGCAGGCGGGAGCCCCGCGGCCCACTTCCTAATAGGCCGCAGGTTGAGGACCCCTGGTCTAGTCTTATGTATAAAAAGATAGTAATGCTGCTTCCTATCAGCGAAGGAAGACATATATCTTATGAATAGAAAAACACATGTATAGGAAAGATAAAATGCCCATTTATTTTGGCTGCAGATAAAGACATTTCTGCTTAATGAGGAAGTTTGCTGTAACTCTGAGATAAAGAAATATTTCCTTGCTCCGGAGAACACTTCTGGGCTCTAAGGAAGCCTGCCTGAGCCCGAAAAAATTGCCATGCTGACACGTCATTCCACTGCCGCGGAAATTCCTGTTCAAGCCGCCATTGGTCCCCACCAGAAGTCTCGCAGACAGTCTTTTAAAGGTCTTTTAAAAATAGATGTTCTTGCTGTTTGGATAACACTTTTATTTTTGGTAAAAGGGTATTAATAAAGTTACTTTTTAAAATATATAATAGCAATAAGATGTTGGCAGATTATTTTGTTTTAGTTTAAATGTTTTGGTTTACCTTGACAATTGTTTAAATATGTTTATCAGGATGATTTTTTTAAGGGTTAGATGGATGCTTTTACTTTTTGGATAATATTTTTATAAATAAATAATAGTATTAAGATATAGTTAGGTTATTTTTTTGTTAGTTTAGCCGGCAGATAGGAGCAAATTATAGTGAAGAAGGATATTGTTTGTTAGTATATTAGGTGCAAAATTATGTGTTTTTTTTTAACTGGGAGGGAAAATTTGTTTTAGAAGGGAATGTTATGAGAATTGAAATGCTTTATAGAAATAATGCTTATTATAGTTTAAATTGGAGTAAGAGATCAATATTGATTTATGTATATCTTTGTTGTAGAAAATCAGAAGTCACTTTGTAGTAGTTTGTTTTGTATTTTCACACCTTTTTAGTTTTCTTCTTTTTCTTTGTAGGTTCTTTTGTTTCATCCTTTTTAGCTTTTATGTATATGTTGAAAAAATTTAATAAAGCTTTTTTTAAAAAAAGAGATAAGGAAATATCTATTTTAACAAAATATGAAAAGCAGATGTTCATGGTAGGAGGAATATGTTCATACTGACAGAGCAAAAATTATTTTAATAAGCTGATGTATTTCATTCTATTAATAATGATTGGCTAAATTTTAAACAAAAAGACCTATAAAAAGGATGGAGAATCTATCCCTTTTGCTGATGCTGTGAGACTAGGCTGAAACTGCCATAACCTAAAGATGAAGCAGGCACATAAGCAGAGAGGACAAAGCCAGGAGTCTTGTCTATGAGATCCCTTTGGGGAGGTAGATAAGAAGGAAGCAAGTCCTTAAGGAAACAAAAGGAAAAATGTGTCATCTGAACCAGACAGAGGAAGATGGGCCTGTGCACATGGAAACCCCCACCCCAATCCCATCAACAGCTACCAGACTTGTAAATTAACGAGGCAAGAGTAGCTGCCAGTCTTGTGAATCAACAAAGCAAGAACTTTTGGGGATAAAAGGGGTCCCAAAGCCTGCCCACTCCTTGAGTCCTTGGATCCAGACTTGGCGGCTTCCGTCCCTCTAGCTCAGGGCTTTCCAAACTGTGTGTTGCGACACAGTACTGTGTCGCCTGGGGGCCCCATGTGTGTCGCGCAACAACCCGGAAGCACTGCTGGAGCACCGCTGCCGCGCACAGCAGTGGCGAGCCATCAGCGCTTCCGGGTTGTTGCACGACATACCAGGATGCCGCCGGCGCCACAGCGCACAAAAACCTGAAAGCGCGGCAGCAGCAGCAACCTGGAAGCGCTGCCACCGGCGCTTCCAGGGTTTTGCGCCCCGCAGCAGTGGTGCTTCCAGGGTTTTGTGTGCCCTGGCGGCGGCAGCGCTTCTGGGTTTTTGCTAGCTGGCTGTTGGTGTGTCGCCAATGGCAAAAATTTGGAAAGCCCTGCTCTAGCTAGTGCCTGGCAGCCTAGTTGGGAAGGACGTGGGTAAGTGTGGATGAGTGTGTGTGTGTGTGCGCATGAGAAAGAGCAAATGTACCTTGCAACCAGTAAAGTTTTGCTGTTACTTTAAATTCACTGGGTCTCCGTGTATTACAAAGAACCTGTTGTGCCTCAGTGTTCAGTTGGAAGTGATTTGTATGTCCCTAATTATTTCCCAGCTGTTCACCAGGGTTGTGTGTCTTGTCTGCTCAAGCTGCACCTATCTGGAAAACCCAGGTAGAAAGCAAGGGGGGCTGACAAGATCCACAAGTGCCTCAACAGGCTGTGAGTGTGTGAGTGAGTGCCCATAAGCTGAACCTGGGAGCGCCACCCACCCGAAGACACCTTTGGGCGAATAAACATTATTGGACTTCCATTGATCTGGTCTTGCTTTAATCCCGGCTTGGGAAATGAACAAATAAAGGAAGGTGTTAATCCTTCTGACCGACACACACTCTCTCTCTCTCTATATATATGCTATATATATATATGCTATATACACACACACACACACACACACACACACACACATATAAGGTAAAGGTAAAGGTACCCCCCGCACATTTGTGCAGTCGTGTCCGACTCTAGGGGCCGGTGCTCATCTCCGTTTGTTAGCCAAAGAGCCAGCGTTGTCCAAAGACGCTTCCACGGTCATGTGGCCGGCATGATGCACACTGAGCGCTGTTACCTACCCACCGGAGTGGTACCTATTCATCTACTTCCATTTGCATGCTTTCGAATTGCTAGGTTGGCAAGAGCTGGAGCTAGTGCAGGAACTCACTCCGCACGCAGGACTAGGGATTCGAACCTCCGAACTTGCGATCTTCTGATCGACAAGCCTGGCGTCTTACCGGCTGAGCCACCACGCCCCTTACACACACACACACACACACACACACACACACACACACGCATATATATACAGCATGTACAGTACATCTGTATGTGGTTGCTAGGATTCAAAAACGACTTGATGGCACATAATCAACTATACAAAGCAATCTTTGCTGCCACCAAGTGGTTGTCCTGATTTTTTCCAGCCCACATATAGTGGTGCTACTAATTTTCTTTGTCATTCACGCAGCCAGTGCAAGCTATTTCTGTGGAAAGAGATGCTTGGCCGTTTAGCCCAGCGGAGGCCCTGCGATTCCTTGTCCCGGTTGTGTTTTCACAACATGCTACCATATGCCAAGAGCTTCATGATTCACTGAATTAACCGAGTTGCTTGGGTCGGATCAAAGACAGGGCCATGTTGCAGCCTAGCGTTGTGCGAACCTCTGTGTTTCCGTGCCTGTTCTCTCCCCCAAACGATCCTGGGAACTGCGTGAGATACTAGGACGCCTTCCTGTTGTGTTTCAACAGCATGGCCTTTTCTTTCTTTTCCTAGAAAGCGGTACACCCATTCCTCTCACACCGAGTACCTGTGAAGCTTCAAGAATCTAACGCCGCTTGTGGCCGTCCGATCGCCCCTAGGGGGCAATGTGAGCCTGCAGGAGGAAGTGGCTGCGCCCTTCAACTTTTTTCTCGAGAAGGGAGGGCGGGCGAGCGAGCGGCAGCGCGTGGATCTCGCGCGTGCTCCTACCTACACTGAGCGTGCGCAGCTGGGTTTGAGGTCTAGTTGGTCGAAGCGCGCGGAGGCGAAGGCGCTCGGAGTCGGGGGGTGGGTGTTCGGGGTCTTGGTGAGCGGATCTTTCAGATTGTAAAACAAGGCATCACTGTTGGAGCAGGTGGAAATTCTGTTGGGAGTGAGGATTGTAAGTGTTGGACGTTGAGAAAATCCAAGGAAAGGAAATTTGCAGGTGAGGGCTCCCTGGGCTGAATGTCCTTGCAGCTACGCACCCACCCACAGACCAGATAAACCTCCATGTATACAACTGGCGTGTTTGCAGCAAGTTTAGATTACAACGGTACAATTCGAAAACTATTTAAAAGCAAGCGCCGTTTACTTCAACTGGGTTTAGTCTCAGATAAAATGCAGAATTGTATAAGTGGCTTTCCGTGGGAGAGCGTTCAGCTATGTGGATCCCACTTGCAGATTTGAAAAGCAGCCATGAATCCACCACCACAGTTCCAGTTAAGAGTTCACTACCTTATTAAAGAACTAGACTACTGTATATTCTCATGATACTGAACCATAATCTAGTCAACTAGATTTTAGCTTCGTTTATTATATGAATCCATTCCATAGTTTATGGCTCAGTTTATTGTGCAAAGCCAGAAATTATTTATTTTATTTATTTTATATCCCGCCTTTATTATTTTTATAAATCACTCAAGGCGGCGAACATACTTAATACTCCTTCCTCCTATTTTCCCCACAACAACAACCCTGTGAGGTGAGTTGGGCTCAGAGAGGGGGGCCCAAGGTCACCCAGCCGGCTTTCATGCCTAAGGTGGGACTAGAACTCTCAGTCTCCTGGTTTCTAGCCTGTTGCCTTAACCTGAGTAAGTGTGACATGTAAACATAGCTGAATGGGGACATGCTCTTGTGGACTGGTATTTTTTGGCCAGGGTTAGACAAGTGTGGAGTGGGGTGATCCGAACTCGAACAGGTTATTTTCTTTCCAACTGGTTCATCTATCCTAAGCCCTATGGAAGAGGGAGTAGAAGATGAATCAGTTAAAAATCTTGCACAGGATTCCTTTCTTTTTTTTTTTTAATATATTTTATTGAATTTTAAATATACATAGATAAAAGCTTGAAAAGGAAAAAGAAATAGAAATACAAATCAAAGAAAGAAAGAAAAAGTAAAGTAAAGTAAATAGGAAAAGAGAAAGATGAAACATAGAAATTGGTCAACTTCGATTTATCTCTGGTTTTAGTAATTTAAATATTAATCTCTTTCATGCTAGTACTGTATATAACATTGTAAAACATTTCCTGTCTAATATATCAATTTATATATGTTTTAATCTTCAAAACCCCATATAAGCTTTGCCCCTCCTGCATTTTGCAAATAGTCCGTTAATGGTTTCCATTCTTTAAGAAAGCAATAATTTGTATTTTCTTTTAATAAACATGTCAATTTATCTGTGGCTTGAATCATGTCAACTGGATTTCTATTTTCTTAGTGGAAACGTTTCACTCCTTATCCAAGGATAAGTATTTATTCGGTAACATAATTTATTCGATAATTCGGTAACATACAACATTGCCAAACACCTCTCTACCATACTAGCACCTCTAGTTGGACACTCTGAACACCACATCCATAATTCGGAAGAATTTGTTTCCAAAGCAAAGATCCTGAAACTGGATACAGATGAAACTATGGTCTCCTTTGATGTGTCCTCCCTTTTCACCAGCATCCCCACCACTCATGCTCTATCCGCTGTCAGGAAGAGACTAGAAGAGGACAGCACCCTGGAAAGGAGAAGCCATCTCAACCCAAACCAGATCTGCCATCTTCTGGACCTGTGTCTTAACACCACTTATTTCACATACAGAGGTGACTTTTACAGACAAAAACACGGCTGTGCCATGGGTTCTCCTGTGTCACCCATTGTGGCCAATTTATACATGGAAGAAGTGGAGAAGAAAGCACTCAACACATTCCAGGGAACGGTGCCCACCCACTGGTTTAGGTATGTGGATGACACCTGGGTCAAAATCAAGGCCCAGGAAGTACAGGCCTTCACGGACCATATAAACACTATAGATGCCAACATTAGCTTCACCAGAGAAGACACCAAGGACAACAGACTGGCATTCCTAGACTGTGAAGTCCTCATTGGGACCGGTGGCAAGCTAGAAATAGGGATCTACAGGAAACCCACACACACAGATCAATACCTGATGTTTGACTCCCACCATCCACTGCAGCACAAACTAGGAGTCATCAGGACATTGTCACACAGAGCAGAAACCATCCCCACCTCCATGGATTCCAAAAAGAATGAAAAGCAGCATCTGAGAACAGCTCTGCAGGCCTGTGGATATCCAAATTGGGCCTTCACCAAATCTAAGTCTACCAGACCTAAAACAGCGACAGATAGGGCTGAGACTCAGAGTAAACGGAAGAACCTGGTCATTCCTTACATGGCTGGCGTGTCTGAAAAGATCAAACGGATATTTGGCAAACACCACATACCTGTATATTTCAAACCCACCAACACACTGAGACAGAGGCTTGTACACCCCAAAGATCAAACTCCAAAACACAAGGAAAGCAATGTAGTGTATGCAATCCAGTGCAGTGAGGAGTGCTCTGAACTCTACATTGGAGAAACCAAACAACCTTTGTACAGGAGGATGGCCCAACACAGGAGAAGTAACACCACAGGACCAGAGTCAGCAGTTTATCTTCATCTAAAGGAAAAAGGACACTCATTTGAGGACATTAATGTTCACATTTTAGACAGAGAAGATAGGTGGTTTGAGAGAGGGGTCAAGGAATCCATTCATGCCAACTTGGAAAATCCTTCCTTGAATAGAGGTGGGGGCCTCAGGCATAACCTTTCCCCTATCTTCCTTCCTGCTTTGTCTTCTGTGCCTAGGAAGATTAAGACCATTTCACAAGCTCAACAGCAGCAGGGTAATCTTAACGATCCTCCTTTAGATGATAAAGGGACTTAGAAACAAACATCTCAAAAATAACCATGACCTAGCCCCAGGTGCAAGGTCACACAGCCAGCCTAGAAACATATTTAAGGATTCCCTTACTAACTTTACTCAGACTGAAGAAGCTCCTTGGATAAGGAGTGAAACGTTTCCACTAAGAAAATAGAAATCCAGTTGACATGATTCAAGCCACAGACTGTTCCACCTGGATGACTGAGAACCTTCATAGACATAATGTCAATTTATCATTTTCTGCCATGTCCATTACTTTTAAGATCCAGTCCTGTATTGTAGGTATAATCTGATTTTTCCAATTTTGTGCATATATAAGTCTTGCTGCTGTAACCATATATTGCATAATTCTTGTAAATTTCTTTCCTATTTGTTCTTCTGATATTCCCAATAGAAATAGTTCAGGTTTAAATGGAATTTGTATTTGTAGAATATTTTGCATCAATGAGTGTATTTGAATCCAAAATTTCTTTGCAATCTCACATGTCCACCACATATGGTAAAATGACCCCTCTTTTTTTTACATTTCCAACACAAGTTGGAAACATTCCCATACATTTTAGCTAGTTTTTGTGGGGTCATATACCATCTGTACATCATCTTGTAGAAATTTTCCTTCAAATTATAACACAAAGTAAATTTTAGTCCTTTAATCCACATATCTTCCCATTGTTGCATTTGAATATTATGACCAATATTTTTTGCCCATTTAATCATACAGTCTTTAACTTGTTCCTCTACCATTTCACCTTTTAACAATAGTTTATGCATTTTAGCAATTAAATGGTCATCTGTCTCACATAATTGTGTCTCAAATTCCGATTTAGTTTGTTCAAATTCAAGTTCTTTTTTGTCTGATTTAAATTTTTCTACTAGTTGCATATATGAAAGCCATTGAAAAGTATATCCTTCTAAAGCCAATTCTTCTTTTGATTTAGTTTTATATTGTCCTTGTTCTTTTTTTAAAAAGTCTTTATAATTTAGCCATTTATCTTTAACTCTTACTTCTGTTCTATGAAATGCTTCTTGTGTGGAAATCCATAAAGGGCCGGGGGTGGCTATTGCTGGGCGGGGTAGGGTCTGTAAGTGGCCAGCGCAAGCGTGGCAGGGCCGGATGCAAGCGACTTACCAGAGTGACTTGTGACCTTCCCTGCTGGCTTTCCCATTCACTTTGCTTGTGGGAAGCTGGCAGGGAAGGTTGCAAGTGGTAATTGCCCAACTGTAGGACGCTGTGGTTGCCAAGCGCCCAGATTGCGATCACGTGACCGTGGGGATGGTGGGACGGCTGGAAAGTTGTTAGTACCACTTGTTCAGTGCTGTGATAACTTCAAATGGTTGCTGAACGAGTAGTCATTAAATGAGGACTGCCTGCATTTGTGTTTTTCTATTGCCTCTTGACCACAGGCAAAGTTCTCTGGCATTTTTGGTTCTGCTATCATAGGAAACACTGTTTTCTTTGTCTTCTTCATTGTGTTAGTGTAAACATGACAGATCAAGAACACCGAATGCACTCACTGAAGAAGGAAGTGAGGTCACTGTTGACGCCTATCAAGGGAGGTCTTACCCCTTGTCAATTAGAAAAAGAATACAAGTCTATGATAGGAAAACAGCTTCCATTTCATATGCTGGGTTACCATTCTGTTATGGAACTAGTGAAGGACATGCCTGATGTTGTTAACGTATGTCCAAAAGGAGATGGCACTGTTGTCCTCAAAGGTGGGTTTTATTTTAATCTGGTAAGAGCAGGGCTGGTAGGAGCAGGGCATGGGGAAGAGATGTTTGATAAGTATATGGAGGGCATAAGTTATAAAACAAGTGATCTAACTTGGCCAAGGAATTGGCTATTATAAATCCTTTAAGCATAAAACACTCATGCTTACAACTAAAGTTATAGAAATTAGAAAGGTTTTCACAAGGGATGGGTGGAAATATATTTTATATAATAATTAATTAATAATTAATAATTAATAATTAAATATATAATTAAATATATTTAATATAAGGTGGCAGAGGGTGTATAGGGGTCCCTTAGTATGAATGTGGACCCCCCACTGGGTGAGAGACGAGGTGGGGGGAACCAAGACTGTATGGTTTGGTAAGAGTACCCCCCTGAGTGAGAGTGAGGTGGGGTAGGAGTGATTGCTGGTGAGTGTTGGTACCTCTCCCTGACCAGTGAGAGAAGTCGAGGGAGAGGTACAGAGCGTGACTGGGGGTGGTGCGGGATCCTTACAGTGCCGAGAGCGTGAGCTGGTGCACTGGGGGGTCTTGTCACTACCCGATTTGTTGTGAGATTGGATGATGGGTGAATGGGATAAGGGACCCTTGATTAAGCCCAAGAATTCCAGAGGCCTGGGAGTGGAGGCTACTAGGCCAGAGTCGGGAATCTCTGGGGGCTGGGGGGCGGGCCATTTGATTCAGGTGGTGACGGGCAGGGGACGGTATGACGGGAACCGGAGGGCGAGCCATTACCGGGGAAGGCGCCCCCGGTGTTTGTTACCGGTGGTGCGTTCCGGCCCCCCGTGTTCATACCCAGGCCCTGGTAAGCAGATCCTCGTGGGCTCCGGTCTCCGACTGTTGCTGCTGAACGCCAGGTCGGTGAATAACAAGGCCCCCCTTATAAGTGATTTAATCACAGAGGATGGGGCTGACCTGGTGTGTATTACCGAGACCTGGCTGGGCCCAGAGGGGGGAGTAGCCCTCTCGGAAATGTGCCCAGCCGGGTTTCGGGTGTGGCATCAGCCGAGACACCGGGGCAGGGGAGGAGGGGTGGCAGTTGTCATCCGAGAGTCCCTTGTGGCCTTCAGGGGCGCTGCTCCACAAGTGGCCGGGTGTGAGACCCTGTTCTTCAAGTTGGGTTCACGAGAACAGTTGGGAGTGTTGCTGCTGTACCAGCCTCCCTGCTGCGTAGCGACCTCCCTGCCTGAGCTGCTCGAGGCTGTCTCGGGGTTGGCAGTGGAGTTCCCCAGACTCATGGTTCTGGGGGACTTCAATCTGCCGTCCCTGGGGCAGTCCTCGGAGGCGGCCCGGGAGTTCATGGCTACCATGGCAGCTATGGGCCTGTCTCAGATTATTCGTGACCCGACTCGTGACAGTGGTCTCACCCCGGACTTAGTTTTCTTGTCCGAGCAGTGGCAATGTGATCTGAGGGGAGAGTTACATCTTTCCCCATTGTCATGGTCAGACCACGCCCTGGTGACCCTGAGACTCTCTTCTGCTGCCCCACTCCGCAGGGAGGTGGGACCTACTCGATTGGTCCGCCCTCGGCGACTGATGGACCCAGTGAGGTTTCAGAAGGAGCTGGGGGTTATTCCCGAGGACTTGCTTCACGGTCCAGTGGAGGTCCTGGCCGCGGCCTGGAATAGGGAAGCGGCCAGGGCTCTGGATAAGATCGCGCCTGTGCGACCTCTCCGGCCCTGTTCGGCCCGCCACTCACCGTGGTTTACGGATGAGTTGAGGACCTTGAAGAGGGTTAAGAGACGTCTAGAGCGCCGCTGGAGAAAGACGAAGACTGAATCTGACCGGACACAATCTAGAGCCGCAGTTAAGGCCTACCTTGTGGCGGTAAGAGCGGCGAAACGTGAATATTTCTCCGCTCTTATTGCGTCCGCAGAATGCCGCCCGACGGCCCTGTTTAAGATTACAAGATCACTTTTGGGTCAGGAGCAAGGGGAGACCCATTTACAGGGCCGATCGGAAGAGTTTTCTGAGCATCTGCAGGACAAAATCGCTCAGATTCATTCCAAGTTGGACTCCAAGCGTGAGACAAGATCTGGGGAGATGCCAGAGGCCCGTACTTGCCATGTTATCTGGGAGCAGTTTGATCCTGTTGGGCCTGATGAAGTAGACAGGATCCTCCGGACTGTAAACGCCACCACATGCCAACTTGACCCATGTCCCTCCTGGATGGTAAAATCAGCTAGTGAGGTGACATGTGGCTGGGTCCAGGCGATTATAAATTCGTCCTTGAGTGAGGGGGTGTTCCCGGCTGCCTTTAAGGAGGCGCTGGTGCACCCCCTCCTCAAGAAACCATCCCTGGACCCTACCATCCTGGGCAATTTTCGCCCAGTCTCCCACCTTCCCTTTTTGGGAAAGGTGGTTGAGAAGGTGGTGGCGTTGCAACTCCAGAGGATTCTGGAGGAAACGGATTATCTGGACCCCTTCCAGTCAGGTTTCAGGCCGGGACATGGGACAGAGACTGCATTGGTCGCGCTTATGGATGATCTCTGGCGAGAGCGGGATGGAGGGAGTGCGTCCATCCTTGCTCTCTTAGATCTCTCAGCGGCTTTCGATACCGTCGACCACGGTATACTTTTGGGACGGCTCAAGGAGTTGGGGGCGGGCAGCGTGGTTCTGCGCTGGTTCGCCTCCTTCCTCCGGGGCCGTTCCCAGTCGGTGTTGATAGGAGAGGATAGAGCTGACCCAAGACCCCTGACTTGTGGGGTGCCTCAGGGGTCGGTTCTCTCTCCTCTCCTATTCAACATCTACATCAAGCCGCTGGGCGAGATCATCCGTCACCACGGGATGAGGTATCACCAATATGCTGATGATACCCAGGTATACATCTCCATCCCGGGTGAAGTAAGTGATGCGGTCAATGCCTTATCTCAGTGCCTGGAGGCTGTGGGGGTCTGGATGGGGAACAACAGGCTTCAACTGAACCCTGGTAAGACGGAGTGGCTGTGGATTGACGGCCCCCCTGGATCCGGGAAGTTGTCATCTTTGGTTCTGGGTGGAGTTGCACTACCCCACTCGGATCCAGTGCGGAATCTGGGGGTCCTCCTGGACTCGCGACTCCTGCTCGAAGAGCAGGTGGCAGTCGTGGCCAGGAGGGCCTTTGCACAGCTGCGAGTTGTGCGCCAGTTACGCCCTTTCCTGGATCGGGAGGCCCTCCGAACAGTCACTCACGCCCTTGTCATCTCCCGTATAGACTATTGTAATGCGCTCTACATGGGGCTACCCTTGAAGAGTATCCGGAAGCTTCAGCTGGTGCAGAATGCGGCGGCGCGAGCAGTTATGGGGGCCAAGAGATCGGCCCATGTAACACCTCTGCTTCGCGAGCTGCATTGGGTGCCAGTTTGCTTCCGGGTCCAATTCAAGGTGTTGGTGATCACCTTTAAAGCCCTACATGGCATAGGACCAGGGTACCTGAGGGACCGTCTCGTCCCAATAACGTCAGCCCGCCCCACCCGTGCATGCAGAGAGGGCATGCTTCGGACCCCCTCAACAAGAGAATTCCATCTAGCGGGGTCCAGGAGGCGTGCCTTCTCTGCGATAGCGCCCGCCCTATGGAATATCTTGCCCCCGGAGGTGAGACTGGCCCCCTCCCTCCTGACCTTTCGGAAGGCCCTTAAGACCTGGCTCTGCCACCTGGCCTGGGACAACGGAGGCGGGAGTGCCTCTTGGGGTTGGCTAGCCCCGTAGCAACACTATGCTACGTTCCCTACGTCCCCCATCTTGTATTTTATTTATTTATATTGTATTTTTTAAAATTATTGTATTGTTTTTAACTTTGATTGTTGTGACCCGCCCAGAGTCCCTTGTATGGGAGATGGGCGGGGAATAAATTGAATAAATAATAAATAATAATAATAATAATAATTTTCTCTATTTTTCTGGGTCTTCCCAATTCTACCCACAACTTTGCAGTGTAATGATTTGTTAGCAATCCCTTAAAGTGTTTTTAAATACGAACAGTTTTTTAGACTTGTGATATCTTGAAAGCCTTTGTCACTATGTCTAGCAAACAATAGCAGGGTTCTTATCAACCTATGCTGTGCACCTAATAGATTGAAGATAGTTTGCATTTCCCTTCAATTTTTTTTAAATTCATGAGTCAGTTCTGTTTTCAGCTGGTAAGGGCTTCCAGAGCAAGTCATACAGATCAGTCTTTCTGTTCTGGGGCAGTTTGAAAGATAAATCACAAAGTTTGAAAGATAAATCACAAAGGTCAAAAGCCCAGTAAGTGGGGGGGGGGAGAGAAAATTGCAAATGAGACAAAGTAAAAAGCTGTGGGAGTGTTTGTTTTAAAAAGTTCAATAATGCTAGACTTGAGAGGGGGGGATTATTGTCTGTACAATTAGAAAAATATCTGTGTCTGCAGAATGCAAACTATGGGTACTAGTACTGTGATAATAAACATTATTTCTTCTGTCTTTTAGCTATTGCAGATGAATCTACCAAAAGGATTGCAAGCTTGGTTGCCAGACAAAAGAGCAGATCTAAGCCACATCTTTCCAAACATAGGCTGAATTTCTCTTTGCCTTCCACATCTCGCTCTGGTCTGCCTTGGCACCCCCAATATTCTTTAAGCTTGCCTCGACGTGGGGGGGTCCCTCCTACTCTGCCTGCTGTTATAAAAAGTGAGCTGAAGGAACTGCTGAGATTTTCCCCAGTTTTGCTCTCAGATTTTGACAACGCCTTTGTCCAACACTTTGGACGTGCATTTGAATTCATGCATTACGGATTCGTCTCTATGTTTGAGGTGCTGAATGCAGCTTCAGATATCATCAGAATTGTGCAAACAAGGGCAGGCTCTTTGTTGATGTTAAAAGAAGTCCCCCTTACGAAACAACCAGAAAAGTTGTCAGAGTGTAAGAGAATGTTTATTAAAATTCAACTGGAATAGCTCTTATTTAGCACACTTTGCTTTGAGAGTCTGCCTAGGAAAATGTGTGTTTGTGTGTGTGTGTGTGTGTGTGTGTGTGTGTGTCTTTAATAATGTTCTCAAACTGTATATTGTGAGTAATGCTACAGTGGGGGATCTTGTTGCTGGAAAATATATAGTGATTGAGGTGGTGGTGGTGTTTTCCCTTCTGAGAGCATGTACTTTCTTTGAGATGATAAATACAAACACTCTTGGCTGTAATTAGAGGAGAAATAGTAGTAGTAGAACTGGTCAGTGCTTCTTTAGGTTAATACTTAAAGCAGCTGGCTGGATGCCCAGCAAGAAGATTAGATTAGTGAGGATAAGGCAATAGTCTTTGTTGTAAGTTTGTTTGGTTAGATTTATGCATATCACTACAGGTTACATGTATTGTTACAGACGTGAATCTGCATATGCTCATTCTCCAAACTGCTCTTCTGATGAGAGATTGAGATTTTGCTGCTTAGAACCTTCAGTATTGACAGCCTTAAAATAGAAAATGGGGTCATGTGTAGTTATTGCTGAAATTTTTCTCCTGGCTTTTTAAAGGCAAAATGGCAGTCCAGTCAAATAAAACAAAGCAAACTTTGCCTGCTGCTGTACCAGAACCTGTAGCAAAGATGCCTTCTCCAGTCCTGCCTATGGATAATCTGTGTTCGAATGTAGACCAGAAATTTGATAATTTGCAAACGCAGATGAAACTAGTTGAAAGTCCAATGGTGACATCTGAGGAGAGGATGAAACAAGTAAGAAGTAGAAATATTATACCCTAAAGATGGCTGAAATAAAGGATTCATCTAGGTCACAGGAATTCTGTGGCATGGAATACCTTTTCATTTTATACAGCAAATCATCAGGAACTGACTGTGAAGATAATTCTTAGGTGATATTACACTCAGCTAAAATTCTATTAGGTATCTACACACACCCACAAACATTATATATAAGTTTTCAATGCAGCTATAACCCAATTGACAATGAGTCCCACTCTTGGTTTCGACTATTGTCCATTTTTCCTAAGGCAAATGGACTGATGCAACATAAGAAATATTCATTCATTCATTCCTATCTATCATTAGCTCCTATGTTTTATTTGAATTGGCACTATTTATAAATTGTGAAAACATTGTTTTGGCTAAAAAATGGATTCAGTGAAGAAAAACCAACCCCCCCCCAACCCCTACCATTAGGAAAAAAACTTTTAAACGGTCTTGGAGGGTGGGTATTTCCAGCTATTTGGGTCTTGCTGCATGCGCTGTTGGCTTTAGTCCTGCCAGTATGTTATCTTTGAGGATATATGGCCATTGACAGAAAAAGTTAATACTTCAGATTGATAGCAGTGGTGGAAAAGCTGTGGCCCTCCAGCTGTTCCTGATGCTGAATTACACCTTGTAGCATCATTCGCTTTTGTCCATGCTGGTTGGAAGTTCTGGAAGTTGTAGTTAAGTAATCTGTGAAGGGCCATAGATTAAATGGTTAACGTAAGATAATATGAGAATCCTTATGGACATTGGATTGCCTGTCTTGAAATATCCTTGTATAGTATCAGGATTTTAAATCCTAAATTCTTAAGGTTCTCGAGAAAAGTTCTGGGGTGCCACACAACATTCAGATAATAAGTTTGTTTTCTAATTATTACCAGGCTAAAAGGTAGTAGCAGTTACTAGTTTAGCTTTCAACATTTATTTCTGCTTTATTACAAAAACATTCATTCCCTTTTTTTATGCTAAGCTAAGTATATTCTGGGCAGCTTATAGCAAAAAATAGAGGAATATATATCCAACAATTCAATATAAAGTTTTAAAGTAATTCTGGAGAGAGGCAAAAGTTAAGTGGATATTGGAATAAAATTACCTTACATATATCAATCTCATTTTAGTAAGTCATTCTCTCCAAACTTCAGCCTAACCTACACATACATCTAATTAATCTACATTTGATTAATAATAATACTGGCTTACTTCCCAACATTGTTACCACTCATAATAAAAAGAATGGAAGGAGTTTTTTTTAAAAAACTACCAAAATGTTTAAAAAGAAAATGCTTTTCTCCCTGCTTATCAATACAACCGAAGAGTTATATCTACCCCTTTCCCCCCACTAACCAACAAACACTCCTGATTACTAATTCACTAATGTTCTGATTTATGTAAGTATTTAAATTCCTTGGTGTTAGCCTTTGAAGGATCTTATGTATGGAAAATTTATTTAAAACAATTTAACAAATCTCAGAATTTTTATTTTGCAAAAGGTAATTAACAAGTCTCTTAGCCCTTCCTGGAAACTAAAAATTCCCCCCAGAGGGCTGCTAGCAAATCTTTGATTCCTATTCTATAAGTTCCTGGGAAGTTAATCTACCAGGAGGACTTTCTCCTGATTTACTTTTGAATATAGGATTCTTTGCCATACACAAAATTTCTAGGGACCAAGAAACACAGTGGTCCATTAACTTTAAAAAATGGTTATTTAGTGATTAATTTTAGCATTGAATGAGATTTCTTTGTGTCCTGGCTGCTGCTGACAAACAGGGAAGACATTTGTTGCTTTTATGGTTTGCTTATGATCTCAGAATCCTCTGGCTAGTCACAGTGGTAAATGCAGTACTATCATGGGAGGATTTTTGATCTTCAGGCTCTTTCTTCAGTTTTATATTAGTGCATAAGTTTAACAACTTGTTTTATTGTAAAGTGGTCAATGCAAATTTTACATTAATACTTTCATAAAATACTTGGGATGCAGAATTTTGCAAAAACAAAAGCCTTTTTATATGCACTGGCATTTCCTTTCTCTCTTGGATAACTCACTTTTTTCCTCTCAAAGCTTAAGAAAGAAATGAAGATTGTCCTTGCCCAAAAAGGACCTGGAGGGTTAATCAGCTCAGAACTTAAAGAAAAAATTAAAATCGTAAGTACTGTATTCTGTTTGGCTATAGTTCTGTGTTTCTGGGATAGCAACCCAGAGAACATAGGTAAGATCTGTTCAGTGAAGGAAAATGCTCCAAACCTAGTGGGGAAAATTCCACACTGCTGCCTCCCCGTTTTTGCAGAAACATCTGCAGACCTACCAAAACCAAATACTAGCTGGGAGGGGAGAGAAACCCACAAACATTTCTCTGCCTTCATTTCTACCTGTCACTGAAAGGATATTGAATTCCTTGATAACAATGGTATGGATCAGGATACAAACAATATTTGTTTGCCAATTCCCTTAATGTGTGTTTAATTAATTAATGTGAATTTCCTCAAATCCTTGTTTATAAAATCCAACAATTTTTTTTTAAATTCACATTTTTCTTATATCTTATTTTTTGTTACATGTATTTCTCTGGTGCAGTTTTTTTTAATTGAAATTTCCTCAACACCAGTAAATGGCTTTTTAAACACATGACTTTAAGAGATACCTTTTTGGATATATATTTCATGAATGGGTTATTTTGTTTAGTTTTTTAAATCAAGCCTTGGTTCAGTTTCACCATCTAGGGCAGAGCTTTCCAAACTTTTCATGTTGGTGACACACTTTTTAGACATGCATCATTTCGCGACACACTCTTACAGCAGGGCACAAGGCAGGCACTAGGACCTGCGCGGAATCCTGCTAGGGCTCTGAGGCAGCAGCAGCCAGGACACACCCAGACACTGCAGCTGACACACTAACGTGTCGCAACACACAGTTTGGAAAGCTCTGATCTAGGGTGTGTCTGCATTTGCTTTTGTGGATCTCACATATCTCTTTCCATAAAAATCCATGTGGATATGTTCTGCATTGTATCCTGGGGATTTCTACAGGAGCATTTTGAACATAATGCCCTGCCCAATTTTTAAGACTGGTGAAACAGCACCTGGACTTGCAATTTTTCTTGTACTTCCAGTAAGCTGAGATTTCCATCTCCTTCCTTTCTGGTTTAAAGCAGACTATAATTTGGTTTGCGCTTACCCTCTAAGCCAGATTAGAAATCAAAGAATACCCAGATTAGTGCAAAACCAGCCTGTTTCCTTCTCTTGTTTGTGCTTCAATCGAAGTAATAAAAATGATACTTGCGAAATCACAGAGTAGACAAATTTCCTATTGCTGTGGTCAAAGTTTGGAAGTTTTGTTTGAGAATAAAGGATTCTGATATTAATACATTTTGTAAATATTTAGATACATATCAACAACATCATCATCATCATCATCATCATCACACTTTTATTTGTACAACTCAAAGCAGCATACATAATGCTCCCATCTGCTACTTTTCCCCACAATAGTAAACCTGCTTAGATATAATATTTTTTACTGTTTAGGCTGAAGTTGTAAACAAGCTTAATAATCACTCTGTGATTTATTTTTAAGATTGTAGCCCAGCACCCAAATGGCCTGTGTGCTTCCAAGTTACCTGGAAAATTTGAGGTAGGGGTTGTCTATTCAGATTTACTTGTGTTTACTGTGGAGTCCTTGGTGTTCTCTGAGCCTTGTTGTTTTCTTGCAGACGTTTCATTGCCAGGCTAGGCAACATCTTCAGTGTGAAAAGGGAGTGGGACTATAAACAGATATACCATGGCTTGTACTGCTTGTGTTGGTGGGGGTGTTGTTCTCCCCTTGGTAGTTCCTTGATTGGGCTGTTGTGTTCACTGCCTTTTGCATCTGCAAGCGCGCTCTCTCTCTCTCTCCCTCCCTCCCTCCCTCCCTCCAGCAACTGTTGGAACAAATAAGAGAGTGTATAAGCTGGACCAAGCTAGCGCCATATTTAACCACTGCATGGACTTTTAGTATAAAAAATAGTAGATACATACCACAGCCTGCAAATATATGTGGCAGTAATGCCAGGTGCAGAGACACTGAGGAGTTCCCAGGGAAGGCATTTCACAGGCTAAGTTAGTTTCTCATACATTTTTAATTGACAGTTTGTTTTGTACCCACAACCCGTCCCTGGCATGGACATGCCATGGTGGAACATTGCATACATACCTGGTATCTGTCCCAGGGAGCATTACATGTTTATTCCGGTAAGTATTTACCTTTAATAAATCTTGTGATGATCACACTAGCTTTCAGCTTCTCTTTCTTGGAAATCTCTCATGGATATTGGCCCCTGGAGGGCATTTACATCTGGGGAAACAGAGAGACAAGCTTCAGAGATAAAGCATGGCATAAAATGGTTGCTTTCTTTTCTCACTGTTTTTGGTTTCATACATTTCTTCCTCTGTGCTGTGTATCATTCTCTGGAAATGAAGCAATAGCACAATAGGTTTCTTATTCAGGTGTCTCTTCAAATTCTGGTTTGCGAATTCACTTCAAACCATGGTTTCCAATTTTATTGATAAAATAATAGCTTACTGATCCAATGTCACGTTTTTCCAAATTATAGTTAAACTTCCCACATGACTGATAGCCTTATACCTGATTCACTTATCTTATAGCTATGTGGATGCTATGTTTGTTTTTCTTTTTTCTTTGCTGTACTTAGTTCATACCTGTTCTGTTTTATCTGGCCACTGACCAAAAATAAATATCTATTTAAACTTCCTTATCTGTAGTTTGTCTAAATTTAATTAGTGTGGCCTTCCTTTCACAGTGAGATGACAGAATAATATGTGAACCACATACTTCATTCTATTTATTAGATCCCCCCTCCCCCCAATTCTATAAACTTAAATCCTACGTTTGTGTAACTGTTGTAAACTTCATCTGAACTTTTATTCAGCATCAACTGAAAGTGAACATAGCAGACTGTGGTGAAAATGTTTACTGGGTTGTATTTTTTGCATGAGAATAAGGATGCTTTCCCATTTATGACAAGTGATGTTGATAATTTGTTATTGTGAGCTGATCTTGCTCAATATTTTATCCCCCTTTCCCTCATTTATTCTCTCTGTTTTATCAGCATTCAGGTAAAATCTTTCTGGAAATAATGTTAGCTGTGTTAACTAATTTCTGATTTAACCAGTCCTGCAAATTGAGCCATGAATTTCTATTTTGATTACTAAGTTTTTTTTCTTTATCTAGGAGCATTTTCATGAAAAATTGCCAGTAAGAAAACTGGGTTTCTTAAATTTGATGGAACTTGTTGGTGCTCTTAATGATGTTCTCCATATTGAATGCAAAGAAGGGAAACAAGATTGGCTTATCTTTGACATTGATTCACAAAGCTTACCAGATGGTAAGTGGAAGTCCTACATGCACAAATCTTCCAAGAAGATAGGCCCCTTTATATAATTTGGTTATACAGACTTCTATTTAAGTATTTAAATGTTTACAGTATAATTAATAAAAATGTATGTATACATTCTTACACTGTAGATAATTTTTTTCCAATTACTAAAGAACCTGTATTGAATTATAGTTTCTGTATGCCATTAAATTGCTTCCAGAAAATTGGGTTAATGACTGTTCTGTTCTTGGCACACAATATGCTGTGTATATATTTATAATGGGAAGTTGCAGAATGTATCCATTTCTTCTCTTGCAATCAAGAGTCTTAGTTCCAGCATGGACTCCTCCATTATTGTATAAGTAGTAAAGTATAGAGATGTTTTGTGACATTTATTTAATATTCAAGGAGAGTCTTGGTGGGGGTGTGACAAAATGGATTGAATTTAAAGGACATGGCTTCTTTTAAGTAAGCTACCTAAACTACCTCAGAGATTCACTGTTAACTTGACAGAAACAAACAGGGATGAACAACTTGAGGCCTTCTAGATATTGCTGAATATAACTGAAAGTATCCCTCACCATTGGCCATGTTGGCTGGGATGCTGGGAATATGAGAAGAAAACATTTGAATGGGATATCAAATCTCCATCCTGTCATTTTACTTTAAATTTCTGTCATCTCAGTTTCCTCAATGGGTTGGCACCATCCCTGTATATCATGGACTGTGAGATTCCAGACAGAAAAGTGCGGTGAGACTAGATATGTCAAACTTCCCCCAGAGTAGTACACAATAGTTACAATAAATTACAAGGTTTTAATTATAAAACACAGAGAATTTAGAATCTTTATTAAAGTTTTTGTTCTAGCTTAAAAGACTTGCTGTTTGAGATAATCAGCAGATCGTATTTGATATTCTACAGAGGATTTACATAAGATGCAATATTTGAATAAAAAATACCTTTTAATACTGTAGTACTGTAGCTCAATGCAAATAATTTTATGGTTTTATGTTTTACGGTTTTTTTACTGTTGTGAGCCACCCAGAGTTGTGTTTTAAGGTGGGCGGCTGTTCAAATCTTTTAAATAAATAAATACCCCCCCCCCCAGGTGTGGCTTAACATAGGAGACCTGCAATATTATTTGGGGATCTGAACTAGTGTGCTTATTATAAGGCTGCTTTCTTTGGAAGGGTAAAAGGAGTCAGAGGGCTGCAAAGAGTGCTCTGCTTCTGAATTTTTTTCTGTGTTCTGCGTCTCTGAAGGCAAAAAGCAGTCAGACAGGAATGAGTTTCACTAGAAAACCACTGCAGGGATTTGGAGCATATCCCACATTGATTTTTTTTCTCTAAAATTAAAACAGCCAGATGTTGTTTAAACGTATGATTAATAACCTGGTTGGTTGGCCCAATATTTACTGTATATCATTCCTGAGTACAAAATTTTCCCTAGTTTTGAATGAAAAATTCTCTGTGTTCTAATATAAATCTATGTTGTTCCTACAGATGAACAAACAAATGGTAAGATTGCTCAGTCTAGTCTATTAGCACACCAGGAGGCCTCTGAAGAGCTTGAACCGCCTACTTGGGATTACCCTTTGGAGAATTTTAAGAAACTGGAGACTCAGTTCAGTGTAGTAACAAAGATGGTAACTCCGGTAGGGTGACATTATAAGATATGTTTATGTAGTAAAAGATCATTTAATTTTAAGTAAGTGTAATAAAACCAGAGTTGCAGAGAGCAGCAACAACAATAAAATCCAAGATAGCTGAAAAGGCTGGGAAAATAAAAATGGCTTTGCCTGGCATCAAAGTGACTATGAAGGGGGTACCAGATAAATCTCTGGGAAGGTATTTTACCGTGTGAGTACCAACACTTAAAATATCTGTCGCTGTACCCATTGCCACTCAGTGGGCCTCTAAAGAAGAACTCAAGGTCCAGGTATTCATTTGTACAGAGAAGTAATCCTTCAGTACTCTGTACTCTGCTTCATCAGAGGTGAAGCCCCAGAATGGGAAAAACAAGGATGTTAAATTGGTTCCAAAATGGAATGGGAGCCACTGAAGTACTGATATTGCATGTTCATTTTTTTTCAGTTCTAATTAGCAGTCTCAACCATATTTTCAATAATATGACATTGCTAATCCACTTCCAAAGGCCATGTACATGGTATTGCAGTAGTTCAAATGAGAATCTATTAAGACATGATTAGCTGAAGCCAGGCTATAATCTGTCCTGGTGTGTGTGTGTGTGTGTGTGTGTGTGTGTGTGTGTGTGTGTGTGTGTGTGTGAGAGAGAGAGAGAGAGAGAGAGAGAGAGAGAGAGAGAGAGAGAGAGAGAGAGAGAGAGAGAAGATGTTCATAGCTGGGAAAAATACTATAGCTTGCCGAGGCAACTTATTTCTAAGGGACAGAAATGGATCGTGAACATTACCAGACTGTATCTGATCCTTCAGGGAGAACATATTTTATCTAGAACAGATAGAACTTTATTAATATGGACAACCAGCTATTATAAGAGCCTTAATCTTATCCAGATTGAGCAGCTTTTTTGGTCTCATAAAGTCCATTATCATTTCCAGGCACTAATTTAGCCTACCCAGTAACTCAACTAGATTAGATAAAAAGGCATAGAACTGGTTATCTGACTAATGATAATTTAACTCCAAATCTTGGAATGGTTTCATTCAGTGCTTCCAAGATCCCAAAACATATCCCTTGAGGAATTGAACAGAAATGCCCCCATCATGCCTTCTTTAATTTGCCATTCAAACAGTGGAATCACTGAAAGGTTTTGATAGCCCAGCTTCTCTAGAAGTATACCAATGGATTCCAGAGAATAGAGGATGAATCAATGAGACTGAGTTCCCACATGACTCTCCTGGCAAAAATTATTTCAGGAAATTGCCAGAACTGAGCCTAAATCTTGATTGAATGAATTCAAATCTTTCGAATTGATTTTAAAAAAATGTTTTATTTAAGAATACTTGAAATTGGCTGGCAACCACTTGTAAGCAATAATAATTCTATTGCTTCCTTGAAAAAAATGTGAGGTTAATTTTGGTGTGAAGTATCCTTAGATACTAAGATTCTTGTACCTTTCAAGATGTGTATTTTTCCACTGATTAATGCAGATTTTTAAATTAGTTTTTGCTATTTTATGCAGTCCTTTCTGTTTATTAAATGATACGTAAAATGAAGGTGGGCGATATGATTTGCGTGATGGCAGGACACAAAATTTATGAAGAGCTCAAAAATCACAGAAATTTGGAAAGCTGAAAGAATAACTTCTATGTTTCCTTGTCATGGTTTTCCATGATCATTAGTCCTGAGTTTTATGTGAAGGTGATTCTTCTTTCCTTGCATTTGCAGCACCTTGGCATAGAGAAATACCACATTATAAAGGAAATAATGGAAGAAGAAATACCACCAGATGCTGTTCAAGACGAAACCCTTTATAGTCTCCCCCAGCTTGGCATCAGTGCTTTGGTTGGATTATTTGTGGAGTACATTGTGTCCCCTTCACAATTCTATGTCCGGATCTACAGTGGAGAAACTTCTGATAAGCTGGAGAATATCATGATTGAGATGAGGTGAAGATATATTTGTCCAGTTCTCTAGAGTTCTAGAGTCTTTGCACGAACCTTACTAAAATTGAAGGGAGAGGGAGAGTTCAGCTTGTTTTTTTCTGCATGGATGCTTGTGATACATAACTCTCAACCACTAGCAGTGCAACTACACTCAAGATGCACATGCACATTTCAAAGTGTGAACTTTCAATATTTGATTTTATAATTATCATTTTTGTTTGAAAGATTGTGGGGAACAACTATAAGCATTGTCGTAATCTTTCAGTAATTCAGATTTCCATAATTTATATGTACCATTCCCACAAGAATAAGCCCCCAAAATAGCAAATAGGATTAGATAGAAAACATTTTTGCAGGCTTGAAGCAAAAACTACTAAAATAGTACCAGATGATCTAGCCTGCTATTAAGTGTAAATCCATATGTGACATATATCATGAGAGGAGATATGGGAAGATTGACTTTGTTAAGATGGCCAGTCGGGAGTTCAGATAGTTCTGACACTCCAGCCACTACCTAGTCCTCATCTCAGTGTTTGTTTTGTGACTCAGAAAAAAATGTGACCACTGTATGTGGGAGCAGCAGAGTCCCCCAAATCCATCAGAGAAGATGAATGAACAGTATGAGAGATATGTAGGCCTCAGGAAGGAGGAGGGAGTTCCTACCAGTGGGAAACCACTTTCTCCACAACTGTTGAGGAAATACTGCATACTGTCTGTCAGAAATTTCAGGTGTTCTGAAGACTGGATCGGTGCAGCCCATGAATGTGGAGGATGTCTTAGTTCTGGTATTTCTAAACTGAACTTTACCCAAATGTTCTGTTTAGTTTTTAGAAAATTAAGATTGGTTAAAAAATAGGATTTTTAAAACTGGATATTTTTTTGCTAGTCCAAATAACGCATCAGAGACCTATTCCTGTTGACCTTATAAGAAGTCCCACTGAATTCAATACAGAGCACCTCAACACTGATCCATGTATAGGATGTTGTAGGAAAAAAGATGTATTAGTCTATGGTAGCCAAAAAACGAGTTTGGTAGCACCTTTTCAGACTGCAGAGCTGTAGCTCATGAAAGCTTATACCTTTGAATAAAATTTGTTAGGCTGAAAAGGTGCTACCAGACTCCTCCGGATGTATAGGATGCTACAGTGGTGACACATTTGAATCTTGGCTTTCAGACGGTGCTATTCTAGTAAATGTGTAGGTAATCGCTATGTCATACCTGAAGCCTTAATCCGTCCTGGCCAGCTTTGTTGTGTAAGGAATTCTGAAGACAAATGGTGGTACCGAGTTATAATTCATCGACTTCTTAATGACCAAGAAGTGGAAGTGTTTTATCCAGACTTTGGAAATATGAGAATAGCTGAAAAATCTTCACTGAGGTTTCTCAAGTAAGTAAATTGTTAGTTTGTCTTTAAAGATGTATAATGACACATAAAGTCTTTCGTAAACACATTCTCAGATACTATAACCTAGGCTTAATGTTGATCATGATTAGGGAACTAATCTGGCAGTCATTCCACAGACTATCAAATGAAGATCCTTATCATTGCCTTCTCTCTTCTGTGCCAAGATCAGATATCCATCAGCTTTTACATTGATAATTGTACTTTCTCATCATTATTATTGTAGCTGATTCGGCTCAGAGCCATTGCAATGCCAGGGAAGGCTAATCTTTTCCCCAGTTCCTTTGTCCCACTTCCTAAAAAACTTCTTACACATGCACAGGGTGGAACAGTGTTGCTTTTTTTAAAAAAAAAACATGCTGTAGGAACAGCTTTACTTTGGTTCAATTTTTGCCTCCCATTTTGTTTTCTTGATAGACTGCTTAGTTAACCATTAGTCTGACATTCTAGACCAGGGCTTTCCAAAGTTTTCCCGCGGCGACACACCAAGCGCCGTTGGTGTGTCGCCACGGGAAAACCCGGAAGTGCCGCCATTGCGGCAGGGCGCAAAAACCCGGAAGCGCTGCTGCCGCTTTCAGGTTTTTGCACGCCGCCGTTGGTGTGTCGCCGTGGGAAAACCCGGAAGCGCTGATGATGATCAGCGCTTCCGGGTTGTGTGGCAACACACCAGACTGTGTGTGGCGACACACTTTTGTGTCGCGACACACAGTTTGGAAAGCTCAGTTCTAGACCATGTTTAAGGTAAGATAAGTTACAGTAAGTGATAGTTACATGTTGTGGTGTTAACCGCTCGATTTGGACGACATGGTAAACACAATTCATTTTATCAAGATTGGGTAGTTACTAATAATAATATCATCAAAACATTGTCTCCAGAAATGTTGCTACTTATTTTGAGGACTGTAGATTATTTTGGAATTTTGTGACAGAATTGGAATACTTTTGAAAGGTATTTATATGTCTTTTGTTTCATTCAGTACAGTAATAAAATGGTGTGTTCCTTGCCCTTGCAAACAACCAAGGACCATAGAGTTCATGTTCCAGCCCTGAAGCATTTTAATAATTTAGTTCAGCCACCCAGTTAGAAGAGAGAAGAACTTTAAATACATTGGGTATATTTATTTAAAAAGTCTGTTTGAATCTGAAAGTAAGATTAAGTAACCGCCTAGAGTCCCCTCTATGGGGGGAGATGGGCGGTGATATAAGTTGGAGAAATAAATAAATAATCTAACAGTAGAGAAGCCTGTGCTCGTACACTATAATTTCATTTTTACTTTGTGGATTCTGCTCCATAATTTGCTGCTACATCTAAACAAGACAAACTATGATTTGCTATTAAAGCAACAGGATATTACAGATGACCAATAGTTCATTAATTCAGATAAAATGGCAGGTATAGACACAATCCCTGTCTGGGTTCACATTTGATGCTCATCCTAATGTGGCTTGCTTGTTTTGGCTTTGCATGCTTTGAAAACAGGAGAAGTGAATGACCTGTGGTTCATTTCAGAGTAACAAACATCAGCTGGAAACCAGATTGTGGTTTATTTACCAATTATATCTATTACTTAGTGCAGAGCTTTCCAAACTTTTCATGTTGGTGACACACTTTTTAGACATGCATCATTTTGCGACACACTCTTACAGCAGGGCATCATTTCATGACACACTCTTACAGCAGGGCACAAGGCAGGCACTAGGACCTGCGCGGAATCACAGCAGGTTTGGAGGCAGCCAGGCACAAGGCAGGCACTAGGACCTGCACAGAATCCTGGCAGGGCTCGGAGGCAGCCGCAGCTGCGACACACCCAGACACTGCAGCCGACACACGTGTCGTGACACACAGTTTGGAAAGCTCTGACTTAGTGTGATATGTGAATGGAAAGGAATTATTTCTTTGTGGTATTCTGAATTTCTGTTTGTTTTTCTACCTTTCCCCGATATCTAACCAGTTCACAGAGGTGCAAGGCAATATAAACGTTTAAAAAACAAATCAAACAAATCAGAAATTGGTTTTACAAGTTTTGATTACTTTGCCAACTGTGCTCTGAATCTTTCAACGAAGTATGCTGTGATGTGATGTACGTATGTAGTCAGTGGCAGGGTCACACACTGAACTAAGCTATAGTGAAGTTTGTTTGGTTTTGGCTTGGCACAGTGTGTGCATGAAGCCATAATGGTTTGTGAACTATGATTTATTGCTTAATGATATACAAATCAAAAGCATATGAAGGGATTGGAGAATAATAAATGTAAGGATCTTGCTATAGCATCAAATCATACTTTGTTGATAAGTCTGAATTAGCCCATTATGTCATTCTTCCTATAGACACTGCTATGCAAAGCTTCCTGCTCAAAGTATCCCTTGCTCTTTAGCCTGGGTGAAACCAGCAAAGGTATGTAATTTCCTATTTGTTTTGTTTTTATTCTGGGAATTGGTTGGAGATGATAACTTGAGAAATAAAGACAATTTTCTGAGATGCTCTAAGTGAAGAAGCTTCTGAATGAGTCAATCCAGGAAATGGCTAAAGCACAAGTGATATAAGACTGATGGTGAGGTTAGGCAGATCATATGTTAGAGCACAGGATTGTCAAAGCAGTGAGATTTATGTTGTTTTCTCCATTATATGGAGGGGGCGTGGTGACTCAGCGGGTAAGACGCCAGGCTTGTCGATCGGAAGATTGCAAGTTTGGAGGTTCGAATCCCTAGCCCCACGTGACGGAGTGAGCTCCCGCACTCGCCCCAGCTCTTGCCAACCTAGCAATTCAAAAGCATGCAAATGCAAGTAGATGAATAGGTACCACATCGGTGGGTAGGTAACAGCGTTCCACGCGCGTCATGCGGCCACATGACCGTGGAAGCGTCTTCGGACAACGCTGGCTCTTCGCCTAACAAACGGAGATGAGCACCGGCCCCTAGAGTCGGACACGACTGCACAAATGTGTGGGGGGAACCTTTACCTTTACCTCCATTATATCCAGCACAGATTGTCCTGATGATTTGGAGTTTATTGTCATCTGTGGTAAGGAATCCTATGTTGTAGCCCTTGAAATTTGCTGTGAGAAACTTGTGTGGCATATTGGGAATAAACATGTCTCCTTCACATAGTTTGAATGCCTCTTGGAGTATGTTATGTACCAAGAGATTCAAGACACCATCTCATCCTTTTGTAGGGGATCAATTTCAGTTGTTTAAGGGGATTCAGGCAGTGGCAAATACATCTTTGCACAATGGAGTGGTGCTTTTTTTCTTGAAGCATGTTCATCTATTCCTGAAAAAGCCTCCCCTGAATCCATAGGCCTGTGCCATATTTAGCCAAAAGGAAGATGACCCTGAACTTAAGAATCCCTTTCAGGAAAAACAGAAAGAAAGAAAAGAATACACAGAGATAAAAAGTCCTGTGCAGTGCCTACTTTGCCCACTGTATCAACTTAAACTTGCCAATTCCAGCTCAGCTAACCTGGGAGATTTCTACCTTGTTCCCTCAATAAGTGACATATCTCTATATGTGTGTATATATCAGAAGCCACATTCCAAAATGGGCAGGGCCAGGATAAAACATTTAAGTAAATGAAAATAAAATATAATTGATTCCACATCTCCCTATATCAGCTCACACACACACACACACACTTTTTCCCTCCACCCCCTTCTAGCACAAAAATAGAAGATGACCAAAACTGGATGGAGTTGGACTAGCTGCATTGAGAAAGAGGAGAAATTGGGTTGATATTAAGTGAGGGGAAGAGTCAAGGAAGGAAAAACAGCAGGGAAGTACTGAGTATGATTTTGATGTAGTTTCATGTAGTTTGTGTATTGATTTAAATATTTTGCTTATTTTGTATTTTAGTATTTGTATTTTTTTAGATTTAAGTAATTTGCAGAACAGTTGAAATGGGGGTCCAAAGAAAAAATAAACTGCAATATTAGGAAAGAATAAGAAGAGATTGGCCATACTTTCAGAGCAATGTTAGCATCAGAACTTAAACATTGGAATGGTTGAATAACTCAGGGAATGAATAAAATCAGTCAAAATTTAAAAGCAGCTAGAAGAGAAGTTAAAGGCGTTTTATTAACTAGGCAAGAAGTTAAATTGGAAGCTGTGGTATTTTTTAAAAAGACTGGTAAGAAATCAAGAAAAGCAATTAAAGCAAATATGTTTATTTATTAAATTTATATCCTTTTCCTTTCCTCCTGGGGCTGAAGGCAACATACAAAACACAACATTCTTTCTTCCAAGTTTTTCAAAATAACAATGGGCTGAAAAATAGAAAATATCCCAAAGCCTTTCATGACTATGAGAAGACTTGAACATGTGCTTTTCTGATTCTAAATCTAACCTTTGCATTTATTTAGCTTTCTGCTTTATCTCCTTTTTTTTCCTGCATAAAGGGTGATTGGTCCGTCAGTGCCATATATGAATTCCAAAGACTGTGTGAGCTGAAATTGCTGGTGGGAGTGGTCGATGAATATATAAATGGCATCCTTCACCTCTTCCTCTGTGATACTAGTTCTGATGATGACATCTACTTGCACAATGTTTTGAGATTAGAGGGTCATGCACTCATTTGCAGAGAGAACATTCCTTCCAAGGTAAAAGGAAGACAAGCCATGATGGTGGGGTGGGGCTACAATGCTGAATTACAGCAGGGGATTCTCAGACTGGCTTGTGCTGGGCTGAAAGAAAAAAAAATTGAAACAGGAAGAACATAAGGGGAACTGACATTGTTTCAAAGAAATCCTCATTGGAAACGTGAATTTGTTTCTTACAAAATGGCAAAATAAAAAAGGGGGTCAACTGAGTTGTAAGATAATAGCAAATGAAAACAATGTTTCATACTGTGTTGCAGCTTGTTTCAAGGTCAGACTGGAAGCCATAAAAAATATTTTTTAACTTTAACAGGGCTTCAAAGAGTTAAATCCTTTCACACTATATATGAAACCAAGCCCAAACCCACAGGCTGTTTTCACAGAGACAGACACTTCATTGCTTCAGCAGGAGTTTCTTGCAGACTTCCCAGGAACAAATCCAGAGACTTGCATTAATGAAGTAGTTTCACAGGTGGGAAAATCTGAGTGTTTGATTATTGCTCCCCATGTGTTTTTCTCTGTTCCTTAGCCCCATTTTCTCTTCCATGCCACAGAATCCAAACTGAGTTAATGCTGTTAGTTGAAACTGCAATTAAAAACATTTATGAAGTATTAGCTAATTAAGGACCCATCTGCATTATGTGAAGGCCAGTTGTAGGTGTGAGGATACTTTTCTACTGGTCCTGTTGGACTTTTGACAGCTTCCACTGTTTTACAATTCTTATTGACTTTAATAATGAACTAAACATATGTGTCTTTTAGTTCCATTTACTTGTCTCATCTATTGTTAAAGTAGTAATTGATGACACTAGCTTGATGTCCTGACTAAGAGCGAAGGACCACGCTGAGACGAAGTGTCGAAGCTCTAGTGTTTATTGTTCTACTCTGCTAGACAGAATCCAGCTAAACTGAAATGAATTTGCAAACGCTAAGGGAAAAGGCCCATAAAACTAAGGCAGTGCCTTCTTGGCTCTCTTAGGAGGGAACCAAAGAGACTCTGTATGCGCATGCATTTGTCTCCCTGGAGAGGGCCCCCTCCTTCTCCACCAGTTATCTCCTTGACACTTGGGCCCTGAAAGTTTTCTTTTACACAGGGCTCAATATTGTAATTTATTATTTAACTTTGAAATGAAGCTGCTGAATGGAATTGTCCAAGGCTTTGAGGTTTCCTGAAGATACCTGTCTCTTTATTTCCTTCTCCAGAAAACTGGAGAAGGATTAGTTTCTCTTCTAAACTAGCATCTAGTAACTATGGTTGTGTGGATGGGTTAAACAACTGAAGGGTTGTTGTTAAGGCTGATGGAGCCTCTAAAGTCAGAAATGGACAACTTTTCCTGGTGCCCTGCATTGTATACTGCTGGGCCTGACAATCTCTGCATCAATCTAACTTCCTTCACCATCTGTCTTCATATTTTTAAATTAAAAGGAGTGCTTGCATGACAGAAAGCAGAGCACCAGCCTCCAACATTACTTCTGTTCCCAGCACTTATTCTGGGCCCAACATCGGCCCAGCAGGCATTAGAAAATGAAAACAATGGGTAGCTGCAATCCAGTGTTTTGTTTAGATATATGTTCACCTGCCTAGAAAAAGACAAAGATAGACTAGTGTGGTAAAGAACATCCTAGGGAGGTAGCGAAGGTGGTAAGGAATATCCTCCCCAGTTTATGTCTAGTAGATGGGTGTTTTTTTTAAAATATAATTTTATTAGTTTTCAACAAAGATAAAAACTACAGAAAAACAAAAAACTACAAAAAAAGAGAGAAAAAACTAAAAAAGTGTGAAACACAAAAAAAGGAGTTTGAGATTACATACAAAAGTGACTTCCAACTTTCAATAATGGGATTTTGGTTTGATATAGAGTAAGGGATTGATTATGGAAATTGCTGTATATTCTTGCTGTTGAAACTCACCTTTGTATGTAATCTTTACAATTCTTTTTTCTTGTGTTCTACACTCTTATATTTTTCCTTTTTCCTTTTTTCTTTTTGTAGTTTTTTTGCTTTTTTGTAGTTTTGATCTTTGTCTCAAGCTTAATACATTTCTTAAAAACAAAAAAAAGAAAAAAATTCTCTTTTGTGTTTTTGCACTTTCTTAGTTTTCCCCCCTCTTCTTTGTAGTTTTTTGTAGTTTTTTATTTTTCTCTTTAAATCTAATAAAATTGATTCAAAAACAAAAAGTAAATACGTGCTGGTTGCCAAGCACCTGAATCATGATCACATGACTGCAGGGATGCTGCGATGGCCACAACTTCAAGGACTGGTTGTAAATCTCCTTTTTCAGCACCTTCGTAACTTCAAACAGTCGCTGAACTAGCAGTCAGTAAGCGAGAACTACCTGTACGGTGTAGGAGTTTAACAAAGTGGCTAAATGTGAATGGATTACTTTTAGTAAATGGAATTTTGTGCAAGATTTTCCAGTGAACAAATTCTCTAAAATTTTGCATTTGAAAATAAACGTATAATTAAAATGACAGTATTGTGAACATTTTCTAGCATACAGCAAGCCAGTGCTCAGATCCTGAAGTACCATACCTGGAGCCAGTGTATTTATGCAAAGAAATTTGGGATGACAACTGGATGCCTTCCATATATTATGAAGAAAAGAAAAATGGTGATACTTCTGATAATTTATGTACTGATATTACAGTAGTTTCCCACCAGACTCCAGGTGATGAAGGAAGCAAAAATGAAGCCCAACACAACCAAGGCTTGATTGAAAAGGTAGATTATGTTTTTACTGGTTTTCAGTGTTACTATTCCAAAGGCTCAAATGAGATGCAGTGCTCTCTATCCCAAAGATCCAGAGTTTATAGTATGTAGTTTTTTAAAAAAGAAAACCATAATCTGTATGAATAAACTTTAAATCGGCTAAAATACAAATTGAAACTAAAAGGATAAAATACAAAAGTATTAAAACAAAGGAAACAGCATGGCAGTAAAAACAAACCGGAAAATCATACAGGTCAGCAAACATACCACATGGAGTAGATCACCAAAAATATTTTGGGAAACTTAAGGCAATGATAAATGCCTGCTTAAGAATGCTTTCAATTAGTACCCAGGGACAGTATTTCATAAAACGAATGCCAGTAGTAAAAAAAGCTTAATGTCCTAAAAGGTCTGCTCAAATTTCAGATGCTTAGGGCTTCCAGAGCAGTACACAAGCTCGGTAGGAAGCAGATACTCCGCTACGTTGTCCAAATCAGATTGAATAGAACACAGAAATCAGTGCTCTTCACATAATATCAGAACTATAATGCTGTGATCCAACTGATCTGGCCGTGGGCTCTTGCTTCGGTCAAAATATCAAGCCCCCTCTTTTTTTAAGGGCATCTCAGCAGTTAGCAGTGCCTAGCTGATTTTGTCTGGGCTCAGAAGTTAGGCAGGATCAGGCCTGGTTAGTACAGTGGGCTTAAGCTAGGCTAGACTGGGATGTCAAAATTATCTGAGAAGAAGGCAAAGACAAACTATTTCTGTACTGTTGTCAAGAAGACTGCACGGATGTGTATCCATGAACTCCCCAGAAGTTGATCTGGACTTGAAGGAGACACTGCTTACTTTCAAAGGCAGCCCCAGAAATAATCAAGATTTGGAGGCTATGGAAAACTGGTCTGACTTCTCCAGGCAGGGGTACTGCTGAGACCATTGCCATAAGTAGTAAAAAGGAATCTTAATCATTGGTGCCCTCTGATCCAAACAGCAGCTGTGATCAAAGGAGTATGGTAGCCTGCCAGCCTGGTTCTTCTAATGGAATGAAATCACATTCAAAACCAGTGGCATTTCGATCCCAGATCATCACCCCATTCCCAAATTGGGGTAAATGTAAAATTTCCAGAAACTCAACCCCCCTCCAATACCCTTTTCCTATTTGGGGAAAAAAATGAAATTTAAAAAGAATGAAAAGCCTTTTTTAAAACTCCTTTTAAAGGGTGACCTTGGGCCAGTCACTCTCTCTCAGCCCAACTCACCTCACAGGGTGGTGGTTGTGGGGAAAATAGGAGGAGGAAGGAGTATTTGGTATGTTCGCCGCCTTGAGTTCATATAGTTAAAATAAAGTTTTAATTACTTAATTCAGTCTTAATTCACTCTTACCTTCAATAAAGAATGCAAAGCTTCATCCCTTTTATGCTGCTCTGTTCCGTTGTAAATTTCACAGATTCCAGAAGAGTTCTCTCAACTCCAAAACATTTCAATTAATTTTTTTCTCCTAAATAAAGAATGCAAATAATTGTTCTGCTTCTATCTAATTCTACTTGAATAAATGGATTGCTGTCCACACTGCTGCTATCGTAATACTTTGAGACCTCGGCAATTCTGTATGTAGGATTTGTTTCCTCTGTTCTCTCCCACCATTCTGGTTCCAAGACCTTGATCATCCGTTTTAAGGTTTGATCTCCCTGCAAGACCCAAGGGGTGGAGGGGAGGCTTTATTTGCTTAGAATAAATGTGCTTCCTTTTTTTGCAGACGGGGGATGTTTCCAGTGCCATTGAGGCAACAGATGATCCTAGTTTGGAACCTCCAAATGAAATTCTGAGCTCATCAGCAGAAATGAAGGTAACCTCATTTGTATTGTCTCTATTTAGGAGGAGAATTTTGATTAGAATGGACAATTGTACAGTATATTCTATAGCAGTTCCAGTAGAAGAGAATATCTGTAGCTCAGGGTTGAACTATGGAGTCCCTGATGCTCTCTGACCTTGGTTGTTTGCTTGCAGACGTTTCATTACCCAACTAGGTAACATCATCAGTGATTATGTTACCTAGTTGGGTAATGAAATGTCTGCAAGCAAACTATCAAGCTCAGAGAGCACCAAGGACTCCACAGTCTATAGCAATTATAAGGTATGCATAATATAGGTATATTGTTAGACTCTTCAGATTTTCACTATATTTGCTGTTCCAAATTTATGTGACAGTCACCTATGCCATATGAAGCCTATGCTTCAATACTTTCATTTAATTGTAACAATGCCAGTCAAATGGCTGTCCTTGTGTTTTAAAGCAGGTTCCTTTTTTCATTTGACTGCAGACAAAATCCTCTGTTGGAGATACATCTGATTCTTTGCCACAAACATTAGAAGAGTTTTATGTCTCCAGTGCTCATTCCAAAAAGTCAGAAAAGCTGAGCCAGAATGAATTGGATGTAAACGAAGTGTCTACTTGCCATTCCCAACCTCTTCCATCAATATCTGTGTTGCATGGTATTTTTGAGCTTAAAACAATTTTTATGTATGCATTGATCTAATGATATTAACCTTACTCTTGCTATAGTATTATTAAACTAGTTGCCAAAATGTCATGCCCTGTTAAAATGAATTTGTAGCCGAGTTGATACTACAAAATAAGATTCAGTAGAGGTGACAAAAACATCACCTTTTGAACCATAAAAGGTGTCTGTTGAATCCTAGAAGAACTAAATTCTGTGATGTCAGGAATGATGGCTAACCAGAATAGTATGGAGCATACTGATTCTGAAAGGGTTAACATTTAAAGTAAAAATATGGGGGAGCTGTGGGTGGAAAATAGGAAAATCTTACTGATCTGACTGCCTTGGGTACAAGTTTGTGCACAGCAGATTCTATAAGTCTTCATTGTTTCACATAAGGAATTATCATGCAGTCTAGACAGAGGTTTCCTTTAGGGACATGAGAACAGCTTCCTCTACTCCGTTAGCACTTCCTGTTCATGATGATAGTGTGTTTGTGGAGTAACGTAATATGATCTCTCCTCATGTTTGTTTAATCAAAGATACAGTCAGAATGATTTAAGGAGAAGATACGGGAAAGTATGCTTACATTGTAGAAATGTGAACTAGCCAAAGTGAGATTTTTCAGGGCAAACAGCTGGATCCAGGCCCTATAACAAATAAGTTCTGGCCATTTTTTCTTCTCTTTACTATGCAGGAAGAGCTTCTTCAGAGAACAAAGTCAGTGATGCTCCTGGAATTCAAATACTTTCCATATATAATGCTAATCAATACTCTGAACCTAGTGCCATTGGTCACAATGCCTTGGTCTTCACTGCTGAGCTTCAGCGGTCTCCAAAGTTCTGTGTTCCTTGCAGTCCAGCTGTTGCCTTGGGAGCATCTGCACGATTAGCTGCCTCTGGTGGATATTTCTCCCTTAACTTGAGGAAGGTGAAAATATGAGAAAAGCCAGTATGTAGCTGTATGATTTTCAAAAGACTTCGATGTTCATCTAGTTAACTGGACAGTGGTTAAGAAAAAATCTTGTCATTTGAGCCTATGGGAAATTATAATTTAGAGCCAACTTGAAATTTGTTGTGATGTGATGAGAGAGTTCTCCCCCCCCCCCATATTTCTTTTCCTGTTGTATACTTCTGTTAACTTTTCTACTCTTAATATAATAGTTTTACAAATAATCAGTGAACTGTCTTATTTAAAGTGTGCATATTTTTGTGGGCCGCCCAGAGTCATTGAGAGTTGGGGGCGGCATACAGGTTTAATATATTATTGTTATTGCTATTGTTGTTATTATATTAAGCTGCCAAGACTATTGTGATCTTCCTGGAGTGAAGAATACACTGATACCTTACTGTACACATTGGAAACATCTGTGCTACCCATAAAATACACAAAGGTATATCATGTCATGTAGCATAGAATGGTTCTGAATCTGTTTAAAGTACAACCAGCACTTGATAAAACATATGACCAGAGTCTATGAAGGTTCTCAGTCATCCAGGTGGAACAGTCTGTGGCTTGAATCATGTCAACTGGATTTCTATTTTCTCAGTAGAAACGTTTCACTCCTTATCCAAGGAGCTTCTTCAGTCTGAGTAAAGTTAGTAAGGGAATCCTTAAATATGTTTCTAGGGTGGCTGTGTGATATTACTAATACTAATTACTAATAAAATACTAATTATTAGATGATAAAGGGACTTAGAAACAAACATCTCAAAAATAACCATGACCTAGCCCCAGGTGCAAGGTCACACAGCCAGCCTAGAAACATATTTAAGGATTCCCTTACTAACTTTGCTCAGACTGAAGAAGCTCCTTGGATAAGGAGCGAAACGTTTCCACTGAGAAAATAGAAATCCAGTTGACATGATTCAAGCTACAGAATATGACCAGAGTCTGTTCTGTTAAGTCAAAATTTGCAGGTGGATTCAGGAAAATGGGTTCAGTCTAAAAGGTTTCATAATCACTAGTGCCCAATGGAAATGATGTTGTGCATGTTACCCTGAAGTTTTTGGAACTGGGGTGCGATAGAACAAGCATAAAGATAAAGGTAGTTTTATAGCAAAGGTAGAAGAGCTGTATAGTTTTCCCATGGTGAAAAAAAATATACTAATTAGGAACTGTCAGCTTGCAGCCATGTAATAGTTCATGTGAGACAAGCCATCAGATTCTACTTAATCGTTGGACCAGCATTAGTAATGACCAGCAATGTTACTCTGTTTCTTTAAAATGTATACAAAGTTTTCTGGAAAAGAGCTTGAATTAATACCAGTGCTGTATTTGGTGGTCTCAGCAATTCTAATGGCTTGTGTTAAAATGAAATATTCAGTCTTGGTATTTTCCTGCACATGTGCAATGTGGGTGGGAGTGAGTTGCTTATGTATCATTAGCTGCTGACTGTTTCTAATGAAATTGCACACATGTTGCAGTAGCTTTCTCATATATAGGCAGCATATGGTATTGGTATATGGTATATCTTACCTTTCCTCTAAAAATAATTAGCAATAAAATAGAAATAAAAATGTGAATTTATAATTAAAACATGAAAACACATTGAATAAAAACACAATAAAAAATAACACCTACCAGACTAAAACCTACTTCAGCAGAAGTCAGCTTTAAAGACCAAAAAGCTGCCTGAATAAAATGGATGTTTGCACAATACACTAAACCAGGGGTCGGCAAACTTTTTATGCCGGGAGCCATTTTGACATGCTCGTGCACATTTTGAAATGCTCGAGAGCCAGGGGGCGGGGTTTGTGGGCGGGGGCCAATCGCGTGGAAGGGGGCGGGGTTTGCGGGCGGGAGCCAATCACGTGGCTTATTGGGGCGGGTGGGAGGGCTCATGTAGCAGTTCCACCCCCCACCGGCTTCCTGTCCCTCCCTCCTTGCCTGCAGAAGGCGGTCGGCCTTTCCCCCCGCTATTTCCGGAAGTGATCCAGCGCCGATCTGCGGGCTGCGCGGGCTCCAGCTTCGGAGGGCGCCGGCTGCGCCTCTGCCTCGGCAGCCAAGCTGTTCCGAACCAAGGAGCCAGGGCGGAGCCAGGGCAGGGGAGGAACGGGGAGCGCCAGGGGACTCACCTGCTGCTGCTCGGCTGCCACCTTCCTCCTCCGCTTCAGCCGCCCGCCCGCCGAGTCCCGGCCCTTCAGCCCCCGCTGGGGGGAGGGGGCAGGGACTCAGCGCCCGCATGCCCGGAGCCCGGCAGAGCTGCGTCTCGCCCCGCCCTGCCCTCCCAGAGTGGCCAGCGGAGCGCCACCGGCGCCCACCTGCTCGGGCAGGTACCAGCCTCTCTGCACGCTCCTTCCGCTGCTGCTGCTGCTGCAGGGAGACGGCGTCCACCCGGCCCAGCTGCCCAGGGTTCAGGGAGATCAGCTCCGGCGGGATCTGTGGCGAAGAGTGGCCGTGGGGGGGGAACGAGGCGGGCGGTGACAAGTGGCGCGAGGCGGGAGGCAAGCAGGCAGGCAAGCGGGCGGGGCGGAGGATGCGTTTCTCTTCCTTCCCCCTCTTTAAAGCGGCTCGCCTGGGCTTTGGGTTCCCACACCCAGCTCCCACAAACCCGCCACCGCAGCAGCGCAAACCCACTTCTTCCTTCCTGCTCCACTGGGTGCCAAGCCTGGGCGATTCTCCTGCCGATTTGATCAAAGCGGGGCGGGGGGGCGGGTAGGGGTTGGTGTGTAGAAGCAATGGGTAGACCCGCGCGCGTGCGCGCACACCTTTGGAGAAAAATAATCGGCAAGGGATTCACGCCGAAGTTTTTTAAATCTCCTACCACCACCCGAACACACGCGCGCGCATACACACACCCTCCTCCCCCTCTCCCTCCCTCCCTTTCTCTCATAACCAACCCCCCCATACACACACACACACACACAGGAGGAGGAGGAGGCCTGGGCCGCCCGGCCGCCCCGCCTGCTTGCCTGCCTGCTTGCCTCCCTCCGCGAGGGAGGGACATTGCAAACCAATGTCGGGGCGGAGGAGACTTTTTTCAGTTGCCAATATGTGAGTTTCGTTTACTGTGCTTTAAACGAAGCTCAGGGGTGCGATCTTTCACTCGCTTACCTGGAAGCAAGTTCCACTGCACTGAAGGGGAGACTTATTTCGTCTGGAACGGCTCGTCTAGATTGGTGTTGCAAGGCATGCTTTGCAACTGTGAAAGGCAGCCCTCCGAAGTTCCTTCCCAGAATGGCATGAAACTGGAGGAGGACAAGCAGGAGCACAAAGAAAATTCTCCAAACTTAAAGTCTCATTCCTTCTCTCTTTCTCTCTCCCCCACCCGCGCCCGGAAGTGTGAGGCATAATCCGAAGATTATTTTGCACCCGTAGAAGGAAGCGGGCTCAGTGATTTTAGAAATGTAAATACGCCGATAAATCACACGCAGGGTGAGACCTCCGCGGTGGCCAAACTCGGAAAAGTTCTTAGCTGATGCTGGAAGTTTAGCCAGGCAGCAGCGACGCAAGCTTTTTAAAAAGCCCTTGAGAGCTAATGATGGAGAAGGCGGTTAAGATGATAAAGCTGGCGAGGAGAGGGATTCTCTGCCCAGCGAATTCACTGCCAAACATGGGTTGCCCTGCTCTCCTGCCTCCGCATCCACAAAATGCCCCCCGCGCAAAGCGATCCTAAGCGGGTTTCTTCTTTCAAGCGGAAGCCCCCGGGAGTTCAGTGGGAAGCCCTATTTGAGTTTAGGGCTGGAGCTTTGCGGGCGTCGGGTGGACTGAAGAAGAACCCTGGAGCGGGAGGGGTAGAGGGACAGAGAGACAGAGGCACGTCGGCAGGGAAAGGTGTGAATTGTATCTTGCCCTGCGCTGTTTGATCTTCTATGAAGTGGCAGAAAAACATCAGGAATAAAACCATGCCCGGAAAGATTCTCTGATTTAACATCCTTAAGTTATTTCCCTCCAGCGAAAGAGACGAGCGCAACCCGAGTGGCAGGAACCAGACCAGGGGAAGAAAGGGCGAGCACGCCCGTCGCACAGCCTGCTTATGATCGCTCTATCTATTGAATGAATGTCAGCCTCTGAATGCAGTCTCTCTTTAAATCGAATGAGGTCTTAGTTGTGTGGTGGGCGGTCTCCTAACGTGTGTGTGTGTGTGTGTGTGTGTGTGTATGGGGGGGTTGGTTATGAGAGAAAGGGAGGGAGGGAGAGGGGGAGGAGGGTGTGTGTATGCGCGCGCGTGTGTTCGGGTGGTGGTGGGAGATTTAAAAAACTTCGGCGTGAATCCCTTGCCGATTATTTTTCTCCAAAGGTGTGCGCGCACGCGCGCGGGTCTACCCATTGCTTCTACTCACCAACCCCTACCCGCCCCCCCGCCCCGCTTTGATCAAATCGGCAGGAGAATCGCCCGGGCTTGGCACCCAGTGGAGCAGGAAGGAAGAAGTGGGTTTGCGCTGCTGCGGTGGCGGGTTTGTGGGAGCTGGGTGTGGGAACCCAAAGCCCAAGCGAGCCGCTTTAAAGAGGGGGAAGGAAGAGAAACGCGTCCTCCGCCCCGCCCGCTTGCCTGCCTGCTTGCCTCCCGCCTCGCGCCGCTTGTCGCCGCCCGCCTCGTTCCCCCCCCACGGCCGCTCTTCGCCACAGATCCCGCCGGAGCTGATCTCCCTGGACCCCGGGCAGCTGGGCCGGGTGGACGCCGTCTCCCTGCAGCAGCAGCAGCGGAAGGAGCGTGCAGAGAGGCTGGTACCTGCCCGAGCAGGTGGGCGCCGGTGGCGCTCCGCTGGCCACTCTGGGAGGGCGGGGCGGGGCGAGACGTAGCTCTGCCGGGCTCCGGGCGTGCGGGCGCTGAGTCCCTGCCCCCCTCCCCCCAGCGGGGGCTGAAGGGCCGGGACTCGGCGGGCGGGCGGCTGAAGTGGAGGAGGAAGGTGGCAGCCAAGCAGCAGCGGGTGAGTCCCCTGGCGCTCCCCGTTCCTCCCCTGCCCTGGGCGCCCACGCGCGCCTCAAGGCGGTGCGGAAAGACCTCCGCAGACCCGGGGATTTCCCCCTCCCGACTGAGAATCCTCCTCGCCCCCCCCCCTACACCACCAGGGCCTCGCCTTCCAAGGATCGGAGGGGGGTATTCGGAAAAGGGCAGGGGTGGGCGCGGATGTGGTTTGGCAGCGCACTCCGCTCCCGTGCAGAGCAGGCGGTGGAAGAAAGCCAGCCAGCGGGTGCACCCTCCCGCCCCATCAATCCCCCCACCCCGCCGTTCGGCGTCCTCTCCCCCCGCTAACCCGAACCCTGCGGCGGCCGGGGGAGCTGAGCCAGGCTCGGACCGGAGGCGGCCAAGGGGAGAGCAGGCTGCTCTTCGCCCTGCGCCGCCCTGCCGCTCGCATCCCGGGCCCGCGCCCTCGCCCAGCACCTGGATGCCGCGGAGCAGCGCCATCTCCAGCCGTGGCAGCCCCTGCAGCCGCTCCTGCGCTGCCTCCGACAGCGCCGCCTCCCGGGCCAGCAGCGCCTCCCTGCCGCGCCGGGCCTCGCTCAGTGCGAGAGCCAGGGGGCGGGGTTTGCGGGCGGGGGCCAATCACGTGGAAGGGGCGGGGGTGAGTTCAGCTGCGGAAGAGCCACACTCAAGGGGCCAAAGAGCCGCATCTGGCTCGCGAGCCGCCATTTCCGACCCTTGCACTAAACCTAACATAATTAGACTTTTCAGTGTCCAAATTCACTCCAGGCCTAAAATTGCTGTTAATTCAGAAAACCTTAACCAAATCTGAAACCATGCCTTACGGTAATCTGATCCTGGAAGGCAAATTAAATTCCCTCCTTTGGCCTCCAGACACAGACCAAGGAATTGTTCCTGTCTAAGAACTTTAGTTCTCTTTTGGTTGCACCCCTCTGATGCATGGACAGTTTGTCAAAATAAAAATTGGGTCAAGAGAATAGTTTTTTCAGTTCTGCATGTTGGTAGTTCAAACCCCCAATCAAGAAGGGTGCTTGGCCCACTTGCTTTCTTTACAGTCAGGGCTCACTGCTAATTCATCTTCATCTTATCATCATCTCCTTCCATTCACACATAATCTTATCAAACCTGGTATTCCCCATCTTATAGCTGGGCCTTAATTTTTTTTTAAGTAAAGAATTTTGAAATTTCATCTATTATTTTTATCTCATTTCTCTGACCTCTAACACAAACCTAGATGTTATTTCTGTCATCTAAGGTATTCGCTATCCCTCTCAGTATTGTGTGATCTGCATGTGTAAGCGGCATTCCCTCCATCCTTTAATCCAAATCTTTAACGAAAATATTGGACAGTAATGGACTTAGGAGTGGACCATTGTAACTTCTCCCTTGATTTTTCCCTCCAGTTTTTGTTTACTATGGTTTTCAAGCCAGGCACGGTTACCTAATCAACATGCTATCCAGTTTATACTTAAATTATATGTAGTGCAGTCCAACAGTCTACTGAATGATCATGTTTGGCATCCTAACAGTTGTGGGAAATAATAGAAATTAAGCTAATCTTGCTTGATGAGTGATTGTCAGAGCCTGGGAAAAGGCAAACAAACCTTCCAGAAGGTTGGATGCAAAGAAGCCTAGACAGATTTATGTGGAATGAAGTTGTTGTTGTTGTTGTTGTTGTTGTTGTTGTTGTTACCATTTGTTTTTTTGGTTGATTTTATTTAGGTCACCTGTTTTTTCTTCTTCCGTGCTTCAGTTTTATGGATGGTTGCGGGGAGGTTGGATATTCCAATGGCCAATGTGTATTTTATTTTTATTATTCTCTGTAAACCACCATGAATCTGTGTGATTGGGTGATGTGTCAGTATGTATAATAAGTGAATATTTCAAGTAGCCTGGTCCCAGATTTATTGGAATTAATAATTCATTACCAGCACTTTGAATTGTACTAATAGCCAGTGAAACTGTTGCAACAGTTTCTCCCAGAGTCACATATTGTGGCTTTTGACAGGTACTTTTTGACAGGTACTTAGAAAAAACTGAAACAATAGTACGGTTTCATAGTACTCCCACAGTTGCAGTGTGACTCTGTGCCTTGTATGTGATCATGCTATAAATTGTAATGATAGAATGCAGTCTCTACTCCAGAATCATAGCATCAGGCACTGATAGTTGTCACTGATCATGCTATAAACACAGTGGATATCATGCTATATTTTTAAGCATATGCAATGTGCAGCAATTGTTTTAGGAAAATAGTGCCAGGTTGAACCCAAAGGAAGCTTTAACTTCCTTTGTTAAAGGTTACCTTTGTTCCTTTGTTACCTTTCAGCACTGAAAGGTAAGCTGTTTACTTCCCTGTCCTTACATTTGGCAGTTCATCTGCAACTTACGGTATAAGGTGCTACCTTTTATAAGGTTTCATAAGGTTCCATCCTGTGTTTCAAACAGAAATGCGTTCCCATTTTATGTCTGTTGCTCTTCTCCAAAGGTTATCGGCACATTAGAAAGGGCTTCTAAGCAGACTTTCCCTTGCTCTGGTCCAAAGCAGATTCTTTTGTTCCAGATTTTGGTCACTAGGTGGTGCTCAATTACAGGACATTTTCCGACCGAAGTCATCCTTCTTGCACAATTGTTTTAGGATTATTTCTGGAATACTGTATATACTAAAACATTTAGCTTTAAAAACTGAATTTAAGATAGAGTTATATTGATTCTTTATATCAGTAGGCTGATATTCCATGAACCAAGAAATTTGGGAGTTGTGTCTGTATTTGCATAAACAATGGGAGGTGTGATTTTTTGTGATGTCAGTTTAAGATTTACTTACCCCGGTCTTTTTGCTATGCAAGTTGGTAATTTTTTTAAAAAAAAGCAAATTGTCAAGGGTTCAGACTGAGAAGAAAATGTATTGTGTGCGTGTGTGTTATCCTCCGCAGGGACTGGAGATTAGATTGGCCTTGATCCTGTCAGCCCTTTGTAAGGCCTTAAAGACTTGGTTCTGTCACCGGACCTGGGGGTCAGAAGGTGGGGCTGAGCCCATGTTTTGGCTATGTTAATTGTCATTGATAGTTTGTTTTTGCCCTGGCTGCTGGTTTATGTCTGTTGCTTTGCTTTCTGTTGTTTTTAATGCTTTTTATATTTTTAACACTGTTAGCCACCCAGACTCATGAACTTGAGATGGGTGGCCATATAAATTGAAATAATAAATAAATAAATATCTGATCCAAAATGATTTAAAGGAAATCTTGTGGAATTTGTTGCCACAGGATACACTGCAAATCACTATTAAAGTAAAAATTGCAGTGATGCTTATGAATGGTTCAATAAAAATCATGGATCTTTATTCATGTGTAATAAATAGAGCCAGTTTGGTCTAGTGGTTAAGGCAGTGGTCAGCAAACTCATTAGTCAACAGAGCCAAATATCAACAGTACAACGATTGAAATTTCTTTTGAGAGGCAAATTTTTTAAACTTAAACTATATAGGTAGGTACATTGTTATTAACTTAATTAGGGTACTCCTAAGCTGGCCTTTGCTAAAAACGTCCTCAATCTGATTGAGGTACGTTCGCTCAGGACCCCTTCCAACTCTCCCATCCACACTCGTCTTGTATACTTGTTTCGTCTATCTCCTTTCGTTCATCCTTTCTATATGTCCAAACCATCTCAACATACCTTTCTCAATCCTCGACACTACATCTTCTTTCACTCCACAACGCTCCCTAAAATTAACTTAATAAACTTTACTTAAAGTTTTAAGTCTTAGTTAAACTATAGGTGCGTTGAATAAAACTTGATATCATACTTAATAACAATATTATTTATTGATAAAATTAAATGGTAAGGTATCCATAAAATTAAATCATGACAATGACTGACAAACACTAATGTGAACATGGCCTTGCATCTCCTTGGAAAGTTTGGGTAAGTCAGGTTTGTATGTTGTTGTTTTTAATTTTAGGCACGATTCCAGGTTCTCATCAATAAGACGACTTCTCAATTTACTCTTGATAAGGTTCATGCTTGAAAATGATTGTTCGCATGAATATGTAGACCCAAATAAGGAAAGAACAGCAAATGCTAGTTTTTTCAGCTGATTATATGAGTCAGGAATACTATTCCAGGTGTTAAAAATCAACATATCTTCCTTCTCCAGGTCTTTCAAAGCAGACCACTTGTGCTGTGAACTAAGTTCACATTTGTTTTTCTCCAATATTTCTATATCAGCACAAAGACGTTCAAATTTCGAGCTCCACAATTCTTTGTTTTTTAAATCCAGCAATTGCATTTCAAAGTTGCCAATGTCAATATTAAAGGGAGAAAAATTTAATTCTGTTACAGTAGCATTAAGAGGTTTTTTAACAAAGGCTAACGTCGCTTTGCTGTTTCTGAATTCCTGAAACCTGTTGAGAAAAGCTTCCCTCATATTTAAAAGTGTTGTTTTGAAATAGCAAATGTCAATATCAGAATTATTTTCTTGGCGATGTTTCAACAGGCTTGGAAAGTGAATCAAAGTTTCTCTTTCAAAATCTTGAGCAAAAAGAGATAATTTGTTTTCGAATGAAATAACTTCTTCTAACATCGAAAAAATTGTGTTTCCTTTCCCCTGTAGTTTACGATTAAGCTGATTTAGATGAGACGTAACGTCTACCATGAAATAAAATTTTTGGATCCACTGATCGTTCGTTAGTTCTGGATAGTGAACACCCTTCTCAAGGAGAAATGCTTTAATTTCCATTAATAAGGAAGCGAAACGTTTCAAAACGTTTCCTCTTGATAACCAACATACCTTGTTATGCAGCAGAAGATCTGCGTACTCACTCTCCATTTCAACTAAAAATTCTTTAAATTGGCGATGATTAAGAGCTTTAGCTATAATGGAGTTGATAATCTTAATCACCAATTCCATAACTTTGCAAATTTCTTCTGGAAATGTCTGCGCACAAAGCGCTTCTTGATGAATGATGCAATGGTAAGTAAGTATCTCTTGATTAATTTTTTCTTTCAAAATAGCAACAAACCCGTTTCTTACGCCGGTCATGCTTTTCGCCCCGTCTGTTGAAATTGAGACAATTTTATCGAGTGGAATATGATGTTTTTCAATGCACTCAATTACAGCATTTGCTATATCCTCTCCACGTGTTTGACCTTTGAGTGGCAATAATCCTAAAAGTTCTTCTTTAGGACCTGTAGATGAAATAAATTGTACAAAAAGTGAAACTTGCGCTGTATCATTTATGTCACAAGACTCGTCAACTGCTATTGATAAAGCTGAAACCAATTTAAGATCTTCGACTTGCTGGTTGGTTATATTCGAAGACATTTTGACTGTTCTATCTTTCACTGTTTTAGCAGACAATGGTAACTCTTTAATTTTTTTTAGAATATCTGCTTTGTTCTTAAAATCCCGAAATAGCTCTTCGGATGCATTTATAAAAGAACTTTTTATGTATTCGCCGTCTGTATATGGTTTCCCTCTCTTAGCAATCTCTTGACTAACCACAAAACTTGCAATATTAACATTGTTGGAAGATTGCATCCAGTAATTAAATACAGAACTTGATTTTTCTTGACTCTTCTGAAGTTCCTCAACTGCTTTTTTCCTTGCATCACCGACAGGATATTTAGTACTAAATGCCACGTGTTTAGTTGTAAAGTGTCTCTCCAAATTTGATTTCTTGTTATGCGCCAATTTTTCCTGACAAATAAGACAGGTCGGGAGCCATTTTGACATGCTTGTGCACATTTTGAAATGCTCGAGAGCCAGGGGGCGGGGTTTGTGGGCGGGGGCCAATCGCGTGGAAGGGGGCGGGGTTTGCGGGCGGGAGCCAATCACGTGGCTTATTGGGGCGGGTGGGAGGGCTCATGTAGCAGTTCCACCCCCCACCAGCTTCCTGTCCCTCCCTCCTTGCCTGCAGAAGGCGGCCGGCCTTTCCCCCCGCTATTTCCGGAAGTGATCCAGCGCCAATCTGCGGGCTGCGCGGGCTCCAGCTTCGGAGGGCGCCGGCTGCGCCTCTGCCTCGGCAGCCAAGCTGTTCCGAACCAAGGAGCCAGGGCGGAGCCAGGGCAGGGGAGGAACGGGGAGCGCCAGGGGACTCACCTGCTGCTGCTCGGCTGCCACCTTCCTCCTCCGCTTCAGCCGCCCGCCCGCCGAGTCCCGGCCCTTCAGCCCCCGCTGGGGGGAGGGGGCAGGGACTCAGCGCCCGCACGCCCGGAGCCCAGCAGAGCTGCGTCTCGCCCCGCCCCGCCCTCCCAGAGTGGCCAGCGGAGCGCCACCGGCGCCCACCTGCTCGGGCAGGTACCAGCCTCTCTGCACGCTCCTTCCGCTGCTGCTGCTGCTGCAGGGAGACAGCGTCCACCCGGCCCAGCTGCCCAGGGTTCAGGGAGATCAGCTCCGGCGGGATCTGTGGCGAAGAGCGGCCGTGGGGGGGGAACGAGGCGGGCGGTGACAAGCGGCACAAGGCGGGAGGCAAGCAGGCAGGCAAGCGGGCGGGGCGGAGGACGCGTTTCTCTTCCTTCCCCCTCTTTAAAGCGGCTCGCCTGGGCTTTGGGTTCCCACACCCAGCTCCCACAAACCCGCCACCGCAGCAGCGCAAACCCACTTCTTCCTTCCTGCTCCACTGGGTGCCAAGCCCGGGCGATTCTCCTGCCGATTTGATCAAAGCGGGGCGGGGGGGCGGGTAGGGGTTGGTGAGTAGAAGCAATGGGTAGACCCGCGCGCGTGCGCGCACACCTTTGGAGAAAAATAATCGGCAAGGGATTCACGCCGAAGTTTTTTAAATCTCCCACCACCACCCAGGTCGGAAGGCCATTTAAGTTTTCAATAAACGCGAAAGTCTCGGTCCATTCAACTTTAAATTCACGGTTTTCGTCTTCCGTTTTTCTTTGCTTCTTCTTTGTAGCCATGTCAAACAGGGCACCTAAAAAAATGTTTCATTTTATAATAATAAACCCACCAACACAAAATAATTACAATTCTTAAATTGATGACAAAAATACCTGTAGGATTTGCAGCTGGTTGGAAAAATACAGGTAACTTTATGCTTCGAGTAGGTACTTTTGTCACCCGCGCGCGATTTGCGGACGCGACTAGCACTAACCACTGCACAATGAGACTGCTGACTGACTGGCTCACTCAACTCGTGCATGAATCGCGCGCGCCTCCCCCGCGCTGCGTATCCCGTGGCCCGCCTGCGCCGCGTCGCCCGACCCACCGACACCCCCGCGCGTACAGGCCAATTGAAACTTCGTGGCCCCTAAATGCGCAGAACGGCAGCGAGTGGAGGGGAAAGTGCCGCTGGTGGGGGAACCTTGGAGGGGAGGCAAAGCGCTTCGGACAGAGGCAGGTGGAATTGCCAACCGCAGCTCTAGACTAAGTGAATCAGAATTTTTCTACATTTGGAAAGAACTGGGGACTGTGGTTACATTCAAAGGAGACGTTTCCCATCTCTTTGCAACTATGGCCAAGGAGTACCTGAGCAGAGACTAAGCCATAGTGTAGCACTGAATCCCAACTGGTCCAATGCTCCCTTCTGGAAGTGTTCAGGATGACGGGGATCCACTCCACAAACAAGACCCACATGGACATATTGGTGAAGGTGCTGGGCTAGGAGCAGATTTATGTCATCCCCCCCCCCGCCCCCCAACTACAGAGTTTCCCTGGGGGACTTTTGGCCAGTCATTCTCAGCCTGGCCATCCTACCTCACAGGGTTGATGTTGTGAGGATAAAATAAAGGAAGATGCCTCTGTAAACCACCTTTGAAAATACAGAGGAGGGAGGGAGGAAAAAGAATGAACTGCGGAAGGGAAGGGAAGGGAAGGGAAAGGAAGGGAAGGGAAGGGAAGGATGAGAGTTGGGGGTGGTGAAAGAGCCTCAGCTATTGGGTGGCTTAAATAAATGACAGGCTATGGCGCGGAATCCCCCGGACACCTCGGGGCCACCGGTGGTCATGAGCAGGTCCTGGGGAGCGTCGGCGCCCGCAGCCCCCTCCCCCGGCTCCCTGGGCTGGCGCTCCAGCCTTGGCTCCGGTTTCCTCCGCCGCTCGCGCTGACTCACGATTCCCATGACGCAGGGGAGTAATTCCACCCGCCTCCCTCGCAGGCCGGGACAGCCGTCCACCGGCCCGCGCCAGGGCGGAGCCCCGGCGGGAGGGTCACAGGCCCCGGCCCCCATCTCCAGAGAGGTGGAGCAGAAGGGGGCCCCGGCCGAGCCTTCTCCCCGACTTCCCCGCTCATTCCTGCGGAGGAAAAGGGACCGCTGGCGGGAGGAAGGCTTTCGCTTGCAGTTAGACGCTCAGGATTCAGCCGCCGCGGCATTTGCGACCTGGGTTTCTGTGCGCGCGTGTGTGTGTGTGAATCTATTCATTTCCAGCTCCACAACCTTTCCTCCACCTCCCTCTGGCCACCTGCACTTCCACCACCTCCCAAGGAAGGAACACGTGGAGTTGTAGACTGAGTGGGTTGGAAGGAACCCGGTGCGAATTTTAACTACAATTCTAGTCTTTCCTGCGGGGACACGCGCTCGGAAGTAATACATTGTAGAACACGATGCAAAGATACGACTTGACGATACGCGTTGACATTTTATCTTTCTGGAAACGTTTTCTCAATAAGTCGCTTCAGAGCACTCGCCTAAAGATAAAGACACATAAACACCAACTAAGTATGTAAAAATAGAAATAAGAAAACCAGTCATCACGAAGTTTCAATCGCACTGTACGTGCGCGCCCGCACGTGGTATTTTGTGGAAGAGCCACACTCAAGGGGCCAAAGAGCCGCTTGTGGCTCGCGAGCCGCGGTTTGCCGACCACTGGGTTAAGGCAACAGGCTAGAAACCAGGAGACTGAGGGTTCTAGTCCCGCCTTAGGCATGAGAGCCAGCTGGGTGACCTTGGGCCAGTCCCTGTCTCTCAGCCCTAGGAAGGAGCCAATAGGAAACCAGGAGACTGAGAGTTCTAGTCCCGCCTTAGGCATGAAAGCCGGCTGGGTGACCTTGGGCCAGTCCCTGTCTCTCAGCCCTAGGAAGGAGCCAATAGGAAACCAGGAGACTGAGAGTTCTAGTCCCACCTTAGGCATGAAAGCCGGCTGGGTGACCTTGGGCCAGTCCCCCTCTCTCAGCCGAACTCACCTCACAGGGTGGTGGTTGTGGGGAAAATGGGAGGAGGAAGGAGTGTTAGGTATGTTCACCACCTTGAGCTATTTATAAAAATAATAATGGGATAAAAATTAATTAAATAAAAACAAATAATTAAAAAATAAGGCTGTTATGACTATACATGTAGCTTTGAAAAAGAAAGACAATCTACTGAAGAATAATGGAACAGTTATGAATGATACCTGATCACTGAGCATTGCAGAAGGGTGAGAAAGGTAAGCTTACATCATGGTGAACGGAAGATGCTACTGTTGGTGAAGTGGTGGCAGGCAGGTTAAGCCCACAGTACCAGTATGGCTCAGTGCAGTGCGTTCATAGGCTGAGATCTACTGCTCAGTTAATTGCATCATTTCCTATACCTCACCTGCATATATGAGGAATGCGATTTCATTTGGACAATTTCCCCATCATCTAGCTAGATGGTAGCTCCTAGCTGACATTGAGTGATGTAAAAAGATGAGCAGAGTTAGACCTGTAGTACATGGATGGAACTGAAAAATAAATCCTGAAAAAAGGCAGTGGCAAACCATTCCAGGATCGTTGCCTAGAAAACTGCAAAGGCATCTCCATAAAATCACCAAGGAGTCGAATTAAACTGAAAGGAGACTTTACCTCTCTCAGGCTGTAGCCCTCTGTCCTTGTAATGTAGCAATTCATCTGCAATTGCTAAATTGCTAAAGGTGTTATCTTTCAAAAGGTTTAATGAGGTTGCATCCTGTGTTTCAAACAGAGCTGTTTCCCCATTTTTGTTCTGTTACTCTTCTCCAAAGGTTATCAGCACTTTAATGGCAGATCTGAAACAGCTTACACTGTAGCCTTTGGTTAATGGAATTTAATTAAAACTGAACCAAAAAAAAACACCCCTCTTGCTTTCAAAACCAGCACAGAATATCTAAAAGCGAGTACAGCGGCACTACATCCATCCTGCTACCTTGTTGGACAAGTTATCCCAAGGGGAAGCTAATCCTAATTTTTAAAGTGTTTAAGCTTATCCTGAACACTAAGTCGACTCTCTTGATCCTATTTCTTTGATTGGCTTGAGGCAAGTCCTGTAAAATTATATGTATGTATTTATTTTTATTTATTTATCTATAAATACATATTAATTATGTGTATTTATCTATCAACTTTTGCCACTGCCCATATCCCCCCAAAAGAGGGACTCTTTCGTATTTACTTTTTCCAGCAATGCATAACCTTCCTAATCGCAGGACTTAACCCCGTGTATAACCAGATAAACATATGCTCATGTGCACAACATGAGCAAAATACTTTTGGGGAAGGTGATAGTAATGCACTGATTGGCTCTTGTGTGTTTTCAATGTTCTGTGACTAACATAAATGAAGATCAGGTCAGCTTCAAACTGAGTGGAAACCAATGTGGAAGTGGCCCAGCATTAGTAGAACTGAACAAGCCTGTAGCTGGTGCATTGTCTGCTCTTTTTAAGGATACTTTTCAGCTTCTACATCCTATCAAAAACTCCAATTAGTGCAGAAAACAGCAGCCAAGAGATTTGTAGGAGCTAGGTGTTTGGATCATGTTATTCCTATTCTTCACCTGCTATGTTGGTTTCTTACTCATTGCCAGCCCCATGCTACTGGCCCTTAAACTCCTAATGGTTTGGGACCAAGTTAGCTGAAGGAGCCCCAGAATCTAAATGAGCCTGTCAAGCTTTCAGCTCAACCTCTATAGCCCTGCTCTCTGGTCTTTCAGTAGGAACTGTGAAATGGTTGAATACCTGGGACAAGGCCTTTTCTACACTGGCCCCACATCTTTGGAATGCCTTCTCCCAGGAGGTATGCAAGGCTCCATTTTTGCTGGCCTTCCAGAGACTGTTCAAGACTTGTTTTGAACTACATATTCTTAATTATTTTTTTAGCCTGCTGCTACTTTATCATTTATTTTTGGTTTTGCTGTTTTTATGATCCATGTGTTATATATAATTTATATGTTTTGAACACATAACTTATTGTAATCTGGCTTTTCAGGGTGAGGCATTTCACTCTGAAAAGCGGGTTATATACCTTTTAAACTTCTAAAAATAAAAAGTGGGATTCTCCAAAGGTGTTTCTACAGAGGCCTATTCTGATTGATCTGACAAAGGGATTTTCCTGATTGCCTTCTCATATGGTAAGAGTCTAGATGGAAATGCAGATGTTGATATCTTCTCACTGTAACCATTGTGTAATTTTACAGCACAATTTCTCTCATCTGCATGAGTTGGAATTTCAACCCAGAAGTGTGGGGGAGGGGGAGGAGGAGGCAGCATGGCCTGCAAAAACATTGATTTTGTTCGTATGCTTGGGATGGCAGGTGGCATAACATTTCAAACTCTTTCATTATTCAATATGAGCAACCAGGACCTTTACCAATCACCTCTCCTTTCTAATGCAGAGAACAGGTTTGTGCTTCCATAGGTCTACCACTATGTTCTCCAACCTGGCATCTTTCAGATGTGTTGTGTATACTTGCTGGGAATTTTTGGAATTGAAAGTATACCACAACTGGAAGGTACTAAGACCCATAACTCACTGTGGTGCATTAGCAGCAGGAAAAGAGGAAAAAACACCTAAAGTTTCTAGGATTGCTAACAAGTGGTATTTTAGCAAGCTGGCGTATTGCACAAGAATACCTGGAGGTAAGGGGAATGTTTACAATGAATTAAAAATTGAACTTCAACAGAGCGTTCCTTCCTTCCCACTCCAGCTGTTCCTGAAAGCTAGGCCATACTCAACTCCAGTGAGGTATGTACTCTGGAGAGCTTCTAATGGAATCCAGTGAAGTGGAGGTCACAGTTCATTACATTTATATTGATGTAGCCTTAAAACTGAGGTACTCAAATACATAGCATTACTATATCTAAAATTTGGAGATGTTGGAGAGTCTTTTTGGTCTAATGCCTGTGCATTGTAAAAAATGGATTTCCCCCCATATATAGACCCCTTATTGTCTAGGCATTCAAGGCAACTTTATATTGCAGGTGGGTCTCCCCACACACGATCTTCATGGCAATATTTTTGTGATAGGTTAGGTTGAATGAATTAATGGTCCAAGTCACAAAGTCCAAGGTCATACAAGGATTTGTATGCATGCAGAAACTCTTACATGCACACATTTGTACTCCCCACTATTGTCCTTCTGAACCCTGAACTCTTTACTGCTCATCTCCTATAACATTAGCAATGCTAGAAAGACAGACAGACAAAGGAAGAGAGATCACAGGCTGAGAGGCAAGAGAGGAAGAGGAGGAGGATTAAGTCCTGGGATCAGGAAGGTTTAGGCTAGGATCGAGTAGGCCCTGACCTAGGATGCGAAGCTTAGGGGTCGCCAGCACTGCCCCTTCTTCTGAATCATTCTACAAATGCAAATCTTCAGTGGTTCCATCAGTCAATGTGGCCTAAGGGCTCCATATACCCTTCAGTCAGCACTGGGTATAGTGACAGAGAACGACTCTGGGCTCTATAATCAGTGATTATATAACAATTCTGTTTTAGATCTTTTTAGATTCTCTGATGGACAGGTAATTCACAGTATAAAAAGTGGATATGTCTGGGAAATGTTGGACATCTGGGAATTCTCTCAAAACACAGCACACCGTCCCTCAGCCCAGACCTCCTCCTAAGCTTATACAAGGAGAAGATAGTAAGCTTATCTTCTTTTCCCAACAGCCTGGTTCTGCTGTATGTATAGACCAGGCCCATGGTACTTCTAGGGGAAGGATGTACTTGATGTTTGTCTGAAGATCCAGGGTGGTGTAGTGAATGGATGGCTCAGTCACTCAGTGGCTTGGTCTAGGGAAATCCTAGAGACTTAGGGTTGAGTTTGGTTCACTGAAGTGAAAAACCTTAACTATTGAGTTAAGAAGAATACTTTTCCCCAACCTGATTTTCTCTGTATGTATGTAGGTCACCAGATTAAGAAACTCAGATTTGACACAGAACTAGTGCTGTCTGAATTGTCAAATGGTGGGATGTAACAATATATGTTAGATAAGGGGTTGTCTTTACTTCTGCCTTTTCCCTGTGACTTTCAATTTATTCCCTTGGAAGCTCAGAGACGTAGTTGGATCCCAAAGCTTTGGATTAAATCCTAAATTTTGGTTATCATATTTAGTGGATGCAAACAATGAGCTTGGACAACTAGACCTGGTTTTTCAAATCCTTACCTTGGCTTGAAGTTCACAGGGCAACTTCTAGCTAGACAGACTCATGGCTAATCCTGTCTTGCAAGAAAAGATGTGAAGATAAAACAACAGACCCTCTGCAAAACTCCTTGGAGGCAGAGCAGGATACCAATATAGCCAGTGGATAAGAAGTCCTAACGTATCACTTTTCTTAAAACAACAGGTTACAGGCCCTGTTTTATAGGTGCCATTGGCTGCCACTGTGGGCTGGTGGATGGGTGCAGTCTCTAGGATATATGTACTCTCCTGTGCATGTTGTGGGTGAAATGGGGAAGATGGTGATTGGGTAGGCTGTCCCATCCATGGTTCTCTTTTCTCCAGAATTCATGCCATATCTTTCCGTAGAACTGAATTCAGAGGTGTGGTTACAATCCAAGGAGATTTTGCACACCTAAGGTTTGTTAGGTTCAGTGGACTTCAACATGCCTTACTCTAGTTTGGGTTGTGGTCTTTAGCATTTGGTGGGAGGGTGAGAGATGGCAAGTGGGGCAAGACAGGAACTGCACCCAGAAGGTCCTACATGATTACAAGGGACCCCTACAAGGATTAGACAGGCTGGCAATACTGTTAGAAAGTGCCAAGTTTTTCAGAAAGCTTGGAGACAGAGATCCATCCCTTCTATATAATGTTTAGGTTCCCCCACCCCCTGCTATTGTGGTCAGCAGTTATTGCAGAGAGTATAAATGAAAGTGCTTTGAGTTTTAAATGGGCTGTCAGAAAGCATTTGGCACTGGCAGGGGGAAGCTGGAAAACGACAGCTCATTTCAGTTTTAACAAAGTGCTTTGAGGGCTGCCAAATTCTCAGGCACAGATCAGTCCTTGGTTGCTGTAGGACGTCTAGGTTCCTTTTCCTGTTTGCCTTGTGAGAGGAAAGCAGAGGGGAAGATGAGGGTGGGGAGATTCTTCCCTGACAATGAACCCCCTCTTCTCCCTAATTCCAAAAAATACAATTTTTGGAAGGGTCACAGATTTTATTCTGGACAAGTGTGGTAACAGCTAAACGGCACCCCCAAGTCTCTAAATGCTTATTCTGCCAAAGGAAATGTACAAAATATTAGCAGGGTTCTTATTTAGTCCACACCCCTTGAGATCTTCACTTCTCCTTCTTCGTGGTTTTGTTTATGGGCTCTTTGATTTTAGTGGGGAGAGAACTGATGCTAGCCCAGAAAGCTTCTGTTGGCTATCTAAGAAGCTGAACGGGACCTGTTATACAATTTGCAGTCAGAACATTGCAATGAAGCAGCTCTTATAGGAAGAAGATTGGGCACTTCTTGCTTTTCATCCGTCCCTGCAGCAACATCCACCCTTTTTGTGAACATTTCAATTCCATCTCATTCTCATGGCTTTCTGGCCTGAGCACTTCTTGCACCGTGTCATGCTCTCTGATAAAAAAAAAAAAAGGGAAACGGGGAATTTGCCTGCATCTCCAGCCATTGTGTGTATCGTTACTTAGGACATTTTTTTGAAGTTGTTGAAGAACACTCTTTTACTTAATTATTCAAAGCTGCCTTGAATGTTAACAGAGAGATGGGGATCAGTGTTTTAAATGGTAAATTAGGAAGCAGAAAATGATTTCCTACTTATCAGCCATTGAATGAAGTCTTAATCTCAACAGGCTGAGATTCAGTATTTTCTTAGTGTTGCTCCAAATGATTCTACTTCATTTCCTTCCTTTGTCCAGCAGCTTCAACAAGGCCATCAAGTGCTGACTCCTTTCTTGGATACATGAATATTTTGAACAGAAGATGAAATCAAGCCAAAAAAAGAAGCTGAGCCATTTGGGCCTTCAAAGGTAGAAGCCAAGTTGCCATCACCTCTTAGGTCTCCATCTCCTTTACTCTGAGTCTGGCTTAATTCCAACGAGAGGATGCTGCGGCCAAGAAAGATAATTTTAGTAGCTTTTCAAGGGCTGCCAGGTGTCCTATCCTGGTCATGGTCCTGATTTGGTCCAATCAATATTCTTACAAACATTTGACAACGTTTTGAAAATGAAATCTCAAATGTGAATACTTTGATTTTTTTGTTGTTCAGTCATTTAGTCGTGTCCAACTCTTCGTGACCTCATGGACCATAGCACGCCAGGCCTTCCTGTCCTCCACTGTCTCTCGGAGTTTACTCAAATTCATGTTCATTACATCGGTGATGCTATCTAACCATCTCATCCTCTGCCGTCCCCTTCTCCTTTTGCCTTCAGTCTTTCCCAGCATCAGGGTCTTTTCCAGCGAGTCCTCTCTTCGCATTCGGTGGCCAAAGTATTTGAGCTTCAGCTTCAGCATCTGTCCTTCCAATGAGCAGTCAGGGCTGATTTCCTTTAGGATTGACTGGTTTGACCTCCTTGCAGTCCAAGGGACTCTCAAGAGTCTTCTCCAGCACCACAGTTCGAAAGCATAAATTCTTCGGCGCTCAGCCTTCCTTATGGTCCAACTCTCACAGCCATACATTACTACTGGAAAAACCATAGCTTTAACTATACGGACCTTTGTCAGCAAGGTGATGTCTCTGCTTTTTAATATGCTGTCTAGGTTTGCCATAGCTTTCCTCCCAAGGAGCAAGCGTCTTTTAATTCCATGGCTGCAGTCACCGTCTGCGGTGATCTTGGAGCCCAAGAAAATGAAATCTGTCACTGCTTCCATTTCTTCCCCTTCTATTTGCCAGGAAGTGATGGGACCAGATGCCATGATCTGGGTTTTTTTTAATGTTGAGTTTCAAGCCAGCTTTAATTTTACCTGGTGATAATTTTGATTTTAGGTAGGCGTGGAATATTACATCTCGGAATCTGTTAAAGTTCTCACATTCTATATCTTTCTGGATAAGATCTGAAAACCATCTAATTATAGGACTACCTAACCTGGGTTGCAAAAATCATGGCAGCAAAGGGTTAGAGTTTTCTGTATCTCTTTTCTGGGCTTTTACAGAACTAGTAATCCTAAGTCAGGGCAGTATTCTGAACTGACACTGAGTATTATTTCATATAATGTCTTGAATACTGTACAGAGTAGATGGGAATGCAAACCAAAATTGTATTTTGTTTCTGGGTGTAGAGTATAGATAGATTGCAATGTTAGATGACCAAGATAGGTGTCAGCAGCGGAGTAAGGAGGCAAGTGTTGAAATGTACATGATGCCGTGAAACAAAACCTGCAACTTACATACATGCATCGTTGGAACCTAAGTACGAAAAGGTGGTGTTTGTGTCATGATGTCACTGCCTGTATGTTGCTATTTTTCCATCAACTGACTAGTTACCCACAGCAGCTAGCAGGACAAAGAACCCCAGATATCTTGTTATATCTTCATTTTCAAACAACTGCTGAAATAATGGCCACCACTATGTGACTGGCTGCTCAATCTTTGAGAATCACTTTACACGTGAATCAACAGCGATAAAATAAAGAGGGCATGTTGAGCCTAAGTCCGAAACATAGTTATCCAGGTGGCTCTGGGTAAAATCATGGTGAGAAACATGGGACTGCAAAACAAACAAAAAAAAACCTCTATATGTTGCTTGGTGTTTTATGAATCGTTATATTTGTTTAATCCTGGAAAGGAGTCAATTGAAGAAAATTTAAATATTTATGTTTCTCTTTCCTTGTCCACCACTAAATACTAGTCTTTCAGCTGACAAATATTAACTGTTTGAGTCCACTACTTGTATTTTTTTTAATAAAAGGTGCTGAGCTCAGGTGAGATCCAAAATACTTCTCCAAACCATTTTTGAGGCATCACAGCCGTATAAACCACTTGAAGTTTGGTGATTACCCAGTGACTACAGTATTTGCCAGAGGAGAACATTTAAGAATAATCTAAACCTCACCTCTGTTTCAGGAAGCGAACTAAAAACGCCCTTCCATGTTTCTTCAGTTGAGAATTTCCAACAAGAGAATCTCAGCTGTTGCCTTCACCATTATTATCTTGTGCACAGAAGAGAAACCCACAGCACTGAATGCTGCTTTCTCCCTGGAGAGAGTCTTAGGTTGTAGATCTTCAACGCAAAGCTATTTTTAGTAGCACAATGGTTTTACTGATGCTTGTAATAAATTGGAGCTTATAATTAAGAGGATGAAACCTTTACTAAACCTGGTGTGCTAGTTAATGGAAAAAATTTTGTTTGTAATATGGGGGGCCATTAAAAGAAATACTGAGGTCCTTTGCTTGTGGCGGTAGTGTCTGAAGTTACACCACTCAAGCCCACACATTGGGTATAACAGCTCTTAGAAACTATCTTGTGGAACAGAAAGAAGTAGGTAATTTGGAGGCAAGCTATCCAAAAGGAAATGGATGTAACACTGGCCAGTCATATAAGCTAATTTTTAAAAGACTGAAGTGAAATTCCTGGAAGATACGAACATCGGCAGCTTTTAACTAGAATGCTCCAGGCATCTGTCCTAATGCACTGGGTGTCCCAATTATCTTAAATTGCTGGAAGCTAAAAGTGGGCAGCAAGAGAAGCATGTACTGAAGTTTAAGAGGCATCCTGGGATACATAGAATTATGGGATTGATGGAAATGGTTTCTTAGGGGTGTCTTGTGGGGTCGCTGATAGGGAACCTAACCATATTTATTTATGACTTTTATTGAATTTTAAATTGTTTTATTGTGAACAGCCCAGGGTCCCTCCTTTTGGGGGAGATGGGCAGTGATATAAATGTGATGAATAAATAAGTAAAATAAACAAACCTCCTCTAGATTTTTCATAAATGCTGAGGAGAAGGCTTGGTGATCCTGCTTTTTCCAACCCATCACCACTACTAGTACCTCCCACAGCTATGCTCAAATGCCAGCAGCAGACATTCCCTTAGTTCCTGGGATCCATTCTCTGCCAGTCCAGACCCCAAATTGCAGCCAGGGCTTTGCAGGCATCATCAGTGTGCACTCTAACCTTAAGTGTTAATCATGTTTCCATGAAACAGGAGTTCAAACCGTGGGCTTGACTATATACGTGGTCCTGAGTATCCTGTGAAGCATTGTGCATATCCCTAGTTCCATTTTAACCGGATGACATTGGATGACATTGTCATTACCTATAATCTTAATATATAAGAAAGCTGTAGTCCAAGATGGGGCTATGCTCTTCAGCCATGTTACCATTGCCTAAATATCAGGTCAATCAGGACCTGATTTTGTGCAATGACCCTCCAATAAATTAGTTTTGTTTGTCTGGTTTCATGTAGCCTTGAACCTGTACTGGCTGTGATGATGGGAATTGGAGTCCAATAAATCTGGAGGGCATCTGGTTGAAGAAGATTGACTATATTCATATTATGTATGCTCAGGCCTCAGTCTCCATCCATATGCTTTGAGTTCTAATCATGGTCTTTATGCTTTCTATTCATCATGAGCATTTACCAGCTATTTTTATTGTCAGTTAGCAAAAAGGTAAAGGTTCCCCCCACACATTTGTGCAGTCGTGTCCGACTCTAGGGGCCGGTGCTCATCTCCGTTTGTTAGCCGAAGAGCCAGCGTTGTCCGAAGACGCTTCCACGGTCATGTGGCCGCATGAATTCCCCTACCAGCATGGAAAACATCTACCAATTGCTTCTAATCCTAACCCTGATCAGGGTTTAGCCTCTAGATCTGGTAGAGTGTTTCTGATACTGGCTTGTGGAGCAGATGATCATGAAAATGCAGCCGCAAAGTACCTCATACCTTGTTTCTGAGTTTCCAAGAATCATCTGATTGACTCTGATGGGAATGAAATGATAGATTAGCTAAGCCTTTTGATGTAATCAACAAGTGTCTTCTAGTGTTTTTAAATGTCAGCTCACTCAATGATATTTCGGCATTCCTGTTTCACAGTTCTTACCTACAATCACACTGTGGTCTTTAATGTAGCAATAATGGCTTATGAATGTTGAGATCCAATGTTGGCCAAAATCAAAACAAGCAAGACAAGCCAACAAGCTAAAGCATGTAGATTCTGTGGTTCAAGCTGCTGTTAAAAACAAAAACTTTCCAATTCAGAGCATGTGTTTCATCATTAAAACTTTCAACTTCTGAGCTCTTTCCAATGTGTTCATATTAACTCCATTGATGAAGTTCTAACAAACTATTATGAGCAGAATTGCAAAATGAGGAATGCCTCTACTTTCCACTCTTTTTGGGGCTTTGCTGTGCTACATGTGTGCTGCTCTGAAGCCTTGAAAAAAGAGATTTGTCTCCTGCACTTTTGTTCTTCTGCTGTTCGTCTTTTCCGCAGTGAAACATGTGCACCACCCCCAGAGTTCCATCTTCCCCATTGCTCTTTAATTACTTGGTTGAACTTCTCCATCCCTGGCACTTATCCCAACCAAAAGGTTTATTTTATGATTCGGCTCTGTAAAGGAAGAGGCTGATTGCAGGGTGATGATATCTTATTTACTGCCTTTTGGATGCTGTGTTGTGCTTTGAATCCCACTGCTGTCAAGCTCCATTAGGAGATTTGGGCATCATCTTCTACCTTTGGGGCCCATCCTCTCACTAGCCAAGCTTGAAACGAGGGCAGCATTTTGACCACGGAGAGGGATAGATGCAGAAAACAGCTTTAAAGAGACCACACCTTGCACCTTGTCTCTCAGTAGGTACAGCTAGTCCAGTTTCAGAGAGGTTTAGCATGGATCACACATAGTGCTAAACTATAATCTGTTAGTTTACTTGTTTGTCATATTTATATGCTGCATACTCCCAGTAAGACAGAACGACTTAGTTCACAGTGCTAAACTATAAACCAGCATGGCAATATTTGAAGGCTGGAGCTTGCAACTCCGCCTCACTACCTTCAGAAGAGTTATGGGAGGCTATCCTCTGATTCTGTGACATCACTAGAGAAGCCAACATTTCTGTCCCGTTTTAGATGTTAAGGTTTGGGATGGGAGCAGGTGGTCTGCAAATTACTTCCATTCCACCCTTAAAACCACCCCTCCTATCTACTGTGAAGTTTGGATCCTCTTTGCAACCCACCAGTGCAGCCTTTTCCAACTCGCATCCCTCTAGATGTCTCTGCCTACAACTTCAATCATCCCAAGTCATGCTGATTATGTCAATGGCAACTAGTCCACAGCTTCTGGAAGACCAACACTGGAAAATCCAAATTGTATCACTCAATGTTAGCCACCAATGTTTTTTTTAGGGCATATTTTCATTAGAATTGATGCAGATTGGGAAGAGAGAGCATAATTTTTTCACTAGCCTTGTGACACTCTTCCAAGCCTCCAGTTACAAGTTTGACTTTGTATAGCTATGGTATATTTAAACCTCATTTATATATCCATTAGATGAACTTGAGACTTGCTATAGCCCACAGACAAAACATGTGCTTTGCACCCATCAAATCCTATCTCATCCTTTTGTCCAGTGGAATAAATATTGCAGGGATAGGATGGACCAATGATTATTTTATTTATTTTATTTATTTTCTATCCCTCCTTTTATTATTTTTATAAATAACTCAAGGCGGCGAACATACCTAATACTCCTTCCTCCTCCTATTTTCCCCACAACAACAACCCTGTGAGATGAGTTGGGCTGAGAGAGAGTGACTGGCCCAAGGTCACCCAGCCGCCTTTCGTGCCTCAGGCGGGACTAGAACTCACAGTCTCCTGGTTTGCGATTGGCTCCTTCCTAGGGCTGAGAGACAGGGACTGGCCCAAGGTCACCCAGCCGCCTTTCGTGCCTCAGGCGGGACTAGAACTCATGGACTCCTGGTTTCTAGCCTGTTGCCTTAACCACTAGACCAAACTGGCTCTCAGTTGTTATCTCCCAGTTATCAGTTATCTCCCAGTTTGCCACAAATCTATACATTCTGTAACTTATCTGAAATCTTACTCATCTTGGTCTGGCCACAGGAAATACCCTTAGGCTATCTGAGGTTGGCTTTGATTTTCCAACCACATTAACTTCCAATTGCTTGCACTCCTCATGCCTGTCTTTCATTTGTCTTACTGATTTTCTTTAATCTGATTCTTAGTTTACTAAAAAAAAAATGTCCTGTGTAATTTGTGGAGTTCTTTTTGTGAAATGAAATACGTTTTTAATTTTTTTAAAATTAATGTTTATCATGCCGGAAAACCTTAATTATATAAGTAGAAATGGAAAAGGCTTGTAAATAGCAGCTTGCAATGGTTAAAAACCCTGAACAGGACCTGTTAGGAGAGCAGTGCATTCTGGGAGTAGCAATGGGAGCCATATTAACCACATGTTCCAGAGGACATGTTGACCGCGGATGCTGGAGCTTCAGTGCCTACAAGTTTCTCCATGATGATAGATGAGCTCTGCCAAGCCACAGAACATCTGGCTTGGCAGATTGAAGGAAAACAGTGCCTGATCTTCCTGTTTGATCACTGTTGCCCTTACTCAGATACCTCTTCTATCTAGTCACATTTTGGGTGATGAAAACCAAAGCAACAATTTACTGTTTCTTTAAAAATATGAAAACTCTTCTACTATGGAGAATAAAAACAAAGCATGTATGTCTGGCTCTTTGCTGAAATGTATGTGAGGATGTTGTTGCCCCTGCTGTTGCCCCTGTCTGATGTGGAACAAAGTGAGATGGTTAAATTTTACTTTTCTCTTTTCTTGAACTCCAAGAGTACCTATTGCTAAGCATACATTTTCACAGGATGGAATGCTTTATATTTCACATCCAGCTGCCCTGGAGTTGCTTGCTGTATTTGTCCTTGGGTGCATAATTTTCATTTCACCTAAAAGGGGCGTGGTGGCTCAGTGGGTAAGATGCCAGGCTTGTCGATTGGAAGATCGCAAGTTCGGAGGTTCGAATCCCTATCCCTGCGTGACGGAGTGAGCTCCCGCACTCGCCCCAGCTCTTGCCAACCTAGCAATTCGAAAGCATGCAAATGCAAGTAGATAAATAGGTACCACTTCGGTGGGAAAGTAACAGCGTTCCGCGTGCGTCATGCCGGCCACATGACCGTGGAAGCGTCTTCGGACAACGCCGGCTCTTCGGCTAACAAACGGAGATGAGCACCGGCCCCTAGAGTCGGACACAACTGCACAAATGTGCGGGGGGAGCCTTTACCTTTACCTACCCATCTACATCATGGTGTCCTGCAACTCTCAGGAGGCCATGCTATCTGGGAATTTGGGGTATTAATATTTCAACACATTCCAGTTTGGGGAAAGGATAGCCTAAGGAATCTCTCCAGATTTTATCTATGATATGCCCATGCTATGATACATATGTAAATACTGAACCTATCTTAGAGGTTATATCAACCTATAGGATTCAGTTTCCCATCTCTTATAATTTCACCTTCACCTCTCTTAAATGCTGAACCTATCTTAGAGGTTATATCAACCTATAGGATTCACAGTTTCCCATATCTCTTATAATTTCACCTTGAATTATTTAATAAAATACTTGAGGAGTTAGTGCCTTTTTTTGCCATCTGAAATGATCTATCTGACCAACAGGCCTTATTACTTCTCAAAGTTGCAAATAAAGAATCCAGAAGAACATGAAGATTGAGGCAGATCTATCCTAACACATAGACCTGTCCCAGCCTCTCCTGCCTTACAAAGAAAGTGAGGTACTTTTCCCATTTCTATTAGAGAAGACACATGATTAGGTTGGTCTTTCTCCAGAGTTCTCCAGATACATTAGACTACAGTTTCCATAATTCTCAATCAGAATTGCTATTGGCCACCTGGAAGGCACTGGTTTGGGAAGGCTGGTCTATGTTAGACATTGGGATTCAGTTACTCTGGTATGGATCTAGAACTTGCTATTACATATGAACTTGAAACTAAAGAAATCTGTAGCACCTTAAAGATCTGCAGATTGATTTGGGCATCAGTTTTAAAGTTTTCTCCTCCTCTCCCCCCACTCCTATGTACTTATTTATATATTTTATTTTTATTTTAAGAGTATTTTAACAAAATATTACCTTTAAAAAAAAGCATAACAGTGCAAATAAAACAAATGAAAAATCTCCATAGGAACACATTTTATTTAAAAATGCATCATGTGTGAGTATAAATATGCCCATTTTTATCACATGAAAAAATACAAAAAAGAAAGGTTCATCCACAGAATTTCTCTCAGAAAAGACTTTTGTGACAGCTTCTTGACAGCTACATATTCATATGTATATTCAGATTCAGGGCTCTTAAATCAAACAGGAAATCCTACAATGAGATATTCTTTTAAAAAAAAACACCAAATGTTAGGGCAGTGTGGTGTGTCTGGGAAGGGGACATTCAGAAAGGGCCAATTCTTTTGACCCCCATGTCACTCTTATTGACCATCTGGACATGTATTGGGGATTGTTTTGTGCTGCTATATGTCAAAATCACTAAACATTCCAAGAAAATGCAGGGAATTCCTTGGTTATTCCTCTTGGAATATACTGCCTATCCCAGAGGTTCCCTCTTCACAGCCTTTGTTGATTTCAAATTAGCTTTTTATTTGATCCCAAGGAAGAGGCTGTGGGAAAAATTAAGGGGATCCTCCCTAGACAAAAGGCTGTTCTTTCTCATTTAATCTCTCTACTCTAACTCTCTTTGAGAGTTACTAGATGCTCCCCTTCAGGACATCTTTCTACTGCTGTTCTCACACAGACAGAGGTGAAACAGGGGTGTATTTTAGCCCCATTATGATGGAGTCTTGAAGGTTAATAAAAGAACTCCAAGCAGCTAACAACAATCTTGCAGAGTAGAAGCGTGAACCAGCAGGGAACTTGCACTTTAAGCTTCATTGCATTCAGAAATAAATTCAGTCTTCACACATTAGTTAGATAAAGAAAAATAGAGATAGCTTACATTTATTCAGTAGATCTGGATACGAGTAGATTCATAGTAGATCTGCGTGCAAACAAGATGAAATGGACAAGAGCTGCATGGTGCAGCCCTCCTGCTTGCAGGTGTGTCCGAAGTGTAATGGAGAATATTAATCCCCCAAATTCAAGAAGGAGGAGGAAGAGGAAATCAGGTGACACAGGTAACATCCCACAAGCACAGTAGAGATGCGTTTACTAGAAAGACCCCTATTATGCTTATGAGACAATGCTGAGTTGACTCCTGATAATCCCAACACATTACTCTTCAGTTTGTATATTAATTCAATGAACCAGGCTCTCATGGTTCCTAACCACTCTCCTGTATTAGCAGATGAAGTAGTTCCAGCTCCACTGTGTGCAAATGATGCTGAAATCATGTCTGTCTCCCAGTATGGAATGAAAAGGGCACTAAGGGCATTGGCCTTTTTTTGCCTTGAAGAAAAACTTGTTATAAACTATCAGAAATCTGAAGTTCTAGTATTTGCATGAAATTACTACAAAATCCATAACTGGCAAATTAACGGGAATTCTATTGAGTAGGTACTTACCTATAAATAGCTTGGAGTGCTGTTCCAGGCCTCACTGTCTTGGAGAGACCACTTTTCCTATATGGGTGGTATCACTTAGCTATCCTGAGATTTTTTCCACTCAAAGGGAGCACATTTCATCTCTGAAGCTTGCAAGGTCTTTGTAGCCAAAGTCATCTCTCAGCTTCTTTATGCTTTTTATAAAGCTTGACATCCATGAAGGTGTACAGTCTTAGTTCCTTAGAGCTATTCTGGCAGTCCCAAGATATATTAAGAATGCTGCTCTCCTTTTAGAGATGGGCTTGGTCTCTGTAGATGCTACAGTTTGGTATTATCTTCTTAATTTCTGCTTAAAGCCAGTTTTCTTTCCAATGGGTTTGGCCCCACTGGTTCTTCAAGATCATTTTAAATCAACGTAGCTAAAAAAGGCTATTGGCAAGCTCCACTCATTGGATAGCCTTTACCCATTAGGCTTTGAGCCCCAGAAATGTTCTAAAGCAGTGTATCTGGGATAGTGATTTTCTAGAGATGATAGAGGTAGAGGTAAGTATAACAACCAGAAGATATAATTAAGTACAACCAAAAATATAGTACTGCTAGTAAAATCAGAAAAAGATATATAGGATAATGAATGAGTGAGCAACATTTGTAGAAACTAAGAATATATCCATAAAATGTAAATATAAAGCTAACTCAATCCTTTAACATATTATTAAATCTAATCATATAGACCATCTATTGCTCCATCTTCTCAATTTGAGTACAGTATGTTATTTCGATACAATGATATTTATAAAATATGCTTAAATTCTTAATATTCTATTATGTAACTGCCTTAGAGTATTACATGTAAATAAGTGAAAAGAAAAAAAGGATATTGTGTAAATATTAAGTACAATTTTGAATATTGGTGTTCCAAGCATTATAATTATTTGACTTTTCTTCAAAATTAAATATAATATGTTATAAAATGAAAAAAAAATGAGAGAAGAGCAAACATCAAGGTATTTGTTTTACAATAATAGTTTTGGTTTTAAGGTAAATTACTTGCATTAAAATCTCCATCGTGGTGGTGTATGGTATATGTGTATATGGATGTATATATAAATATGGATGTATATGTTTTTGTACCTGTTAATAAAAGAGAAATAAGTGAACAAAACAGATTTAGCAATTTTGAAATACAGTACTAAAAAACAAAATTAGAAAAAGAGCAAAATAAAAAACAGGGATAGTGATTTTCAAATTAATCTAAGTTTGGTTCCTCACCTTACAGCTCATGGGATTTTTTTCAAATTGGTATGCACCAACTTCCTACCTTTCTTTTGTTACTGTTTTAAAGCTTTGACAGGCCTTTACTTTGGCCATGTTAGATGTGTTGCCTTTGCCTGTTTTGCTGGGACGTTACAAAAACATCTGCTTATAACAGCACATGTGCTCTTGCCAGGATGGCTCAGTAGAGTCCTTGAGCCATGTAATGGTTTGTGGGAATGACCTTGGGAGACAGGGGGAAGAGCCGCAGCCAGGGGAATGGTCAGATAAGAGGCAGCTGAGCCCGCAGAAGGAATGTGGGCGTGGCAAACGACTCAGAAGGAGCCCTCCCTAGTTTCTTGGGCTGTAAGGGCAACGGGGGAGAAATGTACTTTCAGACTTGCAAGTTTCTGTTAATGTAACCTTACAATAATGTAGAATTAGTTCATCTGAGCATGCTTCCTGGATGGACTACCTCACAAGGCTGACAAGCCACATGCATCTTTCCTGCTCTCTTTACACGGAATCCTGGATTATTCTCATCCATCTCATCCTGATGAAATTCCCAGGTAGAGAGCATAACCTCTATTTGTCTCAGTCTTTCCTTCTATCTGATCAGGATTCAAATATATGGAGCCCTTGGTGCTCTCTGAGCCTTGTTGTTTTCTTGCAGACATTTCATTGGACTCTAAGCGTGTAGCACAGTCTGGGGAGATGCCGAGGGAACGTCTTTGCCCGGTTATCTGGGAACAGTTCGATCCTGTTGGACCTAAGGAAGTGGACAGGATCCTTCGGGTTGTAAGGGCCACCACATGTCATCTGGACCCATGCCCTTCCTGGCTGGTACAGGCAGCCCGGGAGGTGACATGTGGTTGGGCCCAGGTGATGGTTAATGCATCTCTGGGGGAGGGGGTGTTCCCAGCTGCTTTTAAAGGGGCTTTGGTGCACCCCCTCCTCAAGAAACCATCACTGGACCCTACTATATTGGACAATTTTCGTCCTGTCTCCCACCTCCCCTTTTTAGGGAAGGTGGTTGAGAAAGCGGTGGCGTTGCAACTCCAGAGGATCCTGGATGATACGGATTATCTGGACCCCTTCCAGTCGGGTTTCAGGCCGGGATATGGGGTGGAAACTGCATTGGTCGCGCTTACAGATGATCTCTGGCGGGAGTGGGATGGAGGGAGTGCATCCATCCTAGCTCTTCTTGACCTCTCAGCGGCATTCGATACCATCGACCATGGTATCCTTTTGGGACGGCTCAGGGAGTTGGGGGTGGGAGGCGTAGTTCTGCGTTGGTTCACCTCCTTCCTCCAGGGCCGTTCCCAATCGGTGGTAATAGGAGAGGAAAGGTCCGACCCTCGCCCCCTCGTCTGTGGGGTACCGCAGGGTTCGGTTCTTTCCCCTCTCCTATTTAACATCTACATGAAACCGCTGGGTGAGATCATCCGTCACCATGGGATGAGATACCATCAATATGCAGACGATACTCAATTATATATTTCCATCCCTGGTGAGATAAGTGATGCAGTGGCTACCCTTTCTCAGTGCCTGGAGGCTGTGGGGGTCTGGATGGGGAACAACAGGCTTCGACTGAACCCTGGTAAGACGGAGTGGCTGTGGATTGATGGCTCCCGTGGATCCAGGAAGTTGTCATCTCTAGTTCTGGATGGGGTTGCACTACCCCATTCAGACCAAGTGCGTAATTTGGGGGTTCTTCTGGACTCACGGCTCCTGCTCGAAGAGCAGGTGGTAGCCGTGGCCAGGAGGGCTTTTGCACAACTTGGTGTTGTGCGTCAGTTACGCCCTTTCCTGGATCGGGAAGCCCTCCGTACAGTCACTCATGCCCTGGTCATCTCCCATATAGACTATTGCAACGCGCTCTACATGGGGCTACCCTGGAGGAGTATCCGGAAGCTTCAATTGGTCCAGAATGCGGCTGCTCACGCAGTTATTGGTGCGCCTAGATCAGCGCATGTGACACCTCTGTTGCGACAGCTGCACTGGGTGCCTGTGTGCTTCCGGGTCCAATTCAAGGTGTTGGTTATCACCTTTAAAGCCCTACATGGCATGGGGCCAGGTTACCTGAGGGACCGTCTCATCCCCATAACGTTGAACCGTCCCACTCGGTCATTCAGAGAGGGCATGCTACGGATCCCGTCCGTAAAGGAATGTCACCTGACGGGGTCTAGGAGGCGTGCCTTCTCGATAACGGCGCCCACCCTTTGGAATATGCTACCCCCGGAGGTGAGGCAGGCCTCATCGCTCCCAGCCTTCAGAAAGAACTTAAAGACCTGGTTCTGCCGCCTTGCGTGGGGGGAGGGGGGGAACAGTTCCTCTTGGGGATGGCTGGTGCCATAGGGCCCTTTTAAACATCCAAACATCATACCACCGCATCTTGGATTTTTATATTTAATTTTAATATATTAGAGTGTTTTATTGGGTTGTTTTAATTGTCGGATTTTAATTTTTGTGTTTTGTAAACCGCCCAGAGTTCCCTTGCGGGGAGATGGAGCGGTATATAAATTGAAACATAAATAAAAATAAATAAATAAATTGCCAGACTAGGCAACATCTTCAGTGTGAAAAGGGAGTGGGACTTCCTTTCTGTTTATATATCATGGGTTGTCCTGCTTGTGTTGGTGGAGGTGTTGTTCTCTCCTTAGGAGTTCTTTGATTGGGCTGTTGTTTGCTGCTTGGTTGATTGACTGAGTTAATAGTTCCTTGATTAGGGTATATTGTGCTGTTTGATTGTTCCTCTGGTGCTTATCCTGGTGTTAATCTTTGCATATCTGGTTGTTGATTGCTGGCAAAGAGGTGTTCTGGTCTTCTGGCTTTTCTATTGTCTCTTATGAATTGTATGTAAATGTTGTTTACCTCTATGTGTCTGTTGATGGCTGTTTTGTCTGAGTGCCAAGCTTCCAGGAATTCTCTGGCGTTTTCGGATTTGGCTTGGTTTAAGATGCTCACCGTTTCCCAGCTGAAAGTATGGTTGAGTCTGTCCATGTGTTGTGAGATTAAGGAGTTTTCATTGTGTCTTCTGACTGCTAGTTGGTGTTTGTGGATGCGTTCTGCTATTCTTCTGCCTGTCTGTCCTACATAGTGGCTGCTACAGTCCTTACACTGTATGTTGTAGATAACTCCTGTTTTTTCTTCCTGAGCTACTAGGTCTTTTGGGTTACTTAAGATGTTCTGAAGGGTTTTGGTTGGTTTATGTGCTACAGTGATGCCATGTGGTTGTAACAGTCTATTAGTAGTTTCTGAGGTGTTTCTGATGTATGGCAGTGTTATCCTTTTCATAGCTTCTGTTGGTTTTGCTGTGGTGGGTTGAGTGGTCAGGCACTTTTTGATAAAGTTGCGTGGGTATCCATTTTGCTGGAAGATGCTATATAAGTGGTCCATTTCCTTTTTCTGGTGTTCTGGGTTGCTGCAGTGAGTTTGTGCTCATCTGAATAGTGTTCTTACACAGCTCCTCTCGTGGGAGGTTGGGTTATTGCTTTGGTAGTGGATCACGAACTTCTTATTGCAAAATTTAGAATCAGACTAAAGAGAATAGGGAAGACCCACAGATCAGTTAGATATGAGCTCACTAATATTCCTAATGAATATGCAGTGGAGGTGAAGAATAGATTTAAGGTACTAGATTTAGTAGATAGGGTCCCGGAAGAACTATGGACAGAAGTTCACAACATTGTTCAGGAGGCAGCAACAAAAAGCATCCCAAAGAAAAAGAAAACCAAGAAGGCAAGATGGCTGTCTGCTGAGACACTGGAAGTAGCCCAAGAAAGAAGGAAAGCAAAAGGCAACAGTGATAGGGGGAGATATGCCCAATTCAATGCAAAATTCCAGAGGTTAGCCAGAAGAGATAAGGAATTATTTTTAAACAAGCAATGCCCAGAAGTGGAAGAAGGCAATAGAATAGGAAGGACAAGAGACCTCTTCCAGAAAATTAGAAACATTGGAGGTAAATTCCAGGCAAAAATGGGTATGATCAAAAACAAAGATGGTAAGGACCTAACAGAAGCAGAAGAGATCAAGAAAACGTGGCAAGAATATACGGAAGATCTGTATAGGAAGGATAATAATAGTGGAGATAGCTTTGACGGTGTGGTCAGTGAGTTAGAACCAGACATCCTGAAGAGTGAGGTTGAATGGGCCTTAAGAAGCATTGCTAATAACAAGGAAGCAGGAGACGACGGTATCCCAGCTGAACTGTTTAAAATCTTGCAAGATGATGCTGTCAGGGTGATGCATGCCATATGCCAGCAAATTTGGAAAACACAAGAATGGCCATCAGATTGGAAAAAATCAACTTATATCCCCATACCAAAAAAGGGAAGCACTAAAGAATGTTCAAACTATTGAACAGTGGCACTTATTTCACATGCCAGTAAGGTAATGCTCAAGATCTTGCAAGGTAGACTCCAGCAATTCATGGAACGAGAATTGCCAGATGTACAAGCTGGGTTTAGAAAAGGCAGAGGAACGAGAGACCAAATTGCCAATATCCGCTGGATAATGGAGAAAGCCAGGGAGTTTCAGAAAAACATCTATTTTTGTTTTATTGACTATTCTAAAGCCTTTGACTGTGTGGATTATAACAAATTGTGGCAAGTTCTTGGTGGTATGGGGATACCAAGTCATCTTGTCTGCCTCCTGAGGAATCTGTATAACAACCAAGTAGCAACGGTAAGAACAGATCACGGAACAACGGACTGGTTTAAGATTGGGAAAGGAGTACGGCAGGGCTGTATACTCTCACCCTACCTATTCAACCTGTACGCAGAACACATCATGCGACGTGCTGGGCTTGAGGAATCCAAGGCTGGAGTTAAAATCGCTGGAAGAAACATTAACAATCTTAGATATGCAGATGATACCACTTTGATGGCTGAAAGCGAGGAGGAGTTGAGGAGCCTTATGACGAAGGTGAAAGAAGAAAGTGCAAAAGCTGGGTTGCAGTTAAACCTCAAAAAAACCAAGATTATGGCAACGAGCTTGATTGATGACTGGCAAATAGAGGGAGAAAAAGTGGAGGCAGTGACAGACTTTGTATTTCTAGGCGCAAAGATTACTGCAGACGCTGACTGCAGCCAGGAAATCAGAAGACGTCTACTTCTTGGGAGGAGAGCAATGGCAAATCTTGATAAAATAGTTAAGAGCAGAGACATCACACTGACAACAAAGGTCCGCATAGTTAAAGCAATGGTATTCCCTGTAGTAACCTATGTCTGTGAGAGCTGGACCATAAGGAAGGCTGAGCGAAGGAAGATAGATGCTTTTGAACTGTGGTGTTGGAGGAAAATTCTGAGAGTGCCTTGGACTGCAAGAAGATCAAACCAGTCCATACTCCAGGAAATAAAGCCAGACTGCTCACTTGAGGGAATGATATTAAAGGCAAAACTGAAGTACTTTGGCCACATAATGAGAAGACAGGATACCCTGGAGAAGAAGCTGATGCTAGGGAAAGTGGAAGGCAAAAGGAAGAGGGGCCGACCAAGGGCAAGATGGATGGATGATATTCTGGAGGTGACAGACTCAACCATGGGGGAGCTGGGGATGGTGACGGCCGACAGAAAGCTCTGGCGTGGGCTGGTCCATGAAGTCACGAAGAGTCGGAAGCGACTGAATGAATAAACAACAAGTGGAGCACTTGGTTAGTGTGGGTAGATTTCTGGTAGACTTGTGTTTCTAGAATGCCCTTATTTCCTCTACTGATGAGGATGTCCAAGAAAGGTAATGTGTTGTTGTTTCCTTCTTCCCTTGTGGATTTTATTCATTTGAAGATGTTGTTGATGGTTTGATGTGTTTCCTCCAGTTGTTCCTTTTTTATTATGATGAATGTGTCATCGACATACCGGATCCATACGTTGGGTTGTATGCGTGGGAGTGCTATCCTTTCTAGACGTTGCATTACTATCTCTGCTATGAGTCCTGAGAGTGGTGATCCCATAGGTGTTCCTTTGATTTGTTGGTATATTTGTCCATCAAACTGAAAGTAGGTGGTGAGGCAGAGGTTGATGAGGTCCATGATTTTGGGTATTTTGATCTTGGTGTATCTAGTTAGGTCAGGTGTGTTATGTAGAACTGCTGCCATGGATTCAATCGCTAGTGCTTGGTCTATGGATGTAAAGAGTGCAGTGACATCAAATAACACCATAATTTCATCTTCATCTATTTTTAGGTCTTTGATTCTCTGGAGGCACTGTAGTGGGGAGTTGATAGAGTATTCGCTCTCCTCTGTGATATACAGTATATCATTCATATATATCTGTATCTATATCTACAGTATATCTCAAATATATCCTCCAGAGTTGCTCAGTGTTGTGCCTCTATATGTACCATCCATCTTTTGTTGTGACTGGAGAATTGTAATCATTTTTACCTTTTATTTTTTGCTTTATTTTGCAGTAATGGCTTAGGAATATGAATTCCCATGGCAAGGCGTGGCAATGTTTGCAAGTCTTTTTTTCCAAAATAAAAATTGAGGCAGTAATGGGCAGAATGTTGAAATAATGATTTAACCAGAAGGGGCAAAGTAGGATTATTCTGACCATTATGTAAGGATAAATGTCGTTAAGATGCCACAAAACTCTTTGTTTTTTTCTGCTGCAAGAGACAAACTGAGTTACAATCTGACATTTTATCTACTCGAGGCTTAACACATCCACTTTCTTTAGTTTTTTGCCCCAAATCGAATTGTTATTCTCTAGTTTGTGCTGGATATCAGTGGCATAGCCTCGGGGATCGAGAGAGTATCAAAACAACCCCCCCCCCCACAAGCTGCTCAGCTCTGCTCTGCATGAAATATTCCTTTCACAGCATGGGAGAAGGAAAGTTGAAAGATGACTGTGCATTGTCGCCAATGCACTTTCGGGCACCAGAAAACTGAAGGAAACCCTCAGTGGCAGCTGGTTCTTAGGCAGTTACCAATATCTATCTAGGGGCAACATAATTACAGATGTCCAAGCTGCCATCAGAATTGCTTTCTCCTGATTCCAATTACAGTTGCCAAGAAGCAATGTGCAAATTTGCTCAGCGGGTAAGACGCCAGGCTTGTTGATCGGAAGGTCGCAAGTTTAGAGGTTCGAATCTCTAGCCCCACGTGACGGAGTGAGCTCCCGCACTAGCTCCAGCTCTTGCCAACCTAGCAATTCGAAAGCATGCAAATGCAAGTAGATGAATAGGTACCACTTCGGTGGGAAGGTAACAGCGTTCCGCGTGCATCATGCCGACCACATGACCATGGAAGTGTCTTCGGACAACACTGGCTCTTCGGCTAACAAACAGAGATGAGCACCGGCCCCTAGAGTCAGACACGACTGCACAACTGTGCAGGGGGAACCTTTACCTTTACCTTTACCTTTTAAAAGCTGCCATCAGAATTGCTTTCTCCTGGTTCCAATTACAGTTGCCAAGAAGCAATGTGCAAATTTGCATGCATTTTGGAAAGGAAATGTATAGGAATTGAAAAATAAAAATGAGTCTTATAATGACTCCTCCTCTTCCCTTTCTAAGATGATGGCCACAGGTCAGACCCAGACCCAGACTTCAGATCAAATCAAGAGTTTGCCTATCACCAGAATGAACTGCTTTCACTTCTGTTGGACTAGGAGTGAGTTGGACATAACAAAATGAGTAAAGGATGAGATGTGAGTCTTCTCTCAGATAGCATACAGTGCTTCTTAAAAGCAATTCACTTCTTGCAGTATTGCTGTCTATTCTTTTAACACCCAAAGGGCAGTATTGATACTTGAGAATAATTTGGGCTTCTTGTTCTAGGGTCCCCAGCTCTCAGATATGCATCTCCATTCCACACCACTCAATAGGGGAATGATGGACGTTCTCCTATTCTCTTGAAAATGGGCTATAAACTGGAAAAGGTTTCTTGGTTCATCAAATAGTAAGGCTTAAGTTCATCAGAGAGGAAAAAAAACATTTCCCTCTTAGCTAACATGATCTATATGAATCAGGAGAGGATCAGAATCCACTTACAGTAATCAAACAGGATTGGTTAGACCTAAACCAAATTTATTACAATTCAAGCTTTTCATTCTAATACCTACTCCAATCTAGAATTTTTTGGAAGGTGGTGGGGAAACTATTCAAAACAGGCTGGCTTGGAAGAACTTGGACATCACATTCATTGCAGTGGCAGGTCACCCATCTCTTTTTTCCAGCTAGGTTTCTAGATGAGAGATAATATACTTGCAAGGGAGATGTGCCAAGCTGGAAAGAGAGAAATTGGATTTGAAGTGAAAGCTGGAGGAAGAAAGAAGAATCTAAAGCAAAAGCAACAGTTATGTAGGGTGTCTGTAATAATTTGTTTTTAAAAACATTAAAGATGTAACAATCAAGCATCATTAGAATTACATTGTATTGCAATATATAATGTTGTCTTATATTAGAATTCTATTATGCAAACCTATTTCTAACAGAAAGCTTACTGCAACAATTTCTGGAGTCTCAATGTAATTTGACCCTTTAAATATATACCTGTGTGTTGTTAATTTATTCTTAATATTTCCATGTATCTCTCTGAAAATGATGTTTATGTTGAGATGAAGATTGACTTCATGGAGACTATGGTAGTTAAAACTGTGTAATGAGATGACACTCTAGTTGGTTGTTGGTTCAAAGTTCTGAATTTGTGCAAATGTTTGAGCCAGAGCTCAAGCAATAAACTGCAGCAATTCATGCACCTATGCATGTTTAATCAGGGAGAACAACTAGGGTCCCCATTCATGGGGTTATGTGAATGCAGCTTGTTCATAAAATTGAATACATGGAGGAGGAGGCTGTGATGCTTGCATGGATTTTCTACAGTGTGGATTTTCTTTTGTTCCCTCTGTCATTTGGATGGCTTTTCCGCCACATCCCTAATGATCATGGCAAAAAAAATGCACTTAGAAATGTTATATTTTTGGTACTTGCCAATTGATGTTGCGTACAGACGTAGCAGCCATAACTCACAGACTGCTGTGCTTGTGAATTAACTCTTCTGTTTTCCTTCAAAAGAGATAAATTGCTGTAGGCTATTCTTGCTCTCCATGTCCTACTTATTCAAGCCAGAATGTAAGAAATTGGCTTGCTACATAAGATGAAGGGCCATTTAATCCAAGGTCCTGTTTCCAGCTACAGCTAGCCATATACAAGAAGGCTCTGAAGGAGATAGTGTTGTTCTTCCTTCTTGTTCATCCCTAACATCTGAAGAGCAGATATCCATTTCATATTACAATTAGCTATCTGGGATTGCCCTAACAGAGGCCCCAGTACCTTTAGAAAAGACAAAAGCTGTTTCAAAGGTATTATCTTGAGTGAAGGCAGTGGGGGCTAACTTCTTCCCTGCCATAACTTTTAAAATCTGACTTGTACTCCTTGCCAACAGCTCACCAGCTGCAGAGTTCCAAAGGAGCGTTTAGAAAAACAAAGGCAGATCAAGAATCTACTCAGCTGATGAAGCCACTCAGTGAAAGTTTGGAGCTCAGATCTGACCAAACAGGAACAAGGTACTATTGCTGCAACCCAAAATACAGTCCCCTAAGGGATAACAACAATGACAACAATAATAATCTAGTTCTAGAGATTTCACTGAAGCATCTTTGTGTAAATATATAATTTTGAAGCAGAATTCTACATTATGAGATAACCAGGATGTTTTTAATGCTAATGGAAAGATAAGTGGCATTTTCAGGAAACAAAAGAGGAAGGAGGACATAATTAATTTTAATGTTCCAATATAACTGAGCATAGAATTGCAGCTGTAATAAGATGCATTTGTGGAAGGGATCTTCAACTCAGCGTCTGTACTGCTATGAGATTGTTCAGGTAGCAAAGGTGCAATTAATTATGGATTAATTATCAGCTACTATGAAAGCCACATAGAGCTACAGGAAAAATGCCAACTTCTGAAGCTTGAATCATGTCAACTGGATTTCTATTTTCTCAGTGGAAACGTTTCGCTCCTTATCCAAGGAGCGAAACGTTTCCACTGAGAAAATAGAAATCCAGTTGACATGATTCAAGCTACAGACAATTCCACCTGGATGACTGAGAACCTTCATAGCCAACTTCTGAAATAATAATTTATACATTGGTATGTTAAAATGTTATTATCATCCCATAAATAGGCAACTTGCCTATACATTTATTTAGTGTAATCTAGTCATGAGTATATTTACTCAAAAATAAGTGAACACAACTCTCTAGCACAGGGCTTTCCAAAGTTTTTCCCGCGGCGACACACCAACCGGCGTTGGTGTGTCGCCGCGGGAAAACCCGGAAGTGCAGCAGCGCGCAAAAACCCGGAAGCGCTGCTGCTGCTTTCGGGTTTTGCGCGCTGCAGTTGGTGTGTCGCCGCGGGAAAACCCGGAAGCGCTGATGATGATCAGCACTTCCGGGTTGTGTGGCGACACACCAGACTGTGTGTGGCGACACACTTTTGTGTCGCGACACACAGTTTGGAAAGCTCTGCTCTAGCACATGTAGCCTGTCAACCTTCCGATGTAGACCTGATCATGAAACAGATGTCAGAAGGGCAACTGGAACCCTACTTTATTGTTGCAGGATATAATAATAGACTCATGAAAGCCTGAGAGAGACCCTTCTCCCCTCTCTCATGCTAAAGAGAATAAAGGTGGGGTAATCTTGAGTTTCTTCTTCACTCCTTTGTCCCATTCCTGGCTAAGCTGGTGTTCACCTAATGGTTGTTGATGACTTCCTTCAAGGCCATCTTCACACTTCTCTACATAGCCTGTGGTCCACAGTCCACTACAAGAGTATTGAAAGTGATCTATGAACATACTGGAAAGATGAACAATAATAATACAGTCTCATGTACCTTTTCTGTATCATATTCTGTCCTGTCGAGGGTCAGGTTTCCATCGGATGGAAGATCTTTCGAATGGTGGCAGATCCCGGAAAGCAACAGCACCTGCAGGACGTCAGCAGCCAGCTCCGACGCAAGGCATCTTGGGACATGTAGTCCAGAAAAGCCAGGAAGAGTCGGTTCCCTTACCCCCTCCCCTTGTGCGCGGATTAAGTAAAAATTGTATAATGGAAAATGTATAACAATGTATGTAAGCCGCTCAGAGTCCTCCGTTAGGGAGGAAATGGGCGGGGTATAAATATAAGTATAAATAAATAAATAAACAAATAAATAAATATTCAATATTAAATAATTTGTGCTATAATTTGCTTCACAAATATGATTGTTGAATTACATCCCAAGAGGAGAGGAACATGAACAATTAAATAACATATCATAAGTATTAAAAGCCTGTCCCCACCCCAAAATTTTATGTTACAGGGTTCATAAAATAGGCCTCATATAGCAGGACATCTTCTGAAAGGCTTCTCCTGTAGATCTGAACAGCAGACAGGTTTGTAATGAGAGAAACAATTCCTTAGATATCATGTTCTGTACATTTAAATAGTGTCAACAGTGTGAACCAGTGCTGTTTGTACATCTAGATCAGTGTTTCTCAACCTTGGTGAGTTTAAGATGGGTGGACTTCAACTCCCAGAATTCCCCAGCCAGCAGTGAACACTGATCTAAGGGATTTTACCCAGCACTCATAAGAAAATAGTTTTTAAGTGGTTTGGTCTATAGAAATGTAGACCAATGTGGTCTACAAAATGTTTTGATAATGCTGTCGTGGTAATGCCAAAGAACAAGGCTGAGAACCAGCCTAATAAAAATGTGCAGGATCACAGCCTTGATTGGAATAGGATTAGGATTTTAAAACAAAATATATTGTCTTCCATAAACAACCCAAAGCAATATAGAATTAATGCTTTTAGAAATTCTTGAGTATATGTAGTTAAGAATTTATTGCACGAAAACCATATAGTTCAGTTATTTTGGGATGTAAATGAACAGGCTCTTTCTTTTTGTATTTCTTGAAGAGAAACTAATAAAGAAAACAAATAAAACACTGCTGAATGCAAGCTAGGTTTCTGTTTTGTTAAAAAAAAAAGCAGCCTCCCAAATCTCAAGTTCATCTAAGATTTTGTTTCTCAACATTTTATGTTGTCCTTTGTACCATCACAAAGTGACTATGAAGTTCTGTCGTTCTGATTAGTAGTTCTCTGCATTATGCGGCATTCATTTTGACTCATTTTGACTCAGCAAGTGCCTCAGCAGCTGAGAATGAGGTTGGACATATCTTCAAAATAAAAATGAGGAAATCATCATGTTTATTTCCCTTCCTTCCTTGGCAAGGAAGATCTCATGATTGTACTAACTAAAACCATTTGAAAATTGCAGAGAAGATGAGGCTGGAGGATGCTAAACGGAGAGAGCCAGACTGGTGTAGTGGTTAAGGCAACAAGCTAGAAACCAGGAGACTGAGAGTTCTAGTCCTGCCTGAGGCATGAAAGCCGGCTGGGTGACCTTGGGCCAGTCACTCTCTCTCAGCCCTAGGAAGGAGCCAATGGGAAACCAGGAGACTGAGAGTTCTAGTTCCGCCTTAGGCATGAAAGCCGGCTGGGTGACCTTGGGCCAGTCACTCTCTCTCAGCCCAACTCACCTCACAGGGTTGCTGTTGTGGGGAAAATAGGAGGAGGAAGGAGTATTAGGTATGTTCGCCGCCTTGAATTATTTATAAAATTAATAAAGGCGAGATAGAAAATAAATAAATAAATAAATAAATAAATAAATAAATAAATAAATAAATAAATAAAATCTAAATGTGCTAACTGACTGCTGAAAACAAGTACAATATTAGGAATGGATGATGCTTCCAACAGATGCCTCTTAACTCCTTCTAAGATAACTGAGCTTTATACAAATATATTATAAACAGGATTACAGGTTTTAATTTAGATTAATTAATGACAGTCCTAATTAATTGGTTGGGGATCATTTTTTAAATGCAAGTGCAGGTTATACTTCTGATTTTGGGGACTGCCATACGGGATATTTTAAAAGTGATCTTTCCTCTTAAAGGTGATGGATAGATTTTGTTAAACTGTAACTTTATTACTGTTTGGTTAGTAAACCATTTGGTTTACCTTATCCTATTATTTTGTTTACATTTTAATCAATCAGCTTGTTCAAGCCGGCTTAAAAATATTCCATTGGAGCGCTAATATTGAATTATTACTGTTTTGGAATTAAGGAATGCTGCCTTTGATGCACAAGTGGATTTCCAAGAACGTATCCAGTATGCTTTCCCCTACTGTTCTGAAAATTTTCTGCCTCTTCCCTATAGTTTTGAAGATAATGAACTGCCTGCTAAACACTGGGAAGGAGGAGAGCTATTGTACAACTGTGTTGTGGCTATTATAGCCAAAACAGCCTCTCTGCTTCTGCAAATGCAAAGTATATTATGAGAATGTAGCAAATTAGATCATAGTCATTCAGTAGCAATCTATTTAGATTATAGTAGTCTTAATTCAGATTCAGATTAAAATAATTCTTCCTTGTTAGGAGATAGTAGTTTTGTATGGGTTGGTGCTTTAGCAAGATGAAGAAAGTGGTCATTCTTAGAGAATTTTTTCAAGACACTCCTTTCTTCACTTGCCTCAGTAAAAGGGCACATTTAATGAGCTAGTTGCCAACAAGCATCTACCACCCCCCTCCAGCATAATTTCAGTCTCTGCTAGAAGAACCACCCAGCTATTTCCTTAACCTCTACTTCCTGCACATTAAGAGAAGATGGATTTTTCCCCTACCAGCTGTTTTTTTTTTACTATCTTGAGTCAAGATCTTTATGCCTGGCTGATAATATTCTACAAACTTGCTTGTCCTACAGTATTCATTCTCACCTTCCACATTTGGTTTTATACACAATCAGGATACTTTATAGTTTTTTTTCCTGGATATTTCGTTTTCTCTTCAGAATCCTATAGCCCTGCAAAGGACTAGAACACTAATCAAAAAGTTCATAAGCACAGTGTATACTTTGCCTCAGATGTCTTCAGTTCATGTGCTCTCCATCAAGTAGGGATGAAATAATCCTCTGCCTGAGACCTTCTGGAAGCCATTATTGATCAAAACAAGCTAGAATTACTACTAATGCCCCACTAAGGCAACCCAGCCCAATAGGCATCTAAAGCAGCCCAAAAAGATTTCGTCAATCACTGCTTTTGCTGCCTGCTTGGAATTATAAAAACAGCATTTATAGGATACAAGATGTTACCAATGGCTTGAATGCAGCCTATGTGTCTCAAATTAGTAGTGCATTAGATGGATCAACAGTTTAAAGTTAACCTAAAATGGGCTGGAAAAATTGGGAAAGGCTAGCATGATGCATCAGGGGCCATACCAGCCTAATGTGGGCATGTTTAAAATGGCACAGTTGTAACCAGTCTAAAAGCTTTATAGAGTATGCTGAAAACAGGAACAAAGGAATAAAAAAGTAAGACCTGTAGCTGTATACTCTAAGTCTGGCTTAGAGGGGAAAGATCTGCCTGATTTGAGGAAGTGGGTTATTCGATTCAACACTTGTAGGTTTCCTTTATAATCCATTCTATATATTTGAAGGTTTAGGCAGAAGCTCATGTCTGTAACTGCCCTTTCCTATGCAGTTTTAATATGTTCAAATTGGCTATAATAAACTTAGTGTGTATGTGTGAGAGAGAACATATTCTAACTCTCTCTCTCTAGCTATCATATATTTGTTTTTATTTTGTATGTATGTATTAATGTTTTTACACCACCGCTCTCCACAAGGACACATGGTGGTATCCAACAAAACAGAAGCCATCATCATCCATCAATGCCAAAACAAATTCATTACAACCAACAAACTGTTTGACTATTCATTCTCTTTTTAAGATGTTAGGCATCCTGATGACTAGATCTTAAGAAAAGACCCTTCTAAATAGCTCCTTTGTAATGGCTTCCCTGATGGTCAGGAATGAGGGGTCCATCTGTATTTCTGGTGGAAGAGGACTCCAGAGGGTAGAGGCTGCCCCAGGAAAACCCAGATTTCTTGTTCTTCCCTTAAGTAAAGGAATACTCAAGATGTGCCCACTGGATGAGTAGGATCTACTTGAAGTGGTTGACCCTGCAGGTGCCAAGCCATTTAGAGCCTTATAGATCAACACGGCACTTTGAATTGTATCAGATACTGGCAACCAATGCACAGCCCATAGCACCAGTGTGATGTGCAAATAAATGTTCATCCCAGTCTACTTAAGGGCCAGGATACTATCTCAGCTTAGTCCTGCTTCTTCCACTCCTCCAGTTTTGAAGCATGCTTGTGATCTGCTATGTTATTACAATCAGCACACAAACAAACACACACCAGTACCTTGGATATATTGATTAGTATCATCACACACAATCCTAAGCATTCATGAGTCCCGAGGATATGTACTCAGAGCAACCAACATCTCTAAGCCTACCTTCTTCCGTTTTTTTTTAATTAGGGTCCAATTAAAAATTTAAAAATTTAAAGACCTGGCCAAGCAGACGGAAAGCTTCATTAGCAAAGTTTTGGGCTGATAATTAAGTTGCGTGCCGATGGTGAACGCCGACTAACCCGGTTAGAAAACGATTTTTGCTAACCTATGAAAGTTGGGAAATGGTTTCAGTACCACGGACAGCAGACGGAGAGGGCCGAAACCCCGTGTTTCATTGCATTCCGCCAGCGTCCCAGCAACCCCCGACCACGTACGTCGATTTTACAAGGGCTCCTAGCTTCAGGGGAGGGGGCTGGCTTTACAACTTGTTGAGCCAACATGAGCTCCGACTTCCCTCCCGGTCCCTTTCTACTCCTCTCGGAAGCTCGAGAGAAACCTCGCAGGAACCTCCCCCTCGCGGTGGCTCCACCCTTCTGACGCTTCTCAGGCGCCTGAGAACCAAAGCTCAAGTTTCGGTTTTTAGGAACAGACGCCGCTGCCGCCTCCTCCTGAACCTCTCGAGTGTCTTTGGTCCTGTTTGCCAGATGTTGACTGAGCTGTCTTTTAAAAGTGACGATCCTTAGGGACATAAGGTAGCTGAAGCTGGGGCTAAAAATCTCAAAATTAGTTAGCATGTTTGGATTTTTAATTGTTTGCTAAAGCGGACTTTCCCATTTCCCTCTAACATTTTCAATCCCGAAGTTGGACTGCTTTGACCTAGTTGAAAAAGGCGGCCGCGGGATTTGATCGTCGCTGATTCGTGTTACCCGCTTTCTGACACCCAGCGACAATCTCCCCTTCCGCACAGTTGTGTCCCCGTCTCCAGACTTCCCCGTTATCGTCTTCAAGCTCCAATTGGCGGGCGATGCAACCACGGCGCCCCCTGCAGGAGGGGGGATCCAGCGCACCCTTTGGGAGAGTCCGGCGTTGAAATGTGCCAGAAGCTCCCCAAGAGCTCGAAGGCGCTTTGATCGCCACCGCGGCTCCGACCTCGCTGCCTGTTTTTCCCATCTACACACTTTTCTTCTCCCGCAGTTGCTACTGAGGTCCAGTGTCTTCGGACAGGCAGTTGCCGAGCTGGAAATCGGGCGAGTCCGCCCAAACAGACGCCTCCAAGGGTAAGTTGTCTCTCCGAATACCCGTGTTTAAGGGTAACCCCCCCCCTTTTTTTAAAAAAAATCTGCCCTTCCCGGTTAGAAAGGATCTGTCGGACAAACGTACTGTTGAGTGACGTGTGTATGTCTGTGTAAGACGGAGGAAGGAGAAGTCGAAAGAGGCATTTCCTTCCATTCCGGTCTAATTGCACGGGGGTCTTTCAGGGGGCAAAAAAAGGGTGGGGACTGACCGCCCTGATCCTCTCTTCCTCCTTGTGGGCCGATTTTCTCCTCTCGCTGTGACACTTCCCGCCCCCCTTTGAGAATAGGCACTCGCTTTCCTAAGACCTCACGCCCCCCCCCCCCTTTCTAAAACCGCTTGCTAGTTTGGGGATCTATACATCTGGCGCGATCACCCGTTAGGAGAACAAACTAACACGGAGCAGGGATGTGCAAGGGGGACTGGAAACGGATCCCTTCGCATGATTAAAATTCAAATGTATCTTTAAAAACTAGGCTTCCTTGTTCTCTTTTCCTCTTCTAGTCCGTTCCTCAAAACCAAAGAGAGTACTGTATTTCTTTTTTCCTCCCCCCTCTCTTTTATTTCTTTGCTGTTTTCGCGGAATAGAATTCTGCCAGATGGAGTGCAAATGTTCTAGGGATGTTTTCTGTTCTTTTGACACCCCCTCAAATCGTATTGACTCCCATCATCATCAACATGGATTCTCCGCATAAGGGAAGAGACTCTAATGAGATCGTGCATTTCAAGTTGTTCAGAAATCACAATTGAGAGGATCATTCTGTCTTCCCTACTCTTTTCCTGAGTTCCACCTGGGAGCTTCTCTTCCAAGAAGTCAAATGATTCTTCCCTGTGGCAGATTTTTTTCTTTATCTGTACTGAAAGCCGGCTAAGAATGGTAAGCCTATTGGGTTGACTGATGGACATGATCCACCAAGGAACTGTCCTGAGCATTCATTTCAGTGGAGCTTCCACAAGCCACTTCATACAATGGCTGCTTAGAAAATATTATTTATTAGTTAGTTTGTTTGTTTATTTAAATTTATTGGCCGCCCAACTCCAGTGGAGCTGCACATCATATGGAGGACACCATCCTTAGGAGGGCTGATATATTTCATAATGTATGGGGCTTCATATCTATAGGTAAGGGCAATGAGAGACAGCCCTAGTTCACTTTTGTGTTTAGTTGAGCTGCGTGGCTGTTGCTGTCATTCAGGCGATCATGTATTCAAGTTTTATCTCAGCCAGAATTATTGTGTCTGATTCTGTATTCCAGTAATAATGACTTTGGTTCAATTTCATTTTGCTTCTATGTTATTGCAATTTTTTCCATTAGCATACAGTTCCTGCAAATCATCTTGGAAATTGCTGATTTCATTTGATTAACAACTTGATCATATCTTTTATATTTATGTCTCGTGCATGCCTTACCTTGCTTTCTTGAGTCAGATAACTTTCATAAAGTTTCTATGGTTAAAGACATTTCTAGAATGAGGTTTTTCCTTTCTTGTAGTGCACTGTATCTTGACAGTGACAGTTATTCTGTAATATTTGTACTGTATGTAGCAAAATTACTGTATGGATTATGATATGGAGAATTCTACCTAGAAAATAAAGAGTAGATGTACTTACATCTGACTATGTAGCGTAATGCTGGCTGGATAGTCTGGAACTGTTGGCATAACATATCAAGGGGCACCAGCTTGGGAAAGGCTTGCCCTCAGCAGTTCTTTCTTGGCCTTCCTAATTAATCAGGATCCTTGAATTGATGGGTGGGAGGCATGTGCATTGGATCTAGGTGTTTGGGGAATCAAAGCATGGAGTTTAACTGAGGAGAGATTATTGCAGCAGCTAATTTTAATTCCTATTCCCCCCTTGTGGTGATGATGATGATGATGATGATGATGATGATGGTTATATACACAACAATGTGAAATCACGGATGCCAGTTCTTTAGCTGGTGTTGGCCTTCATTCGCATCGAGTTCTTCTTAATATATATAACTCAAGGCAGCAAACATATCTAATCCTCCCACCTCCTATTTTCCCCACAGCAACAGCTCTATCAGGTGGCTTGGGCTAAGAGAGAGCAACTGGCCCAAAGTCACCCAGCCGGCGGCTTTCATGCCTAAGGCGGGACTAGAACTCACAGTCTCCTGGTTTCTAGGCCAGCACCTTAACCACTACTCCAAAGTGGCTCTCATTTATATGAATATAGGTCACAGCTGGTTTGAAAATTGAGATCCAATGTATTAGAGTGGCTCAGAACTGGATCCTTCTTCAAACATGTACCCCGGATGACTTTGGCTCTGTTTATCTTTCAGGGGCTTTGTTGCCCCTCCCCAAAATTTTTAAGGGGGAATGTTGTATGTGCTGCCTTAAGCTTTTAGAAGAGAAGTAGAACATAAATCTAATCAAAAAGCAAATGAATAAATAAAATTGTCTGCTTGCTAGTTTCAACACCTCTGAGCTAGGTTAGGAAATAATTATTTGCCAATACTTCCCCTTAACCAGATTGTTAATTAGTGAAGCAAAGATTTGAATCTGTGTTTTCTGCATCAAAATTTTACAGCCTTCCCAGATTCTAGCCTTGTAATTTGATGCTCACCTACCAGAAAGTAGTCCCATTCGTTTTGGACATTTAAATAATATGTTTATATGTTTAATATGTTTATCATGTTTAAACAACATGTTTAAGGTTAGGATACTAGCTGGCTTTCCAAATGCTGGTGTTATGAAGATCATGAAACTACGGCCAGGTCTAATCATAGTTAGTATCAAATATAGCAGTGAAGTTGGCCCAAAACGTTTTGCTTTCTGAAAAAGAAACTCCACATACATGAGCCAAGAGAGTGGCTTTCCAGAAATGATCAGAAAATGTCTCTCACTAGAGTGAAAACATCTGAGCTGAAGGGCAGGCCAGGTTGCATACATAGCCCATCATGAACCAATGGCTGCTGCTGGGTGAAACTCCTGCCTCACTCTGCCGGATCAGATAGGATTGGCTTTGTGAGTTCACTAAGCCAGTAAACTAGTGGTCAGGTATGTCTAGCATTTAGCAAAATGGGCTTGATTAACTTAAAAAGCTAGCCACAACTAATCAGGCAACCATCTCTAAAAATGCTGTAAGTCAAACTTTTTAACATACTGTAGGTACTCATAAAAATAAAAAATTCCAGGTGCTGCCTTATCAAGATTATCTCCTGTTCTACCCCGGAGGGCATACCTTAGCTGCAGTCCCAGGCACACCTAAAACTAGAACATACATTGCAGTTATCAAATGTTTATGGCTGGTGTGCAATTGAAAAAAAAACCCATTGGAGATGATGGTGTGAGAAGAAGAAAAGACAGTTTGGGAACATAGTGTGTGTGTGTGTGTGTGTGAAAGGGCTTTAATTCTTTGTCCCACCCCCTGATCCTGATAGAAAGCAGTCCCCTTGAGTTAAATGAGAACTTTCTCACTTTTGAGTATCATAGGGATCAGAATCCTCAATTTTTTATTAGGTTAAGGTTAGGGTGGAGGTGGAAGGCCAAAGGAAGAGGGGCCGACCAAGGGCAAGATGGACGGATGATATTCTGGAGGTGACGGACTCGACCGTGGGGGAGCTGGGGGTGTTGACGGCCGACAGGAAGCTCTGGCGTGGGCTGGTCCATGAAGTCACGAAGAGTCGGAAGTGACTGAACGAATCAACAACAAGGGTTAGGGTGGGGAGTATAACTTTCACCATCTCCTGCCTTGGACCTACTCAGTGGTGTCTCATAATGGCTGCCTTCTTTTTTAAGGTATGTGCCAAGGCTAGCCATGTCACATTATGTTTAGTTCGGCCCTAGCTTTTGGCAAGGCCTCATTGGACTCAGTGGGACATCATCTGAGCGGAACATATAAAATATCAATCTGCAAGATTTCTGTAATGAAATGGCAGCCTTTATAAGAACTGGGAGATGGTTTCACTTTTTGCAACAGTTACACAATGACTTTGGAGGTAGAACTACATATTTATTCAGTATTCTTTTAAGCTAATGTGAAGGAAGAAACAGGGGATTTGAGGAGGAAAATGGAATGCAAGTAACAGAAAGATAGTGGTGGATGGAATATCTGTAACAGGAAATTAAAGATAGGAAAATACAGGTAGTTAATCTTTTTCCTCTTATCAACTCTCCCCTGAAAATGTTCCCAGAAAGGAACATGACATACACCAAGGAGAAATGAATTAAGAATGGACTCAGGAGGCATTTACACAAAAAATGAGTGGGTTGCAAAAGGATTAAACATTCTCATGTTGCCAGCTGATTCTTCCACACAACGTCTCCTCTGCCTTACTGTCTTGGATTGATTCTATGTCAGTCATTTAGATGAGATTTGATCTAGTAAAGCTGTATCAACATGTACATGAATAAGGTGTGTTCCCGTAAAGGAGGGGGTGGAGGCATCGATTGGCAGAGCTGGCCTCTCCATGGTTAAAGAAAAGACTTCTTAGAGGGCTCCTGGCACAAAAATATTTGTACAAAAGCTTAACATTTTCTTTTAAAAATTCTGCTTAAATAATGAAGATCATATTTTAAAATGGCTTTTGTCTGAATATTGAAACTCAAAGAAAAACATGGTCATGTAGGATAGTTTAATTTTAATTAATACTTTACAGTGACAACAAACTAGATTAGCCCAAGACATTTCTGAAACCAAATACAACCGGGTGCCCCTTTTTCTTTTCCTAGACAGAAGCTGGCTGGACTAGCATGTCAATCTTTGCTCAGTCCCAAAGCATACTCCATCACCCCTGGAGCAGTTGGATAGTTTAAGGGGCCTGTATCAGATTCTATTCAATAAAAGATTCTACTCAAAAAATAGCCCTAATCCTAACTCAAAAAATAAGTGTAGACCAGAACATATCACCACAACTTGGGAAGTGTTTCTGACCTTCATGTGATTGACCCTTCCTCAGCATCCCAGTCTACGTCTAAAAAGATATAGTAATTTCTTAAAACACAGTCTGAAAATCAAGCCTTATTTCATTGAGCAATGACCTTGAGTTTGCTTCCATGGAACCTCCTGTTACTTCCCATGGGTCATAGGACCCCACAGGCTTGAACTGGAAGTTTACTTACTATATAACAGGAGATAATTGAATGAAGGAAGCCACGTTTTCTATCTGTCGCAATGTATTTCCGTGAAGTATGTACCCTGGTCGATTCAAATCATACACACTCTTGCTGGAAGAAAAAACTTGGGAGGGAGGATGTTTCCCTATATTTTTTTTCTTTTCCATATCCATAGGGAATACTGTAAAGATTTCTGCTGAGTCCAACAGTAAAATTCCGTGAACAAATCAATAGCATAATCTTCTGTTTTAATATTTTCGTGGAAGTCTAAATGCTGTTCTTTCCAAAAGAGCATTGTTAAAACTATTTCTCCAGCTGCTATTCTTCTCCATGTTTCTGTGAGATATTCAAGCATACTGTAGAATTTTCTGCCTCCCTAAATGGATAGTTTTATCTGGAGACACATGTTTTTAGCTTTTGTGAAATGCCAGTTGTAGTTAGTATAATATGATTGTAATATTACCGAACACTGTTCGGGCTGTTCTGCAGCCTGGCTGCAGTTTAATTGCATAAATATAGTAATAGGAAGCTTGGGTCATGATGCTTTAACTGGGCACCTTTATTATCTGCTCTGGAGGTAATTAGGAAAGAGTTTTACTTGCAATGAAGATAAGGATAAAACATACTAAACAAAAGTTAATAACAGTGAATATCTAAACTGACTCAGGCTGCGTATGATTTAATCTGTAATGATGCAGAGCTTAATTTTAGCCAGGACTCTGGCCCAGAATATTATTTATTTCACTAGCAGTATTCAGCTGCCTAGTGATTCAAATTAAAATGTGAAATACAGCTTCCGTACACATTACTTCTTGGTCTTTGCAGTTATTTTCTACTCTTGCCTAAGGAGCCTTGAACTTCCTTACTATTCAAGTTCCTATCATCCATCCATCCATCCATCCATCCATCCATCCATCCATCCATCTACCTACTGTATCTATCTATCATCTATCTATCATCTATCTATCTATCATCTATCTATCTATCTATATCTATCTATCTATCTATCTATCTATCTATCTATCTATCTATCATTCAAATCTATCACTGCCCATCTCCCCCTACTGCATCATGTAACCTTTGCTCTTAAAACTCACGTGAGATTATTTGCAGACTCAGCCCTGACATCGTTTTCTTCCTCCATAGAAATCAAGCAGAAAACATCCTGATAGTTTTGTTCCCTGTGCCTTCAGGATGTTTACAAATATTCAGCACAACCACACCAACCTAATGAATCAGATCATAGGATTTCTTGCTTTATTAATAATACAATATTGATGAGATGTATAGGTAAACCAAACTGTTTATAGCAGGTGGCAATGCATACAGTAAGCACACATATACTCAGAGAATTGGTATGGTATGCATAGGATATTCCCAAATGAGAGATTAAGGTCAAGTTGGATAAATGCAAATAATTTTATAGAGATTTTTAAATGTGCATTTGATTAATTTGATTTGCATTTTCCATTTAGGGATACTATATATGTCTCTGGCCAGTTTACTAGACATACATACTTGAACACTAGCAATCATAAGTAATTCAACGGACCAAGGAAATGGACATAAACACTCTTTAAAGAAGAGTAAATAGGCTTGAATTATGAACATTTTGCACTAATATGAACTCGAACATTGATTGCTGCATCTGATAATTGCTGTAGATGATGGACATAAAGCATGCACGAGTTTGGTCTAGTGGTTAAGGTGCTGGGCTAGAAACCAGGAGTCTGTGAGTTCTAGTCCCGCCCGAGGCATGAAAGCCAGCTGGGTGACCTTGGGCCAGTCCCTGTCTCTCAGCCCTAGGAAGGAGCCAATGTGAAACCAGGAGACTGAGAGTTCTAGTCCTGCCTTAGGCATGAAAGCTGGCTGGGTGACCTTGGGCCAGTCACTCTCTCTCAGCCCAACTCACCTCACAGGGTTGTTGTTGTGGGGAAAATAGGAGGAGTAGTAGTATTAGGTATGTTCGCCACCTTGAGTTATTTATAAAAATAATAAAGGCGAGATAATAAATAAATAAATAAATAAATAAATAAATAAATAAATAAGATGGATGCTTAGCATATGGTTCAACACTGAACAGATAAAGCTGTGTGATATCCCCTTCATTGTTTAATGTATTTTCAGAAAATGTATAGAAATGCTTATAGAGACATTGGTTGGGATTGTGAATATGTGTGTGCTTTTGTTGATGATGTTGTATGTTGGCTTAGAACCCAAATGATTTGCAGCAAATGTTAGACTATATGATAAAATGAAGATATGGAACTAAAAATTAATATAGCAAAGATGAAGTCAGTTGCTTTTGACATGGAAAATTGAGTGAACAATTACAATCAATTAGAGGAAGTAGATAAATATGTGTATCCTGGTAGTATTTTTTTTTAATTTAGGAAAATACAGATAGAAAGGTTGTGGATAGTATGTTGTCTATTGCAAGAACTGAATGTTTGCCAAAAGAAGCAAAATAGCTGTGTTTAAGAGTATGCTTCTACATGATTTTTATTATTAATTTATTTATTTCTACACACACACACACACACACTATATGGGATGTGAGAGTTGGGTATATAAAAAATATAAAAGTAAGTTCAATGCAGGAGGAATGGATTACTTAAGAAGTTTGCCTATGAAATAAGAATAGATAGGGTCAAAAAGAAATGAGTGATGAATGAACGTTAACTAAATACAAAAATATGAAAGAAATATATTGAGGTGGTTCAGTCACATAAAGAGAATTATTGAGGACCAAATAGTAAAATAAATATATAAAGAAAGATTAAATGCGTCAAGAGGAAGGAGAAGACAGAGAAATTAGTGGTTGGATGAAGTTGGTGAGATTCTCAAGAGAGAGGTAAGAAGTTTAAAAAATGAAGGACAGTTATGAATTACTCTAGGGAAGCAAGGATGGTTTGCAAGGCTAGAAAGGTATGGAGAGGTATAGTGAATAGCATTTGTGTAAGCTGGATTTAGTTGGATTTATTTTCTGTTATCTGATACTTTAATTTATTTTGCCTACTGTTTTTGGGTCTTTTTCTATTCTTTGCATAAAGTTGTTATCCGGAAAATAATGTGATGGATATGTACTGTATGTCTGTATTTATGTCCTTGATTTAATAATTTGATTCCTGAGATTTTATTTTATTGTCATATGTTCTTTACCAGTGGTTCTAATGCCAGTAAATATAAAGGAGAAAGAAGACATCCCTTCATTATAGTACATTTTGTGATAGAAATCTGTTCACAATTATCTTGGCTATTTGTTCTTTGTAAATATTCTGTATCCACAGAATACCACGGTTCATCTTTTTCAGACTCATAAATATAAAGGGCAATTCCAAGTTATCAAAGGCCTTTTCTGCATTTAGAAAAATCATGGCCACTTTCTTACTTTATTGGTTATAATGTCAATAGCATTCAAAATATATCTAATATCCTTTATAAATCTCTCTCTTCAGGACAAATCCAGTCTAATCGGGGGGTCTTATTGCCAGGCTGGGTAGTAGAATTTCCTAGACTGATAGTGCTGGGGAATTTTAACCTCCATGTCTTGACAATGGAGTAGGATTTCATGGTCTTCATGGCAGCCATGAGTATCTCACAGGTTATTTTAGTCCTGACTCATATTGGCGGTCACATGTTAGACCTAATGTTCACCTTGGAGCAGATGGTGCATGATCTGAAAATGGAGGATATTACTATCAGTTCTTTGCCATGGTCAGATCACTTTCTGGCCAAGCTGCATCTCAGTGCCATCCTTGGCCACTGCAAGGGTGGTAGACTGATTAAGATGGCCCTTCCCAAATGCCTGATGGATCCAGATGCTTTTCTGACAGCACTTGGGAATTCTCCCACTGATCTGGTGAGCAGTTCCACCATGCATCTGATTGGTCTCTAGAATAGTGAGAAAGTCAGAATGCTAGATATACCTGCTCCCACATAACCGTTCCTCAGCCAAATATCCAAGGGTGCACCTCATTTATCAAGGAGCTCTGAGAACTGAAGTATGTGAAAGGATACCTACAACAATGGTGGCAAAAGACAAAAAGTGAAGATAACCCATCACTTAACCCATCATGAGTATAAGCCTATACTCATGTTTATACTGTGATGATAAGGGTGATGAAGTGTTCCATGCCCTTCCTGGATCCTTCAGAAGACTTGGTGATCAGCTGGTGGTAAATGACTCTTAGACAGAGAGTGAAATGCTGACAACTTTCCCGCCTTAGGCATGAAAGCCGGCTGGGTGACCTTGGGCCAGTCATTCTCTCTCAGCCCAACTCACCTCACAGGGTTGTTGTTGTGGGGAAAACAGGAGGAGGAAGGAGTATTTGGTATGTTCACTGCCTTGGGTTATTTATAAAAATAATAAAGGCGGGATAGAAAATAAATAAATAAATATACTTTGCGAGAAACAGTGGTCCTCTTCTCTCTTGAAGAGGCTATCTTTCAGTCTGGCTGTATTGAAAAGTACCAGACTGTCTCCAATCTTTCCTTTTTGGAGAAGGTTATGGTGGCTCAGCTTCAAAAGATCCTAAACGAAATGGACTGTCCAGGCTCTTTTCAGACATGATTCAGACCCTTTTTAGATAGGATTCAGGGATGACCACCACTGGAACATGGTGGTGATGGTGGTGGTACACCACTCTTGGTCCTTTTAGGTCTCTCAGTGGCTTTAGATAACTTTGACCATGATATCCTACTGGACCGCCTGAGGGGACAGGGGGTGGGGTTGGCAGTTGAAGGCATTGTTCTGTGGTAGTTCTATTTCCTATTTTGGTAGATGGTTCTAGTTAGTAGGAGTCATTCATAAGAGAGTTAAAATGGTTCTTTTTGAACGGACATGTGGGGGGCTGACTGATGAGTAAGTTCTTTTTATTGAATGGACATATTATTTTTACTGTATATCTTTGATGACCTATGTAGTACATTTTCCTTATTTGTAAACTGCCAGAAGTAGTTTGAGCTGGACCATTATAGAAATACTTGCAATAAAATGAATAAACAAGGTATAGACAATAACATAGAAATACCCTACCCTTTTACTGTTGTAAAAAGCATTCAACATTTAAAATTTGAAAGGCAAGGTAGAGAAAGCATGCAAAACATGGTTTCTGGAATTCTTTCCAAGTTTGCCCTGTTAATAATTCCAGAAATCATGATCTTTTTTTTTTTTTGCAGCCCAAGGGAATGTTGGAAAAAAAATTATGTAAACAGGCTCAGCATTCTGTCCATCAGTATGATAACCCCCCCCCCCCAAATTGAACAGAATGTTACCAAATTTAGAGGAGCAAGGAGAGAGAAGCCAACAATAGAAAGATCAAGTTCAAAAATAGGCAAGATCTATGATCTGTGGAGAAAAACATCCCCTCAATTTGCCCCAGTGAATCCTTATGGGAGAGGTAGTTGGGTAGTGATTCAGAATGTTGGTGACGGCTCCATTCTATAGCCCCTACCTTCTCCCTCCCAGTCACATGATCCAGAACAAAGCTATTATTTGCTACCAAATGCACCTCCTCCAGAGAGGATTGGGGGATCTTTTTTTGCTGCAACCCATTCAGGACCATTTTTTTTAATCTTGATTTTTCTTTTGTTTGCATTTTCCACCAAATTTGGTCCTGTTGTATTCAATTTTTTGAGAGTTATCCTGCTAACAGATGGATGGATGGACAGACAGACAGATTTCTGATAAAATGGGGAAATCAGAAAAGAAGAGAGCGAGCCCTCTTCCATCCCCCTTTCCTTTTGAAAATCCTCTCAGATAGGGAACTTCACATTATAGGGGGCATGAGTAAGTAAGTGATATTCTTAATGGTCTATTATTGGATCAGATAATTTAATGTCATCCTGCTATGTCAAATACATTGTATTTCTTATGTATCTAACTGTAGGATGTCTTCAGCCAGCCTGCATTCATATAGAAGGGTGGGAAAGAAATCAGGGTATAAATTATATTATTATTAATCTATTTTGTGTTTTCTCAGCAAGCTGTTTGAAGTTTAGAACCCTCACTATTTCCTCTTAAGTTGAAATACTGTAGTTAATAAGCCTTTGTTACTGCCTCTTTCTTGAAAGTATGTTTCATGCTTCATTTGCTGGTAATGCTAAGAAATTTCATGCCATATTTTTCTTTCTACAGTTGCAGATCTGTACAGGGAATGTCTGTGAGCAGCTATGTATTAATTTATGCACTGAAAGTGCAAGTTGTGTGTCCAAGTGTAACATGACCAATCAGTCCATCTTTTTCAATAGCAGTTCCTAAGTATTTAGCTAAATACTAAAAAAAAGTATATTTACCAACCTACACTGGACTGGCATGGTAGATTATTGTATGGTTGATAATCTTCAATAAGGAGGCTTTTATCTTGCAGTGGTTTGATTTGGGGTGATAATAATAATCATGCTAATTCACTGATAACCTCTATTCTCTGTTTTAATAAGAGGCTGAAAAAGAAGTAATTTTCTACTGATCTACTGCATACTTCTAACATAGGACAATTTCAACAAACTGAAGGAATTGTTTGATTTCAGTAAGCAACTAAATCAGCCAAGGCCATTCTCATAAACATAGTTCATTGAGCTATTTCAAAATGGGAATAGACAATAAATGCATGTGTTTCAATTACTAGACTTTTTAGTGGCACTTTACTTTTGGTAATTTCACAGCCTATACAGTAGATCTTTAGAAGCTGCACTTCAAAGTGAGCCTGTGACAAATCCTTAATGTACCAGTTACTGACCTGAAATGCTCCCTCAGACAACAGTTGCATGCTATATAGGCTGACCATACGTCCCGTTTTGAACATGGCAGTCCCTGTACCGTCTTTTCCTTTAAAAATTCAATTTTGTCCCATTTTTTAAGGGATGGAGTGTGTGCGCACGTGCGTGCCAGCGTGCGTGCCTGCATGCACGTGTGCTGGCACATGCACTTGCGCGCGTTAGGGTCCCATTTCCGTCTCAGGGAAATATGGTCATCCTAATGCTATAGCACACTTAAACTAAAGAGCCACTAACCATCCCCACCCATTTCCCACTGTTCTGAAAGTGCCCCATGCTCCTTTGCACCAAGAGAATACTAGTAAGTCTTTGGTGTACCTAAAGCTCCTGTTCTAGTGGCCAAGCAGTGGATATCAAGGGAGAGGAGAAAAAAGCCATATTCCATGCCCTGAAAGATATGAAAGTGTATGATTGCTACTCCATCCAGCTACCTGGCTCTGCTGTCTCCCTGCCCCCTTCCAGATGTCTCCTCCAGATTTCCATCCAGCACTATTCCCTCACCTCTGCCACCTTCCCATTTCCCTCTTCTCAACATGGCCACAATAAGCAGAAGACAAACCAATATAGTGGGCTCACTATATCACTCTCTATATATCACTCTATATATCACTCTATATATATCACTCTCTATATATAAAAGGTAAAGGTACCCCCCGCACATTTGTGCAGTCGTGTCCGACTCTAGGGGCCGGTGCTCATCTCCGTTTGTTAGCCAAAGAGCCAGCGTTGTCCGAAGACGCTTCCACGGTCATGTGGCCGGCATGACACGTGCGGAACGCTGTTACCTACCCACCGAAGTGGTACCTATTAATCTACTTGCATTTGCATGCTTTCAAATTGCTAGGTTGGCAAGAGCTGGAGCTAGTGCAGGAGCTCACTCTGCACGCAGGGCTAGGGATTTGAACCTCCGAACTTGCAATCTTCCGATCAACAAGCCTGGCGTCTTACCCGCTGAGCAACCACGCCCCTCTCTCTCTATATATCACTCTATATATCACTCACCTCTACCCCACTGCCTTCAAAATGACCCATGACAAGAAAAACACACATATTTGCAAACAAAACAGCATTTTAAGCAGGGGAAAGCAGCATTGAGAGATGTTGTGGCCCCTGCTCATAACAAGGGTGGTGGAATGTACACCAGCAATACAGACCATACCCTGAAATTCAGAATACATAGTCAAGAATAACATTGCCAGGAAGATTAGGCAGCATAGCGTATTCATGGTACACCCCATGACTCATCCCCATCCCCTATGATTCACCCATGAGCAATGAAAGTCATAAGGGAGGAATGAATGGTAGGCACCTTCCATTCATTGGTTGGTCCCCTAGAACCAGAAGTTGTCTGGGAAGTCTGGTGCCCTTTCTTCCAGCCATTCCCTGAGATAGTACTACCTATACAACTGTCAGTGACAACCCAGGTATATCTTCCAACATTATACTCCATCTGCTCTCATAGATGTTGGGAAGAATACTGCAGGTGACAAAAATGTCAGGACCATGTTTGATTCCATATCATGAAGAATGTAGAAGGATATCAACTTGCCTTTAATTGCCTGAATACACACTCAACTACTCTGTATGACTGTCTGTAAAAGGAGGAAGGCCATTGGTTTAGAATGCAGGGAAATATTATTGTAGGCCATGTCTGGATAGCATATCTCTGATCCCCAAAGTTAAAGGGGTGCATCAGTATTCTGTGCAACAGCATGGCAGGCCCCCTGAAGAATGCTTTATTCTCCAGCCTCCCCACAAACAGGAAGGACCAAAACATCTCAGTATCATGACACCAACTAGACATACACATACACATATACAATGTACATATGCATATTCATGCATTGTCCCTTGGCTTCACCATGGCCTGAAGAACTGTAGTGTAGAAGTACTTTCTGTAGTTAATGTTGGATCAATCTTCCATGGGGGCTAAGATGTGAATATATACATTTCCACTCAAGAAATCCCAAGTTGCAGTAGCCCCTGATGATTTACTTTCTCATCCTTACCTTTCTGACATATGGTAGATATATTTCAGTCAGCACAAAACGATCTGGCAGAAGATCTCACAGGATGTATATTTTCTCAAAACAAATATGGTACTCGGGGAGTTGTAATCAGTGTTGAATGCCTGCTAGTACTTGGCAAAGCCAGGGCCTCTCCATGGGCAGCCACTGAAGCAACTTGACTGAATTTTACAGGGGAACCTGCTAACAGGGATGAATTAGTAGCAGGCACTAGCAAATGATAGGCTGCTGCAAGAAGGTGGGTGAATGGGGGAAACGGTCATAATCATGAGGGGAATTAGCATCTGCAATACAGTTGAACCAAATTGGAATGCCCTCACTGTTACAAAACCAATTGCCCTCCCCTCCTCAGGCATCTTTCCTACCCATGAGACAGGACAGAGATCTGACTGGAGACAGGATATTATGGATAGTGCTTTGTAAAACTAGATGGAGCTGCCCTGTTATCAATATGAAACAGGGGCCACGTGTAGCTATGTCTGTGTGCATCTGTGTGTATTTTAACGGGTGGGAAGAGCTTTGATGGAAAGGGCCTGTTTTCTCAGGCAAACATGGCATCCAGTGACATTGGTCCCAAAAGAAGGCTTGGTGCTGCTGTTTTGTTCCTGACAGATTGCTAGGTACTATCCAGAGTGATTTCATGCACTCTGCAATTTAGCATGTCATGTCGGAGTTTCTGAGCTTGGGACCAAGGGGCTCTGTTGTGGGGACTTATCATTTAGTTTCTTTCCTGGCTAAGTACTTACTTGAGGAATATTTGCTGGCAGCCTGACAGGAAGGTTTGGGGCACTGCAGCCAATCAGAGTTGGGAGCTCTGTTCTGCAGCTGCTAGGCCTTTCCATTGAGGTTTATAATAGCAAGTTTTCAATTTTTATTCATATTAGTCCCTATAGGTATTTGGCTGGCTATAATCGGGAACTGTATGCAGAATTTGGGGGCGTTAATGTGATGCAGAGCTGCGTGCAAATGGTCTTTCAAAGTATTCCACCAAACTTTTTGGACCAAGAAACATGCCTACATACCTAACATACTGTACATTTAGGGATTCAACTGCCAGTCTTTCTAGATCTAGATGGAAGGGTGGGAAAAGATCTCGTTCTTTGCCTGAGATGACTATTTTCCCTCTGTGCAATCTATGTTTTCATATACAGGTAGTCCTCGACCTACGACCATTCGGTCAGCAACTGTTCCAAGTTACAACGGCACTGAACGAATGGTGGTTTCGACTGGCCCTTGGAATTCCAGCTGTCCCAGCAACCCCGTGGTCATGTGATTGTGATCTGGGTGCTTAGCAACCCATTCGCACTTACAACTGGTTGCCAAGCACCCTGCAATCACATGATCGCCATTTGCAACCTTCCCAGCCGGCTTCCCCGGAAAGTCAATGGGGAAGCTGGCAGGGAAGGTCGCAAGTTGCCGGGGTAGGTCTCCCCCACCTGTGCACCCTCCCCCAGCCCCTCTGCATTCACACCACGGTGGCTGCCCACGCACCCCTGCGCACCCTCCCCGACCCATGCAGCACATCTCATGCCCCCCTCGCACCCTCCCCAACCCTCCTCAACCCAGCTGTACCTCTCGCACACCCCCTCACACCCTCACGCACCCTCCCTGCGCTGCGCCTCTCACACACCCTTGCTCTCTCTCCCACCTGGCAGCAGCCGCTTACCTGCCTGCTGGCTTGGGACTTGCAACTTCCTGCTGGCTTCCCCACTGACATTGGTTGTGGGAAACCGGCAGGAAGTTGCCTCACCTAATGACCGTGGGATTCAGTTAACAACAGCAATTGGGACTGTCCAGTCCCAATTGCCATGTTAAGTTGAGGACTACCTGTAGACGTATGCAAATATTTTAAAAAAGAAAATAATCCACCTCCAGACACACCCAGGAAAAATGCTGGTTATGCTTGGAACAGGAATGATGGAAGAGAGATGAAGTGTCCTATTTAAATCTGGGATTTAGATGTGTTTTTAAAAGAAGATTGTTATTTCAAAATAGATTGGACTAGCATAAATACATAATGAGAGAGAACAGGCAAAAGAATAGAAAGAGTGAGTGTAGAAGAATACAAAAATAAATCCAGTTGATAACTAGCATATAATGTTTTTAAGGGGCTGCTCAGGAGTTTTAAACCCACCCTCAGAACGTCCTGGGAAAGATTTCTGGGCAGGAGGCAGCAGGAAGCAGGAAGGGGCGAGGAGAATCACTGCAACTGTTGAAATCACCTCACCCTTCCCAAGACCTGTAAGGGCAAGGCGGGAAACCTTCAGAGAACTGCATTTTTGCTCCAGATGATCTCTGCTTCCAGAAAAAATGGACCAAAGCCAAATAGACAACATAGGCTGTTGACTGACAATGATGTCGCCTAAATGTCCAGGGAAATTTTAATGATGGACCTTTGCAAATGCAAAGGGCTTGTGAGTGGGCAAATCTAATTACCAAGATGGAGAGAACTGTTCCCTGACTCTGTACGTCTGATAAGAAGGAGGCAAGCCAGCTAAAGCAGACAAGTGGGCAGCTTCCTGGGGAGGGGAAGAGCAGAACTGGGCGCTCTCTCCGCTTCCTCTGTAGGACTGGGTCATTCAGTCATACCCATTCTGAGAGGAATTGTTTGTCCCTCTCCCTCAGACAGATGAGGCAATAAATGACACCTTATTGTTTCACTCTTTCCTGCCCCTACCTTGCACAGGTTGAAAAAAGTTGGGGAGAGGGAAGTATCCCTTCCCAGCCAAGATGTCCATTGGGACCTCCCGTATGGGTGTCCTCTTTTGAGCTTGGCCACGAGAAAGGGGCTGCCTGAGGGAAAACAGATGCCACCAGCAGTTTTATATACAGTACACATTTATTCCCCTTTTTTAAGGCTCAGAGCAGTTTTCATTGGATGCATGTCTGTTGTCTTTTGTCAAGGCTGTCTTTGAAGCTCAAAGTTGATACCTTTTTGAGACTGCTATCAAGGCCAGACATGTTAATTTCAGCAAGAGAAGTATATCAGCCTGTGTCTTCTATGTTCCTTTGATAGCTAGGTTTCTGGGCATTCATCAAGAGTCTCAAGAGCTGGAAATCATCAGTTATTTCACTTTATGCAGAAATTTCGCTCCCTGTTTACATACCTTAAATGCCATTTAGCCTCTTCTGATGAACTGATGTTCAAAGTAGATTTGTAAGCCCTAATGCACAACCCTGAAACTACTGTATTTTAGTGATAACCTTCCTCCTTCACGTTATAAAATTAATATTTTACTATCCAAAATCCAAATTTAAAACTTACCTTAGAAGTTTGGAAAAGGTGACTTCTGATCATACATCTCTTTCCCATTCCTTGATCATTCTCTTTAGAAGCATCAGAATACATGTGTTTAGTAGAAATAATAGAAATTTAGAAAAAAAATATAGAATTAGAGATGGAAACCCTGTATCCTGAATATGTCATGCAAAAGGATTTGTAAGGAGTTCCAATTTGATTCCAAATTAGTTAAATCCAATCAGACTTTTGATCTGGACTTTGAACTTGATGAATCTCATTGGACCTCTGGCATAAATTCCTTTAAACTCTATTTCACTGAATTGTCAAAATTGTTCTAAAGATAATCCATAGATTTACACTCCTCTAAGAATGCCCAGTTAAATCAGTCCTTTGCTTCACATTTTATGAAGAAATTGGGGAATTCACACAGCAATTGTTTGTAATGAACCTGCTGCTGGGTTTTTTGTCCATATTTCCTGAGGCAAATAAACTGATGCAACATAGGCTAATCCTGTTATGAGCTGCCACATTTGTTATCAAAAAAACCCTGACATTTAAAACACATCTTACACTGCATCATGGCATTTAAAAGTGTGGAAAATTGTTCTGGCTGAACAATTAAAAGAAACAGAAACGTGCTTTAAAACCCAATCAAAAGCTAAAGTTTAGCTCAATCAAGCTTGACTACAAGGACATGTTCAATTCTTGGCAATAGTATGAATATTATTTGCTATTGCCTTCTTCAGGGATGATTTTTCAGCTTCCCATTTAGTCTGCCATCCAAATATTCACCAGGTCTGTCCTTGCTTAACTTTCTCAGAATCAGCCAAGGTCAGTTAGGTGCTGTTACTCCTCTAGAATAAATTCATTAAATTTATTATAGTTGACATTTATTAGCTATAGTAATAATTTTTCCCTGAATAGCTTATGTACATAAATGTTCTGGATAGAAATATTGAACACAAAAGTTTAAAATGTCTGTTTATCTTTAAGATCTCTCTCTCTCTCTCTCTCTCTCTCTCTCTCTGTGTGTGTGTGTGTGTGTGTGTGTATGAATATATTCCTAATTTTTAAATTCTTTTTTCTACTTATATTTGCTTGTGTCCCAACTTCATTTTTCTTTTTAACACAGTAACGTTTATCTTTTGTTAGCACTGTGACTTTTAGTTTAGTATTTGTCTTTTAGTTTTGTTTCTTAATTTAAAAAAGCAAATATATACTGTCATAAACAACTATAGAACATAAAGGTAAGAATGTAGTTGAAAATACGCCATAAGTTAAGGGAGAGGCTGTCGCCACTCAACTGCTCCATTTTGAGCATAATATGAAGACAGATGGCAGATGGCCCATTGGGGTAAAAGCCGTACTATCACAATGTCCATAAGCCCATATTTCTACAACCCTCCAATGTCCTCGTAAATTAGGAGGTTCAGGATTGTAGTTTCTGATTTGTGTTTGGGGCACATGAGAGACAGACCGTTCTTGGGAGGGCACTGTGGTCTCATCCACAATGCAGAACAAGAGAGATTGTGAAACTTACATGCATCTGTAGTTATAATGGCTCCCTCTTCCCTAAGCAATTAGAAGGATGCAGTTTCCCTGGGTTTCGTTTCCTTTGAAAAGAGGAAACTGGAGGCTTATGGTGTTTTGAAATGTTATGTTTAAATTCATTTTCAAATGTATGGGTTGAACACAATAGAGGCAAACAGCTTTGTCTCCTTGATCTCCCATCTCCAGAGACACATACTGTATTGGCTTACGTAACCCCAAACACAATCTGTCTCACTTCCGATCCGAAACTGCAGTTTCTTTTCCCACATGGACCAAGATGACATCATCCTTGGCTGGAATCTTTCAGGATTGCTTTCCTCAAGAAAGTGAATTCTGCATTCAGTGTTGCAGTACATTGATGGGCCAGACGCCACATCTATCAAGCAACCGTCATTAATAATAATAGCCAGCCACTATCCATTATTCTTTCATAAAAGCGGCAAAAACTCATAATCCCCTTTTTCAATATAAAACTCTTAGCCATTTATTCCATTTATTGAATGGAATAAAATTCACAAGGGAAGAAGAAAACAACAACACACTACCCTTCTTGGACATCCTCATCAGTAGAGGAAATGAGGGCATTCTAGAAACACAAGTCTACCAGAAAGTCTACCCACACTAACCAAGTGCTCCATTACCAAAGCAACAACCCAACTTCCCACAAGAGAATCTGTGTAAGAACATTATTCAGACGAGTACTAACGCACTGCAGCAATCCAGAACACCAGAAAAAGGAAACAGATCATCTATACAGCATCTTCCAGCAAATGGATACCCACGCAACTTTATCAAAAAGTGCCTGACTACCCAACCCACTACAACACAACCAACAGAAGTTATGAAAAGGATAACACTGCCATACATCAGAAACATCTCAGAAACTACCAATAGACTGTTACAACTACATGGCATCACCGTAGCACATAAACCAACCAAACCCCTTCAGAACATCTTAAGTAACCCAAAAGACCCAGTAGCCCAAGAAGAAAAAGCAGGAGTTATCTACAACATACAGTATAAGGACTGTAGAAGCCACTATGTAGGACAGACAGGCAGAAGACTAGCAGAGCACATCCATGCACACCAACTAGCAGTCAGAAGACACGATGAAAACTCCTTAATCTCACAACACATGGACAGACTTAACCATACTTTCAACTGGGAAACTGTGAGCATCTTAAACCAAGCCAAATCCAAAAATGCTAGAGAATTCCTGGAAGCTTGGCACTCAGACAAAGCAGCCATCAACAGACACATAGAGGTAAACAACATTTACATACCAATCATAAGAGACATAGAAATATCAACAACCTCAGATATGCAGACAATACCACCCTAATGGCACAAAGCGAAGAGGAACTAAAGAGCCTCTTGATGAGGGTGAAAGAGGAGAGTGCAAAAGCTGGCTTGAAACTCAACATTAAAAAAACTCAGATCATGGCATCTGGTCCCATCACTTCCTGGCAAATAGAAGGGGAAGAAATGGAAGCAGTGACAGATTTTATTTTCTTGGGCTCCAAGATCACCGCAGACGGTGACTGCAGCCATGAAATTAAAAGACGCTTGCTCCTTGGGAGGAAAGCTATGGCAAACCTAGACAGCATATTACAAAGCAGAGACATCACCTTGCCGACAAAGGTCCATATAGTTAAAGCTATGGTTTTTCCAGTAGTAATGTATGGCTGTGAGAGTTGGACCATAAGGAAGGCTGAGCACCGAAGAATTGATGCTTTTGAGCTGTGGTGCTGGAGAAGACTCTTGAGAGTCCCTTGGACTGCAAGGAGGTCAAATCAGTCAATCCTAAAGGAAATCAACCCTGACTGCTCATTGGAAGGACAAATACTGAAGCTGAAGCTCAAATATTTTGGCCACCTAATGCGAAGAGAGGACTCGCTGGAAAAGACCCTGATGCTGGGAAAGACTGAAGGCAAAAGGAGAAGGGGACGGCAGAGGATGAGATGGTTAGATAGCATCACCGATGTAATGAACATGAATTTGAGTAAACTCCGGGAAACAGTGGAGGACAGGAAGGCCTGGCGTGCTATGGTCCATGAGGTCACGAAGAGTCGGACATGACTAAACGACTGAACAACAACAACATAAGAGACATTAGAAAAGCCAGAAGACCAGAACACCTCCTTGCCAGCAATCAATACCCAGATATGCAAAGATTAACACCAAGATTAGCCCCAGAGGAGCAATCAAACAGCACAATATACCCTAATCAAGGAACTATTAACTCAGTCAATCAACCAAGCAGCAAACAACAGCCCAATCAAAGAACTCCTAAGGGGAGAACAACACCACTACCAACGCAAGCAGGACAAGCCAGGGTATATAAACAGAGAGCAAGTCCCATTCCCTTTTCGCACTAAAGATGTTGCCTAGTCTGGCAATGAAACGTCTGCAAGAAAACAACAAGGCTCAGAGAGCACCAAGGACTCTACTCTTAGCCCTTTTAAAAATATTAATAACCTTTACCTGTGAAAGGCCATTCCCTCAGAGTTTGAAAGGGTGGAAATGGAGCTCAGGAGATAAATATCAGACACCGTTTATCCCATCCTTCCCTTACAAATCTCTGCCCGCCTGCTCCAACCAGCCGGTCAGCTCAGGTTGGCTGATGGCTTTTGCAGTTGCACCTCTCCCTGCTATCAGATTGCTTGAGAGCATGAAAGGAGCCACAGGTTTGCAGCCCTCAGCGCATGCTCTTCTTGTAGGTTCAGAGACTCGGGGGAAGTAGAATTATGGAATATGTCCTGTAGGAAGAGAGAGTTTTTCCCAAACAATTGGCTGAAAATCAGAGGGGGAAGTTTGTGTTAGCATTCAGTGAGCAGAACAGAAGATGCTTCTGAAAACAAGAGGAAGGCCAGGAGGTACAAGTGGCTGTGCAGATCTCAAAAAGCAGATGCCTTGGAAGATTAGTGCTTGCTTGGCAGCAGTGCCTTACCTAATGAATTTCACACTTTTTGTCCCACCTAGGCGGGGCTTCTCTCTCTTCTTTTCTTGCCTGTTCAGTGACCAGTTCTTCTCACCAAACCTCCACTGTTCCTCTTTTTCCTTTTCCTCCCCTTCTTCCCTACAACTATCTCTGCCCATCTCCATCTTTTTTCTATAGCCAAGCTTGTCATGAGATCGCAGCTGGAAGATAAGGGAACAGAAGGTGAATTACTGCTTACTGTTTGGTCACTTTTCTTCACCAATGACCTTTTTGAGTACTTTTTAGTGGAGGTGTGAGAAGAATGGAAGGCCAAATTTTAATTTGTTTACCTATTGCTACAATCCTCTCTCTCTATTTCAGTCTCTCTCTTTCTCTGGGAATAAATTCCACAGATTTAAAGAACTGTGCTGCAAATTCAGCAGATCTAAGCAACTCTGAATCCGTTACCTCGCTCAGGTGCATGGCTGTGCTGAAAACAGAGAAAATGATTGTGGCAATTATTTTATTCAGAGAGGGAAGATCTGTCAGTTGTTTAAATATGATAGCTCTCTATGCGCCCTGCCACTTCACTCTAGATGAAAGGCATTTTTTGTTTTTCAATTTGCTGTTACCAGGCTATTCATATCAGTAGTTATCCCAGAAACAACCACCAAACAATCAGAGGACTGAGAGGCAGCAGATTCAAACTACCACGACCACCTCCCTCTCTCTCACACACACACACACATCCACACTGTGCACACAAAAGATGTAATGGCTAATGTGTTTGTGTTGTTATGGCATGAAAATAATATATCTGAACAATTCTTCACTGAAAGAGGAGGGGGAAAATTCTCCCATAGAATAATGTTCTTGTTTCCCTCTTCTCCTTTACTCTTAAATACTTTATTCAAAGTGACATAAAAGCACTTTAACTAAGTAGATCCAGGCCCTCCCCCACTTCTCTTATAATGATAAATTATTACATTTCTTGTGTCCTCTGTGTGGGCGTGATTTCAGAAATCAAATCTAAGGCTCCAGTCTTATATACAGTTATATACATAGGAGATGCACACTACTGAAAATAGGAGCATTTACTTCTGAACAGGTACAAAAGCTAGCAGTCACAATATTTGAATAAGACTACATTCCAATCCTCCAGCAAAGGAGATTGTTACCTTGTCATGGTATGGAGCTTGAGCACCTCAATGACGCCATGAGTTAAACCGTGAAGGGACACCCAAGACGGGAAGGTCATGGCAGAGAGGTCAGACTAAATACAATCCCTGGGGAAGGTAATTGCAACCCACCCCAGTATTCTTGCCGTGAAAACTAAATGGATCGGTACAACCAGAGATATGTCGGTATACCATTGGAAGATGGGACTCCCAGGTCGGAAGATGGTCAAAATGCTACTGGGGAGGAACAGAGGATAAGTTCAGCTAGCCCCAGATGTGATGACGCAGCTAGCTCAAAGCCGAAAGGACGGCTAGCGGCCGACGGTGCTGGTGGTGAACAACGAATCTGATGTTCTAAAGATCAACACACCATAGGAACCTGGAATGTAAGATCTATGAGCCAGGGCAAATTGGATGTGGTTATTGCTGAGATGGCAAGATTAAATATAGACATTTTGGGTGTCAGTGAACTGAAATGGACTGGAATGGGCCACTTCACATCAGATGACCACCAGATCTACTACTGTGGACAAGAGGATCACAGAAGAAATGGAGTAGCCTTCATAATTAATAATAAAGTGTCTAAAGCAGTGCTTGGATACAATCCAAAAAACGATATAATGATCTCAATTCAAATTCAGGGTAAGCCATTTAACATCACAGTGATCCAAATATACGCCCCAACCACAGATGCTGAAGAAGCAGAAGTAAATCAGTTCTATGAGGATCTGTAGCACCTACTGGATAATATGCCAAAAAGAGATGTTATTTTCATTATAGGAGACTGGAATGCTAAGGTGGGTAGTCAAATGACACCTGGAATTACAGGCAAGCATGGTCTGGGAGAAAAAAATGAAGTGGGCCATAGGCTGATAGAATTTTGCCACGACAACTCACTGTGCATAACAAACACTCTCTTCCAACAACCTAAAAGACGACTTTATACATGGACTTCACCAGATGGTCGACACCGAAATCAGATTGACTACATCCTTTGCAGCCAAAGGTGGCGGACATCTATACAGTCGGTAAAAACAAGACCTGGAGCTGACTGTAGTTGAGATCACGAACTTCTTATTGCACAATTTAGAATCAGACTAAAGAGAATAGGGAAGACCCACAGATCAGTTAGATATGAGCTCACTAATATTCCTAATGAATATGCAGTGGAGGTGAAGAATAGATTTAAGGGACTAGATTTAGTAGATAGGGTCCCGGAAGAACTATGGACAGAAGTTCACAACATTGTTCAGGAGGCAGCAACAAAAAGCATCCCAAAGAAAAAGAAAACCAAGAAGGCAAGATGGCTGTCTGCTGAGACACTGGAAGTAGCCCAAGAAAGAAGGAAAGCAAAAGGCAACAGTGATAGGGGGAGATATGCCCAATTCAATGCAAAATTCCAGAGGTTAGCCAGAAGAGATAAGGAATTATTTTTAAACAAGCAATGTGCGGAAGTGGAAGAAGACAATAGAATAGGAAGGACAAGAGACCTCTTCCAGAAAATTAGAAACATTGGAGGTAAATTCCAGGCAAAAATGGGTATAATCAAAAACAAAGATGGCAAGAACCTAACAGAAGCAGAAGAGATCAAGAAAAGGTGGCAAGAATATACAGAAGATCTGTATAGGAAGGATAATAATATCGGGGATAAGTTTGATGGTGTGGTCAGTGAGTTAGAGCCAGACATCCTGAAGAGTGAGTTTGAATGGGCCTTAAGAAGCATTGCTAATAGTAAGGCAGCAGGAGACGACGGTATCCCAGCTGAACTGTTCAAAATCTTGCAAGATGATGCTGTCAAGGTGATGCATGCCATATGCCAACAAATTTAGAAAACACAAGAATGGCCATCAGATTGGAAAAAATCAACTTATATCCCCATACCAAACAAGGGAAATACTAAAGCAGAGCTTTTCAAACTTTTCATGTTGGTGACACACTTTTTAGACATGCATCATTTCGCGACACACTCTTACAGCAGGGCATCATTTCACGACACACTCTTACAGCAGGGCACAAGGCAGGCACTAGGAGCTGCATGGAATCACAGCTGGTTTGGAGGCAGCAAGGCACAAGGCAGGCAGTAGGACCTGGGTGGAAGCCAGGAGGCAGCAGCAGCCACGACACACCCAGACACTGCAGCCAACACACTAACGTGTCCCGACACACAGTTTGGAAAGCTCTGCACTAAAGAATGTTCAAACTATCGAACAGTGGCACTTATTTCACATGCCAGTAAGGTAATGGGCCAGTTACACCCATTCCTGGAACGCGATGCCCTCCGTACAGTCACTCATGCTCTCGTCATCTCCCATGTAGGTTATTGCAATGCGCTCTACATGGGGCTACCCTTGAAGACTATCCGGAAGCTTCAGCTGGTGCAGAATGCGGCTGCGCGGGCAGTACTGGGTGCTCCAAGATCTGCACATGTAACACCGCTGCTCCGTGAGCTGCATTGGGTACCAGTTTGCTTCTGGGTCCAATTCAAGGTGTTGGTTATCACCTCTAAAGCCCTACATGGCATGGGACCAGGGTACCCGAGGGACCGTCTCATCCCGACCACATCTACCCACCCCACCCGGTCATGCAGGGAGGGCATGCTTCGGACCCCATCAATAACAGAATTCCATCTAGCGGGGTCTAGGAGGCGTGCCTTCTCTGCAATAGCACCCGCCCTGTGGAATATCTTGCCCCCAGAGGTGAGGCGGGTGCCCTCGCTCCTGGCCTTCAGGAAGTCTTTAAAGACCTGGTTCTGCCGCCTTGCTTGGAACAAAGGAAATAATAGTTCCTCCTGGGGGTGGTTAGCTTAGTAATACCCTCCTTTTAAGAACTCACCATCTTTGGATTTTTCTATTTATTATTATAGTGGATTTTAGATGTATAGGTTTTAATATTTTTTATATTATTATTGTAAACCGCCAAGAGTCTACTGTTGTAGAGATGGGTGGTGATAAATTCGAATAATAAATAAATATAATAAAAATAATGCTGGAAAAAGTACATGTAGAAGGAAAGAGAAGAACAAGCAACAACAAGCCACAACAAGGTGGGAGGATTCAATTGCAACAGCAGTGAATTGAAGGGCCAGTTTGAGGACAGATCATCCTGGAGCAAGTCTATTCATATAGTCACTAAAAGCTACCCTTGAAGACTATCCGGAAGCTTCAGCTGGTGCAGAATGCGGCTGCGCGGGCAGTACTGGGTGCTCCAAGATCTGCACATGTAACACCGCTGCTCCGCGAGCTACATTGGGTGCCGGTTTGCTTCCGGGTACAATTCAAGGTGTTGGTTACCACCTTTAAAGCCCTACATGGCATGGGACCAGAATACCTGAGGGACCGTCTTATCTCCATGTTATCGACCCGCCCCACCCGGTCATCCAGAGAGGCCCTGCTACGTACCCCATCAATTAGAGAATGTCATCTGATGGGGTCTAGGAGGCGGGCCTTCTCTGTGACAGCGCCCACATTATGGAACAGCTTGCCCCCAGAGTTGAGACAGATCTCCTCCCTCCCGACCTTTAGGAAAGAGCTGAAGACCTGGTTCTGCCGCCTGGCATGGGATGGAGGAAGGGTTAGTTCCTCATGGAGATGGATAATCCCTTGATTTTAATGTCCTTCTTTTAATGAATATCTTATCCATCTGGATTTATAATTATTTTTATACTGTTTGCAATTTTATTTATAGATTTTAACTATTGTTATCCTGTAAACCGCCCAGAGTCCCCTATTCCGGGAGATGGTTGGGGATAAATTTAAATAATAAATAATAAATAAATAATGCTGAAGATCCTGCAAAGTAGACTCCAGCAATTCATGGAGCGAGAATTGCCAGATGTGCAAGCTGGGTTTAGAAAAGGCAGAGGACTAGAGACCAAATTCCCAATATCCACTGGATAATGGAGAAAGCCAGGGAGTTTCAGAAAAACATCTATTTCTGTTTTATTGACTATTCTAAAGCCTTTGACTGTGTGGATCATAACAAATTGTGGCAAGTTCTTGGTGGTATGGGGATACCAAGTCATCTTGTCTGCCTCCTGAGGAATCTGTATAACGATCAAATAGCAACGGTGAGAATAGATCACAGAACAACGGACTGGTTTAAGATTGGGAAAGGAGTACAGCAGGGCTGTATACTCTCACCCTACCTATTCAACCTGTACGCAGAACACATCATACAACGTGCTGGGCTTGATGAATCCAAGGCTGGAGTTAAAATCGCCGGAAGAAACATTAACAATCTCAGATACGCAGATGATACCACTTTGATGGCTGAAAGAGAGGAGGAGCTGAGGAGCCTTATGACGAAGGTGAAAGAAGAAAGTGCAAAAGCTGGGTTGCAGTTAAACCTCAAAAAAACCAAGATTATGGCAACAAGCTTGATTGATAACTGGCAAATAGAGGGAGAAAAAGTGGAGGCAGTGACAGACTTTGTATTTCTAGGCGCAAAGATTACTGCAGACGCTGACTGCAGCCAGGAAAGCAGAAGACGTTTACTTCTTGGGAGGAGAGCAATGACAAATCTTGATAAAATAGTTAAGAGCAGAGACATCACACTGACAACAAAGGTCCGCATAGTTAAAGGAATGGTATTCCCTGTAGTAACCTATGGCTGTGAGAGCTGGACCGTAAGGAAGGCTGAGCGAAGGAAGATAGATGCTTTTGAACTGTGGTGTTGGAGGAAAATTCTGAGAGTACCTTGGACTGCAAGAAGATCAAACCAGTCAATACTCCAGGAAATAACACCAGACTGCTCACTTGAGGGAATGATATTAAAGGCAAAACTGAAGTACTTTGGCCACATAATGAGAAGACAGGATACCCTGGAGAAGATGCTGATGCTAGGGAAAGTAGAAGGCAAAAGGAAGAGGGGCCGACCAAGGGCAAGATGGATGGGTGATATTCTGGAGGTGACAGACTCGACCTTGGGGGAGCTGGGGATGGTGACAGCCGACAGGAAGTTCTGGCGTGGGCTGGTCCATGAAGTCACAAAGAGTCAGAAGCGACTGAACGAATAAACAACAAAACATTCCAATCTCCAGAAATATAGTGACTCAAATGTTTCTGCTCTTCTACTATGAAATGATCCTTTTTGATTTCTTGACAACGTAACTGAACAAAATATTAGAGAAACAAATTTATTGCCTTCTAAACTGGAGGTTATCTCCCAACTCCTGGAAGACTTGCTAAAGAAATCTCTAAATCTGGAAGCTGCAATCTGTCCGTTTGTACAGCAGTATGTGGTGGAAGTTATTTAAGTTGTTTTATTACAATAATATAGAAGCAACAGTAGCTTCTGCCTCACATAGTAGTATTCCCTGCAGTTGGGGTTTTTTTTTTTTTGAAACATGAAGATCATGCTTCGAAAAACACGGAGAAATAAGACACATTTTTTTCTGTTTTAAGTTTACAGTGGAGCTTAATTTTCATGATCCTCAAGCATTAAAAGCAACAAAGGAACTAATAATGAAGGGGTTTTGTATTAAGCACTCGCCCCAGCTCTTGCCAACCTAGCAATTCGAAAGCATGCAAATGCAAGTAGATGAATAGGTACCACTTTGGTGGGTAGGTAACAGCGTTCCGCACGCGTCATGCCGGCCACATGACTGCGGAAGCGTCTTCGGACAACGCTGGCTCTTCGGCTAACCGACATGAGCAGCGGCCCCTGGAGTCGGACACAACTGTGCAGAGGAAACCTTTATTATTTTGTATTAAGCACCTTTCCCAGTATCTCTTCTTTGACACAAACAAAATGATTCATTATAAAGTAACTAGCCAAAAAAGGTGTCCCAAGCAGCATCCAATTTACATTTTGAGAATAAGGATGAACAGAGGAGGCAATGATAACAGGTGATTAGTGGATACTTTTCATACTAGTCTATGTTTCAATGGGGGAACCATAGTTCTGTATCTGCCCTGTTCCCCACCATCCCTGCATTTTATAAACCTTGGCACTGTTAACCTTGTGCCAGCAAAGTATATAAATTAAATATGTGGCTCCTAAGAATGATGAAATACAGAGGAAAAGTAAATATGCATGATAATCACATTGGCAGTGGATACTATTTCTGATTATTTAGAAATTTCTGAACTATGAATCTGTTGATGTTTTATATCCAAGAGCAAGAGGTTTATTGATTGAATAAATAAGAGCATGGTGTCTGTGTGAATTTTCTGGACACTTTCCCAGCTCATCAGTATCCATGATGTAACAAGCTGGTCATAAACCTCTTATGTTGCATTCTTTAGTTCTCTTGATCATCTGAAGTGTTGGGAAGAGAATAAATAAGAGATGTAGCTTTTGATACTTTTTTATTTCTGGTTTTTTTACCTAGAATTCTTGATGGGTGTGCCAATCCATCCACCCCAACCTTATACTAAGATAAGATATACTGAGTTACACATATAACTTAAATTGGTTTGCACTCCCCTTATTGCAGAGATCCATCTCAGTTTGAAGTAGAGGGAGGGAGAGGAGGCTAAGGAAGTGTGCAAGAAAAAACATTGTCAGACCTAACAGCAAACACTTTCATGCAATAGTCCATGGATGTTACATAGGAAGTATATAGTGGAAAACTAGGCTAATTTCTATCCAGCCAACTTAGAGCGGATGCATATAGAGTGCTTTGGAAGTTATGACTCTAGCCAGCTCTTAGCCCTGCTGCCAGAGTTCAAGGGAAGTAAATAGACAAAAAAGGAGATAAGCAGTGCAAAGGTTTCACTTGTTGGGAGAATACCCTTTAGGAAAGCTACTTCTGCTGCTGTTTTACATAGCCAAATCTCTTGTTTTGCAGGAAGAAATATCATTTTCCATCCTTGGTTGATCAGGCAGTCAGCTCTTGTTCCCAAACACTCAACTATCATGTCATAACGAGCTCCGGGATCTCTACATCTTCACCAGCAATTGAAGATTCCAGGTTCCCAGTTGATTTCTTTGTATCAAATTTCCTGATGCTGTACCAGAGCAGTATCCAAAAGGAAAGATGGTGTGATACTAAGTGTTCCAAAATTTCAAGTTCTAACTCAACAAATCTAATGACAGTGAGAGAAAACAGTTGAGTTGTCACTCATTACCATCACTGCCATTCCCTTGCAACACTAGCCAGGGATGGAGCTTACTTATTATCCCTACCCTTGTTCCATGCTGTGCCCATCCTCTGTGCCACTGACATGTCAGCTGGGCAATTTTTGAACATATATTTAGTGATCTTCTAGAATAATGCTAAATCTTTCCCTTTTCAGAAATAGCCTGACTGACAGATCACAGGAGGGGAAACAAAGCCTCTCCACCAATCCATTTTCTTAACATTGCCTACAATAGATGTGTAAAGACAGCATCCTTCTCCAGCCTTCATAATAAGTACATGTATACCTAACAAATCTGCTAACCATTTTGATAATGTTCATTAATTTCATTAGATCTCTTTTAAAACGGGCAAGTTGCAACCTTTACTACATCTGATGGCAGCACATCCCACAATTTAACTATGCATTTTATAAATAAGTACTTTTATTAGTCCTGCAATCCCAGCTTCAGTAGATGTTCCTGGGTTCTAATGGTCCTTGGGAGGTAGGGGAAATGGGAGCACACACTGTCACAAAGCTGGTTTCAAATGGAAGATGTGCCATCAGAATTATTAGAAGGATATTATGCCTGGTCCACATTGAGCAGCTGGACTTTGCATTGGAGATATGCGGGGTCAAATCCTTTCGCCATCCTGTTTCATTTCTTCAGAGGGTCAATGGACAGATGGTACTCATAGCTTCTGATTTTCTTTCCCTTCTCCCCACAATCTTTTCTCATGCTATACATTTTCATTTACTCAATTTCCTAACTTTGTTTCTTTCTTCTTTTTACTTTTTTATCAGCTAATAATACCTTTGCCCAAGGGGGCTGTAAACCTTAATTAAAAAGTTGTACACGTTTTTGAAGATATTTGAATGAAAGATTAGTCTCAAGTGCTTATTATTTCTCTCTCTTTTTTGTAAAATGACAAGTTATGTCTTTTTACATTAAACAAGAATAAGTTGATATATTCCAGAGTTGAATGCCAATCACATAAAAATATTGGAGCAAAACTGGAAAAAGAATGAGACATTCTTTGTAATGGTACTGCGAACCACACTACTTTTATTTATCTATTTGTTAATTTCTAGCCTAAGGGGGCGCGATGGCTCAGCGGGTAAGACGCCAGGCTTGTCGATCGGAAGGTCGCAAGTTTGGAGGTTCGAATCCCTAGCCCCGCGTGACGGAGTGAGCTCCCACACTCGCCCCAGCTCTTGCCAACCTAGCAATTCGAAAGCTTGCAAATAGGTACCACTTCGGTGGGAAGGTAACAGCGTTCCGCACGCGTCATGCTAGCCACATTACCGCGGAAGCGTCTTCGGACAGCGCTGGCTCTTCGGCTAACAAACAGAGATGAGCAGCGGCCCCTAGAGTTGGACACAACTGTTCGGGGGAACCTTTACCTTTACCTTTACTAGCCAACCATTCCTATTCACTCTTCCAATTTCATTACCACCAGCACAACAACCACATGCAGTGAGTTGGCCTAAGAAGTAGTATTTGGCCCAAAGTAATCCACAAAGGTTCTATAGTTGAATATCAGCTTGAAATCTGGTCTCCTTTGTCCAACACCACTACACCATATTGGCTTGCCACGTAGTGACAATTACTTATCACTACTACTGCTGTTGTCGTTACTGTTGACAGTCAGCCTTTTAGTGCAATGGTCTGCTTTTGTGTAAAAGAAAAAACAGTAAGTAAAACAAATACTCTTCCAGATCTTTGAACAGAGTTTTGCCTTGCAATTTAGCCACTCAAGTCACTAGATGTTCTACTGATGAATATTATCAGGATCAGAAAATACACAATGTGAAATCAATTTCAAAACATGGTTTCAAGTCCTGAAAAGTTTTGTTCCTGGTAGCCATAAATTCTCATTTCTGGCATAAAGGAAGGCAAAGATTAATTAACCCATGTCAACTGGATTTCTATTTTCTCAGTGGAAACGTTTCGCTCCTTATCCAAGGAGCTTCTTCAGTCTGAGCAAAGTTGGTAAGGGAATCCTAAATATGTTTCTAGGTAGCTGTGTGACCTTACACCTGGGGTCATGGTTATATTGAGATGTTATTTTAAGTCCTTTTATTATCTAAAGGAGGATCGTTAAGATCACCATGCTGCTGTTGAGCTTGTGAAATGGTCTTAATCTTCCTAGGCACAGAAGACAGAGCCGGGAGAAAGATGGGAGAAAGATTGTGCCTGAGGCCCCCACCTCTATTTAAGGAAGGATTTTCCAAGTTGGCATAAATGGATTCCTTGACCCCTCTCTCAAACCACCTATCTTCTCTGTGTAAAATGTGAACATTAATGTCCTCAAATGAGTGTCCTTTTTCCTTTAAATGAAGATAAACTGCTGACTCTGGTCCTGTGGTGTTACTTCTCCTGTGTTGGGCCATCCTCCTGTACAAAAGTTGTTTGGTTTCTCCAATGTAGAGTTCAGAGCACTCCTCACTGCACTGGATTGCATAAACTACATTGCTTTTCTTGTGTTTTGGAGTTTGATCTTTGGGGTGTACAAGCCTCTGTCTCAGTGTGTTGGTGGGTTTGAAATATACAGGTATGTGGTGTTTGCCAAATATCCGTTTTATCTTTTCAGACACACCAGCCATGTAGGGAATGACCAGGTTCTTTCGTTTACTCTGAGTCTCAGCCCTATCTGTCACTGTTTTAGGTCTGGTAGATTTAGATTTGGTGAAGGCCCAATTTGGATATCCACAGGCCTTCAGAGCTGTTCTCAGGTGCTGATTTTCATTCTTTTTGGAATCCATGGAGGTGGGGATGGTTTCTGCTCTGTGTGACAATGTCCTGATGACTCCTAGTTTGTGCTGCAGTGGATGGTGGGAGTCAAACATCAGATATTGATCTGTGTGTGTGGGTTTCCTGTAGATCCCTATTTCTAGCTTGCCACCGGTCCCAATGAGGACTTCACAGTCTAGGAATGCCAGTCTGTTGTCCTTGGTGTCTTCTCTGGTGAAGCTAATGTTGGCATCTATAGTGTTTATATGGTCCGTGAAGGCCTGTACTTCCTGGGTCTTGATTTTGACCCAGGTGTCATCCACATACCTAAACCAGTGGGTGGGCACCGTTCCCTGGAATGTATTGAGTGCTTTCTTCTCCACTTCTTCCATGTATAAATTGGCCACAATGGGTGACACAGGAGAACCCATGGCACAGCCGTGTTTTTGTCTGTAAAAGTCACCTCTGTATGTGAAATAAGTGGTGTTAAGACACAGGTCCAGAAGATGGCAGATCTGGTTTGGGTTGAGATGGCTTCTCCTTTCAAGGCCATCTCAACCCAAACCAGATCTGCCATCTTCTGGACCTGTGTCTTAACACCACTTATTTCACATACAGAGGTGACTTTTACAGACAAAAACTAGTATTATTATTACTATAAGGATACTAGTATCCTTATAGTAATAATAATACCCAATCTGTTAATTTACACAACACCATCAGTATTTGACAGTAGTGAAGTTTATTGTTGTAACCACAGGTCATAACATAAGAATGCAATAAAATACAATAAAATATAATAACATTAAAACAATAAAATGATGAAATTATAAAATAAAATAATAAAAGAAGCATTAAATATTAAAAAAGGTTACAACAAAATAGAGCCAGAGCTACAACTAAGAACTTAAATATTTCTTCCTAAGTTTAAGTGAGAGCACAGCAAAAGTAGCAACTTGGTTGCTAACAGCTGGAAACACATCTGCAAGAAGATAAATCAGTTTTTCAACATCAGAGCCCTTGAGTTCAAGATATTTGACAGTAGTAAGCAAATTAGTCCAAAGAGTGTTCAAGTTCTTGTAAGAATGTGAATGGAAGGAAAGGTGGGAGAAGAAATGGTAATTTGGAATTAATGTGGTCAAATGCAGCTTCACATACTCTCTGTTCACCCACCTTGTGTGAACTGACTTCATTTAGAAATCATCATATATGTGATAACAAAATATACCTAGGCAAGCCATAAGCTGTGAATCATTAATGTCTAGCCCTTAACTTAGCTGTAGCTGCTATAGCAGGGAATAAAGAAAGGGAGACTTAAGGAAGATTTAACCAGAACATGTCAGTATTAATATCTGCTGCCATCAACTGGTACACATGTTGAGAGAATAATACTGTTCCATATGGTGGTAAAATTCTGTAATAGAAAACAATTCTTTTTACGGTCATTGGTAAAGTGTGTGAAAGGAAAGCATAAAGATTATGAAGAATAGAGGTGCAGAATAATGTCCTAGTCATCAGCTTTACTCCTTTGATAGTCAAGATGACTGACTACTACAACTTCACAACTGCAGAAGAAATACTGTATATTCTGTGATGAGTCTGTGTGTGCTTCAAAAATTATTCAGAAGTGCTTTTGACTTAGTGCAAGCACAGCACCTGTCTGCTCTTTGTTAAAGCAGCCCAACTTTTCCAGGTTTCTGCAAAAGTCTGGAAAAAATGCCACTAATTTAAGGAATCCATCCATGAAAGTTAAGGTGTCTCTTAAAGCAGAAGCACTATTTTTTTAGGCATATATGTAGGCTGACCATATTTCCTTGAGACAAAAACGGGACATTGGGATGGCAAAACGGGATGGGGTCTTATGTAATATCCCGTATTCATGAAAAAGACAGGGGTCCCCACCCCCCGGTCCACGCAATTGGCTCCCATCTGCAAATCCCACCCCCCGGTCCACGCGATTGGCTCCCACCTGCAAACCCCGCCCCCCCAGTCCACACAATTGGCTCCCGCCTGGCCAATCACCCTCCTCTCCACCTCTCCGCCCTCCTTTGCCGCGCGCTGATAGGTGGGAGGGCATCCTCTTCTGGGCTGTCTCCAATCGGCAGCTCTGGCTCGGATCCTCCTTCTATGCCGTTCCCGCCAGGTTTAAAAAACGGGACAAAATTGAGATTTTTATCAAAACGATGGGACGGTTGAAAAATGCTAAAAAAACGGGACTGTCCCGTTCAAAACGGGACGTATGGTCAGCCTACATATATGAAACCTTAAAATGTAGATGAAAGTCTGCTTTAATGTGCAAAATCTGAAGCACTTCTGAATCATTTTCAAAGCATGCTCAACCCTGCTATATAAAATGAGTGGACCTCATGAAGGTCAGTTTGCTTGATTATCTCTGTAGAAGAAGTTTATATAATATGGGACTCCAACTTCTGGGAAATACAGCAACTTCAAGGATGAAATGTAGCATTTGGTCTTTAAAATAAACCTGAGAAAAATCAGCATTTGACCAGAACCTTCATGGCATAAGGTGTCTAAAATACACCTTATTTGCTAGGAGAGAATTCAACTGAATAATCATCTTTATGAATAATCATAAATTCAGAATTCAGAATTCTTCAGAGCTGCAGCACACTTTTCCCAAGAGCAAATGCCAAGAGCTGGCTTATATACTTTTATTGGTTTAGATATTTCTAATAATGTGTTTCTGCAAGTTCAAAGCGGTTTACCCTAAAAGAGACCAAAGGAGTAGGCATAAGAATAAACCATTAGAAACCATAGTAAAGTACATGAGACATTTTCAGATGTAGAATGGATTGCAGTCTGCAGATGGAATAGAACTGGCTTAATGCTTCTCTTGATTAAAACAATATTCTTAAAAAAGTTTAACCACTAACAATTAAAAAATGCCTCTAAGCAAATATCAGTCCAGGGCAAAAGTCCAATTATATTTTCCTCACAAGCTTTTCTAAAGTTAATAGGTTAATTTACAGTTATGGACATTGATGCTATTGCTATTACTAAGCAACTAGAGATGATAAATCTTCTTTGATACACCTCACCCAGTGATCTGTTGGGAGGTTCTGGTCTGCCTTGTGCCTATCTCTGATCTTCTCCACTACATTTGCTATATTTGCTATATAAGTCATTAGGGGTTTTGTCAGTCAATCCCACTGCCTTCCATTTTCTTTTCTCCTTAAGCCAAGCTAAGATTTTGTGCAGCTGATACACACTGAGCTTGCCCCCTTATACCTAATCACAGCACAAACATGACTTGCAACATCTTTCTTTTGCCATGTCCCCACGACATTGCCTTCATCTCATCCCAATCTCATGAGTAAGACCGATTTAGCGTCATCCTTAGCCATACCAATGATAAAGCAGTATTTTCCCCTTTATTCTGACAGCCTGAACCTGTGTTAATCTGTTAGCCTTTGTGACCTATTAGCTTGGAGGAAAGTCAGGTGGCTGGCAGTGACTGGAAACGATTGAGGCACACAATAAGGATCGACAAGGGGGACAATAAAAGTAATGGTGGTATAGTTTTCTGCCAGCTCAGGGTTTGGTGGATAGAATTATAATGCAGTAGTGGGAAAAGGCCCTTACATGGTTTGCCCAGCCTCTTATTTCTGTAGACCATTCCCACCTCTGATGCAGAAGTGGAAGAACATACCAACTGAAGGCAATGGAGAATTCCCAAAATTTTTCTATAGCTATGATTTGCCATCAGCCTGTTTCCTTCTCCAACAACAGTAGCAAAACATATCTTTGACATTCAGTGTATTCCTGAAAGTTCACAATATGGTACTCCAATTTTTCAATTTTTATAGGGTAAAAAAAAAATTGTTGACTGAGGGATTCTCGGATAATGGCGTCATTCCTGGCCCAGGGCCAGGGTGACCCTTCCCCTGCTGTTCCCATTTTTGGAGCTTCGAGTGAACTGTGCGTGCATCTGAGCATTCCTGAGAGCAGGAATCTGACCTGAGCAAGCTTGTTGACTTTACTTTGGATGGCTTTCAATGCACATGTTAATGTTAAATGTTAAGAGTTAGTAGTAATATGGACGTTTTAATTTTTGGAACGATTATGTACTGTTGATATATGTTGTTGTTGTAAATCATCAGGAGCACTTGGAGATTATGGTGGCATACAAATTTGATAAACAAATTGCCTTATATTTTTAACATTTGACCTTCCCTTGCACAGCTTCCCTTCCAGCTGACCCTAGGATTTATTTGTTTATCTCTTTTTGGGAAATAATGGCCAAAAGGTTCAAAAACATGTAAAAAATGTGGCAGTGGGGTCACTCAGTACTTACTTTATTTTTGTGAGGTGGAGGAAAGGGGATTTTTTTAGTCACAGGCCCAAGGAAGAACCTGAGGAGATGGGCTAGCAAGCAAACAATGATTGTCTGGACATGGCAAGCATTGATTGGCACTGTACCTGGAAACGTATAGACATGACTGTGCTCAAAGCATCTTGATGTCTGAATATATACAATTTTTTCTTAGGCATTTTATACATTTTTACTGAGTGCTGCAATAGTAGGTAATACTGTAGTTGTATTCTACTCAGATTGGTTCATCCTAAAATATAAAGCAAATATATCTGTTCTGTAACATCCTAAGTAGTTATGAATGGAGAGGGCAGTGCAGAAAAGTATTTCATTAATAAGAACGAGTGATTATATGATCCTGCCAGACATCCTAACTTGCAATGTCTGAATCCCATCTGGTAGCTCTTTCTGCTAAATAAGGTATGAATTGACTTAGACAGGAAAATTTCACAAACTTGGCACATACATTATCTATGTAAATGCTCTGCTTTATTGGGGGTGCTGCAGCCACCTCCATATATGTTACGTTAATTTTACTGAGAAAGTTGTAGGAATCTGGAAATTTTGGAGAAAATCACCTCAGCTGTCAATTTTGAAGGGTAAAAAGAGGCTGCTTCTGTTGCAGGAAGTATATGACAAATGGTGCCAGAAATGGAGGGATGGCAGGCTGTTGGAGAATATCACCATACAGATCAGCCCTCTCTAGCCGCATTTAGTTTTGCTCAAAAGTTGACAGTTACAATTCAGCTAAACTAGTGCAGCACAAAGACTGAGCAAGCAAGAACTGTAACATAGGCTAGGCTCACATATTATGCTAAGCCATGAGGGTACATTGAATAAATCATAACACACTGAATTCACACAATATGATCAGCTATCAGCTATGATTCACAAATCTTATGGTTAGATTTACACAACAACACAGTAACCAAAACCAAATAAACCATGTTACTGTTTAGTGCAATAAGTCAATGCAAGCTTAGTGTATATAAAGAGTAGGCCATAATAATAACAACATAATATCCTAATAAAGTTAAATGACTAAATACCAAACTTGGATACTGTAGCCTGGAAGGCCTCCACATTCATTGTCACACTTAAAAAAAAAGAATAATAACGATCAGCAGATACTTGGTTTTGTCCTTCTCTTCCTCCTTTTCTCAAAGGCCCTCTGGAAAAAGGAAGGGCTTGCCAGAGGAGAGTTGATCTGCTCCAGTTAATTGTCCAATTTGGTGGACAATTTTGATCCAGTGAAAATTTGTACAGATTTTTATTAAAGCCCTGTGAAAAAAAATTCACCAGACTGAAAGTTGGATGAAGTTGCACCTATTTTGTAAACAACATGATGTGATGAAGAAGTAACTTTCATCATTTTTTATTACAGCTCAGCATGCTTATGGTTGACCTAAGTTCTATAAACAACAGAGATTCCTTCCCCTGAGCTTTCAGGAATAAACACATGATCATTTGGCTGTTCTAGGAAATGCTGGAGGGGAAGTTGAAGAACATGGATATTGCAAGCTCTCTAAAAATAGAAGAATGTTAGAAGAGACCCTTTGGCCACTTCAAATATTTTAGCAGTGTTTCTCAACCTTGGACACTTTCAGATGTGTGGACTTCAACGCCCAGAATTTGCCAGCCAGCCTTGCTGGCTGGGGAATTCTGGGCATTGAAGTCCACACATCTGAAAGTGGCCAAGGCTGAGAAACACTGATTTTAGAAAGTATAATATATGGATTTGTCTGCTCTGTATGGATATTCTCAGTGACAGATGAACACTGGTTGACTTCATTCCAGCGGGTAATTAGCCCATCATGTACCGGCTAGTGGAAAAGTACTGAAATTTTCTCCCAAAAGGAGCCCCTACAAAACGCTTTTTAATGGTTAGCCAAGTATGACAACAGCTTTGCTCTGGAGTACATTTAAAAATTAATCAAAATAGGGAGGAAAAAAGAAGCGCTAATTGCATCACTTGTTAAGACTGGGGTGGGGTTTAAGAAAGCTTCCTGGGAGAAGACCCTGGTAAACCAGTTTTGTAACACTGCCAAGCAAACTGCCATCACTAGAAGCCAGGGTTGGCTTGCAGGCGTTGTCATCTTTCGAAGGTCGGAAGGGGTGAGCAAGGTAGAATGCTTCAGAGGAAGGAAATGGGTGGTGGGGAGGGAAGAACACCTGATGGTCGGTGAGAGTTTTCAGCGGGCATCTGGCGTGGGCCCCCTTCATACCTGGCACTGCCATCCCTCCACAGTGATTACTTTCAATTTCCCATCCAATGGCCATCTCATCTCTTCCCCCATTATATGTGGCTAAGGAATTGGGATTGTCTTCTGGTTCACAGCAAAGTCTCTTAACCGCGTTGTTTGGCCATCTTGGCAGTCGCATCCACAGGGCTGGGGGGAAGGGGAGGTCAGAGAGATGCAAACAGCATCGCTCTATTTGGAAGCCCCGCTCCCTTTCTACGTGTGTCACGACATGGCACACATGCCCCAAGGGCGAAAGCTGTGAGAACTTGTTCAGGATCAGGCACTGATGCTTGACCTTGTGCTGAACCTGATGTGCTTTACATCTGACAAGATGCCTGCGGCAGTAGACTTGTTAAAACAATGGAAACAAACCAAAAAAAAAAAAAACGCCTGAGGAGCATGTCTGGCAATAACCCTCTTCAGAGATTCCCTCCACAGTATCTCTCTGGAACTTTTTGTCTTATAGGTACCATATTCTGAGGAGCATTACAGGGAGCTGAGGCCACAGCAATCTAGTAGAGAAAGGGGCATCTCCTTCTTCCAGTGTTGTGGTGTGTGCCTTCTCATACTGCAGCTCCACTGATCTTCAGGATAACAAAACAAAAATCAAAAAACCTTCCTCTCTGAGGTCTAATTTATCATCCTATGTTACTGGGCACATTTTTTCTCACACTCCTAGCTTCTTTCAGGATACAGTGGAGCAGGTCCTTATCATAAATTAGAATTAGATATTACATGAAGCAACACAAACTCAAGATTTAGCACAGTCTCTTTCCATTTACTGTGGTCAGCTTTTCATTTCCAAGGAGCCGTGAGCTGGGAATAAATTAACAGCTCCTAGAAATTCAGAGAGCTAGGTAGGAAAGAGAAATCATGCCTTTACAGAAATCATACTCTACTGTTTTCTCAATTACTTGCTTTATTCCCGTTATAATTCCCTTTGACATAAAGGATCTTGGCACACTCATGTTTACTGTTCTACCTGAAAGTTGTCCTTGCATTTCACAGCATCTCAAAGTAGGCACTGTTGATTTTGTTACTGATTTTCACAGTACAAAACAAACATTTTCTGATATGTTCTAACACTGTTTTGGTTGATAAATACCCGGGTGTGTTATAAACTGGAAGATGAGGTGGTATGTAATGTACTTTAAAATAATGAAATCTGATGTTGTTAGGAATATGTATTTGCTGAATCTTCTTCTCCCCCATTTCTCCAGATGTTTTCCCGCAGACCTTTTTCTTCCAACTGGATTCATTTCTATTCTTGGAGATAGCCGAAGGATAAACTGGAAAAGAAAACCTGCACTGGAGGCACAGGGTGGGATTGGTGTGTTGGACAGAGCTTGAAGGCACCAAAAAAACAACAACCCCCAAACCCAGTTGGGTAATCATTTGACCAAAGATAGTACATTATTCCATTCCCTCTTTGTTTTTCAATATTGGTTCCTTCAAGTCAGTTTTGACTCCTGGCGACTGCCTGAACTAGTCCCTGCAGTTTTCTTGGCAAGGTTTTTCCGAAGCGGTTTGCCCTTGCCTCCTTCCTTGGGCTGAGAGAGTGACTGGCCCAAGGTCACTCAGCTGGTTTTGTGCTTGAGGCGAGACCAGAACTCACCATCTGGTTTCTGGCCTGGTGCCTTAGCCACTACACCAAACTGGATCTCGTTTTCAATATTACTTTGCTCAAAACTTTGAGCTAATGTAGCAGCAAGACTTTTATATGCTCAAAGATGGAAGGATACACAAATTCCCCCAATGGAAGAATGGATGGTTAAACTAATGGAATTGGCACAAATGGCTAAATTGATAGCATTGATAAAAGAAAATACCGTGACTGGATATGTTTCTACTTGGAAACTGCTTTTGGACTATTTGCTTGTATCTGGAAAAATTAAGTTCTGATTTTGGGTTTTGATGATTTAATTGTTTGATTTTAGAGAAATAATGTTACTAATTGTTTAATTAATTGTTAGAGATTAACTTTTTAATATGCTTTTATATCTGTTTTGAAAAGGTTGGAAGTCACTTGTCTTTTATATTTTTTAATCTATTCCTGCACTGTTTTAGCTTTCCTTGTTTCTTTTTAGTTTTGTATTCTATCTGCTCTACATTCTATATTTTGTATTTTAATTATACTTTGAAAAAATTAATAAAACTTCAATTAAAAAAAACTTTGAGCTAATGTAGAAAACAACATTTACATTTAAATGTTCCTGATTTATGGCAGATAGTTCTACAAATTTAAATATTCTTTGATACTTGGTAGGAAGCACTTGCTGTAACCTCCACAGAGAAGTTCTTAGAAAATGTCAGTAGCTGAAGGAATTAATGAAGGGGCAAGACATGAGATAAAACAGCAGCAGGCTCCCTCAGTCCCTTCTGGCACTGAAAAACGTCAAGTTGCATTTGAGCCCAGGCTTCACTATAGGATATTAAAATAGAAGGTATATTTTGAGGGAAATTGAAGGCAGTGCTATAAACTGCAGAGCACAAACTCTGTACCGAGACACATGCTAGTCTGATTTCCTGAAATTCCCATTTACATTTTCTATACAAATGGCTTTCTATATAAATTAGAATAGTTTATATATAATGTATGTATGTATGTATGTATGTATGTATGTATGTGTGTATACATATACATATATATATATACATATACATATACATACATACACCTAAAATTTGCCAATATCATCTCATAGATATTTAGTTGGAATGGTTCATAGCAAAATGAAAAGAGAGCAAAAGCTGAGGGGAGAATTATAATATATCATCCAAGATGACATGAATATGAGGTTTACTATCACTTTGCACTTCATGGACATCATTATAAAAACAACTGGAAAGAAATCACCTTTGTCCACCCTTGCCAAGTGGGTTCATGTATTGGATTAAAACTAAAGCACAAAGGAGAATATTAAATATTCCCTCAAGGTCTTCTCACAGAGCATAAGGTTGACTGTGTGCTAAGCCTATGAACAGTTACAAGAAATATAAAGATATTAGAGCCGTGGTTGACACCCGCAGCATCTCATGATGGCATCCATAGGCCTCAAAAATGAAAGTATTTTAAACATGGTTCATAATATAGCAAATCTCTCAAGATGTTAGGGTTCATGGCATTTGGGGCATTTTGAAAAACATGTTCTTGTTCTTCCTTGGCACCCTGCCATCCTTCTTGTTGTATGTTGGTGCCTGTTACTTCAAACGATTGCTCAGCCTATCTATGGCTCAGAGGGATTAGAGCTCTCTGACAAATGACAGCATTGTGATCCATCTAAACAGAACTGCGTTCAAAGCAACTTAAAGGAACTTTGGGCCAGGAGATAGTAAAGCCTGGTGTTTGGTCTAATATATGTGCTTAGAGAACACCAAGCTAGTATATTCTGGGAGACACACGTTAAAAAGGAAACCGTAATCAAATGGCTATGGAAAAGTCCATAAGCAAAATATGAAGACAATAAAAGGTTGTGGAGGAATATGGAGATAACCTTGATGAAGAAATGCAAGAACTGTTAAGAGAAAGCCCTGGGAAAAGAGGGTGAGAAAAAAATTCAAAATAGCCCCACCTTGATTCTGTTTGGTATGAGACGGGGCAGAGAGATATCTCGCAGGCTTTCAAGATTCTGCTATTTTATCCAACAACACGAAGTAGTATTCCTGAAATTCTTGTGCTGTCTGTTTCCTGACCTGGCTTACCTTGAAGGGTTGATAAAGGTAAAACCTCCTTCAAGTTCAGTTTAACTCTTTGTGATGTTATGGGTACATACACATAGAAGCTTCCTCCTCCTCCTCCTCCTCCTCCATAACTTTTTTCTTTTATAACTTTTATATTTCCTGGTCCTGACTTTACAGCCCTGGGATTTCCTGTTGGTCTCCCATCCAAGTCCTAACAAGATCAGCCAAGGTTGGATATTTGCTGTCATTTGTTGATAATTGTTCAACTTCTTTAAGAGCCACATGTTAGTTTGGTGTGTGTTTTTTTGCCTAGAGATTTGTTTATGCTTGCCCAGGTTTTATTCATGTGTGGATGTTCACCCACTCTTTGAGCATCATTAGTTTTTTTGGGGGGGAAACTGACCTTTTCTCTGGGTATAAGTTCCCAAGCTATTATTTAGGACTCAGACCCTAGCTTTGTGTCGTACTTAGTTCTTGTATAATAACTTTGCCATCTGAGAAATGGGTATTTAGTGAAAGGCCACATTCCCTTCACAGTATGCTTTTAAAATTCTGAATGCCCTGGCCACCTCAAAAGTTTGGGAACTGCTGCTATAATGGATCAGTGCATACAAACTGATAGCAAATGCATTTACTAGGCTGCAGGTCAGAAAGTGCTTTTAAAAATCTTTTTGAATATATTATTTGAAAGGATAGGCAAGGTAGCTGCGGATTTCCCCACCAGCTTTTAGCCTTGAATTCCTGTCCATTCTGCTCTTTGCCTGCTGAAGTAAGTGTTGGAGACCCAAATTCAGCAGAAAACATTGTTAGAGGATGTGCTCCCGAACATAAGCAGAGTGCTGAAATAGTGGTAGCAGAGTATCCCATTGAAGAAAACAAAGGTAAATACTCGTAATATAGATGTCTTGGATGCAGAATATTGGTTTAGTCCAGCTCTCAGTGCCAACAGACATTTATCCTATCGGAAGTAAAAGGTAGATCGATTGGGAAATCCATTTATTTAATAAGACAGAACAGAGAGAATAAATAAAGAAAAAGAAAAACAGAGGAAATCCATGATAGAAAAGTGTCACTTCTACTTAAACTACATCTTGAGAAGAGGGAAGCAGAAGGCACAAGAGAATGTGAGTGAATCAGGAGCTTCTCTTTGCCTCTTAAATGCAGAGCTTTCTCACTAAGAAGAGGCCAGGCGAGAAACAGATGTAGGGACAATTTGTGAAGACCTTTCCCCTTATCTGTCTCTCTTCATTTGCCATAGTGGTCAAAATGGGCTCATGAGTGCAATCTTCAAACTATCCAGAACCCACTTACAGCTCCCATCTGCTGTTGACGCACCTGGAACCCCACCCAGGCAGTGCTTTGATCAGCATATCAGTCACTGTTTCCATAGGACTGCATTCTGATAAGTCCTTGATCTTGTACATCTCATACTTCGTGCTATTTGGGATCGATGTGCTTGCAGCCGGCTTCGCTAGCTGAAATGTACTTTGCCTTGGTGGAGGACAGTGCCATAGTAGCTTGCTTCCTGCTGGCCAGCTGATTGCTCCACCACCACAGAGGAACAGAGACCTGCTTGTAAATTTCTGGTCAGCTCTATCTTTGGCTCAGTCTGTGTCATGTACCCAATTAGTTCAGGGTTGCTGCTTGTTGGCAGCTTCAACTTTAAGTCAGCAGTGCCCTTGAGATGTCTGCCCAGCCTCTTGACTGCCGTCCAATCGCTTTGGGTTGGCACACTTCCTTCTCTGCATAGAACTCCACTGCTGTGGCAATGGCTGGTCCAGTTATTGTTGACATATACAGAGACTTTCCGGTATGTATTTACTGTTACAGAAAAAGGGCTGCTGTTCTTTCTTTAGAAAGTTGCCCTCCGTTGGTGTGTTGATTGAATCTGCCTCAGACGCTGTCCATAAACTTCTGTTTCTGGTGAAGAAGATAACTTCCTTTCTCATCTTCCTCAATATGCATTCCAAAATAGCAAGGGGTGTTGCCAAGAATTTCACCTCTACTTCTTTGTTCAGGTGCTCCACAATCTTTTTTTGTCTTTATAACCAATTAATAAATAACCACCATAACTCAGAATGAAGGTCCATTTGTTGTTGTTTTAAAAATATTGGATCTAGGCAGGGGTTAGCCTTCCTGAAGCAACATTGGCTTAGTTTTCTTTTTCTATATCCTGGTAGCCTGTTTTAGCCCACAAAGGCTTTTCTGTGGTTTGTACACAAGCCTCTTCTTGCTGGCTTCAATGACCCATGTAAGAAAGCACCCTCAACTTCCTGCATCCTATGGCTCGTAATAACATTTTGGGCCGACACTTCACTCAGAAGGACTACAAGTTCAGGGAACTCTAAAAAGAACAGGTGCATTTGGAAGTCACGGGTTGCAGAACAAGAAGAATCAGATGGAAAGTCCATGCTTGGGAGATTTGATGAACTTTATCCTTCTTGCTATAGAGTGTAAAGAAGCTGCCTTGGCGCAATGAAGCAGGAAGAGCTGCATGTGTCCAAGAAGCTTTTATTTCATGCTGCTTTGTGAGCTGATGACTTTAAAATGTGAAAACTGGACTCCAGTTCCAACAGTTATGAGAGACAGAGAAAGAAAGAAAAATCTGTCAAAGCTCTGAGTGGAAACTTACAACCCACTCAGCATATACAAAATGAACTCTGGGCACCAGACAGTAACACTTTGAGAAGAATGGCATTTATGGTCAGGGCAACTGCCCGCTATCAAGTTAATTTTTTTCTGACAGCTCGAATTCTCCGCTGGAGGCCATAAATGCATTTTCTGTCCGTGTCCATCATGAAAAGATCTAGATTTTGGGGAAGAGAAGGACAAGGAAGAGCCGCTGTAGGATGGAATAATATTCTTTAGGGAGGAAATCTGATAACTATTACAGAGAAACATTGGTTATCAACCACTGCATACCCTCCGTTTCTCCCTAATGTTTTGTTATCTGTTACTGTTAAAACCTCATCTTCATTTGTTCTAATGGAGAAATTTTGGAGATGCTTTCCTTATTTTGGTTTGTGTGAATTACTTGACTGGCCATTCCTTAGCTCTCATCATTCCCTACATGCTTCTCCCCCAGGACAAAAAGCAATAGAGGATTGTTGTGCTAGGCTGAAAAATAGCAGGCTTAAACTGCTCCTCAGCAATGCATCTCTAATCTCTCGAGCTTTTAGGTTGAGAAGACCATCTTGTCTAGTTACCCCATTAGAACAAAAGTTATTCCTCTACTGAGAAAATAGCTTTGCAGTCCAGGTCTGACCCACTCAGGCACTTCCTCATACAGTGTTTGCACCATCCTGAATCAGCGCCACACTTACGTGATCCAGTGACATTGGCTCTGTTAAACAACTGAGCGGATTTATTGATGGCTCAGCTGCAGTTCAACAAGACATTCTGAATCTTATTTTCTCGTAAAAGCGCTGGAACTGTGTGGTGCTTGGGAGTGGAAACTCTTGCTCCCCACCCATACCCCCACTTCCTGACTTCTGCACTCTTCCTTTCCCTGCAGAAGTTATGCTATCATTCTCTGCTTTTTCATAAATGGCATACAGGAATAATTTCTTACGAGCGTGGTAACTTTGGCAACTCACCCTGACCCTGAATGCTCTGATGTCTTAAACAACAGGCAAAGCAGATCGTGGATGGGCGGGCGGAGAGGCATGGCCTGGGGGCCATTTTTTGTACTGTACATTCCTATTCACCAGCTGGAGGTTTCAATGACTGCTTCATGGGGTGTTCTCTGTATTTTGAGATCAGCAGTTTTAAGGATGATTATGGGTTAATTCTGAGGATTTGGGGATTGCAAATGGTGACAACATGGAAGGGACTATGAACAACACTGAATGTATCGTTTCTCATCTTAATTAGGGAAAGAAGGATTGCAGGTCTACAATTACTCTACTTGAAGAGTAACCGCACAATCCAAAAGTCCCTCACCACATAGACTTTTTAAAAATCTTATATTGAGATAAAACTGCTTTTAGGAGCCCAAGAATGTGGGGAGCTCCCTTGGATCACTAAGACCAGGACTAACTCAGTGCCTAAATCTCAGGAAGATACTATTCTATACATACGGAATTCACGGCCCTTGTAGAAGGGCAAAGCAAATTGCAGCATTAAAAGGTGTAATGGAGGACTTCTGAAGGGTTGAACAGTCTTGTCCAGCACTACAGACATGCACCCCTGTATCACCCTCAACAAGTTAAAATCTGCAGTTTATTGTGGAAGACCTTAATGAGGAAAGTAAAAGAATAAAAAATACAAGCAACTACAGACTTCCCACATAGTACTGGTGGCTCAGATGTTTTCTCTTCTCTTCTCTTCTCTTCTCTTCTCTTCTCTTCTCTTCTCTTCTCTTCTCTTCTCTTCTCTTCTCTTCTCTTCTCCTCTCCTCTCCTCTCCTCTCCTCTCCTCTCCTCTCCTCTCCTCTCCTCTCCTCTCCTCTCCTCTCCTCTCCTCTTCTTCTTTCTTTCTCTCTCTCCCCCCTCCCCTTCTGAGGCCACAATTGGGGGAAAGAGAGGACTTACTTCTACCAGGAAACACATGCAGAACGTGAATGGAACATCATGAAGCTGCATTCCATAGGCGCCAGGCAAATCATGCTCTTTTTCTGTCTCCACCAGCGGCTATCGTATACCAAATACCTATTGGGTCTTCTTTCAGTCCTATAAGGCCCCTCCCTCTGATCTGCCAGGTTTCACCTTTTAGCAGTCAGGCTCTGCTGCCCTCTGAATTCTGCAAAATACTTAGGAATCATCACCCTATAATTGGTAAGCAATTATGAAGTCCTTTTCTGTTATGAAAGTGATTGTCTGAGTGGTTGAGCTAAATAAGTAGAGTTTCGACATAGGGATAATAGATGTGGAAGAAGGAATGCTTACGTACCCTATTTAGAGTTTCCCAGGACTGAAACATTCAGAATCATCTCTTGATGACCATGTATGTGAATGTGCCACCACTTCAGGCACCACAGAGTGTTTTTAATATGCTTTTAATAGTTACAGTTAGGATTATTAGATCTGGGCTGCAAAAAGCTTGACAACCACCTGATGGCAACAAAGAAAACTAACTGGGTGTTCCCATCTTGTGGTCATCCAGTTTGGGCTATGTCCTGCAAGGACATTGGTGCCAATCCATGCAGGGTTGAAAGATTAAAACCAGCTCCTTGAATTAGGCCCAGAAACCTACTGAAAACCAATGCTGTGATTTCAACATAGGTATCGCACTGCTGAATCTGCCTTTTTTTTGTCAGTGGTCAGCCCACTACATTTTGGACCAGCTGCAACTTCTGCATCATCTTCAAGGGTAGACCCATATAATTATGTTGTAGTAGACTAACTGGGAGGTTATGAGGATATCAGTCACTGTGGCAAAGGCATCCCTGTCCAAAAAAGGGCGGCAACTGGTGCACCTACTAAAGCTGGGCAAAGTCTCTACTGTCCATGACTTCTACCTGTTGCTTAAGCAGTAGCTGCAAGTAGGACCCCCAAGTTAAATCCCTGCTCTTTAAGGTGGAGCACGGTCCTGTCCTGAACCAAATTGATTACCTTCCATAGCAACTCTGTCTTCTCCAAAATATTATCCCCAAAGAGAAGATTGGAGATTGGGTGGAAGTTATCTAACATCACTGGATTGAGCAATGGCCTCTTCAGGAAGAGGCACTTCACAGCCTCCTTCAAGCAAATGCAACTCATTTCTCTTTCAGACCTCCCAGCTGAATGTATGAAGGTCAGAGAGAGTAAGGGTGGGGTCAGTGGGCATGCTTCATCTACTATCCATTTTCAAACACTCATGCAGTTCAAGTGAATTCCTAATGCAGGATAAGAAAGCAAATGATCTACACAAGTTGGTGAATGTCATTAACAGCGTGCAGTATTGGCCTGGCTAATGTTTAATCTTACAGGTAAGGACTGAACTGGTCTCAGTCTCCTTTCAATTATCCAGATCAGAGGGGGCTAGGATTATGCTCTACTGCATGTCAGCATAATCTGATTTGAAAAGGTAGCCCCTCTTGCCTGTTTCTCAAATTAGATCCTGTGAAGGCAGAAACTGGTCTAATTTGACAGAATGACATTTCATTGAATTATGTGAAAACGGAGGAGAGTGAAGCAAGGGATGCTGGGGCAGAATGGGCCAGTGGAAGAATGGAAGCAAGCAGGCTTGGATGATGTTGGCCTGGCTGTTTATTTAATATTCTTTATTCCTGCCAATTTGCAATAAAAGAGGTTAGTGGAGTTGGAAAACAGACAACATTCAGTCTCCTTGCCAGCTGTATGCTTATTAAATCCTGAAGGAGTTTTGCTCCTGAAATAAGATATTATTTTTTAAAAAAAGATTCTGGTTTTTAATAGCAAAGCCAGATCAATACATATTCTACATATAGGTCAAAGAAGGGCGTCAGGCAAAACTGAGGCCCTTATAATTCAAACCCTTTTTGCTATTCAGAAAAGCAGAATAACAGGTCTCTTGAAAAGACACGTTGTGTGACCGGTTAATGTTCTATAAGGTTTCCTTTAGATGTTCAGATTTTTTGTTACCATCTTGACTTCTTGAGATTCATTTGTACTAAAATTAATAAATTCAATACCAGAAGAAGAAAAAAAGAAGATGAGGATGGGAATAAGGGTGAAGTGTAGTTCTGGAGGGTGAGGTTTTCTTAAAAACAGGTTTGCTTATAAGAATATTTGTTCTATTCACATTCTCCTTTTTTGTTTTCATTTTGATGTACTGTATCTGTATGTACTGTATATACATATAAATATATATGTGCTGATATACTGTACTGTATGTACAATCTCTGAGGAATAAACCAAAATAATTATGTGTGAATGGGCCATTAGCCTCATGCTCAGAGTACACTGTTTTCCCCCTTAGAAGTTAAAATATGTGATTCCTTTGGATTTCTGTGGCTTCCTTTTGCAATGTTTTCTGCTATAGATGGATTAAGGAAACACTGCAGGTATGCAGCACCAGCAATAGAGTGTTGTATGAATGACACACTATAAAGGCAGTTGGAAAAAATAACATTTCCTTGGGTCTATTCCCAGAGGCAGACAGTAATCTAAAATGCAAAGAACAAGGTTCCTCCGTCTTAGTCTTTCTATTACATTATTTCAAAAGTCTGTATCTTATTGTTCACCTCCAGAAATGTCAGGCCTTCAGTCATCTAACAGATTAAATAACATTCACTAGCACAAATGATGCTGTAATCATAATAGTACAGCTTAGGTCTTCAGTATAAAGAAGTGTCTTTCAGCATGAACCGGGTGAAGATCTAAATCAAGAATGTGGAGTTGGCATCTGGTAAGGTGGGCATCAAACTTGCCCACCTATCAACATTTGAATCAAGGTTTGGGAAATCATTTCCTCGAGATTTTTCTGATGGAGAAAATGCTTTTTAAGTTGTAAAATATTCCACATTTTAACATCAAATTTTAAGGTTTTGACTGGATTGTTACCTGTTATTTCTCAATGTGTGTGTGTGCACACACTTGGTAGCCATGAAGTCCTTACTGAAATACGGATGCCAACTTGCCTACTGAACATTATATTTTATATGGAGATTACTTTCTGTAACAAAATACATACCAGCTACCTTGGCAATTGTTGAATAACTATATTTTTTACTCAAATAGCCACCAACAGTCGTTGAATTGGTAGTAAATGAATTCAGGAACAAATGGAATACAGGAGGTGGTGAAGTTCCTGCAGCGATATGTAAAAATGGAAGATGTTAAGCTCACTAAACGAATCATCAGGCATTGCAAACATACCCCTCTCCTCATCTGTGCAAAATATGAGAGCCCAATTCCAAGGTAGGAGGAGAATTGCCTCCAGTAACTCCTTCCTCAGAGCAAAGCATTTTGAAGGAGGTAGCCATAGGGACTTTCTGGGCTGCCATATTTGTGCCTGGCACATGCTCTGCGCAGCCATGCCACCTGCTTTTAATTGCCTTCACAAGAAAGCACCTAGTCTCACTCTCCAAAGTGCCCAGCCAACCCAATGTGTCACTTTCAGGACTCCTCAGAATGATAGAATCATCAGATTGATGGGGTTCTTGAGTAGCAATTGGCTTCCTGGACAGCCCAGCAACCTTGATGCCAATTCTGAAGATTCCCTTGCGATACCCTGTATGAATCTGGATAACATCTACTCAATACATCTTTCACCTCAAGCTCCTCAACAGTTGGAATGGGAAGGTGGAAGCAGGAACTCAACTTGGGTTTATGCATGTCATCGTTACTACAGTACTCATTCAAAAAGGAAAATGGAGGGAGGGGGAGGGGAGGGGAAGGGAAGGAGAAGGTAGCTTGAATATGCGATACAGCAGGTGTGTCCAACCCGTGGCCCACGGGCCACATGTGGCCCTGAACAGCCAGTAATGGAGCCCAAAATAATCGTAAACTTTTAACATTATTTTGCGATTTTTTGGTTGCTGTTCTCTCTTTCTTCTGTTTTACAGCCAGGCCCACGCCAAAAATAGACAATCCCAGTACATTTGAGACAGTAACAAAGCTCAGGGTAGTTACATCACCTGTGTAGAGCATCTGCTTCTCCTCTTGGCAGCGGCCTTCCGCCAGTTTGCGAGCAGCCACCAAAGTCAGTTTTGCAACTTGACTTGCAAGCCAAGTGGAGTCTGCCGCTCTACCATTAATGCATCTGTAGTTAGTAGGCGAAGATTGGTGGAGGCTGCCACTCGGAGCAGAGCCGAGATGCCGAGCGGGAAGGGGAGGCCGCCAGCGGCTCCAGCAGAAAAACGCGCTGTTAGCAGCAGTTGCCAATGGGTGATGGTTCTCCCAGGTAAAAGCTGACGAGCACCTTGAGAACTCACTGAGAATTGCAACCACTTTCATCGAACCAGACATTGATGCATTAGTTTCACAAAAACAAGGTCAAATATCCCACTAGTTTTATGTTGCCCTCTTTTTTTAAATTTTATAATAAAAAATATTTAAAAAATAAATGAAGTTTTATTACTTATATACATTAGCTATCATATATATTTTATGTGTGGCCCAAGACAATTCCTCTTCACTCAATGTGGCCCAGGGAAGCCAAAAGGTTGGGCACCCATGCAATACAGGTAGTCCTTGTTTAGTGACCACAATTGGGACCAGCAACCTGGTCATTAAGTAAAGCAGCTGCTAAGTGAAAATGTGACTGTGCTTGTGATCTTACTTAAAAGGTTGTAAATGCGAGGACTGGTCGTAAAGTTACTTTTTCATCACCATTGTAACTGCGAAGAGTTGCTAAACGAGGACTACCTGTATTTCAAACTCATTCTTCTATTGGCCTAACAAACATACTTTTGCAAGAAACAAAACAAAACAAAACAAAACAAAACAAAACACAAAACTCCACTATCAGCTGAATGCCAAAACATGATTTTAAAGGAGACAAACATTTTGCTCCTGGTCTTCCCATAATTGCCACACCCACTCTGCTTTCAGTAACTATAAAAGACTTAAAATGTCCCCAGTCTTAAAGGATGACAAGCACAAAATAGGACAGAGACCTGCTGCTTTGTGGGCTAAGGCTACCATCTGTTGTACTTAAACAGTGGAATTAAAAGGTGCTATATTTTTAATTTTGGAATGTTCAAGTTATTTTTATGTGATGCACTTCAGGATTATAATTAACATTTTTTTTCTTTAGATCCATTAACTTCTTCACCCTCTTTGCAAATCAGCACTGTGGTGTGAAATGTCTTAGGGTGTGATGATAGCCACCATCTTAGACAGTTTTAATCAAGGATTTTTGAAGGATAAGGTTTTTAGTGGATACAAGACATATTGACTATATAAGCTGTGAGGGAACATGGGTGAGAGGAGGACGTTATCAGCTGATGTCCTGCTTCTAGGCTTCCCATGAGTATTGTTTTAGTTTTTATGACTAAATGCTAGACTAGATGTGTCTTCAGTTTCCAGCATTATTCTTGTTTTTCTAAGTTCTTCAGAGATGAAAGATGTATTGAGTATATCTAATCCAGACTCATAAAGGGTTTCATAAGTGAAGTGCTTGGGGGAAAAGATCCTTTATTTCTGCATTTCAACATTTGACTACAATTCAGGAATAGGTGTTCAATTTCCAATATTTAACCAGCTAAGCAACCAGCATTCCAGATGGATAGTTTTCTGGATTCTGCTGGTACTTTTAATGTAATGAAAGAGTAGAATCTGAGTTTAACATCTTAAAATATTGTGGGTTGTGCTGTCAGTGCTCTAACTGTTGGCAATATCTCATGTTGACTTGCATAGTGTGCACATTTTGGTATGGATGTCATTGAAGGAAAATTAATATAGAACACCACAGTGTTCTTAATTTACAGAGTCATTTTTCAGAGCATAACTTCACATTAGAGTGCAGCATCAATTAAAGCAAATATCTCTGCACCAACTGGCCCCAATGGACCTTAACACCATTTGTATCCTCCACGAAGATTATCTGCTCTTTCTCTCTCTTATAGTTCAATTCTTTTTATGCTATCATTTAATAAATTATGAAACCTAGAGGGAATATGCAGTTAAAATCAAAATAATAGCAACCTATATAAGTCAAATTAAAATATTTACTTATTCTAGTGAGCAACAATATACTGTTACAAATTGCCCTACTTGATCAGATCAAAGGTCCATGAAGCCTGAACCTGATTCTTTTTTTTTAAACCGAGCTTTATTTATTTCCAAATAAAATTACATAGAAAAAAATTACATAATAACCTACATATTTATTTATTTATTTATTTATTTATTAGATTTATCACCGCCCATCTCCCCCGAGGGGGACTCTGGGCGGTTTACAACAGAGTACAATTCATTAAAATACAATTATAAATAGACTAAAATACATCTTAATTAACAATTTATAAATATAATAAATATAGTAAAATCCAAATGGCAGAATCTTCTTAAGTCCATGGGAAGGGCACTCCATGGCCACCCTAAGGCGCTAACCATCCCCAAGAGCATACTTTCTCCTTCCCGCCCCAAACATATTGACACAACCAGGTTTTAAGCTTTTTCCGAAAGTTCAGGAGCGAGGGGAACTGTCTTATCTCCAGGGGAAGAATGTTCCATAGGGCAGGGGCTACAGCAGAGAAGACACACTTCCGTGACCCTGCTAGACAGAATTCTTTAACCGATGGGGTCCGTAGCATGCCCTCTCTGCATGTCCGGGTGGGACGGGATGATGTGATGGGGATGAGACGGTCCCTTAGGTAACCTGGTCCCATGCCATGTAGGGCTTTAAAGGTGATAACCAACACCTTGAATTGGACCTGGAAGCAGACTGGAACCCAGTGCAGCTCGCGCAGCAGAGGTGTTACATGTGTCCTCCTTGGGACATCCAGAATTGTCCACGCTGCTGCCTTCTGGATCAGCAGTAGCTTCCAGATATTCTTCAAGGGTAGCCCCATGTAGAGTGCATTACAGTAGTCTATGTGGGAGATAACCAGGGCATGAGTGACTGTTCAAAGGGTCGGAATTATATTACATATAATACAATACATACACCACAATTCAACAGAAAAACAACTAAAACAAAACATACAAATGAAAGAAATAACGAAGAAAAAGAAAGTATATGTATATGTATATGTATATGTATATGTATATGTATATGTATATGTATATGTATATGTATATGTATATGTATATGTATATGTATATGTATATAAACTGACTTCTGGCTATCTCAATTATAGATAAACTAATACTTAATATAGTATATTCTCTTACTATTAATTTATCCATATTTTCATTATTTCTATTCAGTAAACTCACTATTGTATAAATCCCATAATCATAACTTCATCTTTTTTTGTCATCAGTAGATATTCTAAAAATGGTTGCCATGTTTCGGTAAATCTAAAAATACTTTTGTCTCTTATCAATTCCATTAATTTCGCCATTTGTGCCAAGTCCATTAATTTAATTATCCATTCTTGTACTGTTGGTATTTGTGGTTCCTTCCATCGTTGTGCATAAAGTATTCTAGCAGCTGTAATCAAATGTAGCAGTAAATTTCCATACTTTTTCTCCAAATCTTCCTCCATTAAACCTAATAAAAACAATTCTGGCTTTTTTGTTATATTTACTTTAAGAATTTTCTGGATAACCTTACATATCAGTTCCCAGTATTTTTTTGCTTTTTCGCATGTCCACCATAAATGATAGAAGGTTCCTACTCCTTGTGAGCATTTCCAACATACACTTGTTACATTTTTGAACATTTTTGATAATTTATCAGGTGTTAAGTACCATCTGTACATCATTTTGAAAAAAATTTCCTTTGAATTATAACTCAGCGTAAATTTTAAACTTTTCGTCCACATTTTTTCCCATTGATCCATCATAATATTGTATCCAAAATTACTAGCCCATTTTACCATACAGTCCTTAACTTGTTCATCCTCCAAATTCATTTGTAGTAACATCTTATACTTTTTGGCTATAATATGTTCATTATTCATACAAAGTTGTTTCTCAAAGTAAGTTGTTTCATTTACAAATCTATAGTTCTTTTTATCCAGCTTAAAACGCTCAAATAACTGCATGTAGTTAAATCAATGACATATATGGCCTTCCATCTCTAGTTTTTCTCTTGTTTTAAACATTGGTTTACCTTCTTCAAAAATTAATAGACCTTTGTATCTTAACCATTTTATATCTCCAGCACGTTCTCGTCTTGCAAATGCCTCCTGTGGTGATAACCAAGAGGTATATTATATACCAATCTAACTTTATATTTCTCCCAGATCCTTAATATAGCCTTCCTAATATAATGGTTATTAAATTCTTTATTTATCTTAACTTTATTATACCACACGTAGGCATGCCATCCAAATCTTAACTCATGCCCTTCAAGATCTAACAATTTTTTATTTTCTAAAGTAATCCAGTCTTTCATCCACATAAAACAACATGCTTCAAAATACAGTTTTAAATCTGGCAACCCCAATCCTCCTCGTTCCTTGGCATCCTGTAGCAATTTATATTTGGTTCTTGGTTTTTTCCCTTGCCAAATAAACTTTGAGAGATCCTTTTGCCATTGTTTGAATACTGTGTCATTTAACAGAATTGGTGTATGGCCAACCCCTTTAATTCCTGTAAGAATCTGAGATCCCATGCTGCCCAAATCAAGATTTCAGACGGAGGTTTCAAAAGGAGACAGCTTTTATTTGACCAAATAAAAGGCTGGGTGAGGTACACACTGTGGAATTTTACCAGGCTTTTTATAGGGTATAGGACAAAGGGATTTACATTTTTAGCATAAGAACCAATCAGGCAGTTGAATTCTATTATCACCTCCTTTCTGACATCTTCTTCCTGGCATTTTCCAGATGTAGGCACGAAAAGAAAATAATTTGACAATCATAAGATAGTACACAGTAACATAAAGCAGTAACGAAATAAATCACTCTTTGATGATTCTTCCAATCCCTTCTGCCATCCTGTCTGGATGACCCTGGGGCTATGCTATACTCCCCCTTTGGCTGTCCTAATTATCTTCTTGCATTTCAAAATAAAACATTTTCACATTCCTCCTTATCTCTCCTTTACAATGGGGCTTCTTTCTTAATGAGACTTTCTTCTAAACAAATGGACTGGTGTGAAAGGAAGAAACTGATTACCATGAGTTCATTACAAATGCTAAAGGTGTTTCTTGTGTATACTAGAAATGCTAAAAGCTACAAATCTGTGGCTTGAATCATGTCAACTGGATTTCTATTTTCTTAGTGGAAACGTTTCACTCCTTATCCAAGGAGCTTCTTCAGACTGAAGAAGCTCCTTGGATAAGGAGTGAAACGTTTCCACTAAGAAAATAGAAATCCAGTTGACATGATTCAAGCCACAGACTGTTCCACCTGGATGACTGAGAACCTTCATAGACAAAAGCTACAAATGTTTATTAGAACTTCTAAAACTATAAACTACAAGGGGGGGGGGGGGGGGTGCCGGGCCTAATATTGGAACCATTTGAAAAAGAAATAACAGCCTTGGCAAAACATTCATATTAATTAAGGAAATCCTCCCCAAAAGAGAGAGACAAATGTAGTTTTTCCCATCTTATCAAGTCTTTTTTAACTTCATTCCAAATATTATTATAATTGTTTCTAAACAACACACTATTTTTAGGTGACAAGATTACTCCCAAATATTTAATCTTTTTTTAATTTTTAAAACCCGTCTTTCTTACCAACAATTCTTGATTATTCACTGTCATATTTTTAATTAACATTTTCGTTTTCTGTTTATTTACTTTCAACCCTGCTAAAGATCCATAGTCTTTCAATTTTTTCATCAGATATTCCGCCAAGTCCAAGGGGTCTTGCAGTATTAAGACTAAGTCATCTGCAAATGCCCTTAACTTGAAGACCTCCTGTTTAATTTTTAAACCTTTTATTTTTTCATCACTTCTAATATCTCTGTTAAGAACCTCTAAAACTAATATAAACAATTAGGGTGATAAAGGACATCCTTGCCTTGTTCCTTTTTCTATCTTACAATCTTCAGTCAGCTCCTCATTTACAATAATATTGGCCCTTTGGGTTGTATAAATTGATTTGATTCCTTCTATAAATGGTTCTCCAAATTCCATGTTTTCCAAAACTCTAAACATAAAGATCCAATTTAAATTATCAAAAGCTTTTTCCGCATCCAGAAAGATAAGTGCCATCTGGCATGCATTATGATATTGTAAATATTCTATAATATCTAACACAATTCTTACATTATCTTTTAATTGTCTTTTAGGTAGAAATCCACATTGATCATGATGAATAATATCCTGTAGAATTATTTTCATCCTTTCTGCTAACACCAATGCAAATATATTGTAGTTATTATTTAATAACGATATTGGTCTATAGTTCCTAATCAACATGGGGTCCTGTCCTTCTTTTGGTATGAGTGTAATATTTGCTTCCCACCACATATCTGGCATTGCTGAACCCAGCAAAATCGAATTCATCAGATCTTTAAAGGGTACAATAATTTGGTCAATAAAACATTTATAGTACCTTGCAGATATTCCGTCGGGTCCTGGTGTTTTTCCTAGCTTAACTTTCTTTATAACTTCTACTATTTCTGAAGTAGTTATGGGACTGTTTAGTATTAATCTCTGTGTTTGTGAGAGCTTTGGTAACTTTTGTCTTTTTAAATATTCATTTATCTTCTCCACTGAAATCTCCTGTTTTTCATATAAATTGGAAAAAAAAATATAAAACACTTTTTAAATTTTTATATTATCCACTATTTCTACATTGCCTTCTTGAATTTTAGTAATCAGTTTCTTTTCTCTTTCTTTCCTTAGTTTGTATGCTAACCACCTTCCTGGTTTATTGGCAAATTCAATAAATGCCCGATATCCAATGGAGCATACGCATTTCCATAACATGGAGATGGCTCTCTACATTCTTTGTTGCTGCCCAACACTCGGTGCCATACAATGCCACAGGGCAGACAATCGTCTTATAGATCTTAGATTTGAGACGGATTGGCATTTGTTTGTCACAAATCACACTGGTGAGTTCTCACCAACACAGCCAGGCCGCATCCACCCTTGCTCGCACGTCACCGCTGATGCCACTGTCACCTTGGAGATCGGAGCCAAGATATCGGAAGATATCAACCTTCTTTAAGTTTTCTCCATTTATTTGGAGTGTTCCATGGGTGGTTACGGTCTCTAGGTACTCAGTTTTCTTTATGTTCAGGCGGAGTCCAAAATGGCTGAGACGGTCATTCCATGCCTGTACTCGCCACTGCAGTTCATTCCTAGTAGTAGAAGCAAGCATGACATCATCAGCGTAGAGTATGGTACAGGGTGCATTTTGCTGCAGGTCCTGTGTGATGGTATCCATAACTAATATAATATAAATAAATAAATAAATAAATAAATAAATAAATACCTTAGAATCTTCACCGGTACTTCTTTAAGTATAATTATCTGTTTTCCCCCAATGTTGAATTTAGTATCAAAATGTGCTTGCAAGATTAAGTCCCTTTTTTTTCTAGAAAATTCTACTAATACATCTCTTGGTTTATTATGTTAGAATATTTAGAGTTAATTCGAAACATCATATCTATTTCTTCCTCCATCTTGTCTTCTTCCCAGTCTATTGAAGTTGCCAAAACCTGTATAGTCTTTTCCTTTAATTCTTCATCTTTGCCCTCAGGTATTCCTCTAAATCTTAAACAAAATTCATTTTCTCTTAATTCTAATAATGCAAGTCTATCTAGTTCATTTTCTTTTTCTGCCTCCAATACATCTACTCTGTCATTAACTATTTTCAGTTCTCCCTCCATTTTTTTCCTATCTTCTCCAATCTTCTCCAGCCACTTTTCAAGTTCAGCAAATTTTATCTCCAGTGTTTGATTAACGTTTTGAATAATAGTTTGTGAGGTTTTGTAAGTATATTCCTCGAACATTGTTTTCATCCAGTCCCCTTCTCCAGACCCACGTCTTATCTTTTTTCTAGTACTCATGGCTCAGTGGGTAAGACGCCAGGCTTGTCGATCGGAAGATCACAAGTTCGGAGGTTCGAATCCCTAGCCCCGCGTGATGGAGTGAGCTCCCGCACTAGCCAAAGCTCTTGCCAACCTAACAATTCGAAAGCATGCAAATGCAAGTAAATTAATAGGTACCACTTCGGTGGGTAGGTAACAGCGTTCCGCGTGCGTCATGCCGGCCACATGACCGTGGAAGCGTCTTCGGACAGCGCTGGCTCTTCGGCTAACAAACGATGAGCACCGGCCCCTAGAGTCGGACATGACTGCACAAATGTGCAGGGGGAACCTTTACCTTTACTTAAATTATATTTTAAACTTATATTTCCAGTTAATGGTTCCCTCTCGCGTTCTTAACTATATAATTACGAAGACAGATACAAATACTTAACTGGAGGAAATGAGGTTTCTATAGAAGTCATTAATCTTTTAAATTGTGTAAAAGTCACTTAAAGAAGCTTCGAAATAATGAAGACTCACCAAGAGAAAAGGTCTTTCTATAATTATAAATAGCCTCTTTGGGTTACTCAATTGTAGTGTTGTAAATTAATTTATGAAATGAGGTGGTCAGAAGTATTGTCCTTTGAAGAACTTCAAACGCATCTCCTACAAAATGGTTCTCGTGCTTCCCAGCTGGCTTTCACCGTTCGATCTCGAAGCTGCAATCTCTTGGTGTTTCCCAGCTGTCCAGAAGTCACAGGAGCAATTCATCAGCTTCTCCTTTCCTGGAGCTTGCTTTGCTTAACTTCAAAGAGACATGATAATCACCGCGTTGTAAATCCTAGGAGCAGAGCTTCATCAGGATTGTCCATCTGCCATAACTCCTCACCGGAAGTCTCAAGCCTGAACCTGATTCTATAAGTGTGGGCTACAATTTCCAACAGTTATAGACAGCAGAACAGAGGAGAGCTCTCCAGTATCACATTCCCTTTTTTATAGTGGCAAATCAGATGCTTCGCTGGAAACCTGCAAGCAGAGAAGATGAAGATGAAATTTAGCAGCTCTTGTCTAGCACAAGAAATTCTGTCCGGGTGTCATAGCTGTTCATTTTGAAGAAAGAACAGGACTTCCAACAATTGTCTAGGGCAGAGGAAATAATTTAATTTTAGAGCAGAAAATTTGTGCTAACTGTATATTGTAATCAGTTTAACTAGATGACCTTAAGTCCTACTATTATGAAAGAAATAGATGTATTTTCCTTTTGGTACAAGAACTTAAGTGTTACTCAATGAAACTCTGGGCTAACAATAAGATTTCACATCTTCTGGCCAGTTGCCAATTGATTGATTGACAGATTATATGCCATCAAGTTGTTTTCAACTCCTAGTGACCACATAGATCAGAGCTTTCCAAACTGTGTGTCGCGACACAAAAGTGTGTCGCCACACACAGTCTGGTGTGTCGCCACACAACCCGGAAGCACTGATCATCAACAGCACTTCTGGGTTTTCCCGCGGCGACACACCAACGGCGGCGTGCAAAAACCGAAAGCGGCAGCAGCGCTTCCAGGTTTTTGCACGCTGCCGCAACGGCGGCACTTCCGGGTTTTCCCGCGGCGACACACCAACGGCGCTTGGTGTGTCACCGCGGGAAAACTTTGGAAAGCCCTGACTTAGATAGATATTTCTCCATGACGATCTATCCCTAACCTGGTCTTTCAGGTCTCCCAACGGTGCACACATTGCCACTGTAACTGAGTCTATCCACCTTACTGCAGAACAGAATCTTCCAAGTCTGAATGTGGTTCTGCCTTCCCTCACTTTATCTTTGTGTGAACTAGGGAGCGGCTTGTCTAAGTCATTTTCTCAAGTTATTTTCTTGGCCCAGGCTGAAGCCCCTCTTATCTCACCATTGTCTCGGTAGTAGCTCTTCCTCCTGTCCTTCAAGGCCATTCCCTATGTCCTCTACACCAGTGTTTCTCAACCTTGGCAGCTTGAAGATGTGTGGACTTCAACTCCCAGAATTCCCCAGCCAGCCATGCTGGCTGGGGAATTCTGGGAGTTGAAGTCCACACATCTTCAAGTTGCCAAGGTTGAGAAACACTGCTCTACACTACCAGATCTGGGCTGCAAAACTCTGGGTGACAACTAGGGGACAGTAATACAGAAAGCTCTCTTTGTTGCTGTGTAGTCCTTGTCTAGAGTTAGGCAGCCGTACTTTCTAGCTCAGCCAAGAATTCTGTAGCCATCCATGCTGAACAGAAATGTTGAAGCTGACTGTGAAAATAACAATGGTATTCTTTTTATCTCATAACATTGAATGACACTCCTTTAAGACCAGGACAAATTGTGCCTTTCTGATCTGCAAGCTTAATTTTGTGATTACTTTTCATCTATAGCTTTGGAGGGTTTTTTGCATTTCATTTACATATGCAGTACGATGATGGGAATTTCAGCTTTATTTAATTTTATTACAGCAATCAAAGATAAAGATTAGTCTAGTATCCCAGAATCTGAAATGTTAATGACTTTTAATATAAATGTTGTCTTAAACACAAGCAAGAGAGTTGTTTGAAAGATTTAATGCATTGCCTAAAGTCAAGATCCCGAAAATTATCTGCTACAGGTTTATGACTATTAAATGCATTTTTCTTATCAATAGTGGGTTTATTTTAATCTTAAATCCATGTATCTGTTGAATAAATAAGACCTTTATCCACCCTATTGATTTTCAGGTTTAGCATTTTATTCATAGCTTTGTAGATTAGTGTGCTGGAAATTATAGCCCTAGAATACGATTTATGTGTTTTAATTTTAGCATTTGTAGTATAGGAGGGAGAAAAAATCCTGCCTATATGTGACCAGAATTGTAGTCTTTTCCATACTTACCTGGAAGTCATTCCATTAAACACCAAGGAACTTTCCTTGGCAAGCTTGACGTTCTAAGCACAACTGGAGGCATAAACTGCAACAATGCCGTGATACTTACTTCTGAATAAAGTTGCAAAGGATTAGGGTCCTCATCAGATAAGAGTGCTGATTCTAAAGGATTGATTCAGAGTAGCCATCAGTTATGGCTTGTTGTTTATTCATTCAGTCGTTTCCGACTCTTCGTGACTTCATGGACCAGTCCACGCCAGAGCTTTCTGTCGGCCGTCACCATCCCCAGCTCCCCAATGGTTGAGTCCGTCACCTCCAGAATACCATCCATCCATCTTGCCCTTGGTCGGCCCCTCTTCCTTTTGCCTTCCACTTTTCCTAGCATCAGCTTCTTCTCCAGGGTATCCTGTCTTCTCATTATGTGGCCAAAGTACTTCAGTTTTGCCTTTAATATCATTCCCTCAAGTGAGCAGTCTGGCTTTATTTCCTGGAGTATGGACTGGTTTGATCTTCTTGCAGTCCAAGGCACTCTCAGAATTTTCCTCCAACACCACAGTTCAAAAGCATCTATCTTCCTTCGCTCAGCCTTCCTTATGGTCCAGCTCTCACAGCCATAGGTTACTACAGGGAAAACCATTGCTTTAACTATGCGGACCTTTGTTGTCAGTGTGATGTCTCTGCTCTTAACTATTTTATCAAGATTTGCCATTGCTCTCCTCCCAAGAAGTAGACGTCTTCTGATTTCCTGGCTGCAGTCAGTGTCTGCAGTAATCTTTGCGCCTAGAAATACAAAGTCTGTCACTGCCTCCACTTTTTCTCCCTCTATTTGCCAGTCATCAATCAAGCTCGTTGCCATAATCTTGGTTTTTTTGAGGTTTAACTGCAACCCAGCTTTTGCACTTTCTTCTTTCACCTTCGTCATAAGGCTCCTCAACTCCTCCTCGCTTTCAGCCATCAAAGTGGTATCATCTGCATATCTGAGATTGTTAATGTTTCTCCAGCGATTTTAACTCCAGCCTTGGATTCCTCAAGCCCAGCATGTCGCATGATGTGTTCTGCGTACAGGTTGAATAGGTAGGGTGAGAGTATACAACCCTGCCGTACTCCTTTCCCAATCTTAAACCAGTCCGTTGTTCCGTGCTCTGTTCTTACCGTTGCTACTTGGTCGTTATACAGATTCCTCAGGAGGCAGACAAGATGACTTGGTATCCCCATACCACCGAGAACTTGCCACAATTTGTTATGATCCACACAGTCAAAGGCTTTAGAATAGTCAATAAAACAGAAATAGATGTTTTTCTGAAATTCCCTGGCTTTCTCCATTATCCAGCGGATATTGGCAATTTGGTCTCTAGTTCCTCTGCCTTTTCTAAACCCAGCTTGTACATCTGGCAATTCTCGCTCCATGAATTGCTGGAGTCTACCTTGCAAGATCTTGAGCATTACCTTACTGGCATGTGAAATAAGTGCCACTGTTCGATAGTTTGAACATTCTTTAGTGCTTCCCTTTTTTGGTATGGGGATATAAGTTGATTTTTTCCAATCTGATGGCCATTCTTGTGTTTTCCAAATTTGCTGGCATATGGCATGCATCACCTTGACAGCATCATCTTGCAAGATTTTAAACAGTTCAGCTGGGATACCGTCGTCTCCTGCTGCCTTGTTATTAGCAATGCTTCTTAAGGCCCATTCAACCTCACTCTTCAGGATGTCTGGCTCTAACTCACTGACCACACCGTCAAAGCTATCTCCAATATTATTATCCTTCCTATACAGATCTTCCGTATATTCTTGCCACCTTTTCTTGATCTCTTCTGCTTCTGTTAGGTCCTTACCATCTTTGTTTTTGATCATACCCATTTTTTCCTGGAATTTACCTCCGATGTTTCTAATTTTCTGGAAGAGGTCTCTTGTCCTTCCTATTCTATTGTCTTCTTCCACTTCCGCACATTGCTTGTTTAAAAATAATTCCTTATCTCTTCTGGCTAACCTCTGGAATTTTGCATTTAATTGGGCATATCTCCCCCTATCACTGTTGCCTTTTGCTTTCCTTCTTTCTTGGGCTACTTCCAGTGTCTCAGCAGACAGCCATCTTGCCTTCTTGGTTTTCTTTTTCTTTGGGACGTTTTTTGTTGCCGCCTCCTGAACAATGTTGCAAACTTCTGTCCATAGTTCTTCTGGGACCCTATCTACTAAATCTAGTCCCTTAAATCTATTCTTCACCTCCACTGCATATTCCTTAGGAATATTAGTGAGCTCATATCTAACTGATCTGTGGGTCTTCCCTATTCTCTTTAGTCTGATTCTAAATTGTGCAATAAGAAGTTCGTGATCTGAACTACAGTCAGCTCCAGGTCTTGTTTTTACCGACTGTATAGATGTCCGCCACCTTTGACTGCAAAGGATGTAGTCAATCTGATTTTGGTGTCGACCATCTGGTGAAGTCCATGTATAAAGTCGTCTTTTAGGTTGTTGGAAGAGAGTGTTTATGTTATGGCTACTGGGAAGAAAAACTCTACCCTGCCTTTGGCAGGATACTCTGCCCTCTGGTGTTTGGACCAGACTTTCCCTGCATAATCCCATCCTTGCTGTGCTACTTTGTCAGGCTGAACTGTGTTATAAAACTGGGAGCTAAAGTATGAAAAATACTGTATTGTATTTGACTGGTTGGCTATTCTGTCTTATTTTATATTTCAATGCATTGTTGTTATTGTTGTTGCTGTTGCATTTTAATTGCTATATGATTCCATACAGGGAAGTTAGGGAATGGGAACCACAATTTAGAATCACATGACGGTGAACAGCATGATCTCGTCTTACAGGACTCCCCCACGCCCAGTTTCAAAGGCAGCAATACTGTACACAGGACCGCAACTAGGGTCTGTGTCACCTGGGACAAACATGGATTCTGCGCCCCCCCCCCCCATGGGTTGGTGAGGGAGGTGTTGTCATTTTGGTGCCTCCCCCTAGTTGCGGCCCTGACTGAACACAAGAGCAGAGTTTAATCTCCCTCAGTGGATCTTCCATACAGGAACAGTTCTCTCTTGCTGTGTGACAACCTATCCAATCTATCTAACCAAAAGATAATAATATCCTTAAAACGTATGTATGGAGTATTTTCTAATGTAACCTATTTATTGGACTCAAGGGCAAGTGAGCTGCCTTATTATATGTTAATTTTGAAGTTCCTGCTTAGGTTCATTTGATGAGCAAAAGTCATTAGTCTATTCCTTTTACTGTATCCCTCCAGACACACATAATTTTCCCTACTGAAGAAACTGGAAAGAACAAACCAGATTGCATTTGGGGAGAATCCATTGTTCAAGTCATCCAGCACCAATACCAAAGGAAATTGAAAGTCACCAACATTCCTATACATACTATTGTTTCATGCCCTTTATTATTCATTGTAAACCAGTAACTGTGAGTTCTGCCCATATAGAAAAACAGTACAGAATATATATGCATTTTGTTTGTGTATGTATGTGTGTGTGTATATACTGTATCTGTCTGTCTGTAAATATATGGGTGGGTGTATACACAGACCTAGGGGCGTGGTGGCTCAGTGGGTAAGACGCCAGGCTTGTCGATCGGAAGATCGCAAGTTCGGAGGTTCGAATCCCTAGTCCCGCGTGACGGAGTGAGCTCCCGCACTAGCCCCAGCTCTTGCCAACCTAGCAATTCGAAAGCATGCAAATGCAAGTAGATTAATAGGTACCACTTCGGTGGGTAGGTAACAGCGTTCCGCGCGTGTCATGCGGCCACATGACCGTGGAAGCGTCTTCGGACAACACTGGCTCTTTGGCTAACAAACAGAGATGAGCACCGGCCCCTAGAGTCAGACACGACTGCACAAATGTGCGGGGGGTACCTTTACCTTTTTATACACAGACCTAGGCATACAGAGCTTGTGTTCAAAATTCTCCCACTGCCTGCTATATTTAACTGGATTTCCACAAGAAATTACAAGAGGATCAGCTATCCTTGACTAGACACAAACCAATAAGAAAGACTTAATCAATGAAGTGACAATAGCAAGGCCACAGAGGGAAAGAGACCATGTAATTCTGGAAGTAAAGCTGAATGTAATTGAACATATATCTTGGATGTCAAGAAAGGAGATTTTGATAAACTCAGAGCTGTGATTCTACGGAAGGAAAAGCTAATGGGGGAGGAGCTGATGATGGGTGGAGTTCCTAGAAAAATAAAAAGGTACTAAAAGCCACATTCCAAAGTCATGGGGAGGGTGGGGAAGAAGACAGCAGATGAAGGCAGTGGGGCTCCACATAGAGCTTGATGATGACCTGAAAATAAAAAAGGAGGGGGAAAGAGGGGGAAATAACCAAAGAAGGCTATGGCTATGGCTATGGCTATGGCTATGGCTATGGCTATGGCTATGGCTATGGCTATGGCTATGGCTATGGCTATGGCTATGGCTAGCCTGGAATAATAGAGATGATGTTAGAAATGCTAAAGCTGCAAATGATTTGAGGTTAATGAAGGAAGCTTCAGGCCAACAAAAAGATCTTCTTCACACTCATTCCAAATGAAACAAAGACAAAATGCCAACAGAGATCAAAGAAAATACAGAACTACTCAGTTCCTATTTTGGTTCAGTCTTCTCTGAGAAGAGGATAGGCAACAATAAAGAGCAAAATGAAGGCATGGAATTGATCATTCATTCATTCATTTTTGAGGCTGCCCAGCTCCACATCGACTCTGGGCAGTTTACAATTACAAATTTAAAAGAAAACAAAATATATCAAAGAAAAAGAATACAGTCAGCCAGAAGACAGTACCAAAAACCAAAGGGGCTCAACGACCTTCTTAGCTCAAGGCCTGGGAGAAGGATCAGGTCTTTAACAATTTGCGGAAAAAATGCTGGAGCAGTATGGACTTCTTGGGGGACATTGTTCCACAAGGCAGGAGCTATCACCGAAAAGGCATGCTTCCTGGGTCCCACAAGGTGACACTGCTTAATTGACAGGACCCAGAGCATGCCCACTCTAGCTGACTTCACCAGATAGGCAGACATGGAGACAGGTGATCCCTCAAGTAGCCGGGCCCTGTGCCATGAAGGGCTTCCTAGGTGATAACCATATAATTCGCTATAATTCGTTCTTGTTTTTATGTATTTCTTATTTCTTTTATAATTATTGCATTGTATTTTTATTACTTTGTTGTACAATGCCCAAAGTTGGTTCAGACTCTAAACTGAATAAATTAAATTAAACCAGCACCTTGAATTGCACCCAAAAGCCAACTGGCAGCCAATACAGCTCACAAAGCGGTGGGGGACATGTGCATACTGTGACATGCTGTCCATCGCTGCCCGCACTGCTGCATTCTGGACCAGCTGTAGTCTTCAAGGGCAGCCCCATTTATAGCACATTATAGTAGTCCAATTGAGAGGTGACCAAGGCATGAGTGACTGTCCGAAGGGCCCCCTAGTCCAGGAATGAGCACAACTGGTACACTAGATGAACCTGTGCAGAGTTGGGCACAGCTGCCACCTGCTCTTCAAGGAGGAGCCCTGAGTCCAAGAGGATCCCCAAATTGCACACTAGTCTCTCATGAGGAAGTGTAAACCCATTAAAGACTAAGGATGGAATTTCCCCAGAAGTGGGGGAGGATCAAACAAACAGAGCTACTCAGTCTTGTCAGGATTGAGCTTGAGTCTGTTTCTCCCCATCGAGGCCCACACAGCTCTAGGCACTTGGTTGGTCAGACTCTGGTAGTGTCACTTGGTCAGCCCAGGGTTGAGAGTATAATTGGTATCATCAACATAATTATTATACCTGGCTCCAAACTGACGGATGACCTCACCCAGTGGTTTCATGTAGAAGTTAGACAAAGGGAAAAGAGAGTTAAAGCCCTCTGGCACCCTACGAGTGAGGAGCTGCAGGTGCAACCTTTCATCTCCTGTCAACACCAGTTGAAACTGGTTTCAGAGAAAGGAGAACCACCGCAAAACAGTGCCTCCTATGCCCAGTGCCTAGGCCGATTGGATTTCGTGGTTGATGGTATTGAAAGCTGCTGAGGGATCAAGGAACATCAGGGTAGACATACCACCCCCATCCTGGCTCCACCACAAGTCATCAATAAGCACAACCAATGCTGTCTCTGTACTGGACCCCAGCCTGAAACTTGACTGAAATAGGTCTAGATAACCTACTTTCTCCAGGGTCCTCTGTAGCTGAAGCACAACCACCCTATCACCTCCCAAAAAAGGGAAGGTTGCACATTGGAGGGGAATTGTCCAGGATGGTTGGGTCCAGCAATGGTGTCTTGAGGGGAGGGTGCACCACAACCTCCTTCTAGGCTGGGAGGATCACTCCCTCCCACAGAGAAGGAGACACCACAGCATGCACCCAACAACTGGTCAACTCCAGGGTGACTTAACTATCCAGGAAGGGGCTGGATCCAACAAATAGGTGGCCAAGCGCACAGACTGGAGGATCCTGTCCACCTCCTCAGGAGTCACAGAGCCAAACTCACACCAAATAACCCTACAAGGCCATACTTCAGACACCTCATTTGAACCTGTCCAACTCTGGGTGAACCCGAGCAACTTTATCTGCCAGACAATGAGAATATTCCTCACAGCAGCCCCACAGATAGTCCCGTGTTCTATCCGTGTGGGGAGAGAAGGCCTGTTAGCTTAGCCCACCCAGCTACTTGGTGGACCCAGCTGGGTTTCAGAGGGAGCTTGGGGTTTTCCCCAAGGATGTGGTCAGTGGTCAGGCTGAGGTCTTGGTTACAACCTGGAATGGACAAGTGGTGGAGTCCTTGAATCATATTGCCCCTATGTGGCCCCTTCCCTTGTGCCAATCCCAGGGTGCACCTTGGTTTTCTGAGCAGCTCTGGGACATGAAACACAAGAAGAGCGCCATTGGAGGAAGATGAAGAACAAATCCGAATTTTAAGAAATATAGAAACTTGAACAGGGAAAATGATTTTAAATGTCCAGGGCCAGAGAGATTGCACCCTAGGACACTGAAGGAACTTGTTGCTGGCTTGGCTACACATACAATATATCCATTATCTTTGAAAAAATGATTGAAGTACCAGATGAGTGGAGGAAGACAAATGTCCCTATCTTCAGAAAGGGGAAAAAGAAAAAGCCAGAAAATTAAAGATTAATCTAATTAGGAGCCAGTTTGGTCTAGTGGTTAAGGCAATGGGCTAGAAACCAGGAGTCTGTGAGTTCTAGTCCCGCCTTAGGCATGAAAGCCGGCTGGGTGACCTTGGGCCAGTCTCTCTCTCTCTCAGCCCTAGGAAGGAGCCAATGGGAAACCAGGAGTCTGAGAGTTCTAGTCCCGCCTTAGGCATGAAAGCCGGCTGGGTGACCTTGGGCCAGTCACTCTCTCTCAGCCCAACTCACCTCACAGGGTTGCTGTTGTGGGGAAAATAGGAGGAGGAAGGAGTATTTGGTATGTTCGCTGCTTTGAGTTATTTATAAAAATAATAAAGGCGGGATATAAAATAAATAAATTCTGACATTGATACCTGGGAAGAGTCATGAGCAGATCATAAAGTGATCAATATCTAAGCATCTCAAAAAACAATCCCTGATTATCAGAATTCAGCATGGAAACATATCTTGACTAACCTTACCTTATGTTTTGATTGGGGAACTACTTTAATAGATTGTGAAAATGCTATAGACATAATATAACTTGATTTCAGCAAAGTGTTTGAGAAAGTACCATATGACATTTTAATTAATAAGCTAGTTAAGCATGAGCTGGATCCATCAACTGGATGGCATAACGGTTAAGTGGATACAGAACTGACTGGACAATTGCATTCAAAGACAGCTCATCAAACTCAAGGGGGATGGACAGCAGTTGAGTCATGGGCACTACACTTCTCTAAGAAAGAGTCAGACAAATTAGAATAAGGTCATAGAAAGGCAACAAGGATGATCAGGGGACTGGAAACTAAGTCTGAGAAGAGAGATTGAAGGAACTAGGAATGTATATCCCTGAGGGAAAAAAGAAAAGGATGGGAAAGATTTGATAGCACTCTTCATACACTTGAAAGGATGACCCAGAGAAGGCTAAAACCTGTTTGCTATCATCTGAGAAAGAAGGACATAGAATAATGGATTTAAGTTACAGTAAGGCAGATTCTGAGGGGCGTGGTGGCTCAGCGGGTAAGACGCCAGGCTTGTTGATCGGAAGATTGCAAGTTCGGAGGTTCGAATCCCTAGCCCCGCATGATGGAGTGAGCTCCCGCACTCGCCCCAGCTCTTGCCAACCTAGCAATTCGAAAGCATGCAAATGCAAGTAGATGAATAGGTACCACTTCGGTGGGTAGGTAACAGCGTTCCGCGTGCGTCATGCCGGCCACATGACCGCGGAAGTGTCTTCGGACAACACTGGCTCTTCGGCTAACAAACGGAGATGAGCACCAGCCCCTAGAGTCGGACACGACTGCACAAATGTGTGGGGGGAACCTTTACCTTTTTAAGGCAGATTCTAATTGAATGTTAAGAAAAAACTCTTAATAGTAAGAACTGTTTGACAGTGGAACAAATAATCCAAAGAGAGGTTGGTCCCTGTTACCCAGGAATTTAACTCCAAGGAGGTGGCCTTTGCTTTCTCATACAATTGGGTGAAGAACGTGCACCCTGCTGGGGTAGAGGAGCAACTGCCAGTCTTCAGAGAGGTAGCCTAACCTGGTGTAGTGAAAAACACAAGACATTAAGAATCAGCAACACTAAAGCTTTATTGATCTCAAAGCTTTAAAAAAAAATCCTAGCACACATTCACTCACTAATACCACTTATATATCTGCCCATGGTTGAGTTGGCTGAACTCAACCTGGGGTATTGGGGAAGACAGCTATGTAAGTGGAAGATCCAGACAGTGGAGTCTTCCAACAGAGTCCTGTACAGCTTGTTCTTTTATCCTTTATCAGCAGCATCTATCACACAGATCTACTCAGCCTTTCATTGACCTCTTAGGTTGCTGAGTCCAAATGTGACTTACTGTTAATTGTTAATGTTCTTATTTCTGGTTGTGGTCCTCCTGTATTTGTGCAATCTGATCTTAATGAATTGCTTCCCAGTTCCATGCATCTATGTTTGATCTTAGCATGTACTTAGGTGCAGACCCCATTCTTCCATTCCCAGGTAGTAATAAAATTGTTTTCTTTTCCCACCTCACTCACCCATTGGATTAACTATCACTGTGCCAGCTGCTTGCTATCTCCTGAAGTTTAAGAAAGGTTAAAATGGAATTGCTTTCACCAAACTTACAGCAGTCTGCTTTGCAATGGATATAGTCAGATGGAGGCCATCAGGCAGGGATGCTTTAATTCAGATTCCTGCATAAAACAGGATATTGGATCCCTTCCAATTTTTTGATTTTATGATTTTTTGGAAATTTAAGCTCGATATGCCTGGACTTCACCCCTTGTTTGTTTTTTAGCATTAGAAGCCAAGACTACTAATGTATTTAATGTCATGGAGATCCTGGAGATGCCATAGAAATAGTGTCCTGATATTCAGTTTTCTGTTTTCCATACATAGGAACTCTCACATTGTATTCTAAAATAATGGAGTATTTTCTTTTTTATAGAAATTTTGTTAGAATTTTAAAATACATAGTTAAAAGTTAGAAACAGAAAAAGAAATAGAAATACATATAGTCAGATAAAAAAGATTTTGGATTTCAACAGAGTAAATCGGAATTTGAAATACAACTTTGTGAAACAGATGAACATTTAATTGCTAAAATGTATAAACTATTGTTGAAAGGAGAAATGGTGAAAGAACAAGTTAAAGACTGTATGATTAAATGGGCACAAAATATTGGACATAACATACATATGCAGCAATGGGAAAATATGTGGACTAAAGGACTGAAATTTACTCTGTGTTATAATTTGAAGGAAAATTTCTATAAGATGATGTATCGATGGTATATGACCCCTCAAAAACTTGCGAAAATATATGGGACTGTTTCTAACATTTGTTGGAAATGTAATAAACAAGAGGAGTCGTTTTACCATATGTGGTGGACATGTAAGATTGCAAAGAAATTTTGGACCCAAATACATACGTTGATGATTACAAATACAGATTCCGTTTAAACCAGAATTATTTTTGTTGGGACTATTGGATTTACAAATAGAAAAACATTTTGTTAGAATTATACAATATATGATAACAGCAGGTAGACTTCTTTATGCACAATTTTGGAAAACCCAGACTCTACCAACAGTACAAGAGTGGATGTTAAAATTGATGGACATGGCAGAATATGATAAATTGACTTGTTTATTGAAAGAAAACTCAAGTTATCAATACCTCAAAGAGTGGAAACCATTGGATCATTTGCGAAATGCAGGAGGGGTGAAGCTTACAAGGGGTTTTGAAGAGTAGATTAAATATAAAAGAGTATATTAGACAAAGAATTATTTCTATCTATTGTATGAAAAACCAACATTTAAGGCAGATTTTTTTATTTACATGACCAGAGATAGATTGGAAGTTATCTAATTTTCATATCTTTTTTTTCTTTTACTTTACTACACTTTTTCTTTTCTTTTTCAATAATGGAGTATTTTTCAGTTCCTGCCCCACATTATTGGTTGTCTACCTGTTTCTACATACAGCGGCAGTGTAGTGGTGCACCTGTGACATCATCACATTCTGAGTTTCCACACCTTTACGAATCAGCTATACGCAATGAGATGGTGTGGGAGGGAGTAAACTAACAATGTAGCAACATCACATCCTATTCCTCTATAGGAAAAATTGTGGGAACCGAACACAGGGATGCCATGTTTGGCAGTCTCCCCGCAGTCCACAAAGCATGCTATTTCAGCAGATCAACCAGCAGAAAGAGTTCCCTCAAAAACTGGGCCAGCTAATAAATGTCTGTGAGTTTCATCGCTTTTCTGCCCAGGATATTTAATGTGATCTCACAATCTGCTGCTCCTTCTCTCCCACTCTGTGTAATTTCTCTGCTGCCCGGCTGCTGGCTTGCTCTGAGCGTTGGGATAATTGCGCACTGTTCTCAGAACTCTAAATCAAATCATGGCCACTGTAAAATGGAGTTTTCTGGATGCAAAAAGCTCTTGGCTTCATAAATCACGGCCTGTTCTTTGACATTGCTCACTCGAGGGAAGCCACCAAAGGTCTCTCTCCACGGCCTCCTCCCAACAGCGTGCATTACCCTTCCTTATACCAAAGCCATTTAAGGCTGCCAAGCTAATGGGTACCTCTCCTTCCTTGCTGTTCTTTATAAACACAAAGGCACATATTTGATGCAAAGCTAAATACAACCCAGACTTTCCCAGGTGTTGGCCATTTCTCTGCTCTTTGTCTTTTATACCGATTCATGCAAAGGGGGCAGGGCTCCCTTTTGTTCATTGTATTTGGCTATTATTTTGAGGTGCCCCAGCTGAAAGTACATCCTGTTAGTAGGGTAAAAGGAACCCCCATTTGGGCTTGCAGTTATGGGCAATTTTGATCTATTCTTCTTCCAACAACTTTGTATCCGCAGTCAGAGAAATGCAGTTTCAAAGCAGTGACCGTTGCTATGTATCACTCCATCACAACTCTGGGCAATTTACAAGACAATTTTAAAGAGTGCAATATCCAAATTACAAGAAACATACCTGGAATAAATTACAAAAACGCTAACAGACCAAGGCCTGGGAGAAGAATGAGGTTTTAAAGACTTGTTTAAATAAGGTCAGGTGGGGGGCATATGAATCCCTGGGGGGATATTGTTCCAGAGGGCAGGCACTGCAACAGCTGCATAATCCCATCAGATGAAACTGTTTAATCAATGGGACCCAGAACATGCCAACTATCCCCAATCATCTGGGATGGGTATAAACTGTGGAGGATAGACAGTCTCTCAGATAAGCAGGCTCTTTGCCATGTAAAGTGTAAGAAGACTAGTTTAGTTTAGTTTAGTTTAGTTTAGTTTAGTTTAGTTTAGTTTAGTTTAGTTTAGTTTAGTTTAGTTTAGTTTAGTTTAGTTTAGTTTAGTTTAGTTTAGTTTAGTTCTGATTGGTAGGCACTTCTTTTTGTTCACCTGTTGGTCAGAAAGAGCAACTGCTGACTGGATAACAGTTTTCTGTGAGTTGTAGACTTGCAAACATAAACATAATTCTCCCCAGGGTAACACACTCTGACGGGGTGCGCTCCTGGTCCCTCCATTGAAACAATGCCATCTTGTGGGGCCCAGGAGTTGTGCCTTCTCAGTGGCAGGGCCTATCTTATGGGGTGACTTTCCTGATTGGATGATGGTGTTATTGCTGTTTCGATTGCCATTTTATTATTTTATTCTTTCATGGTTGTTTGACAATGTATGTAATGTGGTTTTTTATTCTTTTCATTAAGTTTTGTTGATTTTTTTTGTGTAAGCCTCCCAGAGTCATCTTGGTTGTTGGTTGGCCATATAAATGTTTTAAATAAACAAATATGCTGATTGCATCTTAATATCTAAATAGATTTGCAAATAGTCAAACAGCCCCAGATCAAGCACAGGGCATTTTATACTCGGTTATGTAGGGTTGTGAGATGAAAAGTCTCGTGATTTGAAAGAACCCTTTCTCTCAGAACCCATATTAGATAGAATCTTGATGATCAAACATGACATCAAATAGTCAGAATGCTCATCTGCAGATGTGCTGTTTGTTCATTAGTAAACTTTTCAAAAGACTTGCTTGATGTTATTTATTATTTATTTATTTATTTTATTTTCTATCCCACCTTTATTATTATTATTATTTTATAAATAACTCAAGGCGGCGAACATACCTAATACTCCTTCCTCCTCCTATTTTCCCCACAACAACGACCCTGTGAGGTGGGTTGGGCTGAGAGAGAGTGACTGGCCCAAGGTCACCCAGCCGGCTTTCATGCCTAAGGTGGGACTAGAACTCTCAGTCTCCTGGTTTGCGATTGGCTCCTTCCTAGGGCTGAGAGACAGGGACTGGCCCAAGGTCACCCAGCTGGCTTTCAGGCCTAAGGCGGGACTAGAACTCTCAGTCTCCTGGTTTCTAGCCCGTTGCCTTAACCACTAGACAGTTTGCATCCTAGCAAAATTAGCATTGATGTCCATTTAAAAGTATATTTTAAGGTAACAGTAAAGGTTCTGTTGAACTGAGCCCAACTTGGTGATGATATGGACATGTTCGTGTTCACCTTCTTCTGGGATTTTTTTTCCTCTTAATTTTCAGTCTTGCTTATGCCTCTGGGATTTCCTGTTAATCTCCTATCCTAGGTATATCTAATCCACTTACTTAGCTCTTTGGAGATCAGTTTGCCAAGGTTGGCTAAGTGCTACCAGTTGCTGTGGATTTAGTCAGGTGCTCTTGTTCTCACATGCCCCATTCAAAGTATGAATAGGTCAGAGTTTGTCACATCAGTTTGATTTAACTAGTGACTGAACAAAATTCTCAGTAAATAGTGGGAACTTACTGAGGAAGGCATTCTGATTTGGTAGCAAATTATCTGTTAGCCTTCACACCAGGCATGGCAATAAATATCAACTCAAGAGAAAGTCATCCCCACATTCAGGAGCAGTGGAAGCTTCACAGATTCAGAGCAGCTAGAGAAGCTGCTTTATTGCAGACAGAACAGATCTGCATAATGTACCCAGGAAACAAGGCCTATATATGTCAGCCCCGGGGTTTAAATCCTAGGCTTCTTCTCTCTTCTTTTGAAGCAATGGAATTTGGGCAACTCTTGTCCAGACTGTACTTGCCCCCTGCCAGTGGCGTACCAAGGGGAGGAGGCAGGAGGCAGTCCACCCTGGGTGCAGGCTGCCAAAGACACGGGGAGGCTAGCAGCAGGTATGACAGTTGGGTTGCTGCTGCCTGCACGCCAATCAGCTGTTTGATGGACAGCAGTGGCAGAAAAAATGTGTGCCTTCAAGCCAGTTTTGCCTCCTGGCGACTGCCCCCTGCAGTTTTCTTGGCAGCGCTTTTCAGAAGTGGCTTGCCACTGCCTTTTTTCTAGGGCTGAGAGAAGTGACTAAGGCCGAACTACTGTAGAACTTATAGTCTCCTGGTTTCTAGCCTTCACTGCTACACCAAACTGGCTCTCAGTAATGAAAGAGGGGAGTGTTAAAAAATGATCTGCTCTGGGTGTCAAATAGGCTAAGTATGCTACTGTCCTCCATCTTTTTCACTGCAAGAGACAAGGGCCAAGGAAAGCTGTCTTAAGGTGGAATCCACCATGAAGACCATCTTGTTCTGCTGGTCTGAGCTGGCAGGTTCAGTGGGGGAAATCATAATATCCTTCCTCACACTGTCTATAAAGGTAGGAGTAATATGGATGTGTGAGGATGTGTTTTGTGGGGTGGGAAAGAGAAAATTGGGATGATCCTGCCCATTTTTTGTCAGTCTATCCACTTCTGACATGTGCCTGTAAGGGTGAATGTGGCCACTACACATACAGTAAATGCTATGCAAGAAAAAGGAAATGTAAGCTCTCCCTCCTCTCTTTTACTGTCCTTTTTGACACATCAGAAGCCTGGATCTTCTTACCTCTTCTGTCACGTACATTCGAGGCAATTTTAATGTGCATGACAGAAGAGGTGAAAGGATCCAAACCAGTTCTAAAAACAGTACTAAAAAGTTTTTACTTCTTTTTTCAGGTTTCTACCTGACTAGATTTTCCTTTTAAATTGTTCTAAATGGGCATAGTTGATTGACCTCTCTGTAATAAAACCTTGTCCTACGAGTGCTTCATCTTTTCGTTTCACCGACTCCCCCACAGAGGGATAAAGAAGAGGTGAGGAAGGTCAAAACAATGCACTCCGGATCCACTTTGGCTTCTTGTGAAAGGCAAGGGTGATGTCCCGTGTCTACCATGCTGACCTGGTAGCTGGTCCCATTCCAAATCCTTTGCTTCAACTGCTTAGAGTTCTCTCTCTCTCTTTTTTAAAAAAGAAATTTATGGGGATTCAACATAATACAAAACACCTGGGGCCAAGCGTGCTGGTGATAAACCTACAGTGGGACAGAGAGCGGGAGGGTGTCCTGACTTAGAGTGAAGGAACACGCTGAGACTTGGAGTACAGGCTCTAGTGTTTTATTGTTCTACTCTGCTAGACAGAATCCAGCTAAACTGAAATGAATTAGTGATGCTCAGAGAAAAGGCCCAAGAAACTAGGGTGGGGCCTTCTTTAGCCTCTTGGGAGGAAAGCAAAGTGATTCAGTACTGCGCATGCGTTTATCACCCTGGAGGGAGCCCCCTCCTTCTCCACCAGTTATCTCCCTGACAGAGGGAGGGAGGGAGGGAGGGAGGGAGGGAGGGAGGGAGGGAGATATTAATACTTTTAGGTCTTTATGTTTCAGAAATACAGTCTGTAATTCATATCAGTTTAAAATCAATTCACATCTGTCTTTGTTGTTGTTTATTCGTTCAGTCGTCTCCGACTCCTCGTGACCTCATGGACCAGCCCACGCCAGAGCTTCCTGTCGGCCGTCACCATCCCCTTAAAGCTCAATTATCAAAGGTGTTAAATGGGTTGCTGCACAATCACCTCCCCCCCCCAAAAAAAAATCAACATCCAAAATAATATCAGCCTTTTAAAAATGTTATTCTGTATAAAATTCCTTTTTACACTGGGCTGTCCCCTTTAATCACTGTACACTGTTTGGACTGTTTTTTATCCCTGTGGATATTATTTATGGGAATATGATCTATTCCACTGAGATGTGATTGGGCATTGAAATAGAGAGCCATCACAGTTGCAAGCAATTCTGGTCCAGACTGCAAAAAAAAAAAAAAAAAAAAGAGGGATCAAGAGAGGACAAAGTCTGAACAATTTCAAAAAGCAGTATATAATTTGATCAAGCTAACTACTACCAAATATAATCAATATGTGATGGTCCTGCTGGCAGCAGAGTAAGCAGGACTGGCCTGGAACGTGTCTTCCCATGGCTCATTGTAGCTTCCAGATAGTTCTGTTAGTACTTCAGAGAAGGTCTAGTAGTTGGCCACAGTATCGTGGACAGTTGGATAGCCCCTGAAAGCTTGAGTTCTTCATTCAGAAGCTTGCTTTGTTGAGTTCAGGTTATTGGTCTAATGAGGGCTGTCCTTTTCCATCAGCATCAATAATTTACTTCTCATCAACTGAAATGCCTAAATTCCTTGTATTGTAAGAGTTTTCCAGCACTGGCTCTTAGTGACATGACACCAAGCATGAGTGTCTTAACAGCTTGCATATTTTCCATTATTTTTAACTAATTGAACTGGTGTTACATCAACAATTTAATAAGATGATGTCATTGTGCTGATAATATAAATTCTGATGGAAATGAATTAGAGGTTAATTTTCAAATCTGTGGAAAAGAGAAGAATGTTGCCCTTGTAATTCATGGCAAATTCTGGGACATCATCAATGGATTTTTAACGATGACTTTGAAATTAAAAAAATGGTGTAGAAGAGAGCTAAACAGTTTGACCACAAGACAAGCTTGGCTGAAGCAAACCAAAGGTTTATTTAATGCAAAAGCCGGGTATGAGCCACAGTACCACTCTCCCGTTGTGTCTTCCAGCCATTGATTCTGAAAGGAAAACTGCCTGTGATGTTGTGATGCTGTGATGTTGATGTTGTGATGTTGTACGTAATATAAAGTTATTCATAATAATATTTTAAAGCTGTTTCCTCACATTTATTCTAAACTGAAAAACAGTGGTGTGGACTGTGCTTAATTTCTTCCCTTCCAGGGAAAGGGAATTCCTGTAGAAACACTTACAGCCATAGGGGAGGGGGTAGATGATATAGAGGACCTTATTTTAAAATAGTCCATATGATCTACAGTATTCCATATAATCTGTATTCCATATATTCGAAAATATTGCTTCATGCTTCCACCTCCCTCTTCGGTCTTCAGCTGAGATGAACTTATAAAATATATTTCTGTTTGGAGGCCTTGGGCACAATGACACAAATCTGTCCTTGACTAAATCCATCTAGACTTATCTTTTTCCCTCTGGTTGCAAGAAGAGGAGGTGACATTTGGAGTAGTACTTAAAGAAAGGAGTGCGAGAGGTATAATGAAAATGCAGGCTGTAGCCCAAAGCTTCAGCCTTTTGCTAGGCAGCTGTGAATGTCAAGGAAGACTCGCTCTTGGGTTATTGCAATTCAGCTCAGACTGGATCTGAATGGGGACAGCTGTATCATTTGCAGAGTATGCCACAGGGCCAAGGATTCATTGAGGCCAAGATAAAGAGGGAACAAAGCATTTTCACTGTAATTAATTGAAAGGACAATTTAGCATCTTCTCACTCAAATCCTATCTTGTCTGATGGCTTTGTTTTGCCTGCTATAGATAACCTTCTGGATTTCCCCTGGGATTTAATTAACATTGGCATCAGGCTATCTTGAACCTGAGGCAGCTCAAGCAGTCCCATCATGCAGCATCAACCTAGGGGTTCTGATCAAGCTGGAAGCAACATGTGAACCTGAACTCATTGTTCATACAGGTTGAACATAAAATATGTGTTGGAATCCGGCAAATCAAGCATGCCTCATTAGCATATGGGTGATTGCTCTAGGAGGCAAAGTCTGTGCTAGAGGAAGCTGCTTGTTGCCCCTCCCACTTCCTTTTCTCTCTCTGATTCTTCCACCGATGGGGTAGGACGCATGTGCCTTAGCATCTTCCATGGAGAGGCCATGTGCTAGGCCTCAACTTCAGAGGCTTTTCCCCCTTTCTCCACACAGCCTCTGGCAGCAAATAGGACCAGAGGTATACAGTTTAGGGAACAGAAAGAAGAACTGAAACCAATTTTCTACTGAAATGGCTGTACCTGGACAAAATAAATGTAAGAACTCTTTCGTACTTACTTCTTGTACCTGCAATGTCTAAGTGTGTGTTTCTTTATGCTTGGGTGAGCTAAAAGTGTAAGAATAAGAACCTGAATCTCTCTAACGTGCTCACAGGCTGTGTTTTTAAACAATATTCTTTTTTCTATGCACGAGTTTACACAACATTAAGTTTTGCTCCATTCACTGGTTCTAACAGGCCACTGAATGATCTTCAATATGCTTCTGGAAATGTCTATAACTTTGCAGGAAGGTCTTAGAAGATCTTCAAGCTAATATTTCTCACCATCAGACTGTTTTGTTTCAGAACCGAAATTGTGATATTTTTCTGCAGCTAGCATTTAGAAAGACTTTCTTATTATATCTGTTGCTAGCTGCCTCCAGTGCAAATCACTTGGTACACTAAGGCTTAGGTGTTATTGTATCTTCCAGTACAAAGGAAGACAAGGGACTTATCTGCACTGCTCAACTGTCAGATCACCAGAACAGGCAGGCAACCATTTCTGGAAGGCATAAGCAAACAGTGTCCCCCACTGTTAATTCTCCACTCACCATCAAAGTGACTTCAGGGTGTATTTTTCTTATCCATTTCCAAAGTACACGTCTTCATGTTACAACTCCTTGAGTGCTCCTGTCTATTTGGGTTAGAACAGTTAGTTGCAGGTTGACCTCAGCAGTTCATTGGCTACATTTCAGAGAAAGTACATTTCATTGGCTACATTTCAGAGAAAGGACTTCCCCTTCAGCCGAGTAGTGCTCTACCATGCACAATTGGATCTATATCTTCCCTTATCAGCAGAGTTGAAATAGTTCAGTGGCCATGATTGTCACTTAACACAGAAAAGGTTACTGGTTTGAAACTTGGCATTTTTTTTTAATTAGACATTTTCTTTTCCTAAGTACCTAGTTTTCTCCCTGAGCTTTTATTTTTTAAAAACTTCCCAAGGTGCACCATTGGACCAGTCATGTGACATAAAAGGGCTTCACCCCAGCTCCAAAATAACCTGGGCCATCTAGGAGTTTTAATGTCAGGTGACTGGAAAAACAGTAAAACAATGAACTCCCAGACATTAAAAAAAAAGCTGAGGAATTAAAATAAGTACTCTGGAAAAGAAAAATCATAATTAAAATAAAAAACATTTTGGCAGGGTTTCAAACTGGCAACCTTCTCTATACTAAGCAAAGAGAATATCGACTATGCTGTTTCAATTCTGATGAGAAAAAAGGAGATACAGAACCAATTACAATGCAATAGAGTGGAAAGAAGGGATTTTTTTATTTTAAAGCTGCTTGTTCTGTCTCTATATATTTGCATTCTGATACTTTAATCTTGTGTGTGTATGTAGGTATGTATATATACTCATACTCTGTGTGTGTGTGTGTATGTATGTATGTGTGTATATATATATATATGTATGTGTGTGTGTGTGTATATATGTATATATACAGTATATATATATATATGTATGTGTGTGTATGTGTGTGTGTGTGTGTGTATGTGTGTGTGTGTGTGTGTGTGTGTGTGTGTGTGTGTGTGTGTGTGTGTAGTCCTTGGTGCTCTCTTTCTTGCAGACATTTCATTGCCAGGCAAGGCAACATCTTCAGTGTGAAAACTTATATATAAAGCTTTTTATATATATATATATATATACATATACATATACATATACATATACATATACATATACATATACATATACATATACATATATACACACACACATACATACATACATACATACATACACACACATACATACACACACACACACACACACACACATACATACACACACACACAAACACACATTTAACTTTACTTTGTATATGTGTGTGTGTGTATCCGTGTGTGTGTTTGTGTATATATCTGTATACCTCACACACATGCACAAACAGAAACATACAGATATAAAAGTTAAATTTAAATATGTCCAGGAAGATTAGCAATTGCTTTCACAGAACAGAAAGGTGGGAGGTCACAGCAGCTAGAGAATTGTCCAGTGGAGTGGGAGGTTATAGTAGACTGAAGCCTGGACTGAATATTTTACAAGCTGTTGCCAAAGTCTCAGTTTATACAGGATTTTCTTATACCAGTTTAGAGTCGAGCTGGCATGAGCACAGGACAGGAAATGCTTAAATGGTAAGGGTGGCTATGCCACAAGTCTCAAGTTGAACCTTTGTAGGTTTAGAAATGTATGCCATTTAGTAAGACCAATCTAAGATAAGGTTCCTGTAAGAACCACAATTCTCCCCAGATGTTGATTGTAAGTCAGGGGTGGGCAACGTCAGGCCCGCGGGCCGTATAAGGCCTGCAGGGCTCCCGCCTAAGGCCCGCAGGGCTCCCGCCCGCAAACCCCACCCCTTCCATGCAATTGGCTCCTGCCCGCAAACCCCTCCCTCGAGTGCTTGTGATTGGCTCCCACCTGCAAACTCCGGGCCCCAGTCCGCGGAAATCCCAGAAACCCCGCCCCCCACCCACCCCGGTCCCCAGTTATAAATATCCAAATGGCCCTTGGCAGAAAAAAGGTTCCCCACCCCTGTTGTAAGTAGTAGGCTTGCAAAGCATTAGGGAATGCACCACCTGATTGAAGCTTTATGGTATGAGCAGATTTACTTCTGTATGTCATGTGACTGAAGTATAAGGTATGCTTATGGCAAGAATGGGGGGACTGACAAGGTATGCTAAATAAACTTATTTATAAAGCTGTGTTGCAGGAAGGATGGGAACTGGGAGTGAAATAACTGGAAACAGCTTTAAATGAAACAAGTGATCTTTGGAGTAAGAGGCTTAAATAAAAATAGGGATAGTTCATAATTGTTCACCATGGTGGCACATATTAAAATGAATTTCCAGACTGCAGGCTAGAAATCCAAACAAGTAGAAATAGGAGTGGGTGGGCAGAGTGGGGGAGCGGGGAGAGATTTAATATTTGGCAGTAGTAACATGTGTGAAATCCTTTGGTAGAATATCAGTGACAAAAGAGAATTAGGCATTGTGAGAACATTTATTGTGCATTAGATTTATATTCTGCCTTTGGATCAGGAACTCCCTGCTCCCGTGCATGCTTCCCTGACTCCATATGGCTGCTAGTTAATTCACTTTATTCTGGCTCTTGAGGAGATGCAACGATCAGTTTGGAAGTGGGTCCGTGGGTTCCGCAGGGCAGGACGTTGGTGGGTATTTCTGTCTCATTGCACCTCAACATCTTTGCTTCATTCCCCTCTGAGGGGAGAAAAGGGAGCTTTGTTGCTCCCCTGACATGGCCAGTTGCGTTTCCCTCAGTGGAAGAGTCCTTTTTAACTTTACAGAAACAGAAAACTAAAACAGAAGGAAAAGCTCTTCTCTGCATAAAGCTCCATTGGCAGCCAAACAAGCAGGTCACCTCCTCATTGGAATGGAAGATAAGAATAGAACCGTCTACGCAGATACTTGAGCTCTGGTTTCTTGAAGGAAGTGGCCTTCTAGTGCACCGAGAGCTAATTTTGGAAGTTCAGCTTCCCAAAAGAAAAGGGAACTTAAGTTGCCATGGTAACCAAGGGGAGACTTCAGTTGCTCCTCTTTCTGTCAGTGGCAGCATTACTGAATGACCAGGGAAAAGACAGGTTGGGGTTTTGTTTCTGCCTGATAGGTCATAATAGGACGTGGGGGATCATCGTATGATGTTGGTTGGGCATTGATTCAGGCTAGAGAAAAGAACTTATTCCAAGAGGTTATAATTGGCCTAGGGAAAGTGTTATGGTGTTTTTTAAAAGATTGAACATTCACAGAAGATTGACCATTCATGGAGGAATGATCTAGCAGTTACTTATTAACCATGACAGTTAATACAAAAACTGTAGGTGAATCAACCTTTTATAAAACATGTGAAGGACTGTAGATCAGCTCACTTAATGGCTGGTTAAACCAAGTCCCCTTTGGCCCAGCTACCAATTGCATGCTAGTGGAAATCCATATTCAGGAAACAAACACAAATGTTGGAACTAAGGGGTACAGTGGAAAGAAATATAATGATCAAAATCCATTGAAAGTTTATCCTCCATGGATTCACCTGATCCCTGCTTAAAATTGTACATAGGGATGACCTTTTGCAATGCTCTGTGGAAGTTGAACAATGTTTCTCTGAGGTTGCACTACACTATCTCTGTCCTGAATCTCTCTGTGGTCAGCTAATTGAGTCATTTTTTAAAAAAAAATTATTGCTAATTGAGTCATTTTAACTACTCAATACTTCCTTCTCTTTTTTCTTAACTTTTGCCCACCTTTTTTAAAAATAATTTTTATTGGAGACGTTTTTCAACATAATTAAAAACAGTACAAATTTTGAATTAAAGAAGAATAAAGAAAAGTAATAAGGAAGTGAAAAAGAAATATAGGAAAGGAAAGGAAAGGAAAGGAAAGGAAAGGAAAGGAAAGGAAAGGAAAGGAAAGGAAAGGAAAGGAAAGGAAAGGAAAGGAAAGGAAAAGTTCTAAAGAAGCGGCTTCCAATATTCTTGACAGCAGTTATAGATACATTTATATTCTACCCTCTCTCTCTAAGGTTATGGCATAATTTCCTTCTTTCCATAAGCTACCCTTTTAAATCTTCAAACCCATAAATCACAAGTTCATTTTTATCTTATTTCAGCAAAAGGTCCATAAGGGGTTTCCAGTCATTAATAAATGTAGTTATTGGTCTTTCTCTAATCAAACAAGAACTTTTGCCCACCTTTTGTAACCATTCTTCGTTGGAGACTTACTCCAGCATGCAAATCGCTTTAATAGTCCTTTTCTGCATCTTTCCCAACTCTTGGTAGCTTTTCTGAGGCTTCCCTTTGGAGGACCCTTTGTAGAGTCTCTAAAATACACATCAACCTGGTCACTGGGGGAGATGAAGTTCCCCATTTCCTAATGCATCGGCTTCACTAAACTGAATCCAAGTTGGGCAAACACATGGCAGTACACTCTAAGACAGGGCTTTCCAAAGTTTTCCCGCAGCGACACACCAACCGCCTTAGGTGTGTCGCCGCAGGAAAACCCGGAAGTGCTGCCGTTGCGGCAGCACGCAAAACCCGGAAGCGCTGCTGCCGCTTTCGTTTTTTGCGCACCACCATTGGTGTGTTGCCGCGGGAAAACCCAGAAGCGCTGATGATGATCAGCGCTTTCGGGTTGTGTGGCAACACACTTTTGTGTCACGACACACAGTTTGGAAAGCTCTGCTCTAAGAGCTTACATAAAGAAAAGAACTAGGAAAGATGCCAAGATTTAGAAAGACTTGAACAGGGCTTACGTTGATCTTTTGTGCAAACTCCATTGAAATGAATGGGAGCTTGAAAAAAAAACCCACTGGCTCACAAAGTAATTCATCCCCCACAGAAATCTCAGTGGAAGTATATGACTTTGACTGAGTTTGCACACTGTGCTAAGCCATAGTCTACTTAGCCATGCTGAAAACTTTTGGGTCCGTGCAGCACACTAAGCCAAAATCAAATTTTATGATTTAGTGCATAGCTTTCCAAACTGTGTGTCAGGACACGTTAGTGTGTCGGCTGCAGTGTCTGGGTGTGTCACGCCTGTTGCTGCCTCCGAGCCCTGCCAGGATTCCGCGCAGGTCCTAGTGCCTGCCTTGTGCCTTGCTGCCTCCAAACCTGCCCTGCCAGGATTCCGCGCAGGTCCTAGTGCCTGCCTTGTGCCTTGCTGCCTCCAAACCTGCTGTGATTCCGCGCAGGTCCTAGGACCTGCCTTGTGCCCTGCTGTAAGAGTGTGTCACAAAATGATGCATGTGTAAAAAGTGTGTCACCAACATGAAAAGTTTGGAAAGCTCTGATTTAGTGTGTTGTGTAAATTAGGCCTTAATCATTGGAAAAGTAACTGAAAAGAGATCAGATTTTAGCATATTAAACTTTCCACTTTCATTTTAGTTAATGCAGCTCTCATATCCTGGCAAGAAAAGGAATGCTCCTAGGTTAGATAATACAGGTAATCCTCGGTTAACAACTGCCCTGTTTAGTGACCATTTGAAGTTACGATGACACTTAAAAAGTAACTTTACAACCTGTCCTCGAACGTACGACTGTCACAGCGTCTCAGGGTCACGTGATCACTATTTGTGAGCTTCATAGCTGGCTTCCAACAAGCAAAGTCAATGAGACTTCCTGGGGAAGATGGCAGACTGAAGACAGCTCCATGTATAGTGGAGCTGACGTTAGTGGACTTTAATTAGGATCCTATTAGCATATTGGTTCCTACAATCCTCTCTGGATAAAAGAGAGAGATTGAGATTGCCCAAGCTGCTTCTCCTTACGGTTTCTCCTCATGAAGAAACTGCAAGACAGTGGTTTCTGGAGGAGGGGGAAATTGGGAGAAGGGGAAATTCTCCATAATTGCTCAAGCTGCATATGGAGCCTTTTCAAAGGACACTAAGTTCGTAGGCTTCCCTTGCTAACTACCTTCTAATTGCTAATTAACTGTTTCAAGAAGTTAGACACCTACAAAGTGACAAGGCTGGAAATACCTGGTGAGTGTCTTCAATCCTTAATATAAGAGTATGAAGATTTATTTTTATAATTCTTAAGAACTTAAAATAAACAGCAAAAAGCAAGACAAGGTTTTGGCTACAGAAAGTTTTTTAAACAGATTAAGGGTTCAAAAAACATTGGAAATTGGATTTTGAATATTAAGACTTTGAAACTATTTTTAAAGAATAATTGCATGTTTGTGTGAAAGATAAATTGTTTTTGAGACTGGAGACATTTAAAATGGCATTTAGAAATATCTTTGAGGAACTGTATTGGGATCTTTGTCAGGATTTTAAATCAATTATGTCAGCTATGCTGTGTCTTTTTGAGAACAATCTGTTCACAGAAGATGTTACAGAACAAGATACGCAGCAAAATATACCAGAGGATCAAATGAATGAGAATTTTTCATCAGACATAAAGAGGAAACAGGATGAGGCTTTAAAAAATAAGAAGGAAATAAAAATGACAATCCCAGAAAGCAATTGGAATAATTTCTTTTTGTTGGATTCACAAGAGAGACTAAAGTACTGAATAAATTTGCAACAAAGATCAACAATCTGAATTATCATCTGAACAACAGTCATCTGAATGAATTACAGAGAAAAACTGTTCTGTATAGAAGAAAAAGGAATATAAAGTTGATTTATTCAACCAGGGATAAAATGGGACATTGTCAGGATCTCACAACCAAATGAACTTAGTGCATTCGCTTGCCACTTCCCACCAGCAGAGCCAGCTAGACGAGAGAAAGCCGACGCGTGTCAAGCTTGTTTATGGGTTGGGAGGGGGGATGGAAGCCAGACAGCGAGCAGCAGACGCTGGGAACCAAGGTCAATTGCAACTGCCTGAGCCAGGTGTGGGGAGGGGGAATGTGAGCTCACTAAGGGAATGTTTTAATTAGAGGCTTCACACCATTTTTATCAGTTCCAGCTTTCTCTGGCATTCTTGTAGCTTTCTTCAATTAAATAACTTTCCTTTTCTACAATGAAACTGACTGAAGTTGTTTCATTTGAAGTTTAAGCCTAGCAATCCTTACATTAAGCTGGAACTCATAACATTTGTTACATGACCGCTTTGCCTGAGGATACTCCTTTACCTGAGGAGATTCCTTCACCAGAAAGCCAGGTCGCACACCTGTATGTACTGTTGGGACAGACGATGGAAGGTGCCGGTACTTCAGCTGCAGGATCCAGTGAGACAAAAGGCAAAGGGCTTGAACAAGTCCAGGCCATTGCAACGAAAGTACCAAGGGGTGAAGGCGATCTCCAAGAGGGCACTTTGAAACCGAGCAAGAGGTTGAGAAAGACGAGAACTGATGAAGAACATGAGAAGTCAGTCACTATGAAAGGTGAGCCGAAACCGAAGAAGCGCTGGTCCAAAAAGATTGGTGGGACACTCAAGAGTGGCGCTACTAAAAAAGTTACCACCAGACGAGGCACTCGTACTGATCAGATGACGGATTTAGAAGACCAGATGGGCAGCATGTCTTTCAAGATAGAGACCTTGTCACAACACATGGCCATGTTGCAAACGTACGTCAGGAAGATACTACAGAAACTGGAGGAACTCGGGATCGGGCCACAACCCGGGAGTTCCAGTGCTACTTCTGGGCCAGCAGATGAGGAAGGGTCTGAAGACGAGTCCAGCGTGGATGAGGAGAGCCGGCCAACATCACCTCCGACAAGAAGAAGAGTGGTGCAAGAAGAGGTACCTAGGGTGCCGAGATGCCCAAGCAGACCAATGGGAGCACGGAAAATCTGGGTGAGGTTCGACGGAGACCACAAGTGCCTGACCCATGTTAAAGGGTTCATGGATGAATTTGAAGATTTGTTCATAGACGAGGAGGTGAAGGTGAGATTCATCTCAGCCTATCTGGAAGGGGAAGCACCAGATTGGATAGTTGAATTCCACCCAATTGCCAACCAGTCGTTGATTTTAGATTTATCCAGGCTAAGGAAACACAACCCCCACGTCAATTGGGCAACGGGAGACATAGAATTTGAGGACGGGTCATATAAAGGCGAAACCCCATCGGCTGTAAATCCCAATACTGCAATGTTTGGAATGATGGCAGAATCGGGTAAGCAATCACCCCGGAAGGAAGGAAGCCTGATACCTAAACAGTATAGAGATTTGCGCAAGGTTTTTGACGAAAAAGAATCAGATCAACTCCCTCCCCATAGAGACTGTGACTGTGCAATTAAGATAGAAGCTGGGGCGAAATTGCCAAAGCCCAAACTATATTCAATGGCTCTGAAAGAACAGGAAGCACTGAGGGATTTTGTAGATAAAAACCTGAAACAGGGTTTCATGCGACCAGCTACCTCACCAATGGCAGCCCCTGTACTCTTCAGACCCAAAAAGGACAGGTCCTTAAGACTGTACACTGATTATTGGGGTTTCAATGCCATCAGTGCTGATAATAGGTACCCACTCCCATTCATGAAAGACATGCTTGCACATCTATCAAAGGGGAAAAATTTTACAAAATTGGGTTTGAGGGGAGCTTATTACCGCGTAAGGGGATGAATGGAAGACTGCTTTTAACTGTCAACTAGGTTGTTTTGACTGTAGCTTGAATCATGTCAACTGGATTTCTATTTTCTCAGTGGAAGTGTTTCGCTCCTTATCCAAGGAGCTTCTTCAGTCTGAGCAAAGTTAGTAAGGGAATCCTAAATATGTTTCTAGGTAGCTGTGTGACCTTACACCTGGGGCTAGGTCATGGTTATATTGAGATGTTATTTTAAGTCGTTTTATCATCTAAAGGAGATGATGAATCCTCCTTTAGATGATAAAAGGACTTAAAATAACATCTCAATATAACCATGACCTAGCCCCAGGTGTAAGGTCACACAGCTACCTAGAAACATATTTAGGATTCCCTTACTAACTTTGCTCAGACTGAAGAAGCTCCTTGGATAAGGAGCGAAATGTTTCCACTGAGAAAATAGAAATCCAGTTGACATGATTCAAGCTACAGACAATTCCACCTGGATGACTGAGAACCTTCATAGACATAGGTTGTTTTGAGTTTCTCGTGATGCCACTCGGATTGAAAGGAGCAGGGGGGGTGTTCATGCACCTCATAAATGAAGTTCTTCATGAGTTTCTGTATGAAGGGGTCCTCATCTATTTAGATGACATCCTGATCTATTCCCAAACCTTGGAAGAACACGTAAAATTAGTGTGTGAGGTTCTAAAGAGGCTTTTGAATGCTCAATTCTTTGTCAAACTGTCAAAGTGTGAATTCCATAAAGAGCAACTAGATTACCTGGGTTACAGAGTCTCAATCAGGAGCATTAAGATGGACCCCGCTAAAGTGCAAGATGTTCTAGGTTGGGAACCCCCAAAAACCCGAAGACAGTTGCAGAGTTTCCTCGGGTTTGAGAATTTCTATCGACAATTTATAAAAAATTTCACCCAAGAGGCTCTGCCTCTAACAGACCTACTCAAGACTAAGGGGAAGGGAGACACCAAGAAAATAAAAACTCCAGGGCAGTGCTGAAATGGACAGCTGAATGTCAGGGGGCATTCGAATGGCTGAAAGCCTTATTTACCACCGAACCCATTTTAAAACATCCAGACCCACAGGAACCCCTAGTGGTCCAGGTTGACGCTTCAGATGTGGCTTTGGGAGGCATGTTACTACAGAAGGACAAGGAAGGGGTTTTACACCCATGTGCATACTTATCCCGAAAGTTCAGCAAGGCTGAATGCAGGTGGTTAGTGTGGGAAAAAGGAAGCATTCGCAATAAAATGGGCTCTCCAGACGTGGCAGCAACTCCTGGAAGGAGCCATCCACCCCTTTGAAGTCTGGACTGACCATAAAAACCTAGAAGCTTTGAGAACGCCCCACAAACTAATCCCAAAGCAAATCAGGTGGGCTTAATTTTTCAGCAAATTTAACTTCACGTTGAAATATGTTCCCGGGAAAATAAATTTCCTAGCAGACGCTCTATACTAGGCTACCCCAGCACAAAAGTGAAAGAGAAGAAATTGTTGACACTGTAATCCCTTTACAACAGTTGGGGTTAGCCGCCGAAACCAGGAGCCAAAAGCATGACTCGGCATCGCAGATAGAAACTGTGTTCCTGCACGAATTGCAGGATGCGTTAGGAAAAGATGAATGATTGCAAGCTAACAAAGAAATTCTATCAGAGAGAGAAGGGCTATGGTGGCACGGTACGAAGGTATACATTCCAGAGGCATTAAGGAAAAAGATCCTAGGAAGATGTCACGATGTTAAGCCCGCCGGTCATTTCGGTTTTGTCAAAATGCTGCATTTAGTGAGGAGGCAATTCTGGTGGCCTTTAATGTGCAAAGATGTAGAACATTATGTTGCTAACTGGGCTAATTCCTGAGTTACCCCAAGGATCCACTAACGTTAACTCCTTGGAAGATTGGATTAAGCAGATGAACGAAACATGGCCAGTGATTCAAAAAACCCTAGCACATGCCAAAGCCTCATATAAAAAATACACAGACCAAAAACGATCCCCTGAGTGGCAACTGAAAGTAGGGGACAAAGTATACTTATCTACCATGTTTTTGAAAATGAGGCAGCCATTAAAAAAGTTGGGACCCAAATACGTTGGCCCTTTCCCCATTGCCAAGATCATCAACCCAGTAACTGTACAACTTACTTTGTCAAAAAACATGAAAAGAATACATCCGGTATTCCATTGCAGTTTGAAACCTATGAGAACCTCAACAGATTGGCACCCAGAAGAATCCCCACCTAGCCTGACCGTGATTGATGGGGAGCAACATTTTGAAATCAAAGAAATTCTAGACTCCAGGAGGCTTCTGGGGACACTGCAATATCTAATCAAGTGGAAGCACTTCCCAAACAACGAATGGGTTGCCAGCAACCATGTACGTGCCCAGAGACTTGTTAACAAGTTCCACCAGTGATACCCCAGCAAGCCAAAGTGAACCCTGAGTTACGTGTATTGCTTTTCATTAACTGTTTTAGATTTTCTCTTTCAGGAGGAGTGCCATGTCAGGATTGCGCAACCAAATGAACTTAGCGCATTTGCTTGCCACTTCCCGCCAGCAGAGCCAGCTAGACGAGAGAAAGCCGACGCATGTCAAGCTTGTTTACAGGTTGGGAGGGGGGATGGAAGCCAGACAGCGAGCAGCAGACGCTGGGAACCAAGGTCAATTGCAACTTCCTGAGCCAGGTGTGGGGAGGGGGAATGTGAGCTCACCAAGGGAATCCTTTAATTAGAGGCTTTGCGCCATTTTAGTCCGTTTCAGCTTTCTCTGGGATTCTTGTAGCTTTATTCAATTAAATAACTTTCCTTTTCTACAATGAAACTGAGTGAAGTTGTTTCATTTGAAGTTTAAGCCTAGCAATCCTTACAGACATATTGTTATTTTGGCTTTTTTTAGAGTTACAGACACCTTAACTGGAAAAATAAATGTGGTACATTGGATTTGTTTATACTTAATAAGGTGGTAACGTTTTTTTTTTCTTTATTGTTACTTTATGTATCCTAATTTTATAGTACTCAAATTGGCTTTGTATTTAACTGTCCTTTTATTCAAAGTAAGGAAGTTTTGAATTTGTCTTGGAGAAACTATTTCTTTTTGTTATGCTAAATTTTAATCTTTTGTGGATTTGTCTATAGTTTAGGGATGAGATACGGAATGTTTATTTGGATGGGATAAGTTGTTATTTAGGGGGCTTTTCTCTGGAATTGCTGGTATTTGGAATGGGAAAAATGTGTATTGGAGCCTGTATTTTATAAAGGAGAAATGGTCTCTTTTTGTCATGTTAAACTTTGGTTTTCTTTTATCTGGTTTATATTAGGATACTGGGTCCATTTTATTTATGCCTTTTAAAAGGGATTTTGTTACAGCTAAGGTGGAGATCTGGAATGCTGAATTTTATATATGTTAAGTAATGTTAACATTTTAGAGTTCTGTATGGACTTTTTGTTGGAGAGGACGTTACTTATTTGATTTGCCTATTGTTAAGAGAGGGGTTATGGGATGAAGAATTTTATATTGGTTAACTAAGAGGAGGTGAAGAGATTATGGAATTGTTTATAATTGTCATAATGAAGATGGGGAGTTGCTTTTAGGGGGGTTGCTTTCTTGCATTTTCTTCTTTTTCTTCTTTTTTCTTTCTTCTTATCTTTTATTGTTCTATCTAAAACTTTTGATAAAATTATTGAAAAAAACAACAACAAGCAAAGTCAATGGAGAAGCTGGCAGCAAAATCACAAGTCACAGTCACGTGATGTCTCACTTAACGACTGTGAGTGATTGACTTAACGACCACAGTGGAACTGACATTGTAACTCTGTCACAGTCACGTGATGCTTCACTTAATGGCCATGCTGTTTAGTGACAGAGTTGCTGGTCCCAATTGCAGACATTAAGTGAGGACTACCTGTACTTCATAGGATGGAATATTATTATTTATTAAATTTATTATGGCCACCCACTCCAAAAGGCTCTGGGCATATCAAAATATACAGTTAAAACACTTAAAAACATAACAGCAAAACATAACAGCCTGCACAAAAACAGCCATAACAATAAAAAAGCACAACAAGGGTTCCACAAACAGATTAATCCCAGGTCTGGGGTTTAGAATGAAATATATATTAAATGTATTACAGGTAGGTGAATCAGATAGTTTGGGGGATTTTGCTCAACCTCTGACAGACAGTTGGCCTCATCAATGACTTCAGTGATCTGTATTTGCACTCAGGGCAAACATTTACACTGTGGGGTACCTGTTGCAATATGGGCACTTGCTTCTCTTCTTGAAAGACCGTTTATACATTCAAATCACATGGGAAAATCCAGGCATGCGCAGTCGCCAAGCAATGGAGCAGAAGTTTGTATTTATGCATTAGGAGAAATTGCATAAATCCTAGTTTGCTTTAAATGTTAATCTCGACAAGCAAAGTATTTGGGAATCTTTCACAAAACAATTTTTAAAAAAGGAAAAGAATGAGCTGGAGGAAAAGAAAAGCTGCCTGGTGGGCCTAGTTTCTAGATCCTGTGGTAAAAGAAATATCACATTTCCAATTGCGATTTGTTTTCTCCTCCTTGGGAATAGAGTGAACTTACTTTTGACCATTTGGAAATTTTAGCAAATGATCTAACTATTATTTCAGCTTCAGTTTAAGTCCACCAGTGGGTTTCTGCCCAATCCAGATGAAAGCCATCATTTGGCACCCTCACACTATGCTGTATTCTTTCCTTGACCTTGCTTTGGTCCACAGACTCAGAAATAAAATTACTTGGATTATTTGAGGAGTGGGAGAAGAACTTTAAAACCCCCTTTAATTCCATAATACCTCTTGGGTCTGGGAGTCAGAAGTTCTGAGAGATACCAGCAGCCACTCAGATAAAATACCCATCTCTGAGCAAGTGTTATTTCTTTTTTGTTTTAATATAATTTTTATTATGAATTTTGATTACAATAGTAAAAACTTAAATTAAACTTAGAGAAAAAGAGAATGGAAAAAAGAATAAAAAGTGTAAGAAAAAAGAAAATAAAGAAGAAAAAGAAAACAAAGACTATACTAAAGAAAAATAAAAGAAATATATAAAGAAGTTACTTCCAGCCTTCATCACAGCAAGTATAAACAAATTTAGTAACCCTTCATCCTCTATAAGGTTACAAACAGATATCTCTTCATCCCATATGCCATCCCTTATCCATAGACAAATTCATAAAACATCAACTTTTCAATCCTGATGTCAGCAAAAAGTCCATAAAGGGTTGCCAGAATTTTGCAAAAAATGTCTTATTTTAACCTTGATCAAATAAACCAGCTTTATTTTCCTTCCCTTTACTTCTAACAGTCTAAATTCAATCAAATATTGTCCTAGGATTTGATTTCTCTTTTATTCTTCTTTATCCCTTTGCACAGATTTCTTCAAGGTCTTTTTTGTAGAACCAGTTTTGTAGATAAGCCTCTTTTGTAGATCCAATAAGAAAATATTTTCCAGGTCATTTTCTTGGTTTAGCATTTGTATTTCCCTTTTAATTTTTAAAACTTCAGCCAGTTTCTTTTGTATATCCAGTAAAACGTCTTTTTCCAAATTCTCTTGACCGGTCATTTGTACTTCCACTTTTGGTACTTTCTCTGTCTTGTCAGATAAAATTTGTTCCACATCTGTCATTCCTTCATTAACATCTTTTGGACACAGTCTATCCATAGAAGCAGACATCATTACTGACAGTGTTGATATTGTGGTTACTAATTTCTGGCACCATTATTTAAAGATCTTTAATGTTTCCAATGTTATAATGTTTTGTGTCATTTTGTAAGTCCCAGTATTAACTGACATCAAGAACAGGCTTATATTATTATTATTATTATTATTATTATTATTATTATTATTATTATTTCCTTCTGCTTAGAATCTTTAGTCCCCTCTTGTGTCCAGTTTCTAAAATCATAAAATAGCTTACAGAAGACTTGCTATAGCCAGAATAGCCGAAATAAGTCTGTTTCCCACAAGAAGCTATTTATCTTTTATAGTTAATTCCAAAATCTTATAGTAAAAGTCAATATTCCAAATTTATCTGGATCCTTAATCCATTTATAACTTTCTTTGAACAAAATCTCATTTAGCTTTTTGGTGTTTATTTCAAATTCTTTAAGTTCTTAAGCTTATAATTAATTTTTCTTTTGTTCAGAGTTGACGATAAAACTCAACTTATGACTTTTCAAACTTGTTCTGAAGGTCTCTAATAGTTTTAGATGTTTAATAGGCAATTTCCAAAAATGATTAGAAAGTGAGGTTTGTGAACTTGGTGTCCTTTGAAAAGCTCTGCCGAGGTTGCGAGCGAGATGGCTGATCCCTTCGTCTCCCAGTTCTCAAACCTGTAGAAAACTACCATGTTGTGGTCTCCTTGCAAGGAGCAGCTGTCTGGAGTGCATGTGGTGATCTCCTGTCCTGTCCTTATCTGGAGAGGTTCCAAGGAACTGGTCTACTCACCGGTTCCTTGGTCTTTGCCGCAGTCAGCTCCACTTTCACGGAAATGTCTTCAGTTCACAATACCTCCCCCAAACTGAAGACATCTCCATGAAAGCGGAGCTGACGACTGTCAGACCAAGTCCTGAGCAAGTGTTAATTCTTGACAAATCTTTGTTAGCCTGCTATTCCTATTTCTTTTCAAGTCCAATTATGGCAAGTAGGGTCACGTTAGATATTCCAAACCAAGTAAATACTAAGCTTCTTAGAGGGTTCCAAACAAATACACCATCCGGAAGCCTGAACATTCTTTCCTGCATCTGCTTGAAGTGAATGCATGTAGAGGGTTGTTCAATAGCCAGCAGAAGATATCAGGACTCCTATTCTTACTGGCATAATTCAGTTGTGCAGGGCTGGTGTTACCAGTAGGCAGGGTAAGGCAGCTGCCTCAGGAAACTAATTTTGGATGTCTACAAAAATGCAGATCTAGAAGATTTAGGAACCAGAGGCAGGAAATCCCAGACCTGCCTCTTCCTGTTCCTATATTCAATATATTCCATTGTTAGGTTTATTCCCAGGTAAAGGAAGAGGTATTTATCTCTTCCCTTCAGACTAAATGGGGTTGCTTCTTACCTCTCTGCTCTGACTTCTCATCCCCATTACTATATAATGTAGAAGAACAATTTATACATTCTATGTTTAAGGTTACCCAGAGTTTTTTCTGAATATCCAGGAGGGAAGAATACTTGGTAGAAGACAGTAAACACCACAATAATCAGAAGTGCTGATTCCAGACATTAGAAGGGTTTTCAGACCAAAAAAGATGTGAATAAATATGTAGTTCATGCATACATGTATCATGCTTCCATGCCTGGCTCTAAATCCAAAGATATAAGATTGTATGATTGGGATGGAGTAAATTATGTTCACTGGGAACATTGCAAATTTGAATTAGAAATGAAAAAAGTGTGTTATGATCCAGCTTGGGAGTTGAGAGCCAGAATGAGAGTGATTTAATTATCAGCTTCCTTCTTTATTTTGTTTTGCAGGTCCAACACACCCTTCACTGAACGTAAGTACTTTTAACTATTTCATATGTGCTCTGACTCACTTTCTGTATAGATGTGTTTGTTGATGATTTCAGTTATGAGCTGTCTTGAGAGTTTCCAGAGGGCTACAAGATGTAAAACAAATGTACAAACAAATCTACAAATAAAAGTAAGCACTAACATCTGTCTTTAAAAATTGGCTTCACAGGGGATAAGCCTGCTGCAGTTATATCATATAATTCATAGTCTATATATGGACAGAAAGGTGATTGTGTAAATATGGCTCTGCATGCACCAAAATGGCATCCACACAGGAGATATCAGCAGACTGAAAGGTTTTGCAGAAGTAAGAAAAAATCAGTTAAGGGAAAGGGAAAAACACCCTGCAGAAAAGACTGAGCATGTTTCACTCAACATGCTGGGAGGAAGAAAGAGCAGAATGGAATAGCCTGAAAAGAGACCTGTCTTCTTGATCAGCTTGTTGTCTATGATAGTGAAATGGCATCTCTTTGCTCAAAGGAATATATGTCAGAATACAAATTGCTGGAATTAAATCAACCAAGGAAGAGTGCTTGCCTTTTGTGGCTTCCCAGAAGCTTCTGAGTTTAGCTTCAAACAACCAGGAATAGAATTTAACTTGATGGACCCTTTGATCTTAATCCAGTTTGTATGTATAATCTGGAAACCAACAACAAAGGCTAATTGCTTCCTGGATTAAAATCCTGGCTTGTTCAAATGGCATGATTTGTTTTACCTGCCCTCACAAATAAATGAGTTGCATGTACCAGCACTCTGTTCATTCGCAGAAACTGAGTAAAACAGCAATTCTGGCTTGTGCAGTTGGTTTGTTGTTTGTTGTTTATTCGTTCAGTCACTTCCGACTCTTCGTGACTTCATGGACCAGCCCACGCCAGAGCTTCCTGTCGGCCGTCACCACCCCCAGCACCCCCACGGTCGAGTCCGTCACCTCCAGAATATCATCCATCTTGCCTTTGGTCGGCCCCTCTTCCTTTTGCCTTCCTTTTGCAGTTGGCTACCATTCCCTAATTATATTTCTTTCTTCCTCTATTCACCATCAGAAAAGAAGAAGATACAATAAGATAAAAAAGGGAAATAGGAAAGTGCTCTCTACCTACAAACCTTTGTTTTCTCTCATGAAGCCTAGCCTCCTGTTTTTATCCAACCCAGATGTCATGGTTGGCTCTTGGATCAGATTCAGTTCTCCATCCCTGTCCTTGGATATGCAGTACCTACTACGGATATAGAAAATGCTCAGGCTCATTGGTCCTGACTATTGTCTTAAGTAAACTATGAATTCTTCTGTACATGCTGCATGGAATTGATAGGGGTAGATAAGATGCTTCTGAAAAGAATTGATCCATTATTATTTTTCACAGAAGAATCTCTGTTCATGTCCAAGGAAACACTGAGTCTCTTGCAACTCATCCTTTCTGTTAACACCTCCTCAAGGGCATGAGGTTCAATCCCAAGGTCCATCCTTCTGGAGAGGTTGCTGTGCAGGTCTTTGGTCAAAGACTTCCCCAGGGTTTCGTTTGCATGTTTCCATTGGGCAACACTGGAGCTCAATAGTACTCTTGTCCAGTAACTTTCTCAGCAGGTGGTGCTTCATATCAGTATGTTTAAAGCAGGAGTTAACTTTCCCAGTCTGGGCTGAGCCTATGCACCCCTGATTATCACAAAGTCACTCAGTAGCTGAGGAAGTCAGATTGCTTCTTGGCTTGTTATTGTGCTGCTGCCATGGATGATAATGCCACTGCAAACTGCTTCTTGCTAGCCAACCTAATAGTTCCACTCCCAAATTGGAAAAGGTGTCTTGTTGTAGAATGATGCCTTGTCACCAGTCTAGTCCTCATGAATGTAACCAGTCAAATTCAGACTTGATTATGCAGGCAGCTTCAACTTAGTGTTGATTGTCTCTTTCAAGTGTCACACCACTCTGTTCAATATGGTTCATTATGATTCCACTCTAGTTTAGTTCCCCTCGTCAGTTTTCTTCACAAAATTCTGACTGCTGCTAAGATATCTGGTCTCATTGTAATTGCTCTTTCAATAAATGCTCTAAGGGCTTGTTGCCACTATTTTGTGTTCTCCTTCAGGTAGTCCACTTCCATGAGGTCTTTACTTCCTTGGCTTTTTCCATCCCAAGTGGTGCAGCATCTCAGTGATCTTGGTTCTCCAGATGAGCAGGAAACTTCGGTCTTCCTCTCTCTCTATCTGGATTCCAAGTTAACGCATAATCTGTCCTAGGTCCTTGATTTCAGAGCTCCCATGTGAATTCATCTCCATCATCTTCTTGCTCACAACATATCAGCACATCATTTGCAAATTGAAAGGTATAGACTGTTCTTCCATCTACAGGCAAAGGTCTACATTACTTCTTGAAAAGTTTGCTTTACTATTTGCATAGCTTTCTCGTCTAAAGCTAAACTCCAGTCACTGCTTTAGTCCACATATGCTTTCTTTGTAGTTTGCAGGCTAATTCTGCTTCTTCTGAAACTATGAATCCTCGTGGTTGCTCCACATATAGTTCCTCATTCATATCACCATACAGGAAGGTTGTCTTCCTGTCAAGCTGCTTGGTTTGCTGCAGTGTCTACTTTGCTGCTGGGACAAATGACTCATCATAGTCCTCACTGGGTTTCTGTGGATAACTTTTGGCTATAGTCTGATGTCAAGATGGCAGCCAGGGTCATGTGATCAAAACACTGTTCCTTCATTGCCATCCCCCCCCACAAACATTCCTGCTTAGAAGCAAACGGCATTTTATCTGCAAGTTCATGAAAGAAAACTCCATCTTTCTCTTGTATTCTCTCTCCTTTACCTCTTTTGTTTTAAAAATGAAAAACAACCTCAAGAGATTTCTGCTTTGAGTAAGTGAAGTAGGACTGCTTAACTCCACAACTTTCTCTATCAGTTATCTTGATCTCGGCACAGATTCTTAATGGTAGTGCAGAATGCACCCATTTACCAAGACAGAATTCTCAAAGATTTGGAAGCCAGCAGACACAATTTTTGGAAGAAGAATATCTCTGTGGAAAAAAAAGAAAGTGATCACTCTTTAAATTTAAAAAGTAGGGCTATACGTTACAGTCATTTGTACCTCACATTTAACATGTCCTTTGCATCTAATGATGGTTACGGATGGCCATCTCCTAGTTCTCATAATGCATCTTGTCTCTTCCCTTTAAATCAGAAGTGCAATCCCAACTGCCTTCTTGCATCTACACCTCTTTACGTTCCATCCATGAATTCTCTTCATTTATTCACAGGCATAGCTTTATTTGTTTATTTATTTATTTATTTAATTTTGCCACCGCCCATCTCCCCCCCAGAAGAGGGACTCTGGGCGGTTTCCAATAAAGCTAACAAGTTAAAAAAAATAACCATAAATAGTATATAAAATATAAATACAAATACAAGATATAAATATAAAAAATAAAAAATAAAATAAAATCCAGATGGCAGTGAAAGATCTCATTCAGTTCATATATATGTGGGGAGCACTCTAACGCGCCAGCCATCCCCAAGAATAACTACTCCCCTTCCTGCCCCAACCGAGGTGGCAGAGCCAGGTCTTCAGGTTCTTCCAGAAGGTCAGGAGTGATGGGGCTTGCCTCACCTCTGGGGGCAGAATGTTCCACAAGGCGGGAGCCACTGCAGAGAAGGCCCACTTCCTGGACCCCGCCAAACTGAATTCTCTTACAGACTGGGTCCGTAACATGCCCTCTCTGCATGATCGGGTGGGATGGGTCGATGTAATGGGGATGAGACCCTTCCACACGATTGGCCCGCGCCCGCAAACCCTGCCCCCTGGCTCTCGAGCACTTCAAAATGTGCACGAGCATGTCAAAATGGCTCCCGGCAAAAAAAGTTTGCCGACCCCTGGCCTAGCTGAAGCAGATCACCTTACATAGTAATTAAGTACTTGAGGAACCTGGCTACTTGGCAGACTTTTTGACGCCAAGGTGAGTGAAGGAAAAAAAAATTAGCTCAGCTTGTCCCTTTAAACTGAGGTTTCTGATCCAGAATCTTCCAGATCATAAAATAAAAAATACAACATTCCTCTTCTTTTATGATCAGAAAGAATCTGAAAACAAGCCTAACTTTTCAGTTAGCTCTCTATGTCTCAAACCCAAGAGAGGTTTGGTTAGGATATCTGCTAACATATTTTTTGTGTCACAATATTTTAAAATGACCTCTTTTTTGGCAATAAAATCTTTGACAAGATAAAAATGAATGTCTATGTGTTTTGTCCTCTGTCTGCTTCCTTCTGATGTTGATAAATGAATGCAGGCCTGATTGTCTTCAAAAATAATTACTGGATGGTTTAAATCTATTGCTATATATTTTAATAATTGCTTGAACCAGACAATTTAATTACATATCTGGGCTAAGGCATAGAATTCAGCCTCAGCTGTTGAAATTGCTACTAGAGATTGTTTTCTAGAATACCAAGCAATAGAAGACCCAGCAAATTTAATTACAGCTCCAGAAGTGGACTTGAGATCTTGGAGATTTCCAGCCCAATCTGCATCACTCCAGCTTTCTAATTTTTCTTCTGTTTCAGAAGCAGATAATTTCAAACAGTAATCCTTGGTACCTTGTAGATACCTGAAAAGTCTTTTTAATCCAGCATTTGCAACAGATGTAGGATTCTGCACAAATCTGCTCAAAATAGACACACTGTTTGAAATGTCTGGCCTTGTGTGATTTGCTATATATAATAGACTGCCAATTGCACAGCTAAAACCATCTGCTTGAGATGACTCAGCTTCCCCCTTCTCCCCCTCCTCCTTTAGAAAGTCGGGAAGCATGGGGGTGGAAACAGACTTACAATCTTGCATTTTAAAATCCTCCAGCAGTTTTTTTAATCTTACCTCTTTGGCTTATCAGAAAACTTCCATCTTGTTCTCTCTGAATTTCCAAACCTAAATAATTAGTAACTTGTCCTAGATTTTTCAGTGTGAATTTACTTTTCATATATTCCTCAAAAGCATGTCTTCGTTTATCTGATGAAGTAAGCAGCAATAAATCATCCACATACAAGCATAAGTACATAAATTCTTGCTTATCTTTTTTATATAAACACAAGGATCAGCAATTTCTTTCTGAAACCCAAACTTTTGCAAAGTTTCATCAAGTTTGATATTTCAGCAACAAGCTGCTTGTTTCAAACCATTTATGGATTTTTGTAATTCACACACAAGATGTTTACCTTGTTTATATCCAGGAAGTTGATGCATGTACAATTTCTGTTCTAATTCACCATACAGAAATGCAGTTTGAATATCATAGTGAAAAACAGACATCTTTTTAATGGCAGCAACCTTTAAGACAGAGCTTTCCAAACTGTGTGTCGCGACACAAAAGTGTATCGCCACACACAGCGTGGTGTGTCGCCACACCACCCGGAAGCGGCGGCGCGCGTGTGCACAGCGGGCGCAGCAGCGGCGCGGCTTCCATGTTTTAGCGGAGGCTGCTGCCGCCGCCATGCACACACACACCGCCGCACGCCCCCCTGCGCAGCCGCCGTGCGTGTGCCGCCGCACACACCCCCGTGCCACCACCGTGCACGTGCGCCCCCCTTGCCGCCACCGTGCGCGCGCCGCCGCCACGCTGCCGCCACCGCTGCTGCTGGTGTGTCGCCAGCGGCGGCACTTTGGAAAGCCCTGCTTTAAGAGCAACCTGATTGACTCTCCCTTTCTTACAGGAGCAAAAGTTTTATCATAATCCACATTTTTTCTTTGAGTAAACCCTTTTGCTACCAATCTTGCTTTATATTTCTGAATTTTACCATCTGCATCTTTTTTTAATTTGAAAACCCATCTACAATCCAAACAGTGCTCATTTGGAGGTAGATTTACCAATTTCCAGGTTTTATTTTCTTTTAAACAAGATAATTCCTGCTGCATTGCTTCATGCCAGCATTTAGCTATTTCAGATGGCATCTCATTTATTTGCTCTAGAGATTCTGGTTCTGTGTGAATGTGAAATGCTTTCACTACACCTACCTCATAACGTGAAGGTGGAACCCCCTTGTTACTCCTTTGTGACCTGCGAGGTAGGACAGGACTAACATTCTGGTTCCCACCATTTTCCTGAGAAACCTCTGTCTTTTCAGACAGTTCAGCTTACTGTTCCTCTGGTTTATTTATTTCACTCAGATCACCATCAGCAAAATCTTGCTGTTCCCTCATGGATAAATCAACTGAAGAACTGGAGTTCATTTTGTCCCAATTTTGTTCAGCAAATGAAGCACTTTTACTGGTTATTAATTGATTACCAAGTATGAATCTGTAGCTCCTCTGGCTCTGTTCATACCCCACAAAGATGGCTTTCTTTGTTCTGGAAGCCCCTTTGAGCCTCAGCTGCTTTGGAATGTGCACCCAAGCTGTGGTTCCAAAAATTCCGAGGTGACTGACCTTAGGCTTCACACCATAGAACAAATGAAATGGTGTATCCTGAATTGCACTGTTAAACAGTCTGTTTTGCACATAACAGCAGTGGATACTGCTTTACCCCAAAACTTAAAAGGTAATCTGGCATCTTTAAGCAAACACATCATGGCTTCTTGCAAAGTCCTGCCTTTACGCTCTGCCAATCCATTCTGTTCTGGGGTATAAGGATTGGATAAAATGTGTTCTATCCCTTTTTCTGAGAAGAAACTTTTAAATTTTGTGGATAGATACTCTCCAGCTCTGTCTGATTGCAAAGCAGATACAGGCTTTGGAATTTTTCCATTTGCCCAGGTTACAAAGTTTTTAAACTTTTCAAATGCCTCATCTTTGTGTTTTAACAGATAGATGAAAGTGTACCTTGAAAAATCATCAATTAAGGTCAAAATATACCTCGCTTCTCCAAAACTAGGAAAGAAGGGACCTATTACATCAGTATGGACTAATTCCAAAGGTCTAGAAGTGGTTCTATCTGCAAATTTCTTTACAGGGGCTCTGCATGTCTTATTTTCCTTGCAAATTGAACAATCTAGATAGTTATCACAAGATTTCAATTTTAGATCAGTACATATGTTTGGCATTTGTGATATGTATTTAAAGTTAGCACAAGCAAACCTCCTATGGAGCAAATGAACACACTGGTCATGAATAGGAGTATTATCAAACACAGCCTTTGCTGTTTGATTCCCAGAAGCTTTCTGTACAATGTAGAGTGAATCTTTCTGAATACAAGTTGAAACCAACTTACCATCCTTCCTAATTTCACAGCCATCTTTCTTAAAAGTTATGGCATATCCTTCTGCTACTAACTGTGCAACTGATAAAAGATTAGTTTGAAAACTTGGTGCAAATAAAACATTTTTAACAGTTTTGCCTAAACAAGATATATACTTATCACCTTGACCCATGATCTTAGACATAGAACCATCAGCCAAAGAAACATTTTGTTTGTTAGTTTTAGACAAAGATGAAAAATAACTTTTACAATTGCAGATATGGCAATTTGCTCCACTATCTAGCACCCAAATATCTTTATTATTACAGTTTTCAACAACCTCTGCAATATGAAAAGTCTGCAGAGCTTTCTTTCTTGTTGTTCCTTTATTCTTCTGTTCAATCTTCTTACTTTGAACAACTGGTCGCAGGCCTTGCGTAGATGTGCAGGAGAACCACAATTAAAGCAACGCTTGCTTGCAAATGCAGAAGCTTGAAACTCGAGGCTTTTTCTTTCTCTTGGCTTTTCACGTTGCTGTTTTCCTGAAGAATTTGGTGCATTTCTTTCTTGTCTCTTTTCCCATTCAGCCAGCAGGCGAGCAGAGACAAACGCTGGAGTTAAATCAGCCTCAGGAATTCCCTCCATAGTACAAATCAAAGTGTCCCAAGAATCATTCAGCGAGGATAAAATAATGTAGGCTTTTGTGAGAGGAGTGAATCCCAAGCCACGTTCCTGAAGCTCCACAAAATATTTCTGAAGCATGTGGAGATGCTCAGGTAAATTTCCATGCTCTGGTAAATAAGCTTTATACAGCTTCTTGGTTAAAGTTACTTTGCTTCCAGCTGTAGTTTTTACATATAAATTACGTAAAGAATCCCATAATTCTTGGGAAGTCTGAAAACCTCGAACATGAACAAGTTGAGTATCTTCTACAGCTAATATTAACAAAGCTTTACATCTCTCATCCCTTCTAAGCCAAGCTTGATCGGGATTTTGAGGAATTTGGTCACCTATGGGAGACCATAAATCTTCTCTCCGAAGAAAACTCTCCATTTTCAAAGCCCAGTTCAAATAATTAGTGTCAGAAAGACGTTCTAAAGGCATACCTTGAAAATTTGCAGCAGCCATTTCTTCTCCTTGTTTGAAAACCACGAGGCTTGTGATTCAAACAAAAATGGCTTTGCAGCCTCCAGGAAGTTTCAAAATAAAAGTCTTCCCTGGCTTTTGCTCACTTGCCTTTCTTTCAAATGCAAATGAAATTCTTTTCTGATCTCTCTTTCATTTTTATATAATTTAATTTCCAGCTTCTTTTTCTGTTTATCTGCTGGGCCCATAACCTGTTATTAATATTTATTTTTAAGTGCAGAGTTGCAGAAGCTTGCACAGAGAGAGATCAATAAAATAGCCTTTTGCAATATAAAATATGTTGCATTTATTTAAAACAAAAGAAGAAACATATCTACAGTCTCTTTCGCCTCAAAGAGGCTCAGAGGCAAACAGAAACAACTTACATCTGAATAGATAGAGATAAGCATAGCCAGCTGGCTTAACAATGAATCTCTATTTTATACAAGTTAACTTGTTGATAACAAATAATCAGTTGCCATAGTAATCAATGTAGCATGTGACTACCCAGCTCAGCCTAGCTGAAGCAGATCACCTTACATAGTAATTAAGTACTTGAGGAACCTGGCTACTTGGCAGACTTTTTGACGCCAAGGTGAGTGAAGAAATTTTTTTTAGCTCTGCTTGTTTAAACCTTTAAACTGAGGTTTCTGATCCAGAATCTTCCATATCATAAAATAAAAAATACAACAGAGACGGTCCCTCAGGTAACCCATGCCATGCCTCAGGTAACCCATGCCATGTAGGGCTTTAAAGGTGATAACCAACACCTTGAATTGGACCCAGAAGCAAACTGGTACCCAATGAAGTTCGCGCAGCAAAGGTGTTACATGTGCCGATCTTGGGGCACCAAGAATTGCCTGCGCGGCCGAGGTCTGGACCAGCTGTTTTGATATGGCAGTGACTTCCTGGGCAGCTGAACCTATCACAACTCAACACACTTTCCATCTATCCTTTACAGAAAACACCATTTTTCTCAGCTCTTAGTTAATTTTTAACCAGTCTTATAATACTCCATAACACTTTACCAGTTATATTTGCTTTGCATGTTAAAATAAGGGGGGATGAAGCATACAGGTCTCCCCTCCTCATAAACAGCAATATGAATAGACTTATTTGAATGGACCTTTAGTGGCTCTTCATGAAAACCTTCTTATTTTCTAAAGGTCTGCAGATAATCAGGTGGCACTCAATATGGAGACCAATGTTTGAAATATATATATATATATATATATATATATATATAGAGAGAGAGAGAGAGAGAGAGAGAGAGAGATGGATCAAACACACACACACACACACACACACACACACACACACACACACAAGCACCCACAGGGGACAAAAGGGAGCAAATAACAAAAATGTGCATTATGATGTTGTGATATATGATTCAGACTTGCATCTGATGTCAGGATGCAAGTATGAAAGACTGGGGTTTGTATTATGATATCACAGTGCACTTTTCATCATCTTTGCATTATAACAGTTTGTACCAGATGTCTATGTGTAGTGTACATACATATACACTAATATATGCTTAGATTTTGGCAATTGACAGTTTTGATAAGTTGTGGATTTTTTTCCTTTAAAAGGCTATTGCAAGAGAAAGGAAGTACGTTGAGGCACATAATCAACTTTCTTGTAGTCTCTGCTTCAGCTTTCTGTCCAGCCAATGTGCTGATTGTTTCACTTCAAATGAAAAGGAATACTGGCCCACCACTCATGGCCATACTACTTTGGTAGAAAGAGATAGGTCAGTTTTGAAAATACTGAGAGAAACATACATTATAAATATATTCATTAATTGTCAGAGATAAAGACATTCCTCTTCATAATAAAACAATCAATGTAGTTTTGCAATTACATAAACATACCCCTTTTATTTGCAGAGCTTTAATGGTTAAAACCAACTCAGCTGTTGACCAACCAGTTAAGCAAGATGCTTTATGAAAATCCTATTTAAATTATTTAGTATGTTTATAAGAATGCAAAAACAACAGGAGAAATAGGGATCCCAGGGTTGGGGTGTTTCTGAATTTTTGCAACTAATTCTCTTAGCTTTAGTTCACCATCTTTCCTCCATTTCTAGAATTTGATGGAGAATCGGTCGGATGACAGCAGGAACTGTTGTCATCACTGGCGGAATACTAGCAACTGTCATCTTATTGTGTATCATTGCAGTTCTTTGCTATTGTAGGCTGCAGGTAAGACTCTTTTCTGTATATGCGACATATACTTCCTTTTGTATTCAAGGACAATAGAACATTGTATGCAACAAGCATGTTTGCTTCATGTTCCTCAGGATAACGCAGACCTTTCTCTTCTATAAAGTATGGACAATTTAATGCATGGACACCTCTAGAGCAGAAGTAACAAATGAGAGCTATGAGGATGGTAGACTCAAGTAAAATACTGTCTAAGCCAAAAATACAATGGTTGCTCTTAGACATCTTTATCTTAATCCATCATTGTCACTGACTAGCAAATTAAATAGTCAACATTATAAAAAGAATTTAAAAACAACCAAAGTGCAGGGAGCCATGACATTGGAAAGAAAGCATAGATGTTATTATCTAGAAAGGGCAATAAAGATGCCTTAAAGCAGGGCTTTCCAAAGTTTTCCTGCGGCGACACACCAACGGCGGCGCGCGAGAAAACCTGGAAGTGCCGCGCCGCGGTGGTGTGCAAAAACCCGGAAGCGCCGCTGCTGTGGTGGCGCACAAAAACCCGGAAGCGCCGCCGCCGCTTTCAGATTTTCATGCGCCGCAGCGGTGGTGGTCTCCTTGTGTGCCATGCGAAAACCCGGAAGCGCTGATGGCCCACTGCTGCGAGCGGCGGCGGCATGCCATCAGCGCTTCCGGGTTTTGACGCGACACACCTGGGCCCCGCAGGCGACACACTTTTGTGTCGCGACACACAGTTTGGAAAGCTGTGCCTTAAAGTTTAAAACATTTCTAAGACATCAACAGGAATGCATATGGCATTTACTACACTACAGTAAGTATGGATAGCTGGACATTAAAACTAGAACCTAAGTGCTCAAAACAAAATGACTGCATTAATTAAGCCAAAAATAGAGCCAACATACATGGGCCCTAAAACCTAAGGAAGTTTCTGAACAAAATGCCCCTTCACTTTTTGAGAGAATAATCTCTGACTGTTCATCTTTGGCCAATGTACTGTAAGAGTTAATCAATTCACTTTCAAATGGGCCAAGCAATGTTTCCCTCATGTTGGCAAAGCATTTAGATACATGCCTTGCTGTCAAGGATGGAGATAAGATAGAATAAGTGTGGCAACTGTCCAAGTTGGGCACAGCATTTCAGTGTGAATGAGCTGATGCAATATTGTCTAAAAGGGGTCTCACATTTCAGTCAGTGAACACTCAAATGGGAGAAATTCCAAAAGATTCCAGAAGGGACCTCATTTTTCGTAGCACTGATGGAATTAATGAACTGCTAAAAAACAACTGGATCCTTTTCATGCATACTGAGGAGCCAGTTAATATTTATTTATTTATTTATTTATCGTATTTTCCACCACCCATCTCGAAAACGACTCTGGGCAGCTTACAAATATGGACAAGATCAACAGCATAAGGCTGGCAGTGCAGCAGTGGGCTTTTAAAAAAATGAACAGAATCTCTGGTAGCCTATCTTCTTGCATTAATACTATTATTGAGAATAGATGGAACGAATTGATTAGGTTGATAAGTGATGGAAAGATCCTTTTTATTGTCTGGACTTGTGGGTTTGCAGCTGTCGGACTGCCTGTCTGGCAAGGAAGCTCCCTAAGATACAGTAATGTGAGCATCAAATGTTTTCCTTAGGTCATCTCTTTTAACGAAGATAGCTGTTAATTGCTCAAACGGACCTATAACAATATAAGCTGTTAAAAGACAATATTTGGCCAGAAAATCTGAGGATGATTTTACAGTCACATCCTCATTTAGTTCATCACTTAAATCCTCATTAGGGGCATAAGTACAAATACTAACTTCACGGTGGGCAACATGCTTATCGGAAGCAATGTTTTCCAGAAAGTCATCACTCCATAAGAGTCCATCATCTTCATTTGAAAGAGAGGAGCCCAATGCTCCATCAGATTGTTGGGAGAGTTATGAATTCAGCTACGTCCACTGAATTCACCAGATTCCAAGAGGCTAGGTTTTCTGTAGCAGTCTTTGAAATGAGGAGCTCATTAATCCTAAATTGTTTTGCTGCCTTGGCTGGTTTCAGTGTTCCAGGGCTGGTTCTACTGTATGTCTCCTTTGCTTGCCCATAGCACTGGGAACTTTTCAGCTGCAGGGCAGAGTTGTGGGTTCATCTGTTAAGCAAAATATGGGAATAAAATAAGATAAAATCAATCAAAGATAAAATAAAACGAGATAAAATAGAAGTAAAGTGTCCGAACAAAAACTGTCTAGAAGGCAAATAAAACAAGCACTGAGCAGAGCTTACTAACCGCCCAGGGTCCCTCCTTGCGGGGCAGATGGGTGGGATATAAATATGACAAATAAATAAATAAATAAACAAACAAACTGGGCTGCTCCTCCAATGCCATTTTGGGGCCTGCTCTTAGACATGCCATTTTTGTTCAACCTTGCCATCCAACCAGATATAACATCCTCATCCACACAGTTGTTTTGCTGTGCTCCCCCTAAATCTTGCTGACCCCACAGAGCACTCTACCGTGCACTTCGAATAGGCTCATGCTACACTGCTCTCCATTCAGCTTCAATGTGCAACTTTGCACATTGAAACACTTCAAACAGTTGCTGAACAAATGGTCATTAAGTGAGGACTACCTGTATGGCTTGCCTGTTTAACCTGTTGACTACTAGGTGGCAGCAAGAATTAGAGGCTTTGGTATCTCTTGATTGCCAAGTAGTTGCTTGGACCTGTACAGCCAAGATGCTGCCATAGGACAAGTGTGGTTGAAATGCTTTGAGTATGAGAGAGGGGTTTTGTTGTGGGGATTAGTGTAGGTAAAGGAAGCATGAGGATTAGAGAAGAGGCAAGGAGATAGGGCTTCCCTGGAAGTAGTGGCCACTGGAAAGAGAATTCCCCAGCACCCAGACTACGGAAGGTCAACTTCAGTTATATCCATTAAACCAGGGTTGGGCTAGTCAGTTGCAGTGGTTTGCACTCTCTACCTCAACTATTCAATATTTTGATCATTAAGTGGCAGCAAAGAGTAAGAGTTTTTGTATTTCTTGCTGGACTGCTTTTTAGGTCATTGGGTCAACTACCCAAAGTGACAAACAAACACAAAAACATAAGTAATGCAAAGAACCAAATGTTTTAGTCCCACTTTTCATAGTGTTCATGAAACTGGGACAGCATCACCATAACTGCTTGATCAACCTGTTTACAAAAAAACAAAAACAAAAAAGGAGAGTGGCACTATGGATCTGGTCCCATTAAAGCCAAAGGGGGTGAAGAGGTCAGGGACAGGACTGAAAATGGGGAGGTCCCACAGGAAACTGGCAGAACCAGCTGAAGCCACAAAATATGCCTGTCATTTCAGGCCACCTCCCTAGTGCACATCAATGCCTCCTACACTGCCTTCATGCAGTGTGTTGAAGTGGGGCATGAGGGGAAATACCAATTCTGGAGCATAGGACTGTAAGCCACCTTTGAGATGACTCTGGTGTCCCAGTGGTGGAGGCTGGCAGACTTGTGCTCAGGAAACGGCTAGAAGGCCATCTTGCTGAAAGCCAAAAAAGTAGGTCCAGAAGATAGTCACATGAGAGTTCTTATGATATTTAAATGTGCAATTGCTGGTCTTCTGATAAAAATATGTAGCATGAGTCTCTGTGGCATAGAACTGAAAAGTGGCTAATGTTAATCTTTTTCAAAAAAAAGAAGATAGGATTGGGGATGTCTAGGAAAGTACAGGCCTTTAACTTAATGTTTCTTCACAGCAAGTAAGTTTAAAGCATTATTAGGAATAAAAATATTGAGTATATTCATTGATAATGTTATCAATGGCTATTAATTATGTATATGTTTAATTATGTATATATTATATACAGTGTCTCAGGGATACGCCCCTGAATACCAGTTGCTGGAGAAAGTACTTCTGAGCTCCTATGCTGCTTGTGGGCTTCCCACTGGCCAGCATGGGGATAAAATTCTGGAACAGAGAGGCCTTTGGTCCAATCCAGCCAGTAGTTAAGAATGTATCTGGTGTATGTGGTGTTGTCAGGCGCTTCTCAGTTGCAGACGTTTCTCCACAGAAATGACTTTACCTCAGCTCTTTCAGTAAGTAAACGGTTTATAGATTAACATGAGTAAGCACAGTAAAGGCACGACTGGTCCCCTGGTTCCCTGCTCGGGTTTATATACCCTTCTGCCAGAGAACTGGCCCCTCCCAGCTGCGGGCTTCCATCTGGTCCACTTTCAGTCTTCCCTCTGGTTCTCCTGGTGTCAAGGTTAAAAGTTCATCATCCATGAGGCGTAGCTGGCAGTTGCTAATGCTGGCTGTGGTATAGGGGATGGCATGACCCTTGGGCATGCCAGGGTTCTGACAGGTGTATCTTATAACTTGATGTCAAAATTGCTGAATGTAATGTACTGTATGTACAATACTTTGAATGCTCAGTGTTACTCTCTTTGTGAAATGCCCTTTTTGTGTGCTAACAAAAATATTCCCCTCCTGCTTTAGTATTATTGCTGCAAGAAAGATGAAGCTGAGGAAGCTGAAGAGGAGGAAGAGGAGGAAGAGGAGGAGGAAGAAGTCCACCTTCCCCTGCACTCACACTATATTATGTGCAATGCTTGCAACTCTCGTGTCATGGACGGGCAGGGCAACTCCTCCTTCCCACCATATGAGCTTAACAAACAGAGCAACCGGAACTACGGCCCAGTCTGTTCCCCCTACAGGTCTCCCTTTTATATACGGACTGCTGACATGGTGCGGAATGGGGGCGAGAGTGTCACCTACACACCCATATGCTGCAAGGATATGGGGCTGCCTGTCAAAATGGCAACCCACCAAAATTACCCGGTGACCCATCACTGCACCATCCACGAGACCTTTCCAAATCTGAGGGCTTTTAGTACAGAAGTATGATCACTGTCTATCACTATCACAGGTGCTCCAGTGTGATCCTCTTTGTTGGGTGGGGGTTTTAATGTTATGTGTTTCAGCCAAAATGGAACATGTGTCCAAGACCCACCATTGTTCCTGATCTTTGCAGCAAAAGATTTGTATCGTTGTGCAAATTTCAACCTGCAAGCTGATGTTGTTGTTTTCCTCACTGAGGGGTCTTGTCTAAAGAGGGCTATCTACAATACAAAAGCTATCTTGCATTTCAAGGTTCCTGGAACTTCACTTTACAATTCCATCCCCACTAAGAGGTTTGGGATATACAATTAGGCAGCCCCATTTGTCTCTCTCTTCAAAGCAATACCCACTCACTTTCCTTGATTAGTAGAGTAGGCTCACATTAGTCAGTTCAAGAACTCATTGCGGGACATCCTAGTTCCCCACCAGGATGGTGACATCAGTGGGAGGGATGACAAAACATCTTTACTGAATTAGGGTTCATTGGAGGTGGAAAGAAAGCAAACAAGAAATGAAATGTTCTGATTATTTCTGTAATTCATTAGTTATGGACTGAATGCTTTATTTGTACTAGAATGTAAAATAGGCAGCCATTCTGTACTTATTACACACATGTACACACATGCACAAGCACATACATACACTAATGATAAGAAACTGGGAGCTGGAGAACTGGAGAAATTCCCCATTTCTTCTAAAATCTGATATTTTTTTTAATTGCAAAAACATCCTGTTCTCCCCAAATCCTCAATTTTTAACAGGCTTTTTAAAAAGCAACCAATCCTGACATTTAAAAGCCACACCCTCCCCAAGCTTTGTTAAGTCTTTCTCTAAGCGCCCATCCCCATGTGATTAAAGCTCGGCATTCTGGTAGAACTGCAAAAGGTAATATTTTTATCACCAAGCCGTGATATGGAAGGATGGAAGTGAGTATAAAGGCCAATGCCAAATTCAATAGTTTCATGACTTTTGTAAGGTAATAAGAACTATTCAGATCCAGAAAAAAAATGTACTGAATTGATTTCTGAGTTTGATAACTTCTGCAAGTCTACCCTTTGCTATTTGTGAAATCTTGCCCATGTGTTTGAATTTCTGATGGTTTGATCTTCCAAGGGGGGTAGATAAGGTTATTTTGGCAACTATTTTGGTCTATTCATTTGAACAAGCACAATGGTCATTCTCTGAAGTATCAATCAGCAACCAGTCTTGCATAAAAGGTAAAGGTAAAGGTTCCCCCCGCACATTACTCAGTTACTCAGATCTCTCAGGTTAAGGGTTTCTTCAACAAATGTGAAAAGGAGACAGTTACAGAAAATAATCACACTGACTGTATTTAATTGAATTTAAAAGGTAAAGGTTCCCCCCGCACATTTGTGCAGTCGTGTCCGACTCTAGGGGCCGGTGCTCATCTCCGTTTGTTAGCCCAAGAGCCAGCGTTGTCCGAAGACACTTCCACGGTCATGTGGCCGGCATGACGCACGCGGAACGCTGTTACCTACCCACCGAAGTGGTACCTATTCATCTACTTGCATTTGCATGCTTTCGAATTGCTAGGTTGGCAAGAGCTGGGGCGAGTGCGGGAGCTCACTCAGTCACGCGGGGCTAGGGATTCGAACCTCCGAACTTGCAATCTTCCGATCGACAAGCCTGGCGTCTTACCCGCTGAGCCACCACGCCCCCTATCCATGCCCCCCAGTCTTGCATACTCTTCTCTATTTATATGAACTGAATGTTTATCAGAGAAGGTGTTTAAAATCTTAGCCTAAAATGGTAATCATCTCAAAAAACTCAAGGATGCTGATGCGATAAAGGAATCAGTGTATGTACAGGTATACAGACGCAATTGATTTCAATTATATTTTGAACAATTTGAGTTTAATCTGGATTGTGCCCCTTTATCCTGGTCTATAGTTCCACTGGAGCTGCAGTTGGGCTCCCTCCACAATAGAACCTTAATTCTGTAGAGTTTAAAATTCTGTGGAGAACCGATATGCCAGAGATGGATCTCTGATGCACACACTTCCTCTTTACCCATAAAATATGACAAGACTTTTCTGGGTTGGGCGGAGAACTAATGTACTCTTCCCACTTCCTGTCTTGCACATAGAGCCTACACATATTCCTAATCTGGAAGAGATGTGACAAATGTGTGTCTGCATCTGCAGTCCTTTGAGGCAGGATAGGCAACAATACAGTTATATATTGCCAGCACCACCCTTCTCATATTCATGACTAATTTTCATGCCGAGCACACAGAAAACCATGCTTCGAGCTTCTTGATCCTGTACATGCCTAGAAACTCTTTCTCAGTATTCAGGGAATAAGCTCTCTGGGGTCAACGAACCGGAGGAAGTTAACTCAAATGTGTGCAGATAGCTGTTTCTCATATGAAGCTTTCCTTCCTTCCTTCCTTCCTTCCTTCCTTCCTTCCTTCCTTCCTTCCTTCCTTCCTTCCTTCCTTCCTTCCTTCCTTCATCTCTGCCTCTTTCTCTCTAATCCTGCCTTCATTCGGATGTTCAAGGGAGCATACATAGTGCTCCCTTCTCCCATTTTCCTGAGAGGAATGGACTGGCCCAGTGAGCTTCTGTGGCCAAGGATGGTAATGTTAAAGAGAGTCCAAAAGCTATCACAGCCTTCCAATACATGAGAAAGCAGTGTGTGTGCTTCAGATCATTTAATCATGGAAACAGAGTGCCCTTGTAAGGTATATGGAGCCACTGAAATAAACTCAAAAGATTTTCCAGAAGTATTTTTTAAAAAAACTAAGAAAAATCTAACAAAAGAAAATTTCATCATTTTCTGTGAAGGCTGCTTCTGTGATAGGAGGGAGAGGTAGAGTGGAAGCAATACAGGTTACAAAGATTGGTTTGGCAAATATGAAGGCAGGAATTTTTGAACCTTTTAAAACAAAACAAGCTAAGGAGATTGCACTGGGCATTTGAAAGCTGGGGGGATAAAAAGTGTTATATGCTTATTTTTCTTGTATTCTGTCTGTACATCAGGAAGGGGAGAAATTCCAGTGACAAATCTGAAAGAAAGGAGAGAAAGTAGAGACCTTTGTCAGGTATAGCAAAATTCTTAGAAATCACTAAGTTGATAGTGCAGAAAAACAGCCCTCAGAAGATTCAGACTATCATCAGAGGAAGACCTATGTCTGGAGTCACCTGGAATTCAGGAATGCAAGAACACACACCCAATTAGGTTTTAAAAAGTGTTACACACAAAAGGATTGCCATAGCCCTGAAGCACTTCCCTAACTCCAGATTCACACAGCCTCCACATGCTTCTGCTCTGCTTTGGTTGGTAGCCCATGATGATGGAGATCATGCCATTGATCTCCATGCTGGAAAAATCCTGTTGTTCTTGTTAACTCAGTGCAAGGTTTCTGCCTTGCCATGCATCTCTTAGACAGGGTTTTGCAAGGTTTTTCAGAAGTGGTTTGCCCTGGCCTGCTTCCTAAGGCTGAGAGAGAGGGACTGGCCCAAGGTCACCCAGCTGGCTTTGTGCCTCAGGCAGGACCAGAGCTCCAGTTTCTAGCCTGAGGCCTTAACCGCGGCACCACACTGGCTCACTTGTACTCCTTTCTAGTGAGTGGGCATTTGCCCAAACTTCTTAATTTTGCTAACGATACCAGACTATATGATAGATTTACAGTTCCCAACATGTTTTAGATGTTGTTGCCTATAAGCCATCTAGAAGTGCAATCAGTTTCCTATATGGACATTTTCTCCCAAACTACACCTTTTACATAGTAGTTGTTTAATCTTATTTTGTGACTGAGAAAAAACCATGGCCACAATCCATCAAATCCATTATAGCTTTGGTTTCTTTTGAGCATATTTCAAAATGATTTAAATTTAGACTTATTTCTAAATGATACTAAATACCATCACCAGGTACAGGTATTCATCATAATAAGTTTGTACTAGGGGCTGTTCCTAGCCCAACTTCTGATGCCTCCTCATGTAAGGTGAAAAGTTGACTGTAAGCTAATCCTTATAGGACTGATTCAGTGCATAACACCTTGTTCAAATTGTCAAAAGCTTGCTGACACATAGGAATCCAGGTTACTTTGCCTGCTTCCTTTTTCGCAGGTTAGATGAAATACAAAAATCTAACACTGTATTTATGTGGGGGGAATCAACATAGTAAGGAAACAGACTTGTGTTTAGTCTTCTGTCTATGGTAGGTAAAGGTAAAGGTTCCCCCTGCACATTTTGTGCAGTTGTGTCCGACTCTAGGGGCTGGTGCTCATCTCCGTTTGTTAGCCGAAGAGCCAGCGTTGTCCAAAGACGCTTCCGCGGTCATGTGGCCAGCATGACACGTGCGGAACGCTGTTACCTTCCCACCGAAGTGGTACCTATTCATCTACTTGCATTTGCATGCTTTCGAATTGCTAGGTTGGCAAGAGCTGGGGCGAGTGCGAGAGCTCACTCCGTCACGCAGGGCTAGGGATTCGAACCTCTGAACTTGCGAACTTCCAATCGACAAGCCTGGCGTCTTACCCGCTGAGCCACCACGCCCCTCTGTCTATGGTACTTTTTTTTAAATTTAGGAGAGTGTAGGGTTTTTTGTACAAGTGGGGAAACTTACTGCTCACCTTCAGTTTGAAGTGTGCAACCTCCTCTGCTGCTTCTTTGTGCTTTACTTTACTGAAGGGGTAGATTCAGCCTAGGTTCCCTTGAAAGTAATGGAATGGGACTGATAGCCCTTCTAAATATGACCCTGAATGGAAAGGAAGCTGGAAAAATTCTGGATCATATTTCTTTAGACTGCAGCAGGAGAACCTTTTGAACAATTTGCACACTGAAAATAGACATCCAGTTGGTTCCCAGGTGCAATTCAAAATCCTTAAACTCTCCCACCCCTCAGCTCCAAATGGTTTAGGACCAAGGTGGCTAAAGGAATGCCTTTTCCCATACGGTCCATCTTGTCACATCAGAATTGGTGGCTCTGATCTGGATGCTGCTTTCATTAAAAAAAAAAAGGTGAATGGCAAGGAGGGGCATGGCTTTCTCAGTAGTATTTTTGTGGCGCTAGAAGAAAAGGAAGTGGCAGATTAAAATTTAGTCAATGGGGAGAAAAATACAACTCTATTATTTATTTTTACTTTCTTGCCATTGTTCTAATTACTTTTGCCTTAGTCCTCTGTTTTTCTGAGGTTTAATGTTATGATAGTTGGCTTGAATTCTTACAGTGCTTTAACTAAAGGATCTTCTCTTAACATATCAAATCAAGGAGAAAGATTTAACATAGTCCCTTTCTATGATCTGTTTGTTTAATACACAGAGGAAAGTTGAACTTTTGCTTTAATCCGGAAAAGAACTGAATAGATCTTTCTGGACTTCTCCCCCCCCCCCCCCAAGCTTGGTCATTCATTCATTCATTCACATATTCATTCATTCAATTTCTAAGGCCATTCAGTCACCAACTCTGGCCATGGCATAATGGCAAGGTCAGGGAAATTGCTGCAGCTACTGGGACACCATGAGAAACCCAATGTCAGCCCTTCATGGTAGGCCAGGTCAAGAAACAGGGCAGGGATTCAAGGAATGCTCTTTATTGGAGTAAAGGTAGAGTAACAGAATCTTGAAAGTATCTCCAAGTTTCTCTTTGTCCCATCTTATACTATACAAAATCAAGGTGGGGCTATTTTCAATTTCTTTCTCACACTTCCCTTTCTCAAGACTCTGTAATCCTTTCTGCAGGTCCCTCCTTAATGGTGAACTCATTCCTTCCCTGTCCCCAAGGTCAGTTTTACACCAAAGCTCTGACAGGAAGAGCTCAAAGCAAGTTTTTCCCTGTTATTGTTACTCCAGTTTCCAGAGATCTAATGGTAATGCCACAAGCAAAACAGAACAGAAAGGAGGGGCACTGTGGAGACTCCAATGCCACTATACTATAATAACCAATCTCTTGTGGTAGTTTCTTTCACACTGCCAAAAAACCAAGAAATGCATTACAAAAAGCCAGCACAGACTTCCATAAAAGTTGCCTGCTGCAATGCACGTGTTTACATTAGATGCATTTTCAGAATGAACCATAATTGAAATTAAAAAACAAAGAATACTTTCCCCCATAGTGGGGAAGACTGTGAACAGGTGATGGGTGTGCCACTCAAATCTGCTGCTGATAGGTCAGTTGGAGGCCCCCATTCTCTCCTCTCAGACTTCTTTAGCTTTCAACCAGGTTTGATTTCACAGCCTTTCAAGTGAAGAACTGTCTTATGTAAAGTATGAAAGGAGGTCATTCTACTTTTGACTGCTTTTGACACACGAGATCCTCAGGAAGCCTGTGTATCATCTGATCTAATTGTGTAAGATCTTTTTCAGCTTTTGAGGCTCAGAACATGGACAAGATGTGTGTAACTGCCTGGCCTCTGAGCTAGCCAAAAAGGTTTTGCCAGGAAGTGGCCAAAATGGATCTGTATGATGCCATGATGCCACCAACCTTAAAGGAGGCAAGGATCCATCCCCTCCTCATGAAGGCAAAGGCCTGTTTGGACCAACTACCACCCAGCTAGAAACGCTTTAATTGAAGCGAAGATATCTGCTGCTGCTGCTGTTTTTAGAAGCCCAGATTTTTATCACCCTAGAGTCTAACACCTTATTCTGGTTTCATGGGGCCACTGGAAAATACCCCTCCTCTCAAATTCTGATGTCAGCCTTTTATCACTATCTGCCACCACTTGGATTTTCTTTAAAAAAAATGACCCTGTGGATGGAAGACTGGTGACTTGCTCTGTGCTGTTATTCAAACCATCCACTTTAATTTCTTTCCCTGACTTTCCTTGGGTCGTAGTGTTTATCCTGAGCCCCAGGTATTACTTGCCCAGTCCTGTACAGACTGAGCCTCTCAAGACGATCCCATGAGCTTCCACAGGGATGGCAAGGTCTGTGCAGCTTGAACTAGGATGACTGGAGGTGCAGCATCAATGCACTAGCGCTCCCTCCTTGTTCTTTCTGAATTCACAAATGGAACAGGTGGCTTTCAGAAAGCCAGACTATCTCAGTTTCTTCCTCCATTGGCGATAAGATAATGTTCTGCATTACTGTTTTTTTAAGAATGTAATGCTGGCACTTTGCTTAGAGCACTTCCACACAGCTACCCTCTTCTTTCCCCAATGAACAAATTGTACCATTGCCTACACAGGTGATTAACACAGCTGATAATAGCTCTAGATAAGCGGGTAAGACGCAGGCTTGTCAAGTTTGGAGGTTCGAATCCCTAGCCCTGCGTGCAGAGTGAGCTCCCGCACTCGCCCCAGCTCTTGCCAACCTAGCAATTCGAAAGCACGCAAATGCAAGTAGATGAATAGGTACCACTTCGGTGGGTAGGTAACTGCGTTCCTGGCACGTCATGCCGGCCACATGACCGCAGAAGCGTCTTCGGACAATGCTGACTCTTCGGCTAACAAACGGAGATGAGCACCGGCCCCTAGAGTCGGACACGACTGCACAAATGTGCGGGGGGAACCTTTACCTTTCACTCCTTCCAGCAAAGGCCAGCATTTGGAATCAACCTGCAACCAACATTGCCTTGGTTTTGCAGAGTAAAAAAACAAGCCAAGCCAGTCACAGTGCTGCCCCTCTGCTCTATTTAGAAAGCCTGATGTGGGGACACTGGATGTTTAACAGATGTGGAGCAAGCCAAGGAACCAGGATAAAGCAGGGCTTCCTGCCCATGGAACACTCCTCCAAGAACCCTGAGATAGTGTCATCCTTTCAAAATGGAAGTTCTGTGACTCTTCCTGAACCACAGCTGGGCCAGAAGAAAATTGGCCCACTGCCTGGTAGCAACAATAGTGTGGGTTCTAGGGCCAATGCCAAAGAGCAGTGTAAAAATGCTTGTAGATGGACTGGATAAATGCAGTAAGCCCAAGATTCTATTGACTAGGATAGCTAAAAGAAGCTTGCATTTTCTAGGGAAACCTCTCTCTGAAAATGAATTGTTATGGGGCAATCCCTGGCCAATCTGGAAAAGGTAAGCAGCACTGGCCCTGGTCAATACTTGGGTGGAAGACTATCAGGGAGTACTAAGGCAGTAGGATAGATTGAGACACCGAAAAACATCCCAGAATAAGGCAGTGGCAAACCATTTGGCAAGAAAATAGCACAGTTGTGTCCATGGAGTCACCAGGAAACAAAAGAGTCTTTACCTTTTATTGTCTTTATATTCTGCTTGTGGGCTTCCCTACAGCCACTTGGTTGCAGTCAGAAACCAGGTGCTGGATTAGATGGCCCATCCCTGGATTTCATTTTATGTCCTAATGTAAGTGAAATGTTGTGTATGGTCTAAAACAGTGTTTCTCAACCTTAGCAAATTTAAGATGTGCAGACTTCAATTCTTGGAATTTCCCAGCCAGCATGCTGGCTGGGGAATTCTGGGAGTTGAAGTCTACACACCTTAAAGTTGCCAAGGTTGAGAATCACCCGTCTAAAACATGACATAAATGTTAAGCTTGGAATTCACCCAGGTGTATAAAAGGATGAAAGGGCAACATCATCAAAGAACAGGGGGCTACTAAAGCAACATTGGGCAATCTGCACATCCCAAACTGTGTGTAGTCTCCAAACAATCTCAGATGATGCCACTGAAATTCAGAATCAATCAGGGAGAGCAGTGGTGCATCCAGTCCCAGGAATTCAAGGAAATGGGAAGCAGAGATTGTAACATTACTTAGCATGACAAAATCCCTGGGAGTGGCATCAAGGAATTTGGCTATTAGGTCACCTGCACAATATACAGGGGCAGGCCCACTAACGAAAAGGCCTGTCATCAGAGTCATTTTTACAGCAACATAAACGATTCTAGTAAGTGGACCGATGCTTTGGACTGTCCCCAAGGATCAGGCCCCATTCTTTCTGGTCGAGAAGGCAGGCTTCCTTCAAGTTTCTCTCTTAAGAACCATTTGCTTCTTATTCTGAAGCTGAAGAAGCAGGGGCCAAATCAGGGTGTCTTGCTCCTACAGGACCTGCAGCAAGCCCTTCTGTAATACCAGTGTGAACAGAGCTTTACTTTCAGGACCAGCACACAGTTAGCTGTTGCTTTGTCATCACAGTCTTCATCTGCAGAGGGGAAACACAACACAAGGGTTAGATAGAGGGTCGGTCACTTGAATCCCCTTGCTGGGCTACCTCACCAGAATATTAGCTGGCATTTCAAAAACACTGCTGACTTCAGATGATACGGTGCGTGCGACCTTCCTTATGTCTGCAGTTCCAGGCACACACACTCTCATCCTCTCCCTTTCTCCAATTCTTCCTTTTATCTCACTCCTCTGAGCCAGCCTCTCTCTCTCTCTCTCTCTCTCTCTCTCTCTCTCTCTCTCTCTCTCTCTCTCGTCTTTTTCTTTCTTTCTTTTTCTTTCATGTGCCTGCCAGTCCTCCCCGATTCAGAAATTGGCAACTGGCAGCCACAAGGCCTTCTGCTTGGCCACCTTTTCTGTGACTCACTAACTGGGTTCACATTGCACTAAGCTTCAAACCAACCAGTTAGCCACATCATGGCTTAGCATCCTAAGTGATCCTAGCGCTGGCTGCTTGGGTTTAAGTCCCTGCCCGCTTCTTCACAGCACACTTCAACACTTCCTGTTGAACCAAGGGCTGCAATACTTTCTGCTTCCTTAAGCTAGAGCCCCTGACACGTTGCTTTTTACCTGGGGCATCGGTGGGACACAACTGTAGCTGGCAAGCCTGCCTGGCTTCAGGCTTGGATGCCGACTCACAGCCTTGGCCTAAGACTTCTCCTTGGTAGCACTTCACTTCGCGGAAACGCAGGCCAGGGCCACAGGTCTTGCTGCACTGCAAGGGATGGGGAGAAAAGTGTCCTCCTTTGGTACCAAGTGTGGATGTAAAGCTCAACCAAAAGAAGCAATGCATAAAAGGAAATCCACCGGGGCTGCTCCATAATTATCTTAAAAAATGGTGTCCCTTTGGGTAAGCATGGGTACTTGAGTTAAACTAGTAGAAAGTTGTAGCAATGCTCCATTTTCCAGTATATCTTAATTTAATACTTTAATTTTTAATTTTAATAATAATAACAACTTATTAAACTTGTATGTCACCAACTCTCAATGACTCTGGGTGGCTCCCAACAATCAAACAAAGAAATTACAATAAAATCAATAAAAAATAAAGATAAAAGATGGCAAGCACAATGAAGTGAGGGGTCTTACTCTCCCTCGCCAAAGGCCTAGGTGAAAACGAATTAAATTAATGTAATACTTCAATACTGGGACCACGTTTAAACATCTACAGGTGTACCAAGGTCAGGAATGCTTGCACGACTCCTTTGCCAGATTGTTGGATCTCCAAGTAGCGGCAGTGGCAATAGGTTTGTCCAGTTATGGTTATCTTTTCTGATCCAGCAAGAGTTTCCTCTGTCCTGGTCACCTCTTTAGATGATTGCATCAGGCTCCAGACAGGGATCCCCTTGAGCTCGTTCAATCAGAGCCCAGTGCAGTTTGCCAGGCACAAATGAAAGGGCTGCCTCATGCCTCACCCCCAAATAAGAGGGCTTGCTCCCTTGTAGAGCTGCAGTCAAGCCCCACGTGCTTTTGCAAAAGGCATAAACCCACGTTTTTGAAACTTACAGCGCTATAAGTGTTCATTGTATGTTATGATGGTTTTTTTATGTTCTATGATAATCTTTTTGAATGCTGTGCACTGCCATAAGACGGTATCTACAAACTCTAAAATAATAAACGGGGCTTTGGAAAGCACTGCCAGGAATCTCAATGGGTGAAACAGAGCCACCCTGGTATCTCCGATTAAGGTTTGTGCAGGGGGACCTTCCCTGCCACTTCCCTTCAGTCCCGCTCCAGGTTCCACCAGCCCTGTCCGCCGCCCCAGGTTGCCACAGTTCCTTCACCTACCTGAGACCAGGAGGTTGAAAACCATGTGGAACAGGGTCTCTGGAAACACGGGGCTTGTATTTCTGGCTTTGGAACAGCCTCGCAGTGCTTCTCGGGGTACTCTTTGTACAGGCCATTTTCTAGTCCCACACACAGCACTGTCCGCATCTTGACACCTCGGCCGCACGTGGCATTGCACTGCAACGGAGAAAGCAAGGTGCCATTTCCCATCCGCATTAGAAAGCAACAGCAGCTGCGTGACATACCCACAGTGGGGTCATTCCTTTACTTTGCAAGGCTGTCAGTAATTAATTCAAAATACAATGGGTTTCGGCTGAAAAAAATACAAGAGGTTTGCTGAAGATAATGTTTTAAATATATAAATGGTAACAATAATCCCAACATAGTCCCAATTCCAATGCTGTCTGCTCTTACTGCAGAACCAGAGTTATATTTACTGTACATTTACATGCCATTCAAGAGGCTAGAGCAGAGCTTTCCAAACTTTTCATGTTGGTGACACACTTTTTAGACATGCATCATTTCGCGACACACTCTTACAGCAGGGCATCATTTCACGACACACTCTTACAGCAGGGCACAAGGCAGGCACTAGGACCTGCACAGAATCACAGCAGGTTTGGAGGCAGCCAGGCACAAGGCAGGCACTAGGACCTGCGCGGAATCCTGGCAGGGCAGGTTTGGAGGCAGCCAGGCACAAGGCAGGCACTAGGACCTGCGCGGAATCCTGGCAGGGCAGGTTTGGAGGCAGCCAGGCACAAGGCAGGCACTAGGACCTGCGCGGAATCCTGGCAGGGCAGGTTTGGAGGCAGCCAGGCACAAGGCAGGCACTAGGACCTGCGCGGAATCCTGGCAGGGCAGGTTTGGAGGCAGCCAGGCACAAGGCAGGCACTAGGACCTGCGCGGAATCCTGGCAGGACAGGTTTGGAGGCAGCAAGGCACAAGGCAGGCACTAGGACCTGCGTGGAATCCTGGCAGGGCAGGTTTGGAGGCAGCCAGGCACAAGGCAGGCACTAGGACCTGCGTGGAATCCTGGCAGGGCAGGTTTGGAGGCAGCCAGGCACAAGGCAGGCACTAGGACCTGCGTGGAATCCTGGCAGGGCAGGTTTGGAGGCAGCCAGGCACAAGGCAGGCACTAGGACCTGCGCGGACCCCTGGCAGGACAGGTTTGGAGGCAGCCAGGCACAAGGCAGGCACTAGGACCTGCGTGGAATCCTGGCAGGACAGGTTTGGAGGCAGCCAGGCACAAGGCAGGCACTAGGACCTGCGCAAAATCCTGGCAGGGCTGGGAGGCAGCAGCAGCCGCGACACACCCAAACACTGCAGCCGACACACTAACGTGTCCCGACACACAGTTTGGAAAGCTCTGGGCTAGAGGTTACATGTTTGTTTTTTATTTTCTTGTTTATTTTTCATGTTTAGATCTCTGTTTTACTCTAAAAGGAAAAACTAAGCTAGGTAAAAAAGAAATGCAGAATGAACAGTAGTTCCTCTGCCCACCAGTGAAAGAGGTTTGTTTCTCCCTGCTGATGAGTAGGCTAATTCTAGATGAGAAAGAGAAGAAAGGGAGGCAGAACCGGTTTCAGCAGGTGAATGGAGAAAGTGAGAGGAACCCTGATCTTTCTAAAAATTCTTTGTATGTGTTACCGGCTGTTCCTTTTACATGTCAGGGTTGATGGCTTAGAAACAGGCAGGTGGCTTAACACTGAATGGCATCTAGGAGCAGCTCAGAGGGACCAGGTAAGCATCAGCGTTTTATAAAAGGTAAAGGTAAAGGTAAAGGTAAAGGTAAAGGTCCCCCCTGCACATTTGTGCAGTCGTGTCCGACTCTAGGGGCCGGTGCTCATCTCCGTTTGTTAGCCAAAGAGCCAGCGTTGTCCGAAGACGCTTCTGCAGTCATGTGGCCGGCATGACGCGCGCGGAACGCTGTTACCTACCCACCAAAGTGGTGCCTATTCATCTACTTGCATTTGCATGCTTTCGAATTGCTAGGTTGGCAAGAGCTGGGGCGAGTGCGGGAGCTCATTCCGTCACGCAGGGCTAGGGATTCGAACCTCCGAACTTGCGATCTTCCGATCGACAAGCCTGGCGTCCTACCTGCTGAGCCAGCATGCCCCTCAGTGTTTTATACAACCTCCTTCTATCACCCAATCCCTGTTTGTCTAGAGTTGCTACCCTATCTCCCAGGCCATCTGTAGCTCAAGGAGCTGAAACAGTCCCATCAACCCCAAACTGACAGAATAGCAAAAGGAGAACCTGCTACTGAATCCCTGCTTTGAAACTGCATGATAGAAGTACAGATGAAAAGAAAGCACTGAAGCGATTTGGCTGAAGTAGCTTCTGAATTAGCCGGCAGGCACTCTCACCAAAAGGAACCAAAGTTTTATTTTGGTTGTGGGCTGGCAGCAATAAGTTCAAGAGTCTTCCCTAAGAACAGAGATGGTGCGATCGAGTGCAAACTCACATGGTCCCATTCTTGCTCGACCCAGTGGGCAGGGCAGTTCTTCTCTCCACAGGGATGGATTGCCAGGGGCTTGGTGTGAGGATTGCACTGGGACTCCGAGATCAACTTCCCTTCCACGTTGCGGCACGTGACCAAGCGACTCATCCGTCCCTCGCCACACAAACCTGAGCACTTGAAGAAACAAAGAGACCTTTCAAGGTAACTGGGTTTAAGCAGCAGCCTTTGATCTAGATGGAGCGACATCTGACCTACTTCTAAGACTTTTGGCACATTTTTAGAAGTATCTGCAATTCTGGGCAGTTACATGGGACATGGAGAAGTGGTCTTCATGAAGAGGTCTTCGTCTACTTTTGAAAGGATGCCTCTAGGCCTCATGATTTTTACAATACTTCCAGAAAGCATACAAGCAGTTTCTATTCTAGACTAGAATTTGTGTCAGCCAGATCGGGAAACCGACTCCACAGGAAGACTAGAACTAATTGAGGTAGGCTATAGTAACAGAATCTTTCAAGTCTGCTTGTGCTTCTCCTCCTCCCCTCCCTCTTATACCCCGGTGAGACAGGAAGGAGTCATCCTGAGTCTTTTCTCAATACTATCTTCCTTCCCAGGACTTAGGGAATGCTCCTGTCCTTTTTGTGTATGTAACATTTTCTGAATATTTGCTTCAAGGCCATCTCCATGGCTGTCTAAAATTAGCTGGAATATTTCCCAGGCCCATCCCACTCCATGAAGACTCTAATGAAAGAGACAAAAAAAAATCAGTCTTGACTCACCGGTCCCCAGTCAGAGGCAGCCCAGTGTCTGTCACAAGGAGGACCTAAACACTCCCTCTCATTGACAGGCTTTGTGGATTCATTGCACAGTTTGGGTTCGACTGAACAGCGGACTTCTCTTTTCATTGTCCCTTGACCACCACACCGAGCAGAACACTGCAAATATGGGAAGAGAAGTGGGAACCAGAAAAGACAAAAGATCATGACATGTGGCAGCAATGATGAAGACAAGTTATAAAAACACATTATGGCCAAGTTTACCCATCACATTTTCTTCTGCCCTACTCAGATATTATGACTATTACTCAAGTGATGAATGCTAACAATTCATGGGTCAGTTTACACATACCTTCCTGACAAGGGCAGAATGAAGGAGGTGCCTCAGGCAGCAGATTTTCAGCACCAGTAATTCAATTACTGTGGACTTTGCTGTCAAGGTGGGAGTTTGGGACAGCCCTGTTTCCTGGAGCAGTGCAGTCCTCATGTACCGTGCTAGATCAATTTGATATAACTTTTCGTCTAAATTTTGTCTTGAAAATTAGCCTCTCTCTCTCTCTCCCCCTTCCTTTCTCTTAATAGCAAGGTCAATTGTCTTCACAATTCCAGACAAAAAGCTTGGTATCACAGCTGAGATAAAATATATGTGTAGACGCAGGAAGGTACATCTATTATCAGGAAAGGTGTGAGATCTCAAACCAAGTCCCTTGCGATTAATCCTCAGTGTCTTACTACTACTATAACATTAACATTCTTGATCCTCACGCCCCCAGCCAAACTAGGGGAAATAATGCCATCCAATTTGCAGTTTACCACCTGAACACAAACCAAAGATTGTGCCTGACTTCCAACCTGCCAAGATCGTGTCCTCACTGATCCACATCCGAGATGGACGTCAGCTACAACATGTTCAAGAACTAGGCTAGGCATGCAGATTATTCCACAGAAATCGTAATTTCTGCACAGAGTTGATATTCCTTGTCCCTGAGAGTTTCCAGTTCTCCACTTTTCTGAGTAATTTGAAATGGAGAATAAAATGGAGAGAACAAGAGCTGGGTGAGGTCAGGCTGGTAGTTTTTCTACTCTCTTTCTAGTTTCCTGAATAATTTGTGCCAATGCCTTGCACTGTGATATCTGAAGTTCACATGGGTTCGAACAAGTTTTTACAAGGAAAGTTCAGCAACATGTCTTCACAGACATTTGTTGCACTTTTTTCAAAAATGAAAATCCTTTGTGAAGCTGCTGCACTGGTTGAAGGAACAGTGTAGAAGGGGAGGACGCTTGCAGCTTTTCTTTCTTTTAATCAACAGTCCCGCCAAGTCACTAGTTTATATCAAACAGCAACTAAGATATTTACTGAATGTATTTGGAAAATGTAAATGAATAATAATACCTTGGTCCTCACACTTGTAGCTCATCCTGCCTTGCCACAACTTGTGTGGACCCAGGATTAAGACCATGTCTGCAAAACATCGAGACCATCATGTGGGCCAACATTATACAAATTTTTAATTTAAAGGCTAACCACTGGTACCCTTCTTTAAAATAGATTTTAGCCCTGTGTTTCAATGAAGGAAGAGGAAAAAAATATCAGTGGCCAAATACGAGAGAGTAGGACTCTTTGCACCTTTACTATCAGATGAAAATTTCATGAGGAAGTATACCTGCTAACATTTCTTCTTCTGCACAGCTAAGTAAGGATGCTGGCGTCCTGTCCTTTTGCGCATCTAGCCACCCTATCTGCACTTGCTTCTAAACTCAGGTATCTAAGAGACATTCAGTTGCACCTTTGAAGAGATGCACACTTAATTATTTCCTTAAACCCATGTTGAAAATCAGGGATAAGCATCTTCATGTTCTCCATATGTTTTGGACTTCAACTGCCATCAACCCTTGCCAGCATGACTAATGGCAAGGGATTGGTAGAGTTTAAAACATCTGGAGGGCACTATCTTACCTAATTCTGTTGCAAGTTCTTTATTTGTGTGTATTAATCTTGTCCAAGAGCCACATACCTCAGACCATTCTGACAACTCCCACTGCGGCCCGCAAACTTTGTTCTTGCACGATTTCCGTTCCATAGGCCTGGTTAGCCCAGCTGACTCGCACATGTCATCGTAGACTGAACTATCAAAGCCTGGAGCCAGCATCTTCCAACAGCGCACAGTTCGGTACTGATAACCTTCACCGCAAGTTCTCGAACACTCACTCCACTGGCTGGTCTCCCACCTCCACACAGGAAGCAATGGCAAGAGAAGGGAAGAGCAGTTTGGGCACAGTTTAATGCAATGAGGGAAAAAAACCAGCAATAAAACAGGCTTAGGATCTATACAAACCAAAGATCCTTCCATAGGATTTATTATGACATTTCAGACAGGTTCACCCATCCCCATTGCTGTTGCTGGAAGGAAAGGCATTATTTTATAGTATTTTTCTCTGCTCTCCTCATTATCTGTACATACAGGCAGTGTCCATATGCTCACTTTTTCTGAGGGTGAAAAGAAAACTCTGGAGATAGAAGGTAATGGATAATAGTGGTGCTCAGCTCTTCTCCAATGGCTATATAATCGTATACAGAACTGCAGCCTTAACTGCACACAAAAGTGATTTTTTAAAAAGTTTATTGGTCAGCACCAAAATGAGCATATGACAAATGATGGTGGGGTGGTGTTCAGCGAAAGTAAGATACAAACTTTACTCCTAACTAGAATATAGAGCAAGTGCTTGTGGCATTTTATTGGAAAAGACATCACATTTTACTCATAAAAGGCTCATGTACTAGAACAAGGTTACCAATAATATTCAGGACTGAAGCCACCTAACGGAAGTGTCTCTACAAAGGTTATGTGGGGGCCTGGAGTGTTATAGAGAAACGCTGCCTTACATCCTTCTCCTTTGAACATGAAGGCATTATGTTGGTATGGACTCTAGCTTTCTTGAAAGCTTTTTGCCTCAATGTAATTTGAATTTGGTATCAATGTATCAGTTCATCAAAATTAACAGGATTAACTTCAAGGAAATTCTGTTTTAGGGTGGGAACATTAATGTGGAATAAACTGCTATTTCTTTTTCTGAAAAAATAACAGGTGGGATGCAGTCTGAAATGCCCTGTATCCATCCTGTGCCCACCCCACAAAATGTTTTTCCACACTGAGAGTAAAAATAAAATACAGTTGCCTCTCATTTTTTTCCTTCTGTAGGAGCAATTCTGTCTACTCTATAAGGAATGTTTGTTCCCCTCCAAATTCAAAACCTTTAAAAAACTTCCATAGCAGTTTTGATACATCTGCATTTCCACAAGGAACAGAAGAATATTTCACATTATCTTCTGCCAGCCTTAAGCTATAGGGTTTAATTTTTGTATTCAAATTGCACATACATCACAGAGGTTCCAAAATGCCTTCACAAGAGCCGGCTCTTTCCACTCACCTAGGCAGACACTCTCGGCCTGCACAGAATTCATGGGTGGGTTCAGGACGAGTCAATGCATCACAGTAGGCTTCTTCCACTTCCACTCCATCGTAGCGGACACACATAGCATAGGAGGTGCTGATCCCTGAATGCACAGCGAAGTTAAATCATCATTAGCTACTCAACAGGACTGGGTGCTTCACTAATAACTATGGTCCAAAGAGGTGGCAAGTGACTGTTCCCCCCCCCCCCGCCCCATCTCTAGGTCTCATTCAGAGAGAGAAGGTAGGGATTTCTTCAAAAGGGGGAAAGATATTCTCTCCCTGCTCTGTGAGAAAGCATGTTTTTCTTTCCATAAGGAGATGCAATAGGCGGAAGGAATAACCTTGAGGAACAGGAGGAAGAGACATTACCAAGACAGCGGTGAGATAAAAGAAATCTGAGTCTGGGCCAGAACTGTAACCTGAGAAAGCATCTCAGAAAAGACCCTCCCTAGTTCTCATGAAGATAAAGGAGGGAGGGGGGAAGTACATTCAGACATGCAAAATCCTGTTACTATACTGTAACCTTGTAATAAAAGTAGTATTAGCTTGTGTGACTTTGGTTTCCTAGTCTGGTCTACCTTGGAGGGCTGATGGGAATATATGTTCCCAGCTTTCTGAAGTTGTTCAATCACTACATGCAGAATGCTCTAAAGCTACAATACTGTAGTAGTTAATGTTGGGAAAAGAATTGGACCTGTGCAGATCTTCAAAGGTTCAAGCCACACACTCCTTCAAAGCTGCTTTGCAAAGCAACCTGGCCACTTTGCTTCTATTGTTTATAGAGTCACTTTTATAGTGAGATGGGTGGTGTATAAATCTAATAACAAATAAAACAAATAAAATAAAGTATTTATTTGAATGTATTAGCGGCCCAACTCCAATGGACTCTATGAGCAGTCTGCTCTGCTTTGCAGCCCCTGAAAGTTTCTCTGGCAGAATTAGCCAAGTTTTGGCAAGCACTGCCAGAGGAGGTGCTTCTAACCTTTGCTGGCATCACTCACCAAGGGCTTGGTCAGTGGTGCCAGAGGACGTGTTGCTTACCACCGCTGTGATGGTGGAAGGTGCAGCGCTCGCCTTTGGCACCACCCATCAAAAGTGATGGCGAGCTGTGCTGGGAAACAAGCCTCTTTGCCTTGCCTCCCCAAAGCCAGAAGTGGCTCCTGTGCAGGTGCAGAGCGGCGCAGAACCCTCTTCCAGCTTTCACAAGTCTCAGATAGGGCACTGTGAGAAGCTTCAGGGCAGAAGAAAGGGCTTCGTCAAGGCAGATCACACGGCCTCGTTGCTTCACGAAGAGAATCACATCACGGGGCGTTCTTATCGGGACTTATGGATAGCCGATTAGAAAAAACTCATGGAAGACTGACTATATACATGGTAACCGCAGCAAGACTATTATATGCACAATAGAACAGAAGTCTTTTCATGCATCCTTTACTAATCCCTCACTCCACCCTGACCTGTTGAACATAAACTTTTCCTTCCATACTAGTTTGAAAGATGAGCAGTTTGCATTCTATATGACATTAAGGGGAAGGCACTTGCAGTTTTCCATGGCCAGCATCAATATGCAGGCTTCTATATTTAAAAAATGTCTGGGTTACTCTAGTAGGCTTATTTATACACTATTGCAAACGTTACCAATGCACAACCAGTGTTGTCTAATTAAAAATGAAATACTAACCTACTGTATATAATCCAACTATTTTAACTATTCGTTTTGGAGAAGTTGCTGTGAAGACAGTTGGAATGCACTCTATAAAAACGTCTATAAACCGCCCAGAGTTCCCCATTGGGGGAGATGGGCGGTTATATAAATTAAATAAATAAATAAAATATGCACAACAATGGAGGAATACTGAAATTCCTACAATGGAGGAATGGGTTGTGAAGATGTTGGAACTGTCAGAAATGGTGAAGCAGAGCTGTTTGGCCAGGGATAAAACAATAAGTATCTTTTTATAAGAATGGAAACCTTTTATGGATTTTTACTGAAAATAGAGAAAAGTGAAGCGATGATTTATGGATCTGATAAATGAAAAAGGACTAAACAAGGGGCTGAAGGGATTTTTGTAATATTAAAGAGGGAGGTTGGATAATAAGTTTGTTAATTTCTATTGCAAAGAAGGTCGGAAGTCACTTATTTTTCTGACTTTTGTTCTCTTAGTTATTGTTCTTTTTTCTATCTTTCCTTTTTTCTTTTTTGCTTTCTACACTTTCGTTTTCTTTCTAGAGATATTATTATTTCTCCAATTTTTTCTTTTAGATTGGTCTTTTATTGTTTGAAAAAATCTTTAATAAAAATTATATATAGAGAGAGAATCACATCAAGTTCACAGCCTAAAAGCTCCTTGTGGAAGCAAATCACTTCACACAGACTTAAAAATTCCTGCAGGAAAAAAGACATTAAAATTAATAAGAACAATGTGAGTAATAATTAAACCCATCCGCACTACAGCTCCTGAGCTGTTGGAGAAGACACTAAAAGGCTAAAGATAAATAGGAACACAATTCTCTTATGTATATGCAAGGAGCCTACAACCGCTCACATATCTTACCTGATACAATAATAAAGTAACATCAAGCAGTAGGGATGTTGTTTTTTGCAGTATTAGAGGAAGTAAAGAACACATTTAGAGGTAGAACAAACACAAATGTATAGAGTTTAATACACCATACACTGCTGTTTGTTTCTGGAAAAGCTGTCATGTGGGCCCTTCTACATGCTAGAAACTGACCACAAGGCAGCATCCTTCACAAGATTCAAAACTGCCCACAGAAATATCCAAAACTACATGTGATGTCACCTGATGTGCATGTGGAGCTGCAAGGAGCATAGGCTGACACCTTCCAGCGATACATGTCAGCCAAGCTGATGTCATCGCGGCCAAGGGGACTCAGTTCAAAGTCATTGCTGCAGGGGGAAAAAAAACTTGTGTAAATTTCTGAATGGCTTATTTATTACCGGAAGGGAAATCTTTGCAGTCCTTCCCTGGTTTCCACAGAGGCTAAAAGGAATCCCCAGATGGCAACATATTAATTATTCCTCCACATCTGCCTATCTACAGACTGTCACAGGTGCAGGGCCTGTCAAGAATTTAATCCTTTAAGGGCAATGTTCTCCAAGCATAGGGCACACAGGCCTGAATCAAAGAATATGCAATTTAAATACTAACAGGGCTCTCCCCATGGAAGAGGCTTCCCATTGTGTCTCTGCGTGATTTACTGCTCCGGTGTACAATGTTCCAATCAGTCTCCACCAAGGTTGTGTAATAGCACTGTGTCTCCGCATCAAAACTGAATGATCTGCACACCACTGCTGATGCGATAGAATTACCCAATCACAGAGGAGGCTACCTTTTGCATCCTGAACAAGTGGCTACTTTAACTGCACCTCTTCCAATCAGAGCAGTGGTTTGGCTGATAATTCTGATATTCACATACATTAAAAAATAATCCAATCTACTAATCGAATCAAATTCAAGAATGAAGATTCCCTCAGATTTCCCAAGTATAAAAAAACACTGCTTTAGACCCATTTAAAACTAGGAGTCATTTGAAGAGCCACGTGTAAATTTTTTAATATTGTATTTAGCTGAAATAAAGGTTTCCCCCAAATAATTTATTTTTAAAATAGGGCTGTCATCTTAGATTTGCTGGGAAAACAATAATGAAGGTAGATGAGAGGGTTTTTTTTTCTGGCTAATCTAAACAAGTAGAGCATCTTAACCTTGGGGCTGAGGCAAGACTGAATTCAATTTGCTCTCCTTCTAATGGAGAATTTGAGAGGAAGCCAAGCTTGCTCCATAGCCAGCGTTCCTCCTAAATACTCTCTTTTTACATTAAAAAGGTAAAGGTACCCCCCACACAGTTGTGCAGTCGTGTCCGACTCTAGGGGCCGGTGCTCATCTCTGTTTGTTAGCCGAAGAGCCAGCGTTGTCCGAAGACGCTTCCACGGTCATGTGGCCGCATGATGCGCGTGGAACGCTGTTACCTACCCACCAAAGTGGTACCTATTTATCTACTTGCATTTGCATGCTTTCGAATTGCTAGGTTGGCAAGAGCTGGGGCGAGTGCGGGAGCTCACTCCGTCACGCGGGGCTAGGGTCTTGAACTGCCGAACTTGCGACCTTCCGATCGACAAGCCTGGCGTCTTACCTGCTGAGCCACCACGCCCCCATTTACATTACATCACTTTTTTTTCCTGAGAACATTTGGCCTTTTTCTTCTGAATCCACTTTTCTTTCCCACCTTTCAGCACCAGGAGCATGAAGAGGCTCTGACTGCTGCTTATTCCCAATGCTGGTTGGAATCCTGGAGCTGGAACTGGGGTTGGAAGAAGTTGCCATGACAGTGTCATTGGTTGCTTCATTCACTGCAAAAGGGTCGACATTCACTTGGTCCGGAAAGTTCTTTTTGGCAGGTTGCTTGTGCAGTCCTTCTGGCCATTTGATTGTTGCACGACCCCACAACCCTACTGTTGAATTCTTTCTCCCAAGCTTGGCTGCTGTGTAATGCAATGACCTACAAAAAGCAGCATTTTGTGGATCCTGGAGACACAATGACCTGAAGAGATGTAGTCTAGATGGACCAATCCTATTGGCTTCGTGGAGTTCAAACCTTGCTGCACCATGAGGCATGGCTGTGCTGATCATAATCTTATTGAGTCTGAGGACTTAAGGGAAATGCATGAAAATGAACCCAGAGGCCCAGAAAATTATTTCACAGTTTACTTTCTAAAATTAAAAGCATTTTGTCCCCCTAAACACTTGGAATTACCCTCATTTGACCATGAATAATCTAGTTTCTGTACTGGATTATTCATGGTCAAATGAAGGTAGTTTCTGTATACGTTACGATGATACTCTTTCTTTCAGCACTTAACAATGATTTCCTATATTTCATGACTGCACAGAAAAATTGCAAACTTTCATTTCAAACAAACAAACAAACATACTAACAAAAAAGTTCCAGAGATAATCTGCCTCATATTTGAAATTTAATTTAGAATGTGCAATCTAAATTTACAGCTTGTACAGTATGTGTTGCTCTCTTTGAAAATAAAGCACTTTGAACCTTAGGCAAGCATAGCACCTCTCTGTTATTCAATAAATCAGCTGCATCTTTTTTTCAGGCACATGTGGAGATCTGCAAAAAGACTGCTTTAATGAAGAGCAGAAATACTGTACTTCCACAAGGTACAAAGACTTCTTCTAAATCACTTTCAAAGCATGTACAGCCCTAATATTTTACATTTGAGAATTGAGAGCATGTGACTTTTGCTATCTGAATTCTGATTTAAATATTATGAAATGCTAATGTTCAGGATTTGGGTAATATTACAATTATTATAAATTGAAGTCTACATATGTGTGTGTGTTATTGTGTGTGTGTGTATCAGTGTTTACATTGATTTAGATCAAGAGATTAAATCAATATAAAAACTATATTGAATAATTATTTAGATCAATATTCAATATATATATATTGAATGTATATCAGAGTTTACATTGATTTAGATCAAGAGACACTGCAATGAAGTCATGTTGAGTACTAAATTTCAGTATTAAATTTTTCAAAATGTCATTCAGTTTTCCAAATTAGCACAGCATTCCACATAAACATGCTTATTTCTCTGCCAGTCCCGTTTTTCACTGTCAAAAAGAACCCCGCCCCTCAGTTTTCCATCCCCAAATAAAAAGCCTGAATATGGAAAAGAATAAAGGGTCACATAATTAAGAACAGTTGTCTCTGTGGAGCACTTGAAACGCCTCTCACCAACCACTCCCCACCAAAGCTGTAGATTGATTGATTGATTGATTGATTATTTGGATTTATCCCCGCCCATCTCTACCGTGGTAGACTCTGGGCGGTAGATGATTGTGCAAATAAGCTATGAAAGGATACTGACCCAGATCTGCTTCTTTGTCAGCTGTCACTTCTTCATCTTCACTTGCTCCACTTGTACGATAAAGTTGTTGGAAGTGAAAACTGAGGCTTTCCTCCTTTACCCCACGTTTCCAGTCCCATTCTTTACCTTGGGCAGTGGAATTACTTGGGAAGAAGTTCTGGCTACTGAAGGACATGCCCCCATGTTGTTCTCCCGTGTCATCTGGTGCAACAGAGATCCAAGTAGCATTGAAATCTTGGGAAACAGATGAAGCTGCATCTTGGTAATTTTGGCTAGGCTCTGGTAAGCGAAGATAGAGAGGCATCTTGATGGCTGGTGGAACTGTCTGAACAGCTGGTGACAGTGCTCTGGGCACTGTGTAGTCATACGTTACATGTGGCATTTTTCCATTGAAATTGTAGTACTTTTAACAAAGAGAAGAAAATAACCAAGCTTAATCCAGTGAACTCTCACTTTTAAATTGTGCAAAATTCTACTGCAGTTCAAACAGCTCTGAGAAAGACTCTTCCTATAGCAGTTGTATACAGTAATCAGATGTGGTGGTGTGCAAAACGTTTGGAAGTCTAAATTTTCATTCAAAACCTTGTGAATCTGGAACATTTCCACAAGGATTGGAACAGCATTTCTAGCAAGATAAGGTTTAAACCACCCAAGGTATTTCAAGCTTGAAACATTTTGCACATCTACTCAGAAGGTCTCATAGGCCCCAAATCTACTAGATTTCAAATTTAAGAGGGAACTCCCAGAGTACCTCTTTGAAGATAACATTTTCCTCATCTCCATTTGTTCTCCCAAACTTTGCTTTCCTAAGAACCCCCATGGGAGAAGGAATCAGGAACTAATCCAAGAATGAGCAACCATGCCACGATTCCTATTTCCAAGCCAGATGACCACCCTCCTAAATTCCCTGCAACGATACCCGAGATAAGAGGTTCTGGTAGTCATCAAGTTATTTTTGGATATAATGAGGTGAATTTCAGACCTTGGCAAGACATAGATGCTTCCTTCATGGCCCTTTGCATTTTCTATCTAAAAAGAGTATGATTCCCTCTAAACGTTTTCTCTAGGTCATGCTTCTCCATCTGCTTCTACGATTGGGTGATTATTACAATTTTAATCTTAGATAGGTTGTCCTGGAATTATTTTTGACTGAAAGGAACATGAAGTAAGTGGTTCCCTCACTTTCTCTGAATAGTTAGGAGTGCTTATACATCCATAGAACCCATGCTCAAATTTCCAAATGTGCCCATCAAATTAAAATTCCCTACTCCTGATCTAAACTGTGACAACATGTCACAGCCTAAGGCTCTCTGCCATCCTATCCCGCGAGCTTGCAATATTAGTAGAAGCTGGAAGCTGAGGAGGTAGCGAACTCCTGTCACTGGAACTTTTGGTGAATAATAGTAGAATCTGGGAATAAAGGAAAGAGCAGGCTTTCTCACAAATACGAAAATTCTCCCGTAGGAAAAATGGGCGGCAGGGGGGATACCCTTGTGTTTAGAGAGCTAAAGAGAAAATTCTGGGGAAAAGAAAAAATGATGGCTGTTGATCCTGAGATGGACTAGCAGTTTTGAACTGCTGAAGACATATTGGTTCCACTGGTCCAAAAACCGCGGAGAAGAGGAAGTGCCAAAGGAATAGTTCTACTTAATACTGATGGCTGGCATGGGAGGCTGAAGGGAGAAATGGATCAGGTCTTGCCAGCCTGAGAAAGAATGCCAGCCAGCAAGCATAATTATCCCCTTTGTTTAATTCTAGGTAGGAACCTAGAAATGACAGTACTATTTAGTTAACACTGTAGGCTGAACATACTGTATATCCAACAGAGAAGTCATTAACTTTAAAATGCTTGGCAGATGCACATAAAGAAAGCATTTGTATTATTACTTTACAAAAAGATTGTAGTGAGGCAAGAGAGTGGGCAAAATGAATCCAGCTTTCTTATCTGTTGTAATGAAATACTGCCTGAATTGTTCTCTGTGCCTGAAAATGAAACTAAAAGCTTGTCTTGTTTTGCTAATAAAAAAAAAGGGGGGGAATTGTGAGGTACTGTGTGCCGGCTGTTGATTCAATCCCTGTGAATCCATAAAGCACTTCTACATACAGTAGATTTATAATCATCTGACAGTGAGGATGGTTTGTTTGAAATAAAAGAAAGTTTGTGTCCTGAGAAATCTGAAATCATGAAAGAGACAGCGGTTGACTCTTTAAACATGCCTACTACTTATTGCTGGTTGGAAAAATTAAGTGTCAGTGAATTAGTACACAAAGTTTAAAACAGATGAAGAAATTATCCTGAATGTACCTGAGTATTTAATTGTGCTGCCAAACACATTTTTTGTCTCCAGTTATGTATGCATTTTTATGGAAATCAAAAAGAATTGCAAGTTGCGGCAGAAATGGGATGGAACAGACTGTTCTTGAGAAATACGAAGCAAACATGTAGATTACATGTTTAGTATACCTGACTTCAGATGGAAGAGATGGACTACTCAGAAGGAGGCAGCAGCGAACTTTCTCAAAAAGGAACTGAAGCCAATGATAAACCCCTAAGAGGAACAAATGACTAGGCTCAAGTTATCCTAATTCGGACTCATTATGCGAAGACCCGGCTCTCTGGAAAAGTCTCTAATGCTGGGAAAGGTGGGAGGAAAGAGAAGAAGAGGATGGCCAGCAGCAAGGTGGATGGACTCAGTTACAGTGGTGATGAGTGCACCATTGGGAGACCTGAAAGACCAGGTTAGGGATAGATGGTCATGGAGAAAATCTATCTATGTGATCGCTAGGAGTCAAAAACGACTTGATGGCACGTAATCAATTTAAAAAAATCAGTTTTACTCTCCATCCATTACTTTTCCTTGCTTTCTCTCCTCCTACCTCCTGGCTGTTACCCCTTTGTCTTTTCAACCCTCATAGACTGAAGTAAGCCTGGAGAAGATAAATATGCTAAGCTTCAGAGAGGCTGAAACCCAGAAAAAAATTATCTTTGTAGGTGCTAAGGCACTGGTTCTTTATTAGATCTGTTGAAATATTCTCAGACTGGTGCACCTGCTGGGAAGATCTAGTCCCAAAACCAACTGATTTCAGATTAAAACATTCAGTCTGTCTGAAGTTGATTTATGATTTAATGACCTTGCGTTTTGGATTAAATATCTGGTTCTATTTAACTGCCGGATGCTCACAAAATGTAGTAAAAAAGCAGTTGGACGGCACTGTCCCTTATTTACCATGGCGTTGAGAGACTGGTTGGTGGGCCCCTGTGCAATAATGTACTCCAGACCATCAGAATGTAGATTGGAAGGGCGGCGGTATTTGAACACGGTGCCAGCCACTCTAAAGTTCTGTGGATTGTCAATAGCAGAGTTTCCATTGAAGAAGAAATGCCCCGATTCATCAGCCAGTGCTACCAAGGAAACAGAGATGGAATGAGAATGAAACACATCTATTGTGCAAGTGTTAATTTAGTATACACAACTGGAAGCCAAGTGACTCAGTCTGACCTAAGAGGATTCCCACTGGCTTAATGCTAACAGATCTGAGTTGCAAAAACCACTAGATGGCAGCAAAAACAGTGAGTTTTCTGCAACTCCTTGCTGCCATCTAGCGGTCATCTGGATGTTTGCAGCCAAGTTCTAGTAGCCCCACATTGACTCTTAGCCTGTTCTTTGATCTCAAGAGCACTCTCCTTAAGGTGCCCATTGGGGTTAATATCCTGATCTCCTCCCCATGGAATAAACAGCTGTGAAGAAGTGGACTCATAGAGACTGGAGTGTGTGGATGTAGAAGTATCCATTAGTGGCATAAAGGCAATTAGCTATGAAGTGCATTTCAAGGGAAGAGCACATTGCAAAAACCCCTCAATAGCATGCACAATGTAGGGTTGTACAATTGTTCTCATTGCCAGCAAGCTCCCCAAGTAAAAGCAGGAGACAGATAAAGGGGATGCCAAAGAAGGACCACAGACCTCCTGTGGTTTGAAGAAGTCAATAAAGGGGTGCGACAATCTTCCTTCCACATGCAGAGGATTGGCATGGAAAGTTCTGCCACAGTTTTGCCCTAAGGAAAGATACCCCCCTTCACCACCTCAGAAGAACGAAAGGTTATCTTCTGCTGCACAGTGGCCAAGGACCTACATAGTTCTGCAGTCTCGCAAATTGGAGCCATGCCAATAAATATAGACTGCCAATGTATCAAGCAAGAATATTGCCTGATGCCAGATGCTGGAAATTTACTCAAAACCTTTCTATGTGTTAGGAATGCATGTAACTTCTGAACTATTCTGTTTCAATGTTGTTATTGATAAAATTTTGCTAAGTACATCTGCCCAATATTTGATACATCTCCAGAAGGGGTTCCATGTGGGATACACGTTAGGAGTTTGGACTGGGCATACCATTTAATGGTATCCTAGTTATCCACTTCTCCTCCACCACACCACCCCCGTGAGAAATTCCAAAATATTCATCTAGAAATATCCCATGTCTGGGGTTGTAAAAAGTTGACATGGACTAGAGGAGTTTGAAAAAGATGCCATCTTGAATAAAAAGGTAGTCAAGTTACATTCAAAAGCAGTTTGTTTATGGAGTGAAAAACCTCTCTCTCAAAAAATATATATAATTGCATTGCTTCAATCCTCTTTTATGCTTCTGAAGCTTGAATTGGTGAGTTATATTTATGTGCTTTGGATTTATCAATTCATCTTACTGTCTGAATGTCCTTTAGGACAGTGTTTCTCAACCTAGCAACTTTAAGATGTGTCGGCTTTATGCTAGCTGGGGAATTCTGGGAGTTGAAGCCGACACATCTTAAAATTGCTGAAATTGAGAAATGCTGTTTTAAGAGACATGTACATACATAAGGGGGGCGTGGTGGCTCAGCGGGTAAGACGCCAGGCTTGTTGATCGGAAGATCGCAAGTTTGGAGGTTCGAATCCCTAGTCCCGCGTGACGGAGTGAGCTATCGCACTCGCCCCAGCTCTTGCCAACCTAGCAATTTGAAAGCATGCAAATGCAAGTAGATGAATAGGTACCACTTTGGTGGGATGGTAACAGCGTTCCGCGTGCGTCGTGCCAGCCACATGACCACGGAAGCATCTTCGGACAACGCTGGCTCTTCGCCTAACAAACGGAGATGAGCACCGGCCCCTAGAGTCGGACACGACTGCACAACTGTGCGGAGGGAACCTTTACCTTTACATACATAAGGATTACTGCAACACATTCTACATGGGCTGTCCTTGAAGAACATCTGGAAATTACAACAGGTCTAGAATGCAGTGGCACATGCAGTTTTGGGTACCTCATAGTTGACCTATGTTATACCGCTGCTGCAGTAGCTGCACTAGCTTCCAGTTTCTTTCTGGGTGTGATTCAAGGTGCTGGTTGTCACCTTTAAAGCCCGGAATGGAACAGGGCCAGGTTGTTTGCGAGACCGCCTCTCCCTGAGGTAATCTGCCCATTCTGCCACATCTGATAGGGTGGGCGCACTCCAGGTCCCTTGGGTTAAATGTTGCTATCTAGTGGGACCTAGGCAATGTGCCTTCTTGGTAGCCACCCCTGCCCTTTGGGACATACTTCCCTCTGAGATCCAGCAGGCCCCTACCCTCCTAGCCGTCCGAAAAGCCTTGAAGACCTGGCTCTTTCCAGAAGCATTGGGGTAGTGTGAGACTGACGCTCAGAAAAGTTCTTTATGGATATATGGGGATGTGTTGTGGTTGGGGGCACTGGGAGTTTGTGTTGGTTTTTATGCTTTTTATTGGTTTTATTGGTTTTAATGTTGTTTGTGAGCAGCCCAGGGTTATGTTGCATACAATGGGCAGCTACATACACCAGATAGATAGATGATAGATAGATAGATAGATAGATAGATAGATAGATAGATAGATAGATAGATAGATAGATGATAGATAGATAGATAGATAGATAGATAGATACAGACAGACAGACAGACAGACAGACAGACAGACAGACAGACAATCCATTAAGCACACTCTTTTCTATAGGTTAATCGGTTTAGTACTGATATGGATTGCTTACCCAGGATATTCTCTGTCTTCCTTCGTTCAATAATGAGTATATCTGTAGCACCAGCAGGAATGTTGGTGATAAACACATATCCTGGGAAGTGAGAGATACAGAAAAATCAGAAAACTGGAATCAGATGAACTGACCTTGTTCTACAAAGCAGTTTTGTAGTTTCTGTTTTGCCATAGCAGCTAACCCACTGTGAATGTTGAGAATCTCTGGGTCACTCCATACATTATACTCAACAGGGAGCTACAGTTAATCTCTTCAACCTATCTCCAGATGTACTGGGAATTAGAATCTCTGCATTCTTATAGAGCATGGCCTTTGGGGAGTTACAATTCCAATGTATCTGGAGGGCATCAAGTCTGAAAAACTATACTGTACCTTTATCATGCACAGGCTTGTTTCACTCATATTTTAGTCATACATTTAAAACATTTTATATATCTGGAAAATAAACAATGTGTAAGGGCTTTTAATTATGCACAATCTCAATTCTGGAAAAAAAAACCAGGGTAATGGTGTTACTATTATTCTTTTATGTTGGATTTAGTCAGAAAAGACATGCAGAGAGATGTATTTTTGATATGTTACGACCATTACAAAACTTCCTCTCTGTAGCTGGAGATTCATCAGAGTGTAAACTTGAGCCCTTGCAGCTCCCATGTGCTGATGGAGTTGCAACCCTCCCCCTCCACCAGACTGACACATCCCTCTGTGTGAATGCCTGACAACAATGAACATGAGCATGAATTCTCTGCCTCAAGAAGCCCAAGAGAACCCTAGTAACTACAGTTCACGGTCAGCTCAACTCACAAGATTCCAAGGGCTAGCCAGGACATGGGACTGCCTGGGTGAAGGAGAAGGACAACATGCCCACCCTCTCCACATACAATAGCCAATTGGATTGGCAGTTGCATTTTCTTTCATCACTGAAACCAGGGCAGGTGCTAAGCGTGGCTCTGTCCTCCCACCCAGGGGAAAGCCCGGAGTACAAAGACCAGGGGTTGGACAGTCATGGCTACTTTCCCCAAGGTACAGCAGTCAGTTAAGGCTGCCTTTAATAACAGAGCCAACCCTGATCAGTCAAGGCAGAATGTGATCTAAATTCAAGCCATTGGGAGAACGATGATATAATTATAAAGAAATACTGTGGGTATTTCTAGGCTGATATGGGGGGGAGCACTTTGTGTCCATTTAAAATGTAGACATATCTGGATAAAGGGTTTTACTGCTTTGAATCAAAATGAGGTGTGGTGCTCTACTTCCATCTAGAATTTTGATAATGTTTGGAGGAACCAGAGTTTGTTATTTGAGTCAACCAAGAGACCCAGCTGCTTGGCTTCACCAAAGGAAAGAACCGTTGCAAGGTTATCAAGTATCTCTGATTCTGCAGGTAGAATATTTTGTGCAGAGTCTGATATCTCCTCCAGAATCTAGATTCTCCAATTTCACATTTTTCATGTTTCTCTTTCTTCTCAGCAAGAAATGCATGGAAGATCTTGGGATCACAACAATACATCTTCAAATCTATGCACTGCTTCCTGATCCATCCTCCTGGCCCTCTCTTTGTGGTCTTCAATTCATTCACTCTTATCACTTATTTCATAATCCGTCATTCAACCAATTCATTTTTTGCTTTTGATCATTCTTTCATGAATGCACAAACACACACACAAGTGAAGAATAAAGATGCCCATGTGCATAGTATTGTCTTAATTAATTTAAGAATAGAACTGGGACTTCCTCAATAGAAAATATTTGTAATACTAACTTCAAATGTCCCTTTCACCAAAATACACAAGATATGCTAATGCAAGTATGGAGAACTTGGGGCATCCCAACAGTCTTGAACCACAGTTCCCTGTAACTTCAGTTGTGTGATAAGAGTGGTGAGAATGCAATGCTGAGTGCCTGGTTCAGCGAAGAGAGTAAGGCAAGGATGTGTGGTGTCCCCTTTGGTTTTTAAATATATTTTTGGATAAATGTATGCAGAATGCATAGGGTCACATCAGGGCATAGAAGATTTTACCTTTGGCCTTGAGAAAGAGGAGGGAAAAGAGAAACAGTCACTCAGCCCTGGGAAAGTAGAAAGCGTGAGAAAGAAACACACATTGAGCTTTTTGCCATTAAAAAGGGGCAGCGGAAGTTTTAAACAGACTCTCTGGTGACTTCAGACCCTACATCAAGAAGGTAGCATTCCTGGAACCCTTGTGGTGTCCCTTTCTTGACCAAGGGCAACAAAATGGCAGAAATTGTTGTTCAGCAATATTTGGAAGGCTGTTCACTTGAACTATTCCATGTTAACAAAACTACATTAGCTATTTTTTGTGAAAGAAAATAACCTCACGAGGGACACGAAACTTTTCTCTACTTCCTGCTTTTTCACTGGAATTTTCCACTCCATATGCTTTTCCCTGTGAAGGGTTCTATGTGCATGTATGAAAGGGTAAACATGCAAATTGAATTCCACAGCGAAGTGCAGCAGCAGATGAGAAGTGTGTTAGTTCATGTTTCTGCTTCAATACGCTCCCTCTTGAGCATATCGCATATAACATGGCTATGGCATTTTTACTGCATATTATCATCCGTTTTGCTCTTAAAAGATGCCCAATTCAGTCTCTGTACAGAAGAGTCTGTTTTACAGACTCCACTGTAAAGTCATCAGATGGGGTCAGTATCATCCAGAAGTCTTTGCTATAAGCAATGCTATATACTTGTAGTTTTTTTCTTTTTTTTCCCTTTGCTTTAGCCTCAGGTTTAGAAGATATGCTATCCCCCCCCCCTCAAGTTGTCTAGCTAGAAGCAAGGGGGTCACAAAAGCAGAATACAAAATAGCTCAATGCTGTTAGCAAAGTGTACCTAACTGTGAGATCCCCTTTCGGAAACTGCCTGAGACTCGGTAGCAAGTGCTTCCATCTCCTCCGCATACCCGGCACCGATCCATCACCTGGGAAGAGTAGAGGCTGCCATCACACCCTATTGGCTGGGAGAAAAAGAAGAGGCCAGTTTGAAATCTTACCTATGGACCCCAGCTTAAAAGCCCACCTTGTCTCTTCAGCTTTTGGATCAAGCTCTTTATTTTTTTTTCCTCAACTGATGTATACAGCTGTATTTGCTTATATCTATTCTTTAAACCTTGCTTCTTTTCTCTGCTCCATCTCCCTTGCTCAAAATTTAGATTCTCTTTTGGAGTGTGGTTTTAGCGCAATGTAACACTCCACGGCTCTTCTCTCACTTCAGTTGCACACAAACCTCAGGTAACAGACCTTGAGAATTTCATCTTCCTTCATTTAGAAATTTTTAAAATGGCACAAAAGGGAGCTATAAAATTATGCAGTCTGAGAAAAATTCTCTCTGATCACAGTAGAATTCAGTGATTTGATAGAATGGATGAAAACATCGACAAAGGAAAGCACATATACAGTGTGTGTGTGTGCTTGTGTGTATGTATGTAATATAGGGGGCGTGGTGGCTCAGCGGGTAAGACGCCAGGCTTGTTGATCGGAAGATCTCAAGTTCGGAGGTTCAAATCCCTAGCCCCGTGTGACGGAGTGAGCTCCCGCACTCGACCCAGCTCTTGCCAACCGAGCAATTCGAAAGCACGCAAAGCTTGCACGAAAATGCAAGTAGATTAATAGGTACCACTTCAGTGGGATGGTAACAGCGTTCCGCGTGCGTCATGCTGGCCACATGACCGTGGAAGCGTCTTCGGACAACGCTGGCTCTTCGGCTAACAAACGGAGATGAGCACCGGCCCCTAGAGTCGGACACGACTGCACAAATGTGTGGGGGGAACCTTTACCCCTATATATATATATATATATATATATATATATATAGGTATTAGACACATTAATGAAAAATAGATGCCATAAAAGCGAAATGGAAGCTCTGAAAGTTTACATCTCAACACCAGCTACTGGGGAGTTAGGGAACACTATATTACCTTTCTGGATTTCCCTAAGGCCTCTGGCCCGAAACAGGATGTTAAAATAGGAGGGCTTTTGGTCTGATCCAGCAGACTGTCCCTGTCTTACTGTGTCCCAATCCTGGCCAATGGATCTGGCAAGCTGAGCTCACACATCCCAATGCTAAGAGCCATCCTACTGCTAGTAGGTGCCTGGGAAAATACTCCTATGGCTCATATATGAATCTAGAAAGCAGCTCCTTTGGCCAAAGTTGTACCTCACACTTCCCACTGATGCAGACCCCTTGGTAAGTCCTATCCTTGCACGATGTGCCATCCTGGGCTTGTGCCATCAGTTGTCTCTCCCCACTCCTTGAAGTGCACTGGAGATCACAGGGCTTGTTAGAGATGCTGGTGTAATCATCTACAGAAAAACACAGGAGAAAAGGAAACAGGGGAGGGCATGCAATAACTCGGGGTCAAGAGACTTACATACAAGAAGATGTTAAAAACAATTAAATAATGGAGGGAAATTTTGAACCCACCAGATACTGCTGAACAATAACTCCTAGCAATCATCATCAGTGCCTATTCTTATTGTGGCTGCTAGGAGTTGTTTTTCAGCAACATCTAGTGCAGAGCTTTCCAAACTGTGTGTCGCGACACAAAAGTGTGTCGCCACACACAGTCGGCTGTGTCGCCACACAACCCGGAAGTGGCAGCGGGGGCGTGCACAGCGGCGGCGGCACCGGCGCGCCATCAGTGCTTCCGCGTTTTAGCGGAGGCTGCCGTCGCCATGCACGCCCCCGCCCGCACCGGGCTTTCCCGCGGCGACACATGAAAATCCGAAGGCGCCACAGCCGCGCGCAAAGACCGAAAGCAGCAGCAGCGCTTCCGGCTTTTTGCGCACTGCCGCAGCGGCGGGACTTCCGGGTTTTCCTGCGGCGACACACCAAGGGCGGTTGGTGTGTCGCCGCGGGAAAACTTTGGAAAGCCCTGATCTAGTGAGTGACAAATTTTCCCAATTCAGTATTAAATAATTTTAAAAAATCATTGCTATCTAATTTTAAAAAACCTCACCTGAGACCTCTTGCTGGGTAAAGAGGCATATACACTGTATTTATCTTCCAATGTAAACTAGAAACTGACTAAAACAGAGGTAGGCAGTTTGCAAATTGCTGCCTTAAATAGTTGAAAGCCACAGGATACTTTCCATTGATGCGTGATGTCACTGGATGGGGAGGACCAATTTTCTTTAGATTTCTTTTACTGTTTGGGGTATTTTAAGAGTGGGACTGGGAGCAAACAACTCCTATTTCCACATTTAACAATCTTACTAAAAACCCAAAATATGGTTTGAAATTAAGCCACCAAAGTTTGCCAGTAAAATGGCCAAAGACCAACTATACAATTTCAGACTGTTTGGGGAGGGGCTTAAAGCTGAAATGATAATAGTTTGCCTCCCAGATGTATCTTGCTCCTATTTTCACTCTTAATGGAGATTGGGTCATAGAAAACCCTTGCTGTTGAAAATTGGCCATCTTGCTACTGAATTTCAGTAACAAAATGATCGGGGGTTGGGGCAAATGGCCAGAGGGTTGCCCATTCCTACTCCAAAGAAACTTGGTGCTCTTAAGGTCTATGGCTTCATTATGGCATTCAATTTCATGGCCCTACTTCATCTATAGCAGCCATTGTCAGGCTTCTTCTGAGCAGGCTGAAATGAAATCAATTAAATAGGCATACAAGAATCCAGCTATTTCTGGTAAGCAGATGTTATTGCAGAAAAGCTAAGAAGCCCTTATGAAAGAATTATTCCAGTGACTGCTGTGTATTAAATGTGAGCTCTATTTATAACAATCAGTGTTCAAGTTTCTTGAGTTTCTTTCTCTGGTCTGCTCTATGTAAAGAGCTAGAAGAAATTCTCTTTTGAGTGGGAGATATTGTTTCCATCTCTTTTTTTATTGTTTTTATAATGGCCAGAACTAGTATCAGGTCATTTGCTTTTGACCACATGAAAATTAACTTTAACAGCAGTTATCTGATAATACTATCTTCCTAGCTTGAGAATCCTCAATCATTTATAGTGCTGTCTTCCCCAACCCAGGTGTCTCCTAGATTTCTGACTTTCACTTCTTGGAATCCCTTAACCACATGGTGATGGAGAATTTTAGTAGTTGAAATTCAGATATCTGGAGAGTCCCCTGCTTGAGAAAGGCTGGTATATTGAATTATAATAGTTAAGATAGAAAAATAATGTTGCCAGCTATAACTGCTGTTGTAAATTAACCTTTTCCTATTTTTAAGGCATTAGGTAGCCTTTCCCCCACATGATTTACATTTTTTCTCTATATCTATGTTATGTACAGTATATGTACATGCATCCATTTATGTGTCTGCACACTAAATATAATGCTTGCTACATCTCAGTGCGATTCAGTTAGTAAAAACCCATGCTACAATATATCTTTGTATTTAAAACGCCAGAAGATATTTTTTTGTTTTCTGGGAGCAAGCATTTGCTCTCTTCAATCTTCGCAAAGTCCTGCAAACCCTCTCGCCTCCTTGTCTTTTGATCTATAGCTTCTGCTTAGTAATTTAGCAAAGGCAAACCTGGGTAAAGTGGCATCCAATGATAATAGTGTTTCCCAAAGGCCTTGGCATTGAAACTGGCGCACTGATGCTGCTTGAAACTGGCTGTGTTGGCAGGGCAAAGCTGGGGAGAAAAGAAACATAAACCTAGCGCTTGTTCCATTGTCTCTTTATACCAGACCAGTGTTTCTCAACCTTGGGAACTTTAAGATGTGTGGACTTCAACTCCCAGAATTCTCCACCAAGCCATTTCCAAATATAGTGCAAACAATCTGAATGGTAGAATTTAATTGTATGAAGATGATGGCTGGAGAATTCTGGGAATTGAAGTCCACACATCTTAAAGTTCCCAAGGTTGAGAAACACTGTACCAGACAGACATGGAATTATTTCCAAATATAGTGTGAACAATCTGAATGGTAGAATTTAATTGTATGAAGATTTGAAGTTTTCAGACAAACATAAAGGTTGAGGACAAAACTAGGCCAGAGGCCACTCACACCATTAACAACCAAAGAAACTGTCTGAAAGTAAATAGCAGGTATGAGTCCCTTCATTAGTCCTTTTCTTTGCTTTCCTCCTTTCCACTTGTTATATTAAGTGGGATTTTAATTTCCACCAGGTGAATAAATGGGTGGTGAAAGAACATACATGTGGAGACTGCTAGGAGCAGCTTCTGAAGCAGCCATGCAAGCACCAAAAAAGGCATGGCTGTTCTAATGATTAACAGAGAGGTCTTTTCTATGTGCACCTGTGTGTTTTAATGTAACCCTCTTGAAGGTTCCTAATAGGAGACGTGCACTCCCCTGTTCCCTTGTTAGCATGTACGAGCTCAATTTTCATGTAGAACGGGAGGAAGGACATGCCTTTTCAAATTTTATTCAATAAGGAGAATTTACAATACCATAAGAGGAATGATTTTTCCAAAAGAGATATGCTCTATAATGGGGTAAGTGTGTGGCTGCAGAACAAAGCTAGTTTTGTGAGTACTCCACTGGAGCATCCGTAAGGATGGTCTGACTGCAACATCTCCTACTCTTTGCTTTTCCCAGTAGCACTAAGTCAGGGAATATGCTGTAGTTCTCATTGCAATGAGAAGGACCTTGAGTGATTGGGATTTGGTCAGATGGATCTGCATAGTAGGCTACATTTTCCACCCTAGATTTAGACAGTACCTTCCATTGCAACTACAATGTTTTGGTGAGGTATTATAATCTTGTCCTACTACAGTGGGCTGTGGTGTTTTAGACTACAGAAAGAGAATTTGAAATAGAGATGTACAGTATGTATATTTAAAATCCTTAAGGAGTAGAGAAAACAGGCATAGGAGAAAGGTTGAGTTATGTTAGAATCGTTCTCTTTCCTGGGCTAATGTTCTTCTGATAAAGAACTTTTCATGGGGGTAGCAAGCACATTAAAAATGCTAACCCCAACTGCTGACCCGTAGTAGGATGATATTATTATTATTATTATTATTATTATTATTATTATTATTATTAAATTTTTATCCCGCCTTTCATTCTATCACCACCCGGGGACTCTGCCATTTCCTTCTGCTGCATCTGCAGATTGAAAAGGAGGTATCAGATAGAAAGACAATCAGCAAAATGTCCTTTCTTAATTTCACCCCTCTCTTTTGACATCAGAGGTTATTGACTGCCTTTTGAAATATAACAAATTTGTGGGGAGGATTCCCCCAGGCAGATTTGACAGATATAGGTAGGAGTAAGAACGCAAGTCCCTCCAGGCAAATGGTCTATGCTAAATTACTTGCTTATTCTTCAAATAAGGACAAAAGCATGAAATGGAAAAAAATACTGAATTCTTGAACATTTAAGAAAGCCTATATGCCATTGCAATGATTCAGGAAGTATGGAGAATGGGAGAAACAAATTATATCCAACTATTTGTTTCGAAGGAACTGTATTTTCTGTTCCTTTATTTATCTTGAAATGCTAGGAAGTACTGCAGGTTTAGCAACAATAAAGTGTAAATAGTACCTGAGCAACAGCTGGCAATACCAGTAACACATCAAGTTTCCCATTTACCCCCATAAAGTAAAACTTGTTTAATTGCTAGTTGGGCTCTGCAGCAAACAAAGAATCAAAGTCATTCTTGAAAATCTAATATAGTATCTATGAAATATTAGCTTACCTGCTGTTGGCATAATTGGTAGCGCTTCGACTGACCCAGGCACATACTACTATTTGTCCCCTGAGATACGTGTAGCCTGCAATAAAAAGAGAAGATGGAATAAAAACTTTGACTTCAGAGGGGTTCTGATTTAGAGTATGAAATGCCATTTGAAAAGTCTCCCCCAAGCTGAGCTTCATATATATGGTAGTAGTTTGCGAGTCCCCTCATCCAGGCTAGTTTTTCAGTTTCCTAGTCTACAGCCCTGGTCTTCCATCCAAGTACTACCTGGTATGGTTGTGCAAAGCTTCAGATTTTAAGGGGAAAGTAGAATTTGAAGTGCGTGTTGGTACACACATTGCCTTAAAGCAGCCGTGTCTTTTCTTGGGTGCACACAGCTGGCCTTTACAGCTCCTTTGCAATCTTGGAAAAGGGGACATGTGCTTTAAAGTGTTTCTGAACGGGGCAGTGTGTGTGCCCATGCACCCTCCAGATCACATTGCTCCTTCAAATCCAAAGCACTGCACAGCTTTGCTAACTAGATCCAAGACTGCCTAGTTTTTAGAGATCTGCCAAGGGGTCGTTTAGGTTATGCCATTACTACATCCATAATAACTTTCGCTATTCCTCTCTGGGCTGCAATTTCTTTCTTTAGCTTAAATCTGAGCAAGAACTCTGCACTGAAATCTATTTTCATCCGGAAAAATGTTCGGAATATCTCCAAATGGTTAAGCGCAGTTTCCTCAGCATTATCTAATACTCTACTCCAGCATCTCTGTGGAGCAATTCCAGACTTCCAAAGCTGAATAGCATCACAACTTTTTCCAGAGCTAACAGTGAAATAAAGCCAGCCCAAGGTAAATAGAACTTACTCCCAGGAAACAAAGCATAGGATTGGAGTTTAAGCACTGTCCAAGCTTAACTTTATTACAGTGAGGATGACAATGTCAAACTTTACATCTCAGAGCAAGCAGGAGCCTTGTCAAGGAAGCTTAATTCCCTGCCCTGCTTTGATTCCAAAGTGAGGAAGTTGCTTGGCTGAGCCTGAGGGACTGGATGGTAGACCTTCAACCAGTTAGGAAGACAGACGGCTCCCTCTTTTAGTGGGGCTGGAGCACACACTCTGACCCTTAATTTAGCTAATCATGTGATTATACTCTGGAATGTGTGCAGGTGTGTGAATAAACATCCAGGCACAATGTGTTTTTTTAAGGTGGAAAGAGAAACTGTAGGCCACACCTGGTCCCCGCTGGTTGGTTTCTTAAAAGGGGAGCCTGGTATGCCTTGCCAAAAGTAAAGCTTATTTCTAACTACGTTGAGAATCAGGGTTATTTCCCAACAGGAAGAACCTCAGCATATCCAGACCTCAATTATGCAGCCATGCCACATAAAAGGACTCACACAAACTCACACACTTTTGACAGAAGGAAAGAGGAAAGGCTTCCTCCCCTCAGAAGTACATTCATGCAGAATAGAACGGAGAAATGCCGGTTCTCCTTAGTTTCCGGGGATCTGGAATAGCAGGTTAAAAGAGGTGCCTCCCTGGAGGTTTATTCAACTCTTGGGTACAGGTTGAAGACTCAGCATAGCCCCTGCAGGTCAGCTAGATGGAAATTTGAGCAGCTGGGCTGAGGATGGGAGTATAGGATTCCTCAGAAAGAAATCTATCATCATCCTTGTGCAAACTGTACCACCCCTGCCCTTTAATCAGGGAATCAGCTCAGGATGTTAGTTGCTGAACCGCAGGAAGATAAAGAGAAAACAGTGAGGATTATGGAAATGAAATTAACTATGAAGAGGAAATTGGGGAAACAGAGCCACATGGAGAAAAAGTGATTTAGTAAACTGCTCTGCCACATCCCAATGTTTTTTGTTTTAAAATGTCAAATGTCCTGTGATGGTAACTTTGGCTCATCCAACTAAAGGTCCTGCATATCTGTCAAGTTGCCTTGGTCAAGTTGCCTTGGTTAAGAAATGTCTGCAAGAAAACAACAAGGCTCAGAGAGCACCAAGGACTCCTTGGTTAATTACATACCGCTGCCATAAGCAGTGCCTCTCCCTGGACATTACACCTCCTCCACAGGTGCGGGAACATGTGGACCAGGAGCTCCATTCTCCCCACCATTTGGTGACCTCTTCATTCCAGGTACCAGCTTCTTCTGCTGCCTCACTACTGTCCTGACACAAACAGGGAACGGTTACCTTAAGAACTCCAGAATCACGTCCATTATCTCCATTTTCCTACCCCCACAGCTTAACTGCTATTCCTAGATATATACTTTGCTCTATGACAGTACTCTTTCAGATTAATCCAGTTTTCTAAGAGGACACTTTTTATAGGAAATATGCAGGTATGGTTACTTTAAATAATTTTGCAGAGGGTTTGTTTAATTCCATAATCTATCTTGAGTACAAGAACTTTGGTTCTTCTGATGCAGATTGTTGGATATACAGATATGGATGATCTGCAGATTGAAATAAATAAAGTATGAACCCAATGTTTCATCCAATGGTAAAAAAAGTATATTGGCTTTTTCTGGAGCTCCCATTATACTTCTCATTTTAACCCAATTTGGGATGAAATTATTTTTTGGGAACTCCATAATATTCTACTGGCATTCTCAGCTGGTTGTTTCACATTTACCATCTGCAACAATGCTGAAGCCATAAACACATTATCCAGTGAACATATTTATGGAAGATGGAGAGGAGCTGCTGCATCCCCTGGTATGCTAGTAGTTGCTGCAGCAGAGCAGAGAAGTAGCATAGTACATCCTGATTACATTTCTATCCATGATAGATGATGATGTCATTGGCATTGCATACTGTCTCTGCTTTATTGTAGTTTCGGGAGAGTTGATGCTCACATATCAGTGTGAACATCTGGAGAAGGCAAGATGATGAGCAAAGTAAAGCTGGCCTAATGAAAAAGTGTGCATCCATTTTGAACACCAAGAACTAAAACATCTTTCCAGCTCCTAGAAGTTTGGAGTTCTTGCATAGGAAAATGACTAAGATGCATTTTGAAAGGAGCAACAATGCTCCCCATCCCGGAGAGAGAAAGAGGTGTCTCTGTGTTATTCCAAGTAAAGGACTGGAGGAGGGTTTCCTCTGGGGCTTCTGAAAAACAGGGCTACAATGTGTTCAGTGATCCATGAAATCTAGGGCAGCTGAAGCAAGTGGACTGCAGTGGGGAGGGGTTGCCTCCTTCATCTAATGGCAGAGGTAGTGCTTGATGGCCTGGCCTCTCAATGGGTCTTCTGTAATAATGAGAAGGATGTGATGGAGAAGTTTTTACAACTGTGGGCAGACAAGCATTATTAGAGAGCACAGGGCTGTAATTAGAGCTTCAGGTTGGTCAGGTCAGAAGGTATGTCTTTGCTTGTCTCACAAAAGGCTAAATGAATGAGCCATCCTTCCTCACCTAAAATGGGAGAAGGAAGGGCTGGCAGTTCCTCTTAAAAATGCCCTGGGGATAAGCAATCCAGAAGCTAAGGAGAAGAAAGAAAACAGGAAAAAAACCCTATTCTTCTGAAATAAACAACATGTAGTTGATTTTTCCAGAGAGCAAAATCTTTTAACATTCAGTATGTCGATGAAGGTTCTCAGTCATCCAGGTGGAATTGTCTGTAGCTTGAATCATGTCAACTGGATTTCTATTTTCTCAGTGGAAACGTTTCGCTCCTTATCCAAGAAGCTTCTTCAGTCTGAGCAAAGTTAGTAAGGGAATCCTTAAATATGTTTCTAGGGTGGCTGTGGGACCTGTGTTGTACAGGAGGATGGCCCAACACAGGAGGAGCAACACCACAGGACCAGAGTCAGCAGTTTACCTTCATCTAAAGGAAAAAGGACACTCTTTTGACGACATTAATGTTCACATTTTAGACAGGGAAGATAAGTGGTTTGAAAGAGGGGTCAAGGGATCCATTTATGCCAACTTGGAAAATCCCTTCTTTGAATAGAGGTGGGGGCTTCAGGCACAATCTTTCCCCTATTTTCCTTCCTGCTTTGTCTTCTGTGCCTAGGAAGATTAAGACCATTTCGCAATCTCAACAGCAGCATGGTGATCTTAACGATCCTCCTTTAGATGATAAAGGGACTTAGAAATTAACATCTCAAATAACCATGACCTAGTCCCAGGTGCAAGGTCCCACAGCCACCCTAGAAACAATTTAATGATTGTCTATGAAGGTTCTCAGTCATCCAGGTGGAATTGTCTGTAGCTTGAATCATGTCAACTGGATTTCTATTTTCTCAGTGGAAACGTTTTGCTCCTTATCCAAGGAGCTTCTTCAGTCTGAGCAAAGTTAGTAAGGGAATCCTTAAATATGTTGCTGTGTGACCTTACACCTGGGGCTAGGTCATGGTTATTTTTTTTTTGAGATGTTATTTCTAAGTCCCTTTATCATCTAAAGAAGGATCGTTAAGATCACCATGCTTCTGTTGAGCTTGCGAAATGGTCTTAATCTTCCTAGGCACAGAAGACAAAGCAGGGAGGAAGATAGGGGAAAGATTGTGCCTGAGGCCCCCACCTCTATTCAAGGAAGGATTTTCCAAGTTGGCATAAATGGATTCCTTGACCCCTCTCTCAAACCACCTATCTTCTCTGTCTAAAATGTGAACATTGAAACCATAGTTTCATCTTTTCATTTTTCATTCTTAAAAGAATGAAAATCAGCACCTGAGAACAGCTCTGAAGGCCTGTGGATATCCAAATTGGGCCTTCACTAAATCTAAATCTACCAGACCTAGAACAGCGACAGATAGGGCTGAGACTCAGAGTAAACGGAAGAACCTGGTCATTCCTTACATGGCTGGCGTGTCTGAAAAGATAAAACGGATATTTGGCAAACGCCACATACCTGTATATTTCAAACCCACCAACACACTGAGACAGAGGCTTGTACACCCCAAAGATCAAACTCCAAAACACAAGGAAAGCAATGTAGTTTATGCAATCCAGTGCAGTGAGGAGTGCTCTGAACTCTACATTGGAGAAACCAAACAACCTTTGTACAGGAGGATGGCCCAACACAGGAGAAGTAACACCACAGGACCAGAGTCAGCAGTTTATCTTCATCTAAAGGAAAAAGGACACTCATTTGAGGACATTAATGTTCACATTTTAGACAGAGAAGATAGGTGGTTTGAGAGAGGGGTCAAGGAATCCATTTATGCCAACCTGGAAAATCCTTCCTTGAATAGAGGTGGGGGCCTCAGGCACAATCTTTCCCTTATTTTCCTTCCTGCTTTGTCTTCTGTGCCTAGGAAGATTAAGACCATTTCGCAAGCTCAACAGCAGCATGGTAATCTTAACGATCCTCCTTTAGATGATAAAGGGACTTAGAAATAACATCTCAAAATAACCATGACCTAGCCCCAGGTGCAAGGTCACACAGCCACCTAGAAACATATTTAAGGATTCCCTTACTAATTTTGCTCAGAGTGAAGAAGCTCCTTGGATAAGGAGCGAAACGTTTCCACTGAGAAAATAGAAATCCAGTTGACATGATTCAAGCTACAGATATTTAAGGATTCCCTTACTAACTTTGTTCAGACTGAAGAAGCTCCTTGGATAAGGAGCGAAACGTTTCCACTGAGAAAATAGAAATCCAGTTGACATGATTCAAGCTACAGACTTTTAACATTCAGTATTTAGCCAAGTTGTTCAAACTGACTGCATTTGAACAGTGCCAATAGTAAACATGATACATGAAAGAGAAATCAGTTAACATGCATGAACTGGGCCTGCGTATGACACACCCCTATTTCCATAGAATTTTGTTTCCCAATGGTGTGCAACACAGTGAGAGAAGTGCATCTCAAGGCTCTTTAAAATGGCACAGAAAATTACGGGAGTCAGGATAAGGCACTTCTCTGGCCCATGTCCTGAAAGTTTAGATGCAACAGAAACAGCCACAGCATATTCATTCCCACAATACCTTGATCATCTCCACATGTGAAATGTTCTTCTTTCCATAAAAAGTACTGTATTCAGGAGCAGGATAGGAATGTTCAGATGCATGAATATCCTGCTGGTCACTGGATGCTGGGGTAGGGCACCGAGATTACTTAAGTTGTCTTCCAATAACCTATACCAGAAACTAGATGGGAGGAATGCAACTCTACTAGTTCTCTTGGAATTCTCAGCAGCTCTCAAACCATGGACCACGATATCCCCTTGAACTGACAAAGGTGACCTTGGAGACACTGTTTGCAGGGGTTCTGGTTCCCCACAAGCACATATTCAGAAGGTGATGTTGGGGGCCTTCAGTTCGACACCTAAGTCATTGACCTATGATGTTCTGCACGGTTATATCTTGCTTCCTATGCTTTTTAAGATTTACATGGAATTGCTGGGGGAGATCGTTTGGAGTTTTGGAATGGGATGCCATCAGCAAGATGATGACAGCCAGCTCTACTGCCCCCTACCTTTTAATTTCAAGGAAACAATCAACATCCTTGAAAAATGCTTAATTTTGATAACAGCCTGGGTGGGGAAAAACAAGCTGAAATTATATCCAGACAAGACAGAAGTGCTATTAGCAAAGAGAAAACTGGACTGGGTTAAAGTTTATTTTCCCTAAGATTCAGAATGCTCCTTGACCCACCGCTGTCCCTGGATTTGCACAAAGTGAAGAACAAATTTGCACGACTACAGCTAAAGGGCCACCAGTGTACCCTTCCTGAGCTACTTGACAGAACAATTATCAGTGGTGTGGTTACAACTCATCTTGACATGCAATGTACTGCATGTAGGGCTACTCTTGAAAAATGTCCAGAAGGTGCAAAATGCAGTAGCCAAGCTATTGACTAATGCGTAGCACTGGGATCATATGATGCCTGTATTGGAAACATTTACTGTATATTGGTTACCCGTTGCTACTGGCACAACCTAAGGTGCCTTTTTATTTATTTATTATTTAAATTTATATCACCGCCCATCTCCCCCAATCAGGGGACTCTGGGCAGTTTACAATAAAAGAGTTAAAAATATAAACATAAAATTACAGTAATCAATATAAATACAATAAATAAGTATAAAATCCAAGGGGTAGGTCTTAAATAATAGGGAGGGCACTACAGCACCAGCCACCCCCAGGAGATGCTATTAACCTTCCCATCCCAAGCCAGGCGGCAGCACCAGGTCTTCAAATTTTTCCAGAAGGTTGGGGGCGAGGAAACCCGCCTCAACTCTGGGGGCAAGATATTCCAAAGGGCAGGCGCCACTGCAGAGAAGGCTCGCCTCCTGGAGCCCGCTAGATGGAATTCCTTCACGGATGGGGTTTTTGATCTTCAAAATCCAAAACAGGGATAGGGCTTATTTGTTGGGTTGACTCTCCTAGCATAAACCTGGCCAGCTCCTGATGTAAGCAGAAGAGGTCCTATGGAGTCCATGGTCCTTTTGAAGATGCCCCTGCTGCCAGAAGATGGGCAATCAGGGACTTGGGAAAGGGTCTCCTGCTGAGTAGCTCCAGGCTATGGAATGTGCTTCCTAAGGTGTGTTTGGCTCCTACTCTCCCACTATTTAGGAAGACGGTCAAAACACATCTCTTGGGCAAGCTTTTACTTCTTAATTATTTTAATTATTTTTAGTTTTGATTTTAACTGAATTAATTTCGTTTGCTTATTCCTATTTTTATTGTTGTAAACCACCTTGAGTGTTAGAACAGCAGAAAGTTAAAGATTCAGTAATAAATAAATTTTAAAAAAACACAATCAAATTCTGTATTTTCATACAAGGTAGGGTTCGAGTGATCCAGGCCTGTGATTCACAGTCCATTTTCTGTCCTGCATTAATAGGGTTTCAGTTCAAGCCAGAGGACCAGAGACAGCCATTAGTGACAACATGAGTTGAAGGGAAGATGAACTAGCTGCAATGGGCAAAAAGAAAAGAGAAGTTTTGGAAGCAAAACAAATCTCAGCCTGAATTTTAAAGCGCTCTCCTTTCCTGATGCCTTGGGAAGTTTATGGAGAGGAGGGGAGGAAAGGCTAAACCAGCGCCGAAGTTTCACCCCTTTCTCTCCTCGCTCAGCTCTGATCACAAAATCTTAAAAGGAGCGGGGGGGGGGGGAAGTGCCCTAGAAAAGAGGTAGATTGTGGGCCAAGATTCGCGACAGATCCGAGTTTAGCGGCGGTCGCTGGGACAGCCAAGAGACCTCACTCAAGAACGGCACTATTCAGAGGTACTACTTTTCCGAAATCTGGGTACAGTCGACGGTGGCCACGACCGGATGCATGTGCCTGCAAGCAAGCAAACCAAGCTAGGAGAAGCCGCGGCGGGAGCAGATTGCAAAACTGCCTTTCAGGAATCCTTCGGGGCAGGCGCACAAAACCCCCGACGTGCAGCGGCGGCTGAAAGTCGGCCACAGCCAAGGGTTGCCCCACGTTCTCCGCCTCTGGCCCCTTACCTTAGCGCGGAGGGCACAGGCGAAGAGCAGAAGCAGCGACGGCAGTACGGGGAGCCGGCGGGCGGAGAAGGCGGGAGGCGCGGCCATCGTGCTCGCTAGCGCTCCATGAGCGGCCAAAAGGCGGCAGCGAAGTCCCGGCGGCAGCAGGAGCAGCTGCCTGAGCACAAACCGGCATGGCCGAGTAAGTAAATAATGGCTTTCCAATCTGATGGGTGGCTGCGGGAGAGCGGGGCAACCCTGTGGCTTCTGGGCAGCGGTGATTGACAAGGCGACCCGAGAGCCACCCAAAGACGCCGCCAGTGGGACGGAAGGAAGGAAGGAGCGGGGGTGTTTCTGTCTGCCCCTTCCTCCCTCTTCAAAGAGAGACAAAGGATCCTGGCGCAGCGGGAGCCCTCCTACAGCAGCCTTTGCCCGCCGCTGGCCGAGGGAAGGGAGGCGGGAGGGGCCCACATCCTCTCCTGCCTGACTGTCAAAGAGGCCCTTCAGCAAGAGCTGCCAAATTAGACCGCGGGGCGGGAAAAGCAGGCAAGGATCCAGGGAAAGCAGAACTCTTCGGAATCATGTTTCCTTGCACCCAAGGGTTCCCGATGTTGGAACAGAGATTAATCTTTTATTAGATTGTTACGGGGGGCGGGGGGGGGGAATTCAACAATAAAGAAGAGTTTCCCAAACCTTTAGGTGAGTGGGCATATATGGGATCTGTTGTGAGCATGCCAACTTGGAAAATCCTTCCTTGAATAGAGGTGGGGGCCTCAGGCACAATCTTTCCCCCATCTTCCTCCCTGCTTTGTCTTCTGTGCCTAGGAAGATTAAGACCATTTCACAAGCTCAACAGCAGCATGGTGATCTTAACGATCCTCCTTTAGATAATAAAAGGACTTAAAATAACATCTCAATATAACCATGCCCCCAGGTGTAGGTCACACAGCTACCTAGAAACATATTTAGGATTCCCTTACCAACTTTGCTCAGACTGAAGAAGCTCCTTGGATAAGGAGCGAAACGTTTCCACTAAGAAAATAGAAATCCAGTTGACATGATTCAAGCTACAGACAATCTGCAGTAGTGTTGCTCTAGGCGCAAAGATTACTGCAGACGCTGACTGCAGCCAGGAAATCAGAAGACGTCTACTTCTTGGGAGGAGAGCAATGGCAAATCTTGATAAAATAGTTAAGAGCAGAGACATCACACTGACAAGAAAAGTCCGCATAGTTAAAGCAATGGTATTCCCTGTAGTAACCTATGGCTGCGAGAGCTGGACCATAAGGAAGGCTGAGCGAAGGAAGATAGATGCTTTTGAACTGTGGTGTTGGAGGAAAATTCTGAGAGTGCCTTGGACTGCAAGAAGATCAAACCAGTCCATACTCCAGGAAATCAAGCCAGACTGCTCACTTGAGGGAATGATATTAAAGGCAAAACTGAAGTACTTTGGCCACATAATGAGAAGACAGGATACCCTGGAGAAGAAGCTGATGCTAGGAAAAGTGGAAGGCAAAAGGAAGAGGGGCCGACCAAGGGCAAGATGGATGGATGGTATTCTGGAGGTGACGGACTCAACCATTGGGGAGCTGGGGATGGTGACGGCCGACAGAAAGCTCTGGCGTGGACTGGTCCATGAAGTCACGAAGAGTCGGAAACGAATAAACAACAAGTAGTGTTGCTCCAATGAAGATGGAAGCCTTTTTGCTTCCTCCTTCCAGCAATACTATACAGTAGGTCAGGGCTTTCCAAAGTTTTCCCGCGGCGACACACCAACCGCTGTTGGTGTGTCACCGCGGGAAAACCCGGAAGTGCCGCCATTGCGGCAGGGCGCAAAAACCCGGAAGCGCTGCTGCCGCTTTTGGGTTTTTGCGTGCCGCCATTGGTGTGTCGCCGCGGGAAAACCCGGAAGCGCTGATGGTGATCAGCGCTTCCAGGTTGTGTGGCGACACACCAGACTCTGTGTGGCGACACACTTTTGTGTCCCGACACACAGTTTGGAAAGCTCTGCAGTAGGTAGTGTGGATTTCTGTTGCTTAAATGAATGGGACCAGTCAATATAGTAAGAAGACTTGGCTGAAGATCAGGAAGAGGTTGTATAGGTTGTATCTCTCAACTGTTCGTGCCCCTGTAATGACTTAAGGTTTGCTTCACCCTGGTGCCTTCATTCACTCTTGATTAGAAATTAGATTCTGAAGAACTGTGTTTGCATTCTTTGCCTGTCATGAATTCTGTGGATTAGCAACACACGGTTAAAAAGGTGAACAAGCTCCAACATAGTCCTTCATTTGCCAAAATTGGAATAAAAAAGATTTACTTCACAGAGTCATTGTGAGGATGTTCCAGATCATGCCATGAAGCTTTTTGTACATTTTAGGAGTTTTGTTTTAATGACAAAATGGAAGGTGGGCCTGTTTGCCAGATGTAGCTGCAACTAGAAGGCTAATGCAAGTCTTATCTTTTGAAGATCGCAGCCCCTAGATAAAAGCAGAAAAGATAAAGGATGGCTGAGGGATACTATGAGTGAGAGAAGTGATATTGGATACCACCAACCCAAGGAATAATATGGAAGCTTCTGCAGAGCTGTTTCTCAAGTACAAATGTGGTTTCCTTTCTTATGCTTTCTGCTTCTAATCAATTCTCACTTTACATTCTCCTCTGCCATCTTTTCAACATCAAATGCTGCTTTTGTCTTTCATTTTCATGTTAACTTAGAAGTTCTCCGAGTGAAGCTCCATTAACATAAATGAGAACTGCAGAAGAGTAGGTCTATACTATTAGTTTCAGCAGAACAAGCAGAATATTTTCTAGCAGACTGTACTTTTAGACTATAAGTTTATAGGGCAAGCACTCTCTATTTTGTTAGGCCAGTATTTCAGAATGTATGTTTTATCTTTTACATAATTCAATTTTACATACACCCCCCCCCCCAAAAAAAACACCCTGTACTTCTGTTGTGGAACTTCTCTGCAGAGAATATGATTTTAAGGCACATAGAACTTAGGAAAATTGGCTTTTCACCTGGTGTGGTAGCCAGGCCTATTAGGTTTAATTATTGCCTTTCATAAAATATGGTTCCTAGAAGATGCACAACATCTCACTTTCATCTCAGATTGTAAAGAAATGATGGCAATGCCATTCTCCACAGAAGCTTGTTCACTGTTCTTTAGCTTCTTATTGAGAAACCCTGTGGTTTTTCTGCCACTCAGCTTGAAAATCTCTGATTTTACCTTTAATCTCCAGGAGGTAGAGTATACCTCACAGTCATCACCACCTCTGCTTTTCTACTGTTCATTATTTCAAGAGTGGAGGGAGAAAAATAACCAAATAAATAAAATACTAAAAGTGGTCCCATGTTGCAGTTAAAGGCTTATGGATAAATGTAGGTAGCAGAACTGTGCTTATTATTGATTCATTATTAATAGCTTTCTAACTGAAAAAAAAAACCTAATTCTCTATCACATAACAGATGGTTCATACAGCATTTACATTTTGTAGGTGGTTAAGTATATAACCTAAGGACTGCCAATCTTTTCATGCCTGAGTACCATAACGTGATCTTGTACAGTGGCTCAGCTACCCCCACCCACAATATTTGGATAATCTTTTGCTTCAAAAGATGGTTTGATAAGATTTGATTGTCCTGCTTGAGAAGGTCTCTGATAAAATTCACATGCTTAAAAAACAAAGGAAGAAGTCTTTATTTTATGGAGATTCACAGGGCATATATTGATAAGTATAGAAAATTTAGGTGGCCTGTTATAAGATGGTTTATTGTAGAAGCTATTGTGAGTAATGTGATGTAACCTTTTAATAATAATTTTTCAATTAGAAAAAATCTGCAACACCAAGTTTTGGTGGTGAGTCAAAATATGTTCTAACCCATCATCTAATCTTAAGTATTCTGGTCTAGTTCCAGTTAATAACAGTTGGTCAATAGCATTTTTCCAGTGGATCTGGAATACTGAAAATTATGTAAATCCCCAAAGAAGAGAAACTAAGAACGAGTAAGACAGATACTTGTCACAGACCAGGTAGATCCCATATTTGATTCTCATATATCAGAGTGGTCTTTTCCATGACTGAACTTGAGGAAGGCCTTTGCAATTCCTTGATCTTATCATCATTTTTGTAATCCCTTTGGGGGTGATGTATAAGATTATAAATAGAGATTGTTCAAGGTTGACCTTTCTCATTCAGTGTTTGTAAGGTAAAGGTAAAGGTTCCCCCCCCCCGCACATTTGTGCAGTCGTGTCCGACTCTAGGGGCCGGTGCTCATCTCCGTTTGTTAGCCGAAGAGCCAGCATTGTCCAAAGACGCTTCCGCAGTCATGTGGCCGCATGACACGCGCGGAATGCTGTTACCTACCCACCAAAGTGGTACCTATTCATCTACTTGCATTTGCATGCTTTCGAATTGCTAGGTTGGCAAGAGCTGGAGCTAGTGCAGGAGCTCACTCTGCACGCAGGGCTAGGGATTCGAACCTCCGAACTTGCAATCTTCCGATCAACAAGCCTGGCGTCTTACCCGCTGAGCCACCACCTTAGTGTTTGTACTGTGCTATTATTTAATATATTTAATTATTTACTAATTATTTAATATAGCTATTATTGTGGATGGTTTTTCCTCCTAGGATTTGGGGCAGTTTAGGGGTAGATCTTACAATCCGCTTCTGGATTAGTTGGCAGACTTCTGATATTCACACCTTGAAAAGTTTTATGAACAGTGTTGTCAGGGAGATAATGGGTGGAGATGGAGGGGGCTCCCTCCAGGAAGGGAAACGCATGCGTAGTACTGAGGCTCTATGTTTCCCTCCCAAGAGGCTCAAGAAAGCCCCACCCTAGATTGAGGACTCTATCTCTGGGCAATGCCAAGTTGTGTCAGTTTAGCTGGATTCTGTTTAGGAGGTAGGATAATAAACATCAGAGCTTTGATCTCAAGTCTCAGCGTGTTTTTCCTGCACCCGTAGTCTGGACAAGTGTTAACTGCCCAATGTTTGGTATCAAAAATGTACTCTTACTTGTTGGAAATAGACTAATTTCCACTGTTAACCGTAAGTTAACCCTACACTAGGCTTCAAACAAGTTTGGGAGTCCGATTTAAGCAAGCAATTGGATGATGCAATATGGAAACCCATGTGGAGGTCTGGAGAATTTTTGTCTGCTGCAATGGAGGAGTTACATCTTATGATCTTACATTGTTGGCAAATAATAATAATAATAATAATAATAATAATAATAATAATAATATAAAAATAAAAAATAACTCTTTGAGATGCTTTAGCAACAAAATGAATCATAACCCCACCAATGGGAATATCTGGATGATATTTTGCTTAAAAAATGGTTTGATAAGATTTTGTTGATTGCCTGCTTGAGAAGGTTTTTGATAAAATTCACATGCTTAGAATACAAAGAGAAGTCTGTTTTTTCCCTTTGTTTCATGTGTTTTAAAAATTACAAAATGAATACCCATCAGGAAGTATAGAAAGTTTAATTACCTGTTATAAATGGTTTAATGTAGAAGCTATAGTGTATAGTGTAATGTAAAGAAACTTCTAAATAATAATAAACAATTCTGCAGAATTTTTAAAATTGAAATGCTATGGCAGGAATCAGGACTTATGTGGAATTTCATCTTTCTGTATCTAGAATTTGTATATATTTGTAACCTAGACATACGTTTGTAATTTTCCTGTCTATATCTTATATTTTATATTTCATATTTATTATGCTCTATGTTTTTTATTGTAACGCGATGTGAATGTGCCATACGATAAATAATAAATAGAATTTTTCTTTGTACTTTAGAAGTGTCAGTATGTTAAACATTCCTTTTTCTCCAACAGGTGTCACTATTGTAACATTACTTTTTTGCACAGAAAATACTACAGTACAGTAGTTGCAACTTCCAATAGCACAGGTTTCCTTTGCTTTATGCAAATTTTCTCTTTAGAATTGGCAACTTATGTTTTTGCTTTAACATTATTAGGCAAAGTAAAAGCAATTGTAAAACTTGAAATGATGGAATGATAAGAAATAAGTAACCCATATTTGCTCAAAATTCTGAGAGCTGCATTCCCAGCACATCTGAAAGCATCTTGTTGGTACTTTAAACTGAATAAATGCAGTATTGATGTCAGGTGTGGATAATGTTTGTTTATTTATTTTAAGTAAGTAAGATTGCTATTTCATGAGTATTTCGGTGTGACTCTAGACATCCAGGGTGTAGCCATGCAAAACAACAGACGTGTCACTTTAAAGATAAACATGTTGCTTATGGCATAAGTCTTAGCTGACCACAGTCTAATTTGTCAGATGCCTTGAGGAATATCATATTCATTCATTCATTCATTCATTCATATATATATACATATATTCATATTCATGATTGGATTGTGGTAAAAGAATAGTAAAAAGAAACGTCTTAGAGAAGATATATAAAAAAGATAAGTAACCAGAGATTGATTATTCACAAATCAATCCTGCACTGGTGAGCTGATCTAGTGTGATAAGCCTTGATCTGTGGTTAATTCTTGAAATATTGTTTAAGCTTCCAAATTAATTCCAGCTCAGTGAGGATGCATCCAGAAATGTTGCTCCATTGATTTGTGTGTTACTGACTGGAGACTTACTATTCTAGTACAAGGATAGTTTGCTCAGTGAAGTTCAGCAGGTTGATACACAGAATATAACACATTGGAAGGTGGACAAGACAAGGGAATGGCACTGTAATGTTGTGGGTGACATTAATAGGTCCTGTAATAATATTGCCAAAATAGCTGTGGGATTAAGAGAAATAAATATAGCTATGGGAATAATAAATCTTGGCCTGTCAATCCTGGGTCTGAATCTTTTACATTATTGTTTCCTCGTGATATTATAGATTGAGGGGCTGTCTACAAGCATAAGATGATAATTCATTGTCCACAATGGGCTTTAGGGAAATTGTAACTTGAAACAGTCAGAGACTATTTTATTTTATTTTATTATTATATTATTTTACTGTCTTGTGGAAGATTATTCCTGGATTTCAATCCTGCCCTATTGTTGTTTTTTAGTTAATTGGGTTGGTATCTGAGAAATGCTTGATTTAAATCCTGTAATTGTATTCCTCCCCTTCATGGATCACTGCCTTGTCGTGGCGAAGGGGCTTGCGTAACTCAATGAAGTCAGGTCAAGAAGAACAGGTCATGATGGAGAGTTCTGACAAAACGTGGTCCACTGGAGGAGGAAATGGCAAACCACTCCAGTATCCTTGCCAAGAAAACCCATGGACAGTATCAAAAGGCTAAAAGATATGACGCCGGAAGATGAGCCCCTCAGGTCGGAAGGTGTCCAAAATGCTACTGGGGAAGAGCGGAGGGCAATTCCGAGTAGCTCCAGAAAGTGTGAAACGGCTGGGCCAAAGCCGAAAGGACGCTCAGTTGTGGATGTGTCTGGAAGTGGAAGGAAAGTCCGATGCTGTAAAGAACAATATTGCATAGGAACCTGGAATGTAAGAACTATGAATCAAGGTAAGCTGGATGTGGTCAAACATGAGATGACAAGATTGAACATCGACATATTGGGAATCAGCGAACTAAAATGGACAGGAATGGGCGAATTTAATTCAGGAGACCATTATATATACTACTGTGGGCAAGAATCCCTTAGAAGAAATGGAGTAGCTCTCATAGTCAATAAAAGAGTGGGAAAGGCAGTACTGGGGTACAACCTCAAAAACGACAGAATGCTTTCAGTTCGAATCCAAGGCAAACCATTCAACATCACAGTGATCCAAGTCTATGCCCCAACCACTGATGCCAAAGAAGCTGAAGTTGACCGGTTCTATGAAGACCTACAACACCTTCTAGAACTAACACCAAAAAAAGATGTCCTTTTCATCATAGGGGACTGGAATGCTAAGGTAGGAAGTCAAAAAATAACCGGAATAACAGGCAAGTTCGGCCTCGGAGTACAAAATGAAGCAGGGCAAAGGCTAATAGAGTTTTGTCAAGAGAACACGCTGGTCATAGCAAACACTCTTTTCCAACAACACAAGAGACGACTCTACACATGGACATCACCAGATGGTCAATACCGAAATCAGATTGATTATATACTTTGCAGCCAAAGATGGAGAAGCTCTATACAATCAGCAAAAACAAGACCTGGAGCTGACTGTGGCTCAGATCATGAGCTTCTTATTGCAAAATTTAGGCTTAAATTGAAGAATGTAGAGAAAACCACTAGACCAATCAGGTATGACCTAAATCATATCCCTTATGAATATACAGTGGAAGTGAGGAATAGATTTAAAGGATTAGATCTGGTAGACAGAGTGCCTGAAGAACTATGGATGGAGGTTCGTAACATTGTACAGGAGGCAGCAACTAAAACCATCCCAAAGAAAAAGAAATGCAAGAAAGCAAAGTGGCTGACTGATGAGGCTTTACAAATAGCTGAGGAAAGAAGGGAAGCAAAAGGCAAGGGAGAAAGGGAAAGATATAAACAACTGAATGCAGAATTCCAGAGAATAGCAAGGAGAGATAAGAAGGCCTTCTTAAATGAACAATGCAAAGAAATCGAGGAAAACAATAGAATGGGGAAGACTAGAGATCTCTTCAAGAAAATCGGAGATATCAAGGGAACGTTTTGTGCAAAGATGGGCATGATAAAGGACAAAAAAGGCAGGGACCTAACAGAAGCAGAAGAGATTAAGAAGAGGTGGCAAGAATACACAGAAGAACTATACAAGAAAGATCTTAATATCCCTGATAAATACGATGGTGTGGTCACTGACCTTGAGCCGGACATCCTAGAGAGTGAAGTCAAGTGGGCCTTAGGAAGCATTACTAACAACAAAGCTAGCGGAGAAGACAGTATCCCAGCTGAGCTATTTAAAATCCTAAAAGATGATGCTGTTAAAGTGCTGCACTCAATATGCCAACAAATTTGGAAAACTCAACAGTGGCCACAGGATTGGAAAAGGTCAGTTTACGTTCCAATTCCAAAGAAAGGCAATGCCAAAGAATGTTCAAACTACCGTACAATTGCACTCATTTCACATGCCAGCAAGGTTATGCTCAAAATCCTACAAGCTAGGCTTCAGCAGCATGTGAACCGAGAACTACCAGAAGTGCAAGCTGGGTTTCGAAGAGGCAGAGGAACTAGAGATCAGATTGCCAACATTCGCTGGATCATGGAAAAAGCAAGAGAGTTCCAGAAAAACATCTACTTCTGCTTCATTGACTACGCTAAAGCCTTTGATTGTGTGGATCACAACAAACTGTGGCAAATTCTTAAAGAGATGGGAGTACCAGACCACCTTACCTGTCTCCTGAGAAACCTGTATGTGGGTCAAGAAGCAACAGTTAGAACCGGACATGGAACAACCGACTGGTTCAAAATTGGGAAAGGAGTACGACAAGGCTGTATATTATCACCCTGCTTATTTAACTTATATGCAGAGTACATCATGAGAAATGCCGGGCTGGATGAATCACAAGCCGGAGTTAAGATTGCCGGGAAAAATATCAACAACCTCAGATATGCAGACGATACCACCCTAATGGCAGAAAGTGAAGAGGAACTAAAGAGCCTCTTGATGAGGGTGAAAGAGGAGAGTGCAAAAGCTGGCTTGAAACTCAACATTAAAAAAACCCAGATCATGGCATCTGGTCCCATCACTTCCTGGCAAATAGAAGGGGAAGAAATGGAAGCAGTGACAGATTTCATTTTCTTGGGCTCCAAGATCACCGCAGACGGTGACTGCAGCCATGAAATTAAAAGACGCTTGCTCCTTGGAAGGAAAGCTATGGCAAACCTAGACAGCATATTAAAAAGCAGAGACATCACCTTGCCGACAAAGGTCCGTATAGTTAAAGCTATGGTTTTTCCAGTAGCAATGTATGGCTGTGAGAGTTGGACCATAAGGAAGGCTGAGCGCCGAAGAATTGATGCTTTCGAGCTGCGGTGCTGGAGAAGACTCTTGAGAGTCCCTTGGACTGCAAGGAGGTCAAACCAGTCAATCCTAAAGGAAATCAACCCTGACTGCTCATTGGAAGGACAGATGCTGAAGCTGAAGCTCAAATACTTTGGCCACCTAATGAGAAGAGAGGACTCACTGGAAAAGACCCTGATGCTGGGAAAGACTGAGGGCAAAAGGAGAAGGGGACGGCAGAGGATGAGATGGTTAGATAGCATCACCGATGTAATGAACATGAATTTGAGTAAACTCCGAGAGACAGTGGAGGACAGGAAGGCCTGGCGTGCTATGGTCCATGAGGTCACGAAGAGTCGGACACGACTGAACGACTGAACAACAACAACAATTGTATTCCTTGGTCTGATGAATCAGAGCAGATATTGTTGTATTATAAGGTTTAGTTGTAAACAATGGTCTGTGTTGTTTATCCAATAATTCTCAGGGAAATCTGAGGACTAAATGAGAAAACTTCTTTTAGCTGATTGGCCATAACTTATAGTTCCCTGCATCCCACAATAACAGTTGTCTATAATTATTGCCATAAACTTTGGTGAAAAACTTAGAATTTATAATTTCTGTCTCCTCCTGTGGTTTTTGCAGCCTTGTAGACATTATCTTTTGCAATTTCTCCTTGGGTTTCTTTCCTTTATAATTATCAGGTACTACATTTGGGTTACTTTTTCCTCATTCCATTATGTATTTTATGTTAATGTTAAAATGAATAAGAAAATAAAATTCATGAATTACTTTATATACATTAAATTTTCTGAAATTATTCCAGCTGACTTTACATTATCTATAAAGTATGGGAAGAAAGTACAAAGCATTTATGCTGCTTTTTTCCCATTTTGAGCCTTGCACAATATTTGCATTTACTCATGTATATTACAGTATATACATTAGGGATGCACAACTTCCACCAGGTTCAGGACTTTTCAAAGCCTTGACCAAGTCACAAACCATACCCCTAAAGTGTCCATTGAAAAAAAATGTAAAATTAAAGATCTGTAGCTTGAATCATGTCAACTGGATTTCTATTTTCTCAGTGGAAACGTTTCGCTCCTTATCCAAGGAGCTTCTTCAGTCTGAGCAAAGTTAGTAAGGGAATCCTTAAATATGTTGCTGTGTGACCTTACACCTGGGGCTAGGTCATGGTTATTTTTTTTTTTGAGATGTTATTTCTAAGTCCCTTTATCATCTAAAGAAGGATCATTAAGATCACCATGCTTCTGTTGAGCTTGCGAAATGGTCTTAATCTTCCTAGGCACAGAAGACAAAGCAGGGAGGAAGATAGGGGAAAGATTGTGCCTGAGGCCCCCACCTCTATTCAAGGAAGGATTTTCCAAGTTGGCATAAATGGATTCCTTGACCCCTCTCTCAAACCACCTATCTTCTCTGTCTAAAATGTGAACATTGAAACCATAGTTTCATCTGTATCCAGTTTCAGGATCTTTGCTTTGGAAACAAATTCTTCCGAATTATGGATGTGGTGTTCAGAGTGTCCAACTAGAGGTGCTAGTATGGTAGAGAGGTGTTTTACCAATCCCCACCTCCATGGATTCCAAAAAGAATGAAAATCAGCACCTGAGAACAGCTCTGAAGGCCTGTGGATATCCAAATTGGGCCTTCACTAAATCTAAATCTTCCAGACCTAAAACAGCCACAGATAGGGCTGAGACTCAGAGTAAACGGAAGAACCTGGTCATTCCTTACATGGCTGGCGTGTCTGAAAAGATAAAACGGATATTTGGCAAACGCCACATACCTGTATATTTCAAACCCACCAACACACTGAGACAGAGGCTTGTACACCCCAAAGATCAAATTCCAAAACACAAGAAAAGCTATGTAGTTTATGCAATCCAGTGCAGTGAGGAGTGCTCTGAACTCTACATTGGAGAAACCAAACAACCTATGTACAGGAGGATGGCCCAACACAGGAGAAGTAACACCACAGGACCAGAGTCAGCAGTTTATCTTCATCTAAAGGAAAAAGGACACTCATTTGAGGACATTAATGTTCACATTTTAGACAGAGAAGATAGGTGGTTTGAGAGAGGGGTCAAGGAATCCATTTATGCCAACTTGGAAAATCCTTCCTTGAATAGAGGTGGGGGCCTCAGGCACAATCTTTCCCCTATCTTCCTCCCTGCTTTGTCTTCTGTGCCTAGGAAGATTAAGACCATTTCACAAGCTCAACAGCAGCATGGTGATCTTAACGATCCTTCTTTAGATGATAAAGGGACTTAGAAATAACATCTCAAAAAAAATAAAATAACCATGACCTAGCCCCAGGTGTAAGGTCACACAGCAACATATTTAAGGATTCCCTTACTAACTTTGCTCAGACTGAAGAAGCTCCTTGAATAAGGAGCAAAACGTTTCCACTGAGAAAATAGAAATCCAGTTGACATGATTCAAGCTACAGACAATTCCACCTGGATGACTGAGAACCTTCATAGACATAAAATTAAAGATAGATTAGATGGCAAGCCAAGTGTAGATATTAATCTCCAAATGCTTGTCAGAACAGCTATATTTTAACAGCTTTCTGGAAGATGACTAGAGGCCATTCAGAACTTGGGAGAGATTTTATCCCAGAAAGGTGGGACAGCAATAGAAAAGCACTGCTTCCAGATCCCCACTTCTTCACCTTCCAGATGATCATAGCTGGAGTATCCTGTCCCAACCAAATAAACAAACTACCCGAAGTCAATTTGGAGGAGATACTCCTATATATATCCTGAACCCATATCCTGTAGGATTTTATAGGTTAAGCCAGCATCTATTAAAGACTGTACAGTGCCTGCAATGTAGATGTTATACGGCTCAACCAGCTCAGACCTATTAGTATGCAGAGTGCTGCATTCTGCACCAGTTGCAGTAGGGAGTCTTCAAAGGTAGAGCACATCCTGGTAATCCAGCCCATAGATAGTGAGGGCATAGGTAACTATTGTGCAAGCCTTCCACTTCAAAAAAGGTTGCACCTGGTGAACCAGCCACAGCTGGTCAAAGGCATCCCTGATTTTCTTAAATTTATACATCTAAAAAATTACAAGGCCACCTCCCTCCGCCCACGATGGGTGGGGTACATCAATAAAAATAAAAAAGTAAAAAACAATACAGAACCAATATGACAAAACATGATCAATACATAGGCGAAGCTTGGTTTAGCAAACACTTTCATAACAGAATGAGATCATCTACGTTCTTGATCTAACACATGGGAGTAAAGCCAGGTGTTCACAGCTCTGCAAAAGACTAATAGAAGCACAGTCACCTGAACCTCACAAAGCTCCTGAGAGAGGTCATCTGGCAATCTGGGATACAATATTATCGGTATGCTACAGTAAGGATACCAAGGAAACATTGCCACCAGCGGCAACGTTGGCAATGCCACGGAAATACTGACTCAGTGTTTGGAGACTATAGGGGTCTGGATGGGACAAAACGGGCTTAACTTGAACCACAGCAAGACCAAGCTGCTGTCTGTCCGTCCAGATTCACAGTCAGCTCCAGTATTGTTTCTTGGGGGAGGGGACACTACCTGAGTGAACAGATTTGTGACTTGGGGATCCTCTTTGACTCATGGCTATTGCTGGATGGCCAGATCAGCATTTGCCCAGCTCCAAGTGGTGTATCAGTTGCAGCTGTACCTGGAGTGTAAGGATATTTCAAAGGTAATTCATGCCCACATCTTTATTCTCCTGGGCTACTATGTGCTGTATATGGGGCTGCCTTTGAAGAACACCCAGAAATCACAATTGATGCAGAATTTAGCAGCCCTACTATTATATGGTGCTGTTTGCTAGCATTGCGTTACACCTCTACTGCAGATTCTGCATTGGTTACCAACAGGATTCCAAATGAAACCAAACTGCTGTTTTTGTTTTTGTTTTTTTCCAAATTTTTATTAAGGTTTTAAAAATACATAGTTAAAAGTCAGAAATGAAACAGAAATAGAAATACAAATTAAAGAAAGAAGAGAAAAAGTGTAGAAAAGTAAAGAAAAGAAAGGGGAAAAAAGACCATAGAAATTGGTTAACTTCCGATCTATCTCTGGTCATAAGAATAAAAAGTTATCTTACATGCTAGCTTTTTATATAACATTCATAAACATTTCCTGTCTAATATATTCTATTTATATATATATTAGTCTTCAAAACCCCATGTAAGCTTTGCCCCTCCTGCTTTTTGTAAATAGTCCATCAGTGGTTTCCACTCTTTAAGATAGTAACAATTTGAGTTTTCTCTTAATAAACATGTCAATTTATCATTTTCTGCCATATCCATCAATTTTAACATCCAGTCTTGTATCGTTGGTAAAGTATGGTTTTTGCAATTTTGTGCATACAGAAGTCTTGCTGCTGTGATCATATATTGCATAATTCTAGTAAATTGTTTTTCTATTTGTTCTTCTGATATTCCCAATAAAAATAATTCTGGTTTAAATGGAACTCGAATTTGTAATATATTTTGCATCAATGAATGTATTTGAGTCCAATATTTCTTTGCCACCTCACATGTCCACCACATATGGTAAAAAGACCCCTCTTGTTTTTTACATTTCCAACACAAATTAGAAACATTCCCATACATTTTAACAAGCTTTTGTGGGGTCATATACCATCTGTACATCATCTTATAAAAAGTTTCCTTCAAGTTATAGCACAAAGTAAATTTTAGCCCTTTATTCCACATATCTTCCCATTGTTGCATTTGTATATTATGGCCAACATTTTTTGCCCATTTGATCATACAGTCTTTAACTTGTTCCTCTACCATTTCTCCTTTTATCAATAGTTTATACATTTTAGCAATTAAGTGGTCCTCCATCTCACTTAGTTGTATCTCAAATTCCGATTTAATTTGTTGAAATTCGAGATTCTTTTTATCTGATTTAAATTTTTCTACAAGTTGCATATAGGAAAGCCATTGAAAGGTGTATCCTTCTAAAGCAACTTCTTCTTTTGATTTAATTATGTAGTGTCCTTGTTCCTTTTTTAAAAAGTCCTTGTAAGTCAGCCATTTATCTTTATTCCTTACTTCTGTTCTATGAAATGCTTCTTTCGTAGAAATCCATAAGGGTCTCTTATAACATAAAATTGGTTTATATTTATTCCGGATCCTTAACAAAGATCTTCTAATATAGTGATTTTTAAATTCCACATTAACTTTGACTTTGTCATACCACAAATATCCATGCCATCCATATCTTAATTCATGACCCTCCAAGTTCAATAATTTTTCATTTTTCAGAACTATCCATTCTTTAAGCCATACCAAACAACAAGCTGCATAGTATAATTTCAAATCCGGAAGACCTAGGCCACCTCTTTCTTTTGAATCTTGCAAAACTTTATATTTTATTCTTGGTTTTTTCCCCTGCCAAATAAACTTAGAAATATCCCGCTTCCATTGTTTGAAAGGTATTTCTGATGCCAATATAGGTAATGTTTGAAAAAGATATAAAATTTGTGGGAAAATATTCATTTTAACCGCTGATATTCTACCTAACAATAATTGCAAACTGCTGTTTTTGACCTATAAAGGGACCTGGGTACTTTCTCCACTTGGAATTGACCCATCCATTGAACATCCTGGGACAAATTTTAAATTGTTCCCCACATGATATAGAGAGGGCTGAGTCTAGGAAGTACTAATTCTCTGTCATATTTTTGTGAAATTGCCTCCCTTTGGAAGCTATGCTTATGCTTGTTTTAAACTTCTGGAAGCTAGTTAATTCAAAGCTCATCCAGAGACTGCTGGGAGATAGTAGGGACACAGTCTTGATTTTTTTGGGAAATCTGTTTTTATTGTTACTGCTGTTTATATGAGTTGTGATTATTTTGTGTATGTATCATGTCATTTTAATATAACTGGACGATTTTAACCTTACAATGGAAGTTTTCATGCTACTGTTAACAGACAGGAGTTCTGTGATGATTTGGCAATATATAAATCCAATGAATGAATGAAAGCCACTTAATTGAGATGTCAGCTTCATGTTTTAAAGATATAACACATTAAAAGACATCAATGCACTACCAACCATAGAAAATATCCATAATCCACCCATGGGAAAAATACAGGTCTAGTCCACATAGTTATGTATGTTTGCCATAATGCAACCATTAGAGAGCATTGTTGTTGTTCAGTCGTTTTGTCATGTCTGACTCTTTGTGACCTCATGGACCATAGCATGCCAGGCCTTCCTGTCCTCCACTGTCTCCCGGAGTTTACTCAAATTCATGTTCATTACATCGGTGATGCTATCTAACCATCTCATCCTCTGCCGTACCCTTCTCCTTTTGAGGGCATTAGATTGTTTCAAATCTAGCCTTTCTAAACATATGGACCACATCCCACTTTAGTTCCATTGAAACCAGTAAGACAAAGCAGTGATGACCAACTTCAGCCTTGTTGATTTCACTGGGACTAACACATGACTATCTTAAGTTAGATCCAATTTCTACGTTGTGTACAGTAGTTTATTATTATTGTCCACTTGTTTATTAAAAAGATAAAGACTGCCTTGAATTGAGCTTTACTCCTGGTACTACACAGCTGTTCATGCAGGTTTTTTGGCAACAATATGGAAGTGGTTTACCACTGCCGCTTTCCAGGCTTTTGTGGTCCTATACATTTGAGAACAGAAGTTTTAATTTCAGTGTAGACGCATCAGCAGGAGCTCACATGAGTTGTCCTGCTTTCACATTGCTCATCAATTTACTCAACTGGAATCTGAAGAGCTCTACCCAGTACCAATCTGTGCTAAAAACAACATGGTCTTCAGATGAAAATAGATTCAATGTGTTTGTCCAGGAGAAACATTTGCTAAAAGTAGATGGAGACTGATTGTCACATAGATTGTAACTGTCACAAAGTATGGTAATATGTCTAACGTGGTTTGCAAAGGAAGATTCCAATTTCTTATATTTCATCTGTAATAAAGCTGAATAAAATGAAAATATTTTTATATACTGCAGCCACGAGTTTATGCTGTCAATTCTTTACAGACATCTAAATAGGGCACCCGTACACTTGTTAACCCAGCATCACTTCAGTGAAGCAAATTTGGCTAACTCATTCTTCTAAATCTTTGAACTTTGTAGTCACTAACTAGACCAGCCTTTCTCAACCTTTTGATCCTGGAGGAACCCTTGAAATATTTTTCAGGCCTCAGGGAACCCCTGCACATTTAGGCTCAAATATAGGCCAGAAGTTACAAAATTATTATATTTGTTTCATGTGGAGGCCTGTATATATACATTAACAGTGTTCTTAAACTAAAAATAATTAAACTTACCTCTTTAATGTGAAGCTGCCTGAATTTGAAGTAATTTTTAAATAAACCATGATCTCCCAGGGAACCCCTAGTGACCTCTCATAGAACCCTAGGGTTCCATGGAACCCTGGTTGAGAAACCCTGAACTAGACAGTCCCAATTTATGACTAGAATGGAATTGAATTATACCTATGTAATTCTAAGGTAGTTTTTTCAACCAGCACCCTCCAAATATTTTACAATATAAGTTCTAAGAATTCTCAGCCACCTTCAGTGCCAACATATCCAGGTAAGTCCAAGAGTCCTAACCAGTCACTGCACAAATACTAAATTAGATGTAGTGGTATACTGACTGAGCATAAGGCAGCTTCTCCTGTTCCCTCTAGGATATTTATGTTGTCTCTTTGGAAGGAATTGCAGTTTGCATCACAAATTAAAATCACTGAAACTGAGAAGAGATGCAATACACAACAGCTTCTTTATATACAGAATGCTGTATCACATTGTAGTGAAAGCTATTTTTAGAATTACCGTTTTGGAAATATCCCTTATATGCACAAATATGCATTTGATTTATCTGACACTGCAATCCAAGTAGAGCCTGTATTAAAAAAATTTTTTTATATAAATTCAGTTTGTTAACTGCACAAATAAAGAAAATCAGATCAGGTTTGTTTTGCAATTAGCTTTAATATCAGCATCTAATTTTCAGTAAGTTGATTGAACTAGTATAAGGAGATCTTGTGCAAATATGCTAAACTTTGCAGTGTTTGCTTGGGAGGAGAAGTTCATATAAACTACTAGAATTCTCACATGCCAATCATGAGTTAAGCTACCCATCCTGCGCATGAGTATTTTTTTTCCTACATTGAGGAAAAAGTGCCCTCTAGATTAAAAATTCTAGTGTTTCCATTTTCTTCCAGTGGCAAACTTATTCTGGATATATACAGTAAATGTGCAAATTATACTAGCTACCCATCTTTAAAAATATTGCATTAAATTCCATCATAAATGCCAACTCAACTACAAAATCAATTCAGTAACTTCTTCTCTGGTTTGTTATGAAAGTCATAATCAAAACCAACATCACCATGCATAATTTATTTAAAATTAACTTGTTTCCCATTAATACCTCTAGTCCTCTTGGGCAATCAAAAAAAAAAATCTGATTTGTGCAAATCCTTCAGAGGGCTGGGGAGGGAGGAGTTAAAGGTGGGTTCCTCTTTTTTCTTCAGTTCTTAAAGGTGAAGTCTTCTTTATTTGCCACTTGCTGAGAGCAGCCATTATCTTCTATAAATCGCACAGGACAAACAGGCAGGACTAAGTGGGATATGCGGCTCCAGAGCCCACTTAGCTTATCGGTATCCATAAGGTTGTAAGATCTGGGCGAGTCAGAGTTTGTGAATTTGGCCCAGAGGAAGTCCCGCACGTTTTCTTCCAGAATCTGTAGGCCAATGCTAGGATCCAAATTCTCATTCTCCAGCAAAACTGTCAAAATCAGTGCCACATCTTTGAAAGCAGCACTCTCGTGGTCACAGTATTTGTAAAAGATTAAGGTGGAACTTGCAGGCAGCGATTCAAACTGATGTACTACTGCTGCCTTTCCTCCCCCGTGGAAGCCAAAGCTCAGCTCTTCATCCACTGCCAGCTTTGCAAGATCATTGCTTAGCGTGGATTTAGAAGTTCCATCTACGTGGACTGTGCTCCCTCCGAGGGATGATGAATAGGCACTGGCAATCTGGGTGCTCAGACACTTAAGAGTTGATTTAGCTTCCTGGGCAGCAGTAAAGATTAAGATAGCTGGTTCAGTGTGGTAGGATGCATTAAGGTGTTTCTGCAATATTTTCCGTACCCGTCCCCACAGATGAGGACTTTGACCTGGAAAGCTGTTTTTCAGTGGATCAAATCTTGATAGGAAGGCCTCCACCACTGGATTTTTTGGCATACTCCGAGGGTGTGAAGTGTAGTAACCACTGCAACTTATGAAAATGGCAACCAAAAGGACCATGATTCCCAGAAAAATTCCACAGCGGGGAAATCCTAATAATCAAGGGTAGGGAATGGAGAGTGAAGACATAGAGAAAATCATTCAGAAAAAACAACATCACACACACACAAAAGCCACATGCCAACAGGCTTATGGTAATGTATGATTAATGGAATTAATCAATTATCTCATATCTCAAAGACAAGGGGCCAGTCTTGGAACAGTAGTGGCAACTAATTCCCACCCCCAGACATCAGGTCTACCACTACTAGATAGACAGACAATTCAGGTTCAACTCCCCCTTTTAGCATTAATATATTTTGTTTGGCTTAAGAGAGTTTTTCCCATCAGGAAAAACTTATAGTCTCCAATGCCTGCAGAAGACAACCTAATATATTCCCTTTTCACTATTCTGTCTCCCCCACCACCAATATTTTTAAGTAAGTAGAAAGCCATGGACCACTGATTTTCTAGATGCTTACTAGAAAAGTTCAATATGTTTATGATTATTTCTATATAGATTACTTGGTGGCTAATTTATTTTGCCATATGGGATTTTAGATTAAGTTGCATTAGCAAGACAATAGGGAAACATGGAATGTCTTGAAACCAGAACACAATTATTTAGTTGCTTAAAAAAAACAAAGAGAACTGCCATTTTCAGCATCAGTTGTATCCTGAAATGTATATTCCCCATTCCCATCAAAAACAGCACTTAAATCAGCTAACAGCTATCATGGGGTCTGTAGCATGCCCACCCGGTCATGCAGAGAGGGCATGCTACAGACCCCATCAACCAAAGAATTCCATCTAGCGCGGTCCAGGAGGCGTCCCTTCTCTGCAGTAGCGCCCACCCTTTGGAATATCTTGCCCCCTGAGCTGAGGTGGGTTTCCTCACTCCCGACCTTCCGGAAAAACTTGAAGACCTGGTTCTGCCGCCTTGCTTGGGAAGGGAATGTCAACAGTTCCTCCTGGGGCTGGCTGCTCCCATGATGCCCTCCTTGGTATCAACACCCATTGCCCTTGGATTTTATATTTATTTATTGATGATGATTTTGTATTGTATTTTTAACCTTGTTTTTATTGTGAACCGCCCAGGGTCCCCCGATTGGGGAAGATGGGCGGTAATATAAGTTTAAATAATAAATAGAAATCATCATAATTAACATTTATACTACTATCATAATTGGCAATTAAAGAAATAAAATACTTTTAAAGCTACATGAATTAGAGAAATAAAACCAGCATCGCCAGTTGAAACCTCCACCAACAAATAGGGCAGCTTAACCCCTACAGCTTGTCTGATGAAAACGTCTTTTGTCAGATGTTGCCCTTCCCTCTATGAGGGAATCATAGAAGCTTGAAGCAGCTACTGAGAAGACCCATAATATTTAGGGCAGTTGTCATTTTCTATCTTAAATATTTTTTGGCTGTTTATGGGAACAAAGCAGGGCTGGGTGCACATTAATTTTTACAGGTATATGGCCAAGTGTGTATTGGAGCTGGATTAGCACTAGTATTGGCACTGCAGGAAAAGATACAGCAAGGTAATTGATTTTTTTCATTTTATTTGATTTAGCTGTAACAGCCTTTGTTTTACACAGTAAAATAAGTGTAGAAATAAACAGCTATGGTTACGACAAATGATATTATCAGAACTTGAATTTCATTAATTACTGTATGGCTTATTTGATCAGCTTTGTAAAAATCAAGGATTTTCTCACCATTATCTTGATGAGACTGGGAATTCTTTATTACCAGTTGTTCCACTGCGCTCTGCTCATTTACTTCTGGTGTAAGGCACTCACTTGTCTTTTGAGAATAGATTTCAGTCACTGATTTGCATGTAGTATGTTGTACATCTTAAAAAAAAAACATAGCACTGTTACAGGAAGCAACCTGTCCAGTTATAAGAAATGTAAGAATTATACAATTTTACCAACCAGTACAGCAGGCTTTTTCAACCATTGGCCCCATAACTCCTGGCTAGCATGTCAAATGGCTATGAGTGATGGAAGTTACACTCTAAAAACTGAGGAGTCGAAGTTGAGAAAGTTGCACTGATCTGTAAGTAATCAGCTAAAAAGGAAGTTCAGCAATAGTTCAACCTCTCATGTCTTGCCGCCATTCTATGCTCAAGTTGAAACATCACACCAAACCATTCTATAGTTTGTTTGGTTTTGCCCTTAGTTTGTTGTGTGTACCCAGTCACCATAGTTTATTTAGCAAATCACAGCTTAGCAAACTATGTCATAGTGCCTCAGTCTTACTATCTTCTATAACCATGCAGCAGGTAAGAAGCTCAACATACACAATTCCATCAAAACATCAGAAGTAAATGAATGAAGTATTGTGATGTTTTACGATACTCCAATCGTATAGACAAAGAAGTTCTTTAGACATTTCCTGGACTGCAAAGCCTCTATTAAAATACCATTTTTAATTGAAGATTTCATGGTCCCTAGTTGCAGACAAACACCTGAAAAGTAAGTGTATAGAACTAGACTGGATTCTCAATCAAGCTGGTATGAAAGGACTATTAGGCACCAAGAGTGGTATGTCTTTCCTTTCAGCTTATACTGAAAAAGTGGAATTTTTAACAATTCATTACTGTTTAAGACTTACAACTCTTAGCAAAGTTCTCATCTGAAGAACAACAATAGAAGTTTACCTCTTGGCACTAACTGAAACTAGAAAAATGTAACTAGAATCTTGTTTATGAAACTTGGACCAATGTTGAATAAAAAGGTAAAGGTTCCCCCTGCACATTTGTGCAGTCGTGTCCGACTCTAGGAGCCGGTGCTCATCTCCATTTGTTAGCTGAAGAGCCAGCGTTGTCCGAAGACGCTTCCACAGTCATGTGGCCGGCATGACGTGCACGGAACGCTGTTACCATCCCACCAAAGTGGTACCTATTAATATAGAACACACTGTTGTACTTCATTAATAAAATACTGCTTTACCTGCAATCAGATATGTCTTCTCTATGCCTTTAAGATTTTGAACTGTTTCTGTTTTCTTGTCCAAACCGTCTTCTTTTGTTTCTTCAGTATGTTTCGGAGAGTGCTGGCTTTGCTGGCAGTGTGAACTGATTTTATATTCTGGAACAGTTTCTGTTAAAGATTTTTCCTTTTTCTGAGAATCTTGTAGGTCAACATGGGTGGAACACTCAGTCTTTTCATGTAAAGGATTTACCAAATCTGTGACTACAGAACTATCTGGTAAACTACCAGAATCAAAGGGAAGCCTTACAGTGCATTCTGTAGCATCAGTAGCCTCTGTTCTTAGAGGAAATCCGTCAGAATTTAATAGCTTTTCTACCAAGGAATCCTCTTTTGTTTCTTCTGCCTCATCCTGTTGAGAACTGGCTGAGATATTTTCTATATCGGGGGGCTGAAAACTCATCTGCCCCTCTGACATAGTCTCTTCTTTTTCTTCTTCAGGGAAATCTGTATGGGGCAATGTACAAAACCTGGTTTCAGTAATTTTAAGTTATGTATTTACCAGCTTCAAAGTTGTTACATGCTCAAGAAGCTATTTGCTGTCCAGCATAAAGGAAGCAAAGCACTGTACTTCCAGTGAATTACCACAAGCTATTATTTTTCACCAGTTTCTAGCTTTCTTTTATTGTTTTAATGGTTTTTATTTTTACATTGGCCTTGTTATTCTTCAGAGGCCACACTGGAAGCTTTTGCCTCAAAGACAGCCTACAAAATACTTTAAATCAGCTAAAAAAACAAACAAAACTGTTTTTGCCAACCAATGCTCTCTCTATATTTATATCCTGCCTTTCTGTCAAGGAATTTAAAGTTGTAGACCCCTTTTAAACTTCTGAGAAAAAAGCAATTGTCTCAGGATTTTAAAGACAGAGGAGATTTCACTTATATCTCCCCAGTAACTTCAAGTTCACTCTACTGACTCCCGCTGTCAGGATCACGCAACCAAATGAAGGTAGTGCATTCGCTTGCCGCTTCCCGCCAGCAGAGCCAGCTACACGAGAGAAAGCCGACGCGTGTCAAGCTTGGTTACGGGATGGGAGGGTGGATGGACTCCAGACAGCGAGCAGGAGACGCTGGGAACCAAGGTCGATTGCAACTGCCTGGCCAGGTGTGGGGAGGGGGAACGTGAGCTCACCAAGGGAATGTTTTAATTAGAGCAGAGCTTTCCAAACTTTTCATGTTGGTGACATACTTTTTAGACATGCATCATTTCGCGACACACTCTTACAGCAGGGCATCATTTCGCGACACACTCTTACAGCAGGGCATCATTTCGCGACACACACTTACAGCAGGGCACAAGGCAGGCACTAGGACCTGCGCAGAATCACAGCAGGTTTGGAGGCAGCAGGGCACAAGGCAGACACTAGGACCTGCACAGAATCCTGGCAGGGTTCGGAGGCAGCAGCAGCCGGGACACACCCAGATACTTCAGCCGACACACTAACGTGTCCCGACACACAGTTTGGAAAGCTCTGAATTAGAGGCTTTGTGCCATTTTAGTCAGTTTCAGCTTTCTCTGGGATTCTTGTAGCTTTCTTCAATTAAATAACTTTCCTTTTCTACAATGAAACTGAGTGAAGTTGTTTTGTTTGAAGTTTAAGCCTAGCATTCATTACACCCGCTGAATAAATAAATGATCTAAGCATTTTTCATCCAGCTTGCAGCTACCAATTTGCTCCACATTTAGACAGAAAAAAACACTTTATAGTGGAAAGATACATCTGGACTTAACACAGATGTATATACATCTGAACTATAACACAGGCACCTACCACACACTCTGTGCTCACACTGCTATGCTGGTGAAAGTATACTGAATGAAGCTGCCTAGATTTCTACTGACTGGTTGAAAGGAAAGGTTCCCCTGTGCAAGCACCGAGTTATTACTGACCCTTTGGAGGGATGCCGCTTTCACTGACGTTTTCTAGGCAGACTTATAGCGGGGTGGTTTGCCATTGCCTTCCCCAGTCATGATTACCTTTCCCCCAGCAAGCAAGCTGGGTACTCATTTTACTGACCTCGGAAGGATGGAAGGCTGAGTCGACCTGAGCCGGCTACCTGAGAACCAGCTTCCGCTGGGATCGAACTCAGGTCGTGGGGAGAGTTTCGGTTGCAGTATTGCCACCTACCACTCTGCGCCACACAAGGCTCTGACTGCTTGCTACTTCCTAAATGTAACAAATCCCCATCTTTAACAGTATTATTCGTTTGTTAAATTTATATCCCACCTTTCCTGCTGAAACTGAAGCCAATACACATAACACGACTCTTTCCAATTTCTTCCCTACAACAACCCTGTAAGAAAGGTAGGACTGAGAGATAATGACTGGCCTAAAGTCACTCAGTGAGCTACCATGGCTGTGGGTGGATTTGAACTAGGGCCTTCTTAACAATGTAGATATGTGTGTCCCAATAGTTTTGAACAGCCACGTACAACATACAAGACAATGAGCCATACCTTTCTGAGCAGATTGCTTGTTCTCCTTTGCCATCTTTTCTTAAGTTTCGATGACTTGATTTGTTTAGCTTCACTTTCTTGCTTAAACAACAAGCATTCTTTTGTCTATTCTGAAAGTCTCTTCCAGTTGCATTCCCGTGTTCTTGAAAAATATATACCTTGCCCAGCTAAAGAAATTCAAATAAACATCCAAAATAATTAATTTGTGAAGAAATCTTAACTAAAGCTAGAGCCTTAACCTTAGTTGCAAAGGAGAATATCTCAGTGAATTCACTGTAATTTCTCACTAGACATGCTTAGAGTGGCACTGAATTCAAGAAATTTTCTGTCACTATTTCTAAACAGTTATTTTAAATCTTTGAAGCTTATTTAGTTTGTATTAAAATTCTTAAAGAACCTGGTGAATTCCTACAACATGGAAAAATTGTGCATGCATCTAAGGCAGAGCTTTCCAAACTGTGTGTCGGGACACGTTAGTGTGTCGGCTGCAGTGTCTGGGTGTGTCGCAGCTGCTGCTGCCTCCTGGCTTCCACCCAGGTCCTAGGGCCTACCTTGTGCCTCGCTGCCTCCAAACCTGCCCTGCCAGGATTCTGCGCAGGTCCTACTGCCTGCCTTGTGCCTTGCTGCCTCCAAACCAGCTGTGATTCCGCGCAGCTCCTAGTGCCTGCCTTGTGCCCTGCTGTAAGAGTGTGTCATGAAATGATGCCCTGCTGTAAGAGTGTGTCGTGATATGATGCATGTCTAAAAAGTGTGTCACCAACATGAAAAGTTTGGAAATCTAAGGATATTATATATTAGCCGCATTCAAGAAAAAGAATTAGGAAATGTGTCAAAACATCAAAACATTATATTTTTATAACAAATTATTGTGGATTTAAAATGTAATGAAGCCATGGTCAAAAGTAAGAATTGATTTATTTGCACAGAGACAAGATTAATAATTTATTCATCAACATTTTCTATTTTCTTTCTCAAATTTTACATTTTTTGCAGTGCTAAGTAATGCTTACAGTAAAAGAACTATAAAATTTAATTTCTCCAGGTTAAAGTTATAAAGGATTATAATTTAGAAGTACATAATGAACTAGATTATGACCATAACATACGGAACAACAAATGTTCATGGGGGATCCTGACCCGACGGCTCCCCCCCAACTCTTTGCCCTAGGAGGCAGGAAGCATTCATTATGTCGCTAGGCCATTCCGCGAATATGCAGAAGCCACACTTATTTGAAGGGGGGGACTGGCTTGTTTCTGGAGGTGTGTGCTTCCATGCATCGCGGAGGATATGAAAAGAGTAAAACACGGTAATTATTATGAAAAGCAAGAGCAACATAGTTTGAGACAGTACTTTGGGTTCATCCATGAAGATTTTTTTTTTGCTGAGTTTACCGTAACTCTCCAAGCCTGTGAGAAGTACTTGAATGGGAAAGAGAATGTCTTTCTCTTACAGTTTTGGGAAGTTAACCTGAAGTAGGGAAAATTATCTAAAGAGTCTTTCGCATATGTCGCCCAGGAAGCCTCCAGGAAAATCGCCTCCGATGCTCAACTTGGACCCGCCCTGGCCACGTTAGCTAGACACCTCCTGCGGGCGCTATGTCGGAGACGCCTCTCTTACCATCCGCCCCTCGCCCCCAACCCGGGAACTCACATGGATCCCCTTCGCTGACCTGCAGATGGACCCAGGGCTATTTTCGGTGCTGCTTTTTCAGCTTTTAAATATTTCGAGCTTAGTATTTACTCGTAGCCTAAGGCTGGAAGAGAAATGCGTTACGGCAAAGGCCGTTCTTATGCCGGAGAATTGCAATGGGACGTTAGATAACCCCAGCTAAAGCCTCTCCCTGAACGCAGTACTGGATTTGGAAACCGACGGATCACATCGACCATATTCCCGGCTCGCGCATTTTCCTAGGCTCAGCTCTCCTTCCTCTTACCTCCTCTTGTGCGTCTCTTCCTCCTCCCCTCTCCAACCAGGAAACAAAAGTGAGATTTATCTTTCCACGGAAAGTTAGTTCGGACAGGCCTTATAGTCATTCATGTACGTTACGTTCTTACGTCTTTCGTCGTGTGAAAGGCGGTTGTTTCGCAGGACAAGGATTCTGCCCAGATCCTATCTTCTTAAAACTAACTCCTTAGATTTACGATGTGTTCCTAGAAGCCGAACACACAGCCACACCAGAATCCTTAATTCCTATCAACGTCAAAATGATTTGTTCCACAGTACGAGGCTTTGCAGTGGGATGCTGGGATATGTAGTTTTTTTCATTCCTCCGTGCCTATTTATGAGAGAAAGCAAGCCTTGGAAGCCGCCTTTTCAATAGCTAATTCGATGACGTTTCTCTGTCGAGACAGAAGGTTTAAGACTATCACCTCGGTCAATGTTCCTTCCACTTTGGAATGTTCTATTTTATTGAGGCTTTCTTCCTCACTCAGCAGCGCCTCTGTTATGCCTTATCTCTTGAGCAAGGAGGGGATAGCTATAGAATGCTGACAGTTTTCTTTGGAAGGACAAAATATTGACTTTAAAATGTTAAAAGAGTACAATAGGGTTTCTGCTTTTTTAATAGTTATGTAGAAATGTTGGGTGAACAAATCGCAATGTTGCTGGCTTTGGATGAATTAGAGGTGTAAGGTTTGAGAAAGCAGTAACATTGCTTGATTTTTTTTATCCTGAGTTGATGGTTGTCCACAAAGGAGGGGTGTTTGCAAAAGAAACAGTGAGATAAACAGGGCCTTTGAATACAGAATTCTGAACTATGGATCTTTGCACTCAGTTATGCTGGATTGCAGCTCACATGATTGTGTCAGAATAGGAGCATGCAAGTCAAGAGAAGCTGGGTCTCACAGATACCAATAGAAATCCAGTTGACATGATTCAAGCTACAGACTCTTGTCTGTATTTTCTTTGGAAGTCAGATGCCAAATAAAGGGGAAGGTTAGGGTTGAATGGCAGAGACAGTAGCAGATGAGAATTGCTGAAAAGAGGAATTATCAAGTTTCTCCTACTTTGGATGATTTTTCAGAGTTTTGGTAAATAGGGGTACGTAGATGAAACGGGCCATCATTTTCCAAGCTTTATTCCTTTCTGAGCCATTTATTCAACATTGCAAGAACTGTATCCGGATGTATCCCTTTGTGGTGTGGAACCATCCTCTTTGGAAAGGGCTGCATTGTAGTGATGATATAGAATCTTTATTGCAGAGATTGTATGAATAGAACTGAAGTTACTGGAGTTCATTAGAAATGTTCTTAGGAACATATCTGGGGACATGAACTTAAGAATTTTATAAGAATATGTGTATATTTCTGGATTTTGATCTTTCTCATGGCGGCAATAATGGAGGCTCCTGAAATCATGAAGAGGAGGAGAAAACAAGAATTTCTCAAGATAGTAAAAAAGTCTTGCAAATTAAATCACATGTTAAAGAGAGATGTGAGAAAAAGTCATCAAGCATTTATCGGTTTGTTTGCAATGTCATGTACATAAAGCCTAATACACGAAAGGGAGGGTAACTGCTGAGTAGGAAGTTTTGATGTGCTCCAAAGTCCTAAGTTCACAAAATACTTCCATCAAGGAAATCAGACAATTTATTGTTAAGAACATAAGCTGCCATTCTACACTCATTTCCTAGGAGTAAAATCTATTGAAATCATTGCACCTAGATTCTGAATAAGTTGCTGGATCCAAAAATTTAGTGCCAAACCCAAAATACTGACTTCTGTTCACACTTTTTTCATTTACAGCTATTCACATAAGAACCTTGGAAAGCTAAAAAGAAATGTGCCCAAGGCAATAAATCATCTGTTTCAATGGTGGAACAAAGTCTAAGTAAATCATGGTTGAGTTGGCTTTTCATAATGCTAATGGAGCATGATCATTTAGTTTTAAATCTATCTCATTGAAAAAAACAAACTAGAAAATATTTTTCCACATGTAGGCATTGTGGAATAGCTGTAAAAATCATTGAGTACATAATACCAAGTGAAAGTAACATTCACTCCTGTAATACTGAAAAATAGTGCTGCCATTGTGAATAAAATATGGTATTTATGTATAGTATTTAAAACTTTTTTTTAGTGGCCAACCATTTATCTCCTTTTCACTCACAAGCAGAAACACAGACTTGCTCAGGTATTCAAAGCATGCCAATTTTACTTCAGGAGATGATAATCATGATAGTAGCAGCTAATGGTTGTGTTCACACAGCATTCTGAACAAATCACTTTAAGGTCTAGCAGGTTGTGTGAGGTTGGCATATGTATTTAATTTATGGCTCAGTATTCTGCAAATCCATAAAATAGGGTCAATTTATTAAACCATGGTTAAGTTGACCATAAGTAAGTGTGTTTTATGAGCACAGCCATTGGATTAGAATTGACAGGTTGAGAAAATTTTGAAACAATACCCAGAAAAATTTCTGACTTATATGATACCAAAATGAATTCAAAAATTACATGTTTCTAGGCAGTCTTTTTTTTTTTTTTTGGGGTGGGGGGGCTTTAAATTTTTTTGATTATTATGGTGTAAAATAAACTTTTGTATATATAGGAATTTATTTAGGAACAATTACATATGATTTGAGTTTACAGGGAATTTTTGGCATTGCAAATAGGTTTAAGGCTATGTCCAGGCTAAATAAACTCTGAATATGGTGAATTGGGGGCGTGGTGGCTTAGTGGGTAAGACGCCAGGCTTGTCGATCGGAAGGTTGCAAGTTCGGAGGTTCTTTTTTTTTTTTTGATAAATTTTATTAGAATTTTACAATACATAGTTAAAAGTTAGAAATAGAAAAAGAAATAGAAATACAAAATAAAAGGAAAGAAAAGAAAAGAAAAGAAAAAGTGTAGTAAAGTAAAAGAAAAAGAAAAAAAAGTATGAAACATAGGTAACTTCCAATCTATCCCTGATCATGAGAAAAAGAAAATCCATCCTAAGTGCTAGTTTTTCACGCAATAGATAAGAATAATTCTTTGTCTAATATACCCTATTATATTTATAGCCTAATCTTCAAATCCCCATGTAAGCTTTGTCCCTCCTGCATTTCGCAAATAGTCCACCAGTGGTTTCCACTCTTTGAGATAACGACAACTTGAGCTTTCTTTTAAAAAACAAGTAAGTTTATCATTTTCTGCCATGTCCATCAATTTTAACAACCATTCTTGTATCATTGGTAAAATCTGAGTTTTCCAGAATTGTGCATAAAGAAGTCTTGCTGCAGTAACCATATATTGTATGATTCTAACTAGGTGTTTTTCTATTTGTAAATCCAATATCCCCAACAAAAATAATTCTGGTTTGAGCGGAATCTGTATTTGTAGTATACTCTGCATCAAGGTACATATTTGATTCCAAAATTTCTTTGCAACCTTACACGTCCACCACATATGGTAAAACGACCACTCTTGTTTATTACATTTCCAACAAATGTTGGAAATAGTCCCATACATTTTTGAAAGTTTTTTGGGGGTCATATACCATCGATACATCATCTTGTAAACATTTTCTTTCAAGTTGTAACACAAAGTAAATTTCAATCCTTTAGACCACATATTTTCCCATTGCTGCATATGTATATTATGACCAATATTTTTTGCCCATTTAATCATACATTCTTTAACTTGTTCTTCAACCATTTCTCCTCTTAACAGTAATTTATACATTTTAGCAATTAAATGTTCGTTTGTTTCACAAAGTTGTATTTCAAATTCCAATTTGCTCTGTTCAAATCCAAAGTCTTTTTTATCTAACTTAAATTTCTCTATAATAGAGCTTTCCAAACTGTGTGTCGCGACACAAAAGTGTGTCGCCACGCACAGCGTGGTGTGTCGCCACACCACCCGGAAGCGGCGGCGCGCGCGTGCACGGCGGCCGCCATGCACGTGCGCACCGCCGCACGCCCCCCGCACCACCGCACGCCCCCCCACGCCGCCACCGTGCACGCACACTGCCGCATGCCCCCCGCGCCGCCACCGTGCGCGTGCACCGCCACACGCCCCCCGCGCCGCTACCGTGCGCGCGCGCCGCCACACGCACCCCGCGCCACCCCCGCCGCCGTGTCACCAGCGGCGGCACTTTGGAAAGCCCTGCTCTATAAGTTGCATATAAGAAAACTATTGAAAAGTATATCCTTCTGAGGCAAGTTGTTCTTTCGATTTGATTTTATATTCTCCATGTTCTTTTTCTAACAAGTCCTGGTAACTCAACCATTTATCTTTGTCTCTTGTTTCAGTTCTCTAAAATGCTTCTTGTGTAGAAGTCCATCTTAGGCATCTTAGGCAATAAAATTGGTCTATATTTATTCCAAATCCTTAATAAAGATCGTCTGATATAATGATTTTTAAAATCCACATTAACCTTAACTTTATTATACCATAAATATCCATGCCATCCGAATCTTAAATCATGGCCTTCTAAATTCAATAGTTTTTCGTTTTTCAAAACTATCCATTCTTTAAGCCATACTAAACAACAAGCAGCATAATATAACTTCAAGTCCGGAAGTCCCAGACCGCCTCTCTCTTTTGCGTCTTGCAAGACTTTATATTTTATTCTCGGTTTTTTCCCTTGCCATACAAACTTAGAAATATCACATTGCCATTGTTTAAAAGGTGCTTCTGAAATCAATATAGGTACAGTATTGTCTGAAAAAAATATAAAATTCATCACAAGATATTCATTTTAATCACTGATATTCTACCTAATAGTGACAATTGTAATTTTTCCCATCTAAGTCTTTTTTATATCCGTCCCAAGTGAAACATAATTGTTCTGAAACAAATTGACATTCTTTGATGTTAAATATACTCCCAAGTATTTCACTTTTTTCTCTATTGTAAATCCAGTTAATTCTTCCAATTTCTCTTGTTGACGATTCATATTCTTAGTCAAGACCTTTGTTTTCTGTAAATTCACTTTGAATCCTGCTAGCGACCCAAAGTCTTTCAATTTTTGCATTAATAACTCAATCCCTTCTAAAGGGTTTTCTAAGGTAATGACTAGGTCGTTAGCAAAGGCTCTTAATTTATAAACTTCTTTCTTAACTCGTATACCAGAAATGCCATCATCTTGTCTAATGTCTCTAAGTCAGAGCTTTCCAAACTTTTCATGTTGGTGACACACTTTTTAGACATGCATCATTTCGTGACACACTCTTACAGCAGGGCACAAGGCAGGCACTAGGACCTGCGCAGAATCACAGCAGGTTTGGAGGCAGCAAGGCACAAAACAGGCACTAGGACCTGCGCGGAATCCTGGCAGGGCAGGTTTGGAGGCAGCAAGGCACAAGGCAGGCACTAGGACCTGCATGGAATCCTGGCAGGGTTTGGAGGCAGCAGTAGCCAGGACACACCCAGACACTGCAGCCGACACACTAACGTGTCCCGACACACAGTTTGGAAAGCTCTGCTCTAAGTAAAACTTCTAAAACCAATATAAACAAAAGTGGAGATAAAGGACAACCTTGTCTTGTACCTTTTTGAATTTCACATGATTTGCTTAGATTCCCATTAACAATTATTTTAGCCATTTGAGGGGTATATATTGATCTAATCCATTTAATAAAGTTTCCCCCAAAATTCATAGATTCCAATACTTTAAACATAAAAGACCAATTTAAATTGTCAAAAGCTTTTTCAGCATCCAGAAATATCAAAGCAGCTTGTTTTTCATTGTGTTGTTCCAAATATTCCAATATATCCAAAACATTTCGAACATTGTCTCAAATTTGTCTCTTGGGCAAAAAACCAGCCTGATCCTGATGAATAAAATTCTTAAGAATAATTCTCATTCTTTCCGCCAACACTGTTGTAAATATCTTATAATCATTGTTCAATAAAGATATTGGTCTATAATTCTTCGCTAAAGTCAAATCTTGTTGTTCTTTTGGAATCAATGCAGTATGAGCCTCCTTCCAAGTCTCAGGCATTACACCTGTTTCTAAAATCGAATTCATAGTCAGTTGTAAAGGAAGGCAAAGCTCATCTTCAAAGCATTTATAATAAGCCGCAGACAAGCCATCAGGGCCAGGTGCTTTTCCACTATTAATTTTCTTAAAAACAGTTGTCATTTCCTCTAATGTTATAGGGTCATTTAATAATGACCTCTGTTGATCGGTAAGAACAAATAGTTTTTGTTTACTTAGATATTTATCAATATCACCTAACGAAACGTCTTGCTTTTTATATAATGAATAATAATAATAATGAAATGCTTCTTGGATACCTACATTGTCCATCAAGGTATGGTGATGTTGTACCCTGATGTTGTACTTTAGAAATTAAATTCTTTTGTCTTTGTTTACACAATTTATAAGCTAACCATCTACCTGGATTATTTGCAAATTCAAAATGTTTCTGTTTCACAAATTTCATCTGAGTCTCTAATTCCTGTATCGTTATTGACATTTGTTTTTGTAAGAATTTAATTTGAGTCATCAAAGTCTCATCCAATGGGTTATCTCTCAAACAAGTCTCTTTATTTTTAATTTCATCTAAAATCAGTTGGATTTTCTCTTGTTCTCTTCATTTGTGTATTATATTGAATAAAATAACCCCTCATGTAAGCTTTTCTGGCATCCCAAACAGACTGAATATTAGTGCCTTTATTTAAATTCAATTGGAAAAATTCTCTTAACTTTTTTTTAAAAGTGTCAACTATTTCATTTTTCCGTAAAATTGTCTCATTTAATCTCCATCGGAATGTATTCCTTTTCCCCTTAATGGTCAACATAACTGGATTATGATCCGAGAATGTCTTAGATAATATTTCAACCTTAGTGACATCCATCATCAGATTTTTGGAAATCAAAAACATATCAATTTGGGAAAATGATCTATATCTCTCAGAAAAATATGTATATTCCCTAGAATTCCCATTCAGAAGTCTCCAAATGTCTTGTAAATCCAGCATGTCTTTCAGATTGAAAAATGTTTGGGGTAATTTTCCTTGCGTAAGTTTCAATTATTTTTGAGATTGTCTATCTTCCATCGGAGATATTACCCCATTCCAATCGCCCATAAGGCAACAATTCTCATAAGGTAAATCCAACAATTTATCCATTAAGTTTTTATAAAATACTACTTTACCGACATTTGGGGCATACAGTCCAACAATTAACGTTTTAGTTCCTTGTATATTAACTTCAACTCCAACGTATCTTCCTTCATCATCAATAAATATCAGTTGTGTTTTTCTTAGTATTCTCAGAGGTATTCCTTTTAATACAATTATTTCTTTCCCTTCTATATTTAATCCAGTATTATAATGTTTCTTCAAGATTTGCTCTTTTGTAACTTTTCTCACAAAATATATCAATATGTCTCTAGGTACTTTCTTTTCTCTAGCATAACATGAATTTACTCTAAAATTTTTATCTATTTTCAAATCAAAATCTTGTTCTCTCATCTCTAGGAATTTGGCTAAAACAGAAACAATACTTTCTCTTACATTTTCATTTGGTTGTTCTGAAACCACTCTCAATCTCAAAATATGTTCTTTCTCGTTTCTGCTAGAGCAATAGCATCTAAATTATGTTCAATATCTTTAGTGGCAATTTCTGATTTAGTCTCTAATTTTTGCACCTGTCCTTGCATGTCTTTAAGTTCCCCTGATAGGGTGTTCACAACCTCCTTGACAATCTGCACTTCCTTTTTAAATTCTTGTTTTATCTCCTGGGTTAATTCTTTTTTCATATCTTCCATCTGTTTATTAACTTGTTGACCCAGGCTGGCAATTGAGTCTTCCATTTTCTTGTCTAATAATGTGATTGCATCCAGGATTTTTTTCATTTCTGATGGTGATGATTCTGTTGTTCTAGTTGTTGTAGAATCTGTGGACATTCTTCCAGTCTCTTTTTCCTTCTCTCTGTCTCTCTTCGCCCTTAATGCCATAGTCGTCATAATATAGATAATATTCCTGTAAAAGAAAAAAAAAGACAGGAGAGAGGGAAGAGGGAAAAAGGGAGGGGGTAATGGTTGTTTAAAAAAAGGAGAGAGTAAAAAATGTAAAACATAAAAACAGTCCTTTAAAAATAATTGTCATAGTAACCAAGTTGTAATCCATTAGATACGAAAGTCCATGTAGATGTGAAAACCAAAGATAAAGAGGAAAAAGAAACTTTTTTCGACTGTAGACAAAATAATGGTATAGCAATAAACAATTCCAAGGTTTCTCACGCCAGCTTATGTCCCTCCAGTCCAACCATAAAAAAAAGAAAAAGAAAAAGAAAGGCTACTATAATCCAACTAGCCTATCTAATTTCTATAAAAAAAGGAATCCAGACAAAACATAAAAAATTTAAGAAGTAACTTATATAGTCCAAATAATACTCAAGCAGCTTAAGAGAGAGAAAAAAAGAGAGAGAAAAACTCTTTCATAAAAAAAATAGCAAAGAGATAAAAGAAAGGACGTTAAATCACCAATAAAAATTTAAAATCCAGGCAAAATAATTCCAAAAGCAAAAAATACACCTATTTATCAATAAGTAGAAAAATAGACCAGAATAAAAATTAAAGAAAAACTTCACTCATTTCATTTCAGACAAAGTCAATCAGTTTTTCCAATCCCACCATTTATCAGTCCCTTGGCAAGAAAGAAGTAAAACACCAGCATTTATTAATCAAGTCCAGAGATAAATCTTAGATAATAATAAAGTAAATAATATTTAAAAAATAAAAAGTGTGTCTAAAAGGTTGGGTGAGGTGCTACTTATCTTTAACAGATTTCACGGCTTCCACAGAGCTTCTTGTCAGTTCCAGTCGCCTTTCGCCGCTTCAATTTCCCTTCCCCCATGGTGGAAATACAGGGGTCGGAAGAGAGCGGCGAATCCAGCGACCCTTCTATGGGCAATCTCCTGCTCTCCCTCTCTTCGAGGGGGATTTTTCAGCGGTTTCTTCTTTTTAAAACCGCCGCAAACGAAAAGCCACGGAATCGAGGCTGGGAGCCTCGGCTCGGCGCACCGTCCACTCCAACACCCGGAAGTAAACTCATATATACTCCTCAATTTGCAAAAATAATTGTTAATGGAGAATTTAGTAAACCATGCGAAATACAAAAAGGTACAAGACAAGGTTTCCCTTTATCTCCACTTTTGTTTATATTGGTACTAGAAGTTTTACTTAGAGATATCAGACAAGATGATGGTATTCATGGCATTAGACTTAAAAAAGAAGTTTACAAACTAAGAGCCTTTGCTGACAACCTAGTCATTACCTTGGAGAATCCATTAGATGGAATTGAGTTATTAATACAGAAACTGAAAGACTTTGGGTCGTTAGCAGGGTTCAAAGTGAATTTACAGAAAACAAAAGTTTTGACTAAAAACATGGATCATCATCAACAAGAGAAATTGAGAGAAATAATGGGATATTCAATGGAGGAAAAAGTAAAATATTTGGGAGTATATTTAACATCTAAAATGTTAAATTATTTAAGAATAACTACATTCCACTTTGGACAGATATTAAAAAAGATCTAGATCGATGGGAAAAATTGCAATTATCATTGTTAGGTAGAATATCAGCAATCAAAATGAATATTTTGCCACAAATTCTATATCTATTTCAAACATTACCTATATTGGCATCAGAAGTACCTTTCAAACAATGGCAGCGGGATATTTCTAAGTTTATTTGGCAGGGGAAAAAACCAAGAATAAAATATAAAGTTTTGCAAGATTCAAAAGAAAGAGGTAGCCTAGGTCTTCCGGATTTGAAATTATACTATGCAGCTTGTTGTTTGGTATGGCTTAAAGAATGGATAGTTCTGAAAAATGAAAAATTATTGAACTTGGAGGGTCATGAATTAAGATATGGATGGCATGGATATTTGTGGTATGACAAAGTCAAAGTTAATGTGGATTTTAAAAATCACTATATTAGAAGATCTTTATTAAGGATTTGGAATAAATATAAATTAACTTTATGTTATAAGAGACGCTTATGGATTTCTATGCAAGAAGCATTTCATAGAACAGAAGTAAGAAATAAAGATAAATGGCTGACCTACAGGGACTTTTTAAAAAAGGAACAAGGACACTGCATAACTAAATCAAAAGAACTTGCTTTAGAAGGATACACCTTTCAATGGCTTTCCTATATGCAACTTGTAGAAAAATTTAAATCAGACAAAAAAAAATTCGAATTTGAACAAACTAAATCGGAATTTGAGGTACAACTAAGTGAGATGGAGGACCACTTAATTGCTAAAATGTATAAATTATTGTTAAAAGGAGAAATGGTAGAGGAACAAGTTAAAGACTGCATGATTAAATGGGCAAAAAATGTTGGCCATAACATACAAATGCAACAATGGGAAGATATGTGGAATAAAGGGCTAAAATTTACTTTGTGCTACAACTTGAAGGAAAATTTTTATAAGATGATGTACAGATGGTATATGACCCCACAAAAGCTTGTTAAAATGTATGGGAATGTTTCCAACTTGTGTTGGAAATGTAAAAAAAAAGTGGGGTCTTTTTATCATATGTGGTGGACATGTGAGGTGGCAAAGCAATATTGGACTCAAATACGTTCATTGATGCAAAATATATTACAAATTCGAGTTCCATTTAAACCGGAATTATTTTTACTGGGAATATCAGAAGAACAAGTAGGAAAACAATTTATTAGAATTATACAATATATGATCACAGCAGCAAGACTTCTGTATGCACAAAATTGGAAAAACCATACTTTACCAATGATACAAGACTGGATGTTAAAACTGATGGATATGGCAGAAAATGACAAATTGACATGTTTATTAAAAGAAAATTCAAATTGTTACTATCTGAAAGAGTGGAAACCACTGATGGACTATTTGCAAAAAGCAGGAGGGGAAAGCTTACATGGGGTTTTGAAGATTAAAATATATATAAATAGAATATATTAGACAGGAAATGTTTATGAATGTTATATAAAAAGCTAGCATGTAAGATAAAAATTCTTTATTTCTAAGACCAGAGATAGATTGGAAGTTAACCAATTTCTATGTCTTTCTTTTCTTTCTTTTCTTTACTTTTCTACACTTTTTCTCTTCTTTCTTTAATTTGTATTTCTATTTCTGTTTCATTTCTGATTTTTAACTATGTATTGTTAAAAATTTTAATAAAATTTGATTAAAAAAATATCTGTTGTGGATTCAACTTTGATTGTATATACAAAACAACACCTTTGTTTTTTTTTAATCCAGCCGAAATAAATTCTTCCCCAAGTTGTTTTTGAGTCAGATACTTAATGTCTTTTTTACAAATATGAGTCTCTTGTAAACAAATTACATCCAATTTCAATTTCTTCAAAAAATGAAAGATCTTTTTTCTCTTTTGGGGGGCATTCGGAGGTTCGAATCCCTAGCCCCGCATGACGGAGTGAGCTCCTGCACTCGCCCCAGCTCTTGCCAACCTAGCAATTCGAAAGCATGCAAATGCAAGTAGATTAATAGGTACCACTTCGGTGGGTAGGTAACAGCGTTCCGCGTGCGTCATGCCAGCCACATGACCGCGGAAGCGTCTTCGGACAACGCTAGCTCTTCGGCTAACAAACAGAGATGAGCACCGGCCCCTAGAGTCGGACACGACTGCACAAATGTGCAGGGGGAACCTTTACCTTTACCTTATGGTGAATTATCCTGGAGAAAAATAAGATGCAATACAGTAATGGCAACAAATCATGAAAAGAATAGAGGAAATAGTTTGTGGAAAATATTAATGTTGCAATCAAATACATATTCACTTACCAAGAATAAGTCCTATTGATCTCAATGGGACTTGATTTGAGAAGACATGTATAGGATCCCACAGTAAGAATGCAGTCTTGCACACATTTGGAAGCATTATTGAACACTATATTCTGGGTAAGTATGCATAGAAATTTTTGGATAATATTGGAGTAACGAATGTTTGTTGGAAATGTTCTCTTGATGAAGGAACTTTTTATCATCTTATGTGGACCTGTGAGAAGGCCAAAATATTCTGGGATCAAATATGTGTTAATATTCAAAAGATCCTTAAAGTGGACTTACAAAAAAAATCAGAAGTGTTTCTCTTGGGACTGATGGAGAAGCAGCTCGAGAAACATCATGGGACTTTGCTTTTATATACTGTATGATTACAGCAGCAAGACTTTTATATGCACAGAGATGGAAAGATCCACAAATTCCTACAGTGGAGGATTGGATGATTAAACTGATGGAACTGGCCCAAATGGCCAAGTTAAAAGCATTGATAAGAGAAAATACTGTGTCTGGATTTGTCTCTATTTGGCAACCACTTTTAGACTATTTGCTTGTGTCAGAAAGAAATGAAGTTTTGATTTTGGGTTTTGATGATTAAATGGTTTGATTTGATAGAAATAATATTACTAAGTTTTAACTAATGGTAAGAGATTATATTTGTAAATGCATTTATATCTGTACTGGAGAAGGTTGGAAGTTACTTTCTGTTTGTTTTCTCCCTATCTCTGCACTTTTATAGTTTTTCTTTTTTCTTTAGTTCTGTACTCTATCTTTTCTATATTCTACATTTTGTATTTTAACTATACTCTGAAAATTAATAAAGTTCTTTAAAAAAAAGAAATTTATGGATACATGTGCAGTGGTAGAATAAAAAGGCAAGTAATAACCATCCTAACATGCTATATATCTAGTTTGGTCTCTGTTTTTCTAATGTTGAATCTTATACTGTATGGCCAACCCCTGGATTCCTGTAGAATCTGAGATCCCAAACTACCAAACAGAGACTCAGACGGAGGTTTCAAAAGAAAAACAGCTTTTATTTGGCCAAGCAGGGAAGCTGGGTGAGCCCCCTCCCCACACTCAACCTGGGTTGAGCAGAGGTGGGCTGAACATCCCATAGAGTTCAACAAAGCATTATATAGGGCAGAGAACAAAGATTTACATCATTAGTATAGTAACCAATCACACAATTTACAGGCAATAGCTTTGAATTTTATTATCACCTCCTTCCTGGCATTCCCAGATGTAAGCGTGTCAAGAAAAGTAATTGGCAAGAAAAGTAACTGGCAATTCTTTTGATAAGGCAGAAAGAGAAAGCAGCAACAAAATAAATCACACTTTTGATCCTCCCTAATTCCTTCCACCCCGGTTATCTATCTTAGAGAGCTGAGAGAGAGAGACCTTGAGGGCAATCTTCTCCTGGCTGGCTCTGGCTTTACATTTCAAAAGAACAAGGTTGACACCCTTTCCAAAGAACAAACATTCTTATCTCTTTCTTTTACAGCTCATGTCTTCCAATTAAGGCCTTTTCTAAACAATTAACACATTCTTTATTTAGAAGGCTATTGTTGGGGTGAAATAGACTAAACTTTACAAAGAAGAAACTGATTAACATAGAATGCTATAGAACAGGGCTTTCCAAAGTGCCGCCGCTGGCGACACGCACGCGCACGGCAACGGCCCAGGGGGGCGTGTGGCGGCGCGCGCACACGGCAGCGGCGCAGGGGGGCATGCGGCGGTGCGCACGGCGGCGGCGCGGGGGGGCGTGCGGCGGCGCGCGCACGCACGGTGGCAGCGCGGGAGGGGCGTGTGCGGCGGCACGCTTCCGGGTGGTGTGGCAACACACCACGCTGTGTGTGGCGACACACTTTTGTGTCGCGACACACAGTTTGGAAAGCTCTGCTATAGAATGTTAGGGACTGTATTTAGGGACTGTAAAACAACAAAGGGGAAGTTTATTACAAATACTAAAACTACAAGGGGGGGCATATAATACAGTAATCAAAACAGGTACTGTTGAATAAAGCTATCATAATTTTAGTGTGTATAGCAGGATTTGAGATGAGTATCTTATCAAATATTTTAGATTAATGATTATATTGCTCCAGCTGACATCTCAAAACTTCAAAAAATGCTGAGACCCTGAGCCTGCAAGGATTGCTGCACAAGAAAGCCAAAAAATGCCGAAGTGGCTTGTCATTGCCTTTTTCTGGGATTCTTTTTCAATTCTGTGGTTGTCTCCCTCTAATAAACTTGGTGCATAGCAGCCTCGACAAAGTTAGCCAGTTGCTAACACATGCCACAGAATCTCAGTATTATCATTCTGTATTTGTATAGTAGCATGAATTGACAACAATGTGAAAATCCTTATCCCTTGAGTTTAGATTGCAGCAGCCTTCTTTGGAAATTCCAGTTTCCAATATATTGTTTTCCAAATAATTATTCCCTATTACCATATGGTATAAAAAGATTCAGGATTAAAGTATTATTTATATTGCTTTAGATGAATCAACTGGGAGGGTACTTTAAAATTTGTCCCCTCCTGATGACCTATTTACTTTTTTTAAGCAGCTGCTGGGCGGGACCAATTCTCTTTACTTGCGTACTGTTGGGAGACTTATCAGGGCTTGGTTCTCGAGAGCACGCTTATTTTACGGGGTAAACAATGAAATGTAGCTGGACTTATTCTTTTTGTTTCTATCCTAGGTGTTTGTTGTTTTCCTAGAAAAATGAGAAGGCTGTCACTAAGGCATAGATGACCGGGCCAGGAGCGGCTGTCCGTCAAAAAGATAGGATCTTGAAGAGGATCGAATTAACTCTCATTAGGGGAAGCCGCGCGTGTTAAATCGAGATTTGCTCGTGTAAAGATACAGAGGAAGAGGACGAAAAGAGCGCAGAAAAAACGTGGAAGAGTCGAGAAGGAGAACTAAGGAACAAGTGGAGAAAGGAGAGGATTAAGCCACTACAGTATTTGTTTTCATTGCTCTTTCGGCCTGCTGCGTAGAAGCAAAATAAGTTGGTTGGTGGAAATTGATTAAAAAGGAAGAGGACGGCGACGCTGAAGGTCCGTCTCCGGGGAGGCTGCGCGCATCGGTGACGGGAAAACCACCCAGATATTGGTGAGGTTGCGACGGACCGGAGGGGGGGCTATGCTTGGGGGAAAGCCAGCATCAGACCCGGACTCCCCCCACCAGAGCGAGGAGGACGAGGAGAGGCTGCTCCTGTGGCACGTGACACCCAGGCAGCCTCTAAGGAAAACCGCCTCGCAAAATGGCGGCGGTGGAGGCCACCACGGGAGCCGTCGGCGGGAAGTGAGGTTTTCTGAGGAAGTACTCGCGCACTCGACTACGGGGACCACGCCGAGGCCGGACGCCTTTGCGATGTCGGAAAGACGGCATACGAGGAAGGCTGCGAGAGAGGCGGAAGCGGCGGCGGCGGCGAGGTTTTCTGAGGAAGTACTCGAGCTTTCGACTGCGGGGATCACGCCGAAGCCGGACGCCTTTGCGATGTCGGAAAGACAGCATACAAGGAAGGCTGCGAGAGAGGAGGAGGAGGCGGCGGCGGCGGGTTTTTCTGAGGATGTACTCGAGCACTCGACAGCGGGGACCACACCGAAGCCATACGCCTTTGCGATGTCGGAAAGACGGCATACAAGGAAGGCTGCGAGAGAGGAGGCGGCGGCGGGGTTTTCTGAGGATGTACTCGAGCACTCGACTGCGGGGACCACGCCGAAGCCATACGCCTTTGCGATGTCAGAAAGACCGTATACGAAGAAGGCTGCGAGAGAGGAAGAGGCGGCGGCAGAGGAAGTGGAGTCGAATGGAGAGTCGCCTTACAGCCGGGGCTCAGCCCAGCCTACAAGGCTGGCCGAGAGGAAAAAAAGAACCGAGCAGCAACACCCCCAAGAAGAGTTGGGAGCTGGATCCTCCAAAGGTAAGAAGAATCAGCGCTGCCTTTTTCACGCCCGCGCGCTCAACGATGCCAGTCCGAGGCCAGTCTCCTTCGAGTCAGTCTCGACTCCTGGTGACTTAGGCGCTCCCTTATTTTGGTAGTGTTGCCGAAGTGGCTGGCCATGGCTTTCTTGCAAGAGGCTTTCGATTTCTCAGTCTACAGTCCTGTATGTCCTGGGTGGCCTCTCATCCAAGTGATTCAGACCAAGCCTCCTTAGAAAGGAAGCTTGGACCACCTGCTGAAAGCAGCGATGCTAAATATCCAGTGGATAAAAGGCTCGCATTTTGACAGTGTGACACAGTGAGCTGAAGAGAGCTGTAGGGTAGTTCTCCCTTTGTGGGAATCGAAAATTCAAACCAAAACTTTTTTATATATAGATAGATAGATATAGATATATATCTATATATAGATATATAGATATATATCTATATATAGATATATATCTATATTAAAATTTTAAAAAGAGATAAAAACTAACAAGAACTAATATTTAGAATGGAAAGAGAAACAAAAAGAGGGAAATAAAAGAACAGAGCTAAAAGTGCAGAAAATAAAGAAGGGAGAAAAGAAATATAAAGAAATGACTACTGATTTTCTTTTACAGCAGTTATAAGTATAAATATAAATTAACCTCTTATGGTCTACGGTTACATCATTGCTTACATTTTTTCTGCAACCTATTTTTTTTCCTAATCAAATTCATACATCATAATTTCATTTTTTTCTGTTTCACGCAGAAAGTCAAGGGGATTCCAATCAGCATTAAACTTAGACAATGTCTTATCTCTAATTAAAGCTGTCAGTTTAGCCATCTCAGCAAGTTCCATCATCACCATCCATTCCTCCATTGTCAGTAAAGTCGAATCTTTCCAACTTTGTGCACATAATAATCTCACTGCAGTTGTCATATACAAAAACAAAGTTCCATGATTTTTTTCCAACTGTTTATCCATCAATCCCAAAAGAAAAGTGTCTGGTTTCAATTGTATATTAGTCTTTAAAATCTTCTGTATTATTATAAGTAGTTGAGTCCAAAATTTTCTAGCTTTTTTACATACCAAGCATTTTTTTCTACCAAGCATGATAAAATGTACTTTGATTACATTTCCAGCATAAATTTGAAGTACCTTTATATATTCTACACAATTTTTCCAGTGACAGGAATCAATGATACATCATTTTATAAAAATTATCTTTAAGACTACAACATAATGTAAATTTCAGCCCTTTCAACCACATATTCTCCCACTGTTCCATTTGTATATTATAACCAAAGTTTTTATCCCATTTTATCATACATTCTTTCACTTATGTTCAAATTTCAATAATAGTTTATACATTTTGTAATGTTCAAAACCAAAAGTTCTTTTATCTAAATCTTTCTAGTAATTATACATAAGAGAACCATTGACATGTATATCCTTCCACCGCTAGCTCTTCTCTTGATTTTATTTTACATTCTTCTTGACAAAATTCTAGTATATCAAAGTTAACCATTTATGTTTAGTTACCATTTCTTTTCTATAGAATGCTTCCTGTGCTGAGAGCCACAGAGGTATTCTCAGCAACATCCATTCTTTAATCCAAACTAAACAACAAGCTATATATAATTTCAAATCAGGTAAACCCAATCCTCCTCTTTCTTTTGCATCTTGTAACACCTTATATTTAACTCTTGGGTTTTTTCCCTGCCACACAAATTTAGATACATCTTTCTGCCATTGTTGAATTGGTGCATCAGATGTCAAAACGGGTATTGTCTGAAATAAAAATAATGTTCTAGGTAGAACATTTATCTTAATCACAGAAATTCTCCCCAACAGTGACAGTTGTGTTTTCTCCCATCGTAACATATCTTTTAAAACTTCATTCCAAGTCTTAACATAATAATTTTTAATAACATACAATTCATATTAATACCCAAGTATTTTATCTTGTCAACCTTAAAACATGTTTTTTTCATCAATTCCATTTGATCTTGTATCTTCATATTTTTGTCAGTATCTTTGTCTTCTGTTTGTTGATTTTAAAGCCTGCTAATGCACCTAGTTCTTTTAATTTTCCCATTAATATTTCAATTCCCTTTAAAGGGTCTTCTAAAACCAGGACCAGGTCATCTGCAAAAGCTCTTAAACTTTACTTTCTATAAACTAAGTCTCTTTTTTAATCTGTATGCCCTTAATCCTCTCGTCTTGTCTTATATCTCATATCTCTATTCAATATTACTAGAACTAAAATAAACAAAAGAGGAGATAGTGGACAACCCTGTCTTGTTCCTTTTTGTATTTCACATGGTTTAATTAAATCTCCATTAACAATTATTCGTGCCTTCTGTGAAGTATATATCCATTTTATAAAATTCATATCTTCCAAATTTTTAAATAAAGTCCAATTCAAATTGTCAAAAGCTTTCTCTGCATCTAAAAAGATTAATGCAATTTGTTTTTCATTGTGCTGTTAAATATTCTAGAATATCCAGCACAGTTCTAACATTGTCTTTTATTATGAATGGAAATGGAAGTGGCCACTTTAATGAATTGTTGTTCATTCAAAACATGCCTTTTTGCATGTTTTGAAGCAACTCTTCTACATCAAATCTCTAGCATTGCACTGGTCTAGTTTCAAGGATGGGGATAGGGAATCGGATATTTTGTATCTGTAGTTGTTGTTTATTCGTTCAGTCGCTTCCGACTCTTCGTGACTTCATGGACCAGCCCACGCCAGAGCTTCCTGTCGGCCGTCACCATCCCCAGCTCCCCCATGGTTGAGTCTGTCACCTCCAGAATATCATCCATCCATCTTGCCCTTGGTCGGCCCCTCTTCCTTTTGCCTTCCACTTTCCCTAGCATCAGCTTCTTCTCCAGGGTATCCTGTCTTCTCATTATGTGGCCAAAGTACTTCAGTTTTGCCTTTAATATCATTCCCTCAAGTGAGCAGTCTGGCTTTATTTCCTGGAGTATGGACTGGTTTGATCTTCTTGCAGTCCAAGGTACTCTCAGAATCATGTCAACTGGATTTCTATTTTCTTAGTGGAAACGTTTCACTCCTTATCCAAGGAGCTTCTTCTTCTTGGAAGAAGCTCCTTGGATAAGGAGTGAAACGTTTCCACTAAGAAAATAGAAATCCAGTTGACGTGATTCAAGCTACAGACAATTCCACCTGGATGACTGAGAACCTTCATAGACAAGGTACTCTCAGAATTTTCCTCCAACACCACAGTTCAAATGCATCTATCTTCCTTCGCTCAGACTTCCTTATGGTCCAGCTCTCACAGCCATAGGTTACTACAGGGAATACCATTGCTTTAACTATGCGGACCTTTGTTGTCAGTGTGATGTCTCTGCTCTTAACTATTTTATCAAGATTTGCCATTGCTCTCCTCCCAAGAAGTAGACGTCTTCTGATTTCCTGGCTGCAGTCAGCATCTGCAGTAATCTTTGCGCCTAGAAATACAAAGTCTGTCACTGCCTCCACTTTTTCTCCCTCTATTTGCCAGTTATCAATCAAGCTGGTTGCCATAATCTTGTTTTTTTTTTGAGGTTTAACTGCAACCCAGCTTTTGCACTTTCTTCTTTCACCTTCGTTATAAGGCTCCTCAACTCTTCCTCGCTTTCAGCCATCAAAGTGGTATCATCTGCATATCTAAGACTGTTAATGTTTCTTCCAGTGATTTTAACTCCAGCCTTGGATTCCTCAAGCCCAGCACGTCCCATGATGTGTTCTGTGTACAGGTTGAATAGGTAGGGTGAGAGTATATAGCCCTGCCGTACTCCTTTCCCAATCTTAAACCAGTCCGTTGTTCCGTGCTCTGTTCTTACCGTTGCTACTTGGTCGTTATACAGATTCCTCAGGAGGCAGACAAGATGACTTGGTATCCCCATACCACCAAGAACTTGCCACAATTTGTTATGATCCATACAGTCAAAGGCTTTAGAATAGTCAATAAAACAAAAATAGATGTTTTTCTGAAACTCCCTGGTTTTCTCCATTATCCAGTGGATATTGGCAATTTGGTCTCTAGTTCCTCTGCCTTTTCTAAACCCAGCTTGTACATCTGGCAATTCTCGCTCCATGAATTGCTGGAGTCTACCTTGCAAGATCTTGAGCATTACCTTACTGGCATGTGAAATAAGTGCCACTGTTCGATAGTTTGAACATTCTTTAGTGCTTCCCTTTTTTGGTATGGGGATATAAGCTGATTTTTTCCAATCTAATGGCCATTCTTGTGTTTTCCAAATTTGCTGGCATATGGCATGCATCACCTTGACAGTATCATCTTGCAAGATTAGGTTGGGGCGTATATTTGGATCACTGTGATGTTAAATGGCTTACCCTGAATTCGAATTGAGATCATTCTATCGTTTTTTGGATTGTATCCAAGCACTGCTTTAGCCACTTTATTATTAATTATGAAGGCTACTCCATTTCTTCTGTGGTCCTCTTGTCCACAGTAGTAGATCTGGTGGTCATCTGATGTGAAGTGGCCCATTCCAGTCCATTTCAGTTCACTGACACCTAAAATGTCTATATTTAATCTTGACATCTCACCAATAACCACATCCAATTTGCCCTGGCTCATAGATCTTACATTCCAGGTTCCTATGGTGTGTTGATCTTTAGAGCATCGGATTCGTCGTTCACCACCAGCACCGTTGGCCGCTAGCCGTCCTTTTGGCTTTGAGCTAGCTGCGTCATCACATCTGGGGCTAGTTGAACGTATCCTCTGTTCCTCTCCAGTAGCATTTTGACCATCTTCCGACCTGGGAGTCCCATCTTCCGATGGTATACCGACATATCTCTGGTTGTACTGATCCATTTAGTTTTCACGGCAAGAATACTGGGGTGGGTTGCCATTACCTTCCCCAGGGATCGTATTTAGTCTGACCTCTCTGCCACGACCTTCCCGTCTTGGGTGTCCCTTCACGGTTTAGCTCATGGTTTCATTGAGGTGCTCAAGCTCCAGCACCACGAGAAGGTAACGATCTCCTTTGCTGGAGTGTATCTGTAGTAGAGCTTCTTTAAATCAAACAAAAGTCTGTGCCCTGCATCCCCAAGTTATTTTAAGTGTGAAGATTTTTCTTGTTCTGAAGGAAATTCACAGGATTTATTAAGTGCTTAAATTAAGTATTCCCATGACTCATCAGATTACCCAATCTAATTTATCTCAAGAGAAAATTGATATTTTTGTTTGAATCATAGAAAATTATGATCTTACCCTTGACCATCTAAAAGGATATAAATAATTTCTTTGTAGTTTGTTAAATTACTAGGTCTAAGATATGTAACATTTCAACAAGCTTCTTTTTCATTAAACTAATGGGATTTGATTTTAGAATAGTTGGATTAGGATCTCTTTTAAAATCTTTTTCATGTGCTTCAAAATCAAGCCCCTGTTGTAACTCCTTAGGAAACACAAGGATATTTGAGAGGGATCACAATTGAGAGGGTGTGTGGGACTTGTGTACAGAAAGCCAGAGCCCTATCAGAAATAATTCCTGCTCTGCTTGGACAACCAACTGTTGGCTTATCTAAGCAAATTGGAAAGGAAAGTTCAGAGCACAGTCTTAAAAGGCTCCAGCTTTCTGCAAGCCTAATGGCTTGCTCATGCAAAGCAGGGTCACTGGCACTACTCCTTTCCTCTCTGCCTGGACAAAGCCAGAACTCCATCTGACTATACTCTGCATTTTCCTCTCCATTTTGCTTGGAAAAGTTGATAGCCACCTTGTCAGAGTAGCAGCGAGTTCTGACAGTGATCCTTCTTTGCCTCACAGGCTAGAGCCCTGTCACAGCCTGATCAAGCTGACTGGCAGATGTTCAAGCAAAGCAGAGAAGAAAACATGGAGTATGGTCTGACAGGGATCCAGCACCATCTTACAGCATTCCAGCTTTGGTTATATAGGGTTGTATATGGCATGTACACTCAAAACTGGATCATTTGTTCCTGCTAGACACTGGCAGCAAAGTCAGGATATTCTACAGTTGCTGCTATAAAGAGGAAATATTAACCCAAAATACATGTGGAACAAAAAGTGAAAGTGGCTGTCTAAGAATTAAAACCCAGATGTCACAAATGACATAAAAATAAACACATCCTTCCCATTAAAATTAAGATTTTAAATTTTACATTTATTGCTGACTGGAAGCCCCTTATAGACTTCTTGCATGAAACAGAAAAAAATGAACTTATGAATTATAGTTTTGATGATAGAAAAAAGAGTTTGTTTTTGTAACCGTAGAGTAAGAAGTAATTTTGTATTTATAATTATACTTGCTGTAAAGGAAATCAGGAGCAAATTCTTTCTATTTCTTTCTAATCTTTTTTGCACTTTTGTCTTTCTTTGTTCTTCCTCCTCTTTTCTTTTTACTTTATATTCTTGTTAGTTTTTATCTTCTTAAAGGGGTGGGGTGCCCCTTTCGGAAATGTGCCTGTTTTCAGGGCAGGGGAGGAGGGGTGGCTGTTGTCATCCAGGACTCTCTAGTGGCCTTCAGGTGCGCTGCTCCACAAGTGGCTGGTTGTGAGACCCTGTTCTTCAAGTTGGGTTCTCAAGAACAGTTGGGAGTGTTACTACTGTACCAGCCTCCCTGCTGCGTAGCGACCTCCCTGCCTGAGCTGCTGGAGGCCATCTTGGGGTTGGCGGTGGAGTTCCCCAGACATGGTTCTGGGGGACTTCAACCTGCCGTCCCTGGGGTGTGCCTCGGAGGGGGCTTGGGAGTTCATGGCCACCATGGCAGCCATGAGCCTATCCCAGATTATTCGGGACCCAACTCAAGACAGTGGTCTCACCCCGGACTTGGTTTTCTTGTCGGAGCAATGGCAATGTGATCTGAAGGGAGAGTTGCACCTGTCCCCATTGTCATGGTCAGATCACGCCCTAGTGGCCCTGAGATTCTCCTATGCTGCCCCACTCCGCAGGGAGGCAGGACCTATTCGATTGGTCCGCCCCCGGCGACTGATGGACCCGGTGAGGTTTCAGAGGGAGCTGGGGGTTATACCCGAGGATCTGCTGCACGGTCCAGCGGAGGCCCTGGCTGCTGTCTGTAATAGGGAGGTGGCCAGGGCCTTGGACAGGATCGCGCCTGCGTGACCTCTCTTGCCCCATCTAACCTGACACTCCCCGTGGTTTACGGAGGAGTTGAGGGTCTTGAAGAGGGTTAAGAGACGTCTAGAGCGCTGCTGGAGGAAGACAAAGACCGAATCCAATTGAACACAAGCTAGAGCTGCTATTAAGGCCTACCTTATGGCGGTAAGAGCGGCGAAACATCAGTATTTCTCTGCTCTTATTGCATCTGCAGAATGCCGCCCAATGGCCCTGTTTAAGATCATGCGCACACTTTTGGGGAAGGTGGGCCCAGTGACCCACCTACAGGGCCGTGCGGAAGAGTTTGCTGAGCATCTGCAGGATAAAATCGCTCAGATCCGTTCTAAGTTAGACGCCAAGTGTGAAGCATGGTCTGTGGAGATGCCGAGGGAATGTACTTACCCAGTTACCTGGGAACAGTTTGATTCTGTTGGGCCCGAAGTCATGGACAGGATACTCCGGATTGTAAATGCCACCACCTGTTATTTAGATCCATGCCCCTCCTGGCTGCTGAAGGCAGCTTCGGAGGTTACATGTGGTCGGGTCCAAGCGATGGTAAATACATCCCTGAGAGAGGGGGTGTTCCCGGCTGCCTTTAAGGAGGCGCTGATGCACCCCCTCCTCAAAAAGTCATCGCTGGACCCAACTATGCTGGAAATTTTTTGTCCAGTCTCCCACCTCCCCTTTTTGGGGAAGGTTGTTGAGAAGGTGGTGGTGTTGCAACTCCAGAGGATTCTGGATGAAACGCATTATCTAGACCCCTTTCATTCAGGTTTCAGGCCCGGATATGGGACAGAAACTGCATTGGTCGCACTTATGGATGATCTCTAGTGGGAGCGGGATGGAGGCAGTGCATCCATCCTTGCTCTTCTTGACCTCTCAGCTGCTTTCAATACCATCGACCATGGTATCCTGTTGGGGCAGCTCAGGGAGTTGGGGGTGGGCGGCGTGGTTTTGCGCTGGTTCACTTCTTCCTCCAGGGCCGATCCCAATCGGTGATAGGGAGCGAGAGATCTGACCCTCGACCCTTCTTTTGTGGGCTGCCGCAGGGTTCGGTTCTTTCTCCTCTCCTATTCAACATCTACATGAAACCACTGGGAGAGATCATCCGTCACCACGGGATGAGGTTTCATCAGTATGTTGATGATACCCAATTATACATCTCCATCCCGGGTGAGGTAAGTGATGCGGTGATTGCCCTTTCTCGGTGCCTGGGGGCTGTGGGGGTCTGGATGGGGAACAAGAGATTTCAGCTGAACCCTGGTAAGACGAAGTGGCTGTGGGTTAATGGCTCCTCTGTATCTGGGAAATTGACATCTTTAGTTCTGGATGGGGTTGCACTGCCCCAGACAGACCCGGTGCGTAATCTGGGGGTTCTTCTGGACTCACGACTCCTGCTCGAAGAGCAGGTGGCAGTCGTGGCCAGAAGGGTCTTTGCTCAACTTCATGTTGTGCGCCAGTTACACCCCTTCCTGGAGCGAGAAGCCCTCCGTACAGTCACTCGCCCTGTTCATCTTCAATATAGACTACTGCAATGCGCTCTATATGGGGCTACCCTTGAAGAGTATCCGGAAGCTACAACTTGTCCAGAATGCGGCTGCACGGGCAATTCTTGGTGCCCCAAGATTGGCACATGTGACACCATTGCTACGCGAGCTGCACTGGGTGCCAGTTTGCTTCCGAGTCCAATTCAAGGTGTTGGTTATCACCTTTAAAGCCCTACATGGCATGGGTCCAGGTTACCTGAGGGACCGTCTCATCCCCATGACATCAACCCGTCCCACCCGATCATGCAGAGAGGGCATGCTACGGACCTCATCTGTAAGAGAATATCATCTGGTGGGGTCCAGAAAGCAGGCCTTCTCTGCAGTGGCTCCCACCCTTTGGAACATCTTACCCCGGTATCTGGTCTTAGGGCTGTAATAAACTTGATTTGATTTACCTTCTGTTTAAAATTCTTAATAAATAATATATTTATTTTATTTATTTTTCAAATTTATTCCCCGCCCATCTCCCATGCAAGGGACTCTGGGTGGGTTACAGCAAATACAATTTAAAAGCTATACAAAAATATCTAAAAAACACAACAGAGAATAAATAAAATAAAATCCAAGATGGATTAGGACCCGCAGATAGATCATGGAGCTACGGGGCCAGCCAACCCCAGGAGGCACTACCACCTCCATTGTCCCAGGCCAGGTGGCAGAGCCAGGTTTTAAGGGCCTTCCGAAAGGCCAGGAGGGAGGGGGCCAGTCTCACCTCCGGGGGCAAGATATTCCATAAGGCGGGCGCTATCGCAGAGAAGGCACGCCTCCTGGACCCCGCTAGATGGAATTCTCTTGTTGAGGGGGTCCGAAGCATGCCCTCTCTGCATGCACGGGTGGGGCGGGCCGACGTTATCGGGACAAGACGGTCCCTCAGGTACCCTGGTCCTATGCCATATAGGGCTTTAAAGGTAATCACCAACACCTTGAATTGGACCCGGAAGCAAACTGGCACCCAATGCAGCTCGCGTAGCAGAGGTGTCACATGTGCCAATCTCCTGGCACCCATAACTGCTTGCGCCGCCGCATTCTGCACCAGCTGAAGCTTCCGGATACTCTTCAAGGGTAGCCCCATGTAGAGCGCATTACAATAGTCTATACGGGAGATGACAAGGGCGTGAGTGACTGTTCGGAGGGCCTCCTGATCCAGGAAAGGGCGTAACTGGCACACAACTCGAAGCTGTGCAAAGGCCCTCCTGGCCACGACTGCTACCTGCTCTTCGAGCAGGAGTCGCGAGTCCAGGAGGACCCCCAGATTCCGCACTGGATCCGAGTGGGGTAGTGCAACCCCCACCCCCCCAGAACCAAAGATGACAACTTCCCGGATCCAGGGGGGCCATCAATCCACAGCCACTCCGTCTTACCAGGGTTCAGTTGAAGCCTGTTTTTCCCCATCCAGACCCCCACAGCCTCCAGGCACTGAGATAAGGCATTGACCGCATCACTTACTTCACCCGGGACGGAGATGTATAACTGGGTATCATCAGCATATTGGTGATACCTCATCCCGTGGTGACGGATGATCTCGCCCAGCGGCTTCATGTAGATGTTGAATAGGAGAAGAGAGAGAACCAACCCCTTAGGCACCCCACAAGACAGGGGTCTCGGGTCAGCTCTCTCCTCCCCTATCAACACCGACTGGGAACGGCCCTGGAGGAAGGAGGCGAACCAGCGCAAAACCACGCTGCCCGCCCCCAACTCTTCGAGCCGCCCCAAAAGTATACCGTGGTCGACGGTATCGAAGGCCGCTGAGAGATCTAAGAGAGCAAGGATGGATGCACTCCCTCCATCCCGCTCTCGCCAGAGATCATCCATAAGCGCGACCAATGCGGTCTCTGTCCCATACCCCGGCCTGAAACCTGACTGGAAGGGGTCCAGATAATCCGTTTCCTCCAGAATCCTCTGGAGTTGCAACGCCACCACCTTCTTGACCACCTTTCCCAGAAAGGGGAGGTGGGAGACTGGGTGAAAATTGCCCAGGATGGTAGGGTCCAGGGATGGTTTCTTGAGGAGGGGGTGCACCAGCGCCTCCTTAAAGGCAGCCGGGAACACCCCCTCACTCAAGGACGAATTTATAATTGCCTGGACCCAGCCACATGTCAGCTCACTAGCTGATTTAACCAGCCAGGAGGGACATGGGTCAAGTTGGCATGTGGTGGCGTTTACAGTCCGGAGGATCCTGTCTACTTCATCAGGCCCAACAGGATCAAACTGTTCCCAGATAACATGGTAAGTACGAGCCTCTGGCATCTCCCCAGATCTTGTCTCACGCTTGGAGTCCAACTTGGAATGAATCTGAGCGATTTTGTCCTGCAGATGCTCAGAAAACTCTTCCGATCGGCCCTGTAAATGGGTCTCCCCTTGCTCCTGACCCAAAAGCGATCTTGTAATCTTAAACAGGGCCGTCGGGCGGCATTCTGCGGACGCAATAAGAGCGGAGAAATATTCACGTTTCGCCGCTCTTACCGCCACAAGGTAGGCCTTAACTGCGGCTCTAGATTGTGTTCGGTCAGATTCAGTCTTCGTCTTTCTCCAGCGGCGCTCTAGACGTCTCTTAACCCTCTTCAAAGCCCTCAACTCATCCGTAAACCACGGAGAGTGACGGGCCGAACAGGGCCGGAGAGGTCGCACAGGCGCGATCTTGTCCAGAGCTCTGGCCGCTTCCCTATTCCAGGCTGCAGCCAGGACCTCCACTGGACCGTGAAGCAAGTCCTTGGGAATAACCCCCAGCTCCTTCTGAAACCTCACTGGGTCCATCAGTCGCCGGGGGCGGACCAATCGAATAGGTCCCGCCTCCCTGCGGAGTGGGGCAGCAGAAGAGAGTCTCAGGGTCACCAGGGCGTGGTCTGACCATGACAATGGGGAAAGATGTAACTCTCCCCTCAGATCACATTGCTACTGCTCGGACAAGAAAACTAAGTCCGGGGTGAGACCACTGTCACGAGTCGGGTCACAAATAATCTGAGACAGGCCCATAGCTGCCATGGTAGCTATGAACTCCCGGGCCGCCTCCGAGGACCGTCCCAGGGACGGCAGATTGAAGTCCCCCAGAACCATAAGTCTGGGGAACTCCACCGCCAGCCCCGAGACAGCCTCGAGCAGCTCAGGCAGGGAGGTCGCTACGCAGCAGGGAGGCTGGTACAGCAGCAACACTCCCAACTGTTCTCGTGAACCCAACTTGAAAAACAGGGTCTCACACCCGGTCACTCACACCCGGTCACTTGTGGTTATATATAAAAATTATGATTTTAAATTTGATTGTACTATTGCTTATTTCCAATGAATATGTTTTACAGTATAAAGTTGCAAAGTTCTATCATTTTTTAATTTGATATATAAACTAAAATGTAATTACTGAAAGTGGTATATTTATCTCCTGCCCTACCCTAATCTCAATTAAATTATTAGTAGAGGCTCACATAACTTATCATTTTAGGGGATCGCAGAACTACAAAGTCTAAGAACCCCAGTGCTATACAGAAGAAGGACCTACAGATTCCTTTAAAAAGTAAGACTTATTTTTAATCCTTTAGAACCATGTATGGTGGTAACCAATCTAGTTTACATAAACACTCAGTTTTGAAACATTTGAGGAACCTGGAACTCTGTAATACAGATGTGCTTGGTTACTCAGAATGACTTAACTTTATTGCTCTAGTTTGAAGATGAAAGATGCAATCTAATCATTAGATTTCAACTGCCAGAGAGAAGCAAACTAAGGACAAGATAGGAGAGTGGGGAGCATAAAAGAATACAGTTTAGATTTGCATCGTAAATGACGGGATAATTTGTAAGAAATAAAAAGTTACCCTTAAACACTGGCAAATAGTTTTAATGATCAGATAATATTGGAATACTTTAAAAACATTTCAGGTATAATACTTCATTTTAAACAAAGAATAGAATTAAAGATCTTACATTTTACCTTGTTTCTTATGGTGTAAATCCAGGATAGGCAAGATACCCTTCAGATATTATTGAGCTTCAGTTACCACAAGCCATAGCAAGCCAGACCATTTGTAAAAAATGTTGGAAGTTATAGTCCAATAAAATCTAGAAGACTATACCTTGCCTATTCTGGTAATGAGATGATCAGTTATTTTAAGTGTTACAAAACAAAGCCATAGCCCAGTGATATAGCCCATGATTTGCATACAAAAGGTGTTATGTTCAGCCCTCGTGTTTCTAGGTATAGCTGGGAAAGTTCTGTGCTGGAAATCCAAGAGAACTGCTACCAGTCAGTATTTGAGCCAGTAGTCTGATTCCAAGCTTATTCTTATTAGGCAAGATACTCACTCATTGGAGGTAACATTGTATCTTGGATTCTGAGATATTGGGAGTGAGGACACCTCCATCAAAGGCTTGGCATAGGATCTAATTCCAGGCGATTTGATCACATGATGTTAGCTGATGTTATTGCTGTTATTTAGCTGTGGGTTATTGGAAACTAGAGCAAAACTGCTGATTTCTTTGCAACATTGTAGCTCATTCTGCAAATGGAAGTAGCCTTTGCATTTTCTCCTAAAGTTTCACTTCAGCTATGAAACGTGTTAATTCCATTCTCCAAACGATCACTTGGTCCAGAATGCAATGGCACAAGCAGGGATGGGCAGGCCTCGCTATGCCCATATAACACCTCTGCTACATGAGCTGCACGGGTACCAATTGGCTTCTGGGTGTAATTCAGGGTGCTGGTTATTACCTATAAAGCCATACATGGCATAGGTCCTAATTGAGAGACTGCCTGTCTCCTGTAGTGTCCATCCGCTCTGTGTGCTCTGACAGAATTAACTTGCTTCAGGTCTCATTGACTAGACAGTGTCATTCAGTGGAAAGCACCTCTGTTGCTGTACCTGCCCTTGGAATAGCATCTCTCCCCTCCCCCGATCCATATGGTCTCTTTCTTGGCCACCTTCAAGCATTCTTTAAAATCCCAGCTTTTTCCCAGGCCCTTCTGAACTGAAGTGGGATGATTTTGTTCCCTTAGACGGCTTTTGTTTTATGGATGTTGTTTTATGGAATTGTTATTTTAACTTGGTGAAGCCACCCATTGTTGTTTGGAGTTGGGCAGTCAAGAAATTTAATAAATAAATAATAAAGCCGTATTTGCAGATATTAACATTGTACATTGATTGTGGAGGATATAGGTTTCAGTCACTTTATGAGATAGGTTCCTTGATCAATTCTGGAGAATTTTAACTTCTTTAGCAAAAACCTAATATGTAGCGATAAATAATGGACTTACTAAATCAGTTTGGTTATTTGTGTATAGCATCTTAAAACCTTTAGTAAAAAAATTACAAAACTTTATTATGAGACTGAATATTTTTAGTTGTAATAAAGTTGACATTTTCCTAACGAGTTAGAGTCCTTTGCAGTCTGTTTTCTGGAACACTCAAGTTCTTTGGATAAAGTGCCTATCTACTTATATAAGATGTTTCTATCTAGAGAGGCACAAGTAAATAAAGATATATTTCACTTCATATAATAAAATGTAGGTACATTACTGACAATTTTGTTTCTCCCCTTCTTATATGTGTGTACTAGGTTCTACACCTTCTGGGAGAAAATGCTCACTTATAGCAATTTGCATTGCTGCTGTTGCATGGTATGTATTTCAGTATTCATCAGTTCACACTTCGGAAATTGATTATAAAGTTCTACAAGCATTTCAAAACCAAATGAAAGAGCTCAGGAACACCTACCCAAGCCAAGATGCAACACTCTGGAAGAGAATCCAAATAACTTTTGAAAAACGTCTAAATTCTTCTCAGATTCATTTGGAACCAGCTATTTTATTGCTCACTGCTTCAAAAGAAGCTGAAGATGTGTTGAAGTGTTTGAGCAACCAGATTGCTGATGCTTTCTCATCTTCTCAAGGCGCTCTTACAATTAAAATTGATGGGGCTGGCATAAGAGCTCAAGATAGTGATGTTGTCAAACTTGCTGTTGATGAAAAGCTGAGCTCTGGTTTTGAGAATGGTAACAAAGCAGCAGTAGTCCATCGGTTTGAGTCACTACCTGCAGGTTCATCCCTGATTTTTTATAAGTACTGTGACCATGAAAATGCGGCATTTAAAGATGTGGCTCTACTATTAACTGTTCTTCTGGATGAGTCCCTGCAAAAAAACTTTTCCTTGTTGGAAGTTGAGGAGAGAGTGAAAGATTTCCTCTGGGCTAAATTTACTAACTCAAACACACCAAGATCCTATAACCACATGGATACAGACAAGTTGAGTGGGTTGTGGAGTCGCATATCCCATCTAGTCTTACCTGTATGGCCAGAAAATTTTCTCCCTCAGGAGAAATGCTTACAGATGAAATAACTTAAGAAAAGGGAGCAAGAAGGAAATATGATGCAACACAATATGTATTGTATAAATCTGTTAGTGTTTGTATGGTGAGAAGATTGCAATTTACTAATCAGAATTACTGAAGTAAATATGTGATTCAATATCAAAATAAGATTTCTCCTTTATAAGGAAGCTGGAAATCTCTGTAAAGAACTTACAGACCTTTAACACAATTCTAGTGAATTGTTGGAAATCAGGACCTTGTACTGGAGGAAAAAAATCTTGATTGCTCAGCTCAACCAACTTTGTGTGATATGAATTTATAAAGCATCAAAGTCCTTTTGGAAAATACTGTGATTGTGAGCAACAAGGTAATGAAGTATAGTACATGTTTCTGTGTTCTTCTCTGTGCTTGAAGTTTACTGGACTGCAAAGTTGAAGTTGAGACCAAGACTTCCTCTTGCCTAAAAACAATTCTGTCTTAATTCATTTCCAAAAACTCTGCATTCAAAAAGTCTTGAAATTGTAAATTCTGTAAGTTTCTGCTTTGTCTACAAGATTATGTAAGATGTAAGCCTGTGTCCAGTCAATCCAATGGCAGACTGTTAGGGACCATTTCTCACATTTGAAAATGGTCAGTAGATGCATAAAATGTACCTATCCAGATAAGTATAATTATTTTAATCCAAAAATACATGCCTCTTCAGTTTGTCTGTCCAATTAGACACCCGAAGGCTTCCTTCAGATTTATGAGAAATTTTCTGAGGGCATTTTTGTACTTCTGGATTGTCTAGCAGGAATGATGGAAGCCACTGAACTAGATATATCCTTGACTTTTCAACTTCAATGATAAAAGGGACAGCAATTGTAAATCCTTATCTTAAAATGTTCTATTCTATAAGATGTTTGAAGATTTAAATTTGAAATACTTTGGATAAGCAAAAATTAATGGCATTATATCGGAAAAACTCATGTACTGCAGAAATAAGGCCCAAATCTAATATGAAAATGTATCAAATTTGTGGTGCACAGATTTGAAAATCTCATTCCTAATAACCCTGCAGATCATAAAGCAGGCAGAACACTTTCAGATCTTTCATGAATACGTAAGAGAATATGTAAGCCTCAGGATTTTGATACTACACAATTCTGATATCATTAAGCAACATGGATTTCATTGTGTTTGAGGATCTTATAAAACCTGTAATTTAAAAATACATTGCTTTTTGAAGATTTGTCCTCTAGCCCTAAATGTATCTTCAGTGTAAACCTGAGTAATGAAAAGTTCAGCTGCCTTCAAAAGCTTTTAAAAAGTTCTTAGTCATGTTTTGGGGGGGGGGGGGGAATCATTTTTTTTTTGGATGTGACCCACCTATACATTCCTTAGTAATAAAAATTTCTTGATTATATTAAATTGTCATTCATAACGTGAAGAAAGGATTCCTGGGCCATAGATTGGAAAACTGAAGACTATCACACGTGGAAAGGTGGTAGAAACAAAAGATGATTTTTTATGTAGGTGAAAAGGTTTTGTGATTAACATTCTTAGGCTCTTCTGGATTTTACAGGGTGAATTTAGTAATTATTGTGTAACAATTGAACATTTCTGATGAATAAACAACGGGGAAAAAGTAAATCAGTTTTAATCATTAAATATTCTTTAGTTTTATCTCTGTGATGTGTTTGCCTTATTTTTTAAAGTAAGCATTAAAGCACTAAGGACTTAAAACAGTAATTTATTTTACCTATAATAGAACCAGGGTATACTGATGTGGGTATCTTGCTCAATCCAGACACAGGCCTAGAAAGTCTTGTTGGTTGGGAGGAGGTAGCTCTCTTCCCCAGTTATGACCCTGCCTTATTCCATAGACCATGTACACCCATGAGATTTTTCTGACCATCAGTGCAGCTGAATCATCTCAGTTGTAGACCTTCCTTTTTTTTTATTTTATACTTCTTGGGTTTTGCCTTCTTTTGAGGAATCCTCAGCCCAGAAGCTAGCAAACCAGTGGACGGCAATGTGCTGCCTGTGCAACATCCTAGCCTCCTTGCCGTGATTCCTGCAAGAAAATGTAGCCAACATAATGACAACTGAGTCGCTGGCCATCCACCTATATAGCTGCCATAGGGCTTGTCCTCCTTCAGGGAGTCAGATGGGCTGGACATCAGAGGGGATGGGAGCTAGCAGTGCTGGGTAATTTCTCCCCCATTTTCCAATGAATTGGCAACATTCCAGCTTCAATACTTGCTGCTTATGGTAACATATTATCTCAAAGCCTGAGTTGTCTTCCATTCCACAGAGATCCCATGACAAGGCTATGGAGCATCTAATCAGACCACAGCTCTGACAGAATGGCCCACACCTATGATCAAACGTCCCAGGAGGAATGGAAGGGGAAAAGTCCCAGTTTGGAGGCTCCACCTAGTTTAGCCATGTGAAGCAAGGAGGAGGAAGCTGAGGGAAGAGCAGGAGCTGTCCATAGAGAGGACTAGTAGTTGCTAAACCCACCAGACTCAAAATGCCTTTTCACACTATTTGGGAAGGTCTGCAAGACACAGGGCCACTTATACTGCAGACCTCCTGCTGGTGATAAAGGTCTCACTAACTAGTACCCCCCCCTTGTGTCTACCCTCCATAGAAGCATTCAACAAAGTTCTTGAGCCAGAATGAAGATACCCAGAAACAGAAGATGTCTCCTTTCTTTTCACTAAACTTTGCCTTTAGGGAGCCCTTTACTTGCTCAAAATTCTTGTAGTGACAATACAGTACTAGTTTCATGGGCCACAAAGATGGGAAGTTACCCCAAATATACAGAAGAGGAAAATGGGGATTGTGCAATATACAGCACATGAGGTGACAGTCTTAGCTGACGGGGCCTCCCTAATTACCTCAGTCTTTGGCAAAGTTTCCATCATTTGGACCAAACAGTTTGCTCTGCTACTCCCTTAAGAATATAGGAGGATCAAATACAGTAGGATGAACAAACTAGCCAAGGAGGCCACTTTCATGACAAATGCCACTTGGGATAATGCCCAGTTCTCAGTAACAGATCTGGTCGTTAATGTGGATAATAGAAGACAACTATGGCTGAAGAACTGGAATGTCGACTCCAAATAGAGACAAATTCAGACAAAGGGGACCAACTGTTGGGAGAGACACTAGGTGAAATGTAATCAAAATTAAGGACATGGAAAAACAAGCTTTGTCCCTAACAAATACAAAGGCAAGGCAACAAAACACCAAGCTTCACTTCCTGTTTTTTTCACACCTAGAACAGAACTTTGGACTGTAGCGGGTCATATATTAGTTGGGAAGGGGAGACAGAGACCAGAAAATAGAGACACCATTTGCAACCCAAAAGGAACTTCTACCATGCTACAACAGAGGATACAAATAACAAGGGCCATCTCAGTCTTCCTCTATGTGGGATGCTAATAGAATTTGTCCTACTGTGGGCCCACACACGCCATCAGAACAGAAGTCCTAAAAGAGTCATAGGCAGTTACTCTATTGAATTGACCAGCCTTTCTCAAGGTTATTTCACTCCTTTCCCCCAGGTCATGCAAAATAGCCATTACCCACTTGCAGATCATACAGGCCATAGACAGGTCTCACAGGGCAAGAGACTCTCCAGATCCCACTCCATATTCTTCATTATCCCCAAGAGGAACAAGGGATGGCATCACATTTTGGACTTCAAGCAAGTGGACCACCATATCAAACAATGCAAGTCCCAGGTGGAAAGCTTGAGATCCATCATACAGCACTTCCAGAAAAAAAGTGTTCTGGCCTTACCTCTGCATTCCAATTCACCCAAGACTTGAATAGTTCCTAAAATGCGCACATCTAGATGCTCACTCCCAGTTCAAGGTCCTCCTATATAGCTTGTCACTGGCTTCCAGAGGATCCATGAAGGTGATGGTTGTAGTCTGTCTCAGATCCTGGGGAATATGCATGTACCCCTACCTAGATTACTTGCTAACTGAAAAGATGGACATCCAAATCACAATTCAGACACTCAAGGACCTGGGCATACTTCAAATACTGCAACACCTGGGTGCCATCCTGGATAGCAAATGCCTGATACCCTTGCCAAAGAAGAGAAAGGAGATCATCCAGAAACTCTGATGATATGTTTAGAATGAGAGATTCACATTCTAATCAGTGGACATTCCTTTGTTATCAGTTGAGTCTCCTCACCAGTTCACAAAGCAACCATGAGTAAGAGAAAGTCTCTGCTTTAGGTGTTATGCACTGAAGGGAAGTCCTCAGACTAGGGTAACAACAACACAATGACTGACTGACTTAGGTACAAAGACCTGCATCTCAATCCCAAGGTGTTTGAACAAACTTGCTCTTCAGGAAGCCAGTGATGGATCTAGCAATTCCCACCAATCACAAGGTGGAACAGTTTATCTTATGTTTCTTAGCCCAGGAAGTAGAGGCAATTAACATCATCAACATTATGTAGCCCAAAGACCTGCTGCATGATTTCCTTTACCCCATCCTGCTAATCCCCAGGCTCTTGATACTAGTTTAAAGCTGGAGAGCAGAGCTGATATTTATAGTCTTCAGCTGGATCAGAAGGCTCTAGTTCTTGGTCAAGCTATCCAGATATTGCACATGGAGCCTACCAGTATCACCAGACCTATTTTCAGTGGTGGGTTGTTGTTGTTCAGTTGTTTAGTCGTGTCCGACTCTTCGTGACCTCATGGACCATAGCACGCCAGGCCTTCCTGTCCTCCACTGTCTCCCGGAGTTTACTCAAATTCATGTTCATTACATCTATAACCATCCAAACCCCAGCTAGTTATGGCTTCATTCCGGTGGCTCCAAGATGGCGATGAAGCTGCAGCCTTTGTAATGAGCTCCCTAAAAGATCATCTGATTTGCTAACGAGCATCTTCCATTATCCTATTTTTAAGAAAAAACACAAACTAATTACAACTATTATCATTGCCGACATGGGGAAAAAAAAGAAGCGACAGAGGACACCATTTACAACCCAACCATCATCCAAGCCATTGAAACAGCAGAAGGTTGACAGATTTATCACAAGCAAGCAAGCCTCCCCAGTAAGTAATGTTCCTTTGCTTCATCTGTCGGATAGATGAAGTGGGATCTACAGGCTGAAATTGAAAGCCAAGAACTTTTAGAGCTTTCCTCATCTCTGATAGAGTCTGCCCCCTCCCCACAGGCAGTTGCTGCCAGCTCAGCTGCTGAATGACTTATACAGGAGGGAGACATGAACTTTAACTACAAATCCCTGAAAGAACAAAATGCACTAGACTTTATAACTAGGCACAGCCTATTGACTGCACACTGTCCTTTCAATTTTGACTTGCTGACTACGATTAAAAACAAAGTTGACTCCCTAAAAGAATCCTTTTCGAAGTTTATCGAGAGCCAGCCAAATCACACTGCCCACCCTACCAAATTAAATGAGTTGTACTTAAATTGTGATTTACAAACAGGAAAGGAAGATTTCTCTTCTAAATTTAAACCTTTATCAAGAAGTGTCAGCGAGGAAAAGGAAAAGATAAGCAGTTGTACAGAGAAAGGAGTGAAGGATGAAAAGCTTATAACAGGTAAATGTCTCCTACAAACTAATAAGATAACCTTGCAAATTTTAAACAACAGAATAAACAGAGGCAGATGGGGATCTACAAAAGCCATTATCCAGTCTTTAAGTCAGCTATTACGCTGTGAGAGACAATTCATAGACTTACAAAAGGCAGAATGGCTTCCACCTAGAGGCGGTTACAGTCAAGTCCTGCTGACATCTGGACAGTCTGTGGTTCCCAGCACGCTCTTTAAAATGAAACCTTTTTTGAGCACCTTTTCAATCTTTACAGTTCGTGTTTTTCACTCCGAAGAAGTTAGCTCACTTATGGCTCAGTGCAGCCAAGACGGTACGGGCACTTTAATATACAACAGCAAAACTTCTGCAGATAATCTCAAGGCCACTTTATCAACAGAGCCTCCGATAGGGAAAAACCTAAGCAAAAACTTGTTCAACCCATAACAACACAGCTGCCAAATGATTCACTAGAAGAAAATCTGATTAACTCCTTCAGCGCCTTGCCAGGCACAAGACAGGCTGATATACTTAAGAGACTAGATCAGAGCTTTCCAAACTGTGTGTCAGGACATGTTAGTGTGTCGGCTGCAGTGTCTGGGTGTGTCGCGGCTGCTGCTGCCTCCGAGCCCTGCCAGGATTCCAGGCAGGTCCTAGTGCCTGCCTTGTGCCCTGCTGTAAGAGTGTGTCGCGAAATGATGCATGTCTAAAAAGTGTGTCACCAGCATGAAAAGTTTGGAAAGCTCTAGACTAGATGATCTAAGAGAGTTCCTAATGATAACCTGTCAAACAGCCAAGCCATTAATAAGTTTTGCCTTATGAAATACACAGGATGATAATTTCCATCACAAGCAACAATGTGAGTGTACTCCTGGAAAGAAGCAACCCTCTTGCACTCTCATACCTGATAGGATAAACCAAGATCTACAAAAATTTCAGGTAGCGCCTAACATGGAGGACCTCACCACGCCTAACTCATGTCCTAATAGCCCTCTGAATCTTCGAGAAGCCTCAAAAACAAAAATACTTGTAGTCACACAGGTTCATGAGCAACCCCCTGAAAATCTCAAGCCCAAATCTCAAGTAGATAAGTATATCGGTGGGATCCAGCAGGATCATAAGGAGGACAATGGTAGTCCAGGGCCTACAACACAGAAGGTATGACATCATGCAGACCAATGCAAGGCAAATGCCCTAAAAATCCTAACATGGAACATAGCTGGTTGGTATCGCAATAGAGATCTCAATCACTTCGACCCATTGTATGATGGGGATATAGTGCTGTTGCAGGAAACATGGACAGCTGATGACCTATTAAATGGATATCACTCATACAAACTTGTAGCAATACCGGGCAGAGGACAAGGGTGGATGAAAGGCGGTTTGGGTATTCTCATTTCTACCTCTTTAAGGGCAGTACCCAAATCTATTCCCCCACTAAGACAGATAGCTTTGGCCTTACTGCTTGACTTGGGCAATGCCTCATTGTTAATTATCAACGTCTATCTCCCGCCGCTACAAAGAAGAGCTGAGGTTAGCGCATCTTGGGCGGAGTTAGAGCAGTACATCGGTGATCTTCTTTTGGAGTACCCCAAGGCAATGGTAATCCTTGGGGGTGACTTCAATGCTAGGATGGGTCCTGATGATTGTACATTATACACTAAATTTCAACAGTACCCACCAGCTTTGGAGAATAACTCAGTGTGCACCCCTTTTCAGCGTTTATCCAAAGACAATAGTTCTAACTACACAGGTCTTTGCCTTGCAAAACTGGTGAATAAATTCAATCTACTCATACTAAATGGATCCACAGAAGGAGATTACCCTGGTGAACTTACATTTATAGCAGGGGCTAGGACAAGCACTATCGACTACATGATAACACGAATTTGTCATACTATGTGGAGAATTTCAAAGTATTATATTGTTTGTTGTAATTTTATATTGTATTTTAATTGTAGTTTTTATTGTAAGCCGCCCAGAGTCCCCCGACTGGGGGAGATGGGCAGTCATATAAATTTAAATAATAAATAAATAAATTACCCCATTTAGATAGTGATCATCTCCTACTCTGTTATATTTGAAGCCTCCTATATGACAGATATATCTCAAGGCTTATTTTACTCCTGCAATTTCCCCAGCAGGACATGCAAGATGCCGTGTTAAATGGACCTTGCAGCTTGACCAAAAGATGAAGAAGGTGTTGGCAGAGGATAAATTGCAGATATGTTGAATGACTCTCATATCAACTAAATTAACTCAAGATCCACTGAATCTGAATAAAACCTTAGTATAAAAACTACAACCCTTATTAGCTTGTGACCCTGATTTCTTGATTAAAAGATACTCAACTGCATCAAAGCCATGGTTTGATAAAGACTGTGTAGAAGCTAAGAAAGCTCTCACCACTGCTTACCATCTGTATAAATCAGAGTTAGGGGACAGCATTATAAACATTGAGATCCTTGAACACCTACTCACTCTTAAAAAACAGTATAAGCATCTAGTGGCCGATAAGAAGAAAGACACAATAACTACCTGGAAATGACTCATTGAAGCAGCAAAGTCAAAGAACTCCTCTCTTTTTTGGCATTTAATATCCCACCAGGTGTCTAGAACTTCTACCACAATAGACTTGTACAGTACATACCGCCTGAAGCTTGGGAATTACATTTTAAGAGGATGTATGAAGAGCCCTCCAACCAGACAGCAATGCAAAAGATGGAAGCCCTACCTGAGTGACCTGTATCAGCGGCTGAAATTAAGTTGCTTATTGGCCAACTCAGAATGTGGTGGACTCCAATCTTGGCATCACTCTTCACCCATATTGACACTTCTGGGTGTATCCCTGAAGACTGGGGCCTGGCAATTATAGTCCCAATCTTCAAGAAGGGTAAGAGAGACGATCCTGCAAATTATAGGCCAATCAGTCTGTTACATATAATTTGTAAACTCTATGCCAAACATCTTCATGAAAAACTCAAGTATTGGCTGGACCAGGGAAACCTGATTGAAGGGATATGGGGAAACCCGGCTCACAAACCTTGGCCTGGAAAACACCATGCTGTAACATTTCCCCATAATGCAACATTACTGAACCAAAGATTGTGCCTGAACCAAAGAATTGTTACCCAAGGATGACCCTTGAGATGGGCCTCAGCAAGCCCCAAAGAATACTGCATAAGAAATGTTAAGTGTAAGCTCTGAAACCAATTCTACCTCTCTCAGGAATGCATAACAGTCTGGGACCATCTATCTGGTCAGCATCTTCTTCCTGAGACTAGACAAAGCTAACATGTTTACCTAACCTTCTTGTAATAAATGCCTTGCTTCCCCTCTCCTGAGATGTAAATATGTTAAACTATGATTTTATGGTTCTGACCCTTTGTGATTCAGCCTGCTTGTATAACCCAATGTCTCTGTAAGTATTACTATTGTCTCTGTAAGATGCAAGTATTTCTTTGGTGTGAATGTTCCAACAATTGGTGTGAATGTTCCCAACTCTATCCTTTGTAACTATGTTGATGACCCACCTCACCCCTTGACCTGGTGAATCCCAGAATCCTTCAGCTCTGGGAAGGACCCTGACCCCAAGAACTAGCCAATCCCAGGGAATGGTCATCAGATACCTCACCCACATATGGGCATACCCTCCTCATCCTCACTTCCTGCTTGTATTCCCTGTATAAAAGTTTGTGCACCCTTATGCTCGGGGTGGTGGTTTCATTCAGAGGTCACTTGCACGTGACAACTGTCTGGTTGCCACCCGGCAACCTTTGCTTGGCCAAATAAATCTTGCTGCTGTTCCTTTTTACAAAGTCTCCTTCGTGTATTTGGATTTCTCTAAAGGCGCGTGGTAAGTTTTGGTGCCTTACATGATTGCAGAAGAGCAGGCTGGTTTTAGGGAAGGTAGAGGCACTATTGATCAATGTCTGGTCCTACAGAATTTGATTGAAAAATATTCAACCAGTAAAACAACATCATTGTATGCTGCCTTTACAGATCTTAAGGCAGCTTTTGACTCGATATCTAGGACCAGACTATGGGAGAAGTTGGAAGCTACCCCAATCAACTGCAAGCTTCTCCATTTAATTCGTGCCCTACATAACAATACAACCCTTAAGATCAGGTGTAATAGGCAAGGGGCTCTCTCGAAGCCGATTAAAGTCCAAAAGAGGGTGAAACAGGGATGTATTCTGGCCCCCCTACTTTTCAACTTTTATATCAACAAAATGGTGAATTGCTTAAATAATCCAGACTTTCACCCCCTAAATTAGGGGACCGTAGTATCGCCCTTTTACTCTATGCAGATGATGCTGTAATTCTTTCTGGAACTCCCATAGGCCTTAAAAGAGCTTTAAAAACTGTGGCAACGATAAACTGGAAATAAACTACCAGAAAACTAAGATGATGATGATGATGATGATGATGATGATGATGATGATGATATAAGATAACTAAGAGAGCCAGTTTGGTCTAGAGAGAGCCAGTTTGGTTTAGTGGTTAAGGCGTTGGGCTAGAAACCAGGAGACTGTGAGTTCTAGTCCTGCCTTAGGCATGAAAGCCGGCTGGGTGACCTTGGGCCAGTCCCTCTCTCTCAACCCAACTCACCTCACAGGGTTGCTGTTGTGGGGAAAATAGGAGGAGGAAGGAGTATTTGGTATGTTCGCCACCTTGAGTTATTTATAAAAATAATAAAGGCGGGATATAAATAAATGAAAAAGAAAGAAAGAAAGGAAGAAAGGAAGGAAGGAAGAGAGGGAGGGAGGGTGGGTGGGTGGGTTTTGGCAATAGACCGAAACTCCATCCATAGAGTATCCATGACCATAGAATAGAGCAAGTGACCAGTTTCAAGTACTTAGGTGTAGTCATCCAAGCCACAGGCTCAAGGAAAGCCCACTGTGATTATGCTGCAGCCTCTGGACAAAGATCTGCCAACGCTATCTTAAAATTCTTCCGTTGTAAGGGAGGATCTTATGTTCCAGCCACACTCAAACTCTTTTGGGCGAAGTTGTTAGCGCAGCTTCTCTATGGGACTCTGGTTGGACCCCCATCTTCATGTTTCACACCTCTGGAAAGAGTACAATCTAAATTTATTAGAGCAGTACTCCAGATGCCTTGAGGTGTTTCAAACGCACATCTATGACTTGAAACAGGCATTCCAAAAGTTGAGTCAAGAGTGTGTTTAGCCTCTCTAAACCTTTGGTTAAAGCTCAATTTCTATCCCAAGGGCCTAGCACCTCTCATTCTTCAGGATAATTTTCAATCCACATGGATAAAGGCCATTGTCTCTAATCTTTTAAAGCTAGGCTATTCTCCATCTTCAGTCCTCGAAATGGAATTCAACCAAGCAAAACAAGAGCCGAAACAAAGGATAAGGGATAGAGAGAGGCAAGAAGATTTAGGGAAGGTTTTATCCTTCCTGTCTCCAGTGCACAATAAACACATCATTGCTGCTGCTAGATACCTCACACAGCTCGAAATACCCAGCCATTGGAGAGCTTTCTCTTTAGCTCTATGTCACGCTCTCCCTTCTGCGGTATTGGAGGGCAAATATAAAAGAATAACACTGGCCGCAAGGCTTTGTCCCTGTGACTCTGGAGAGGTTGAAACTACAGACCATGTTCTTCTTCATTGCGTCTTCTACAGAGATATCCGGACCAAACTTATTTTACCTTTGATTAGTAAACATCCTGGTCGCAGAAGTTCTGAATATACCCAAATGCTGCTTATAGATGAAAAGCCTACTGTCACAGTGCAGGTTGCTAGGTTTTGTGCTGCAGCAATGAAGATTCGTCAGACCTTGATGGGTTAATTTTGCAATGAATTTTATATAATAGTAACTCATTTAAACCTTTATACATTAACATAGTGGCAATTTTAGATACTCATATATTTTAATGGATGCTGGTAGACCTGGTACACCCCATATGAAGAGCTGTGGGGGTGTATGGGATATGAGCTGGACAGCACTAAAACCCAGGCGGAATGGTCTGGAATAACACCCCCGCTGATTTTGACATCGTGGACTCTGACATTGTGGATTTTTAACATCGCAACGGCTTGGTGGATGAGGGGAAGGGTTGGCCATCCCCATTTTTTAAGGCGGCAGAACGATGTAGGGTCCCTGTGGGATTGTGAGGTTCCCCCCTGTGAGTGAGAGTCACGAGGGGGGTCCAGGATTGTATGTGTGAGAGAGTGCCTATCCCTGAGTGAGAGACAGAGTAGGCAGGAGTGGTTGTGTGACCCCTTCTGTGACCAGTGAGAGAAGCCGCAGAGGGGCACAGTGAATGTGTATGGAGTGGATGGGGTGGTGAGGCTTACCAGCGCCGAGAGCATGTGCTGGTGCGCTGGGAGCCTTACTATAGCCCAGGAGAGACTGGGGGTGAGAGGATGGATGGATGTGGAAAGGGACCCTTGCCCAAATCCAGGTTTTCCAGGGGCTCGGGAGTGGAGGCGACTGGGCCAGGAAACTCTGGGGGCTATGAGGAGGGTAAATTGATCGAGGTGGTGACGGGCAGGGGATATTATGACGGGAACTGGAGGACAAGCCATTTTCGGGGAAGGCGCCCCCGGTGTTTAGTACCGGTGGCATGTTCCAGTCCTCTGAGTTCAACCCCAGGTTCTGGACAGCAGATCCTCGAGGGCCCTGGTTTTCGACTGCTGCTGCTTAACGCCAGGTCAGTAAATAACAAAGCCCCTCTCATAAGTGAATTAATCATGGAGGGAGGGGCTGACCTGGCGTGTATTACTGAGACCTGGCTGGGCCCAGAGGGAGGGGTAGCCCTCTTGGAAATGTGCCCAGCCGGGTTTCGGGTGTGGCACCAGCTGAGACACCGGGGTAGGGGAGGAGGGGTGGCAGTTATCATCAGAGAGTCTTTGGTGGCTTTCAGGGGCCTTGCTCCACAAGTATCTGGATGTGAGACCCTGTTTTTCAAGTTGGGTGCCCGGGAACAGTTGGGAATGTTGCTACTGTACCAGCCTCCCTGCTGCATAGCAACCTCCCTGCCTGAGCTGCTGGAGGCTGTCTTGGGGTTGGCAGTGGAGTTCCCCAGGCTGATGGTCCTGGGGGATTTTAATCTGCCGTCCCTGGGACATGCCTCGGAAGCGGCTCAGGAGTTCATGACTACCATGGCAGCCATGGGCCTGTCCCAGATTATTCGGGACCCAACTTGAGACAGTGGACTCACTTAGGATTTGATTTTCTTGTCTGAGCAATGGCAAAGTGACCTGAGGGGAAAGCTAGAACTATCCCCGTTGTCATAGTCAGATCACGTCCTGATATCTCTAAGATTCTCTTATGCCGCCCCACTCTGCAGGGAGGCAGGACCTATTCAATTGGTCTGCCCCTGGCGACTTATGGACCCAATGAGGTTTCAGAGGGAGCTAGGGGTAATACCCGATGATCTGCTGCACGGTCCAGCGGAGGCACTGGCCGCTTCCTGGAATAGGAGGGCGGCCGGAGCCTTGGACAGGACCGCGCCGATGCGACCTCTCCAACCTCATTCGACCCGTCACTCCCCGTGGTATACGGAGGAGTTGAGGGTCTTGAACAGGGTGAAGAGACGTCTAGAGCGTCGCTGGAGAAAGACGAAGGCGGAATTGGACCGAACACAATCTAGAGCCGCTATTAAGGCCTACCTTGTGGCTGTAAGAGTGGCGAAACGTGAATATTTCTCCACTCTTATTGCATCCGCAGAATGCCATCCGACGGCCCTGTTTAAGATTACTTGATCTCTCTTAGGTAGGGTGGAGTCGACCACCCATCTACAGGGCCGATCGGAAGAATTTTCCGAGCATCTGCAGGATAAAATCGCTCGGATTCGGTCTAAGTTGGACTCCATGTGTGAAATGCAGTCTGGGGAGATGCCAGGAGAGTGGTCTTGCCCGATTATCTGGGAACAATTTGATCCTGTTGGACCTAAGGAAGTGGACAAGATCCTCCGAACTGTTAATTCCACCACATGTCGGTTAGATCCCTGCCCTTCCTGGCTAGTAAAATCAGCCAGGGAGGTGACATGTGGATGGGTCCAGGCAATGATTAATACATCCTTGTTGGAGCGGGTGTTTCCAACGGCCTTCAAGGAGGCGTTGGTGGACCCCCTCCTCAAGAAGCCATCCCTGGACCCTACCATTCTGGACAATTTTCGTCCAGTCTCCCACCTTCCCTTTTTGGGAAAGGTGGTTGAGAAGGTGGTGGCGTTGCAGCTTCAGAGGACCCTGGATGAAGCGGATTATCTAGACCCTTTCCAGTCAGGTTTCAGGCCGGGATTTGGGATGGAGACTGCATTGGTCGCGCTTACGGATGATCTCTGGCGGGAGCGGGATGGAGGTAGTGCATCCATCCTGGCTCTCTTAGATCTCTCAGCGGCTTTCGATACCATCGACCATGGTATCCTTTTGGGACGGCTTAGGGAGTTGGGGGTGGGCGGTGTAGTTTTGCGCTGGTTCACCTCCTTCCTCCAGGGCCGTTCCCAGTCGGTGGTGGTAGGCGAGGAGAGATCCGGCCCGCAACCACTCCTGTGTGGGGTGCCGCAGGGTTCAGTTCTCTCTCCTCTCCTATTCAACATCTACATGAAACCGCTGGGCGAGGTCATCCGACACCATGGGATCATCAGTACGCGGATGATACTCAACTGTATATCTCCATCCCAGGTGAAGTAAGTGATGCAGTGTCCACCCTGTCCCAGTGCCTGGGGGCTGTGAGGGCCTGGATGGGGAACAACAGGCTTCAGTTGAACCCTGGCAAGACTGAGTGGCTGTGGATTGATGACTTAGCGTCTTCTGGGAAATTATCATCTTTGGTTCTTGATGGGGTAGCACTGCCCCATTCGGAACCGGTGCGCAACTTGGGGGTCCTTCTAGACTCACGACTCTGCTCGAAGAGCAGGTGGCAGTCGTGGCTAGGAGGGCTTTTGCACAGCTTCAGCTGGTGCGCCAATTGCACCCATTCCTGGATCGCGATGCCCTCCGAACAGTCACTCATGCTCTCGTCATCTCCCATGTAGATTATTGCAATGCGCTCTACATGGGGCTACCCTTGAAGACTATCTGGAAGCTACAGCTGGTGCAGAATGCAGCCGCGCGGGCGATTTTGGGTGCGCCAAGATCTACACATATAACACCTTTGCTCTGCGAGCTGCATTGGGTGCCGGTCTGCTTCCGGGTACAATTCAAGGTGTTGGTTATCACCTTTAAAGCCCTACATGGCATGGGACCAGAATACCTGAGGGACCGTCTTATCCCCATATTATCGACCCGCCCCACCCGATCATTCAGAGAGGGCCTGCTACGAGCCCCATCAATTAGAGAATGTCATCTGATGGGGGCTAGGAGGCGGGCCTTCTCTGTAGCAGCACCCACACTATGGAACATCTTGCCCGCCGAGCTGAGACAGATCCCCTCCCTCCCAACCTTTAGGAAAGAACTGAAGACCTGGTTCTGCCGCCTGGCATGGGAGGGAGGAAACGATAGTTCCTCATGGGGGTGGTTAATCCCATAATTTTATAATGCCCTTCTTTTATTAATACTATCTCCCACTTGGATTTTATATCTATTTATTATATTAATTGTATAAATTCTTGGTTTATATTTTTACTTTATATTTTTATCTAATCTATTTATTGTAAACCGCCCAGAGTTCCCCGTTGGGGGAGATGGGCGGTTATATAAATTAAATAAATAAATAAATAAAAATTTTATATATTAATTATATGCTATATAATCTGAATGTCTATATTTTCATCCATTATAGGCTGCAACTCAGGTCACACCCATAGAGTTTAGCAAGATAGAATAAATATAAAATACATTTGTAGGCTAAGTTTTAATTTTCTATTTTAATCTTACGTTATCATTTTAAGATAGACTATGTATATTCTAAGACAGATTATGTACACCTTTATAGAGCATTATCCTTGTATTGGTCCATGACTGCAATAAACTGTACTACTACTACTACTTCATTCCTGAAGACTGAGTAGGACCATTTGCCAGCCTATAGTAACAAAATCATACAGAGTACAAGCATCCTGAAGAGCTTCCACCACTCACCTCTATGAACTCAATATAGCAGAGCTTTCCAAACTTTTCATGTTGGTGACACACTTTTTAGACATGCATCATTTTGCAACACACTCTTACAGAAGGGCATCATTTCGCGACACACTCTTACAGCAGGGCACAAGGCAGGCAGTAGGACCTGCACGGAATCACAGCAGGTTTGGAGGCAGCCAGGCACAAGGCAGGCACTAGGACCTGTGTGGAATCCTGGCAGGGCTCGGAGGAAGCAGCAGCCGTGACACACCCAGACACTGCAGCCGACACACTAACGTGTCCCGACACACAGTTTGGAAAGCTCTGCAATATAGTGTACCTTCTGCAGATGGAGAAAAAGGAAGGAACCTCTCCAAAGTGTGCCTTCCTCTCAAAGTCTTGGCTTTCCTATACACATGCCTTGACAAGGGGATATAATCAGGTGTCCTCTATAGCCAGCCATTGACTTGTTCCTCAGTCCTAGCACCAGGGAGCAATGAGCACCTCTCAGCCTATCCCAGTGGTATGTTGGTAAATGTAAATGTTTAACAATCAGCTCTGCTGGCTCCATTGCCCTTGCTACACCACTAGCTGCCAAACAGCTGATTGGCATGCTAGTGTTGGGACTCAGCTCTGCTCTTAACTGTTGGAGATTCTGGCAAATCCAGCATGCCTCATCAGCATATGGATGGCTGCTCTAGGATGCAAGCTCTCCATGCTTTTGAGGAAGCTGTTTCTGGCCACTCCCACTTCCTCTCTCCCTCTGATTCTTCCATCGAGGAGGAAGCAGCATGTGGCTGCTTCTCTCCATGGAGAGAGGCCATGTTCTAGGCCTCATCTCTCTCTCCTCCTTGGACCGGGAGCAAGCACATGGCTGTGTACTGCTCCAACCTAGGCCATGGATGGGCCTAGGAGATTTTTCCCCCTTTCTACACGCATGTCTTGCAGCAAGCAGGGCAAGCGGTATTAAGTTTAGGGAAACAAAGAAGAAATAGAACATAATTTATCTACCAAAAATGCTGTACCTGCAATGAATAAATGTAAGGACTCTTTTGTACTTACTTTTCATATCTGCCATGTCTAAGCATGTGTTTCTTTATGCTAAGGTGGGCTAAAGGTGTAAGACTAACCTGGATCTCTCTAATATGCTCATGGGCTCTGTTTTTAAACAATATATTTTTTCTGTCCATGAATTTTGCAGCTCTGCTCCATTTCAGTAGTTCTAACAGACTGCTGAATGGGCTTCATTAACTGGCTCACAAAATTACAGAAAATTTAACAATTGGCTCTTGCAAGCCAGTACAAGCTGCCTGCAGCACACCACTGGCCTATCCTCATATCAAGGAATTCTGAAGGGGGGGGGGCTCTCTAACAAGACCACTCACTATTCACTGATATCCATCATGGGACTTTCAGCTAGTACTGCAAGCACTCACCTGAGCTTGGTTGGAACCCTGGAGCAAATCATCCCTGGAGCACCTGATATGGACAGTGACAATCTTAATATCCCTAATGTCTGCAAAGGAAATATCAGAAATAGGCCTGCTTCTGACCAAACAAGAGTTTTGCATTATATAGACAAATACCATCATTCTGTTCTTAGACTCAGTCTTCATGACCAAGGTGAATTCAGTCTTCTACTTGAGCCAGGGAGTGATCCTTCCTTCTGTTCAACCTCAAGTCCAACTTAGAGAAATTGGATGTTAGATGAGCTATCAAGATCTACCTGAATAGAACAGAGGAATTCAGAGTCTAGAATCTAGACTCTGAATCTGTGGCTTGAATCATGTCAACTGAATTTCTATTTTCTCAGTAGAAACGTTTCACTCCTTATCCAAGGAGCTTCTGAAGAAGCTCCTTGGATAAGGAGTGAAACGTTTCTACTGAGAAAATAGAAATCCAGTTGACATGATTCAAGCCACAGACTGTTCCACCTGGATGACTGAGAACCTTCATCGACCTAGACTCTGAATCTCTTACTTTCCTTTCAATAGCCACACTTAGGCCACAAGAGTACCCTGTTATGATCTCTAAATAGATCAAGGCCTGCCTCAAACTAGCCTACAAGATTCAGAATAAGCCTTCACCAAAAAAGGATCATAGCTCACTCAACTAGAAGCTCGGCTGCCTCAGTTACACTTAGTACTATTATCTTCCTGGGAAACATCTGCAGTCCTCTAGGTCCTTTTTAAAAACCACTGTAAGATTAACTCTTATGACTTGCCAAAGCATCCTTTCAAAGACTGGGGTCCCCAGAAATTGGACCTACTCCAGAGGACAGTTTTGGTATTATCCACTTAAGAATGCCCTACTCCACTATAGGAAAATGTTACAATAGACTTACTGTGAAGGTGCTTTTCCTACAACAGAGAAAGGGCATCCAGCCCACCCAAGACCAGCGTGGAGGAAGGCAGGATCTTGAGAATTTGATTAGCAATAAACCGAAAGTAGAGGCTCTGCTCTGCCTTTTATTTACAATATCATAATAACCAAACCTCTGGGCTATAGGAAGGAGCTTATTTGCTAGTGGAAGTCTGCCGATGATTATTAAAAGGTTTGCTACTTTCCTTCTTCTAAGGGGCTAAGGACTTCTGGCTTAGATGCCTGTGGGCCTTTCCATAGGTTACAAAACAAGAAATCCAGATTGCTGCCAAGATTAACACAGAGCTCTGACCTGTTTATAAGTATACTTGTATCTGACAAGTACACTTTTTTATAAATCTATTCATATTATTTTTAATTATACAGTTTAAAATACTATGCTGAGTTTTACCCCCAAAATAATTCATTCTTGGGCATTTAAGATTCTGATTGTTGACAGTCAGAGAATATATCTTGCTTTAATCCCAAAATGCACTGAACAAGTTCAGAGAATTTTCACAACAGTCTAATGCTCAAGATGTTAATGAGCTACAACACCTTTCCCTCCTCCAAAAAAGTTTTCAGCCCTCTTGAATAATCTGGAGTCCATATATTTAAAGTTCATCATGCTACATAGTCTTACTGATTAAACTATTTTAAATTGAACTGCTTGAAGATGACTCAGTTTTGCTTGGGGTAAGCGTGAGCAATGCATGATGCCTCTCATTGCCTGCTAGGCTCTTCACTCATCTGATTTAATCTTTTTGTAAGAATATTTTTTATCAACAACAAATGGGAATCTAGAAGTAAAATTCCTGCACATGGAGCCCATACATATTCTTAGGAAATAAAAATGGTGCATATTAGGTCTGTGCAGATCTTCAAAGAGTTCATTAACTTTGTTGAAACCCTGAGCAAAGTCTATCTTCAAAGGAAAACCAAAAAGTAATGCCCCACCTCAGAGCAACCACATCACTTCTCTGAATAGCTGATTCTGCCCATGGGCAGAAGCACCTACTATTTAAGCAAAGCACCTAACTGAAGCAGATCAGCCCTGTCTTGACCTACCATCGAGGAGGAGTGAAGCACCTCCATTAACTGCTTTCTTATGCTGAGGTAGAACTATATTTGTGAGCTGAAGTCCTCACTGAAGCATAACATGACTCAACTGATAGTAACTAGAACCCAAGACTTTGTTTAGAAGGCTGCTCAGCTGCTCAAAAAAAAAAAAAAAAGCCTAGGATAGTAGGAAGTTTCATGATGAGGAAGAACAGCTAGAAGAGTGATGGGCAGCAACTTGGATGAATGACAAAAGGGCTTCATCTGGGGAGAGCACTCCCAACATCCTCAAAATCCGAAATGTTTCCACCTGTCCTGTTCCAAAACATGGCTTACCCCTACCTAAGAGCCATTTAATTATAATACATTGATATTTTAATGTTCTTGATATACAGTATGAGCATTCCATTTAGGTTTTTAAATAAGCAAACAGAAAATCTGTAAGAGCTACTGTAGTATCTGCTGTGCCTGTTAAAGGTATAATGCAGCTTTTTTCTTTTAGTAACAGTATTATTTATTTGTGTCTTTGAGGCAGTGTTGACTCCTGGTGACTGCCTGGACCAGTCTGCAGTTTTCTTGGCAAGGTTTTTCAGAAGTGGCTTGCCCTTGCCTCCTTCCTAGGCCTGAGAGAGAGTGACTGGCTGAAGGTCACCCAGCTGGCTTCGTGCCTAAGGCGGGACTGGAACTCATGGCCTCCTGGTTTCTAGCCTGATGCCTTAACCACTACAAACTGGCTCTCAGTAATCAGTTCTCTCAGTTCTTCAAAATCAATATTTTGTTGCTGGAGCTAATACTAGTTGTATTTAGGATGATGATAAATTGATTTGTCATTCTCAAAACAAGACCTAATAAGTCTCAAGTTCATTTATTCCCCTCTTCCCTAGCAAAGCTGTAAAGGCCTGAAAGCTTGCTTTCTAATTACATAAAGCTTGTGACAATCACAGTAAAAATTAATGCCATTTATTTGAATGATGCCCCTGGGTTATAGGTTCTGTTTATACCTTTATTATTTTTTAAAGAGTAATTCAGTTTGCCTAATACTTGAACAAGAGTGATACGAGTGAGTATGCATAGCTGTAGAAATTTTAATTTTACATTTCAGATACATGTTTTAATACTGGCTTTCCTTTTGCAGTTTCCCTTAGTCTTATCCAATTTCAAATCATGGAAACAGTATGTGGATTTGTGGCTCTGTGTGTTTGTGGGTGATCCTTATTCTGGCCTCAACAGGTGGAGACAGGCCTTCCAAAAATACCATCAGACTTCCTTTTATGCTGTTCTTGTATCTTCTCTGGTTTCAACTATAATACCAGTTGCCTCATCTATTTTTAGGAGGAGTGTGCAAGAGTACTATTGAGTTTAAAACTTTCCACTGCCCCTCTCTAAGTTGTAATAAATGTGACTGATGTAAAATGATAGCATGTTTCTTTACATATTGCCCTTCTCTCCCTCACTACTAGTATTCTCTAGTACATCTACTTCAGTTTTCCCAACTGTGATTCACTTGCTTTGTATATAAACCTGGTAGCAGTTCATTAAAACAGATTTAAAATGAGAGGTCATTGGTTCCTTACCATCTCAGTTTGTATCCAGCAGGTAAAAGCTTTAATGTGTTTTTACTACAGTATTCTACTACATTTATATTTTTAAAAAGGTGACTGCAAAAATAAATTGCTTTGTTTTTCTTTACTGCATGATTTCCCCCCCTTAATTCATAGTTTTCTTATACCTGGAGGAGGAGGGAAATTGTGGCTTTGGTTTCACTCACTCATTTTAAAAGATCTAAAATATTATTCTTGAAAGGAGTTCTATGGATACCTTATGGAGAGGCTTAAAAGAGGGGAATTGGAGGAGAGAAAATTATGGTGATTTTAAGTATGTTGCTGAATTAAATTTAAAACTGCTGCTAGTATAGATGTTAAAAGCCAAGACTACAAATTATAGCTGGACATGGAATATTTAATAATGTAAATGCTACTCTACTGATCTGATTTAAAATAAAAAAAGAGTAATTAGTAGGAATTTAGAAAGCATATGCTTTCAATAGTGGTGTATATGCTTATGGCTACCTCTTTTTTGTGTACAATACCACTTTTCTCTCTCTTTCTCTCCTCTTTTTTAAATAAAGATCAATTTTCAATGTACTTTTATTAAAATCCAATCTGTATTTTGTGGCAGAGCAAATTATATAGAATAAAGTGTTTCTGAGTTCCGTGGAAATCTCAAAATGTATATTTTTATAGCTCTATGATTATATTGCTAATAGTTAACTGTTAGTGACAACATTCTCCCATATGGTGCTAAAACACAATTTGTTTTGATTTTGGTTTAGTGTATTGCATGAAATCAGCCATTGTTATTTGTAATTAGTGTGATTTGTGAGCCCAGCCAATTGTGATTTGGTCAATGAACTACCGTTAAATTAGGGTTTAACAGGATATGTGGAATGTTGTGAGCCAACCAAAGTTTAATTGTTGTAACAGAGTCTTGGTTTCATGCATTCGGTTTCTCTCCTCACCTTCCTGGTTTGCACAAATTATAGTTTGTTAATGCTTGCTCACTGAAAAATGGAGGGAATTGGAGCATGTAAAGAAAGTAGTGTTTAGTGATGAAGGCCAGTTCATTCAAAGTATGTATAAATCAGTTCATTGTTAGTATATTATATTATGTTGATCACAGAAAAGCAATAACCTGTGGTGGAAATCCCTTCATTTTAGTGCTGTTAACAAAAATATTGAATTTAAGAGTAGCTAGATTTTTCAAGTATTTTAAGAAATGTGCCTGGAAAGTTCAGTACATCATCCTTTATCATTGTTTCCTTGTTCTTTACCCAACTATCAGTGGGTTCTGTTGTTGTTGTTGTTGATTGGTTGGTTTTTGCAGAAATATTGTAAGTTAAAACCTTCTTACACTTATGATATGTAAGAGCCAATTTACACTTTACTGCCAAAGCATTCAAACTATCTCTTTGATACTAGTTTGATGCCATATTAGTAACAAATGAAATGAAAAAGGTATTTTTTTTCCCAACCAAAAATTACTCCCCAATATTCCTATGTGGGCATCACATAGAAGCCACTCATTGTACAGCACCAATATATTAATTAGACCAATTAAGAAAGTCCCAGATTTATGCTTTTTCCTTCTGCAATGTCCTTTGCCTATGTCAGAGCTTTCCAAACTTTTCATGTTGGTGACACACTTTTTAGACATGCATCATTTCGCAACACACTCTTACAGCAGGGCATCATTTTGCGACACACTTACAGCATTTCGCGACACACTCTTACAGCAGGGCACAAGGCAGGCAGTAGGACCTGCGTGGAATCCTGGCAGGGCTCGGAGGCAGCAGCAGCCATGACACACCCAGACACTGCAGCCGACACACTAACGTGTCCCGACACACAGTTTGTAAAACTCTGGCCTATGTAGTCCAAAAGGAATCTTATATATCAGGTAGGTTGTTGTCTGTGTAGTTCCTGGTATTCTGTATTTAAATAAAATTACTATATGTACTGTCTCAGGAATGTTCATGGGCCCATGACGGTTACGCTTTCTTGATGAGCTGTGTTCATATTAAAAGGGGACATTTATACAATATTTTTTTAAGTAATGTTCGTGGGCTTTCAAGGTATGGAAGGATGTTGCTTTAGAATACTAAAAATTATAACAGTCTGCTTTTTAATTTGCTTTAATAGCTATTTACATCTAATAGAGTTAAGTGTTATAGAATATTGAAAAAGGCCATAGGTTCTATGAATTGCAAATTGTTATGTCTCAAAACAAGACTCAGTAATGAATATTGAATTATTATCTATCATTGATTTGGTCTTAAAAGCTAACATTATTATTACATACTAGTATGTCTTTTAACCTTCCCCCTACCCCCTGAAGTCTTGCTTTGCTACCTCATTGTTATGGTGGGTGTTCCTGGGAGAGATGAGAGAAGCATGCCAGGAGTATATGCCAAGAGTACATATTCCCAGTAGAGTTACCCAAGGCATGAAGACCACCCCAGCTGCCCAACTAGAGCAAGCAGGCCCCTATATCATGCAGCAGAGATAAATGAAGGTGCTGGAGGTGGATGATCATTTAGTGATAATGACAATGGGAGCATTTCATAATGCACAGGAGAAGGCAATGGTAAACCATTCCTGTATTCTGCCACAAAAACCACATGGATAGACTCATTGTCAATATAGTGCTGGATGATGGGCCCCTCAGATCAGATGAGACACAACATGGCATTGAGAAAAGCTGAGGATCTTTGGAGTACTAATGTAATGGTGTTTATGACACAGCCAGATTAAAGGCTTCCAGACTTCTCTATGCTGATGTTGCCATGCAGGAAAAGAAAATTAGAAGCTGCAAAGACAGAATTACAGAAGAAACATTGAATCTAAGAGACATGAACATGAGAAAACTCAACACAGTAAAAGATTAAATGAACCAACTACAGATTGAGATGTTGGACATCAGCAAATGAAAATGGAGTGTAAATGGACACTTTCAGTTAGAAGATAATTCTGTTGCTCAGAACATGAAAAACAAGGAATTATCTTGCTTTCATAGTTGTGAAGAATATATAAGAGATAGTACTTGGGTACAATGCAGTCATTGACCAACTAACATCAATTAGGTTTTTGTGGACAATTAGAATTGATAAGGAATATAAAGAAGATATCAAAGAGGTAGATAGTTTCTGCCTTTTAGGATCAACCATCAACAGTAAAGGAACTAGCAGTCAAGAAATATGCCATAGACTAGTTCTTGGTAGAGCAACCATGAAGGCATTGGAAAAGATATTTAGATGCCATAATGGGTCTATGCCTACAAATATTGGAATAGTAAAAGCAATCATATTCCCTGTGACACTCTATGGAAGTGAAAGTTGGACTTTGAAGAAGCAGGATAAGAAGAGTATTGATGCTTTTGAGCTTTGGTGTTGGAGAAGACTCCTGAGAATACCATGGATAGCCAAGAGAACAAACAAATAGAACATCAAACAAATCAACCCAGAGTTCTCACTTGAGGCACAAATGACCAGGCTCAAATTAATATGTTGGACACATTATGCGAAGACCCAGCTCTCTAGAGAAGTCTCCGAACAGTCACTCATGCCCTTGTCATCTCCCATATAGATTACTGCAACGCGCTCTACATGGGGCTACCCTTGAAGAGTATCCGGAAGCTTCAGCTGGTTCAGAATGAGGCTGCATGGGTAGTCTTGGGTGCTATAAGATCAGCACATGTAACACCGCTGCTCCGTGAGCTGCATTGGGTACCAGTTTGCTTCCGGGTCCAATTCAAGGTGTTGGTTATCACCTCTAAAGCCCTACATGGCATGGGACCAGGGTACCCGAGGGACCGTCTCATCCCGACCACATCTACCCACCTCACCCGGTCATGCAGGGAGGGCATGCTTCAGACCCCATCAATAACAGAATTCCATCTAGCGGGGTCTAGGAGGCGTGCCTTCTCTGCAATAGCACCCGCCCTGTGGAATATCTTGCCCCCAGAGGTGAGGCGGGTGCCCTCGCTCCTGGCCTTCAGGAAGTCTTTAAAGACCTGGTTCTGCCGCCTTGCTTGGAACGAAGGAAATAATAGTTCCTCCTGGGGGTGGTTAGCTTAGTAATACCCTCCTTTTAAGAACTCACCATCTTTGGATTTTTCTATTGATTATTATAGTGGATTTTAGATGTATAGGTTTTAATATTTTTTATATTATTATTGTAAACCACCAAGAGTCTACTGTTGTAGAGATGGGCGGTGATAAATTCGAATAATAAATAAATATAATAAAAATAATGCTGGAAAAAGTACATGTAGAAGGAAAGAGAAGAACAAGCAACAACAAGCCACAACAAGGTGGGAGGATTCAATTGCAACAGCAGTGAATTGAAGGGCCAGTTTGAGGACAGATCATCCTGGAGCAAGTCTATTCATATAGTCACTAAAAGCTGACACTGCCTTGATGGCACCTAATAAATCAATTTCATTTAAAATGCTGCTTTTTAAGCTTTTTCTCATTTAAGAATTTCTGCTCATGATTGTCATGTGGTTTCATGTGTAATATAAGGTAAAGATAAATTTGTGCAGTCTAGGGGCTGGTGCTCATCTCCGTTTGTTAGCCGAAGAGCCAGCGTTGTCCGAAGACGCTTCCATGGTCATGTGGCCGGCATGACGCACGCGGAACGCTGTTACCTTCCCACCGAAGTGGTATCTATTCATCTACATACCTACTTGCATATTCTCCTATCAGCAGAAACTGATACAATGAAAAATGTAAAGTACAAATTATTTTTATCATTTATATGCATTTCATTACTCTGAAATTGAGCACTCTGGAAATCCCAACCTTCATCTTAACATTTAAATAAAATATAAATGTCTAAGCCATAGCTTTCCAAAGTGTGTGTCACGATACACTACTGTGTTGCCTGTGGTGTCGTGGTGTGTCACGCGAAAACCCGGAAGCGCTGATGGGGGGAACCGGAAGAAGCAGCACCCCCGCCAATCAGTGCCGCCGCTGCCGCACCGCCACAAGCCATGCCGCCGCCACTGCGCCACCGCCACCGTTGGTGTGTGTCGCCAACATGAAAAGTTTGGAAAGCTCTGGTCTAAGCTCTTAAGTTTGGTTTGAAACTGAAGTCTCAAGATACTGAAAGAATGAAAGCATAATTCCTAGTAGTCAGAGATAGCAGTTTTAATGCATTACATAGTGGGTTTTGTCTGTACTTAAGTTAAAAAGCAGAATATACCATGCACAGCAAATGTATGCAGCGCTTCAGAAATCAGCCTTTTTTCCTGAATAATTTAAATTATAACTTTAATACTTACTACAGTGGGTAACCAAAATCTGGTATATGGTGGCAGTCCCACATAAATACTGAAGATGACCCAGATGCTTTGTTCTGTTTATAAGTGAATATTGGTAATTGTGCATTATATATTTATTTATTTAATTTGTATCCCGCCTTTATTATTTTGATAAATAACTCAAGGCAGCGAACATACCTAATACTCCTTCCTATGATGTACACTCCTTCAGATTCAGAGGTATAAAGGGGCTTCAGAGCATGCAGAGACACTCATGTCTAGCACTTGTCTGCATCTTAGAGCCACCATGCCTTTTCCTGGGAGCAGGTGGCTCCCCACCACAGCTGCAGCATGATCCTTGCAAAGGACATGTTTCTTTAAGGAGCTGAAGATTGGTTCTACGTGACTAGCTCCATACATCTCAAAGCACCTTTCTACATATATTAGAATCTCAGGTGGTGCACAGCCCTGTTGAACACAAATGTCATCATGTATCCAGTTTTCACATATGGCTTGTTTAAAAAGTTTTCAAATACCAGTTCAAGATCACATTTGAGCTACATTAGATTTATATGGTAGAATGTTAGAAAAGAGGAAATATTAATGGGAATTATCTGAATTTTATCTTACATTCTAGATATAGTATACAAGTCATATGTAATATGGTTGGTTTTGATTTTGCTTTTTGTATTGTATGAACCCAGCTTTTTTGGTTTATAAACCATGGCTTATAGGTTAGTGCAGAGCTTTCCAAACTGTGTGTCGTGACACAAAAGTGTGTTGCCACACCACCCGGAAGCAGCGGCACGGGATCAGTGGTTCCGCGTTTTAGCGGAGGCTGCTGCCGCCGCCGTGCACGTGCGCGCCGCCGCACAACCCCCTGCGCCGCTGCCCTGCACGTGCGCGCCGCCGCACGCCCCCTGCGCTGCCGCCGTGCACGTGCGCGCCGCCGTACGCCCCCCGCACCACCGCCGTGCACGCGCGCGCCGCCGCTGGTGTGTCACTAGCGGTGGCACTTTGGAAAGCCCTGGGTTAGTGTAATGTATGAATTCAGATACTTCTTCAACATGCCACAATTTAACCTCTGCATGCCACTATCTATAGTTTTCATTTCTCAAATTTTATTTTTTACTCAGGGATCATGTACAGGATATAGGCAAGGAGAGCTAGGGAACGCTGATAGAGCAACTTTAACTGCAAGGGACAGAAACTGGAAAATCACTGGTTTCCACCTGGCTTGTTACCGAACCATGTAAATTTAATATCTTTTGAAGAGCAATAGAATGCTCATGAATCTCTAGTTAGTTTAAATACAAGTAAAGAATAACATCCAGGAGGTTGCAATATAAGGAGAAAAAGGGTCTCAAGACCAAGAGATTGATGTTCATCTCAATGTCTTTCCATGAAGCTCTGTGTTATTTTAGGCTGGTCAATGATCTAGGTCACATATCCTCTAAGCCAAGGTTTGTTTAACCATGGTTTTTTGAATAAAATACAATTGGCCAAGTTTGGACTAGCCATAAACCATTTATAATGGCTGGGCTCATACCCAGCATTAAGCCATCATTTGTCTGTTTTGAGCACAGAGGCATACATCTGGAGCCCTACAGGCCACACATACAGATTTAATGTCAAATGTAAATTAAATCAAACCATGTTTATATTTGCTCCAACCTTACCTGTGTTTGGGAATCTGGCTGAAAGTGGTCTTTGGCTCCCCTCAAGTGCACATGTGCATGCATGATGTGTGACTCAGACACTATCAGCCTAATTTAGATAAGGATTTTAATGATAATAAACATGGAAGGGGGCATTAAATATCAGGATTTGTGCAATTTGATTCTAGAAAACCACTTGTCTGCAATGCTTTAAAACAGCTGAATCTTTTTCTAACACTGGACAGCTGCCATCCTGAAGTTGTGTGCCACCCACAAGAAAGTAGCATGTAAATGTACTAAACTAGATTAGGTTCAAACTTACTAAGCAATGGCTTATTGAATAAGCGATGACCAGGTTCACATAGTATGCTAAGCCAATAACTAGAGGTGCAAAAGTATGTGTTAACTGCTTACAGTCTGTCGAGGTGCTTGGTGTAAAGCAGGGGTGGGGAACCTTTTTTCTGCCAAGGGCCATTTGGATATTTATAACCGGGGACCGGGGTGGGTGGGAGGCGGGGTTTCTGGGATTTCCGCGGACTGGGGGCCGGAGTTTGCGTGCGGGAGCCAATCACAAGCACTGGGGGGTGGGGTTTGCGTGCGGGAGCCAATCGTGTGGAAGGGGCGGGGTTTGTGGGTGGGAGCCCTGCGGGGCTTAGGTGGGAGCCCTGCGGGCCTTATATGGCCCGCGGGCCTGACGTTGCCTACCCCTGGTGTAAAGTGACATCTTTTACAGCACAAATCAATTGTAGCTACCTTTAAACATTTTGCTGCAAAGTAAATATGGAGGGGATCCATGTCTGTGCACATTGCAGGTAAAACTAAATGTACTTTTTATGCACTTTTAGAATGCAGCCCTCAATATACTGTGTACCTTCAACTGGTGGAAGTAACTGCTATAAAGCATGATTGACAAAAAATAGCTAAGTTTATTATTGCCAAGAAGGCAAGATGGCTGTCTGCTGAGACACTGGAAGTAGCCCAAGAAAGAAGGAAAGCAAAAGGCAACAGTGATAGGGGGAGATATGCCCAATTAAATGCAAAATTCCAGAGGTTAGCCAGAAGAGATAAGGAATTATTTTTAAACAAGCAATGTGCGGAAGTGGAAGAAGACAATAGAATAGGAAGGACAAGAGACCTCTTCCAGAAAATTAGAAACATCGGAGGTAAATTCCAGGCAAAAATGGGTATGATCAAAAACAAAGATGGTAAGGGCCTAATAGAAGCAGAAGAGATCAAGAAAAGGTGGCAAGAATATACGGAAGATCTGTATAGGAAGGATAATAATATCGGGGATAAGTTTGACGGTGCGGTCAGTGAGTTAGAGCCAGACATCCTGAAGAGTGAGGTTGAATGGGCCTTAAGAAGCATTGCTAATAACAAGGCAGCAGGAGATGACGGTATCCCAGCTGAACTGTTTAAAATCTTGCAAGATGATGCTGTCAAGGTGATGCATGCCATATGCCAGCAAATTTGGAAAACACAAGAATGGCCATCAGATTGGAAAAAATCAACTTATATCCCCATACCAAAAAAAGGGGAACACTAAAGAATGTTCAAACTATCGAACAGTGGCACTTATTTCACATCCCAGTAAGGTAATGCTCAAGATCTTGCAAGGTAGACTCCAGCAATTCATGGAGCGAGAATTGCTAGATGTACAAGCTGGGTTTAGAAAAGGAAGAGGAACTAGATATCAAATTGCCAATATCTGCTGGATAATGGAGAAAGCCAGGGAGTTTCAGAAAAACATCTATTTCTGTTTTATTGACTATTCTAAAGCCTTTGACTGTATGGATCATAACAAATTGTGGCAAGTTCTTGGTGGTATGGGGATACCAAGTCATCTTGTCTGCCTCCTGAGGAATCTGTATAACGACCAAGTAGCAACGGTAAGAACAGACCACGGAACAACAGACTGGTTTAAGATTGGGAAATGAGTACGGCAGGGTTGTATACTCTCACCCTACCTATTCAACTTGTACGCAGAACACATAATGCGGCGTGCTGGGCTTGATGAATGGGCTGGAGTTAAAATTGCTGGAAGAAATATTAACAATCTCAGATATGCAGATGATACCACTTTGATGGCTGAAAGAGAGGAGGAGCTGAGGAGCCTTATGACGAAGGTGAAAGAAGTGCAAGAGCTGGGTTGAAGTTAAACCTAAAAAAAACCAAGATTATGGCAACCAGCTTGATTGATAACTGGCAAATAGAGGGAGAAAATGTGGAGGCAGTGACAGACTTTGTATTGTGGAGTCCTTGGTGCTCTCTGAGCCTTGTTGTTTTCTTGCAGAGGTTTCATTGCCAGGCTAGGCAACATCTTTAGTGCGAAAAGGGAGTGGGACTTGCCCTATGTTTATATACCCTGGCTTGTCCTGCCTGTGTTGGTGGGGGTGTTGTACTCTCCTTGGTAGTACCTTGATTGGTTTGTTGTTTGCTACTTGGTTGATTGACTGAGTTAATAGTTCCTTGATTAGGCTCTATTGTGTTGTTTGATTGCTCCTCTGCTGCTAATCTTGCTGTTAATCTATGCCTATCTTGTTGTTGATTGCTGGCCCAGGGGTGTTCTGGTCTTCTGGCTATTCTATTGTCTCTTATGAATGGTATGTAAATGTTGTTTACCTCTATGTGTCTGTTGATGGCTGCTTTGTCTGAGTGCCAAGCTTCCAGGAATGTTTTTGGATTTGGCTTGGTTTAAGATACCATTAACATACCATTCATAAGAGACAATAGAAAAGCCAGAAGACCAGAACACCTCTTTGCCAGCAATCAACAACAAGATAGGCAAAGATTTACAGCAAGATTAGCACCAGAGGAGCAATCAAACAACACAATAGACCCTAATCAAGGAACTATTAACTCAGTCAATCAACCAAGCAGCAAACAACAGCCCAATCAAGGTACTACCAAGGAGAGTACAACACCCCCACCAACACAGGCAGGACAAGCCAGGGTATATAAATATAGAGCAAGTCCCACTCCCTTTTCGCAATGAAGATGTTGCCTAGCCTGGCAATGAAACGTCTGCAAGAAAACAACAAGGCTCAGAGAGCACCAAGGAATCCACAGTTCAACCTTGAGCTACAAGTATTCTCTTCGATGGAGACTTTGGATTTCTAGGCACAAAGATTACTGCAGACACTGACTGCAGCCAGGAAATCAGAAGACATTTACTTCTTGAGAGGAGAGCAATGACAAATCTTGATACAATAGTTAAGAGCAGAGACATCACACTGGCAACAAAGGTCCGCATAGTCAAAGCAATGGTATTCCCCGTAGTAACTTATGGCTGCGAGAGCTGGACCATAAGGAAGGCTGAGCGAAGGAAAATAGATGCTTTTGTTGAAGGAAAATTCTGAGAGTGCCTTGGACTGCAAGAAGATCAAACCAGTCCATACTCCAGGAAATAAAGCCAGACTGCTCACTTGAGGGAATGATATTAAAGGCAAAACTGAAGTACTTTGGCCACTTAATGAGAAGACAGGATACCCTGGAGAAGAAGCTGATGCTAGGGAAAGTGGAAGGCAAAAGGAAGAGGGGCAGACCAAGGGCAAGATGGATGGATGATATTCTGGAGGTGATGGATTCAACCTTGGGGGAGCTGGGGGTGGCGACAGCTGACAGGAAGCTCTGGCGTGGGCTGGTCCATGAAGTCATGAAGAGTCGGAAGCAACTGAACGAATAAACAAGAAAAAGCTAAGTTTATACTGTACAGATCACTCAGCCAAAACAACCTTATTATGGTTACCCTGGTATGTAAATTCAGCCTGAGTGGTGAAGCTAGGTACCTAGGCGTAAGCCTTAATGGAATTTCATGTTATTTACTTCTGAGTAAATATTTATAGGATTACAGTGAATATAACACTGTAATATTGTAACCCACCCAGAGTCCCTTGTATGGGAGATGGGCGGGGAATAAATCTGAAAAATAAAAAAAATAAAAATAAAATAACAGCACCACAATTTACACTTGGAGGGCAACTTACGCACGCCCATTACTGGCATAAATCCCTGAATTCGGTGATATTTTAGAGGAATATATCGGCCTAATTACAATCCTAATTACTAAAAACAATCCTAATTACTTTTCACAGAAAACACGTCCCAGAAGATTCAATGGAACTTTTTTTAAAATCAAAGATTTGATAATCACGTTGTACGACTTTTATAGCAATCCTTACTCCGAGATGTATCCCACTGATTTAACTTTGACACATTCAATGTCATTTTTTTTTAAGGAAACACTAACTGCCCCGGAGAATAGCGTCTCGCCAATTAAACTCAGAAATATGTATTTATGGGAGTAGGCGTTTCTTTCAGTGAATATTTAACGTTCCCCTAATCCTACCCATAAATCGGCTTATAGATTTTCCACATTTTATATCTGCCTCTTTAGCTGGTGCGGTAGGCGAAGTATATAGCTTTAGCACACTCAAGATGTCCGGCGCGCATAGGAGGCGACAGGCGACTTGGCGATTGATTTAGCCATATTTGGGAGGTCGATGACTTCTCTTAGGATATATCGCGAGATTTCCAACGGCAGCTCCCGCCCTACCGCGCGCCGCTGGTACTCTCAAGCTCCCACCCCGGCGCTTGTGTGTCAGTTGTTGACCGGTAATGGCGTCGGGCTGTGGGCGGCCTTGCCGCTAACACGACTTTGGGGGCCTCCGCATCACCGCAGCGCTCAATCCCGAAGGCTTGCGGGATGAGCCGGCAACCTCAGTCGCCGCCAGGAAGGAGGAGGAAGGAACGGAGGCGGCGATAGAACAGGTGAGGCGGCTTGGTCCGTCTGTCAGGCGGCTCTCCAATTGTGATGAGCTCTCCAGCTAAAACCCAATCGGGGCTTATAGGGAAAGCGAGAGAAACTTGACAGGATTTCCGGCTTTCGGTTCCTGGGATTCAGAAGGGGGTAACGCGCTGGGGGCTGTTTTCTACTAGTCTGATTCGGAGTTTGTATCTCTTGTTCGTTCTTTCGCCGCCCCCTTTCCGCACCCCATTCCACTGCAGTTCGGCCTGGACTGTCACAGCTTCTTCCTGGTTTAAAGGGAAGAAGCTCGGTTATGGCTTAGATCCCTGTATTAGAGAAGTGCCCCCTTTCCACCTCTTTTTTTCAGGCCATTATATTGCAGAAATCCAGAATGAACTAAGATTATTTGACTGCCAGAGGGATACGGAGTTTAAACTATATGAGTTATTCAGAGGGGAGTTCTTTTGGTAATAATGTTATTATGTACAAGAACTAGGTTGAAGTACAGATACTGAATATATTTGTTTGTATGCGTTCCCATAAGTATTTGTGACACAGACCTGATTGCTCACATACACTTGTGCAAAATAACATAAGTAAGGTAAGGTTTTCTCTCCAAGGAACTTACTTTTAAGCCCCATTACATTTAAGTCTGTTTCAGCAAAAGAACCAGATTAGAACAGGCCCAGAGTCAGTATAGTTTAACATCCTATTTCTTTCAGTGACCAAATATAGGTCTCCAAGATGATCACAAAGAAAGTACAGCTGAAGTGAATTCTTAAGTTCTTTAAAAAAATTGGCATGGGCTTTCCTCCTCTACTTTTCTTTTTGTGAACACATTAACATGGTAGTGAGAGCCATCTTGCCCACCAATACTTCCTCTGAGGGAAAGTAGAATACATATGGGCAGTATACTCACAGAAACTAAGGCAGGATGTTTCCCTATGCCCCATAGGATGGGCAGTTCTGTTGAGAGGTAGCAGGTGCCATCTGTTGTTGCATCCTATGTTTGAACTTGGAGATTCTTTGTAATAGTCTTGCTTAATAGCTGTTGGTAAACCTATTTTCTGTGTTTGTCTAATTCACACCATATTTTGGAGGAGTGAATTTCATAAATCATGTGGTATGAAGAGTTATTCATTTGCATGTCTTCAATTGGTTAATATATTTCATTGGATGATGGTGAATTCTGTCATTCTGTCAAAAGCCATTTGGAAACCTAAATCTATTATCTGTTGTATCAAACTGCCAGCAAATCTTTATTTCTCTCAGAAAATTCTGAATGGTTGGGGAGAAAGTACCCCATAGAATTATTGTTTGAGAATATAATGAGAAACGTTGCCCTGGATGCAAGGTAAGGAAAAGAAGTAATTGGCCACTTGCTAATTCAAACATTTTTGATAGGAGATGATGACTGAGGAAGAATATGAATGCTGAATAAGCAGAGACAAAATAATAGGACAGATAAGTCAAAATATTTTTGAAATCACTCAGTAGTGTTAATTTGCAGAAAGCTGTAGGCCAGCCAAATTTAGGAACCATTCATAAAATGTATTTCCGGAAATGTGGTGGCTCTGGGTTTGCTGAAAATTAAAAGGTGTTTTGTATAGAGGATTTTGTGGTACAAATCCAAGCAAGCATCAGTCTCATCTCTAATTTGCAATATCAACAAGTAGATGGCATTGTAGGACTGTCATGAGGCACTATCAGTCTTCATTTCCTCATTCTCCTGCAGTATAATGCCCCACATTAACACTGAGTAATTTTTAGAAGTATTAAAGGAACAATTAGGATTTTTTTAAAAAATTATGAACTACTGCTTTTGTGGCTGTCTTCTCTTTAAAGGCTGGAAATGTTTCTGTCTAAAAAAGCAAGTTAAAATCAAGTTGATTTTTGTAGACAGTGCACTCTGAGGAAAGAAGAAAAAAAAATTAAGCAGACAGTATTGAAAAATTCTACATTTACATAATGAATTGTGACTGATTTTCTTGATTCTTGTCTAGCACTACTTTTATTTTGGCTGGAATATGCTGTATTGTCCTTGATGGTGGGAATTAACGGTATTTGAATATCACCTTAACATTTTAAGTTAAATTTCTGCTTCTGCTTCTAAAATAACCAGGGATTTCTTCGTAAAATGAAAAATGGGTACCGAGTCAGAGCTTTGCTAAAATTGTTAGGTACTTTCTTCCCATAGCCAAGCTTCAATAAATTTGTTTGCCAAGGAAGTGTTGCATCATTCACTAGTGATAATTATCTAATTTTTCTCCCTGTTTAGCAGCTGGAGAGCATAGTAGGGATGATCTGGGCAATGATCTTGTCCTGGACTCCAGAGTTGGGAAGAAGGGTGGAGATTGGTAGGAACTTTCCATGATCTGTAATGTTTTTATACAGCATTTTTTAAAATCATGGATATATACAGTGGTTTGTCTTAGGCCTGAAATATCATCATCTTGTATTCATACAAAACATTTAACATTTTGGACACTTGGAAATTTGGTTTGCAATCGGCACCACCCTGGCCATGAGTGTGAGAAGCCAGTGGTTGCATACAAGGCACTCAGGAGGTCATACAGTATTCACCACTTAACCATTTTTTGGTTATGTATGATATGATATGATATATGATATATGATATGGTATGATATGATATGAATACACCCTTAGATTCATTGATTTGCATATTAACCATACTGATATCTTGTTGGACTCTTTCCTGATCTGTAATGAGCAATCTAACTGAACTTGCTAGAGAAATTTTATTTTCTTGCAGTGATCTCAGGCAACTTTCTTTTTTATCATCTCATTTTTTAAAAAAGTGTTCCCTCTTTCTAAAGCCCATACTTGGATTTTCTGATCTATCTGTCTATCTGTCTATCCACACACACATACATACACACACACACACTATTTACTAAGGTATTTCTATGTTATTTTAATTTAGCATGGGTTCTCTGTTGTGCACCCTAAGTTTGTGTTAATACACACGGCTGTTGTGGGTCTTCCGGGCTGTGTGGCCGTGTTCTGGAAGTTGTGGTTCCTAACGTTTCGCCAGCATCTGTGGCCAGCTCCTGCCCTCTGAAGATGCTGGCCACAGATGCTGGTGAAACGTTAGGAACCACAACTTCCAGAACACGGCCACACAGCCCGGAAGACCCACAACAGCCATTGAACTCCGGCCGTGAAAGCCTTCGACAATACATTAATACACACGCTTTGTATATTTCTGAGTTGTTGCTTGCAAGCTCAAAAACATAGCTTGCATAGTATATTGTTAGCATACATGGGGTAAAACTGATCTTTGGTTGCACCTGGGGCCAAAATGTGCCAAAGCTGATTGGTACTCTCTTTACTGTAGCAAGTAATGTCAGATATGGCATGTATGTGAGATAGATAGGGATCCTTCAGCCTGTATGTTTACTGGCAAATAACAGTTAAAATGAAATATTATAGTCACTTCCCAGATCTGTAGCATGACTGTGGCATTTATTTGGAAAGAGGTAATCTGACAAGAATAAATAAAATTACTTTAAAAAATAGAAAACTTGTACAAATTATTTTTTAACTTTAATCATATGCAAAAACAATCAAGGTTAGCATACATAAACATATTGAGATGCCACACAACTTGAGATCTTGATTGGCAATTAGTAGGGCTTTGGACCAGTTGGATCCATGGCATAATCCCAGCATGTTTCTGGTCAGTCCATTTGGTCTATAGGTAGTCCTCACTTACTATTTGTTCAGTGGCTGTTATGACAGTTCCGAAAAAATAACTTTATGGTCAATTTACGACCATTTACAATCTTTGTAGTGTCCCTCAGTCACATGATCACCATTATAGTCAGTACTCATTATCCTGTGCCTGACCTGTGTTTTTTTCTATTTTCCCCCCTTGCAGAGCAGAGAGATTGGAGAGAAAGGGATTGCAAGACAGTAAACTGTTTACTCTTCTACACATTGAAAGCAATGCAATTGCACTGCAGCCTGGGGCTGGGAGCTGTGGGCACGCTATGCAAACTGCTTAAAGTACTCTCTTGAAATCTCTTCCTCTTCAATCTCTCTGCTGTTTGTGTGTGTGTGTGGGGGAAGCAAGCAATCTTTGTAGACAATCTCTCATTTGCCTGCCCCCCCCCACAGGACAGAGATTGGAGAGGAAGAGATTTCAAGAGAGGAAGCTCTCCGCTCTTCTACACATCGAAAGTAATGCAATTGTGCTGGCAGTGGGAAAGGGTCAAGCAAAGGAGAGATTACCTACAGAAATTGCTTGCTTTTTCTCTCCCCCACCTCGCAGAGCGGAGAGATTGGAGACACAGGGATTTCAAGACATTAAGCTGTTTGCATAGCACGCCTGTGGCTCCCAGCCCCAGGCTGTGGTGCAATCATATTGCTTTCAATGTGTACAAGACAGTAAGCTGGCACTCAAGCATTCCAAAGGGTGGGAGAGTGGTTAGAAGGCAAACAAAAGGGAAGGTATGAAACTGACTATCTTGTCTCTTTCCAGCAGGAAAGCACAGTTGTGGTCAAGTGATTTCCCACTTAGCGACTGCTTTGCTTAGCAGCAGAGTTGCCAGTCCTGATTAGGGTTGTTAAGCAAGGACTACCTTTATAGGGAAAAAAACGATCTTGGAACCTCTGATGTGGATTGGCAGAGGTTTTCCTGTTTGGATTTCCCCTTTCAATGCTGTAGTTAGTTTTAGACTGGAGACATTGTAGGAGGAGAGCTGTGTTAATGTACGGTGGCAAAAAATAGGAGGAGTGGTAGCACCTTTTCCAACTAACAAATTTTATTACAAGCTATAAGCTTTCATCAGCAGTCATATCCATAGACAAATTAATAGAGCCAGATCAATTCCCTGAGAGGACCTATTAAAAGTCAGACCACAAAACAGAATAACAGAACACTACTCAAACCATTGAAATGCATAATTAATAAGCTGCAACCCATACTGGGCAATGACACTGCACTTTGCCAAGCACTGGGTGGCAGGCACATACTTGCATACAGACAACCACCCAACCTGAAGATTCTCATAAGCAACAAGAAAGAACAGGACAATGATGCCAACATGGAAACTAGAACTTGCAACAAATCCAGATGCCTACTTTGTCCTCATATCTACACCAACTGCACCATCATAGGCCCCAACAAATGCACACACAATATTAGAGATGTCTTTACATGCTCTTCCTCTAATGTGATATGTGCTATCTGCTAGTAGTGCTCCTCTGGATTCTGTGTAGACAAATGGGACAAACTTTGGGCAAAATAATTAGTTTGACATCAGGATTCAAAACACGGACAAAGTAAAACCAGAGCATTTCAACCTCCCAGGAAACCCTATGGTAGATCTCAAAGTGATTGTTTTGGAAAAATGGGACTTTAAAAGCACCATTAAGCAAGAAATACATCAAAAACTTTCGGGCAATCTCAGAAAGTCTAAACCAGAGCTTTCCAAACTGTGTGTCCTGACACGTTAGTGTGTCGGCTGAAGTGTCTGGGTGTGTCGCGGCTGCTGCTGCCTCCAAACCTGCTGTGATTCCGTGCAGGTCCTAGTGCCTGCCTTGTGCCCTGCTGTAAGAGTGTGTCGCGAAATGATGCTCTGCTGTAAGAGTGTGTCACGAAATGATGCATGTCTAAAAAGTGTGTCACCAACATGAAAAGTTTGGAAAGCTCTGGTCTAAACAAACACAATATTTTTAGCACATTATATTTATTTATTGTATGGCACATTCACTTCTTCCTAGCGTTTTCCCGCTATTTTCGCGGGGTCTGCTTTTCAGATCTTGAAACACCACTTTGCCCGATCATCCAAATCCTCAGGGCATAGCCCATCAATTTGCATGTCCTTATTGATGGTGTCCTGCCATCTCTGTTTTGGTCGCCCAAGTGGCCATCGGCCATCGATTTTAAGATGGTAAGCTATTTTGGCGACAGTGGAAGGTGCCGCTCTAAGGACATGTCCATACCAATGAAGCTGGCTTTCTCTCATCTTCTCTGTAATTAATGACACACCTAGCTGTTGTCAAATGGTATCATTTGTGACGTGGTCGAGTAGGGAGATGCCCGATATCCAACGGAGCATACGCATTTCCATAACATGGAGACGGCTCTCTACACTCTTTGTTGCTGCCCAACACTCGGTGCCATACAATGCCACAGGGCGGACAATCGTCGTATAGATCTTAGATTTGAGACGGATTGGCATTTGTTTGTCACAAAGCACGCCAGTGAGTTCTCGCCAACGCAGCCAGGCCGCATTCACCCTTGCTCGCACGTCACCGCTGATGCCACCGTTGCACATTTACATTGCGTTACAATAAAAAACATAGAGCATAATAAATATGAAATATAAAATATAGACAGGAAAATTACAAATATATGTCTAGGTTACAAATATAATTTTTTGCTTCAGTTGTCACAGCTAGGAAATTAGCAAAGTCTCCATTGTAGGCTCGGTTTTGACACTCTGTCACTATATGTTGGATAGTTTGTTTTTCAGCCACACAGTCACAATTTGATGATGTTGTTTTGCCCCATTTATAAAGGGCATCTGCACATCTACCATGACCCATGCAAATTTGGTTCAAGGTTGTCCATATCACACAGGGCTGGTCAAATCCAGGTGGTTTTTCCAAGATGCAAGGCAAGCTTCGACATTGTGGAGGGCAGTTTCCTAGCCAATGTTGTTTCCATGTGTTGTGGATATTGAAATCATCTTCTAGAAGAGCTTTAGCGGTAGAAATGGCTGGATGCCTCGATCTCAGCCTGATTCACTCCAAGCAGGCTGCGTCATTTAGTATTGGTAGTTGGGGATTACCAATAATCTTCTGATATTCTTGAAGAAGGGCAGTCTTTTGTCTTGCATCCGGAGGTGGTATATGGCTCAAAACAGGCAGCCAGTATGTTGGAGTAGGTCGTATCGTCCCACTAACAATGCGCATTGACTCATGCAGTTGTGTATCGATCTTTCTCGTGTGCAGGCTATTAAGCCATACTGGGGCACAATACTCTGCTGCTGAGTAAACCAGGCTGAGTGCGGACATTCTCAGCGTATCCGCTGTCGAGCCCCAGCTAGTGCTGCATAGTTTGTGTAGAATGTTGTTTCTACTTCTCAGTTTGGCAGCAGTCTTCATCAGGTGTTCTTTATAGGAAAGTGTCCTATCCAGTGTGACCCCAAGATATTTGGGATGCATCTTGTGATTAAGCCGGTTTCCCTTAAATCGAACGTTGAACTCTCTACCTGCTGATCTATTACAAAGGTGGAAACATGTTACTTCCGTCTTAGTTGGATTGGGCTGTAACCTCCACTTACAAAAATATTTATCCAGTATGTCTAGATCGGAAGTGAGGACATCTTCAGTTGTCTCAAAGGATTTATGTTGAGTGGCTATAGCCCAATCATCCGCATAGCCAAACTTCCTAGACTTTGTGTGTGGTATGTCAGCTATGTATAGATTGAAAAGAAGGGGTGCAAGAACCGAGCCTTGTGGTAGTCTGTTGTTTAATATTTTAGGGATGCTAATATCCTCTCCTATAGTCACAGAGAAAGTTCTTCCTGCAAGCATATTATCAATAAGTTGGGTAGTTTTTCAGCATGGAGTTACTTGTATTAATTTATAAAGTAGTCCATGTCTCCACACTGTATCATATGCTGCACTTAAATCTATGAAGGCAACTGACGTTTTTTGCTTCGCCTGATATCCTGCTTCTATGTAGGTTGTTAGTGAAAGCACTTGGTCAGCACAGCTTCGTGTGGGGCGAAATCCAGCTTGTTCCACTGGAATTATCTGGAGTATCTTCTGGCTGATTCTATTATGCAGAAGCCTTTCGAGAAGCTTATAGACAGTGCTTAGCAGTGTGATTGGTCGGTAGTTCTTTGGTTGGTCATTTGTTTTTCCCAGTTTGAGTATTGCAATGATTTTTGCTTGCTTCATCTTGTGTGGTTTTATACCTGTTTCCATAATATCCTAAAAGAATTCTGCCAACCATCTTTTTGCGTATTTTCCACAGTGCAGGAGGAATTCAGGATGTATGCCATCATGTCCAGGTGCCTTGCCAGCTTTTATGTCCTTGAGTGCGTTTGTAATTTCAGAGGGGAAAAGGCGTGAATATTCAGATTGTTCAGGACAGATAGTTTTGAGAGCACTAAGTTTTTGTCTAATTTGTCTTGTATGGACTTTGTCCCTTGTAGCTCTAGATGTAGACAATATATGTGCCGCAATCTTATTGGCTGAGATATGTGTCTTATCATTTATTTTCTTCTTGCTTCCCCCTAATTTCCATAGCAATGACCATGCTTCTCTACTAGACGTTTTAAAATTGAGCGATTCAACGGTCTCCATCCATTTCTCGCCGTGCTGTATCGAGGCTATATAGCAAGTCATCTGCAATTTCATGGTCTCCATTTTTTAGAAATTCTTGGTACACGTTCTCGCAAGTATCATTCCACCCCGGAATATATTGCTTGCGGTATCCTCTAGGAATAGCCTTTCTTGCTGCACATATAAATGCACCTGTAAGTCTCTCATAATAGTTGGATTTGGGGGAGATCCAGCCCAAGCATTTGTCTAGATCAGTGCTTTCCAAACTGCTGTCGTTGGCGACACACCAACGGCGGGGGCGCGCGCGGCGGTGGGGGTGTGCACAGCGGCGCGGGGGGCACACGGGGTGGTGTGCATGGTGGCGGCGGCAGCAGCGGCCTCACTAGAAGCGCTGATGGTACGCCGCTGCCGTCGTTGCTGCCGCTGCCATGCACACCGCCACGCGTGCCCCCGCCGCCACTTCGTGACACACTAAACTGTGTGTTGCGACACACAGTTTGGAAAGTTGTGGTCTAGATTTTCAGTAAAGACATCCCATTTCGCCTTCTTGAAATTCTACCCTGGGAGGGGAAAGGATGACACCAGAGGTATACTTGTGCCAATTTCAATCAGGATTGGGCGGTGCTGACTATGGGGGAAGTCTGCTAGTACCAGTCGAGAGGTTTTCACTGGCAGTTTTTCCTTTTTGGTGGTCACAAAATACAAGTCAGGATTGTATTCCTTTCTCCAAGCTGCCAACTTAAATGTTCCTCTGTCCTTTGCCTTGAATATCAAATACAAGCTGTTATCATCTGCCCAGTTAACAAGTGCCTCACCATTTTCATCATTTTTGCTGTACCTCCACTGAGTATGATGACTATTAAAATCTCCAAGGTAAACAGCTGGATGTGGAGACAGAGGTATAACTTGTGGAGGGCCAGGTATTAGCCGGGGGTTTATATATGTTAGTTATTGTTAATACCCCTATTCTTACAGTTACCTCATGTATATTCTTGATGTTAGAGGCTGAGCACAGCTGGGCATTTTCAGTTGATGTTGCCACTCCATAAGCATGGTGGTATGTTGCTCCCAGCAGGTCGTAGCCAGGGATCCTGCCTCTCTGTCTAATTTGGTCCTCGTTTTCAGCGTGAGTTTCCTGGACTGCAACAACGTCCATGTCATTATCTGCTAAAATCTGTTGTAGGACTTGGCACTTAGACCGACTTATTCCTTCTATATTGATTTGGCAAATCTTGATAACAGGACCAAGATTCTTTGTCATGGGGTCCTGAGAAGGACCATTTATATTCATGCCTTGAGGCATAATTTGATGCAGTGTGATATAGCCAGGAGATCACTAGGATTGACTGGCTACGCAACTTCGAAGCTTCATATTATAATTGTTAATTGATAAGGTACTTGTAATCTGTTCCTTGCATAACCTGCATCTGAATAACCAAACTGTCTTCCTCTCCCTTCTCCCTTTCCCCCTCCCCACCCCAATTTAAATAATATATCAGTCTAGCCACTCTATGCATCTGAAGAAGTGAGCTGCAGCTCATGAAAGCTTATACCTTTTAATAAAATTTGTTAGTTAGAAAATATGTTACCAGACTCCTGCTGATTTCTGACTGTAGAAATACAAAAATCTTCTGTGGTTACTGAGATATCTTCTAAGAGTTTATGTAGAGAATTTTATCATTTCCAGGCAAATCTTAAAAAGTTTTCACAGAGTGATACTCCAGATGACTTTATGAACATATTCATGAAATTTTCTTAGTAACAGAATGGAACTCTTTTGCCATTGTCGTCTTCCAGGATGCTTTTTTGACTTTCCAGTCTATTCTGCAGGCCTGGGATTCCCAGATACTCTACTATCCAAGTACTAACTACAACCAGTCCTGCTAGGCTTCACAGACCAGACCTCTTGACCCTACCTCTGGAAAAAGGAACTGCATTAATCTGGCTACTTCCCCTAAAAACAGCAGCTTGCTCACCAGCAAATTGGGTGTAATGTTGGTGATGATGCTTGTAATAGTAACAGTAATGACAAAGGAAAACAAACTCTGTAGTGTCACTTCCTGGCACTGTAGCTTTGAGGTATGTGGTCAGAGAACAGCAGTCTTGTCTCATTTTGAGGAGTTAAACTTACAATTTAAAACCCATTTTTATTAAAAAGTATTAAAAAGGAAACTTCTTTTTAGCTTTTTAGAGCCAGTTTGGTCTAGTGGTTTGGTTAAGGTGCTGGGCTAGAAACCAGGAGACTGAGAGTTCTAGTCCCGCCTTAGGCGTGAAAGCTGGCTGGGTGACCTTGGGCCAGTCCCTCTCTCTCAGCCCAACTCACCTCACAGGGTTGCTGTTGTGAGGAAAATAGGAGGAGGAAGGAGTATTAGGCATGTTCGCTGCCTTGAGTTATTTATAAAAATAATAATAAAGGTGGGATAGAAAATAAACAAATAAATAAATATAGTCAAATGACCAAATAATTACTGTTGAAGCATAAAGCATTTAGTGGTAATAATATCACAAATAGCACTGTAAACATCAATCTCCCGTTGCATGTTAGGGAAAGACTAGACACAGACCTGAATGGGCGGGAAACAATACGAAAATCAGAGATAAATTCCATGAACGAGTAGATACGTTCAAAATACCAGAGACTATGCAGCAGACTAGTGTAGTGTAAAACAAATCTGATTTGAAATTCTTACCTAGAACTTTCATCTTATCTCAGAGAGGAGGGATTTCCCCCAGTTTGCTTCTCTAGCTAGCTGGGTCCTGACTAATCCCTGACTCCCATAGATTTCTATTTCAATCACATATTTAGGAACACTTCTTCTTAGCCGCTGTTGACTCCTAAAGATTTTTGGATCACAGTTCAGTGCCTTATCTCAGATGCAGAGCTCTGCTCTTACTATGGCCCCCAGAATGTCCAACTAGAGTTCCTGTTTCCTGTCAAGCTTTCAAGATTCTGTTACAACAATAACAATAAAGTGGGTTCCAATTATTTTTGTGTCTGTTTTCTGCCTGGCCTACCTCAGAGGGATGACATATCTCCACTCAGTCTCTGCTCCCTGAAGATTTTCTTGGCTCTGATTCAGCAAGCTTCCTCATTTTCAGGCACAGGGAAGATAGCTTAGCTCTGACTGTGGTTCCCTTCTGCTTCAGCATTACCTAGCTCTCTGTTTTTCCTAGAACTAACTTACCAAAACTATGTAGTTCTTTCCAGATTCTGTCTTGCTTAAATCTTTCAGCAATCTCTCTTTCTTCTCTCCATGTGTCCTTTTCTCCCTCCCAGGTGTTCTCCTTCCTTTTTTTATCTCCCAGCTTTTTTTCTGTCTCAAGACAAAGGTCTTTTAAACAGAAAAGGAGGGACAGGGTAATCTCTCCTGGTTTTGCTCAAGCAAAACTCTTCCCTGACTTTCTGGAGTCTAAGGTTCCAAAAAGGCCAAATCTTTTGTTCTCTGCAGCCAAATGGAAGGGGCTGTGGTCATCCATGGTGTACATGCTAACATTTGAAGTCATTGTGGATTTTTCTGTTGTTTGCTCAGGTGTTTGGGATATGTGTATTAGTTGCCATGTGGGAGAGGAAAGGCCCTACAATGTCTTGCCTAAATAAATGGAGATTTCCCATTCTCTTTAGATACATCTTTCCCCCCCCCCTACTTTTCATTATTGTGTGCTTTCTAAAGATTACCTGTTGTTTTTATTACTGACAATTTGCATAAAGTTTAAGAAGAATGGACATACCCATAACATGGGCACCAAAATCCTTCAGATTTATAACATCTCCAGGATAGAAAGGATGACAGCCAACTGTTTAAATACATCCTTTCAGGTTTCAAATAAATCCAGAGAAAAAGCTTTTGCTGAACTACTTGAGTGTTTAGTTCATAAAAAACATATCTAACGTTCCTATTATTACCATGGTGAACCAGGTTCCTGGAAAGAAGTTGAGGGTGAAAGACATCAATGATTTTTAATTATATCCCCAAAATCTGGAATCCCACAATCTATGAAGAACATTGAATGTAACTGTTGCAAAACATGATTACATATTGCTGGAAGCATGTATATATATATCAGACCATAAAATTGGCTTAATAACATTTGAGAACTTTCAGGTTTAGAATAAGCTTTGAATTAAAGCAAAACCAGATGTCATTCAATATATTCCAGATTTAATTTATTGTGTACAAATTGAATTGTAATTATGAAATTGAAAAGTATAATATAATTTCAACTATTTTTATTAATAATTTTTCTTTTTCTTCAAATAGATTAGTTTTATTTGTGTAGTTCAGTTTATTTTAATACAGTAGTTTCTTATGTTCTTCATTGTACGGCTGTCCACATGCCATGCGACTTGTATGGCTGTCTTCAGGTTGTATGCGACTTGTATGGCTGTCCACATGCCAGGTGACTTAAAAAAAATAAATCATTAAAACATTTCGTGCTGGAGGAACTCATATTCAAAACATTAAAAACGGGCTCACACAACATCCTGTCCCAGTGCCTGGGGGAAGAACCAGCTCTTCAAGGCATTTCTACAAACCTGCAGGAATGAGGCCATCCCAATTTCTTGGGGAATGTTATTCCATAAAGCAGGTGCAGCAACAGAGAAGACATGCTTCTTGAGTTCCATAAGATGCTTAATTGATGAGACCCAGAGCATGTTGAATGAGCAGAAATAATTGGAGACAGGCAATTCCACAAATATTTGTGTGCTGTCCCATCAAGGGCTTTATAGGTTAGCATTAGCAACTTGAATTGCATCCAGAAGCCCATTGGTAACCAGTGCAGCTCACATAGTAGATGGATTTGTGCAAGGGCCTTCCTAGCCACAGTTACTACCTGTTCTTTGAGCAGGAACTGAGAATCTAGGAGGAGCCTCAAATTACGCACCAGCTCAATCTGGGGAAGTGGAACCCCATAGAGAACTAAGGATGGAAGATCTCTGGATCCAGGTGACTCCTGAATCTACAGCCACTCTTGCTACGGATAAGCCTGAGTCTCTTTCTCCTCATATGGATTCCTGAAATCTCCAGATACTGAGGCAGAACCATGACAGCATTGCTTGGTCAGCCTAGAGCTGAGATATACAGTGGGGCAAAAAAGTATTTAGTCAGCCACCAATTGTGCAAGTTCTCCCACTTAAAAAGATGAGAGAGGCCTGTAATTGACATCATAGGTAGACCTCAACTATGAGAGACAAAATGAGAAAACAAACCCAGACAATCACATTGTCTGATTCAGAAAGAATTTATTTGCAAATTATGGTGGAAAATAAGTATTTGGTCACCTACAAACAAGCAAGATTTCTGGCTCTCACAGACCTGTAACTTCTTCTTTAAGAGGCTCTTCTGTCCTCCACTCATTACCTGTAGTAATGGCACCTGTTTGAACTTGTTATCAGTATAAAAGACACCTGTCCACAACCTCAAACAGTCACACTCCAAACTCCACTATGGTGAAGACCAAAGAGCTGTCGAAGGACACCAGAAACAAAATTGTAGACCTGCACCAGGCTGGGAAGACTGAATCTGCAATAGGCAAGCAGCTTGGTGTGAAGAAATCAACTGTGGGAGCAATAATTAGAAAATGGAAGACATACAAGACCACTGATAATCTCCCTCGATCTGGGGCTCCACGCAAGATCTCACCCCGTGGGGTCAAAAGGATCACAAGAACGGTGAGCAAAAATCCCAGAACCACACGGGGGGACCTAGTGAATGACCTGCAGAGAGCTGGGACCAACGTAACAAAGGCTACCATCAGTAACACACTACGCCGCCAGGGACTCAGATCCTGCAGTGCCAGACGTGTCCCCCTGCTTAAGCCAGTACATGTCCGGGCCCGTCTGAAGTTTGCTAGAGAGCATTTGGATGATCCAGAAGAGGATTGGGAGAATGTCATATGGTCAGATGAAACCAAAGTAGAACTGTTTGGTAGAAACACAACTCGTCGTGTTTGGAGGAGAGAGAATGCTGAGTTGCATCCAAAGAACACTATACCTACTGTGAAGCATGGGGGTGGCAACATCATGCTTTGGGGCTGTTTCTCTGCAAAGGGACCAGGACGACTTTTCCGTGTACAGGAAAGAATGAATGGGGCCATGTATCGTGAGATTTTGAGTGCAAACCTCCTTCCATCAGCAAGGGCATTGAAGATGAAACGTGGCTGGGTCTTTCAGCATGACAATGATCCCAAACACACCGCCCGGGCAATGAAGGAGTGGCTTCGTAAGAAGCATTTCAAGGTCCTGGAGTGGCCTAGCCAGTCTCCAGATCTCAACCCCATAGAAAACCTTTGGAGGGAGTTGAAAGTCCGTGTTGCCCAGCGACAGCCCCAAAACATCACTGCTCTAGAGGAGATCTGCATGGAGGAATGGGCCAACATACCAGCAACAGTGTGTGCCAACCTTGTGAAGACTTACAGAAAACGTTTGACCTCTGTCATTGCCAACGAAGGATATATAACAAAGTATTGAGATGAACTTTTGATATTGACCAAATACTTATTTTCCACCATAATTTGCAAATAAATTCTTTCCGAATCAGACAATGTGATTGTCTGGATTTGTTTTCTCATTTTGTCTCTCATAGTTGAGGTCTACCTATGATGTCAATTACAGGCCTCTCTCATCTTTTTAAGTGGGAGAACTTGCACAATTGGTGGCTGACTAAATACTTTTTTGCCCCACTGTATAACTGGGTATCATCAGCATAATGATAATACCTAACCTCATGCCATTGGATAACCTCACTCAAAAGTTTCATGTAGATGTTAAATATGAGTGGGGAAAGAGTCAAAACCTGAAGCACCCCACAAAGCAAGGGTCTAAGGCTAGATCTCTTCCTCTTATCAATTTCAACTGGAATTAATCCTTATGGAAGGAGCAACACCACTCTTCCCCTGAGCCAGTCTAGAAGGATACCATGATCTATGGTATCAAAAGCCACTGAGAGATCAAGGAGCGCTAGGATGAATGCACTGCCCCCATCCCAATTCTGCCAAAGATCATTCAGAAGTGCAATCAATTATCATTATTTACTTTTATAGACTGCCAAATCCCTAAGGATTCTCAGTGGTGTACCAATAAGATACATAAACAATATACAATAAACAATATGCAGTAAACAAAAAGTACACAAATACTAATGAAAAACACAAAATAATGTCAAAGTAAACCAAACTATAACTAAACCAAGATGGGGTTGAATGTTGCCCTGCTCTGTTTTCAGCAGCTTCTAGAAGGCAGGCAGAGCAGGAGCCAGCTAGATATTTACTGGGAACCTATTCCAAAGAACTGGCACAGCCACTGAAAAGCAACCCCATTGAGCTTTGCCCCTCACTTCCCTAAAGTGGGGCACCACCAAGTAAATCAAATTGGCTGGGCCAATTTCAGGGGGAAAATGAGGTCCTGCAGATAACTAGGGGCCAAGCCATATAGGGCCTTATAGGTTAGTATCAGCACTTTCCCTTTTGGCAATCAGTGCAGGGCCCACAGCACTAGTATAATATATTCCTACTGGCAAATGCCAGTAAGTGCATGGGCCACTTACGTCTGAACCAACTGCAGCTTCCAAGTGATCTTCAAAGGCAGCTCCATATAGAGTGCATTGTAATAGTCTAAGTGGGTGATCATGAGGGCATGAGTCACCATAGCAAGATCTTCTTGTTCCAGGTAGGGTCAAAACTGTTGCACCAGCTGGAGCTGGGAAAACACCCCTCTGGCCATAGCTTCTACCTGCTGTTTTAGCAGGAGCAGTGAATCTGAGAGAACCTAAAGTCACAAATCTGCTCCTTCAGAGGAGTGTCATCTCATCAAGAAACACCACTGGAGCAGAGATAGAATCCCAATGGACAAGCAGTAATTCTGTCTTACTAGGATTCAGTTTAAGCCTGTCCAGAGTCGCTTGGCGAGATGGGCAGTAAAGAAATGTGAGAAATAAATAAATAAACACCCATCCAGACCCTCAAAGACTCCAGGCACTTCTAAGGCATTACAAGTCTGGCCTGGGGTAGTGATCTAGATCTGGATATCATCAGCATATAGTTGATATAAAACCCCAAACTTTCAGATGACCTCTCCCAGCAGCTTCATGTAAATGTTAAGGGGGGGAGGGGGAGAGAGAGAACTGATCCTTGCGGCACTTCACAAGGGAATAGCCATCAGGCCAATCTCTCCTGTCCCATCACCACTGACAGGAACCATCCATCAAAGAAGGAGCAGAACCACTGCAATATAGTGTTCCCAATCCCCAGCCCCTGTTCCCGAAGGATATTATGGTTGATGGTTTTGAGGGCTACTGATAGGTCCAGTAGTTCTCAAAACCACTTCTTTTATCTAGGTCCCACCAAAGGTCATCCATTAATGCTGCCTTCGTTCCATGTCTAGGTCTGAACCTTGACTCTAGTGGGTGCAGATAATCCATTTCCTCTAGGGTGCTCCATAGTTGATTCCCCAACACTGTCTCAATAACCTTTCCCGCAAATATCTCCAGTTCTAGGGAGAGTATCTTAAGAAGGGGGTACACCACAGCTTCCTTCAAGGCTGATGGTAGCATCTCCTCTCACAATGAGGCATTAACAATCTCCCTGATCCAGGAAATTACCTCCTCCCTAGCTGCCTGAAGGAGACAAGAGGGGCAAGGATCCAACCCACAGGTGGCAGAGGACACCTTAGAGAACACCCTGTCCACTTCATGGAAGGTCACAAGGTGAAAGAAATTCCAGATAACTAGGCAAGATGATATCCCAGTCATAATTTTGGACCCTGCCTACAAAGAGTCAAGACTTAAGGAAATCTGGACAACTTTGTCAGCAAATATTGTGCTAAGAGATCAGAGTGGCCGGGTGGACACTCTTGATGTTGGTTCTTTCTTAATGGAATTGACCACCCAATACACAATGCCATCTCAGCACTATACCCAGGCCTGAAACCATTTTGGAAGGGGTCCAGATAATCTACTTATTCCATGGCCCTCTGAAGCTGTAGCCCAACCATCTTCTCAGCAACCTTCCCCCTATAAACTGGTCAGAAATTATCCAACACTGTTGGGTCCAGTAAAGCATTCTTGAGTAGGGGATTCTTGACCACTACCTCCTTAAGGGCAGGTAGAACCATCCCCTTACTTAAGGATGAATTACTTAAGGGCCCTAACCCTAACCCTAATCACATGTCATCTCCTGGATGATATGGATCTGATCAATAGGTGGCTGTGCTCACTGCCCCAACTTCCTTGAGACTAACAGGCTCAAACTCCTCTCAGATAATGAAGCCAGACTATACCTCAGGACCTGCAGAGTCAGAATCCAGCCCAGAGTGAGCGGGGATCTGAGGCATCTATCAGATGCCTTGAATAATCTCACAGCAGCCCTTCAGATGTTCTTTTGATGCTTCCCTCCCTAAGCGGGACCAGGTCACCTTAAACCAGAGCTTTCCAAACTGTGTCAGGACACGTTAGTGTGTCGGCTGCAGTGTCTGGGTGTGTTGCGGCTGCTGCTGCCTCTGAGCCCTGCCAGGATTCCACGCAGGTCCTACTGCCTGCCTTGTGCCTTGCTGCCTCCAAACCTGCTGTGATTCCACGCAGGTCCTAGTGCCTGCCTTGTGCCCTGCTGTAAGAGTTTGTCGCGAAATGATGCATGTCTAAAAAGTGTGTCACCAACATGAAAAGTTTGGAAAGCTCTGCCTTAAACAGTCCCATCTATTCCTTAGAGCCCAGCTTCTCATACAGAAATCTGTGGAGCAGCAGCTCTGAAAGGCACAAAAGTTTGCTGAATGGCAGTAGCCACTCCACAACCCTGCCCTGAGATTGCGGCTGATTCCGTATCTGAAGCTCAGATGGGAACATTTCCATATCCATCCAGATTTTAGTGTATCGGTTATTTGTTTTCTTGTTTTTGTTTTTTTGTTTTATTTTATGAAAGATAGTATAGAGGCTTTGGTATTTTCCTTTTTAAGCAAATAGTTCATTATGTAATAGGGTAGTATTTTTCTTCTAAAGTATATTCTCATTTATATATTACACGGTTGTATTTACTAGTTGATGATATATATTAATATATAAAGTCATTTAAGAAATGCTTACTGTAACATTTTAAAAATGTAATAACATTATTTTTAAAAGGTTTGTTAATGGCAGGATTAGTACAACTGAGCCTTTGCATAAGCAACATGATTTTGGATGCAAGGTGAAAATTGAACACTGAACATAACTTGGTTAGTGTGCACGACTTACAGTCTGAATAATTAATATGTTGGATTTGACTTAAAGTATTTTGCAGGTGCAGATTTAGCTTTCTCTGCTCATTAAGGTCAAAATAATACTGTTAACATACAGGATATGTGTATGTACTTCTGTTTGACATTTCAGTGAACATTTTTCTTTTATGTTATAGGTGAAGCAACAGAATGTGGAGCAACAAAGCAAATGAGGTTCCCTTACAAAATCCAAAGTTCTCCCAAAACAGGGATTCCATCAGAGGTACGGATTTATTTAATTTTTACCTATCTTTGTGGAAAGAATTTTATCTGACTTGTGTATGGAACAGCTGGTTTAACAGCATTGCAAATTTATTAGTGAAAGCCAAATAATAAACACAATAAACAGCCTGAATCAATGCATGATGAAGGCCTCTTCATTGGAGGTTATAGACGAAAATCTACCACAGTGGTCCAGTGCAGGCTAGTGGATGTTTCTAGACTTCCCAGTCTAAGAGTCAAATTCACCCAACTGGCTTCCATTCCAAAAGGAAGACTAGAACCTGGCTGTCACTGCTCCTAGTTCAGCACCTTAACCACACTACACTGGTTAAAGACTAAATTAAGGGGTGTTAAATTTGCAATTAAACTTGCTACAAGTAGTCCGTATAATTTAACGGAAGCTGCATATCTGAGAAAAAAAACCTGTCAGCTGCCTGTAGTTGCCCTACAATTAGTCAAAACATAGGAATTGTAGAATAATTGTCTACCGAAACTAATTATTTTAAATACACAAATAAGAACATTTTTACCTGTTTACTAAACCAATGCTTCTACAGTTTTAAGGTTGACATATTGCTAACTTAGGTTATCTAATTAAATGTGATTTTTAATGCTGTTATACACTAGGTATCATACAGTATATCTTACCCCATGTAATTTAAAAGTTGAGCATCACCTTCTGACAGCTTCCATGTAAAAATCTGTTGGCTGAGAGTGGTTGGATCCATTGATTAGATTTACATGTTGTAATAACTCAGCATGGTTGACAACTACATTGTATGGGTTTGGACTGTGCATGAAGCAGAAAATACGTTTTGTTTTGGATCTGAAACAAAATACTACATTTCAGAAGTTCTGCTGAACCATTTTGGATCAGTCATGATTTGGCAGAAACAAAATCTGAAACATTTTAGTTGTTCTGAGTTTCAGCGGAAACAAAAATCAAGTGGATCCCAGAGTGATTTTAAGGGGGAAGCAGGGCAAATTTTGCTTGCCCTGCCTCCTCTCCCACCTTCTTCAGAAACAAAGATATTTATGAACTCTGGTACTGCTCTAGCTTCCCCTGCATGGTTGGTGTTTCATCATCTTGCCCATTGACCTCCCCATCTTCCCAGTGCTGCTCATTTTTCCCTCTCTAGCTCCACTCAGCCACTGCTGCTGCTACCAGTGTTTGCAGAGCAAAACAGGGAAGGGCCCTCTGTGGCCCACACAGGCAGCATGCAGGCCCTCCCTAATATCACAGTTGCCATGGGAAGGGCTAACCCATCTACTTTTCCTTTTCAACCTTGGCTTTTTTCCTGCACTTACTCCCCCCACCCCAAAACTGCTTCTGCTTGGAACAGCCATATTTTGTTTTGTATCTGGATCAAAGCTTCTGAAACATACATGATTTGGTTTTATTTATTTTTTATTTATTTATTTATTATTTCAATTTATTCCCCGCCCATCTCCCTTGCAAGGGACTCTTTGGTATGAACCGCCTGAAACCAGCTGTTCCATACACAAATCATTTTGTGGATGAACCATTTTGTTCTGCCCTAGTCTGGGTTCATACAACACAGCAGAGCTTTCCAAACTGTGTGTCGCGACACAAAAGTGTGTTGCCACACACCGCCTGGTGTGTCACCACACAACCCGGAAGCGCTGATCATCATCAGCGCTTCCGGGTTTTCCCGGGGTGACACACCAATTACAGTGTGAAAAACCCGGAAGCGGCAGTAGCGCTTCCAGGTTTTTGCGCGTTGCCGCACTTCCTGGTTTTCCCGTGGCGACACACCAACGCCGGTTGGTGTGTCGCCACGGGAAAAACTTTGGAAAGCCCTGCAACACAGCAACCCCAAACCAGACAAACTTAACATTATGGCTTATTGTGATGTGTAAATCCAGCCACAGTCAGATAAGTATATATTCAGAGAAAAAAAAAATTGTGAATAGATTAAGTATTTAAAACTGTTACTGAACCTTGCAAATATGTTTGTCATGAAGGTGATCCTTGAATTAATGTAATGAATGCATGTTTTCAATTCTTTGTACAGATTTAACAACAGCATGGGATGCTTTTTCACAAACAAAGGCAGCAGTAAGTAGTATTTTAGCATTGAGTTAAGTGAAACTGAAAAGAAGCCATACAGGACACTATATATTTAAAAATGAAAACTAATAGTTGTTATGCTTATCTTGGAAATGTTACAGAACAGTAAAAGATTCAGATGCTTTTTCAGTAAAATCAATTCACTGCCCTCCTAAAATGCACTTAGGAGTGCAGCCTCTCATCAGGCTGTCCTACCTGGACACTGAGCTGTTTCTTAACATCCCAGGATTCCCAAAATCAGGAAGCTGTTCTCTTACTTCCAACAGACACTCTCCTCTTGTGTGTGTGGTTGGTGAGGTGTTTTCCTTTTTCCTCCTTCCTTGTTTCTGTCAGTCACCCAGATTTTAATTTTAGATCTCTGAAAATGCACTTGATCTGCTAAAGCAACTCTTCTCAATTCCTTATATGCAGTTTGCTTTTACAAAAAAAAATACTATTAGGGAATTTGCACAAAGTTCTCCAATATGATGAATTTGATGTACCTGGTCTGTTCTTCTTTACCAGGATTCTTTTTTTCAGGATTGAAAAATGTAATGTAAATTGTTTCCTGTAATAAAAACTTTGGATTAATGGTGGAATACAGTATTGTGTGAAACTATTCTTGATTGCACAAAGCTGAAATTAAAATCTGACTTCATTTTACTTAGGTTAGGGAATGTTTCATCCAATTTTTGTAAGCCGCTCTTTTCCCCCCCTATTTTTGTTTTTTAAGTGGAGATGATTTAAAGTGATTTAAAGTGTTGATATCTTTCCTATCCCATTTAATCTATCTAGTTGCAGCATATTGAGAACAAATTGGAAGTAGCTCCTATTAGCACAGCCGCATTGGATTCGGTCATGGAAAAAAAGCCATCTATTAGTACTACCAGGAAAATAAGCAGGAAAGGTATGTATTAAGTCCTTTCCACAAAAGAGCTTGCAGTTGCTTAACATTCTTAAGTGAGCATTTCTGGTCTGTAACCAGCAGAACCAGCAAATTACGGATGGGAAAACTTGAAAGTTTTGTTTGGGAAGCAGAATTCCTGTTGTGATACTTGGTAGGGGATCTAGGTTCTTGCAGTTAAAAAGTTCTACACTGAAAATAATTATGGATGCTGCTATTGCTGACATATATGTGTGTGAAGAACAAGAACAGAGACTACCTGAGATAATTTTCTGTATTTGTATCTAGAAGTTTTCTTTCATAAGGTTTCCAGTGGCATTACATTTTGCATCAGAGCTATGCAGTGCATTGTATTCATTTAGAAAAAGTTATTTGGGGTACAGTACATGCAGGCATGCACATAGTACCAGTCAGCAATTCTTTAAATCAATTCAGTCTTTTTTTCTCATGAATCTATTCCAGCTGTAGAGGGCCACCATGTGACCCTGGGAAAAAACAGAAAGATTTTAAAGAGTTGCCAGCAGGTGCTATATAAACACCCCATCATCACCCTTTCTACTCTGCATCATTAACCCATCTACTGTAGCTCTTGGTGTGCTCTCTACCCACCATTAAATATAATTCTTGTTCATGATAAAGTTGTCTGTCCCTATTTATAGAGTTAAGCATTTTGGCAAGAATTGTGCTATCTCGGCTAGTGTGCACATTAAAAACCTCAGGGTTTTGTTGTTGTTACACCACAGTGGTAGTGCTTAGGAGCTGTCAGAGCTGTTTTTGTTCTCCTTAATGAAATTGCTTTTTTTAATTCCTTTTTTCTGTTCCTCTCATTTTTTTGTTTCTTGATTTTGTAGGTTTAGATGTTTCAGGAGTAAGGATGCCTTTTGTCATTTTTTCCCCATATAAATGCTCTGAGTGTCTTTTTGTCTATAAATCAAAATGTGCTTTGTTTATTTTTTCTAGCAGTGACATTTTGTAAAATTCAGTCCATATTGCTAGGCATTTACAAAACAGGCCAGAAGAAATCAGTCATTAAAGCTGAGAATAATTTTGTAGGAGAAGGCAATCTAAGTGGCATAGTTGCTAAAAAACTGATCAGAGGGAGATGACTTAATTTATATTTATTGAAGACTTTACATAAAGTAAAAGCAAATCTAAAGAAAAAGATAGAAAAGAAAGAAAAAAGTGCAAGAAAAGAAAAAAGTAAGGAAGAAAACTAAAGTTATGAAATATAATGACTTCTGACCTTCTCTTCAACAGATATTTTAATTAATTAATTAATTAATTAATTAATTAATATGACCGCCCAACTCCCCCAACGGGGAACTCTATATTAACTCCCCCAACGGGGGACTCTATATTAACAAACCTATCGTCTCTCCTTGATCTATTAAGGAATAGATGTATTAATGAAGAAACCTAAATTTCTTTAAGAATTAATCTACTTTCTCATCAGAAATCTGTTCACTTTTATATAATTTTGTATAATATTTTTGAAAAATTCTTTGCATAGTTACATTATCTGTTACCATGGCATTCCCTTTTTGCAGTTTCAAAATCACTTTTTTTTCATTTTCTTTCTCCAGCCAACCATTTCCCTGGTTAATTTGCTGACTCAAAATTCTTTTGTTTGGCAAAATTCATTTTTATGCCCATTTCTTTAACCGTTAGCATAGAACAAGGGTCGGAAATGGCGGCTCGCGAGCCAGATGCGGCTCTTTGGCCCCTTGACTGTGGCTCTTCCATTCCTCCCCCCACGCGCCGGCCGGCCGATTCTACCCTCCCCACTTGGCTGGGAGAAATAGCGGAGTGAATGGGCATCATCCCACGCGGCATCGGGAGCCCACCAGGGTTGCGGAAGGAAGGCAGTACCCGTGGGGGTCAGGCACCGGATCCCACGCAAGGAGAAAGAATTGCTGCTCCCTCTTCCCCAAACGGTTTCCGCCGACCGCCTTCCGGTTGCAAGTCTCGGGAGCAGCTGCCCTAGAAAGAGGGAGTCCCGCCCGCCTCTTGGAGGGGGCATTCTGGCGCCAGGCCCCCATCTTTTGGCACCGGGTGTGTCTGTGTCGGGGGGCATACAGTTCCACAGGGAGATGTCCCATGGAGCTCCAAGAATCGGAGCTCCGGCAGCAGCTCCGGCTCTCTCGGTTGCCTTTTCCCCCAAGAAAACCAGTCGCGGCCGCTTTTCCAAGCCCTCTTCTCCCGCCAGAGGAAATTGCCGTGGTATTTCAGCCGGGTGGAATTCCCAGTAAACGCGGCTCGATGACCTGAGGTCTCCGCTAAGGGCGGCAGGGCCGGGCAACCGGGTGCCTTCAAAGAGGCTGGGCTGCAGCTCTCACCATCCTGGCGGGGACTGGAGAGGAAGGAGGCCAGGGGTTTGGAGAGCGGCAGCCTTCCTGCCCCTGAGCTGAAGGCTTGCGCGGCGTCCCTTTGGCCCTGACCCAGCCCAGGCGGCCCCTCCCCCTCATCCCGCCCAGTTAAACTGCTTCCCGCAGGATGGGGAGGCAGATTTTTGAGAGTGGGAAAAGAGCATTTTCGTTTCCTTTTAGGCGCCCAGCTGCCCCTTCGCTCAATCTCCCCCCTGCAAAAAGAAAGAAGGGAAAGGAAAAGCATCTGAGAATGCTCGGCTGCCTCTCCTCCCCCACCAGCAAAGGGGTGGGGGAGGAGAGGCAGCCGAGCGTTCTCAGATGCTTTTCCTTTCCCTTCTTTCTTTTTGCAGGGGGGAGATTGAGCGAAGGGGCAGCTGGGCGCTGTTGAATTATCAGTGCATCACGCCGTGCTGCTTGGAGCTCTTGGGCGTGTTTGTGTACCCACGCGTTCCTTGGCTGTAGAATCCCCTCCTTTGAGTCTCTTCTCCTCTTTCTGCACAGAGGCTGCCTGCCTGCTCTCCCACCCCTTCACGCAATGGGTCAGTTTTGTTATTGTCCTTGTCCTCAGTGCCTGCTCCAAAATACTGCTGCACACACCCCTTTTTTGCTGTTGAAAGGAGAGGGGGGGATGATAAACCTTTGCTCAAGGCAAGTGGGTTTTTTGAGGGGGCGAATACATTTTAGCCCTGTGGAAGAGAAACGCCAGGGATTTCATGCTGGCTGCGCCCCCTCCCTCCGGGAGCCCCCCGGCAGCGTAGCTCTTACTGAGCCCTCCGGAGTCCGAGCCCCCGTTCTGGGCGTTGAGCAAATTCAGCCAGCCGGGCTGATTGAGTAAACCAGGCATGGCGGCAGGCGTGGCGGCCCCCCAGTGCACGCCATTGGCTCCTGCCTCCAAACCCCGCCCCTTCCACGTGATTGGATCCCACCCACAAACCCCGCCCCCTTTCACGCGATTGGATCCCGCTCATAAACCCCGCCCCCTTCCACATGATTGGCTCCCACCCTCAAACCCCGCCCCCTGGCTCTCGAGTGATGTTATGAATATTATAAATGTCAAAATGGCTCCTGGCATAAAAAAGTTTGCCGACCCCTGGCATAGAAAGTTAACTTTGTAGAAGCTTAATTTGTTGTAAAATGCTTTTTCTTCCCGGTGAGCATTTTAATTCAGCTTCTTTGGTCTGTATCTCTGCTAAAATCTTTTGCATCTTTCCCCCTCTCTGTTTTTTCACTTTGGAATTCTGTAATATGAATTGACCTCTCATAAATGCTTTACTTGCATCCTACACTGTTCTTATTTCTGTTTCTTTATTCAGATTGCTTTTGAAGAATTCCTTCAATTCTTTTTTACAGTCCTCAGTGATTGATTCTTTTTGTAATACAGTTTCATTTAATCTCCATCTATATGCTTTTGATTTTTTCCAGCATATCATAGTCACTCGATTATGATCTGAGAAGGTTTTGGTAATATCTCTGCTTTGCTAGTATATGTAGATAGCTTCTTTGAGGTCCATAACATATCTGTTCGTGAAAAAGAACTATGTCTTTCAGAAAAATATATATATTCTCTAGAATTTCCATTTATACAGTATGTCTCCACATATCAATAAGTTCTAAATTCTCCATCGTTTCAAAAAATATTCTCGGACATTTGCCTTTTGTTAGTTTAATTTCTTACAAAGAAGTTTTGTCTTTTTGTGGACAAACCACTCCATTCCAGTCTCCTAAGAGACACCAGTTTTCGTATATCAAGTCTATTAGTTTTTCCATCAGTCCTTTAGAAAACATAGCTCTGTTGTCATTTGGTGCATATAATCCTATTAGCAAAATTTTCATTTCATTCCATTTGATTTCTACAGTTATATATCTATCATGTTCATCATTTTATATTAGCTTTGGTTGCAACTGTGGATTTATATAAAGAACAAATCCATTTTTTTAAATTGCCCTGCAGATACAGGACAGATGTCTACAAAGTTCTTGTCCCAAACTTTTATAAATCAAATATTTTTTGCCCTTCTTTCTTACACATTTTTTATAAGCAAATCACATCTTGTTTTAATTTTTTCAAATAATGGAAGACCTTTTTTTTTGAGGAGCGTTAGCTCCATTTATATTCCATATTAGGCACCGTAAATCCATATCTATATTTCAGATTTTGACAAGTCTAGTCCTGTGGCGTCTTAATTCGTCTTGTTGTGATTGTCCTTCTTGATCTTTCTGTTGTCACATCTCCTCTCCTTGTTGTAACCATAGTTTTTCCAGTTCCTCTTTAAATGTTTTATAAAAAATCTCTTGCCTTTTGTACAGAGTTAAAGGGGTTTCTTCCACCCCTTTAACAGATATAACAAGCTTTCCCAATTCCTTTTACTTGTTTAATTAGCAAAAGTCTCAAATTCAGCTGGTACCTTAGTCCGTTTTTAACTTTCTTAGTCCAAACTCTCAGACAGCTTTTTGCTTAATTTCTTTCTTACTATTTTTAGCTCTTAGCGTTTATTTCTTTCCATGGGTTAAAGACTCATTCACTGGGCTGGGATTAGCCTCCCTGTTGAATCGAAGATCTGTTTTGTCAGTAGATTTTTTTATATAACAAAAAAAGGTGCTAAAAAGAAGTAGACTCGGGGAGCCCAATGTCCCCAATGTCTGTTAATGGTCTCTGACTGTGGTTTGGAGCTTGTTCTGTCCTGCAGCTCCTGGCGCTCTACTCGAGAGGTGCTAGAAATATCCCTTCATATCCTGCCAGCCTTCTCTCAAGTAGCAGCCTTCCAGAGCACAGATGAGTGCTTTGTCCAGGGAAGCACCATTTGCTCGGGTGTAAACCCAGCTGCCGACTAGATCCTCACTGTCATCTCTGCCATTAGGCAAAGGTGTGTTAGTTCGCCATTGTTGTACCAGAAGTCCCAAGAGAGAGATGACTTAAGATACTGTTAATAATTGAAGACATGCCTAGAGCACTGCTGGAGGATTACACAGAGCAAACTCTCGAGCACGAGTTAGAGCTGCTATTAAGGCCTACCTTGCAGTGGTAAGAGCGGCGAAACATCAGTATTTCTCCATCCTTATTGCGTCCAAGGATAGCCATCCAGCAGCCTTGTTTAAAGTGACCCAGGCTCTTTTTGGGCTTGAAGGTTTACCTGCAGGGCTGCTCAGAGAAATATGCTGGGTATGTGTCAGACAAAATTGCTCAGATCTGCTCCCAGTTGGATGCCAGCCTTGAGGCAGGACCTATGGAGGTGATTAGAGTACAGTCTTGCTTTGTTATTTGGGAGGAGTTTGAACCCATTGGGCCTGATGAAGTGTACAGGGTTCTCACAACTGTGAGCTTTGCTACCTGTGTACTAGATCTATGCCTCCTGGCTGGCTAAGGCTTCCCGGGAGGTGACATGTGGTTGGGTTTTGGCAGTAGTGCATTCTTCCTTGAGTGAGGGGGTTTTCCCACCATCCCTTAAAGCTTTCCAAACTCTGTGTCGCAACACCACAATATTGTGTCGCCTGGGCGCCCCAAGTGTGTTGCGTGACAGCCCAGAAGCGCTGATGAAAATGCCCTTGGTTCCGGCAGGGAGGCGAAAATCGCCCGTGCATGCTGCCGGCCGCCCGTGGTGGAAATTCTCCACGCCAATCAGCTGTGCGCTGGGAAGCCTGGCAGCGTGAGCGCGTGATTTTCGCCTCCCTGCCGGAACCAAGGGCATTTTCAGGGTCCCTGGAGCCTGCCCTTTTGAAGGGGCAGCGGCGGCGAGCCATCAGTGCTTCCGGGTTCCAGGATGCCGCTGCTGCTGCTGCCCCTTCGAAAGGGCAGGCTCCGGACACCCCGAAAATGCCCTCGGTTCTGGCAGGGAGGCAAAAATTGCGCACGCACACTGTTGGGCTTCCCGGTGCACAGCTGATCGGCACGGAGAATTTACACCCCGCCCCCCCCGTGCCGATCAGCTGTGCAGCAGGGAAGCAGCCCGGCAGCGTGCACGCGCGATTTTCACCTCACTGCTGGAACCGAGGGCATTTCCGAGGTGTCCGGAGCCTTCCCTTTCGAAGGGGCAGTGCTGCTGCCCCTTCAAAAGGGCAGGCTCCGGGGACCCCGAAAATGCCCTCAGTTCCGGCAGGGAGGCGAAAATCGCTCACGTTGCTGGGCTTCCCGGTGGACAGCTGATTGGTGCGGAGAATTTCCACCCTGGCCCCCCTGCGCCGATCAGCTGTGCGCCAGGGATCTCGGCAGTGTGCGTGCACGCACAGTGAGGCTTTTCGCCTCCCTGTCGGAACCGAGGGCATTTTCGGGGTCCCCGGAGCCTACCCCTTCGAAGGGGTAGCCACTGCCGCCGCCTCAGCAACCCGGAAGCCCCGCCGCTGGCGCTTCCGGGGTTTTGCACGCCGCACTGGCGGCAGTGCTTCCGGGGTTTTGTGGGCCGGCCATTGGTGTGTTGCCAACGGCAAAAGTTTGGAATGCCCTGCCTTAAAGAGATGGTGGTTCACCCTCTCCTCAAGTAGTCATTGCTAGACCCAACCATACTGGACAGCTTTAATTCAGTCTCCAACTTTACCTTTTTAGGGAAGGTTGTTGAACAGATGGTTGCACAACAGCTTCAGAGAATCATGGAAGAAGCAGATTATCTGGACCCTTTCAGTTTGGTTTCAGGCTTGGGTATGGGACCGAAATGGCATTGGTTGCAAGAGGGCCTTTGTGCAATTTCGTGTTGTCTGCCAGTTGTGCTCATTCTTGGACTGAGAGACTCTGCTTATGGTCACTCATGCCTTGGTCACCTCCCAAATAAACTACTGCAATGTGCTCTACATGGGGCTGCCCTTGAAGAGGATCTGGAAACTACAGCTGGTGCAGAATGCGGCTGTGCAGGCAGTTATATGCGCTCCTCTATCAGCACACATTCCATCTCTGCTCTGTGAGCTGCATTGGCTACCAGTATGCTTCCAGGTTCACTTCAAGGTGGTAGTGATGACCTATAAAACTCTTCATGACATGGGACTGGGTTATTTGAACGATTGCCCCTCCCCGGTTGCATCTACCCATCCCATTAGGTCCAGCAGGGGAGACATGCTTTGTGTCCTGTCTGTTATAAGACAATGTATATTGTCTTATAAGAGACAATAGAAAAGCCAGAAGACCAGAACACCTCCTTGCCAGCAATCATCAACCAGATAGGCAAATATTAACACCAAGATTAGCCCCAGAGGAGCAATCAAACAACACAATAGACCCTAATCAAGGAACTATTAACTCAGTCAATCAACCAAGTAGCAAACAACAGCCCAATCAAGGAACTCCTAAGAGAGAACAACACCTCCACCAACACAAGCAGGACAAGCCATGGTATATAAACAGAGAGCAAGTCCCACTCCTTTTTCGCACTGAAGGTGTTGCCTAGCCTGGCAATGAAACGTCTGCAAGAAAACAACAAGGCTCAGAGAGCACCAAGGACTCCACAGTTCAACCCTGAACTACAAACATTCTCTTCGATTGTCTATATTAACAGAAGCTTGCAAGTCTGATTGCATTGCACCTCCTCCCTCTCAAGAAAATGTTTTACATTTATAAGATCCACCCCCAGGGACAGCTGTGATAGGTCCCAGTGTAGAATATCCTGGGTCTGCTATAGGAAAATGATACATTGGACTTACTGTGAAGATCCTTTTCTAAAGCAGAGACAGAGCAACCAGCTCTATCAGGCATTAAAAAGAGAAAGAGAGAGAGAGAGGAAAATGGACCCTATCAATATTTGCAACCAAAAGGCGTAGTCTTAACTTTTTCTACTTCCCTTGTACATTTCTAAGTTCTTTATCCTTTAAGCTCTCTTCCTGGCTTTTCATTCCAAAATGAAAGGAACAATCTTTTCCCCTCAGAGTAATCTTTGGAAGGTTTTTTTAGCCCTGCCTCCAGAGTGGGAGATACTAACTGCAGGATGGCCTATCTCCACTGTAGAAAAAAGTCAATTGTGGTAAGTCCAATGTACCATTGCTTATAAGGCTGGCTAATATGATTTGTTATCCCCTTACCTTATTTAGGTTAACTGATCTAAATGTAAAAAAGAAGTATACAGTTATGCATGATGTATTTAGTATGAGTGCTTTTATGCCTCTTCAGTCATTTGACTTTATAGAATTGCATTTCTTCCTACCAGTGGCTGTTGATGGAATGAAAAGGGCATTTCTTGATCTTTTCAACAGCTCTTGCTTACTGTTGGAAGAAATATAAAATCCAGTTATGTAATTGGATTACATAATTGGTTTTTATATTTCCAGTAGACAGTTGCTCATGTGTTATTTATTCAACTCATTAATTCTTTTTCCAGATAGCGTACCATAAATTTAAATATTTATCTATACATATTTATATCTATACATTTAAATATCTTCTAGGTGCAATTCAAGGTGCTGGTTATTACCTATAAAGCTCTTCATGGCATAGTGCCAGGTTATTTGAAGGGCCACCTGTCCTCTGCGGTTTCTGCCTTACCAGTAAGATTGGGCAGAATCGGTGTGCTTTGAGTGCCTTTGATCAAACAGTGCCATCTATAAGGACATAGGAAGCATCCCTTCTCTGTTGCAGTGCCTGCCCTCTGGAATAGTATTCCTCCAGAGATATGTGTGGCTCCCACCCTGATGGTGTTCTGGAAGACTAAAAATCTGGCTGTTCTCCCAAGCCTTGGGGTAGGGTGGTTGTTGTGTGTGTGTGTGTGTGTGTGTTTTATATATAGTGTGGTCTGTCTGGATGTATGTGGTCTTTTTTTTCATTCCTACTCTTTTAAAAGTGGAAACTGCCCAGAATTGCTCTGGAGTCAGGCAGCTTCTAAATTTAAATAATAATAATAATTATAATAACAACAATAATAAAGTCAGCATATAATTAAATTTTAAACTGTTTACTGTTCAGTAATTGAACTTCTTAATTATTAATCTATATTATACAGAGACTGTAAAATAGATCAGTTTTTCACCTTTAACTATGGCTTTTTGAGTGGTCAACATACTGTCTGTTCTCTCTTTATTAAGGCTTTATAAAGGACACTAGTAGTAGTGGGAACTGAGAGGAAAGTTGGGAGTTGCCTGCAGTGAGTATGCACAATTTACAGAGGTGTGACCTAATTCTTTCTCAGGATTAGACTGCTTCCAAATGAGTTTGCACAGGCGCAGAATGCTAAGGTATGAATACATAAGTGGTTCCTTGAGTAACCATACTTCAGTGTGTCATTTCTGACATTTGAAGTAAGGAGATAGTGTAAGGCAGGGGTCGGCAAACTTTTTTATGTCAGGAGCCATTTTGACATGCTCGAGAGCCAGGGGGCGGGGTTTGCGGGTGGGGACCAATCGCGTGGAAGGGGGCGGGGTTTGCGGGTGGGGACCAATCGTGTGGAAGGGGCGGGGTTTGCGGGCGGGGACCAATCGCGCACACTTAGGGCCTGCTGCCGCCATGCCCGCCACGCCCACTGCATTGCCCGCCGCCACCACGCACACCATGCCCGCTGCCATGCCTGCCACGCCACGTCCGCCACTGCACCTCCCCCGGGGTCTGAGTAAGCCGCGACGGGCGGGCGGCGAGCGAAGCGTCGCCCCGCCTCCTCCCCCGGGGTCCTTCGTGAAGACCTTCTCCTCCATCCTCGCTGCTCCCGCCGCTGCTCCTTACTGCCTTCCTTCTTCTCTCCCTCGCCGGCACCCACCACCCCTGCCCCACCTCCGCCCACCCTTCTCCTCCCTCCCCCTCACAGAGATTTCGTCTCTGTCTCCTTCTTATGTCTTCTGTCTGCCTGTCTCCTTCGAAGCAAGCGTGCGCGCAAGCGAGGGAGAAGCCGCTTTCTTTTTTCATACGTCCTATGCCTTTCCCTCCACCATTTGGCGTATTTCCCCGCCCCCCTCGAGACTGGCGCGGCCTGAGGCGGCGGCTATGCCCCCTACGGTGGGCGAAGGCGTGCGCACGTGCATGGGGGCAGGGGGAGCAAGCAAGCGCGCAAGCTAGGGAGAAGCCGCTCTTTCTCTACTCTGTGAATTAGATGCACGGGGTGCCTGTCGGGATCGAGACTCTTCGTCCCACATTAGCACTTCACTGCCACTCACGGGGCTGCTTCTCTGGAGGCGTGCACCGAGGAAACAAAGCTGAGCCGGGCAGAGGCGGCCGGGGCGGAGAGGAGCGCCCATTTAAAACCAGGCTCCAAAGGCTGCGGGTGGAGACGTTGGTGGCCGGCGCTGGAGGAGGGCGATTGATTCTTCCTCCTCCCGCCCTCGGGAGCCTTCCAACTTTCGCCAGAGTCGGGCAGCGTTTCCAAAGCGGCCCTTCGGATCCTATCCAACGGGACGCACACAACCCCCCTCCTTTCGTTTAAAATCGCGATCAAAACACGCGGCAATAAGCAGGTAGACAACGGTGGCCTGAAGCAGTTACTTGAACCGTCCAACTTTGAGAGAGCCATCTCCAGTGACAGCAGAAACGCCAGAACTCAACTCCAGAGGAAAACATGGGGGGGGGGGGGTCATAACGGTAATTTTAGCAAAAGGACCACATAGGGAAAGGAGGAGACACTTTAGAGGGTAAGTTAGTACCCCAACTTCATATCCCCTCCCCGGAGAAAAAAGAGCGACCCTTTCCTTGGGGGAATTTCTATTGGAAGAGTGGAATATGGTCACTTCGGGGGCGGCTGTTGCAGCTAGCACCTTAACTGCCCCCCACGCCCCCCCCACGCGCCCGCACACTTCTCTAACCTACCTGCTGCAGGGGCATTTCCAAGCCTAACAATGCCCCCCCCCACAGCTCCAAGAGTTGAGAATCGGGAAGGGCCACGTGTCTGTGTGTGTGAGAGAAGGCGAGACGCCCCCCCTTCCCTCTCTCTCCCTCCTTTGCCCGGCTCCCAGTCTCAAACGCGGCCTCGGCGCACGTGTGCGAAACCTCACCGCCGAGTCCGGGGGTGAAGCGAAAAAGCGACCAGCCGGACAGAGAGCCTTCCTCTTCCCCTCAGCCATGCTGCCTGTTCAGACCCTGAACCCCATCGGGGAGGAAAGGCTTGGATCTGGCCGGCCCTCTCACGCATTCACACGCATACGCTGTGAGCCACCCCCAATTCTTAGTTCTCCCATGCCTGCGCGCTGCTTGCAACGCCGTCCTCTTTGTTCCTGCCTTCAGAAATTAAGGAGAGGGAAATAAACTGTCCCCCCAGTAGCCCCCCCATAATCGGAGGACAACTACCACCCCCAAGATTTACTTCAATCAGCTGGGGACGCCTTACTCGCCCCATCCCCTGATCCTCCCATTGCCGGGACAAAGTGGCTTCCCGCCAGAGGCAAAGGAAAGAAAGGGTAGAAAAGTTTGTGGCACTGGGAGCAACATCACATACAAAAGCCTCCACGGCGCCCCTCTTTCAGGGAGCACCCCTGTCCCGCAGCGCAGAAAGGAAACAGCCCATGAGACCTACACAGACGGGGAAGGAGGCCAGGGATCGGCCTCCGCTTTCACCGGCGGTATGCCCCGGAACTGCTGTGGAGCTGAATGAAGGCGCTGGCGGCGTCAGGAGCGAAACGAGCCAGGAGGCTGACGGCGACTGTACGTGCGCGCCCGCACGTGGTGTGGGGGAGATGGCGCGGTGATAAAAGTCAAATAAATAAATAAATAAAATTTTGTAGAAGAGCCACACTCAAGGGGCCAAAGAGCCGCATCTGGCTCGTGAGCCGCCATTTCCGACCCTTGGTGTAAGGCGCCAAACTTACCAAAAGCCTAGAGAGAAACCAAATACACAAAGACAGACTTTGGAAAGGAAAGCAGCAAGTTTATTTGGTACCAAGCAAGTTTGCTGGATGGGGGACCAGACAGGAGCCACGTGGCTAGTGACCTCTGAGTGGAACCACCATGCCCAATTCCAGTGTGGCACAAACTTTTATACAGAGATTACAAGCAGGAAGTGAGGATGATGATGGTATGCCCATATTTGGGTGAGGTGCCCTTTGACCATCCCTGGGGATTGGTTAGCTTTTGGGGATCAGGTCCCTCCCAGGGTCCCAGGATTTACTGCAGGACTCTGGGAAGGATCAGACCATGGGGTGACCTAGCTTATCAAAAGAGTAACAAAGAGAATGGCCTGTGAATATTCACATCCTTGTTCTGCTGTGGCACATCCTGTACTGACCAGTGTTTCACATTTGCATCATATACAGATAAGAGTAACACTTTAAGGACACTTGGGTTATACATACACAACTAAATCACCATTGAATTACATCTTCATACTTTTACATCTGAGGGAGGAAATAAGGAATTTATTACACAGAGGGGTCAGGTAAACAGTCTACTTAATTAGCTTACTTCAGGAAGAAGATACTGGCTGGATGGCCTTAGGCCACTATGCATGCATTCCTGAGGTAGGTAGTATTACAAGGAGGAGAGATTGATAGCTAGCAATTGGCATTGCTATGTAGAATACTCTGGGCCTGGCAGGCGCCTCTCTCAAGGGGTGTCCTTGAGTGAGAATATCTTTGGTTCAGGTAAGAATATCTTTGGTTCAGTGGAGTGCCAGGCTGTGTTCCCATATGGGGCAATGTTACAACTTCGTATGTTCTAGGCCTAAGTCCTCAGCCCAGTTTACCCCTGGCCCCTTCAATAGGTTGTGGTAATATATGGTAAGAACTGTTACCAAGGTAAGTAAGGACTTCTATAAACAGAATGGACTGGTGAATCTGTAATAACAGTGATTCTGACATCACTGTTATTCCGAGATAAAATACTTTTTTCTATTTAAATTGTTCAGTGAGTGGTAGAAAAAGACTAGCAAGAGGCGTCTCCTGTTCTTGCTTCTCTCCAAGATGTTGGATTCTATATTAAAGCCGCTTTTGCTCCTGAACTATGTTGATATGAAGGAAAAGCTGCACAATAATTGTAATTAATGATGTAACTGTCCTTCCATTTGACATTTGAGCTCATCATTAGCTTCATATTGTGTTAACCATGGTTCTTAACATTTATCCTTGATTAGAGCTTTGATCTTTAGTTTCTTAAAGCAATATGTTATTCTGTTGTTGATAATTATATCAGAGCTTTCCAAACTGTGTGTCGCGACACAAAAGTGTGTCGCCACACACAGTCTAGTGTGTCGCCACATAACCCGGAAGCGCTGATCATCATCAGCGCTTCCGCGTTTTCCCGCGGCGACACACCAACTGCAGCGCGCAAAACCCGAAAGCAGCAGCAGCGCTTCCGGGTTTTTGCGCGCTGCCGCGCTTCCGGGTTTTCCCGCGGCGACACACCAACGCCGGTTGGTGTGTCGCCGCGGGAAAAACTTTGGAAAGCCCTGAATTATATACTGGAAAATTATAACCACCTAGGCTTTTTAGAGCCCTTTTTTACTTATTGAGCTTTACTTCTGTTTTCTTTATTATTTCTAAAATGTTTAATAAAATAAATATAAAGAAAGTGGGAGAAAATGAAATTTGAGGTTATAAATTTGGGATAATGATAAAGCTTCTGTTAGTGGTTCACAAGTATATGACTATCTTTCCCCATAGTTTCATTCTTACTCTAGGGTTTTTAAAACTAAAAATTTAAAACTAATTTAGTCTTTGAATATAGAGTGTGTAAATAACATTCAGCTCTGAGTCTCATTCAACTACCTGGTTAATTAAACTGGGCCAGTATAAAAAACATGTAATTTTGCACTAAGACAGTAAAGTGGCTGGGAAATGTTTCTCCTGCTCCCAGTACAGCTGAATTTATCCCAAACTTGTCATCTGATTGTCCTTTTAATATTGTCAAACCCAGAAAGGTTATACATTTGGGAGAGGACTATAAGACTAGAAATTTTCTACCAGAGCCCTCTTCAACAGGATTTATAATTATCTGCCACAATTAACAGAATTAACCTACCACAGCAAACACTCATTACAAATAAAAATTAAAAATAGATAACCACACTCAAGCCTCAGTTGAAACTAACCGAATTTAAATTTATTTATTTATTTATTCAATTTATCCCCCGCCCATCTCCCCGAACAGGGGACTCTGGGCGAGTTACAACACATAAAAATTTAAAATCTATACAAAATTTCTAAAAAACAACAAGTACAAAAATAAATAAAATCCAAGATGGTTAAAAACCATAGTGTAGATCATAATGCTACGGGGCCAACCAACCCCAAGAGGCACTACCACCTCCGTCGTCCCAGGCCAGGCGGCAGAGCCAGGTCTTAAGAGCCTTCCGAAAGGTCAGGAGTGAGGGAGCCAGCCTCACCTCCGGGGGCAAGATGTTCCATAAAGCGGGCGCTATCGCAGAGAAGGCACGCCTCCTGGACCCTGTTAGATGGAATTCTCTTGTTGAAGGGGTCCGAAGCATGCCCTCTCTGCATGAACGGGTGGGGCGGGCCGATGTTATCGGGACGAGACGGTCCCTCAGATACCCTGTCCCTATGCCACGTAGGGCTTTAAAGGTAATCACCAACACCTTGAATTGGACCCGGAGGCAAACTGGAACCCAATGCAGCTCGCGCAGCAGAGGTGTCACATGTGCTGATCTCGTAGCAACCATAACTGCCCACGCTGCTGCATTCTGCACCAGCTGAAGCTTCCGGATACTCTTCAAGGGTAGCCCCATGTAGAGGGCTACAATAATCTATGTGGGAGATGACAAGGGCGTGAGTGACTGTTCGGAGGGCATCCCGATCCAGGAAAGGGCGTAACTGGCACACAACTCGAAGCTGTGCAAAGGCCCTCCTGGCCACGACTGCCACCTGCTCTTCGAGCAGGAGTCGTGAGTCCAGGAGGACCCCCCCTTAAAATTTCTCTTTTAAGTTCCAGACACTGCTAAATTTGAAGGCAATGTTTTGCACACTGGTGCAGTGTTCTCCTACCACAGCCTTCTAGTTGTCATGATTTATCTAGCCCACCAGAATTATGCCTTATTATGTAACTGTCTTGTTTGGAATATCATGAAAAGCTCAAACTTGTACGTGTGTGTGTATAATCAGTGCAGTTCTTGCATCAATTAATTTTAAATTAATTAATTTTCTGTGGGTCCTTACAAGCTTGAAATTATAATGAAGAGGTTATCTAATGGTTAATTTTTACCACTGTTCTTGGCTCCTGATTGAATCCCTAGAGATGCATGAAAGATTTCTTGATTTCTGCTTCAGCCTGCAGGTCTTCCAGTCAAAACAAGGAAAGTGGTCTCCGCAGGCCTCTTCGTGCTACCACTTTGGATAGCAATGTGAGTAAGAATGGACATGTTGAATTTCATCAGCCCCTGACTTGTTTCAGGTGAGTTTGATTCCTTTTGTCATTTTACTATTGCAGGGATTATAGAATTAAAGTGTAAGCATAACTATTTACTATTTTTGAAGAACGTATATTTATTGATATGATTTCTGTTTCACCTTAAAGGGGATTTCATGAAATGGAACTCCTGCTTGTGATACTGCTTTTAATTTAGGAGTGAAGACAGTGTTTTTAGTATGATACTAGCTGCATGCTAGAGATAGTAACCGCCACTATTCTAAGAGAGAGGGAAGGGAGTAAATGGAACTTGGGGGAGGAAAAAAATAGAGAGGGAATTACCCTACTTAAGCCTTTGGTGCTATTTTATCCTGGAGAAGAGTGCAATTCATGAAATTAGATTCTTTCCCCCATATTATATCCCCTGCCTTTCTCTAGCAACGACGGGAGTGCTTTCCCCTCTCCTTTGGCTTGGTGGAAGCAGGTACCTATAAACTACATTACCTCTATGTTCTTATGGGAAAGAGAGTAAGCACTCTAGTTTCAGCTCATGCTTTGGGAAAACAGTAGGTCTACCTGAGCTGCAATATCACCACTATTAAGGAAGTTCCTATGCTGTTTCATGCTGTGGAGCTGGAAAGGGTACTGTAGGGGACTTGCTGCTTTGGCTTTTAATAGTCAAGGTGCTCTGGATACCTGACAGTGCAAATGCCAATCTGTGTCCTGTATTCTTGCAGTCTTGGAACTGGAAAGGAGACAGGAATTATTATCTTGCAGTCTTGGAGCTGGGACATCTGTGGCTTCAAAATGAAAAGGCCTGGATGACAGGACATTCTGGATGACAGGAGGGAAGAGATTTTCAAATTGCTTATCTCTTTCTCTCAAGTTCAATGTTGTTTTTGTTTTATGTCAAACATAGGTTCATTAGAGTTCCTGTCTTCATTTTAATGTTTAATGTGCTTCTGTTAGAGATTCTCAGTGGTCACCATCTTATAAAACCTCTTGCCAATTGGAGCCCAGATGTCTGAAGCCTACAGAAGCAGGGAATAAAGCAGAAGGAAGTTGTATGACCTATGAAAAAGGAGAACCAGATTTGCATGGTAGAGATTTGAAAAGCTCGTCTTCTACAGATGAAACTGTTGTTCGATATTTGAATGACCGTCCAGCAATTGATGCTTTGCAAAGTTCAGATGTGGTGAGTCCTACAAAATCAGAGGAAGAAAAAAGTGAAGAGTCTAGAGGAGATGAGTATACAAAAACAACTCCAAGTACAACGATCCAAAATGCTGAACTAAAAGAATTACAGTTGGTAGAATCTTCAGCTTCTTCTACCAGTACCTCAAGTGCCCATAGATTAGATATTTTAAAGCAGCATCAGCATGATGCTAAACTGGAAAAACTGAAAGAACGAATTAGAAAGCAATGGGAGTGTCCAGAAGAGCTGACTATCACAGGACATGATCCTGAATATTCTGATCATCCTATAACTGTTACAGCTCCTGAAAATATAGTGACTCCTAAAGTCAGAAAAGTGGCAACTGCACCTCCGGCTCCCTCCTATAAAGGTACATAGTTTTTGAATAAAATGTATATGTGGGGGGGAAATCTCTGGTTTGTAAAATAAAGGCAAAGATTTCCATTGTTCCTTTCTAGTCCTGATTAAAAACCCACCTAACACTGAATTATTTCAAAGACTAAGGTTTTTAATTTTTTTCTCACCTTCCAAACTTTACTGTGTTGTCTAACATCATAGGTTTCTCCTCTTTTTTAGTCAATTGCATTGTATATGGCTAGGGACCCTCTGTGGATATTATTTGCTTTTTTTATGTATACTATTTTACCTAGAAGACTTCTCTCATCGAGCTGATAACAAATAATTGGCTACAAATGGACAGCAGATGTACAGTATAGTGATTGTATTCTAATGGTTTTTTAAGGATTTGTCAATTATGTGCATAAAGTATTTGGAAATTATGCTTTATTTGTCCTCTTTTGTGATTAGCTTTTTCTTTAATGACTCATTTCCACACTTTGTTGATATTTAATGTGTTCGGATAGAAACTTCTCAGCTTCTCTGTTTCATATAGTAGAGACTTGAAAATCTAAATATTTTTATTTTTAAAATATATTTGATAACTAATATATCAGATGCACAAAATAAGACTTTCTCCATAGAATGTCATGACTATTTTAATTTGCTAAAGATAATTGTGCTGTTATTTTAGGTTTCAATCCATCAGAAGCCAAGATTCGTACTCCTGATGGAAAGGTATGGTGTGAAGAGGAATTTCTGAACCTCAGTAGAGAGTTATGTCGAGATTTAGAATTCCAGTTGGCAGGTAAATACCCAGAATAATTTTGTGAATAATTACATGAAAAGCAAAGTGCTATTATATATCTGACTTACTTAACCCATGAACCTGCAATTAATACTTTCAAGCCCTGTTTCTCAGACTTCTTGTAAATTTAAAGAAACAAAAATTAAAATTGGCAGCTTATTTCATACCTCATTTCAATAAATTCTGATTTGAAAGTTCGATAATAGTTGCTATAACATCCTGCTGTAGTTTTGATGGGGGTTTCCTTGTTGTGCTAATGTTTCTTCAACACATTTTTCAGAAGAGGATTTGACTGTGATAAAGACACCTACTGAAAGAAAGGAAAAAAAGGGACACAAACCAGTGCGTAAAACCCAGAAGGTTGCACAGCTCTCAAGTCCTGATTCAAAACCAGGTGCATTTTATTGTAATTTCTTTGTTTAACTGTTGTGAGCCACCCAGAGTCATTGAGAGTCAGGCGGCATACAACTTTAATTTATTATTATTATTGGTGATGGTTGTCACACAGTCAGCCAGGTGTTTAGACTGGATTTGGAATTTTTGTCCACCTATCGAGTCCTTCCTAAGGACCTAGGATAGGCAGATGTTGTTGTTTAATAATATTAAAGGTATTGTCGCAGGATATAAGCTGTTTCAAGTAAAGCTGCCTTTTGCAATTGACTGCTTGTGATTTTGTCAGTGCCGATGGTGTTCAAGTGGTGCTCCAGATGTTTTGGAATTGCACCCAAGGCGCCTTATTACTACTGGTACTATCGTTGTTGTTGTTGTTGTTATATACACAACAATGTGAAATCACAGCTGTCAGTTCTTTAGCTGGTGTTGGCTTTCATTGGCATTGAGTTCTTCCCAAGAACCTAAGATGTCGTAATGTATCGGCGTAGTATATGTGCGGATCCAAGCAGTGTGGCCTTTTGTAATTGACAGATGGAAATTTTGTCAATGCGCAGATTTTCTAAGTGCCATCCAAGTATTTTTGGAATGGCACCCAGTGTGCCGATAACCACTGGGACCACCACAGTCGGTTTATACCATAATCTTTCAACTTCGATTTTCAGATCTTGATAATTTGTGATCTTCTCTAATTCTTTGTCTTCTATTCTGCTATCCCCTGGTATTGCCACATCAATTATCCATACTTTCTTCTTTTCAACCACAGTTAAATCTGGTGTGTTATATGCCAAGACTTTATCAGTTTGTATTCGGAAATCCCAGAATATTTTAACCTGGTTATTTTTTACTACTTTTTCAACTATATGTTCCCACCAATTTTTCATTACTGGCACATGATAATTTTTACAGATGTTCCAGTGAATCATTTTAACTGTGTTATGCCATTGTTTATAATCAGTTTGTGCGATCTTCTTGCATAAGCTGAGTATTTGATCTACTGTTACTTCTGCTTCTTTGCACAATCTGCACTTTGAATCATTTGATGATTTTTCAGTTCTAGCTTTGATTGCATTAGTTAGAATAGCTTGCTCTTGAGCAGCCAAAAGCAAGCCTTCAGTTTCTTTTTTTAATGTTCCAGTTATAAGCTATTCCCAGGTTTTATCTTTATCCACTTTCCCCTCGATCTTTTGTAGAAATTGACCCTGTAATGCTTTTCCTTGCCAGCATTCTGTTTCTGTTTTTATTACATTATTTTGATATTCACGTTTTGTTTCCTCTACATTCAGTAAGTTCCAGTTTTTAACTTGCATCAGTGCTTGTTCATGGCTGTCTTTTACATAATCAGCCAATGCATGCTTTTATTCTTCGGCAATCTATCAATATCACTATGGAGGTGTAATGAATAGTGAATAGTCATCAGTTTTCTTGTTTTTCAGTCCAAATTATTATTATCATCATCATCATTATCATCATCATCATATGTGATACAGTTAGATTCACAGATTCACTAACTTATACAGTTAGATTCACAGTCAAAGACTGGTGGAAACTTAATAATTCAAGTCCTAACCAAGGACCTAAGATTTATTAAGATAGCATCTAAGAATATAGGTGGTTCCAAGCAAGGTAGTTTTTTGTAAAATTAGGGCGTTCAGGTCCGATAAATTAAATATTTCCAGTTATCGAGGGAGTACTTTAGGTATTGCTCCAAGGGCTCCAATCACAATTGGTATAACAGCGGATTTCTTTTTCCATATGTGTTCAACTTCAATCTGCAAGTCCCGGTATTTCATAATTTTTTCCAGTTGCTGTTCATCAATCCTGTTTTGTGTCCTTTTTCTTTGTCTAGGTGGTGCTAACACAATAAGTACAACATCCTGGCGGGACGGACAAAGGCTAGCAAAGAAAATACTGGGTCCAGCACCTAAACTAGAGCAGCCAAACACTCAGATACTATCCAGTGACAGGAATGAAAAAGATAAATCCATTAAATCTGGTAAGTTAATTTATATATATACATACACAGGTATGCATGTGTATATGTATAGATTTTGTTTTCTATTTTAATATTGTGTTGTATGTGTATATATACGTATGTATGTATAGTGCTGCTCAGTTACTGTCAGAACATTTTTCATGCCAATAAAAAGCAACTGTTCGCTTTGTGCCTAATACATTGAATATGGTGGAACTTAATTCTAAACAATTATTCTTTGGATAATATTGCACACAGTTCTTTAAATCACAAAATAAGAAAACGAGTAGTAGGTTCACCTTAAAGGCTGAATGAATATCATACAGCACATAATTACTAATTTCTTCCCCCTTTAGAAGACACAAAATGGTAGATGTCAATAAAGCTAAGATTCTCCATACTCAACCACCCAGCAGTATTTCATGAAATGTTATGCTACCAGTAAAAGAATCTCTAAGGAAGAAATATAAGAAATTTTATCATTTTTGGATGAAGGCAGTGAGATTTTGAAGTATTTTATCTATTCCTAAAATAAATTATTCCACTTCTGACCCCATTCAGTTTTGCCAAATTGCAGTTCTGCCAAACTGTAGTTATGTAATAGAAGCTATATTCTAGAGCAGGGGTCCCCAACCTGTGGGCCGCGGTCTGTTAGGAAGTGGGCCGCGGGGCTCCCGTCTGCAAACCTCGCCCCTGGTGTGTGCGATTACCCTGCCCCCGGTGCGTGTGATTGGCTCCCGCCTGCAAACCCCGCCCCCGGTGCGCATGATTGGCTCCCGTCTGCAAACCCCGCCTCCACGGTGCGCGTGCAATTGACTCCCGCCTGCCAAACACCCCCCCCCCGATCCGTGGAAAATTTTTCTTCCACGACCAGTCCCTGGTGCCGAAAAGGTTGGGGACCGCTGTTCTAGAGCCCATATATGGTTACATCATGCTGTAAAATACAGCAAACTGTCATGGGTGTTCCAGTTGAAAATCTGAGAAGAACATGAAAAACTGTAGCCCTAACTAATACTTTCATGACCAGTTTCAAAGTTGTATCATGCTTTCTTTTCAGGTGATGGTTCTAAAAAAATGAGAAGCTAAAATTACATTGCAGTTGCATATTATTTTATTACCTATTGGGCAACATTATGTCTAACATTCTAAAAGTAACTTTTCTCTCTGTATCAAAGGATTTAGTTTCTAGATATAATGTTCAAATCTCATAAAGTAAGATTAGATTAAATCTAAATAATTCCCATCAAATAATGTACCCCAAGTACAGGATATTGAGATGAATATGCTAATTTGAATCTTACTCACTTGCTAATGCTAGGTTCTGATCTTCTCCCTCCTCTCCCCTTCTAGCACCCTGCACTGAAATAACAGAAACTGACTGCAATATGCATGTGCCTGTAAAACCCCTCTCGAAATGTCCTGGCCGTTCATGGAGCAAAATAAGAGCAAAGAATAACCTGAAGAAAAAAGATGCTGCTCCTCACAATGGGGAACTGGGAAATGATCATGTAAATAAGGATTTCTTGCCGGTAGAAATCCGTGGGATGCTTGATGATTTGCAGCTGGATTCTGTATCTCAGGGTACAGAGGAGCGGAATGAAAAATGTCAGAATCAGGAATCAGAACCATCTCCATTTTCTAGAAGTCACAGTCCAAGCAAAAAAAAATCAGACAAAGTTCCCATCAGTGAAGACACTCAGTTTATTTTCAAGAAACGTCACTATGATGCAGATGAAGTGCGCCAGTATATTGTGAGACAGCAAGAGGAGAGGAAGAAGAGACAAAGTGAAGAAAAGAAAGCACAGAAGGAGGCAACAGAGCAAAAAAATAAAAGACTTCAGGAACTTTACAAAAAACAGAAAGACGCTGTTGCCAATAAAACAAAGACAACATTAACATCTGAAACAGTCACTAAACAATTACAAGAAACTTACTCTAAATTGTTATTGGAACAAACCTTGCTGGAGAATCCAGAACCCTCTGTACAAGAAGTTCAGGTATCTTGGTAGAGTTGGGATATTTTCTGTGTTTTTTCCATGTTACTTTTAAAAAATGCATGCGATAAGCAGAAATAGCTGTTATATTTATTCATTTGTTGCACTTACAACAATGGCACAACATGCCATTTCCTTGAAGTTACAGCAGATATCAACACCTGGTTATTCCCTGGATGGATGGGTGACCACTGGGCAATCCCAAGGCAGCAGTCTAGACTGGGAATTAAAAAAAAGGGCAATGGCAAATAAGTTCCATATTACTGCAAAGTAAACAGTATGGGCATGCCCATGTAGTCTTCAGGAGTTTAACTCTTCTTGAGGAAGGGTTTTGTTTTGGTGTTTTCTCTGAGATGTGAAGGTGGGATATATCAGGTTAGGGTTCAGGTTTTATCCCCATAATACCATCAAACTTATTGAGGTAATTCAGGTAATAGCCAGAGTTGCCCATTAAGTTCCATGGTTGCTTAGGGACTGAATCAGGAACATAGATCCAATAAGATATGTAAGAATTGCCAACAGCTCTTGCAGTCTGTAATTGTAATGTAATGTAATGTAATATACTATTTTTAGCACAGTGTAAAATGTGAATAGACTTTAGTCATATTAAGGCATTTTTAAAAACCCAGATAGACACAAATTGGATGAGGGCCCTGTATTCTTTCCCGGTCATCAACATCTGGCCCTGTGCTAATCCTAGTTGCTCCTACCCCTTCCACATTAGAGAAAGGTCTGAAAATTCATTCTAGGTATGCTTAGCTGAACACATTTAGAAACCATCATGCCCCTGGAAACCGTGATCGCACAACTCTCATGGTCATAAAGTCTAAGCCTTTCCTATTTATGTGAGTCATTATATAGTTTTTTTATCCTGCGTTTATTATTTTTATAAATAACTCAAGGCGGCGAGCATACAGTACCAAATACTCCCTCCTCCTCCTATTTTCCCCACAACAACCCTGTGAGGTGAGTTGGGCTGAGAGAGAGCGACTGGCCCAAGGTCACCCAGCCAGCTTTCAGGCCTCAGGCAGGACTAGAACAGACTCCTGGTTTCTAGCTTGGGGCCTTAACCACTAGACCAAACTGGCTCTGGTTGTTAGATTATTTAATTGTATTGGGAAGATTCATGTTCAAATCCTCAGTCATGAAACTCATGGGATAATATCCAAACAGACCATAGTTCACAGTCCGGTACATTATTGATCCTTTCTACTATAAAAACGTCTTTATTTTATAAAAATGTCAATTTTTCTTCCCAGTCCAAACCTGGATATCAACCATCTGGAGAATCTGACAAAGAGAACAAGGCTCAGGAGCGCCCTGTTAGTGCATCATCCAGTAGCGATATGTCTCTCTCTGAACCTTCTCGTCCTCTTGTTAGGTAAGAAAGTAAGAATGCATTCAGGGCTAGGAAACTGGAACACACTAGACCTCAGATGCTGCTACATAGGATTTAGTAATACAGCTTTTATAGCAGCTGAGAATTTTGAAATATTTTTCCAAATCTTTTGAAAAATATCTTTATTAAAATTCAGTGCTCATAAAATTCTTAAATATGTCATGAAAAGCAAGATGCCACTTTTTGGAGCATTAAAAGTCAAGGAAAATTCCTTCTGCACATTCAAGGCTATGTCTATACCAAGATTCTGCAGGAATGCAAATGAAAAGTGCAAGATTATATTGTACAAAAAATCAGATTCACTTTAAAACAAACATTCAAATTTGGTGCCAGTAATATGTTTAATGTTTATATACTTCCACTCTACTATTATTAAACTGTATTTAAATGTTAAATTCATGTGTGGACTGTGATGGTCTTCATGGTGGATGGAGTGTTTAGTTGGATGGGCAGGAAGGCTGAAGAGAATTGGAGAAAAAATAATCCAATAATCCACAAGTCCATTTGAGAAAGTGTTTTCATAGATGTTTTTATACGTCTGGGTGGGCAACCTGTATCTCTCAAAACACTTTTCCAAAGACCTCTTCAACTGTAGTGGCAAATGTCAATTTCCCACCATTTTAGGTAAGTGAAAAATACAGAGTCAAAAGCCAAACCCAGTTTAAAAAACCAAGGAGCTCCCTCCCCAAAAGAACAACTAATGAACAATGCACAGTTTTCATTGTCCTGTTCACTGAAGCCATTCCTCCAAAAAACCTGTACCTTGAACACCAAAAGTTTATCAATTCTTAGTGTAGGTGGCTATTTTATAATTAAATGCCCAAACTTTATTACTGTAAACTGATGATAATTCAATGGATTATTTCCAGGGGTAATACATTGGAGCCTTTAAGGATTCATCCGGAGAAGCTGAGTTCAGTAGCCCAGGTTCCTTGCTCAAAATCTGCCGTTTTGAATGGAGCTCTTTTCTCCCAGCTTTTGTCTTTGGATCACATGGGTATCTTGCAAAAGGACTTTGAATCGGTATCATCAACCAGGAGGAGCCACAACACAGCTGTGGGATCCATGTCTTCGACTCCTCAGCCATTTATGTCATCTTCTGTACAACCCACCATTAATCATTATAAAAATAAATTGGACCGTATTGAAGCCTTAAAGGCAACTGCAGCCTCTCTTTCAAACAGAATTGAAAGTGAAGCCAAGAAATTAGCTGGGGCTGGCATTAACTATGAAGCAGCATGGGATACTGGACGTGACTTGTTGCAAGGAGATCAAGGTGATTCCTGCTGGGCAAAAGCCAGCAGCCCTCCTGTGAGAGAAGATGATGTCTTTTCAGCTAGGCTTCAGAAAATGTTGGGAACCTGCATTTCGCATACAAGTTTTGATGATAACCTTCCTGGAGTGGGAAATCTTAATGAGTTTAGAAAGCTCCCAGAAGCCATTAGTCCTCATACAGCTGCTCTCAGTCTTCCAGGCAATAACAGACCTGAAGGAATATTAGGAAATCTGCCTCAAAAGCAAACGTGCTCTGCTGGGCCAGAAAATAAACCTGCAGTTCTGCATGATAGTGTGGGTTCCATAAGTGAAGGTCTACTCAGCGATGGCCTTCTCTCTGAGGAGGAAGGTGAAAAGCCTGATAATCCATCTTTGAAGATTGCTGAGGTATTAAATGAAAAAGACTTCTGTGTTGCAGATAAAACTGGCTATGAACCCATAAAAGAATTTCAGAAGGAGGCAGAGAAATATTTACCTATTTTCACACAGATTAGGAATGAGAGACCATGGGAAGAACTCTCCAAGGGAAGTCCACACAGTGTCATCAACATCTTCACAAAATCTTATCAGTTGTGTGGGAAAGGTAAGGAAATAAAAACCTTTTGATATCTCTGATATTTTGTTAGTTAGCTAACTACAGTTGTAATTGAAATTATTCAACCCCCATTGCAAATCAGGTTTATTGCCAAAATCTACAGACTTTTAGCTGTTTGCAGTGAACAAATCAAACAAAAGCAATACCTCAACACAACAAATGTTTCAAGTGGTGTTCCCAAATTCAACTGAAAATGCAACTTATAATGACTTCTCCAGTCTCAAAATTATTCAACCCCTTCATGGCAAGCATCTTCAGTACTCAGTAGAGCACCCTTTTGCTGTTATGACCTGCTGCAAACAAGATGCATAGCCAGACACCAGCTTCTGGCAGTGTTCCTGAGGAATCTTAGCCCATTCCTCATGAGCAATGGCCTCCAGTTCAGTAATATTCTTGGGTTTGCATGCTGCAACCGCCTTCTTCAAATCCCACCAGAGATTTTCTATGGGGTTCAAGTCAGGTGACTGTGATGGCCACTGTAGAATCTTCCAGGACTACTACTGCATCCAAGCCTTAGTGGAATTTGAGGTATGCTTGGGATCATTGTCCTGTTGGAAGGTCCAATGACCCCCAAGCTTCAGCTTCCTTACAGACGGCATGACGTTTTCTCCTAGGATTTCCTGATACTTCAATGAATCCATCTTGCCTTCCACATGCTGCAGGTTTCCAGTGCCAGAGGATGCAAAGCAGCCCCAGAGCATCACCGAGCCACCACCATGCTTAACTGTAGGCAGAGTGTTCTTTTCAGCGTATGCTTCATTCTTCCTCCTCCAGACATACCGCTGATCCATCAGGCTGAAAAGTTCCAGTTTTGTTTCATCGCTCCACAGAACAGAATCCTAAAACTTCTGTGGCTTATTTACATGATTGTGAGCATATTGGAGCCGACTTTTCTTGTGCTTTTGGGTCAGTAGTGGTGTACGTCTTGGAGTTCTGGCATGGAAACCTTCTGTGTTTAGTATGTGCCTTACTGTGCTCACTGAAACCTCAGTGCCTGTTGCCACCAAGTCTTGCTGCAGGTCTTTTGCAGTCACTTGAGGGTTTCTCTCAACCTGCCTTCTCAGAAATCTGGTTGCAGCCATTGACAGCTTCCTTTTTCTGCCCCGTCCAGGCAGTGTAACCACTGTTCCTTTAACTTTGAACTTGCGAACTATGCTTCCACCAGTGTCTCTAGGTACATGCAGCGCCTTCGCTATCTTTTTGTATCCTGTTCCTTGTTTGTGAAGGGCGATGATCTCTTCTCTTACCTTTTTGGACCATTCTTTTGACTTAGCCATATTTCTAACGTGCAGTCAAATGTGACACTCAACAAGCCCCTAGCCAGTTCAGGTATTTCATGTGTTCCAGCTCAAGCACACCTGGTGCAACTAATGAAGCCCTTGATTAGTTGCATCTGGTGTGCTTGAGACAACACCTGTTTTGCATACTGTACAGTATGTGTGCTGTTGTGACGGATTCTACTCAGAGGGTTGAATAATTAAGTTGCATTTTCAGTTGAATTTGGGGAAACCACTTGAAGCATTCGTTGTGTTGAGCTATTTCAATTGCTTTTGTTTGATTTGTTCATTGCAAACAGCTGAAAGTCTATAAATTTTGACAATAAACCTGATTTGCAATGGGGGTTGAATAATTTCGATTACAACTGTAACTGAGTATTTGTTGGAAATCCTGACCGTGCCCTATATGTAATATCTGACCCTAGTTTTGCTGGTATTAGTATCTGCTGATATGTACAACATTTTCATCTTCTTTTAGAAATGTTGGCTGCTATATTTTTTTACAATGAAGTCAGTTAAAACCTTAAGATTGTTCCACTTCTGAACATTGCTAGGCAAAGAATGTACTTCCTTAGTTCTATATATAGCCATGCAGAAGATTCTGAGATGTTTTGTTTGTTTGGTCTTTGGATCATGATCAGTTTGTTCATTTGCATGCTCTGTATCAAACTTTTGTTGAAATGTAAATTCTTCTGAAATATTGATTGTATTTCATTTTCACTCTTCTCTCTTTTGCTAGGATCTGAAGAATATGCAGGACAGGGATCATCAACACAGCGACCTTTACTTCCTGCCATGAGCCCTCCAGCTAGCATTGCTTCCTATGATGATGATTTCATCTCATCACAGGGAAGTGGTACAACAATGGACAAGAAGCTTACACCTGAGCACAGGTATAAATATATTTTTCAAATGATAATGAAGCTATACAAACAAGAGATGGAAAATGATTTGCATTGAATAATATGTGGTTATATATAATTGTATAATAGTTAATTTCTCAATAGTCTTAGCCTAGTATTCTTTAATGATACCAATTGTTGTCTTTGAAAATTCTGAGTTCTCAGCTTTAAAATTTTAGTATTCCAACATTTCTATTACGGTGTTTTAAATTAGGACTGCTAACAACTGTTACACAATTTATATAAATATGCACATTATAAAATTCCAGTATAAAAGTCTTTTTGAGAATACTGGAGCATGAGAACTCACACTTAAAGAAACAGAAACTAGTGCATGGTTTCTACCAAAGATTAAAGCATGCACTGTTAATCTGATTTTTTACCTTGTGCAGTTTCTGAAATGGTATAATACTCAGAATTTTTATATTTTAAAAGCAGCTGGACTAGTATTTGGCATGATATAAGGGATTTTTAATGTTAATTTATAAAGGCATGGAAACCACAAGATAATGAATGGCAGATCACCAGAGAGCACTTTTCTCCCAAGTGCTTTCTAAGCAGGCTTACTAGTTTGAAAATTGTACTGGGTGCAAAGCAACCTGTGGGTTCTAGTGCTCTGAGCATTCTTGTTCTTTTTTATCCTACTGGGTTTGCCTTTCAAAAAAAGAACGATCGTATCTGGAGGGCACAAGGCTTTTCTGCAAAGCTGTGATCATCTGATCTGACCCTTACTCAGATCTGACCCTTCCTTGGATGGAGCGGGAGGGAAGCAGGACTATGAGGCTATGGTTAGGAGGATATTGTGTTGTTCTGTACGAGATGGGCGGCCGAGAAATTTGATAGATAAATAAATAAAATAGTGCAAAAGTGAGGAAAGGCTTCCAGCACCAGGCTGGAAGGAAAAGAGAAGATGGGCTATGATTGTTATTTCAGTGTAGCTGTGCTGGGAGTAGGAGCTCCAAAAGCAACTTACAGCCTGCTAGTGTTTTTTAAGCTGCCGCATTTTAAGAGCGGTTTAAGAGAAGCTGATTTAAGACAAGGAAACAGGTTTTTTTTTCCTTTTCATTTATCCTGACTTTGGTGAATGGGTGTCTGTAAAATGAAACCCAGATGTCAGGAATTATGGAAAAGTAAGCAAGGTCATCCTTCTCATTAAAACTTTGGTTTCAAATTTTATTGTAAGGTTCTGTTATTGCAAGTAGATGAATAGGTACCACTTCAGGGGGTAGGTAACAGCGTTCCGCGCGCGTCATGCTGGCCACCTGACCACGGAATCGTCTTCGGACAACGCTGGCTCTTTGGCTAACAAATGGAGATGAGCACCGGCCCCTAGAGTCGGACACAACTGTGCGGGGGAACCTTTACCTGATATATAAGTTAAACTTTAATTTTAAAAGTAACTGGTAAATTTATTTCTTTTCCAGTTCTAACCCCAATTAAATCATTAGTTTCATTCATGGTGGGGGTGTCACAGAAGTTCACTTACCATTTTAGGGGGTTGTAGTATCACAGAGTTTGAGAATCCCTGTATAAAGTAATTGTAATTGGCTATAATTGTGTTCATTCACAAAAACTAGGTGGATTTCAATGTGGTATGATTGATAGAGGTGAGAAATATTAACTATGTGTTAATTTCATGCTTGTATTGGCAGCACCACAAGCAGTACCAGCCTGAAAGAAGAGTTTGCCAGTAGAAAATTTCCTTATGAACCTCAAACTATTGAATTAATTCATCATTCCTCAGGACCACTATCTTCAGGTTCTTCTGCATCTTCTAAAAGAAGAGGAAGAAAAGAAAGTAAGAGCTGTTCATTATGTTTGTACTTCTATCAGCTGTTTGTTTATTGCAAAGATAAATTTGCTGCCACGTTCACCAGTTCATCACAATATAAATACATCAAAAAGACTTTGAGGCCAGTACCAGATATAGAGATTAGTCTATCTCAAATATTAAGGGACCCTTTAAAAGGTACATTTTAGTGTTTGGTTAAGAATCCACACCACATTCCAAACATACAGCTTTATAGATTTTGAATAAAATTGGAGGAGGGTGGTGATTATTAAACTTACCATAAGCAATCAGGAACATTATCCAGTTACTACTTTTTGTTTCTAACGTTACTACCATTATACTGTACTTACCAAGAGCTTGGTAAAATGTACTATATTGCTAAATTTCACTTTTTGTATGTTGCTGTATGAAGAGCTTTGTCATGACTTGATCCATAATCCAATACAAATAGATTGTAGACAGTGGCAAATTGTGATTTTTTTTCAGACTCTTTCTTGCCAAATGTTGTTGTTCTTCCCTAGCTATTATTAAAATCTAATCTCTTCCTCCTCCACTTAATTTTTATTCTTGCAGCAACCCTGTGAAATAGGTTAGACAGAGAATGATTAGTTCAAGATTGTCAAGGAAGTTATATGAATGGGATTTAATGGGAGAGTGGCATAACTCTCAGATGCAAATATGTACTGCACCTCCCTGGTTCTGGCTTAATATCTCATAATTTTGAAATCTAAAAACATTCACTGTACTTATCAGTTGGTGGTAGAATTCTTATTTTTGTACTGATTTTTGAACATGCTTTTCTAAAATACATTACAGAGCCAGAATTATTAAATGGATTTCCAAATGCCTCTCTGCGGGAAGAAAGCAAAGTGTCCCCAGGATCAGACTATGGTTTGGAACAAGCAAAGCACTTACTATCTAATAATGCAATATCTAACAGAGAACAAGAAGTGAACCCAGATTCTGACAGTACTTTAGAGGAACTATCTGGTCGCTCATTAATGAGGTAAAATAGTATTACCAAACTCTGACTTATAATTCAAATGAAGTACTGTAGTAGTATAATAGCATATTACTCTTATAGTGGTATATTTATATATAGTGCAGGAACCAGTGTTCTTGATCTGCATCTCCTTTCCATATGTCAGTTTTTCAAAATGGTCATATACTGTAAGTTGGGTACAGCTTCTACTGATATTCTTACAAGCAGTGAGCGGGCCATGCTTTGAGTGTAGAATTCTGCATTTACTTGATTGATTGATTTGGATTTATCCCTGTGTAATCAAAGACAAAGGGGGTGTGGTGGCTCAGCGGGTAAGACGCCAGGTTTGTCGATCGGAAGATCGCAAGTTCGGAGGTTCGAATCCCTAGCCCTGTGTGACGGAGTGAGCTCCTGCACTTGCCCCAGCTCTTGCCAACCTGGCAATTCGAAAGCATGCAAATGCAAGTAGATGAATAGGTACCACTTTGGTGGGAAGGTAACAGCGTTCCGCGCACGTCATGCAGCCACATGACCATGGAAGCGTCTTCGGACAACGCTGGCTCTTCGGCTAACAAATGGAGATGAGCACCGGCCCCTAGAGTCGGACACGACTGCACAAATGTGCGGGGGGAACCTTTACCTTTACCTTAATCAAAGACATTCTTGGCAGTTTACAACATCCATCAATACAAATGATAAAACATCCACTGTACAAAACAAAATAATATAATAAAAGAAATCTAACATACACAGTACTGTAACAGATAATGTCAGCTCATATATCAAAGGCTTCTGAAAATGATTCATTTTTAATAGCTTACAGAAACCCAACAACATATGGCAGATTGAATTCCTAAGGGAGGGAAAGTTATCCCAAACTGCAGGTGGCCCCAGCAAAAATCAGTGTCTAACTCCCCTCACCAAGTGAGGGACTACTAGCCTGTTCTCCAGGATGAACCCATTCTGAATTTTGAGTGTACTTTGATTTCTTTAGAATCATTATTGGAAATAGTCTCTGATCCTGCCTTCTGTTAAGTGATCTGATGGGCAAAAACTATTGTGGACATCAAATCACAACTATTCTCCTTCCCTTTTTTATTTATACGCATAGTATGCTAAGAGTAAAACACGTTTGCCGAAACTGGTCTGTCTGGGTCAGAAGCAAATTTAGGTTTGCCAATATGTACTGTATTTATTCAACAGTGAGCCATAATAAGTCTCTGTTCTAATAAATGCATATAAATCATACACATGTTGATGTTTGTATTTGCAGTTTATTTTAGGTGTACCCATTAAAGTCACATAGTGTGAAAAGAGATGTATTTAGTCTTTGCTCTCTCATGCACAGCTGTCTAATTCTCTTGAAATTCAACTAATGTATTTTCAAACTTTTTATTTTTTAATACATTCAGGTAGTCCTCGACTTATGACCACAATTGGGACCAGAATTTCCATTGTAAGTCATTGCGGTTGTAAGTCGAGTCACCACGTGACCGGACCCGACTTTATAACCATTTTTATGGTGGTCATTAAGTGAATCACCATGGTCATTAAGCAAATCACAGGTTGTTAAGCGAATCCAGCTTCCCCAATGGCCATTTTTTGCCAGAAAATGGCAAAAATCACTGCAAAATGCGATTGCATGACTGCAGGACTCTGCAACCAGTCGTAAATGCGAGCCAGTTACCAAGCACCTGAAATGCGATCATGTGACTGTGGGGTGGTAGTGTAATGTTTAGCAACGCTCGGAAGTGCTTTACAGGCTGTAAAGCACCCATTCCGAGGCTGTCGTAACTTCGGGCCATCATTAAATGAACTGTCGTAAGTTGAGGACTACCTGTACCCTTAAAAACATATTGGTTGTAGAACTAGAAACAGTGGCCAAATTTAACAAACCAAGATAGACTATTTCAGGTTTTTATTGTTTCAATAAAATATTGAATAAAATATTTGTTCACCATTTTACCCAGGATAGGAAATTTTGGTTAACTGTGATTAAAATTAGTTTCGGAAATCAAGATGATATAACTTTTAAAATATTTTGCCTCATTTAAAATTAAAGAAACTGTGGTTAATTATAATTTACTGGTTTGATTGCTTACACTATAAAGGGAGAACTCTAGCTTAGGTTATTATTATGGTCAGAAGTCTAACATACAGAACATTGAGAAAAACAGATAAAAGCACAGAATAAGTGAGAAATCTATTTGTTCTCTTGCCTTAGGTTTATTTATCTGAGATAGATTTCTTCAGTCTGTCCCAGTGTATGAAAATTTATCCAGTTGATGAAAAGGCACATTTTTTTTGTGTAACTCTAATATCAGTAGCTCCTCTCTACATGTACTCCTAGAGATTAGTTTTTAACTGCTGCCATTATGTTTTTGAGGATAAATATTTTTCTAAATAGTTTTCATTTTTCTGTTAGTCTCCCAGATAAAGTAAGATCACCAAGAACTACAAGCTCTCCTCAGTCTCCAAACATACAGAAAAAAACAGATCCTGTAGCAAATACAGTAGAAAAAAATAGGTCTTTACATTCTTCAAGAACAGTAGCTTCTGGATCTAAGCTAAATCCTGCCTTCTCTGACTTAAGTAAGATCAACAGGACTGGAGCCAACAATCTGAATGGTGAGCTGGCAAAGAATGAAAAAATGTATAGAATATGATGCTACATTTGATATATTTTATATAGCATGATTTGAGCATATAATGTAGGTGTTCAATAGTATGTGTACTGGTTTTACAGGCTCCATGCGCTTCTCACCTGCTGGTCTCCAGCATCGTATGTCTGCAGAACTTAACTATCTAAGCACCATTGAAGAGTCGGTACACCAAATATCTGATATGGAACGTGTACGGGGGATATCCCTTGCACAGCAGGAAAGTGTTTCTCTGGCTCTAATATTAAAGGTAAGATTAATGAATCTAAAATAGCTTAAAATACCTAGGTATCTATTTTCAGTTTTTTATCTTTTGGAAACTTCAGTTCTCAAACCTTTCACTCCATGCACAAAAAGTTTCTAGTAATAATTTTAAAAGTAACCAGAATTCCTTATTTTATTTCTTATTGGTTTTGGCACTCACTCTAAAGTATCTCTGCAGAGGATTAGAAGACTTATGGTAGAGCTGGGAGAAATCTCTTTGGGTGGTAGCTTGAGACAAACATTGGCACTTTCTAATTAAAACAACAGAGATACTGGGTTCTTTATTCCAGTAGTTGTGTAATTTTGAAATCTAATTTTCCTAAAAAGATTATAGCTACAATTTTCAGAAATGCCTGGCATTCTACTTAAAAAATCTAATATTGATTACATTATGTGATCTAGGAATGGGGTTGTTTTTTTATCCTTGGGTACCAGGGGTTGTATGCTGTGGTTTTTGCATTTTAATCCTTGTGCACCACCCAGAGTCACTGTTGTGAGATGGGCAGCCATATAAATCTAATTAAATAATTAATCTGGACACAGGTTACACACTATGAAATAGGTACTAAAAATTTTTAGATTAGGAGCAGATGCTGTATTACAGCTAATTATTATATAATTATTGCATTATAATATTTATAATTCTTATAATATAATTATATACCTGAAGTATTACAGCTAATTATTAATTAAAACCATTTAAAATTGAGTCAATGAGCTATTACTGTTCTTAAACGATGGAAAATTGTATACACCTTTTGCTTAATTCTACAAAAAAGAAGAATGTAAGTGAATAAGCAATAATTAAACTTTCATCTGTAGACCCAGCAGCAGAGACATGAGCGGGACTTGGCTCTTCTAAAGCTCAAGGCAGAGCAAGAGGTTTTGGAAAATCAAAGGAATCTGGAAGAGTCAAGACAAAAAGCAGCTCAGGTAATGAAGCATTTCAAATGGCATGAAAGATACAAAAGTAGAATCTTTTTCCTTAGGAAATTGCTGCCAATGGCAGTGGATGGTAGTTCCAAGTGATAGGCAATATATTGATAAATTGGAAGATTGTATGTTGGTGATGCAAGGCATTAGTGATTAGAGAAAGGATTTCTTCACAAAGAGAGATATTTTCCCACATATTTAACTTCTTAGAAGTAATTTTAACTTAATATGAGTGACCTCATATTAAGTTAACATTTAGTCCACTGAAAAGGAGGGTAATGTTGAATGAGATGGGGGTTGTTTGAACAGGAAGTTGATGGTCAACCTGTTCTGGATGTGGTTCTACCGTCCTCCAAGAATCATGGTTGCAGCTTGATAATTTTAATAGAACCAGGATGATCACGGGAGACCCAACTGTCATGGATATGGTGCCTTCCACTAGTTCAGAATTTTTTTTTAACAAATGTAATTCCTGGACCCAGAAAGCATGGTCACAATTATCTGTGTGATAGAGGCCTCCAGATTAAATTATTGCAATGTGTTATATTAAAGCTATTTGGGAATTTCTGCAAGTCCAGAATGCTGGTTGCCTTTCTGTTTCTGATTGCAGTCTAAGGTTAGATTATTTCTTTTTAAACCACTTACCAGCTTGGAACCAATATACATATTTATATTTATATTTATATTTATATTTACATTTACATTTACATTTACATTTACATTTACATTTACATTTACATTTACATTTATATTTATATTTATATTTATATTTATATTTATATTTATATTTATATTTATATTTATATTTACAATATACATATACATATACATATACATATACATATACATTATTGTTTATTATTGATATTTATTGTTTTAATTGATTTTAAACCTTTCTGTGAACCGCCCAGGGTCCCTCCTTGTGGGGGAGATGGGCGGGATATAAATGTAATAAATAAATAAATAAATAAATACTTAAAGAACAGCCTCCTTCCTTGTGAGATTTGATGTCCTTCATTTATAAAACTGTGATTGAAAATTATATTGCCTATCAGTAACATGAAATAAGTGTTGTTGTTAAGATAAAGAATCTTCCCCTAGTGCTAAGGGGATGAATTTCATGTTCAGGTTATTTGGGTCAAAGCACAGTGGCACTTTTAGTGAAAGTAAATAGATTTTAAAAGCAAACTTTTATCACCACATATAGGCCCATGCAGAATCATTACATCATTTGGCACAGTCACAGCAGGAGGCAGCTGAGGTTCTACAGGAGACGGCATCGAAGATTGCAACTCATCAGCTGGAGACAGCTCTGCTGACTACAGATGCTGCTCGTCAGATACGTGAAGTGAGTTATTTGCTGTGGGTCTTTATCCCTTAACCCATGAGAAGTTCATTAATGCATCTGAAACCTGTATTTTGCTGTGTTCTTTATTAGATGACAGAACTTGCACACTTCCAGATCTCTGATGCAATTGGTACTACTGCAGCTCCAATTACTAGATTATTTGACCAAGAAAGGAAGCACCACTCAGCATTCATAAAGCAATTAAAGCTTCACAATATGGACAGGTATTTTATATAAAAATTTAATTTGGGGCTGTAATTTTTTAATGAAGATACTTCAATAAGGAAAGTTAATCAAGGCTTCTGTAAATAGTAGGTTTACTTGATAATTCCATTGACTGACTTATTGTAGGCCTGTAGGAAGACCTCAGTCATAGAATGTCACTGCCTCATTATGTAATCTTGTTTTCATCACTTTGCCTTAAGCTCTGTAGGGGAGAGATAACTATAGATGAAGCTTTGTCAACATGTATGCTGTACTGAAGCACAGTTTAATACAGAGCTTTCCAAACTCTGTGTCGCGACGCAAAAGTGTGTCGCCACACACAGTCTGGTGTGTCGCCACACAACCCGGAAGCGCTGATGATGATCAGCGCTTCCGGGTTTTCCCGCGGCGACACACCAACGGCGGTGCGCAAAAAACCGAAAGCGGCAGCAGCGCTTCCGGGTTTTTGCGCGCTGCCGCAATGGCGGTACTTCCGGGTTTTCCCGCAGCGACACACCAATGGCGGTTGGTGTGTCGCCACGGGAAAACTTTGGAAAGCCCTGGTTTAATATATAGGGCCTTGCCTGCCTGTCCCTCCCTCCCTCCCTCCCTCCCTCCTGGTTTTGGAAGGAGAAGTCTTTTAATTTAGCCAACCAGTTCAAAGCCAGTTTCACAGGCTCTCTGGCATGAAACTTCCTTCTCCTATCAAGTATTTCATCTATTGTGAGAAAAAAAGAGCACAGAAGCATGTGCTGAGAGCTTTGCTACTTCAGGTATCCTCGCTTGTTCTCCTATATTTGATAGAAAGAGGAACATTAAAAGCTGCTTCTTGTACAGATATACTTCATTGTATGTTACCAATTATTTCACTTTAATACATTGCCTTTGAGGCTTTTTCTCCTTCAGCTATTTTTTAGTCAATTACAAACATTGTTATGATTTTCAAAATAATTCAAGGTTGCCTGTTTTCTTTAATAGGAAAGCAGATTCAATCACCACCCCACCAGGTAAAGAGGAGACAAGCGACTCAAAGCATCATTATTTGCGTACATTTGATAGCTATTCAGAATCATCAAGATCAAAGGCACATGATCAGAGGTGAGACACAAGATTTAAAGTCATTATATCAATTATCAATTCAACAAAGTAAGACTATTGGCTTTACTTAATGAAGGAAATTATAGCTAGGTTTTGGGTTTTCTTTATTTCAAATAGTATTTTCACTAACCTGTATCTCTTACCTTTTTGTAAGTTCAAAACTAGCTTAAAGTATTCTTAAACCAGTTGCTATTTTTATAAATAATAATAGCAATAACAATTCATTAGATTTATGAGGCTGCTAAATCAAAAGATTCAAGGCAGTGTACAGAGTTTAAAAAAATTATAAGAATATACAACCAAAACTCGAAATACTAGCTAATTGGGGGAATATGCAAACAAGAACAATCTAACCACCTGTGGTCAATCAAGCAGGATCACAAATTATCCCAGCTTTTGGCCTATTTGAGAAACGAAGTTTCTGAAGAGTAGTATTATGTGGAATGTTTTGAATATGAAATATTTTGGGCTTGAAACACCCCATTTCTGGTTTTGAATTTGGAACACTTGTTCTGACCTTGCAGGAAACATTCCAACTGGTCTGAGCTAGAACTGGACCCATTACAAACTTTTGACCCCTGTTTTGAGTTAAGCATGGGCCTGTTTGAATTTGGGACACTTCCAGAATAGTAGAACAGCATCAGAATCATTCTAGTAAGGTTGGAATAATCTGTATCAAGTTTGAAATAGCAGTTTCAAATTCTAAATGTTCTGCACACCTTTGATAAAGAGACAGACTTCAATTTATTCCTTTAGTCAGGCAAATTATTTTTAAAAGGGAGAGGGCTAAAATAAACAGATTACATTCTTAATAGAAGGCGTCAATTTGTTGCTAAAGCTTGGTTTAGAAGTTTGAAATGACTTTCTCCTGAGCTATTAGTCCTAACAGATTTTTTAAAACTGTCTACGAGAAGCTTAAGCGTAAGTTGGTGATGACTTGTAGGAAAATTGAAGGTTCTTGTTTGCAGATTGCAGTGAGTCAATTTTGCATGGTGAGGTTTACTAGGTTAATAGTCTGACCTGGTCCCTTAATACCACATTTTTGGTAAAGCGAGCACAGCAACGTTTGCACTTTTTGCGTCGGATGAAGAAAGTACATCTCCCATCTTCCATTCTCCTTACTTTCTACAGAGGCACTATAGAGAGTGTACTTTCAAGCTGTATTTCCATCTGGTTTGGAGGCTGTAGGGCCTCAGATAGAAAGTCTGTGCAGAGAGTGGTAAGGGCAGCAGAAAAGATAATTGGGATATCTCTGCCCCTCATCCAAGATTTAGCACATGCACGCTGTTTGTCCAGAGCTCGAAAGATCATCAGTGACGCCTCCCATCCTCATCATGGTTTGTTTTCTTTGTTACCCTCTGGGAAGAGGTTCCGCTGTATCCGATGGAGAACAGCCAGATTGGGAAACAGCTTTGTCCCCCAGGCTATTGGATTCTTGAATGCCAAATAGGTTCTTTTAGGTGAAATATGTTGGATATGTAAAGAATGTATATTTTATAGTAATTATGGATTTTTAGTAGTATTTTAATGTTTGACTGAAATTGTGAGTTAAAGAATGCATATTTTATAACAATGGGTATTTTATAGTAATTATGTTTTTTTATTATTATCATTAGTATTTTATTGCTTGAGTGAAATTTTGAGCCAACTGCAACGAAATTTCATTCTATTGTGCACTTGTATAGTGTATAGTGGGATGACAATAAAGTTATTATTCTATTCTATTCTATTCTATTCTATTCTATTCTATTAATGAGATAATTTGAGGAGGAGGATCTTGAAAATGAGAGAGAGTTCTGGATTCCTAGTATAGCTCTGTGGCTCTGCATGCTTTCCCCGGCTTAAATTTAAGAAAGACAAATACCAGTTTGTGGGAGATAGGTTATTGTTGCTGCTTACGCCCCCTACAGGAGCTGTTTTGCAAATGGGCTCCCTTACATAGCAGACCTTGACATTTTTTCAAAATTCCCACTTACAAGACCCAAAAGGAGGGAGACTCCTAATTGTGATTTTTCAGGCATGAAGTATGAGGAGCAAATGGAAATTATGCAAGAACAAAACTGTGCGCTTGAGGAACTCTTTGTTTCTCAATAGACTGAACAATTGAGATTTCTTGTACAAGTGGTATTTCTTCTGAAGATAGTTTCCCACCAGCCGTATATGTTAGCCCTGTTATAACTGGCTCTCCAGGACTGAAAACATTTGCCACCACTAGTTTTCTAGGGTTATCAAAGTTCCTCATTCAGCTTTTGTGTAAAAAGTTGGAGAACTGGATTTTCAAAAGATTTGGTTTCAATTTTAAACTCTATGACATGAAAGTGAACTCCTAAGAGAGAAGGGTATACAGAGTACACAGTGCAAGTGCATATTTCTTGAATTCATTATTCTGAGCGTTATATCAGTTGGAAGATTACGGTATTAATCCAGGACTCATTTATGTCTTTTTATAATGCAGTAGTAGCAGCAGTCGTCAGGAAAGTCCATCTTCCAAGGAGACCAAGAAACTTTCTCCTCATGAAAAGCCAAGCAGCTCCATTGAGGAGGAAGCTCCCATGGCAGTGAATGATTCACTGCAAAATAACGGTATCCCATCCATTCCTGATGAGAGAGGTTAGTTCTCAGATCCGTATTTAACTGAATTAATGCTCATTTCAATTTCTGTTCCATGATTATTTGTGTTCTTTCCACTGCTGTGTCAGTGGTTTTGCTGATGCAGTTACATAGAAATGATACAAAAATAATTCACTATCCATTCCCGGCCATCCTGCTTTCTTTATATGCTTGATTTTGAGTAACCACCTGTTGGAGCTCTGGAAAACTTGCAACCTGATATTTAACAGTATTACGGCCAGATTGTCCTTGGCTTGCTGTTGCTTCCATCCTCCTCATTCTTGGAACCACTGGCTGGATAGCTATTCCTTTTCTTGTTGTTCTAGTCATCATTTTTAAGAAAAAATTGTAGACTTAATCTCTACAAGTATGCATACATGTTTATTTACATATGGGTGCTGTGGAAGAAATGTTCAGAATTCTTTCTGTCGCTTTCTCTAGTATTTCCAAAAACTGGAACTCTTCAGGTGGCATGGGGAAAGATGTACATTACGATAACTGTAGGCGTAGTTCTCAGTAGGTTCCAGCAAGAACTATTATTGGGGAAAAGGTAAAGTTTATTTCCCTACCCCAAGAAACGTAGGCTGACAGAAGGCAAGGTTAGTTCTCAGCCTGATTTTTTCTGGCATCCCTTCTAAGAGGAAAAAGTATTGCATTTTGGAAATAGCTTTCCTAACATTGAATGTTCTGACTCCCTCTGGCAGTACATTTATATATTTATGTACTAGAGTTGTATAAATCCTTTGGGGGAAAATGTTTCAGAACATAAATGTTTGTAGAAAACATCCTTTTTTTAATTGTTAAAACAGCTACAACTTTTTCCTGGTCCATCCAGCTGCTTTGAAGGTTGTCCAATGTCTGCAAATGCTTGTGTAGGCACAGTGTATATGCAGAGACAACTGGGAGCAGCTGCTAGAGAAACTGCATGAGCCAGGAAATATTTGCAGCAGCTTTAATGGTTTGAAACGAGCTACTGTTTCATACATGCTCTTGCACCTTCCCAAAAGATCTCTTTCAAAGGGTTTACACAGCTCTATTATGTAGTCGTCGTCCAAAGAGTCCAAGTACATGTTTATTGTTTTCATAGTAAGGTCAGGAATTTTGATAGTTATGCACATCTATATTTCTGGCTATTCAGTCAGTATTTACTCATTCTATTTTTGTGACATAATCTTATTTCATAGCATTTTCTGTTCTGTAATGAATTCCACACTGAATTGATTATTTTTCCTCTTCTTGTATTGTGTCTTTTTAGATTCTACCTCTGTTGCAACAGAATATTCCCTGAAATTTGATGAGTCCATGACAGAAGATGAGATTGAAGAACAATCATTCCGGTCTTTGTTGCCTTCGGAAAGCCACCGCCGGATCAATTTGAAGAAACTAGGTCACCAAGTTTATTCTGATGAGGAAGCTTCTCCTGGAAAGCCTACTGTGTCACCTATTAAGGTAAGGTTTCAATATTCTGTAGCTGTTCATTTTTTGGAATCTTAGAATTCATATTGGCCTGTTTTCCAGTTCCCATGGGGATGTCCTTCTTTTTTATAAAAGTATATATATGCACTGTGTAATCATATTACAAGGCAAACCTAGTCATTTGTATAAATAACTCTATCATTAGAAAAAAAAAATGAGTGCAAAAAGGCTGTACAATGAGATGGAGCTTTCAGTTCAGTCTCTCCAGCAGAAATATATTCATTCATATTATTATCCTGATTCAAAAATGCTTGTTTAGAAATAAATCCAATTGATTGTGTGGGAATTGTGTCAGTGCATATGTGGATTTTATTAATACCTATCAGTATGAGAGAACAGTAACCATAACTATGCCTCCTTAATCTCTTGTACAAAGGGATGGCTGTTCCATGTACTTAGGTTTGCTGGGTTTTTTTTTACCTGGCAGCATCCATGTTCCTTGTAACAACTGCACCATAGAAATTCAGTAGTTAAAAAATTCCTCCAGCATGGAAACAGGAAAGTAGAATCCTCTCTAAGAGTATTCTCAAGCATTTTTGTGTGCCCACTTTATTACCCAAGACGTAATTGGATAGTTTTCATGGATGACCCTGAGTAAACAAAAGAAATACACCACAAACTAGCACTTGGGTAGAGCAGCCACAAATGCCTTGGAAAAAGTATTCAGATGCTGTGATGTCTCTATATCTACAGACAGAATAGTGCAGGCAGTGGTTTTCCTTTGACGCTTTATGTAAGCAAAAGTTGGACTCTGAAGAAGCCAGATAGCAAGATCATCGAAGAAATAAAGCCAGATTTCTCACTAGAGGCACAAATGATTAGGTTCACATTATCATATTTTGGACATATTATGCAAATACCTAACTCTCTAGAGAAGGCTCTAATGCTGGGAAAGGTGGAAGGAAAGAGAAGAAGAGTAAGACCAGCTGCAAGGTGGATGGACTTAGAGTGGTGAATGTGTAGCCTGTTGGAAGACTTGAAGGACCAGGTTAGGGACAGATCATCATGGAGAAAATCTATGTGGTCGCTAAAAGTCAGCACTGACTTGATGACAGATAATCAGAATGTTTATGTAATAACCAGGAAAGCTCACCTTGAGGAAGTCTTTTGCTTTTTATTCTTTCCAAGCCAACAAAATGTTGGAAACAAATTATGTTAAGCTCTGCATATCTGTTGGTCAGCAGGATAACCCTCTGAAAACAGAACAAAATTTAGTATAGTGGAAGAAGCTAGCAAAAGAAAGATTGAGCAAATATGTTTTGTCTTTTGATTCAATATTGTCCTGTGTCATCATTTTTAAACTCTTAGAATTTTATGTATATTAGTTTTAGAGGTTTCTGTTGAACCATTCTTGTTTTAATTGTTTTACATTTATTGTAAATTTTATGTATAACCCCTCTTGTAAGAACTCTCATCCTAAAAGGTAGAATAAACAACAGAAATAAATAAGTGCATAAGCATGTCCCAGGTTGGGTGACACTGCATTATCTGACATTCTTTGGACTAATCTTGCTGCTGGGTGGCCATGTAAATATCTGTGAAGGTTCATTATCATCATGTTGACTGCTAAAGGTTCAGTTTTGCAGAAGAATTGTGGTTTCCTTCTCATAAGTCTTTTCATAAAGACTTGAAGAATGAAAATAATTATCTCCTTCAATGCAGCAGGAATAAATTCAATAAATAAATAAATAAATAATAAAATGCATAATTCATGAAGATTGCTTTAAAAATATGAGTATCTATGGGTGAGATGGATTTATAGAGATCTCTGGAAACTTGATCTATGAGTGACTGCCAGCAGTAATAGCTGCATTAACACTTTTGATTCAGAGGCATCATTTTGCCAAATACCACTTGCTGAATTTAGTCTTTTAGTAAGAGACATTATGAGACCATTTTATAGGGACAGCAGTACAGGAGGTCAGCTTCTGCTTGTGGCCTTCCTAGGAGCATGTTTTAGACATTATTGTAAGTATGCAACACATATGAGATAATAGTGGAATTCTTCCCAGGTGCACTGGTTGGAGGCAGGATAATAGGTGCTGGAATACCTTTGTACCTAGAAAACCATGTTTCCCCTTCCTCTCCCACCTCAACTGTCACTTCTGTCAATGCTCCTATTGTTGATTATTCTGTTGATGCTTGTCTCAAGTTGCTGATTTTCATAGTCTCACATATTGCTGTATTAATTGAACATACCAAGTTAAACCTTATACATAAAATGTTCACGTATCCTCACTGTAGAAAAAAGTACTTCTGTGTAACAACTGATTATCCAAACAATGGAAATCCAGTAATGATTAATGTAAAAACACATCAACAGTTTGGAAACATTTTGCCCTGATAAAGAGATAGTGAGTTCTGTGAAAACGACTTTTTATTTTATTTTTTCATCAGGAGCTAAACCTACCATTTTCGGGAGGACAAGACAGTTTTTCTAAATTTACAATGGAAATGGTACGGCAGTACATGAGAGAAGAAGAAATGCGAGCAGCTCACCAGTCTTCGCTGCTCCGACTACGTGAAAAAGCACTTAAAGAGAAGGTTAAGGCTGAACTAGCTTGGCTAGAACACCAGAAAAGGTAAGGAAACCTGGAAACACCATGGCATATAATATAGCCATGAGTTTTACCCATCCTAGGGATTTCAGACTTTTTTCATTTATGTCAAACTCTTATTGCAAATGTTTCATGAATGCCATGAAAGAGATAGCAAACAAAGGGGAGTTCCTTGCAATTTTAATATGATCATGATGTTTTTAATTTAATTTTGTTTTGTTCGAACTCCCACTCCTCCCTCCATCTTTGTATTTATAATAGTAAATTTTATTAGGTTTCAAAAGAAGAATAAAAACTACGAAAAAAAACTAAAAAGAAAGAAAAAAACTAAAAAAATGCGGAAACACAAGGGAATTTTTTTTTCAAATTTACAAAAAGATGTGGCTTCCAACTTTTAACAGCAAGTATATAGAAAAATTTCCATAATCAATCTCTTACTCTATATTAAACCAAAACACCACATTATTTCTATAAGTCATTCCACTTTAACACATAATAAAAATCACTAAGTACAGTTACCCCTCCCCCTTATATTAAAATAAGGGGGGAAAAGTTCATATAAACCTAAACATCTTTCTCCCCTCCAAAAGATAAAACATATTTAATTATTCCCTTCCTACCACTGTTCTATACATTTCTGTCTACTATAATAAGAATCAAATTAAAAAGCACATAAGTTGTCTGCTATTATACTTAATAGTACAACAATTTTAATAATCCCAATCTTAATAAACCCAAAAAACAAAGACAATTCAAAACAGTGATTCCATATCTTTAAAAGGGAATAACATCAATCAAATCCTTGAAGCAAACCAGATAAACATTTTTAACCCTAATACAACAGTTTTAATAATTTTAATCTTAATAAACCCAAAAAATAAAACCAATTCAAAACAGTAAATCCAAATCTTTAAAGAAGATTAAATAGCATCAACCAAATCCTTAAAGCAAACCAGATGAACATTCTTCAACCCTTATCCCACTTCAAAATAAACCAAAGCAGTTACATATCCCCACAATGTTCACAGAGCTTTCCTCTTGAAATAATCAAACAGCCCAACTGCCCCCCTCAAAAGATTCCAGGTTCTTTTCATGGCATTCCACCAGGAGACCGATTTTACTTATGGCTTGCAGATCACTCTCTCCCTTAGATTTCTCCAACTCCATTATCCAATGTTCATCCAGCATCTTGATAAAAATCCCAATCTCAGTCTTAAAAAAAACCTTTCTATTGCTCTTAAATTCCTCAGTTTCATCCACCACATCCCCAACCTGATGGCACATTTTAGATCTCATATTTTCCACAATTTCCTGGATATCTTCCATAAAAGTTTGATAGAAGTCAGAAGAAATCTGTTTAAAATCCTGGTGAAAGTCAGAAAGAATCTGTTTGAAATCCTCCATGTCTCACGCAGTAGATTATGGTGCCCCCAGGAGCTTAACCAACGAAAGTCGAAGATCTGGAAGAGTTCCAGAGTGTGTTTGCATAAAGTGAGAGTGAGGTTACAGACAGTTCTCAAGAGAAAATGAAAACAGAAAACTGAAGGTTCAAATCAGCCGATTCAGCTTGTAGGGAAATGCTAATATCTTCAAATTTAATACAAAAATAATAACAGGAAGACAATTGTTTACTCTCAATCTTTGGAATTTCCTTTGGAAGGAAAACAAAATCTAAAATTTAAAAGAATGTTTTTTAAAAAAGTTATCCCAAAAATAACGTTAAGCACCAAGATAACCAGCTTTTCCTCGCTGTAGAAAGCCTCTCTTGGGGTGCATATACTTTAAAAAAAATACAAATTGGTGATTTAGAAATGGGGTGGTCGGTCTTAGTGTCCCTTTAAGGCTACCGCACGGCTTGGAAAGTAATGAAGTCCCCGCCTCCCAGCTGCTCTTACCAGTCAAACGCGAAACACTATTTGCGATCTTCTGGCTGCAAGCAGCTGTCCAGAGGACAGATGGGATGATTCCAGGTATTCTCCTTGATCTGGAGAACGTTTCTGGGCTTCAGGAAAACCTGCCTGAGCCCGAAAAAAGTTACCGTGTTGTCACCTCCGCCCGCTGAACCAGTGGGCACAGCCGTTCAGTCCGCCATTCCCACCGGAAGCCCCCTCCATCTTTGTATTTATGACTTTATACATTACATCATTTTGAGGTTATGTCTTCTTTTTAAAAAAGTCTTCAAATACAGTTTTGCTTCTTTGATTACTTATACTTTTCATATAATACTTTTTTTCTTACTAATGTTTTTCCCGCATGTGCAGGGTCCGCTTTTTTCGGATCAACCGAATGTTGATCTGTTGGTTGCGACAGGAATTGACTGACCAGCTTGTCGCCTGTGCCTGATGTTGTGGGCTGAGAGAGAATGACTGGCCCTAAGTCACCCAGCCAGCTTTCATGCATAAGGCGGGACTAGAACTCACAGTCTCCTGGTTTCTAGCCTAGAGCCTTAACCAGTAGACTAAACTCCCCTTTTCATTATGTGTGTGTGTGTGACCCACTTCACATCTAAGATTTTTAAACAAACATTGAATAGCTTCCAAATTTCCTTATTCATTTGCTCACATTGAGATAAAAGCTAAAGAGGGCTGTGTTTTATCAATAGTGTAAAAAAAATGAAAACCAAGAAGGAACAAAAATGAGGGCAAGTAATTCAATGCAGAAGTGGAAGAAATTTAATTTTTCTGCTACTGATTTTTTAGACATTTGCGAGATAAAGGGGAAGATGATAAAATGCCACCTATCCGAAAAAAGCAACGTGGCCTGCTTCTTAAACTTCAGCAGGAGAAGGTAAACACTACTTTTAAGTTTGATTACTTTGAGCTGCCTCATAGGTGGGAGTACCTGGCCTATCTTGGCTATTCTCAGAAGCTAAACAGGACTGGCCATGGTTAGTACTTGGACGGGGGACCTCTCAAGAATTCCAGGGATGTAGACTAGATTGGGTAGTAAAAAACAAACAAACCTACCCACCACCCTGGAAGGAGGCACTGTCAAACCACTTCTGTAACCCTGTCAAGAAAACAGAATGGATGCTCTCACCAGGAGTTTAGCTTAATTTGATTGCATTTTTACTTTACTTTGAGATAGTTCTGACAGTTAATTCTGAAACAGGTTGTTAATTGGGGATACAAATATTCTGAAAGTCATAATATTTAAACTCATAATTTGTACAATTAACAGTAGAAATAACTGATTTATTAAGATTTTACAATAGATTTATGGGGGGTTGCTTTATGTGGCAAACTCAATTTTTTTTTTTTGCTTTACATCATTTCATTTCTATTTCTCTCAACTGTTAACATAGATAATTGTCATTGTAAAAGCTTAATTTGTTGAGAGATACTCCTCTGGAAATTTCTTTAATTCTTCTTTTCTCTTTATTTCATCCAAAATAGCTTGTGTTTTCTCTTGAGTCTTCTTTTTAAGTTCACTATTATGTTGTATAAAATAACCTCTAATAAAAGCATTACTTGCATCCCAAACCATTCTTAAATCAGTGTCTTTACCTAAATTATTTTTTAAAAAATCTTTTAATTTCTTTTTACAGTCCTCCACTATAACTTCTTTCTGTAGCAACATTTTGTTTAGTCTCCATCTAAAAGAATTACATTTTTTTTATAAACCAAATTCACAGGATTATGATCCGAAAAAGTCTTTGGTAGTACCTCTACTTTAGAAACCTTAGTAGCCAAGTTCTTTGATATCCAAATCATGTCTATTCTAGAAAAGGATCTATGTCTTTCTGAAAAGTAGGTATACTCTCTTGAATTGCCATTTTTCTCTCCATATATCAACCAGCCCTAAATTGTCCATCAAATCAAAGAAAACTTGATAACTTGCCTTGAGTGATTTTAATATTTTTCTCAGAAGTTCTGTCAGTTGTAGGGAGATCGTTCCATTCCAATCCCCCAATTTTCATAAGAGAAACCTATTAATCTCTCCATAAGTCATTTATAAAATAATACTTTGTCCTCATTTGGGGCATAAATTCCCATTATCAAAGTCTTAGTCCCATGCAAATTAACTTCCACCCTAACAAATCTTCCATGCTAATTAGTCAATACAAGTTCTGGTTTTAGTTGGTGATTTATTTATTTGTTTGTTTGTTTGTTTGTTTGTCTATCAAATATACAAAACGATTCCATTTCTTTCTTTCTTTTTTGTTCCTGCTGAAATGAATTCTTCACCCAAATTTTTATAAATCAAATATTTTATGTCCTTTTTTCTAGTATTTTATTTTTTATTTATTTATTTATATTTCAAATTTCGTTACCGCCCATCTCCCTCAAAAGGTGTCTCTTATAGGCATTTATTTATTTATTTATTTATTTATTTATTTATTTATTTATTTATTTATTATCCCGCCTTTATTATTTTTATAAATAACTCAAGGCGGCGAACATACCTAATATTCCTTCCTCCTCCTATTTTCCCCACAACCACAACCCTGTGAGGTGAGTTGGGCTCTTAAGCATTTGTAATCCATAATCAAGCCAAAAATTTAGAAAAATCAGTACCTGTAGCACCTAGTTCAGTATCATCCCTTTCAGGTTCCTGTTGCACCTGTTGTGATTTTTGTGTAGTCTCCTCTGACACCTCAGTTTGAATCTCTTCCAATTCCTCTTTGAATTTTTCTAGAAATTCCCTTGCCTTCTGGACAGAATTCAGTTGAAACCTATGCTGTTTAAAAGTAAAAATCACACCTTCCAATTTGTCCCATTGAAATGGGATCTTTTTCTTCTTTAATCTCTCAGTCAAAAAAGAATATTCTTTTCTCTTACACAAAATTCTAATAGGAATTTCTTTAAGAACAATTACATTAGTATTATCAATCTTCAGTCCTGTATTAAAATGCTGCTGCAAAACCTGAGCTCTTTTCTTCTTCCTGACAAAGTGCACAAAAACATCCCTTGGAACATTTCTTATTCTCACAAATCTTGTATTTATTATATATCAATTTCTGCCTCTGTATCTTTCTCATCCCAATCCAAAAAAATTTGCTAAGAGTTTTTTATGTTGGATCATACTAAATTAACTGTTGACAAACTCTTGTATTTTGTTTAGTGTTATCCAGATACATGGAAATTATTGCTATGAGGCTGGTTCTGGGATACTGGAGAAACCAGATCTTGTAATAATGTGCATTAATATAATATGTATTTATTCAAACAAGTGTAAGTTTCAGTAGACTGCAGTAATATATTAATAATTTAAATTAAAATTTATGTAAATTAATGAATATATAACATATTTTCTCTTAATTAAATTTATAATATAGGATAGTATCCAGTACTGGCCATCCAAATGTCTAAATAGACATTTATTGTAAATATATGGTGAGAAAATACTAATTTTGACCAGTAAAGTGACAATTTTAATTCAGCCCTTCAGGAAATAATGAAGACTATGCACTGTGGCAAGTCCAGATTAACAATTGTAAATTATTATTATTATTATTATTATTATTATTATTCCCACCTATTTTATACATATATATATATTTGGTCAACTCAAGGCAGCAAATATACCTAATCGTCCTGCCTCCTATTTCCCCACAGCAACAACCCTGTGAGGTGGGTTGGGCTGAGAGAGAGCAGCTGGCCCATAGTCACCCAGCTGGCTTTTATGCCTAACACAGGTCTAGAACTCAGTGTCTTGTGCTTCCTAAGCCAGCACCTTAAGAGAACAAAGTTCACCTTCACAGGATGTACCTTTGATATTTCCTTGTTCTTTCTATGAACTTCTTAAACTCTATGCAGGTATTGTTTGTGGAATTTCAGATGGAATACAGGTAGTCCACACTTAACGACCATTCATTCAGCAACTGTTTGAAGTTACGAACAAATGATAGTTACGACCGGTCCTCGAAGTTACAGCCGTTGCAGCACCCCTGTGGTCACACGATCAAAATTTGGGTGCTTGGCAGCCTGCCCACATTTACGACCACAGCATGTGCTTCAACTCTCCCCACCCTCCTATCTCCCCCCCATCTCTGCCCTTTTGGCCGCCCTGTTCTCCACCACCTACCCCTGCTGCCCCCAGCTGACCTTCGCCATCTTCTTCCCGCTGCTGATGAGGCACACCCAGCTGAGGCAGTTGCTGACACTTCTTGAGGCCTCTGTGTGGCCTTCCTGAAGCCTCGTGAGGACCTCTAAAGGGCCAGCAGCTGCCTTGGCCAGGCACACTTCATCAGCAGCAGAAGGAAGAAGACAGTGAAGGTCAGCTGAGGTGGCGGGGAGCAGCAGGGATAGGCGGTGGCAGTGGTGGAGTGCAGGGCAGCCAAAAGGGCAGAGATGGGGGAGGTAGGCAGGATGGGGGAGTTGAAGCAGAGGTGAGCACAGCAGGGCAGGAGAAGCATGAGGTCCTTGCCTTATGACAGTGTGGTCCTGACTGCATCCAGGACTACTGGAATTGCCATCGCTAAGTGGTGCGGTCACATGATGTTTTGCCTAACGACTGCTTTGCTTAGCAACCGAAATTCTGGTCCCAATTAGAGTCATTAAGTGAGGACTATCTGCAAAGCTGTTGCAGCTAAAAGAAAAGTAATTTGTCCAAGAATCTTAGTGCAAAGGGAAGGGTGGATCACAAAGCAGGGCAAATTATTTTATAGAAAGCAAACTGGAAATGCTCAGATACAGGGAAAACACATGTACTTTCCCACCCCCACATTAATCCTACCTGCTACAGGGATGTGAAAGAAAATTCTTAATTAAAATAACTTTTTTTAAAAAGTCCAGGAACACTGCCCTTTGCAAGGGAGATTTCCTGAAGTAAACTAGTACCAATGAGCACTACTTTGGGGCGTCCAGGCTTCAGTAAATATTGTCCCTGCTCGCTAGCTTTGAATGTGAAGTGACAAAACAAGAAGGAAATTGAAGAGCAATGAGTAAGGGAAATTGAAAGCTGAAGATTCTGCATCTTAATTATAATGTTAGTTTTAAGAAATTTAATTATACCTTTAGATTGCTATAACTTGTCCCCAGGAAAGCTATTTTAAAAAGCAGCATATGTCTTTTAAAAATAATAAAAAATCAGATACGATGATACACTAAATTCAGAAAAAGAATAGAGAGGGAGAAACCAAAATCATGGTAAGTTCTAACCAGTGCGTAAGAGAAAATTGGGAAAGAAGAGAGAACATTTACATTTTAGCAAGAAAATTAGATCCTGCAGTGAAAGGAAAATTAATAACATGACAGTATAGAAGTAGCCGTGGTGGCTCAGCAGGTAAGACGCCAGGCTTGTCGATCGGAAGATCGCAAGTTCGGAGGTTCGAATCCCTAGCCCCACGTGACGGAGTGAGCTCCTGCACTCGCCCCAGCTCTTGCCAACCTGGCAATTCGAAAGCATGCAAATGCAAGTAGATTAATAGGTACCACTTCAGTGGGAAGGTAACAGCGTTCCGCGCGCATCATGCTGGCCACATGACCGTGGAAGCGTCTTTGGACAATGCTGGCTCTTCGGCTAACAAACAGAGATGAGCACCGGCCCCTAGAGTCGGACATGACTGCACAAATGTGTGGGGGGAACCTTTACCTTATAGAAGTAGAAGAAGGAAAGAGTGGAGAGATCTTTGGAGATCAGGGGTAAACCTCTGATAAAAGCAACAAGCAGAAAATTGTAAGCTGTGGCAGAGCAAAGAATAAAAATGAAAAACTAAGGGTGTTTAAGAGGTAAGCTAATGAGGAAATAACAGCTCCTTTTGTTTTGTTTTATCCTGTTTACCCATAAAGGCAGAAATTAAGCGCCTTCAGGAAGCTAACAAGGCAGCTCGGAAGGAGAGGCAACTGATCCTTAAACAGCAGGAAGAAATTGAGCGGATACGCCAAACCACTATAAAATTACAGGAAAAACTCAAGTCTGCAGGAGAGAATAAGGTGATGAGTTACAACTAACCTGCTTATTTTATTTATGCAGTTGATGTTCTCAAATGAAACAGCACTTTCATTTTAAAAATGAAATTTGTGAAGTTCTTAGAATACAAAGAATAAATGAACTTTATTTTTATTAGTGTTGGAATTGTACATGTAATAATCTGTAGTGGTATGTGGGAATAACCTTGAGGGATGAGAGGAAGAGATGCTGCCTAGGAAATGATCAGATAAAAGAGGAAGGAGCCCACAACTGCTTAACGGTCAGAGAAAGAAACTTGGGAAGAATCCACCCCAATTGATCAGACTGTAGATTTGTACTTTCAACTTGCAAGATTCTGTTAACGTAGCCTTACAGTTAAGAAGAATTAGCTCATCTGGTCATGTTTCCTGTCTGGTTTACCTGGGAGGGCTGACATCAATCTTGCAAGTCTGAAAGAACAAATCTCCTGCCATCTCTTTCTTGTTGTTGTTCAGTCGTTAAGTCGTGTCCGACTCTTTGTGACCCCATGGACCATAGCACGCCAGGCCTTCCTGTCCTCCAGTGTCTGATCAATTAGGGCGGATCCTTCCTAAGTTTCTTTCTCTGACCGTTAAGCAGTTGCGGGCTCCTCCCTCTTTTATCTGATCGTTCCCTAGACAGCATTTCTTCCCCTCATCCCTCAAGGTTATTCCTACATACCATTACATAATCTTAGATTTGGGGTTAGCCTTAATGTTTGTTATATTATGTATATAACTGATGCCAGAAACATAACTATGAAAGTGACAAGACATCATCCTTCTCAATCCACATATTTATTTTGATTACCAGCAAATTTTGGTAAAAAGAAGCCTTTCCCTCCTAAGCTTTTAGAACTTAAAGTTTCTGTTTTTTAAAATAGAATATAGAATACAGGTGGTCCTCTGTTAACGACCACTCGTTCAGCTACTGTTTGAACTTGTGATGGTGCTGAATGAGTGGTACTTATGACTGGTCCTTGAAGTTGCAGCTGTCACAGTGCCCCTGCCATCACACGATCACAATCCAGACGCTTAGCAACTGGCCCAGATTTCCAACCGTTGCATGCTGCAGTCACGTGATTTCAATTTGCGACCTTCCCTGCTGGCTTCCCACAAGCAAAGTCAATGGGGAAGCTGGCAGGAAGTTGGAAGTTGCAGTCACATGAGGTCTTCACTTAATGATGGTAACTGGGGACTGCCGGAACTGCTGTTGCTAAGCGGCACGGTCATGTGACATCATGCTTTACTACCACATATCTTAGCAATGGAAATTCCAGTCCCAATTGCTGTTGTGAAGTGAGGACTACCTGTATAGAAGTTTTCAAAACAGAGTGTCAGACTTTCTTCCATGGAGTCTGGACTGGAAACAGTTAATCCAGGGAACAAGAATTAAAAACCTCTGGTTAATAATATTTATTAAAAGTTATACTGCAAGATTTCCAGCTCTACTTTCAAATTAGAAACCTATATATAGGCAACTTTAGAGAGGCAAAACTCTTCTCCATTTGCTTCTATTCTTTCTATCCAGAAGGCTTGCAAACTTTACAAAGAGTTCTCTGATCCCTGTTCCCTGTCTTGTTCCCTGTCTTCCTTCCCTTGTATCAGTATTAGAAATAACTCTTCCGCAGAAATACAGAAGAAAATTTTCATTGCCTCATTTGAGCATATGACAGATCTAAGACCTAGCATAGCATTCATTTCACTTCTTTATTAACTGACTTCTATGTGTTCGTTTTAGGAACACCGCAGTGAAGATGATAAAAAACAAACACATTCCTCAAGCCCTCTGCCAACTGATGCAGAGGGCTATAGCCCTTCCTCCATTTCCAGCTCTGAGACAAGTAGCATCATGCAGAAATTGAAGAAAATGCGGAGACGAATGGATGAGAAGTAATTTGTATTTTGTTTTATTGCTAATAGAAATGGCTTCCAACGGCTGTTGTGGAATTTCAGTGTAGTTAGTCTGGATGGTGGCTTGGTAGCTTGAATATATTAATATGAACATACAGCACTGCCTTTCCATCATGAATAGGCGTGAAAAGCTAAGGTTCCTGATACGTGAAATAGTATTTAACTGGCAATACTGTGGAATGAACCTGGGGCCTTTTGCAAGGAAAGCGTATGTACTGCCATTGAACCTATGTACGTGCCCCCTCTGGTAATTGGTGCAGCAGCTACAGACCAGAGTTTTACACACACAGGCATATTACTTTAATGCAGAATGCTTGCTATGTAATGTAATGTTTGCCTGTATACAGCTTATAAAAACATTGCCTTTCTTTTTGAATTACCTTCAAACAAAATATATTCTTATGCCTGAAAATTCAACTTGACGAGAAGAAAAATGGATTCATAGTATAGTATGTTGGAATTTGAAGCTGTGTATCGAGCTGAATTTTTGCAATTTTGTGAAAGAAGTTTGTTTTTTGTAATATTAGACACCTCTCTACTGTGAAAAATGTGCAACTAATATTTCTTTCACAACAAAAGGAAGACATGGTAGTAGTTGTGGCAGATGGCCACTAAATGTAGTAGTGACAAATTCAGGCATAAAAAAGTTTGTTTTTATTTGTTGCATGGTATTCTAGCATTAATGTAGGTCGTTGGTGTATATTCAGTCAGCAGAATTGGATTTTTGGTAATTATCACAGCCCTTTAAAAAGATATTCTGAAAATATGAAAATTCTATGGATTTTGGAATATATTAAGAGCTTGGAACTTCTAGCGACAAACAATTTTTTAAGGATTCCAGTCTATGATAGAAGAAAAATAATGTGGTGAAAAGCAGTTTCTTTCTCTGGTTTCCAAGATTATAGAGCAACAGCAGTTACTCCCTGCTTTGTTAAAAGAAATGTTTTGCCAGCGTTTCAATTTAGTGAAGCTTTCAAACATGTATTTAGAGTTAGGATAGAAATCTTATCAAGTTAAAGATAAAAATGCTAAATAATGCAGAAACGTGTATATATTTTGCTAGTTTGGGAAAAATATAAAAAAAAATTAACACAACTTTTTTACAATATTAAATGGTGAGGATGAACTGGACAATGATGCCTTAACATTTCTCCAATTAGATTTTGGCTAATAGAGATTGTGAGAAGTACCACAATTGACCTTTGGATAAAGAAGACAAAAAGGTTATTTAATGGTTTGAATGTGAATAGGAGCATGCTCTGTCAAAGAATTAACCTCTTTTGATATTAGTTATGACTTGACTTTACCTTCGTAAATTCTTAACTGTCTTTCTTTATTAGTAATGGCTTCTACTTTCTCAAAGCTTTCTCAGCTATTATTTCTTTAATTTTAACTACTTTTCTGGTTAGGCCTTTCATAATAGATATGCTGTGTGCTACGAAGCAATATTTGAAAATGGAAGTTGTGACATCCAAATAATCAACTGTTACTACAAAATGGCAGCCTATGAACTCTTGACTTTACATCAGTATTTGAGCCATTTTTAAACTAAGCAATCTTACAAGCTGAAACTGTACTTTTTGGGGGGGTTTGGATTTTGTTCACTTAGCTTAGAATTGTTGAGCATCAGTATGAATACAACTATATGTAACTTGAAACCTTGGAGTAAATGATTAAAATAACAAGCTTTTAAAAATGGAGTATTAAATGAATAATTGGAATTGCCCTTAAATGTAGTTTTTTATACAACTGGAGTTTCATCTATAACATTGTACCAAAAATAAGATAAAATTATCAGTGTGAGAAATGGGGAGCAACTGACAAGGAATGAAGAATTTTAAGTAATGCATGGTTAAGTTCTTTTGCCTTTGAAAACTTCTACTTGTTGATGGACTTGTTGACTTGTTTATTCTACTGTTTGACACCTGAGATTCATTTAAAACTCTGCCAGACCTTTTCCTGCTCTTGCTTTTCTGTCTGTTTCTTGCTATTGGCTTAAAACTATTCCTCCTTATTTTGTAGACACTGCTCTCCTGTTCACTACTTCTTCTCTGTCTTTACGTCTCACCACTGGGCTTCTCTCAGTGTCTGTTTTCCCAACCTCCATCCCAAATTCCAGCTGTATATCTACAACCAATTGGTCAGGTAACTTTCTACCTTTTTCAGTGGTAGATTCTTTGATTGAGCATGCTCTGTTCAATTTTAAATGGTTAGGAGTTCTTTTAGAACTCTCTCTCCCCCTGTGTAGAGTTTTAAATCAGGCATTTCTGCATAGGTAGCTGCCAATCTCTAACCAATCAACTATCACGCACAAAACAGTTTTGGAAAATTGAACTTTAGACAAAGGCTTTGGAATTTTATTTTGCCTTTTAGTACCATATTTGCTAGGAAAATCAGTTCTGAATGCTTTAACTATGTACAACACAAAACTATTCAACTGCATCTTTTATCTATGATTCTATGATTGGAGGTTGAAGACCTCCAAGGTCCCTTCCAACCCTACAATTCTATGATCTTTTTTAAATTGATTAAAAATAAAACGTGGCCCTGTATGAAGCCATAATAGTAGAAATTCTTCTTTCCCAAGTAACAATTCAAATCCATATAAATGAGCTCAAGTCAGAATTCAGAATTCTTTTTTCCTGTTTCCAGTAATTGCATCTTCCCTGAAATAACTTGGACTGTTTTCATGAGCTAGGATGATGTAAGGCATAGACTGGAATAAGGGAGAGAATGGAGAGAAAGTTGTTAGCTAATATAGACATGTGGATGAAAAGGCTATTAGATTCTGAGCCTATTTTCTTAGTTCTTGATATCTAATTGGCCATTGCTTTGGCAGTTTTTGAGGCTTCATAGCTTACATACTTCTCTGGCATTCAGGCTTTCTATTTTTAATGAATGTGGGGAATATGAGGGATTTATTAGATGAGGCACTGGTTTCTTTTCTCTTTAAAAACCAATGGCAAACTTCAAACTGCTGGAATGTTTTAAGCATTTTTCTACAAAGATTTGCAGAAATAGTTCTTGTATTTGTAATGGAAATATATATTGTAGTGGGTAACCAGCATTAAAAGATTGAGATTTTTCTTTGTACTTGGAAAGAAGAGGAAGAAAGATTCTGAGACATAGTTGTGAAGGTTAGGACACTTGATAGGAAATAAATGAAAAGAGACAAGATTGGGATCACCTCTGATTTGGGAGAGATTACTGCAGAATAGCAAAATATAGGTCTGTATTTAATAAATTGCTTTAGGTCTGGGATCCCAAATGGGCCAAAGAGGGGTGTTCATATGCTAATAGATATATTTTTGCTGCCTGCCCCAATTCTCATCACACTTATTGCAGTAAAAAAATGATTACGAAGAAAAGTATCTGACATGTATATCACAGGGTGTTTTTTTTTGCAAGAATGTTTCTGGTCCCACAGTAGACCCCATAAATTTGGTCTTTGACCTCAGCCTAATGCTTTATTTGTAGACAGGTTCTCACAAAATGAAACAGTGAAAGTACAACAATTTAAAATATAGTTCAGTTAAAAAGCAGTCTAAAAGACTAGTGTAGTCCAGGGGTAGTTGCTGCTTTGCAAAGGCTGGAATTAGTGCATTTTCCATTGACATTTAACAAGAGGCCAACTATACTTTCGCTTGGAGAGAATTCCATTATCACAGCACTGCCACTGTGCCCTACTCCTATCCACCCCACTGCAGGCCCCACAAATTGATGGCACCATAAGCAGCCCCCTCCCCAGTTGCATGGGTTTTGTATTGAGGCAAATGGTGTTTTCATTTAGGGTATATCTCTTGGGTGCCACATAAGAGCAGGGCCCAGTCATTTGTCCTGATCTAGAAAATGGAAATATGAAGAAGCTTCCTGTTTTGCCTAGGAAGAAGGGAGCCTGTAACTATCCGTTAATAACTATACTATTGCATCAAGAAGGTATTCCTCAGTATTCTTAGTTGGTTTTTAGGTAGAAAAAGGAGTTTCAAGTAGGCAAGAAAAGGGTGCTTGTATTCACCTTTCTATACATATCTAGATGAAATCTTAAATCATTATCATCAGACAAAATTGACAAAGAATTGTATCTCTTTGGGAAAAAAACTGAAAAATACTGATAAGTATTTGTGTGGAAGTTCCTCACTATTGATCCCTCTCCTATTTCTGACGTGAAGATATCCAGAACATGAAAGTTCTTGCCCAGCATACATGGAAAACTAGTAGGGTGTGTGCATGTGAAGATTATCACAGGCAAACATACTTGTCTTGCTTACACTGTCTGTGTACTTGAAGCTTTAGAGTTGGAAATATTGGCTTCCAGTTGAAAAGTTTAGTTATCTGACCACTGAAGCTTCCAAATCTAGCCAGCAAAGTAGCAGAATTGTACACATACATTTCGTAGTATAATTTGACACCAGATTTGTATCCTCAATTGTGTCATGCTGTTGTCTTTCACTGGTTGTAGGTTATGTGAGTTTTAAAAAAGCATTGGAGATGGAGTTGATTTCAGTTTGTGCATTGTTCATTAAATATTTCAGTATTTATTAGCCTCAAACCAATCCCTTGAACTATGTGAGCTCCTGATTGAGAGCTCAGACTCTGCAGAAACTTTAGCTACGTATAATGCTCTGGTATGCAATCTCAGAAATCACCTTCAACTTATCAACATCCCATGAGCAAACTGTCTTAGGCAGAAACCCTGGTTTGACCAGGGCTGTATGCAAGCCATGGTAGAATTAGGGTGTGAATAGTGTTTGAATAGTGTTTTACTACAAATAATACTAATAGTGTTTTACTACACATTGCCAGAAAGTTTAGTTTGGTATACTAAATAAGGTAGCAGATAGTGACATTAACAGTGAGCTCACCTTCACCTTTTGGGGGGCACAGGGGCCTAGAACAATTGACTATGTCTTAACCTCATATAACCTTTTTATACTGGTAGTTTCATTTAAAGTTGGACTATGGATGGATAGTGACCACTCATCGCTTTTACTTCATAAGGGTCTTAGCCCCCACCTGACTTCCTTGGACAGTTCTTCCTAGGTTAGGGATAATGACATAGGGTTAGTCAATCTTAGCATTAGATGATCCAGAAAGACTGCTAGAAAATCTCAGTATTCATTAGCTTACTTCACTTAATTAACTTTTTGTAATCTCTGTTTGTTCCATTTCTCAGAGACCATTACATAAGAAAATGTGACTTGTCTCTATGAGGCAGGTTTTAAGGTACTACAGTATTTCAAGTAAAGTACCAAAGGGAGGTACTTTTGGATTTTTCTCACTTGACTCTTAAAATATTCAGGCTATATTCATTTATTATAAATGTGTTATATTCATTTGTAATACATTAACTTAACTATATTCTGCCAATAGGGTTTGATTACTTTTATATTGTCATTACTTGCATTTTTAATGCCTGGTTCATAATTGACAACTTTAGAATAATTATTTTGTTGCTTAAGTCTCTTATGACATGGATCAGTGGAAAGCATTACATTGGTGTAGATGGATAAAAATCAATTCAGTCAGCTTTTGGGAAGGTTTCACTATGATGGGTATAACGGAGGGGGTACCTAGGAAGAGAGCCTGATGTACAGTTTCTTATTTACAGTTCTTGATGAGAAAGATGTCCTGATTTTTACAGTCATTTGAAAAGCATCCAGCCTTGAGGATGAATAACTCTCCATTGCTAGATGATAACCCCTGAGCCTTTCTTCCTAAACTGACCTAGAACTGGTTTGCAGAATTCTGGTATTCTTAATGCTGCTTGCTAATGGACCTGATAAAATATCAGTCTGGATAGAACAAGAATCTTTTTTTGGGGGGGAGGGGCAGTTTAAGAATTCTGTTAATAGTTATAGCTTTCCCTCCCATGTGTGCATATATGTGTGTGTTTGTGTGTGTGTGTGTGTGTGTGTGTGTGTGTGTAATTACTTCAGAGGTTTGTGTTTAAAACAAACAAAAAACAAAAAATATATATGCAGAATTGTCTAGAATGAGAAGCATTAACCTCAATCACATCCAGGCTAATGCACCTTATATTCTTGTTCACAGCAATATTATATTATATTCACAGCAATACGAGTAAAATACTTTTACTGAATAGTATAATGGAAGTTCAAATACCTATACTTCAGGACATTAGTGAACAGTTTCCTGCTATTTCTCTGACAGGTTCTTGACCAAGCGAGAGCAAAAACTGATGCAGCGGCGTCAGCATGCAGAGGAACTGCTGCAGTGGAAGCGACGTTTAGATGCAGAAGAAGCAGAGATACGTCAGATAGAAAAACAAGCATTGGCTGCTTGGGAAAAAGAACTGCATAAAGCAAAAGCAAATAAAAAAGGAGCAGGAGATCAGAAAACTGATCAAAAAGGTAGAAACTACAACATTTACCTTGTTACCTCTAAATCGGGTTGGCAAACTTTTTCTGTAAAGTGCCAGATTCCCTCCCCCACCTCTGCCTCCGCAGGCACAGCTGGCAAGTCTGCAGGCCAAGGAGCATGGCAGCCATTGGACAGCAGCGGTCCAATGATAGGCTGCTGCTGTTGCCCAGGACACCCTATCCTCAGTCCCACCCCTCGCCCTGAGAGTTCGGCTGAGGCCTGGGCCTAGCGATCTGCCGCCTGCCCATCAGCCCATCTATTCTTAGCTTGTGGGCCGTACAAAAAGAAGCGGCAAGCCAGATTTGGCCCATGGGCCATAGTTTGTTAACCCCTGCTCTAAATCTTCCTATTAGAAATGTACTGATTATCTGCGTCAAACAATTCTATTTAAAATCAGAGATCAACCTTCAATGTAAAAAAACAAATTTATACAGGATCAGTGATAATAAAGATAAAAATAATAGGTAAAAATAATAGAGGAATGTATTTCTCTAACATTTTCAATAAATATTCTCATATATATGGTCATGTGAAAAAGTAAGTACACCTAATGTAAAGGTTTTTTTTATTTTTTAATATCTTCTCCACTTGTAGATGATCTTCTGGACAGAGGAATGATTGATGTCCAATTGTTTGGATATCTTTTTAAATTCCTTCCCAAACTCATAGGAATCCATAACCTTCTTTCTGAAGGCCTCAGAGAGCTCTTTTCATCTAGGCATGGTGATACCGCAAACTTCAACAACAAACAGCAAATCACACTAAATGTCCGAGGTTTAAATAAGACAGGTTCCTCCCAGATCCTCTCTAACAGTGTTCTAATCATTTGCACCTGGCTCTAATTTTAGGTATTTGAGGTAGTGAAAAATGTCTTGGTATACTTATTTTTTCTACATGTGAAATTTGTTTTTGTGTTTATTTAAATTATACAATGGACTACAAAATGTAAATGGTGCATGTTATTTGTTATATTATATCCCTTTTAATCTATCAATATTGTTGAAATGAAGATCAAATATCTATATGTTGAAATGTATTGAAAAAGCCAAAAAATTCAATGGGGTATACTTACTTTTTCACATGACTGTAAGTATGTATCAAAATATTTTTTTAATCCCTGTCAGTGAAATACTGGGAGTGCTTGAGGGACTGATCCTTCTTCACTTTCTTCTCTCAGAGACAGCCAGCGAAGAAGACTCTTCAGTGCCACCTTGTTCTCGTCTAAATAGCGAAAGCTCTGTCCCAGAAGAATTGAGCAATCTAGTTGCTGAGTCCGTTCCATCAAAGGTTTCTGAGGATCAAGGGCAGCGTGGAATCCTAGATCACACAGTAACTGAAGAAATAGTTTATACACAAGAACTAGAACCTGTTGCTTCCCCTGGAAAACATGTAAGTGAACTTGATTATCCGTTTGCCATTCTTTAAAATTAAACAAAGTCTTAATTTGGATATTGCATTATCTTACGTAGTAAGTAAGCCAGACAAAATGTCTGAACATAAGAAAGAAAGAAAAAGCATTCACCTCTTAATGCCTGCTACTTCTAGAACACATAGTATAAAAGTACTTTATAAAATGTTCAGTGTGTATTTACTGTAACATAACATACTAATCCTGTTAAAAATGAAATCCTGTTAAAAGGTGAAAAAATGCACTCACAAATGACACTCTTTCTAGTTTACTTCCCAGCTTCAGTGAATGATGGCTAAACTATAGTTCTCTCTATTCACTGGGTGTTGCTACCAAATGTGAGGTCACCTAAATTGGAAAGGTAGTCTAATCTCAGAATATCATGGTGATGTAGCCTCTATTATCAAGACTGGCTGGATGAAGGAGATGAGATGGTTTCTCATGCGGCACTGAGCTTGATTGAAAGGGTGAAAAGGTGGTGACTTTTGTCAGTAGTAGGAGTAGGCAACATTTTGTGGATGGGATCACACTAAACTATTTTTTTCAGCCTCAGAGAGCCTGATGAAGTGACATAATAACATCTCTGAAGAGCTAGACTTTTAGTGCTTTCTTACATTTGGGGGAAGGGTTTTTTCCCTTTTTTCTTTTTAGTAAAATAGGCTTAACACATCTATTCGAAGCATAATAATATTTTACTGCTTATTGCCCTTTTAAAAAAAAATAAGCAAAAGATTGTCTCCATAGTTTGACTCCAGAATTCAGGAGCACCGCCGAGGTGCTCTGAGTACTGTTAGGAAAGAGGGGCTGGAGGCCAACTTTTTAATGAGACCTTGAGACAAATTGAGATTCCGTTGATTTACCAGCCATGACAATCTTCCTAAGCAGGTGGAAGTAGTCTTGAATGTGAAATTGAGGATCCCAAAGATGATAATCTTCAGCAACTTTAATATCCAAAACCTTATTCAAGGAGTACACAAATTTCATTAGCTTCAAGGGCCACGTTACTCAGTAAATGACATTTCAGGACTCCATTTGAAAAATGGGTAGGGACAGGGCCCAACTTGGAAGTGGGGGTCAGGTGTTTAACAGGTAAAATTTAATGCCTAAAGAATCCACAAGGCTTACAGTACCCATTTTGCTCCTTAATCCCCTATAAAGTGTGAGGGTCTCCCCGTGCAGTGGCAACGTTTCTCTTGAAAGACGAGACTTCAGCTCTCTTTAGAAAAAGAAAACGATTTATTGCATACACTGAGGTAACAACACGTTAAATGCAAGAATGACGGCCAGAGTCCTGGGTTGGCTTTTTATACTCTCCTGCCTAGGCACCCAAACCCCTCCCCGTTGCAGGCTTCACTCCGGGCCGCCAGTCTAGTGTCATCATTCCTGAATGCTTATTCGTTTGTCAGCCGAGTGGTGTGATTGTCGCTCATGTTCTTGTCTCCGCCCTGCTCTGCTGTTTGTCAGTTTCATCTCCGTCCTTTCAAACTTGCCACGCTTGTAAATGGCGGGACCCTGGGGCCATGCCAGGGTTCTGACATAAAGAAATAAAACTCCGAACCTTTTGGTGTGCTACATTCTCTTTAGTGTAATCTTCTTTTCTTTATTTTCCCCCATTTTCTTGGCTTTTCAAGTTGTTCAGCTGTTCAATACTTTCCCTCTATTCTTTTCATATCATCTTATATTTACTCCATTTTGTTTCTTTGTTTGTATTTGTATTACTGGAGATTATTAGAAAAGGGCTATAGCTTTGATTTTGGAACAATTCCAAGGGAGAAATTCTTTCCACTTAAACACTGCAAGCATATGATTAGAATGTGGAAATGTTATCTGATATATATTACCTACTTCATATCCCAGCCATAGAAAAGTTTCTCCAGGGATGATTCTTGTCATTCTTCACAACCCTAAAAAAAGAACACAGACATATGTTCAGTCCTAGACTTAATGTGTAAACCGATATCTAAAAAAAGGCAGAAATCCAAAAACTCTCTTAAACTCCTTTTGCACCTGCCAAAGGAAAAGGGAGATTTTGTCATCTGTAGATCTCACAGAGACCCACCTTCACACTGTCATTGTACCTTAGTACATCAGACTTCGAGATAACACAGGAAAGTCTCTGCTCTGTCACGGTGGCTCAAGGAAGGCATAACCTTGGCATATTTCTCCAGTGGCTTCCCTATACTGGAAGGCATCTGCCCACGTAGTTAAAGGAGTGAATTCCTTGGTGGCCTTCTAGGAAATGACTCTCCTGGAAGAACAGAGCAGGTCCTTGATTTCTCATAAATACATTCATCTGTCATTTCCCCCCCCCCCCCCCCTGCTGTTCAGTCATATCCGATTCTCAGTGACTGCCTGGGCTTTTCCCTGCAGTTTTCTTGGCAAGGTTTCAGAAGTGGTTTGCCATTGCCTCCTTCCTAGGGCTGAGAGAGAGTGACTGGCCCAAAGTCACCCACCCGGCTTTCATACCTAAGGTGGGACTAGTACTCACAGTCTCCTGGTTTCTAGCCTGTTGCCTTAACCACTAGACCAAACTGGCTTTCTTCATCTGTCATTACTGAAATAATGTATTCTTCTTGGCCAAGAGGACTCTCAGAATGCAAGTTCTCCAGAAGATACTTCATCTATAGCTAAACCCAATAAATGGGGCCACTTGATCCGCCATGAATGTGCAACTCTTGTATGGAAACAGACGTTCTACACTTACCATTAGGCACCTTAGGCGCGAAAGCTGGCTGGGTGACTTTGGGCAAATCACTCTCTCTCAGCCCTAGGAAGGAGGCAATGGCAAACCACTTTTACACTTACCATTAACACCCAATTTCTTAAGTAACAAGCCCAGCTATGCTTTTCCCATCAATCAAGGCCAATCACTGGGTGAGCAACCCAGTAGGAAATATAGGGGCTTAATTTCTCCTATGGGTTTCATTGGGAAACCAGATAGTAATACTTCAGTTGGAGGCAAGCCTTCCAGCAGTATATGGTTGACATAGGCAAGCCTCTGTTTGAAATCCTTGACTGGTATCTGAGGTGGCATCTGAGGGGAAGTCCTTGCCATTTTCTGCCCAGTGGCAAGACCTCCCTAACTAGTTGGCCGCCCTCACTTGAGAGAGACAGAAATTAACCGTAAGTGAAGAATTTCTACTTCCATCCTTGTAATTAGTGATTAGTGTGGGGTATGGTGTGTGTGTGTATGTGTGTAAAATTAAATCCTTTTTCACTCTCTTTCATCTTGGCATAGTCTCCTTGCAAAAGTAGTGCATCTCTATCAAAGCAAGAGTCTAGCAAAGAAACACAGAGGTCTGGAGGAAAGCAACTCTCATCTACAAAATCCCAGGATATCTCCTATAGTTGGTCTGATGAGTCTTTATCCATGACTCAGTCAGGTAAGTGCTAGAGCTTCAGGTTCCTATGTTGCAAACAGAATCAGCTAATGCTAACTTTTGGATGTGAATCCTATTGCTTGTACTTGTACGCATGTCTGTATGTGTGCGTGTGCACATGATTTAAGTTTAGAAGTGTCCACCTGACAAGGCCAATGTCATTTTTTTTCTCATCTTCTGGAGCCAGGGCTAATTAACTCCCATGATCACCAATTCGGCTAAACATAGAATATTTAGATATAAAGATGCAAAATCTCAACAGATATGAAGTAGTCTCAAAATTTCATTGTAATTAGTAAGGCTTGAATGCCGTGAAGATTATAGCATTAAATATAACATATCTGCATATTTCCATCAATTTTGGATTTTGCAAATGAAAAAGCCAAGACCCCTTGTCAGAATGATTACAAAGAAAGGAGAGGGGTGGGTAAAAAGAATTAAATTGTTTTTATCACTTTAATTCTCATGTTATTTAAATTTAGAAGTTCTGTTTTAGTTCTCTTTTTAATAAAGAAGATATAAGGCTGCATTACTTTTATTATAATTATGGTTGAGATTGGAGTCTTAACAGTGATTGGGTAAAATGGGTTTATGTAGCTGTTCTAGCATGCAAATATGCTTTTTTCTAAATAATATAATTTATCCTCTTTAGAAACTACATCTGATCAAAGTGACATTGAAAGTCGAATCTGGGCTCTGAAAGATGAATTACGGAAAAGAAAGTCTGTTGTTTATCAGCTGAAAAAAGAACAGAAGAAGAGGCACAAAGAGAGACTTAAAGCTCAAGAGGCAAGTTTGATCAAACAATTAGAGGTAAGAATTAATTTGAAAGGAATGTTAAATAGGAACTGTGTATCTGTTACATATTAATATTCCCATGTTTTCTTTTGGCTCATGTAGATTTTCTATGAATATCTTTTTTTTTCTTTTAGATTAGCTTTGACATTGATACACACACACACACACACACACACTTCTACAATTCCAAATTCCAGTACTCAGTAGGACTAGTAAATCAAAACAAATTTAATAAAGTATAAGATAATTTTCAGGTGTTGCTAACAATAACTTATTTTTTACATCATCAGACTTACGATGAATTCATCAAGAAAACAGAAGAAGAATTGAATCGGGACTTGGAGGCAACACCCACAGCTAAACCTCAAATCAAAACTCTCTCCTCAGCTACTGAGAAACCAAAGATCAAGCCGCCACCACTTCATAGGTAAAATAACTGCTTAAAGCTAATATTGCATGCTGGCCTTTCTAAATGTACACCTTTAGCAGTCTAGAAAGAGTTTGTATCTCCTTCAGAGGGAGAAAATATCTTATATGCATGCATATTATATTTAATAGTCTGAGACCCTGATCAGAAGAAATACTTTGATGAATTCATGTTAGAAAGAGTCTGGCCGAGTAATTTTTTGGTATATAGTCTTGTATAAAGTAAAATATGTTCCAGAGGAAAGAGAGTATTTATAAATCTGCCACCTGGATTTTATTTTTTATATTTATATCTTGTATTTGTATTTATATTTTATATGCTATTTATGGTTATTGTTTTTAACTTGTTAGCTTTATTGTAAACTGCCCAGAGTCCCTCTTCTGGGGGGAGATGGGCGGTGGCAAAATTTGAAAAATAAATAAATAAAATAAATTAATACTAATATGAATTAAACTATAATAAATAATAATACTTCTAAATAAATACCATTATAAAGAAAATGTTATCAAAATGAATACATTAATACTGCATAAAAATGAACAAAATCATGCAGTAAACAGTACTCAAAATCATAAAGTCATGACCAAAAAGTATGCTAAAAAAGAAAAATCTTGGCTCTTCTTTGTGGAGGTAAAAGATGAAACAAGCATGACATGTACTTGTGTTAGGCACTGGGATGCAACTACATATAAAGCAATATCTGTGTGATGTTACTATTTGCCCGTCACCATTTTGACATCATTGCAGTTTACTGCAGATGCTGCTGCTATTTTATTTAAGAGATTAATGCCAGATATTGCTACCAAAACTGGACCCTGGATGGGAATCTGGAAAGTATATGCAGAGATCACGTCTTTGCCCATCAATTCTGTGTTGTTGTACATAACTTGAATAGGTTGGATATGTCTTTCCTTTTCAAACCCAATTTGAGTGATACATGCCAGATCAGTATGATTTCTCAGGACCACATCCTCAGTGACAGATATTTTGCTATTCACTGTCCAGCAGTCAGCTGTAGCACTTGAAATCAGTCAGTTTTCTGATATGGTAACCAATCTCAGATTGAGAAAGAACTATAAACAAAATTCTGTAAACTCTGGTCCCCGATGCCATACCTTCCTCTGAAGTGGTAGGTATCCATAACCTCACTCTCTAGAAACTAAATAAAATACAAAAGCTAACAAATGGGAAAATTACAACTATCTCCTGACATACTTTGCAAACAGGCACAGTGTCTGAAGTTTTGTCAACAAATCTTAATATAATATTCTGTGTAAATCAAGATGTCATCCATTTGAAACAAAAGATTAAAAGTAAATTGAAATTATTATTTTGTCCAGACAGCTGTTGGGAAGTAATAGGCATGCAACTGACGGAATATCTAAAACTTAGAAACCTTGTGGGCCATTGAACAGACCTGCGTGTTCTAGAACAGTGGGATTAGAATCTGATTTCAAATCCTAATTTAGCTGTGGATTTTGGGTAGATTGCAATATTCGAATCTCTGGATTAAATATTGAATGTATTTTTTAAAAAAATCATCTACTATGCTTGCTTTCTGTTTTTTAATTCTGGTATACAATACTTTCAGTATGTTTAAGATACCTGTAAGTACATGTGTGAGTGTTTACTTAAAACTTTTTTTAGGTCTGAAACATCCAAAAGTTGGAAATCGCTCACTGATTCTGAACGTTCTAGAGGATCTTTGGAATCCATTGCAGAAGATGTTGGTATGTAACTTGGAAAGTATTTGTTAAAATATTGAAATGATATAAGTCATTTACATATACCTAATGTGGTTAAAATAGTTTCAACTAAAAGTACTATTTTTAAAAATTATAATTGAAAAATAAGAAAGTGAATTCAATAGTTTTTACTTTTTTGGAATTAACTTTTTTTTTCCAAATATGAGAACTCTTTGTTCCCATAGTATTGCAGTAAGTAAGAATCTGTTGGATTATTTCATATTCAATATAAATTCTAAAAATACATTTTATTTTCTATAAGGTATTATGCATATTTTCTAGCAATTTTTATGCCTTCCTTGGCCTAGTTTGTGTGTAACTTCTTCAAAAAAAATCTGGCTTATTGGGTCAAGCAAGAATGCTAGTGCTTGCTACCAATCACATTTGGTTCAGAGTGGCTAAATAAGCTTAAGTGTCCCTGTTTATACTCTGTCTAGTTTATTTTGCATTATGCCTGAACTGAAATTGGTAGCTGTTCAGAAAGAAACAAGGTAGGATTTCAGATTCAGAATAACACTAAATAATTTACCCATATTCACTAAATGTCTCTCTCTCCACTCACACCTCTTCATTCTAGAATTCTTTTAATAAACATTTAAATTTAATAAAATATCACACATGGAAGGAAAGATCAAACATCTCAGAACAATCATATCCTTTATTGTGCCAGAGGTTTAAAGGGAACATTTATATAAGCTGCTCAAAAAAATAAAGGGAACACTGAAATAAGACATCCTAGATCTGAATGAATGAAATATTCGTATTAATTACTTTGTTCATTACATAGTTGAATGTGCTGACAACAACATCACACAAAAAGCAATGGAAATCAAATGTAAGCAACCCCTGGAGGTCTGGATGTGGAGTTACACTCAAAAATTAAAGTGGAAAAGGCTTTATCCAACGTTGATGTAATGTCCTTAAAACAAGTCAAAATGAGGCTCAGTAGTGTGTGTGGCCTCCACGTGCCTGTATGACCCCCCTACAACGCCTGGGCATGCTCCTGATGAGGTGGCGGATGGTCTCCTGAGGGATCTCCTCCCACACCTGGACTAAAGCATCCCCCAACTCCTGGACAGTCTGTGGTGCAACGTGGTGTTGGTGGATAGAGCGAGACATGATGTCCCAGATGTGCTCAATTGGATTCAGGTCTGGGGAACGGGCGGGCCAGTCCATAGCATCAATGCCTTCGTCTTGCAGGAACTGCTGGCACACTCCAGCCACATGAGGTCTAGCATTGTCTTGCATTAGGAGGAACCCAGGGCCAACCGCACCAGCATATGGTCTCACAAGGGGTCTGAGGATCTCATCTCGGTACCTAATGGCAGTCAGGCTACCTCTGGCAAGCACATGGAGGGCTGTGCAGCCCCCTAAAGAAATGCCACCCCACACCATTACTGACCGACTGCCAAACCGGTCATGCTGGAGGATGTTGCAGGTAGCAGAACATTCTCCACGGCATCTCCAGACCCTGTCACGTCTGTCACATGTGCTCAGTGTGAACCTGCTTTCATCTGTGAAGAGCACAGGGCGCCAGTGGTGAAGTTGCCAATCTTGTGTTCTCTGGCAAATGCCAAACGTCCTGCACGGTGTTGGGCTGTAAGCACAACCCCCACCTGTGGACGTCGGGCCCTCATACCACCCTCATGGAGTCTGTTTCTGACCGTTTGAGCAGCCACACACACATTTGTGGCCCACTGGAGGTCATTTTGCAGGGCTCTGGCAGTGCTCCTCCTTCCCTCCTTGCACAAAGGCGGAGGTAGCGGTCCTGCTGCTGGGTTGTTGCCCTCCTATGGCCTCCTCCACGTCTCCTGATGTACTGACCTGTCTCCTGGTAGCGCCTCCATGCTCTGGACACTACGCTGACAGACACAGCAAACCTTCTTGCCACAGCTCGCATTGATGTGCCATCCTGGATGAGCTGCACTACCTGAGCCACTTGTGTGGGTTGTAGACTCCGTCTCATGCTACCACTAGAGTGGAAGCACCGCCAGCATTCAAAAGTGACCAAATCATCAGCCAGAAAGCATAGGAACTGAGAAGTGGTCTGTGGTCACCACCTGCAGATCCACTCCTTTATTGGGGATGTCTTGCTAACTGCCTATGCTTTCCGCCTATTGTCTATTCCATGTGCACAACAGCATGTGAAATTGATTGTCAATCAGTGTTGCTACCTAAGTGGACAGTTTGATTTCACAGAAGTGTGATTGACTTGGACTTACATTGTGTTGTTTCAGTGTTCCCTTTATTTTTTTGAGCAGTGTATTTTTATAACCCCTGGATATATTTTAGAGTCAATGTTAACTACAAATTCATAGTAGGATTAATGCGTGACAGTAGTAGTATTATAGTAGTATTATAGTAGTAGATATAATAGTAGGATTAATACTCACACATGTACATATTAGGATTAAAGTCTTATTGATTTATAAATTTGATTGGGGTATTGCGTTTAAGTGATACTTTAGCCACTTTATATATAAACGATGGAATATGCATGCTAATTGATGGCACAGGTTAGCCTTCCCTAGTAAGGATTTCACTTTTTAGTATAACACTAGGATTTTTAGCTTCTTTAATAATGTTAAATAATAATGCAAAATTGCTTTAAGTATTTCTGTTTGATTTTTTTTATTCTCTTAAGATGCTGTGTCTCATTCTGAAAAATCCGTATCTGCAAACACCAAGAAATTCACTGAAGCAGAGATTCAGGCAGAGCAGCAGTCTCAAACACCATCCACAGTCCTCAAAACTCCAAGAAAATCTACAGCAAAATCTGATGCTTTGGACAGCTTACTCTCATCAGCTGTTCTCAGAGACTTAGGAGGCATAAGCAAAATATCTCCCATATCACTGAACAAATCTGAAGACGCTGTGAGTTATGATTCTCCTCTATCCACTAACAGATCTATGGTGCAAAAGACAGCAGAATCTGTAAAATCAAAAGAATTAGAGACTGAAATAGCTTCCAAAGCTTCTGAAATATCTGATGCCTCAGTTTTTGACTTAAACCAAAAGTATTTACCTTCAGCTTCTTTAAAGACAGATGTCCTTCCAGAGACTGAACTGTTGGAAAAGAATCAAATTGTCTTGGAATGCATAAGTGTGCAGGAAATCAAGGAGATGCCAGCTGAAAGGTTCAAGGATGATGAAAGTATTATATCAGTTAAATCCTCTGATAGGCTGAGCAAGGATATACTGAAAGATGATTCCCTGGTTTCAGAACACATTTCCATTTGCAAAGAGCCATCATATTCTAATGATTTTGAAGAGTCCTCCTTAAGAAAAGATGTATCAAAAAATGAGATAGTTCTTACTGAATATTACAAAGATATTTTTGATGCATCTACATTATCTTTCAGGCAAGATACAAGATCACAGGAAGAGAAATCTTTGTATGCAAATGCTTCTAGGAGTAGATCTCCTAGTTTTGGAAGTGATGATGAAATAAGTGAATGTCTCAGTGAAAAATCTTTGTCTGTGGCTGGTAGCATTCATTCAGAAAGATTGTTAGAACTCAAATCACCAACAGAATTTGTGAAAAATAAAGAATGTGGTGATGTGGAGAAAGAACCAGCATATCATGATTCATCAGCTTGGGCTTCCAGTTTCAAGGCATCATCAGAAAAACAAGAAGAAATTTTGCTAGGTTTCAGTGTTGGTGACAGAGTTCTTGTGAGTAATGTCCAGCCTGGAACACTGAGATTTAAGGGTCTGACAAATTTTGCTAAAGGTTTTTGGGCTGGTGTAGAGCTGGACAAGCCTGAAGGAAACAATGATGGCTCTTACAATGGTATACAATATTTTGCTTGTAAAGAAAAACATGGTATTTTTGCTCCTCCGCAAAAAGTATCTCTTATTTCAGAAAGTTTTGGCAATGACATGGATTCAAGTGAAAATTCTTTCTTTAAGCATAAACTAGATAATCAACACAAAACAAATCAGAAAGGCCCAGACAGTCTTGAAGAAGAAAAGAATAAGGAAAGAAATTCAAATGAGAAATCTCCAAGAGAATCATCTGCCTTAGAGGGCTCAACTGGAGCTGGAGATTATGTAAAACTCACTCAACAACAGGGCTGTGTGGCAGCAGTTATTAGTACTGTTGAAGAATTTGATCAAGAAACCAGTCTTTTTGACTCTCCCAAATCCTCTATAAATGATAACAGTATGTTACCTACTGCCATTTCTAATATCCACAAAGAAGATTCTGCTATCGTAGTAGGAGGAATTTTGGACAGCAGCTTTCCTGAGAAATGGAAGCAGGAGCCTGTTTGGCAGGAGCAAACAGAAAAGTCAAATAGTCTTTCTCCCAGTAATTTGGAGAAGTCTGCAACGCCACTTCTGGACTTGTTGACAAAAGAAAGAAGCCAACTGGAAGCACAACTTAAAATCCCATCCCAAGAGAAGGAAGATCTAGATCGACAGGAAAGGGTTGGCTTGTTGGCTGACACTCTCCTGCAGGGTTTTGTGAAAGACACAGTCAGTCAATTTCAGCAAATCAAGAAGGCAAGAAATGAGAAGATCCATTTTAGCAATCAAGAACTCAGTGCTGCCCAAGAAAAGAAGTTGTCAGCTAATGAACAGCAGAGGTTTTTAGTTGTGTCTGAATTGGATGATGGAGAAGAAGTGTCTTCCCCAGATATGTGTCCCAGGCCCGTAAGTATAGTTCCTAATTAAGATAAATAAGACTGGAGTATGAAGCTATGAAGTTTAACAAGCTGGGTCTTATTAATAAGCTGGGTCTTAATGGATCACTATTATTAACAAATGTTTGTGTTTCATATTTTTGTTTTTATTACATTTGTACAGTGATACAGTCAAATCAGACTCCCAGTAGTTCACAACAGATCAAGAACATAACAACAGTGTAACTAAAATCACAACAGTACTACAGCAAGATAAAGTAAAATTAAACCAAACAATTCATCACAAAATAGCAGTGTGTCAAAGACAGTAACAATAACCAAAACATTCAATAGCATAATCTCACTTTCTGCAAGCTCTCCAAAGAACCTCTATTTTCAAAAATGTTTGGAAAGCTTATAATGTGGAAGCAAGTCTGGTATTGAGAGACAGGCCATTCCAAAGCACAGGTCCACCCATCAAAAAGCACCACCTATGAATCTCATTGTGACGCCCTCGATCCATTAACTATTAAATCAGAGTTCCTGACACAAGCCACTCAGGGATATGAAGGAATCTTTATTAAAGTCAGTGATCCATTGCATATTAAAGACTCAAGTGAATAAAGCTCCCGCAACCAACAGTTTAAAAGTCTCCAAGGTGTGTCCCTGCCCCCCCATCGGGGTTCGCAGCTCAATCGCCCTTCCCTTTGTCTCTCAGTTTTCAGGTCTTTCTGTGTCCGAATCAACTAATGCGGTGATATCACCCTTTGATCTATCGCTCGGCGTGATACTTTGACTAACATAGTTTGCACCCAAACCCCATCTCCAGCATTCTCCCCTACTACACGACCCTGTGAGTTTAACAGACTGACGGGATGTTCCTTCCTGGCGCCATGGCAGGATGGCATGAGTGACATCCTGACACTCATATCCCCCCACTTCATGGAAATGAGGAACAGCAGTTTCTCTTAGGATGTATGTATTGGAGGGTCAATTCCAGCTGAAGAAAGCAGTCCTGAAAGTACCTCAGTGCTAAGCCATATAGTATTTTACAGGTTAAAACTAGCACTTTGAACTGTGTATGGAAGCTAACAGGTGAAGTGAAGCATGAGTGTAATGTTCTTGTGGTGATGAGTACTAGCCAACCATGACCTGTAGCTTCTCAGTGGTCTTCAATGGCAGCACCCTATAAAGCACATGGCTGTAATCCATGTGATGAGGGCATAAGGCACTGCCACAAGGTTCACCTGCTTTAGGTAGGCCTACTACAGAAGCTGGGCAAAAGCCCTTTTAGCTAGGGCCTCCACCTGCCTATATAGCAGTAGGTGTGAGCCTACAAGAATCCCCACATTGCAAATATCTCCTTTCAGTATGGAGCTGACAGAGCACCTCAGTGTACAAATAGCAACTCCATCTTTGGGTAGTTATACAGTATATTTTTTGTAAAAGAAGCTGATGACAGTAAATTGAACTCACTGCTTTAAACAACAAATTACACATACCACAAACTGATTTTGGAACTCTAGTGTTTCAAAAGCAGTTTATCAAAAGGCAGAAAGAGTCTCTGGAAAAACGAAGTATAAAGCCTTCGTTGGATATTTTATGGTGGGTTTGGCTTGATCTTTGGGTTTAGGATGTTTGGTTTACTGTTTTTCAGTTTGGGATGCTAACAACTGAGCTCGCGTTCATTTTTTTTTTTTTTGCTTACTCATAAAACTAAAAAGTAGATTGAACAAGAGCTGCGCAATTATTTATATATTTGCACTTATATCCTGTCTTTCTTGAAGAAGCAAAAATCAGCATACCTAATATTTCTATCTAGTTATATCCTCACAATACGATGAAGGTAATGGCCATTCCAAAGTAGGACAATAAGGAATTTAACATGGGTCATTGTAATCCTAGTCAATACACTTTTCTATGTTCTACGTTTTAGTTTTCTGTGCATGGAGTTACATTATTCTGCATTTTTTGTTTCTCTGTTAGGGATCCATGAGGTACTGCTGTTGTACCATTTCCATTTAATTAAGTGGGGCTCGCACATACGGCTTGGCCTACTTGGTCACCTGCCAGGGCACACCTCAGCAGGTCCCCTGGTAAGGGTCATTAGAATCCATTGGTTGCAAGTTTGGGCAACATTTTTGTGATTGGGGATTGCCTGATAGAAAAAAGTTTTTTTGGCCTGTGAGGACTGCAGTAGGCTTAATGATAAAACAACAATATCACCAGAGGGTCATCAGGTTTGGGGCAGGGATTACATCTTAACATGTCTATTTTGCAACTTTTAATTGAAAAAAATGTATATACTGGCTGACGTTTGGTGATGCAAGCTTGGGCTGCCCAGTGAGCCTCAAAAAGATGTCTCATTGTTTGCATGCAGCCTGTGGACTGAACAAAAGTGAACTAGAAGTGGGGTAGACCCAGAGATTTTCCTTAGACAAGTCATAATCTTTGGCCAGAACTAGCAACAAATTCCTCACAATTTTTGTTAACATAGAAATGAGTTAATCCATCTCAGTTTTCCGGATAGGGAATTTCTGATTGGAAATTCCAACTACATATCTCAATATAAAACACCTGTTAGTTACTAATAAAAGTAAATTGCTGACATAAATTTCCCTGCTCAGTTCCAGTATTCAGTAGTATACGGAAAAGCCTTGTGCTCCTCAGACTTGTATGCAAAAGCATTGTTTTTTTAACATTGCATAAAATGAAATCCAGATTAGAGCAGGAATTTCTGAGCTTTTATTAACTTTTATTTCTGAGTAGACATTATGTTGTATTTTGCTAAATTCTTGAATTTCTCTCTCTCTCACTTTCCTGCATCCCAAGAACAAAAAAGAGTCTAACAACTGAAAATACGATTATCTACCATTAAATCTCAAAGTGTTAAAGTGTTAATACATATCCAAATCTGGAGCATAGTGCAGGGAAGACTTAATGTTCTAAGTAATAATTACTTTCTTATTATTCAGGAAAGTCCTGTGTTTGGTGCCAGTGGACAGGAAGAACTTGCCAAGAGGCTGGCAGAACTGGAGCTTAGCCGGGAGTTTCTGAGTGTGTTAGGAGATGACCAAGATTGGTTTGATGAGGATTTTGGCTTGAGTTCACACAAGCTCCCTCAAAAACAAGCTGAAGAATCAACAGTATTACCTAAGATTGAACTGCCAAAAGTGTCCTCAAAGCCATGTGAAGAACCCTTGGCTGTACCATATGTTGCAGAAGAGGTGGAGGAGTTGGTGCATGCAGCAGCTGAGAAGCTGTGGAAATGCAAAGAGTTGGGGCATGATCTTCAGGCTCTCAGCCTTCCCAGAGACATGAATGAACCCCCCAAAGATGATGACACTGAAACTGTTAGTAAACAGATCTACAAACAGGTATGGCAGTTATCTCAAATTATTGTGAAATGTATGAAAATAAAGGAAATGTACAAAGGGATTTATAAAATGATTTATAAAATCTTTTAAAACAGAAGGAATGCTGTTTTGGCCTCTGGCATGATTAGTGATAGAATGCAATATAAAACTATGCTGTGTTTGTGGAAGGCAGATACAATTAAGTGAGAAAAAGAAAGAAGGGTATGGAGTATTTTTTAAAAACCCTAGAAATAGTTTACCTTTTTAGGAAGCTCTATATCCCACATTAAGGGGCGTGGTGGCTCAGCGGGTAAGACACCAGGTTTGTCGATCGGAAGATCGCAAGTTTGGAGGTTCGAATCCCTAGCCCTGCGTGTGGAGTGAGCTCCCACACTAGCTCCAGCTCTTGCTAACCTAGCAATTCGAAAGCATGCAAATGCAAGTAGATGAATAGGTACCACTTTGGTGGGTAGGTAACAGCGTTCCGCATGTGTCATGCCGGCCACATGACCATGGAAGCGTCTTCGGACAACGCTGGCTCTTCGGCTAACAAATGGAGATGAGCACCGGCCCCTAGAGTCGGACACGCAGGGGGAACCTTTACCTTTTACTATATCCCACATTGAGGATCATGGCCCTAAGAATAGGAGTAGTAGGCAAAATTATATTCCACTGGCTGCATAGTCAGTGTTCAGCATAAATACTTTCACAAGTCTTTTTGTTTGGTTCTTTGAAAAGTTATACAGTGTTATGATAATATAAAATAGTAATACAATGTTTCTTTTACTTTCTTTTATCAAGGCTGTGTTTGATTTAACAAGAGAGATTTTTGGAGAAATCTTTGCAGAAGATCCAAATTTGAATCAGCCCTTATGGATGAAACCCAGCAGGATCAATTCTGGTTACTTCCGACGAGTAAAAAATCCAACTGATCTTGAAGAAATAAAAGTAGGAGTAAGATTAATACCTTGAGCTTTAAACTGATTTATAGAAATAAATTACAGTTTATCTAGACAGCGGTTCTCAAACATTTTGGTCTCAGGACACCTTTACATTCTTAAAAATGATTGAGGACCCCAAAGAGCTTTGGTTTATGTGGGTTATATCTATCAATATATACTGTATTAGGAATTAAAACAGAGAAATTTTAAAATATTTGTTTGACTTCGTGGACCCCCTGAAAGGGTCTTGGGCACCCCCAGGGGTCCCGAGACCACACTAAGAACCACTGATCTGGAACCTGAGGCAGAGTGTGAAGTCTGGTGAAGTTTTATTGTGCATTTTTACTTGAAAATTAATTTTCTCACACCATCAGTCATATTCCAAGATGAGTGTGCATATGATGCCATCCCTCTGATTTTTCCACTTTGGTTTCTTCTTACTGTATTGCTGATTTCACTTAAATATTAGTTTGTATCAGGATATTTTATTTATTTATTATTTATTATTTGAATTTATCCCCGCTCATCTCTACCATTGTAGACTCTGGGCGGTTTACAATCACAATATATAAAAAGTTAAAAGACTATACATTTAAAAACTACTATAAAAATAAAAAATCCAAATCCAAAAGATGGTATGTTCTTAAAAGGAGGATATTACTAAGCTAACCACCCCCAGGAGGAACTATGATATGGACAAATGCTTATATTTCTTAAAACTTAAATAACGAAGGCTGCTTTAATTGTCACTAATATTTAATACTGCTCCAGTTACAAATCCATACAAGGTGACTTATATGTGTGTTAGATGTAACATATACCACATTTTTTTTAAAAAAAATACAGTGAACGGTAACCAGTATATAATGAATGAAGATCCTTCCAATACAGGAACTAGTGATAGTTACCCCTGGATTACTGGGTCAGGGCTGGGGATAGTTCAAAGGAATGCCTGATGCTGCATTTATCTGTACTCTGCAATGTAAAACAGTTGAACCACTGCCATAGTTCTTAATTAAGTTCATGGTTATTGCTAGAGTTAGCTACCAGGTTGCTTTATTATAGTTGTAATTGCCTAGAAATGCAATGTGTTTTCTGTTGCCTATATGCCATATCTAGCTCCTCACTAGAAGTCTTCCCCCTGAAAGCTGCTCGTAGAGATGGTGCTGTGGCTAGAGAAAACTTATTTAGTTAGCATTTATTATTATTTTTTCTTTCTTCTTTATCCTAGGTTTTCATAACAACTGAGATCTTAAAGCTTTTAAATTTGAGAAAGGAGTCAAACAATAAAACAGACTGGCAGAAAATGATGAAATTTGGACGCAAAAAACGGGATAGAGTGGATCACATACTGGTTAGTAATTGTTTTTCAATTGTGCATTGTAGCCAGACATAAATACCTGGTAGCCTTTATGGTTAAAAAAATGTGTTAAGATTTAATATTATTTATATATTGGGTGTTAGCTTGTTCTTCTCTCCCAGATCTGCTCTAGAATGTCTTTCAGTCTCCTAAGCAGAAGAAATGTAGGCATGAGGAGAACTCCATTCCACCAGCAGGCAGATTAAATATATATTTTCCTGTGCTTATGAAGAACCATATTTCTTGTGTGTACTCATCCATATAAACTATGAATAAATTTCAGCTGAAATTAGGCATTTCCAAATTCAGATCTTTAAATAGAATATATTAAGGATTTATTTATTTTTTTTTATTTAAAAGGGTTTATAGGCTGCTTCAGTCAGAACCAACTCATGGTACAATTGCCCCTCCATAAGTCAGGATAAAAAAATACAAAAGAAAACAATCTCATCATGTAACATAATAATGAAATAACCTGCATCAGAGCCAGGAATGAAACACATTTAATAGAATCCACAGACTGGATTTCTTTAAAATTTAATGGATATAAAGCAATGGGGCTCTATAGCACATGGTAGTTTTGCTAGCTCAATCAAAACTTACTACTACTTTCTGTCTCATCCCTGCTGGTTTGATGAAGAAAAGTTGCTTTGACTGAAAGCAGCTAAGAAAAAAAAGCCTTTTCTTTCTCTCTCATGGGAAAGAGAGATGGGAAACATTCTAGTTGCAGATGATGTTTGATGGAATCATTGACAGTGCCATTGGTAGATAGCAAGCCCCAAAGTATCCATCATCATTTCTTGTCCAAAACAGGAAAGGTTAGAATTGGGATGGGTTCAAAACTAGTGCCCCTGGAACTTATGTAATGAGGTGCTAAAGGTGTGGCCTAAAAAGCAGGAGACTGTGAGTTCTAGTCCCGCCTTAGGCACGAAAGCCGGCCAGGTGACTTTGGGCCAGTCACTCTCTCTCAGCCCAACCCACCTCACAGGGTTCTTGCTGTGGGGAAAATAGGAGGCGGGAGGATTAGGTATGTTTGCTGCCTTGAGTTATATTTAAAAAAGGTGGGATAAAAATATAATAATAATGATAATGATAATATAAAAATTGTCATGCAACTTTCAAGATTCAAGACCTGCAGTCACCTCTGCAGTTTCACAGTTGGGGAGAGGCTTGTCATACTTGCTAAACTGTGATTCCGTAGTCTCTTTAATGTTTAACTATTTAAGTTATCCTGGTTTTATGTCAGGCAGTGGATGTGCCAACCAGATTTTTGCTCATCAAGAAGTCATTGAGAAATGATTAATATGAAAAAGAAAGTTTATTGTATGTGTGCTGATTTAAAGAAAACATGCAATAAAGTGAAAAGATTTGTATTATGTTTGCATGTATATTCAGTTAAAAGTTGGTTGCTGAATGCGGTAAAAGCAGTATATGTTAAGAGGTAAAACATCTAGGAAAATGAATGCTTAGTTAATGATTCAACACTGAGCATGGAGTAAGACAAAGCTGTTTGATTGTTTAATATATTTATGGATACATAAATATACTTGTGATGTAAGAAATATGTTGTTTGATAACTTAAAGATATGTATGCTTCTGGAAGAGATGATGTCTTGTTGTTGGTTGAGAACCCAAATGATTTGCAGCAAATATTAGACTATATGATGCAACAAGGAATATTTGCTGTCTTTAACAGAGAAAATGGAGTGAATGATTGCGAGTTATACATAAATGGCCAAAAAAAAAAACACTAGAGCAAGGAGATGAAGGTGTGTATGTTGGGAAAATGTTTATTACAGGTGGGAAATTGATGGAGAATTGAGTTGGTAGAAGGTAATGGGTCTATTTGGTCTATTGGAATGTCAGTGGAAAAGTGTCCTTCTGATCACTTTCTAATATGGAAATGAGAGTTGGCTAAATCAAGAGAAACATAAAAGTAAGTTTAATTTCATAGGAATGGGATTTTAAATGTGCATGATAAAACAAGAAGATACAAGGTTAAGAATGTATGGGTGCTCAGTAAATGTGGACTGAAAACAAAAGTGAGTGACCAGTATAAATGTACATTGAGAATGAAGATCAAATTGCAGAATAAATATATGAAGGAAGAATAAATGGGTTGAGAGGAAGGAGAAGAGTGAGAAAGTAATGGTTGCCTGCAGTTGATAAGTTCCTGAAAAACAGAGAGGCAAAAAGTTTAAAGAACAAAAGGCAGTATATAGACATAGTGGAAACAAGGGAGGTATGGAGAAGTAGTGAATGGCGTTGATGTAAATTAGTTTTAGTATGCTTCCTTTTTTATGTATCTCATGCCTTTAATTTCTTTGGCCTTCTGTTTCTTACTCCTTTTCTGCACTCTGCATAATGTTGCTTACCCCAAAAGTGAGTAGTGTGATAGATATGCACAGTATGTATGTATATATGTAAATAACTATCTAAGCCTGGTTAAAACTTTTATCAAAAATATTTTATGGCAAAATGGCTACTTTTGGAGATAGAGGAGCTTGAGAATAGGGAAATTGTTACTCCACATCCTTAATTGGATATGGAGATATTTAATAATGCTAACACTGTTGCAAAGAATGAGTAGGCTTAAAGTTACTAACTTCAGACAGTCATTTCGGTGGAATATGAGTAACACCAAAACCAGGCTTACTGGAATAGCCAGAGTCATTGATAAGAGATATTGATTGATTGATTGATTGATTGATTGATTGATTACCATCAACTCAGTGTTGACTCTTGGTGACCACATAGATAGATAGTGATGGTTATAGTCCCATTTTTATGTTTTGGTTTTAAATGTAATATATCTAGGAACTATTACTCGTTTTCTTTCCTGTGGGTTGTAGAAAAACTAAAGGATCATTGTGGCTTTTATATAATGCCTGTTATATGGATTTACAATAATAATTCTTATTATAAGAACTATTATAAGAATCATATAATTCTTATATGTTTACAGAATAGTATTTTAATAGTAGTGACTTTTCTCCCTCCCCTTTCTAATTCTAAGGTGCAGGAATTGCATGAGGAAGAGGCTCAGTGGGTGAACTATGATGAAGATGAGCTGTTTGTGAAGATGCAACTAGCAGATGGGATTTTTGAGGCCTTAATTAGAGAGACTATTGATCTCCTCAACCAGATCACTGAAAAACAGAAGTTGTTGCTTGTGTAACATCAAAATGTATTTTTCTCAAAATGCTGCTGTTACTGGAGTACAGTATGATCTTATGATTGGCTGAGAAGTGATAGAACACCTCCTCTTCCTGTGCTGCCTTTGGATCTCCTACACTGGACTTTTTTCAAAAAGGCTCATCCTCCCCCAATATGCATTTGCCAATTCAGTATGTACAGTGATACTTGGCACTTGTTCTTTTGATATGGCAGTTTGTAAATGGTTGGGTTGGAGCACGAAGCACCCAATGATGGAAACTCAAGTTATTAGTAAACATTCTTCATTTTAATAACTGCTGTTCTAGTTTGTTTTAAGGGTAATTTATAATTCTGTTAACTGGCTTAACAATTTATATGTCAGTCCAAACAAACATCTACTCCTCACTCTAATGTAATTTCCATCTTTCTGTCTCACTATGGACCTAGTGTCATTGGATTAATGCATGAGGATTTGAGGAGTCATGCTCCCTTTCTTCAGCTAAATTTTTATTTCCACTGCTTAAAAGATCAATCGGCTAATTTTTCTACTTTTCCACTATATTTGTTTTTCCTCAGTGAACCACCAGCTGCTCCTAAGTAAATGGTACTCAGGATTCTCTCAGGATTTTAATATGTGAGAGTTAGGAAAAAATGCTTACTTAATGCGGGCCATTGATCCCTTTGATTCCTCCCTTGCTTACCACCTTACTGTAATGTACTGGTGAAACCATTACTTGAACTAGCTAGGGTTAGGAATGTATGTACCAAAGAGAGTGATACTCAGTGCTTGACTCTGGACCTGTTTTTTTATGCGTGTGACATTTCTTCTAACTTATTTTATAACTCCTAAGAAATAAATGTCTAGTGCTATATGATTGCACTGTTATAGGATTTGAAACATCAGAATATCTGTACATTAGGAATGCATCTGTCTCATAAAAATGGGGAATCGTACTGTGTGCAAGCAATCCATCTGAGAGAGACAAGAGTCTACAAAGATCCAAATGCATGTTTTTCATTGTGGGGTAGAAACGGATTGTGAAGAGGCATATGTTATATCAAACTAATGTACTTGGAAAGGGAAATAGGATGTCAAAAGCCCTTCTGCCAAGATTTCCATGACTGTTAGGGTGGGACCACTGTCAAACACAGTGTGGCTCATACTGCCTCCATTCCACCCCTCCCCCAAAGATTTCTCCAGGGAACACAAGATAATCTAGGCTTGACTACTGATGCCTTAATTTGAAATCTGGATTACTTGAGGAAACATTGAATCAGAGTGGATTCAAAATCTATTAATCTATCCCAGCAGAGACAGCATTCCAAAGCATAGGAGGAGGCATTCCAAAGACTCTATGCACCAATTTATGCCCTTTTCCCTTTCATCTTTAGTTTCTTGGTCTTCCAGTTAAGCATACGTCTGCCAGTACTGTCTTGTTGATCTCTTTTGAAACTTTTTGTGATTTATTTGCTGTTTGCACAGGAACACACAACCAAGATAGCTCCTTTTAACCAGAAAATATACAAGAAAATAGTTGGCATACAAGCAGAGATTCTCATATGTGGATTGACAGAATCACATTTGTAAATTTGGAATGATTAATTATACCTATAAGGGCTAAAGGAACAAAAAGACAGTGCGAATAACTAGCACATATACTTACTAGTATGTAAATGCCAACCTTAAACAAATCTGGTGGAGCAAGCTGCTATGAGTTAAGTGTCACTTCATACTGAACCTCAGAATGTTGTTAATGCATGTTTAATACCTAAACAAAGTTGCTGTTTTTTTCTTTATTTTTGAACAAATGAGGCCATTTTCTAACAGTTTTAGGTTTACCATTTTTGGGCCAGCCATGTCTTTTTACCCACATAGATAAATTATGAGAATCAAGGGAATATCCAAGCAAAGAGGTGAGGGGAAGTCACCAACCAAACTGATAGCTATATTGATAGAAATAGAGTATTGGCATGCCCGAGGTTACTAAAACAATAGTAATATGTACCGTATATTGCTTATCTCAAAGTTGTTGCTGTGATCCATAGTGGTACAAAGGCTTCACTGCAACCAAACCTGGAGTAAAGGGGCCGACATATGGTATAGTTTTAAATTGAGAGAACTGTGGCTGTTATAGCATTCTTTGCAAGGCAACGATTACTTGGACATGAATCCAGGAAAAGTCTAGCCACGTCGTTTGGTGTTGAGGAATGGTCTTCAATATTGCCTCACCAGCTCCATATACCAGATAGGGCAATCCATTCAGGCCTTAAATGGCATTTTTCTTCTGTCCCACAACTGTATGTGGCAGGTTCTGGGAATTCACTTTATCCTTAAAGATGCCTCAGAATGCTCACTACTAATATCATACATCCCCACTAAGTTTCAGCTGAATTGATCTAGCAGCTGAACTGCCTGTTACCAAAGCCGTACAATCTCTGGTATGGTATAGGCCCTCAAGGGCTGCTACACTGGGATTCTTGAGAAGGAAATGGAGCAAAAGACTTTGAAACCCTCTTTTGCTCAACGGGCTGCACATTAATGATGCATTCCTGTTCCCAAAATCCCCTTTCTGCTGCCTCTGTCCAAGATGGCCCCAAATATTGATTGCCTTTACAGTTTTTTTTTCCTGCTAGGGAGGGGTTATACTGAGGTTCTGTATCATAAAAAAGGGCTGGAGATTTGCCCTCAAATACCTGTTGATTTGGGTAGTTGTGGCTACCAGATTCAACCTTTGTACCACCTTGCAGGCACAGCTTGCTTATCATCATAGTTTTCTACAGTGCTTCATTATTCCTGCAAGTGAGATTAGAGGGCCATATATCTACTCTGGAGAATGCACCTGAAAACATTTTGTGAGATTCACTAGAATACCTCTAGCTCGCTCTGAGAGCTCCTATGTGTGTATAAATATGTAACACAGGCTATTGTCACCCACAAATTCATGAATTCTTATATCTGAGTGTCATTTTCCAAATTCTTTTTTATTTGCATGCAAATATAGGCATGACCATTGTATATACTAAATGTGAAAGTGAATTTTAACATAGTGTCCAGTGGATTCTTTGGAAGGTTGTCCTTTTTCCATCTTAGTTCAGAATGGACTTAAAGCAGCACAGAGGAGTTTAATCATGAGAAAGAATCGCTATTGTCTTGGAGAATATATCCTGAATATATTGAAATTATATTGTGCCCAGTCATCAGAATTGACTTTGGAGAAAAATGCTGACAACTTTTGAGTCTAAAAGAAAGCAATATATAGCACAGCTAGAAAGTATGGACTCTGTTGGTGCTGTTCTATTCTGTATTAAAGAAATGAATTATTGAGGAAAATTGCACACCCCAAAATTTATGCAAATATAAAGAGCAACAGTCCTTGTGTAACTGTTCCTGATCTATAGATTTAAGATAAAATCCTGAAGATTTCCTGTTAAAGCTCAATTTAAATGCAAAAGCATCACCGAGAATGCCATTGTATGTGCTCTTGTATAATTACCATTTATTTCAAAGGAGGCTTGAATAGGAAAGAGGTTCCATGGATTGTAGCCGGTAGCCTTTTAAGTCTTTCAGAAAACTTAACAGCAAGGTTTTGTGGCCTGATTGGTGAGGGGGAGGAGGACAAATGGATGATCTTCAAAAAACGTGGCCTTAGCATTTTTGCAATACTTGAATAAAAGTGTGTATTCACTAAAGAAATTCCATAGCACAGCATTCAGAGACCTTTGAAGACACTGCACAGTAAAGCCTTTTTTTTCAATCACGTTTGCTACTTAATCAGAATTGACTGACTTACGTTCCAGCAGCAAAAACAGTTTTGACAGTTGTAAAGTAATTCTTTGTAAATTGTACATTGTCAATATAAACAGGCAAAACTCATCTGAGCTAATTTGAAATCTAATGGAGAGAACAAGAGTGAAAAACTACATTGTAACACATTGGAGTAAATAAAAGTTTTGGGGAGAGCCTTTGCTGTACATTTGCAGAGTTGTCTTGGGGGAACTATTCTTCCTTGCATACTGTGCAGATACTCAACTGCTCCTGCCTATGTGTTTATGTAAATAACATACTCATATAGGTTTCCAGGCCAATTTCAGCCAATGTATGCACTTCTTTGTGTAGTATGGCTTGGTAGAATACAGGGTGTTAAGGTTCTTGTAATTTTGAAATGTAAAATATACCAGGATAGTCTCTGTGTACACCAGTGTAAATACCTTTGTTATTTTGAGATGTACTTTAAGAGAATAAAGTCTGTAAATAAAGTGATTTATAAATTATCCAAATAGTTTACCAGTCTTTAAAATCAAGTACATTTGTTCATATGCTGCCCATTCTGGGTGAATCTAGGTTTCAATTCCCCTCAAAAATATTCACCAGAGACGAAGTGTGCTTTAATTGCCCAAATTACTTTCTTGATCAAACCAATGTCTAATTAATCTAAGATCGACCAAATGCCTCTGGGCATTCCAATAAGAACATGAAGATATTTGATTTTAGCAGTTAATAATGGTTTCTTCTGTACATGAAAAGTTTATTTATTTACTAATGTTAGCGAGGGCTATTTCTCAGCAATTGCCACTTAAGGTACTTTAAGCCTAAGAAAAGAAACCATGAGAGAATAGTTCTAAACCAAAAGGCCACATTGGTCTTCGTAGTCAATATTCTGAGTATTCCTTGCTAATCTTGGCTTGAATTGATAGGTTTAGGCAAAACTCCTGCTAAAACAAAATGGCTTATTGTAAGAAGCAGCAGATGGCATATAAAATGAGAAAAGGTAACAGTGGAAGTGTCATTTTTTGGCTAGAGTGGGATTAATGAAATATATTGCAATAAACACAAAATCACACAATACAAGTCTTTATTTAGAGTATTTCAATAAGAGACCACGGTTCCAGCCAAAGCAGCAAGTAACAGAAGAATCAAGGAAGAAAGGCAGAAGGGTGGTAAAAAATTTTTCCCCCAAAAGTATTCCCTACTTGATTATAGAATTGTATCTTCATGTCATTTGGGCCAGTTAGACACTAGGCATTCACCTGTCCAGATGAGAGGCTAGCTGTACTTACTCATATTGGGAAGGCCATGAGGGCAAAGTCTTCATACAAGTTCCACGTAACTGACATGATTACGCCAACACATACCTGAAAAGACATTCTGTTGCCTCTCAGAAGAGAATTTTTAAACAAAATGTTGATGCTAGGTTGAGGCAAATTTGCATCTTCTCTTACACCTTGGAAATTGGTTATTTCTACAATATTTCAAATGGATGGCCTTTTTCATATCTTGCAGCAGCCAGTGCCCTCCATCGAGTATTTCCTCTCCCTGAGTCTGAAAACGCTCCCAATTAGGTTTCTTGGGTGGCCTTTAATTCTAGAATTATGAAGAAGTAGAATATGTCCTCAAGGAAAGTAGAGGAGTTGAGCAAATCCACAGCTTATAAAACAATGGAGGTATATGGTCCAACCTTTGAACATGCAGGAGTGCCAAATTTGGATTAACTCCACAGTACTTAAAGAAATGAAACATGTTCACCTCCAGCTTCCCCTCCCCCCATGAGTACTTTATCTACTGCAATAGAAAATGTTCTATGATTTCTATGCACTCATAAATATCATACCTCATCACTTTTTACCCCCATTCAGTATTCTTACCCCACAACTCTGAATATAGTATATTGCTGTTTATGTGATTAGGTAAGAAGGGAAGGTATCACCAAAGTTGATCTGCCTGTCTTTAAGAATATATTAGAATAGCTTCCTTGGCTAGAAACTAGTGTTTTCTCATTTATAGTAGAAAATAAGTGTTAAGAAATACTCTGTTAAGAATATACCCCAGATATTAGAGAGGAGTGCTTAGGGGTGAGCTGAATGTAGATCCCAAGAATCACTCTTAACACTGATGGAAGCTAAGGAAAATATTCATAAATGTATTTAATTGATATCCCGTCTTTCCCTTCAAAATACTGTTCAAATTGGCTATAATAAAAGAATTGGAGGATTTATAGCTACACATAAGTACATCAATTAAAACAATTAAAAACATTCACTACAAAGAAGAGCAATTCAAGTACTAACATACAGCAGATGGGCAAACACCTGGCTAAATAAAATTGTCTTTCTCATCTTGCAAAAGGAAACAGGGAGCTAGCATGACAATTGTCTCTTAGCAGACAATTCCAACCTGTAGGAGCTGCAAGTGAGAAGGTCCTTTCTTTATTTCCATCGTATGTACCCTTGATAGTGGTGAGATTAAAAGAAGGGTGTTTCTTCAAGACTTTAAAGCACACACAGGCTCATTGTAGAAAAGGTGGACTTTCAAAGAGATTGGTTTCATGTTGTATAAGGATTTTTAGATCATAATCATCACCTTAATTTCTTAGAATCATAAAATTATGGAGATTGAAGGGACCGCAAAGAGCATCAAGTCCAACTCTCTGCAGTGTGCAGGAAAACCTATTAAACCACCCCTGAGTGGAAGCTGTCCAACTACTCTTTAAAAACCTTCAGAGATGGAGAACCCACCACCTTAGTACATAAACTGTCCACTGGTATATAGATCTTAATGTCAGGAAGTTTTTTTCTTTCGATTTAAACAAAATCTATGTAGCTGCAACTTATACTCATTATTTCTGGTCCTAGTTTCTGTGGCAATGGAAAATAATTCCTGACCATCTACACTTTTATGTACTACTGATACCGTGTCTCCCCTCAGTCTTCCTTTCTCCAGACGTATTACATTATTATTATTAGTGGTAGTAGTAGTATGCCCCCCGACTCTCAATGACTCTGAATGGCTCACAACAATTAAAGAAATTACAATAAAATGGATAAAAGATAAAATATTCCATGTTCTTTCAGACTGTGCTCATATGGATGTCCTCAAGTCCTCGTATCATCTTTTGTCACCCTGTTCTGAAACTATTCTGACATGTCAATATATCATTCTGGGAATGTGCCCAGAATTTTACACAGAACTTTAGGTGTGGGCTCGTTAGTGCAGAATAGAGGTGAATAAGGACTTCACACATCTTTGATACAATGCTGCTTCTAATGCATCCCAGAATGGCATTAGCTTTTCAGGCAGCTGTTGCACACTGCTACTCATGTTCAGTTTGCTTTTAATGACCACACCTAAATTCTTCTCAGATGTTGTGTTTGCAAGCCCTACATTCCCCTTCTTCTATGTATGTTCTCTTTAAATGTAGTATCTTACATTTGATATCTTGTTCCTTTCACCCAGTCTTTCAACTTGTCTAGATTAGATTGCAAACTCATTCTATCATCTTAATTGTTGGCCAGACCGCCTAATTCTATGTTGTAGCATCACACATTATTTGGGCAGATTAAATTCACATCCTACAAGGAAGGGAAAATGCTGTTAGGCTTTCAAGATTGTGACATATACCCCATGTCAAAAAGTAGAGTTCCAGTATTTCTTGTGGAATCTGTTTCCTGACCTGACCTACTTCAAAGGGGTTATCTCAATCTTGATAGACTGACAGTGTTTTCCCTTCCCTCCCTCTTATACCAAAGAGAGTCGAAGCAGGAATAACTTTCTTTCTAACGCCTTCTTCCCTTTCCAGGGTTAGTGTATGTTTTGGCTAACTGCAAGTCTTTGAAGTTTTGCACCCATTTTATCATGCAATTTCTAATTTGCCTGTCTCCATGTCATATTTCAGTAACAATTTATTGATGTGTCCCATCAATAGATTATCTTGATTCTGTACAAGTGTTTCAAATTCTGTCATCTTTCTCAAGGTCCCTCCTTTCTTGAGATCATTTTTAATACAGCAATATTCCAGCAATATTTAACCATAATAAATTCCTGCCCTTGACTGACTTCCGGTGGGGACATAGCGGGCTGAACAGCTGTGCCCGCGGGCTCAGCAGGCAGAACTGACAACACAGCAGTTTTTTCGGGCTCAGGCAGGTTTTTCCTGAAGTCAGGAGTGTTTTTCTGGAAAAAGGAAAACACCTGGAATCACCCCATCTGTCCTCCAGATGGCTGCTTGCAGCCAGAAGTTTGCAAACAGCGTTCGCGCTTGACTTGTAAGAGCTAGCCGGGAGGCTGGGACGTCACCATTTCCAATCCGCGCTGTAGCCTTAAAGGGACACTAAGACCAGCCACCCCATTTCTAAATAACCCAATTTATATTTCTTTTAAGTACACGTACCCTAAGAGAGGCTTTCTACAGCAAGGAGAAGCAGGTTCTCTTGGTGCTTATCGTTATTTTTGGGATTAATTATTTAAAAAAATTCTTTTTAACTTTTGGACTTCGTTTTCTCTCCAAATATTAAGGAGGATTGAGAGTAAATAATTGACTCCCTGTTATTATTTTTGTACTAAATTTGAAGATATTAGCATTTTCTTACACATTGAATCGGCTGTTTTGAACTTTCAGTTTTCTGCTTCTACTTTCCTTGGGGAACTGTCTGCATATCTCACTTTCGCTTGTGTAAACACATTCCAGAATCCTTTCATATCTTCGACTTTCACTGGTTAAGCTTCTAGGGGGCACCATAATCTACTGCATGAGACATCAAGGATTTTAAGCAGACTTTCTCTGACTTCCACTGAGATTTTAAACAGATTATTTCTGATTCCTACCAAGTTTTTATGCAAGGCATTCAGGACATTGTGGAAAATATGAGGTCTAAAATGTGTCATCTGGTTGGGGATGTCGTGGATGAAACTGAGGAATTTAACAGTGACAGAAACGTCTCTTCTAAGATTGAGATCGGGATTTCTGTTGAAATGCTGGATGAAGATTGGATAGTCAAGTTGGAGAAATTTAAGGGAGAGATCGAGTTGCAAGCCATAAGTGAAATTGATCTTCTGGTGAAACGCCATGGAAAAGAAGGGGTTATTATGTATGGGAGGTCTCTTGAAAAGAAGTTGGAGTTTTTGAGGGGGGCAGTTGGGCTGTTCGATTTTTTTAAGAAAAAAGCTCTGTGCGCATTGTGGGGATATGTAAATGCTCTGGTTTATTTTGAAGTGAGATAAGGGTTTAAGAATATTTATTTGGATTGCTTTTAGGGTTTGGCTGATTTCATTTATCTTTAACAATTTGGATTAAGATTATTAAGGTATAATAAAAAAATAATAAATGTCTATTTGGATGGTTTTAGGTTTCATATGATTAAGATTATTAAAATTGTTGTATTATCAAGTACAATGGCAGACAATTTATGTGTTTTTTAGTTTGATCTTTATTATAGTAGACAGGAATGTATAGAATAGTAGTAGGAAGGAAATAATTAAATAAATGTTATCTTTGGGGGGGAAGTAGATAAGGAGGTTTATATATTTTTTTTTTCTTTTAATATAAGTGGAGGGAGTAACTGTATTTAGTGATTTTTATAATGTGCCAATGGAATGATTTATAGAAATAATGTGATTTTGGTTTAATATAGAGTAAGGGATTGATTATGGAAAATTTTTGTATATCCTTGCTGTTAAAAGTTGGAAGTCATCTCTTTTTGTAATTTTGAAAAAATGTTCTCTTGTGTTTCTACACTTTTTTAGTTTTTTCTCTTTTTTTCTCTTTGTAGTTCTTTGTTTTTCTGTAGCTTTTATCTTTGCTTGAAACTTAATAAAATTCTTATTTAAAAAAATTCCTGCCCTCATGGAGCAATTTTTGCTGTGTCTTTAATCTGTTTTCTGAATCTGGATATACAATATTAGCATATGTAATTAAACCTTTCTTACTATATTTATCCTTGAAATAAAAAGCATATGACATTGATGCCAATGGTGAAATTGCTGGATTTACCTTTAATCTCAGAAGGTTCCAAATTTTTAGCAGACTTTGTCTTATAATATGTCTCCTCAGATTCTTTTCTTTCTTTATACCATCAAAAACTGTGGAATCCATTGACTAAGCCAACTCCTTCTTTAATTTATGTTATTCTATTTTATCCATTCTGTTATACACGATAGACAATTTGCTCAATAATATACTGTAGTTTGAGATTAGGAAATGCGAGTCTGCTTGTTTCTTTTCAGTCTTGTAAGATTTTAAAACTTACTCTCGTTTTTCCCCATTCCATATAAATCTATTAATTGTTCTCTGCCTGTCCTGCAAACTTTTATCTGAAATTGGAATTGATTCCATTTGAAATAAAAGGTTTATCTTGGGTAGCATATTCATTTTTATTGTCACAATAAGTCCCAGCCAAGAGAATTTTAATTTTTTCCAACCTTGAGATCTTGTTTTATTTCTTTCCATAATTTGTTGTATAATTCTGTTAACTGCCAGGAAAGTTTGTGGTATTGAAATACCACTAACAGGTAAATAAATAATTTAACAGCAGCATTTTTTACAGTTTGCAGCAGTGTTTAACAGTTTGTAACTTTCCCACTGAGGGAGTAACAGAAAACATTTCATATGTTTTAGGAAAATTTTTTTCCAAGGAGACAAGATAAAGTTTACAAAATTGTGAAAGGTATGAACAGAGTACATTCTCTCTTTCTTTCTCTCTTTCTCTCTCTCTCTCTCTCTCTCTCTCTCACACACACACACACACACACACAAATATCAATACATAGACATAGAGACACACATAATTCTAGAACTTTGGATCAACCAATGAAGTGACTGGCAAATAGGTTCAGGATTATTAAATATTTATGTTATTTTTATTTATTGCACAACACAAAATACACTTTGTTAAACTCATTACTGCAGGAAATGATGGCCCCTAATTTAAGGGCTCATTAATATACAAATGTATGTGACAGAACTTTACTCCATGTGTTGCCAAGAAACTTTATACCATTTGTTGCCAAGAAAATCAGTTTTAGGAGAGAAGAGTCTAAAGTGAAGAATAGGCATGGGATACTTCTCTACTTTGCAAATCCCAATTTGAATTCATTTCATATGTTTATCTTTTTTTTAAAAAAATGATATTTTGACAGAAATCAGTATAAGTGAAATGAATATAAGAAAAAAATGATATAGAACGTATAAGAAAGCAAAGTAAAAAAGAAGATACAGATAATTATCCATCTTGGAATTTAAATTGAACATACTTGGTTAACACAGTACAAATCATTAACAAATCTATAAACAATAAGCAATTATAGATAATTCTGTACATAAGAAAACACAAATTTCAGATGTGTCACAATTTAATTTCTACCAAAGGTAGAACATCTTATAATAATTCTCTCTAATTTATTGAGATCTGAATCACACTTCAGTCGCAATTTATAACTTTTAGCTAACAGATGTTTAGTATTATAAGATTCTCAAATTCAGTCAAGCCTCTCAATGTTCTCCCTTGTTTCTATAATTCTTTGGTTGCAGCACTGTTTACTTAGAGACACTGAAACCAGTTAAATGCATTACAGCCCAGTGTGGTAAGAGACTTTGTTTTTATTTTTGTTCTATTAAAAATAAAATCTTGCAGTCTAAACTGTTGGAATCCAGCAAATCAAGCATGCCTCATTAGCATATGGGTGATTGCTCTAGGAGGCAAACTCTGTGCTTCCAGAGGAAGCTGCTTGTTGCCCCTCCCACTTCCTCTTCTCTCTCTCTCTGCTCCTTCCACCAACAGAGAAGCAGCATGCAAGCGGCTCTCCCTCCATCTTGGCCACATGGATGGGCCTAGGAGATTTTTCCCCCTTTCTCCACGCAGCCTCCTAGCAGCAAACAGGGCCAGAGGTATGCAATTTAGGGAACAGAAAGAAGAACTGAAACCAATCTTCTACTGAAATGGCTGTACCTGGACAAAATAAATGTAAGAATTCTTTTGTACTTACTTTTTGTACCTGCAATGTCTGAGCTTGTGTTTCCTTATGCTTGGGTGGGCTAAAAGTGTAAGAATAAGAACCTGAATCTCTCTAATGTGCTCACAGGCTGTATTTTTAAACAATATTATTTTTCTGCCCACGAGTTTACACAACGTTAAGCTCTGCTCCATTCACTGGTTCTAACAGGACACTGAATGATCTTCATAAACAAGTTGTCTTTCCACTGAGTACATTTCTTAGTATCGTCATCTTCATGAAAATAAACATTTAATAACAAAGTGGGGGGGAGGGGAGCTGGCCTTAATGTTTTCTTGTATTTATCTCAAATGTCCAGTAATAATAATTTATTGAATTTAAATGCCGTCCAACTCCCAGAGTCTCTTAGTAAATCACTTAGTATTGCATGGTCTTTTATGAATTATTTCTATCTGTCTCAGCTGAAATATATCTGTGCAGACCTTCTGGAAGACCTGTCCTTTCTATTTGGTGTTATAAAACCATATGGAGATATAACCCATTCTGAAATCCATGTTAAACAGCTGGCATGATAATACAGTCTGAAATGCAGGGGCTCTAGGCCACCTCGTTCTCTTAACTCCTGCAGGTTCTTAAGTTTAATTCTTGGCCTTTTGTTAGAATTTGTTAGTTGTCTATGCCAGTCATTTAGTAACTTATTCTCAATAAAGTAGGCTGAGTTAATCCTCACTCAATGACCATGTTTTGAAAGGGACAGTCCCGTTTTTTAAACAATTCCTGACCGTCCTGTCGTTTTAAGAAAAATATCCATTTTGTCCCATTTTTGAAAGTTCCCACGGCGAAGCCCGCATGCCCGCACGCCCACGCCCGCACGCCCACACACACACTCGCATGCACGCCTACACGTGCGTGCACATGCCCACTTTGTTCGGCGAGCTGTGGGTATGTTAGGGTCCCATTTTCTCCCCAAGGAAATATGGTCAGCCTACAATAAAGACTGAAATCATTTGGAAAAGGAATCAAATCTTTGTAGAATATTTGTTTTAACTGCTGCAATTCTTTCCAGCCAGGATAATTTTAGTTTTTTCCATCTGGAAATATCTGTTACGTTTTTCCAAGACGGCAGATAATTATTCTTAAATAAATCTTTATTCTTTCTATTCAAGAAAAATCCTAAATATTTAACCTTCTTAGCATCATGTTAAAGTCTGTGGTTTGGTACACACATTGCTTTTCTTTCTCTGTCAGATTCCATGTCAACATTTGAGTTTTTTCTTTATTAATCCGATAACCTGACATCAAACCATATTGTTGTACATATTCCATCAGCCATGTTAAAGTCTCTTTAGGCTGAGCAATTGTAAGTACAGTATCATCAGCAAATAATTTCAGTTTATGTTCTTGTGCAGTTAGTTTAACTCCTGAAATTCTGTTATTTTGGTGTACTTGAATTTCCAGTGCCAGTAAAAACAAAGGATGAGTCTTGTCCCCTTGGACTTCATACATTGTTGTGAAATAAGACTATTTACTAAAATTTGTTCTTTTTGTTCTTTATAAATGTTCTGTATCCATGTACAAAAATTAGGGCCACAATCCAATTTTTTTTCAAAACTACAAACATAAAAAGTGATTCCAAATTGTCAAAGGCATTTTTCGTCATCAAGAAAACTCATGGCCATTTTTAAAATTTTTCTGATTTACCTTATCAACAACAAATAGAGTATATCTCAAAGAGACATATAAGAGACTAATATTGTTTCTTATATATCTCTTTGAGATAAAGCCCATCTGGTCAAGATGTATAATTTCAGTTAAAAAGCCATTTAGTATCTTAGCAAGAATTACCATTAAAATCTTATAATCCACATTCAATAAAGAGATGGATCTATAGGCTTCAGGATGGGTTTAATCTTTTCCTTCTCTAGAAATCAGAGAAATGAAAGCTTCTTCATATGCTTCTTTCTAATGGGTAGTTGAACTCCCAAGTAGTTTTTAAATTGATTTCTTAGATACAGGTAGGATTAGCTGATTAGCTATGAGTTATGATGAATGTTAGATGAAACTATGATGAGAAGTATCCTGACAACCAGATATTAAAAGACAACCATTGGATTTGCTACTTTATACTCTATTTCTGAGGTCCCCAAAGCAGCTACCTGGCAGCTGGTGAAGAATTTTGATTTGAACACTACCCAGAGAACAGTGGTTATTAATAGTTATCAGGCAAATTATATTTTTGTGGGAGAACATTTACTGCCACAGATGTCCTTTGAAACCAGAGGATTCGTCAGAACAAGAAACTCTGCCTCTATTGTACATGCATGCAATGTCAAGATGCACATACCAAAGGAACAGAGTTTATGCCACAATGTTACAGTGCATGTTTCATCCTTTCCTCCCCTTCCCCACTGAATATATATATATATAGAATTATATCTTTAATATAATTTTACCTTCACCCACCGTGGTATAGCCCTGTAGCAAGAGAAAGAACAATGAAGTCACTGATATTTGTTTTCAGTTTCCATCTCCTATCTTTAGGGGGAACAAAAGAGATATTTTGAATCCCCAAGAGCCAGGACAAAAAACTTTTTGTAGAGATATCCCCAGCAGCTATGCTGGGGGATAAGATGCCAAGGTTTAAATCACTGAGAGGGAACAAACACAGGTTTCAACTCTGCAAGGAAAAGCAACAGCTGCAGCCAAGGTTTCCTGCCTGGCTTGGAATGTCCTTTGGCTGAAGACCAGATACTGACTTTGGCACAGACTGAATTCATTTGGAGAAGAAATTAGCCCACGTGAAGCTTTATTTTTGCTACCTTGGATTCTCAGCTATCTGAAAATGCAGCAAGGAGCAAAGTTCATCTTCACAAACACTTCCAAAGCACTGACGTGTCTAAAACGTAACATTTCAGCAATAAGGAGAAGTAGAAAGCTCTAAACCAGCATTCCCCAGTCTTTGTCTATGACAACTGGGAATTAGGAGAAACAAAGACCAATACAGGTAGTCCTCACTTAATGACCATTTGTTTAGTGATGGTTCGGACTTACAACAGTGCTGAAAAAACCAGCTTATGACCAGTCTTCACACAATTGTTGCAGCATCCCTGTGGTCACATGATCACAATTTGGGGGCTTGGCAACCAGTTCGCATTTATGACTGTTGCAGTGTCCCGTGGTCACGTGATTGCCATTTTCGATCTTCCTGGCCAGCGACCATGTGGTTCGCTTAGTGGCCACCACAAAAAGGTCATAAAATTGGGTGATACACTTAATGACTGCTTCGCTTAGCAACCAAAATTCTGGTCCCAGTTGTGGTTATTAAGCAAGAACTACCTGTATTGCTCAAGGTTTGAAGGCTACACCAAATACATGGCAAAAGGTGGAGCCGTTCCTGAGCATTAAGGTGAATGTGCATTACCAAGGCAACATATTAGAACTTCTTTGAACACACCAATAATATAATTGGGAATAACAACAGACTGAAAAAAAGGAAAATGATTGGACCTCATGTGTGCATTGAACCTGTGCTATTCATTCTAATGGTCGCTGTTTTCTCAGGCCTCCACGGGAGACTGAAAAAAACCTGTAGCTGCTCTAAGGGTCACAATAACTTTAATAAATTGAACTTCCTTCAAGTTCACACTGCCACATTCTACCCCACGCTCAAGAGAAAGGAAGCAAAGAAGAAAAGTACACGCCAGTTGTCGGACCCCCCCTTGGCCGGCTTCAGAAGAGGAGACGAAGCCGGATGACACTCTTACCGCTTTCTCCCCGATCCTTCCCTTTGGGCTGTTGAGGTGGAGCTGCAAAACCCATGAGCTCACATTTCTCTTACAATGAAACTCAGGAGCTAAGAGGGGGGCCAAGGACAGACTTCCCTCCAGTAGAGAGATGGCTGTTCTAAGTAAATAAAAGGCCTTTCACAGCAGCTTGAACTACCCTGAAGTTGAGCTGCAAATAAATCAGCGCAGCTTTGCTGACTAGGCACACAGCCCTCTGGAGCTGCTTTCAAAGTGACACAGAATTCCAGTAATCATTCAAAAGGGCTGTTGTCTGTCTTTCTACAACATGCCAAGCTGTTAATCCTGTCTGACAAAACATAACTGTGTCCACATGACATGCCACACTTAAAGACAGGAACCATATTATAGCTTATTGTTTGGCTTGGTTTGTCATGGTGGTTTAAGTAGCATGGTTTAGGCAGGAGTTGCAGCTTTTGTGGTGGGGGGGGGCACACGTTTTTTCAAAAAACTTATTCAGCCAAGAGGGAACAACTGTCAAAACTCACTTTGGGCAGTTGCCATACTGCCATGTTTAAGCTCCCCTATGGTATAACAACTAAAATGTAATGATTAAATATGCATTATATTTATTTCTTGCCCAGTCTTAACCCCAATGATACATGTATTTTATTTCTACGGGAGGTCACCTAAATTTGTGGTTCTGCAAGGTTTAAGAGTTCATACTTCAGTAGGTTGTGTGAACACAGCCATTCCCGTCTTCACAACACAAAAGGAAGTTCGGTAAAGGAATGATGAAGCACAAAACAGGACCTGAAAACTATTCCCTGTTCTGCTGCCCTTCAGCTGTGTTGGGACTTGGGACTGGAACTCCAACTGCAACTTTTGGAGGCTGCTAGATTAAAGAAAACGGTGTACAGTAATGTGGTTGTAGAGACAGCCATAAAAATAATGAAGCAGTCCTGGGCTATGATCTGGTCCTGGCCAGATCGTGAGGATGTCTCTGTCTGTAGCCCTACTCACAGATCACTTCCTTCAGGCTTTCATGATAATGCTTAAATGCCTTCAACATGCCTATACCTTATCTTTATCTTTTATTGGTTTTATTGTAATTTCTTTGGTTGTTGTGAGCCACCCAGAGTCATTGAGAGTTGGGCAGTAGACAGGTTTAATTTTTTATTATTATTATTATTATTATTATTATTATTATTATTATTATTATTTTGTATACACAGTGTTGAAGGCAAAGCTTAGGTGTTGAATTCACCTATTTTTATAATGACTGAACAGGGTTAGAGGATAAACGTGAAATACACTGCCATCATCGGTGATGACAGCCATCCATTTGCAAGAAGCCAAGTTTTTCAATTTAGCTCAGCTTTTACTAAGCTTGGAGGTGCATCCATGAGGTTTTCTTGGCAGCAGTGTGGAAGCGGTTTATCACCGTTTTCTTTTATTTCCATTCAAGGCCTAAACAGGCCCAACACTGCATGGCTTCCGAGCCCCAACAAAATCACCCACATGCTGCCACTTGCTAGGTAAGCCACCAGTTTTAAAAAGGAAGCCAATACATTCATGGTGGCTGGAGTTATCAGTACTGCTGGTGTTGGGGCATATCCACCGTTTTTTTTTTTAATCTCGGAATTTTGTTTTGAAAACTTTCTGTATAATAATCAAAATGTGCACACATTTTACTTCATTGTCTGCATCAGGCTCATGTAATTAGATAGAAAGCACAAAAGATTTGATTTTTTTAAAAAGTAAATATCCATCACCAAAAGCAAATGTATTTTTAACTTAAAATACTTCCAGCACATCCATATGCACTCATATGAATTATTTATAAGGCACAAGTTTAAGCACACTATTTAAGCTGCTCCTGTCCTGTGTCCATAACACTGACTCTAAATTGGCTTAAGAACATCTTGTGTGAACTGAAGCCCTTTGAACAGAGTTTGAACAGCAGACTGTCATGTGCTCTCCACATTTCTCTTCCAGGAAAACAATTAGCAATTGCTTTCCTTCTTATGGATGGATCTTCCAGGACATTCATACATACATGTATTAATATGTGTCTGTATGTATACATTGTATGTATGTATGTACATATGTAGACACATCAAAATGCAGATACATGCAGGCACAACAACCAGTTTAATTCTTTTTCCTTCTTTCCAGCGTGCACTCTGGTGTTTCTATACTAGCAGACCGGAGTCCGTTAGACCTGGTATGGATCCCAATAAACACACCAAGCGAGAAATAGAATGTTTTTCCTTTTATTTGGGCCCAAGTAAATAGGAGGCATCCCCTTCCAAAAGGAGAGCCTGCTTTATTAACAAGCAGCACGACTTATACCATTTTTATGAGGAGTGGTTACAAGCAAAAAGTAATGATTGGATAATTTCTTCTACACTCTGCATAGGCATGCATACATTTGTGTTATCTATGTTAATTACACATTACATCTTCACCTACTACCATTTAGGGATTCCTTCCCACCCCTAGGCGTGAAGTTACTCCTTGGGTCTGCCTTCCTTAAGGTGTGGAATTATCTCATAAGGGGAGGGAAATTTAACATTATAATCACCTGTCCGGTTACTTTCGGACAGTTCATCTTTAATCTGCGCATGCTTGCATCCCTTCCCATCTCTGCTGGTTCTGTTTTATTTCACCTGTCTAATTATCTCTTATTCGTACCAGCTTCACTCTGCTATCTCTCTTTCTACTACCATTATTCATCAACCCTCTTTTACAGGTTTCCCAATTATAACATTCCTTTTACAGTACCATCTTCAGCGTATACCTGTCATTCATTCATCCTCTATATTCCAACCTATTTACAGGCATCCCTATCTCCCAAAAGTGTCTGAAGCTCTTGAGATATGGAAATCACTGTTCTTCTTGACACATACATTTCTCATAAAAAGGGTGCTGGTAAAATTCTGACTCTACAGTATGTACATATATAGACACATCAAAATGCAGATACATGCAGGCACAACAACCAGTTTAATTCTTTTTCCTTCTTTCCAGCGTGCACTCTGGTGTTTCTATACTAGCACTGTTGAAATGGCATGGTGATTAAAAGCTTCACTTAGCATAGAGAAAGATGCCAGTTCAAAACCTAAGTTTTTTCCCCCCCTCAATTACTATTTTTCTTTTCTTTTTTTAAAAATATTTTTATTGTTTAAAATATTTACACATCACAAAGATAGATACATTTACAAAGATTTACAACACATAGACAACCTACTTACATACATTCAACTATTTATGACAATAACAACATACAAAGTTACATATAGAACAGTTAATTTAAAAAGACTTCCTGTTTCTTTTACGAAGAAACCTTTTAGCATTTATTTAATATTTACTATTTTTCTATTATATTTCTCCATCCCTTTAACATTTCTTTATTATATTTATATTTTATCTCATTGCCTAATTCACTTTTCTTTTTTCCACATGTGGTTTAATTATTACATTTCTGTTCTTCCACCTTTTAAACTTGTTCATATACATTTAACGTTTGTTCTCTTTATAATATTTTTCCTTTTGATTTTCCCAATTTTACAATGATAATTTTATATTATAGTCCTTTTGTAAAAATTCTAGAAAGGGATTCCATATTAGTTCATTGTTAGGATCTGAGAAACCATGGGCCACAGACCTTGGCCTGGAAAACACCCTGCTCTAGTGTTTCCCATAATGCAACGCTGCTAGAACTCCACTGAACCAAAGATTACGCTTGAACCAAAAGAGTGTTAACCCAGGGATGACCCTGAGAGGGGCTTTGCCTCAGCAAACCCCAAAGAATTCTGCATAGCAATATTAGGTGCTACAAAGTAATTCTACCTCCCTTTAGAATGCATACCAGCTTGGAGCTCTCCCTATCTGGTCAGCGTCTTCTTCCTGACAAGCTAACACGTTTACCTGACTTCCTTGTAATAAATCCTTTGTTCTATCCTCCCCAAGATGTGAATATCCAAAGACTTGATTTTATGACTCTGACCTCTGTAATTTAGTATGCTTGTGTAACCCAATGTCCCTGTAAGTGTTACTATTATCTCTGTAAGATGCAAGTATTAATCTCATAGAACAAATGGTGTGAATGTTCCCAAGCTCCATTCTTTGTAACTATGTTGATGACCCACGTCACCCCCTTGACCTGGTGAGTCCCAGAACCCTTCGGCTCTGGGAGGGACCCTGGTCCCCAAAAACCAACCAATCCCAGGGAATGGTCATCAGAAACCTCACCCACATATGGGCATACCATCATCATCCTCATTTCCTGTTTGTATTTGCTGTATAAAAGCTTGTGCACTCCTGAACTCTGGATGGCTTTTCCACTCAGAGATCACCTGCGCGTGGTATCTGTAGGATAGCCATCCGGCAACCTTTGCTTGGCCAAATAAATCTTGCTGATCTCCGTTCCCAAAGTCTCTGTTGTAATTTGGCTCCTTTGGAAAGTGCATGGTAAGTTTTTGGTGCATAACATTTGGTGCGTTGGCCGGGAATCGGGGAGTACCTGTGATCCCCCTAAAAGGGAAGCAGACTCTCTGAACCAGCCTGTCAGGGAAAAGCAGCTTTGAGGTAAGGCAACACCACGAGCGCTCCCGGACCTGTGTTTTTTCCGGTGGTTTTTTCCTGCCTCTCAGCTGCCAGACTCTGTACAGCAAAAGAACCCTAAATTGCCTGCAACCGAGACTTTGAAAACGGACCCCTTGTCAGGACTGAGAAGTCAGGACTGCAAAAGAATCGCCAACGTTGGTGAGTACGACTTTTCTTAGGGGGGGAGTGTGTGCGTGCATGTGTGTACTTGAGCTGTGGCTTTTTTCCTCACAAGGGGGTAGCCACAAAGCATTTGTGGGGACCCTTTGGGGTCCCAGGGAGATCCTTGTCGCAGTTCCCAGAAGCCCGACTTAATTGGGCATCTAGACTGAGTTTCGGCTAGCTGGGTCGGCATTGGTCGTGCGTTTGGAACGAATGTCTGATGATCCCTAATGAAAACTCCGTATTGAAATACCAGAGGGCTAGAGAGAGCCGGAAACTCTGAAGAAGCTAGCTTGGTCTTGGTGCGGGAGCTCGTAGAGGGAGGACAGGTGCACGTCCCGGTCGGGCTAGGAGGCAGAGGGCCCCTATAGGACTGAAGAAAATCCTGAGAGTTCCTGCGGGTCCAGTGGACCCTTGGTGGCCGGAGTGGCCGTTTCCCCGTTTCTTCCTCTGCTGGTTGCATTGTGACAGCAGACACCCAAAGCCTTCCTCTGCCCAGAGAGATTATCGGGGTTGAGGGTTCGACCTCGTCCTCTGTGGAACGAAACCCAAACTATCCCCCACTTCAAGGTGCGCCCCGGGCGGTGACGCCAAAAAGACCCGGCAAGTCTTGCGGCAACGCTCCCTGGGACGCCCCTTCCTCGAGTGAGAACAACTCTCTCCCCCGCCCTAGGCAAGCCTTCGGGCTGCGGTGTCGAAAGACCTGGCAAGTCTTTCGGTGACGCTTTCTAGAAAGGCCCCTTCCGGCGGAACCTTTCTCCCTAAGAGCGAACCATCTGCAGAACTCAGAGAGACAACCTTTAAAACTATGCCAGCGTCTGCTGGGAGGCTGTCCAATAGCGACCTTTAAAAGTTACGCCAGCGCCTGCTGGGAGGTTGCGGGGGAGCACGGCCTTAAATTTATCCGCACAGCAAGTCCAGCGCCTGCTGGAGGTTCAACAACAACGAACCTTAAATCTGCTACCGGCTAAGTCCAGCGTCTGCTGGAGGCTCTGTTCCTGGCAAAAGAGAATCTGACTCGCTCCCCTCACACACACTGTATCCTGGACTGTCCCCTTTTAGCTTTCTGCTGCCGGACATGGGAAATTGTCATAGCCATGCGAAGACTAACCCATCGACGAGGGCAGGGAATAAGGGAAGTCCCACTCCTCTCCCGTTGTGTTTTGAAACATTGGAGTTTACTTAAACCAGCTGCGACTTGCATATCTCCAATGAAATCTAAACTCCGGGCCTTCTGCGCAGAGATTTGGCCCCTTTACCCACCCCTTCATGGAATGACCTGACCACCAGACGGATCCCTAGATCCGGAATACTTAAGACTGTTTTTAGCTTGAATCATGTCAACTGGATTTCTATTTTCTTAATGGAAACGTTTCGCTCCTTATCCAAGGGGCTTCTTCAGTCTGAGCAAAGTTGGTAAGGGAATCCTAAATATGTTCCTAGGTAGCTGTGTGACCTTACACCTGGGGCTAGGTCATGGTTATATTGAGATGTAATTTTTAAGTCCTTTTATCATCTAATGGAGGGTCGTTAAAAACACCATGCTGCTGTTGAGCTTCTGAAATGGTCTTAATCTTCCTAGGCACAGAAGACAACACGGGGAGGAAGATGGGGGAGAGTTTGTGCCTGAGGCCCCCACCTCTATTCAAGGAAGGATTTTCCAAGTTGGCATAAATGGATTCCTTGACCCCTCTCTCAAACCACCTATCTTCTCTGTCTAAAATGTGAACATTAATGTCCTCAAATGAATGTCCTTTTTCTTTTAGATGAAGATAAACTGCTGACTCTGGTCCTGTGGTGTTATTTCTCCTGTGTTGTGCCATCCTCCTGTACATAGGTTGTTTGGTTTCTCCAATGTAGAGTTCAGAGATCAGAGATCAGAGAGACATTGGAGAAACCAAACAACCTATGTACAGGAGGATGGCACAACACAGGAGAAATAACACCACAGGACCAGAGTCAGCAGTTTATCTTCATCTAAAAGAAAAAGGACATTCATTTGAGGACATTAATGTTCACATTTTAGACAGAGAAGATAGGTGGTTTGAGAGAGGGGTCAAGGAATCCATTTATGCCAACTTGGAAAATCCTTCCTTGAATAGAGGTGGGGGCCTCAGGCACAAACTCTCCCCCATCTTCCTCCCCGTGTTGTCTTCTGTGCCTAGGAAGATTAAGACCATTTCAGAAGCTCAACAGCAGCATGGTGTTTTTAACGACCCTCCATTAGATGATAAAAGGACTTAAAAATTACATCTCAATATAACCATGACCTAGCCCCAGGTGTAAGGTCACACAGCTACCTAGGAACATATTTAGGATTCCCTTACCAACTTTGCTCAGACTGAAGAAGCCCCTTGGATAAGGAGCGAAACGTTTCCATTAAGAAAATAGAAATCCAGTTGACATGATTCAAGCTACAGACAATTCCACCTGGATGACTGAGAACCTTCATAGACTTAAGACTGTTTTCAAAATTTTTGACCCTTTTACCCGCCCATTTGCAGAAGAAATTAGCCACTAGATGGGTCACTGGACCCTGAGTATCTTAAAGTTTTTTTCCAAACTTTCTGGCGGGCCAAGAGAGAGAAGAACAACAGATTTATGTCAGAATGTTTATTAATCTCACTAGCTGAGCAGATTTACTGAAACAAAGTGGCATTTTTGTCCCTACAAGCTGCTCTTAGCCGCACCTCCCTCCCACCACCAACAGAGGAGGGGGAGGAGGATGGCGTCTCTCAACCCCTGCTAACAAAGTGAAATTAAAGGTCCCAGAAGTCTGGAGATAATTGCAAAACTCACCACCAGTTATCTCAAAAAGGGGCAGCTTTAAAGGCCTCATTCTGTTTGTCCTCTGTTTAAATGTGTGAGTTAAGTTATAAAGTTATAAAGCAAAGGTGTGAAATTGTGTGGGTCTGTCCCTTTGGAATGCTTGGGAAGTAAGTACGAAAGCCTTTTCCCCTCCCCATTGTTCAGCTGTCTCCTGACTCTTATCTGTTTAACTTTATGGCAAGATTTGCCAGTCAAGGCTTCCTTCACTCATTTTTAAGTGTCTCTTCTAACTTGTACTCTGTATAGTTTGAATGCATATTACCAGTTAAAAGGTGTTTTTCCTGCGTGTGTGCGTAACTATCTAGGCTCTGCCTTTCCACCTTCCAATGATTGCCTTCCGTCTGCTACTCAAATGCTTGTGGGGGAAAGACAAGGGGGAGAAAGAAACAGAAAGTGAGAAGACAAGGGGGAGGAAGGAAAGAGACAGAGAAAGAGAGAGTGAAAAGGAGAGGGGGGGAGAAAATAGCCCACACGGGCTCTGCCTCCCTGACAAAGACAAACACTAGGGAAGAGGAGAGAGTGAGAAGAATATGGAAATGCCTTGTGAGAAAATGCCTTAAGTAAGCATGTAGATAGAAATGGGAATTTTCCGGAAGATGGGCGAGGAGACAGGGAAAAAGGCAAGGATTTTCTGATGCACAAGGGGTTTGTAATAAACCAGCTAAACTTTAGACCCCTTCATTACAATCTTAACTGAGTCTTAACTTATGACTGTGTGTTTGTGTGTATGTGTTTTCAGTTCATTGAACTGTCTGGTGTGTGAATAGCAGAACGAGAGAAGAATTTTTTCCCTTTTTGAAAAATTTTTCCTATAATAGAGCCTCCATGGATTGGCATAATCTATCTGATGGTTTTGTTTGTGTCTATTTTGGAAATTTTTTATTGCACAAGCAGTCTACACATTAAAATATATTATGCCCAATGCTTGTTTTTTGTCGCTATTTGGGCAACAGAGATGATTGCCAATGTTTTATTGCCCTTCAATTTTTACTTTAATTCTTATTTGGGATATTTAGCATGGTTTTTTAAATTCTTTGCCTGTTGGTCACAATGCTAAGTCCCAATAGTTTGTTTGTTTGTTTGTTTGTTTGTTTGTGTATATATATATATATATATATATATATATATATGCATGCTTTATTTAACACATCAGACGTTGCTGGTGTGGTGACTGCATGCGTAGGGGGAAACCAATAACCTGCCACTGCAGGGCAATCCCCCTCCCAACCAGGTTGCTTAGAGATAAGCATAAACCTTGCAGTTTTGTTTTTATTGTTTTTGTTTTTGGCTTTTTCAAAGCTACTGATTTTTATGCGCTCAGGCATACATCACTGAGCCAATCTAGCAGTTGTCTGCGTAAGTTTTGTTCTTATCAACCTTTCTGCAGGAACGCCAATCTTGGCAGGTACACCAACCGGTGCCCAATTCCACTGAGGTCTGTCAAATAAAAACAGGACCCTAAAAGATCACCTAGCCAAATTATGCCAGGACACCCATCTTCCCTGCCAAAAGTCCTGCCTCTGACACTCACCCTTATTCACGCCATGCCAGGGAGAAAACTAGGACTGTCTCCCTTTCCAATGATGTATGGCCACCTGTTTGTTGCCTATCCATTCACTTCTGCCAAGGAGAGAGAACTTAATCTCTCTGTGTACTTGCAGTTTCTGGCGCGTATTTTGTCTTCTATCTCCAAACAGGTCAGCTACGCTTTGCCTGCCAGGTCCTACTCAGCACCACCACCGCTGTAAAAAGCGAAGGAATCCAAGCCTGGGACCATGCTTCCAGAATCAAGAAAGTGATCCAGCCTCCAGCTGCCTGGCAAAGCAAAGCCCTTACCACACTCAAAATTAAACTCTCCCACATACAATCCCCTGCTGACCTTGACTCCCTCATCGCCAGCTCTCTGCCCACTGTTCCACCGGGAGAGAACAGTGGCACAGAGGAAAATTCCGAAAAACAAGGCTCTCTGCTCTCTGCCCCACCGGAAGTGGGTGGAGACACAGAGGAAGATCTTCAGGACGACGAATCCTCACGCCCACCTCTGCCTCCTATCTCACCAGACGCAGATAGGAGCACAGGCGAAGAAGCTTCCCTGGAGGACATTTAACTTCTGTTTCTTAATGCAATTTGTACTACTATTGCTTCTTTATTACTCTGTGTAACCCCTTCCCTTTCAGCCTCTCTGACAGTAACGCCGGGAACCCTGCTGTTCTTCGGGTAAGCCTCCTCTGCTCTATCTCCTCTCCTGCCTCCTCTTTCTGTCCCTTCCATTAAAAACAAAAAGGGAGGAGAGGGGAGGAGGGGTAGTGAAAGGCTAGTGGGGAAACTGGGTGGGAAACTGGGAAACATGTGCCCCTTTACAACTTTTCTTCTGCCATGTGCCCCTTTACAACTTTTCTTCTGGGGCTCCTGGGGGTCTATACAGTTCTGACACACACCCTCGCCCACCGTACTCTCACACGCAAGCCTGCTAGCCCCGATTACATTGAGCAAAGCCTTACCTCGGCTTACAAATTATTGAATCAATCCAGGCCAGATTTAACTGAACACTGCTGGCTCTGTCTCTCTACTTCAGCTTCCACCCATCAAGCTCTCCCTGCCAGCCCCCGTGTTTGGGCCAGTTCTAGAATTGTGCTAAACCACAAAACTCCTCCAGTTTTTAAGGAAGGAGAACATCCTGACAGCCAACTCTATGCGGACTTTGAGTCACGGCTTAAGACCCTGGGACTGAATCCATCAGTTCCCATCTTTAGCCCAGTGGCCTCACTAGTTCCGCTGATTGGCACCGCCTCTTTGTGCGTTACTAGAACGCAACCCAAGGAGGGAGTTCGGCTGGGAAAGCTTCAGGGACACCAGTGCCTAAAGGAGGTAGTCATCACCGCCACTGATAAATTCGAGGATTTTTACATAAGGCCTCCATTGTTTTCAGCTGCTGCTGGAAGATACCGAGGCAAAGTAACATTTTCTGCCCATCCCACAGTCTCTATCTCTGGGGAAGAGAAGGAGGGGCCCTCATGTAATCTCGCAGCGAAACTCCTGTTAGCTGCCTCTCCACAGGGACCTCTGCTTCCCCCTTGGCTTGGGCTACCTACTGACACAAAAGGGTCAATGCCAGCATGGCTTGGCCTGAAAGATGACCAAGACATCCCTTGTGCTCCCTTGCCCTACGCTAAAGGGAACGCCTCTGACTATTTTGTCTTTCCTTCTATTCTCTTAGTCAAGGGTCCACCCCATATCAACGCCACCTCCCTGCAGCCACTTACAGGAATGTTCCTAGCAGGGTCAATTGGGGTTTGGAACCCATGGAAAAGGGAGAAACCTATCTTTTCTATTGACTTAGGCATCTGCCTCGAACAGGGTATGTTTTTCCTCTGTGGAACTAACGCCTATCTCTGTTTACATGCCAACTGGACAGGCACTTGCTCTCCTGTCCATCTTCTACCTCAAATCTCTACCCTTCCTAAAGGGGAAGCGCCTCCTGTACCACTTACTTCTCATGTACAGAAGCGTGCCATCTTTCTCATTCCCCTCCTAGTTGCCCTAGGGGTGACAGCCGGCGTTACCACCGGAGTGGCCGGCATTGCTGATGCCGAGGTAAGATTCCATCAGCTATCGCAAGAATTCCAAGATAGCTTAAATAAGATTGCGCAAAGCCTCGCAAATGTCCAGGACCAGCTGGACTCTTTGGCATCTGTAGTTATGCAAAATCGACGAGGCTTGAACCTTACCACTGCTGAAAAGGGGGCCCCCTGTGCCTTCCTCCATGAAGAATGCTGTTTCTTTATGAATAAATCTGGCTTAGTCAGGGAAGCTGTCCAGGACTTAAAAGACCAGGCCACCCGGCTGGGTGCCCAGGCTTCTTGGGACACAGACTCAGGCCAACTTTTCTCCTGGATCCCAGGGGCAGCCTGGATCAAACAACTTGTGTTTATTTTTGTCTGTGGCCTAACTGCACTTGCTGTTCTACCCTGCATTGTTCCTTTAGTTCGTAGAATTGTATTGTCCTCCCTCAAAGGGTTGACTGTGGTTATCCACACGGAAGGTAAACCAGCGAGACTGTTAACACTCCACCCAGTCTCTAAGCTAGGAAAAAAGCATTTTTCCATTAAAAACAAAAAGGGAGGAATGTTAGGATCTGAGAAACCATGGGCCACAGACCTTGGCCTGGAAAACACCCTGCTCTAGTGTTTCCCATAATGCAACGCTGCTAGAACTCCACTGAACCAAAGATTACGCTTGAACCAAAAGAGTGTTAACCCAGGGATGACCCTGAGAGGGGCTTTGCCTCAGCAAACCCCAAAGAATTCTGCATAGCAATATTAGGTGCTACAAAGTAATTCTACCTCCCTTTAGAATGCATACCAGCTTGGAGCTCTCCCTATCTGGTCAGCGTCTTCTTCCTGACAAGCTAACACGTTTACCTGACTTCCTTGTAATAAATCCTTTGTTCTATCCTCCCCAAGATGTGAATATCCAAAGACTTGATTTTATGACTCTGACCTCTGTAATTTAGTATGCTTGTGTAACCCAATGTCCCTGTAAGTGTTACTATTATCTCTGTAAGATGCAAGTATTAATCTCATAGAACAAATGGTGTGAATGTTCCCAAGCTCCATTCTTTGTAACTATGTTGATGACCCACGTCACCCCCTTGACCTGGTGAGTCCCAGAACCCTTCGGCTCTGGGAGGGACCCTGGTCCCCAAAAACCAACCAATCCCAGGGAATGGTCATCAGAAACCTCACCCACATATGGGCATACCATCATCATCCTCATTTCCTGTTTGTATTTGCTGTATAAAAGCTTGTGCACTCCTGAACTCTGGATGGCTTTTCCACTCAGAGATCACCTGCGCGTGGTATCTGTAGGATAGCCATCCGGCAACCTTTGCTTGGCCAAATAAATCTTGCTGATCTCCGTTCCCAAAGTCTCTGTTGTAATTTGGCTCCTTTGGAAAGTGCATGGTAAGTTTTTGGTGCATAACATTCATAATCTCCAATTTCTTTGCATTTTACTAGATTCGTAAGCTTGTCCACCTGTGCTATTTCCATTGCTTTGATAGTCCATTCATCTGTTGACGGGGTATATTCTTCTTTCCAGTGTTTCGCAAAAGTTATCCTTGCTGCTGTAATCAAATGGTGTAGTAGTTTTTTGCAATCCTTATTTATCTTTATGTCCATGAGGCCCAATAGGTATAGTTCTGGTTTCTTTCCCATATTGATTTTTATTATTTTACAAATACTACCATGAATTTTTTCCCAATATTTTTTAGCTTTTTTGCAGGACCACTATAAATGGTAAAAAGAGCCCACCTTTATATTACATTTCCAACATATATTTGAGCTTAAACACTTCATTTTATACAATCTCTCTGGAGGCAAATACCATCTAAAAATCATTTTATAACTGTTTTCTCTTAGATTATTACTTAAGGTGAATTTAATATTTTTCATCCAAATAGTTTGCCAATCCTCATAACTAATCTCTCTACCCAAATTCTCTTCCCATTTTGTCATATAATTTTTGATTTTTATATCGCTAGTTTTTAATTCTAATAATTTTTTATACAATTTGGATATCAGATGATCGTTCTCATTCCATAATATATTGTCCCAATTATCTGTTAAATTCACAAATTTAAATGTTTTTCTTCACCTATTTTTCTTGAGTAAGTACTTCCCCTGCCTGTTTTTGCTCTATAGTCCAGGGTTTTACCATTTTACTGTTTTCCTGTCACCCGAGGTAGAAGAGTTTTACCTCCAGCTTCCAAATAGCCCAAACAAACCTAAGGTCTACCTGAGAGCTGGAAATAAAACCCTTCTACCTAGCATGACTGCAAAAACAGTGAAAAATTAAATCTGTGGGCTTATTAAAAACAAAGAAAAGCCCAGGGAAAGGCTACCTACTCAAAAGAAAAAAGAAAAAAATATATAATTATAATTAAAACAAATCTGCTAAGTTTTGAACTGGCGATCTTTTCTATACTATGCAAAGATCTTAATCCCTATGCTATTTCATCAGTACTGATTAATGGAAGTATAGAAATATAAGCATTGGTTTAATTAAAGGGGCAGTCCTCTCTTGTCAAAACAACCAATGAACTATGGAGATTAGCCTACAACTAACTGAGGCCCTGTAACCCCAAAGGACAGGATCACCCGATGTGACATAACAGAGAAAAGCGTTCTTCGGAAGTAGAGCAGAGAAACGTGCCCTGAAGTCACTTTAAAGCAGCCTCTCTCAACTTGGAGGAACCTTTGAAATATTTTTCAGGCCTCGGGGATCCCCTGCACATTCAGGCTCAAATATAGGCCAGAAGTTACAAAATTATTATATTTGTTTCATGGGTAGGCCTGTATACATGCATTCAGTGTTCTTAAACTAAAAACAAAGAATGAAACTTGCCACTTTAATGTGAAGCTGCCTGAATTTGAAATAATTTTTTAAATAAATCGTGATCTCCCAGGGAACCCCTAGTGACCTCTCATGGAACCCGAGGGTTCCACGGAACCCTGGCTGGGAAACCCTGCTTTAAAGATTAGTAGAGGATGACACCATCTATTTCTCCCCTCCAGAAATAGTTGTCTCCCCCATTCTGGCAATGGGGCAAATGGGCAGTTCAGAAAGTCCTTGATAAATATTACCAGAATTGTTGGATTGGTTGGTAAACAAATGTTTGAAATATGTAAATATATACATACAGTACTATTTTCAGGTACAAAGGCCACAAAGCAGTAGTGATCAAGGGCTATTGTTCTCCAGTTCTGCGTATGACCTTCCCTCATGCACCTGATTGACCTGGGAGTAACTTAAAATGCTGTACCTGTCAAGCCTTGGCCTGTGCCAGGCCAGCAGGGCTCAAACACTTAATTTTATATTTAAAGAAATAGATATGCTAAAAGTCCAACTAAAGGATATTTCACGTCTTGATTACTTGGATGAGCTGCTGATGTTGCGTAAGCTCCTTTGTTATGCTAATGCGTGCATGTTGTAGTTTCCAGGAACATCTGAACCTTCCTGTCTGCCCTTAGTCCCTCTGACTACATTTTTTTACAAAGTGCAGATGAGGTTTCAGTCTAATTGAATGACACTCCAAGCTCTCGTCTCGTCATCCCTTTCTGCCTGCTAGTATCTGCCTGATAGTTCCTGAATGCCATCCTGGTCTCCCTTGGGCAAAAGCATAGTAGCTGTCTGTTGGAGACACTTTGTTTTAGGAGGGCAGCTCCAGATGAAGCCAGCCAGAGGAGGAAAGAGGCTTAGCTTAACTTCTCTTCAACTTTTGGCATTTTCATTGCCACTATACAATTCTTTCTTCCTATAGCTGGCAAAACCTGTCATGCAGAGTTGCTTGGTGGAGTCTTAGGGAATAATATGCCAAACTAATCAACACAGCTGACTAAAAGACAAGATGCATGGACAAGGGCTAACAAGTCCTAGGAGCACAATGGCTGGGAGGAGATGTTGAAGGATTGACTGGGGAGTTAACTTAGTTGGCTCAGAGTTTCATGGTTGCTTGTTGTATGTCTCCAACGGCCCCTGGAAAGGGTGCAACATTAACAGGAGCAAGTCATGGCCCAGGTAGATGAAAGTGTGTGGGCCACAGCTGTCTTGGAGGAGGCGGGAACAGGACCAGGGAGATTGCAGTGTGGCTGCCTGACCGGTTGACAGTGAGCAAACAATTGTACTGCAAACACTTGTTTAAAAACATACTTGTCCATGTCATAAGGATGATAAGAATGTAGCATAATGGATCTTTCAACATTGTGTTACTCCATCTAGCTTATTCTGGGATTTTGGTAACTGCAATGGAACGTGCATGAATATATCAGAAATATATTTTGACAGAATAATTTGCAATCAATATTTTAGAAATGATTCAAACGTTGTGACCTCAATTGATGCTTTATATGCTATAGAGTTTAAATGCGAATAAATTTTACTCCCTTGCCAATTATTTCAATTATCTAATTATGTCTGTTGAGAGAGCCAGTTTGGTGTAGTGGTTAAGGTACCAGGCTAGAAACCAGAAGACCGTGAGTTCCAGTCCTGCTTAGGCACAAAGCCAGCTAGGTGACCTATCTCTCAGCCTTAGAAATAAGGCAGTGACAAACCACTTCCAAAACTGATGCTAAGAAAACTGCAGTCTCGGCAGTTACCAGGAGTCAAGACTGACTCAAAGGCTCTGTCATCTCTCTCTCTCTCTCTCTCTCTCTCTCTCTCTCTCTCTCTCTCTCTCTCTCTCTCTCTCTCTCTCTCTCTCTCTCTCGCTGTAGAGGACATACAAAAAGACTTACCTAATGTGTTCTACAGTGTTCACTCTATGGACACATTGGAGATGCTATGATCTCCCCACTGCTTGAAAGATTTCCTGATCATACAACTCAAACCCATGTTACTTTATTACTCAAACTATGATACCTCTATAATATATAAAGCTGCTGTTTTGTGCTGAAGCATATAAAACCCACTGGAAATGGACTGTTAGTAAGAGCCAACAGGGGCGCGATGGCTCAGCAGTTAAGACGCCAGGCTTGTCGATCGGAAGTTTGCAAGTTTGGTGGTTCGAGACCCTAGCCCTGTGTGACGGAGTGAGCTCCCGCACTCGCCCCAGCTCTTGCCAACCTAGCACTTCGAAAGCATGCAAATGCAAGTAGATGAATAGGTACCACTTTGGTGGGAAGGTAACAGTGTTCCGTGCCTGTCATGCTGGCCACATGACCGCGGAAGCGTCTTCGGACAATGCTGGCTCTTCGGCTAACAAACAGAGATGAGCACCGCCCCCTAGAGTTGGACACGACTGTGCAGGGGAAACCTTTACCTTTTTAAGAGCCAACAAGAGACAGTAGATTAAAAGGTCAAACTATACTTTTACATCTGTGTGCCATTGTCTAAGTCATCTTGGTTTTAATTTTCATTACTATCAATCTTTTCTATATCACAGCTATTATAGTTGTAATATTAATTTGGAGTCCTACATACAGTATAGTAGAGTTATAATGTTCATAGTTTTGTGCTAGTAGTGTTAAGTTATCGTTATTTTTTGTATTTTTTAGCTTAGTTCATTTCTGTATGGCAATTGTTTTCTTTCTCTTTAGTTGTTATTTATTAATTTATTAATATTGATTTTCTAACTATAAATATTAGATATCAATATAGTATATATTTTATGCTGTGACTTTTCTCTTCTATATAGTCTTAGTATTGATATTTAATACTAGCAGACATCTGCGATTGTAATGCTAATACTTTCATTGTTTTTTACATTTTATAGTCTAGATTGATAAAGTTACTGGTTGTAAATTTTGCAGTTTTATGTGATTTTATGCTGGCCTATGACTGAAATGAAGAGTTTACAGATTATACATGGGAGATCTCCAACTAGATTCAGAAGTATGATTTTCTTTTTCTAAGAACATCTGTAGACACTACTGTCATGATGGCACCCATGCCACCCTGACATGAGATTTAAATCACACAAACATAGGCTGACCATACGTCCCGTTTTGAACGGGACAGTCCCGTTTTTTAAACAATTCCCGACCGTCCCGTCGTTTTAATAAAAATGTCAATTTTGTCCCGTTCTCAATGAGAGCGCCCACCCACCCCGTTTGCCGGGGCGCCGCAGAGACTGTGCTGCCGGCGAGGCTGTTAGATGGAGTTTGTGCGTGCATGCACATGCATGTGTCCACACATGCACGCACGCCCACTTTCTCCAGTGAGTCGTGGGTAGGTTAGGGTCCCGTTTTCATCTCAAGGAAATATGGTCAGCTTACACAAACATATCCCTCAGCCAAGACACTGAAAGCAATCAATAGGAAGAATGTAGCAGCAAACCGCCAGACAGATAAGTGGTGCACAGTATGGATTAGGAGAGGGCAATCAGCACCTTCGCCGGACAGTTCCCAACCGTGGAAGAGAGGGTGCGAGACAGAGAAAGATGAAACTGACAAATACATTCCTTGGGAGGGGGGAGACTGAACCCTATTAAACTGTAAGGTCTTGCATCTATGCTTTACTTGGTTCATTGACATGGAACCAGATCGCTCGCTGTAATAAAGCTTTTACATATCCTGCGGAGTGTGTGTTGGAGCTTTGTTTCCAAGTCGAAGGATCGAACCATCACAACTACATCTATTTATGTGTGTGTTTAATTAATTTTGTATGGCTTCCGCTTGCAAACCCACCCAGCACTGGGGGGAAACTTATTCTTGGGGGAAACCTTATCTTCCCTACTTACAACCCCACCACACAAAACCTGGGCCTAATTCATACTGTTGCTTTCTCTGGAGCTGCTATAGGCCTCCTCTGAGAGGAAAAGTTACAGACATAGTGGCTATGTTTTCAAATTCCATGTTATTGCATTAAATCATGAGGTTTGTTTAAAAATATGATGTGTCTTAATGATGTGTCTTCTTGGCTGGTTTCTTTTAACTAGGATTTACTGAATCAGTCACAAAGACTGAATTCACAACAACACTAAACCATAAACCATACTTTACAAACCACCATGGCTAGCTTTCAACAACATGCTAAGCTCAAAACAGTGACTGAAATTCAAACCACGAATTTTGCATTGATTTAGGACTGAATGTGTGGGGAGGCTGTAGACATTCAAGTACTGAGATAATTTCAGATTCCACTTTGGCCTCTATTTTTGTTTTTTTTAACCGAGTAGATGATTTAAGAGACTCAGAAGGTGGTGATGCCTAGCAGAATTTGTCTGATCTCAAAAACAGCTAAGCAAGGGTGGAGCTATCTGTAGCTTGAATCATGTCAACTGGATTTCTATTATGGAAAATAGAAATCCAGTTGACATGATTCAAGCTCCAGACAATTCCACCTGGATGACTGAGAACCTTCATAGACATAAGGGTGGAGCTAGTTATTATTTGGATGGGAAACTATCAGGAAATCCCAGAATTGTAGGCTAAGCTGGGAAGTTGAAAACACATTCTGGAAGAGGGCAATGGCACTTGCAGCTAAAGTATATTGAAGTGTTCCTGAAGTGACTGGAGCAAGTATGACTTGAAGGATTCTTTCCTTTTTTTTTTAACACCACCTAAATTCATATCCAGTGCATGATAATTATTTTGTTAGCTGTGGATAAGGGGTTTCAGTACTCTGTTTGCTAACAGATTATGATTTCTAGCAATAACTGGGTCTCAAGCATCACTTTTTGAAAGATAGATGCAGACACAAACTTTAATTGACTCCAACCCTATAAAAATGGCAACTGCAACAATTAAACCTGTTTCAAAGTGTACAGAACACTTTGTGCTGGTTCAGGACAGCTCCGGACCTGTAAAAAAACAGAGCAGTCTTTTTTCTGGGTCTGCTGTTGAACAATGCCGGTGTTTCCTTTACAACACTGTAGTTTTGTTGGTTACCAAATTAACACAGAAATCAACCAGCCATCTCAGGAGAAGAAACTGACATTTGGCAAAGATGGCTTGGACTCAGTGTTTGCGATACAGTCCATGCTGGCCCAATGCCTGCAGAAAGAGCCAGGTCTTCAAGGCTCTCTTGAAGGCAAGCGGGGTCAGGACTATACGGATCTCAAGAGGGAATGCAGAGCAGAGCAGGCAAGTCCCCTGCCCTGGTGTTTAATGGATGGGATCCAAAGCATGCCAGCCCTGTTGGATCTTCCTGGATGGGGAGCCACAGGTGGACATGAGCAGTCCTGCAAAAATCCAAGCCCTATGCCATAAAGGGCTTTATGGATGACAACCGGTATCTTGAGTTGCACCTGGACCCCCACTGGTAACCAGTGCAGCTTGCATAATAGAGGTGTTACATGGTATTACTAAGGTTTGTCCATAATCATTTGCACAGCCACATTCTGGACCAGCAGTCTGTGAGCTGACGGAAACTCTGCCACACCCTGCCTCCTGGCTCCAGGTTTCAAGGCAATCATTATTCTCTTCTCTCCCGGAGAGATTCAAGCATCCTGTTCCTGGTATCAGCCCCTAGGCTTTCTTTAGAATTTATTTCCCCATCTCCCTTATCCTTGCCACCCCAAAGACTTGCAAACATGGTTACAGGTATTGGGAAAAATACTTGGTTACAAAACTGCTGGCAGCAAATCAAGTTGTCATCACAGTTTGCAATAGTCTTTTAAATGCAAGAGGAAAGGCAGCTTTCTACCAGAAAGCTTTTCCTCATAGTACCTGTTCCAGGATGATGATGATGATGATGATGATGATGATGATGATGATGACCATCACCATTATCATGATCAAACAACCAGAAAATTGTACACAACAGGAATTTAAAAACTAGATGAGATGTGAGGGATTTATTTTATTTCCCTTTTGTATGTAGTGGAGGGTGAAGAAATTTTTATAATTCCAGGATTGGGGGCAGCTTTGCATTCTATTGATTGTATTCTCTAATGATTGGCTAGAGAAAATCCTGATTGGCTCATGGTTTTCTCCCTCTACTCAACCTTCTGAGATGGCAGTTCTGAAGATGATTGCAGGTCAGACTTGAACTGCTTTGGAGGTATTGGAAATAGAAATAATAGTGAGGTGGAAGTGTCCATAGGTAAGGTAAAGGTTCCCCCCGCACATTTGTGTAGTCGTGTCTGACTCTAGGGGCCGGTGCTCATCTCCATTTGTTAGCCGAAGAGCCAGCATTGTCCGAAGACGTTTCCACGGTCATGTGGCCGGCATGACACGTGCGGAACGCTGTTACCTACCCACCAAAGTGGTACCTATTCATCTACTTGCATTTGCATGCTTTCAAATTGCTAGGTTGGCAAGAGCTGGGGCTAGTGCAGGAGCTCACTCCATCACGTGGGACTAGGGATTCGAACCTCCAAACTTGTGATCTTCCGATCGACAAGCCTTACCCGCTGAGCCACCACACCATACTATAGCCTAAATCAGTATTTCTCAAACTTGGCAACTTTAAGATGTGTGGACTTCAACTCCCAGAATGCCCCAGCCAGCCAAGGGAGTTGAAGTCCACACATCTTAAAGTTGCCAAGTTTGAGAAACACTGGTCTAAATGATCTTCCAGTTCAAAATACAGATATTTGCTCAGAGAGCACCAAGGACTCCAAAATATTGACTGTTTAGCCTTTAGACCACAGTTTGTTCTTAGCCCAGTATGAGCAGAGTGTGGGTTGACAATCCACAGTTGAGCCAAATCAGCAGCTGTTCATTTCTTCCAAGAAGTATATGTTGGCCAGGATAACCTGGGCTAGAACTCACCCTCAGATACCTGTTTCAGCCTCAGTGGTCAACAAGCCTGTTTGGTGACTGCTTTCAACTCCACATCTCTGTCCACCAAAGCTTAATCCATGCTACTGTCTGAATATAAGCAGCCATATTTAGTAATGTGATATTATTTTATTATATAAATGGTTGAGTGAAGAGGGAACGTGTTACCAGAACTTTGTAATATTTTTATATTTTAAAGCAGAAATACCCAGTTTTTTGGACAGGTGGAAACTGGTCTGGTATGACAGTTGCCTGAGTAGCTTGACCTTACGTATACACACACTCCGTTTTCTGCCTTGGATAACTGTTGCCTGATCCTTCCGGAGGCATAAGGCACATTAGGTTGTGGCCTGTAGCCACATGCTCTCCCTTCCTCCTGTCAGTCCAGGCCACTGCTCCCTTCTGAAATATGAGGCAGCATTTGTTGATGGGGGAAACGCACAAAGATATGGGATAAAAAGGAGCAGGCAAAGTGCTATGACAGTGTCTGAAGCAGAACAAAATAAGAACCACACGAAATACAATGAAAACAGAACATATTTTTTGTCTATGACTCAGCTAAGACCTTGGGCGGATACTGTAATCTCTGTTTTCATATTTAGAACACAAAAGAATAATAATACCATATTTTGTTGAAATGTGTTGAAACATAGTGAAAAAACGTGCTTTGCAACAGTAAAGTAGTAATCATAGCTCACACTAATTTTTGTTCCTGATCGTTTAAAACTATTCTTCCATGTCTGGAAGCCTCTTTTTAGCCTCTTCTGTTATCTTTATTTTTTAGACAGCATGCCAAAAGTAACACATCTTTTCCCATGGGGAGAAATATCATCCTATTTCCACCCTCATTGGCTGATATAGAATATTACAAGGAGGCAAGACTGAACTTTTTCTATAAGCACATTCTCTTCCTAGCCAAAGCTTGTACGGTAACCCCTCCTCTCCCTAGGCCAAGGCTAGGATGCTTTCTTGAAATATTTGGCTCCATTGGCCAAAACCTTTTCATTTCCATGCATTCCGTCTTCTCCCTCCTCTCCAGCTAACATATAGCCTTTCTGCTTCAGAGTCCTTGTGTAATTTCCTTACTCCTGCTTTCTCCTCTAGCGCACTCTGACTAGATTTATACTTTGCACTGAGTTCAAGTGTAATTTGATTCTTTTGGCCTGGTGTGCTGTGTGTTTATTATCCAAAAGTACATGGACATCTACAAAACCTGTATGTTCAAATAACGTTTACCCAAAAAGGAACCTCTATAACACAAAGCTATATTACTTTACATTACAAAGTATACTGCTGTACTTTGAACACTCCATTTTCAATTAAATTAATCTACTGAATTATTTGTGAAAAGATGCATACATGTCCAATAGATGTGTTTTTGTTGAATTAATCATAATTTATACCTGTTGAAATGTGATATACAGATAGCACATGTACATTTCAGTTATTTATTCCATGCCTCTTTTGAATATCTAACTTAGTATATTCAAGAGCCATTTATAAGTAATCGTTATAAGCTTGTTATAAGCTTGTTATAAGCTTGTTATATTGTACAGTATGTTAAAACCTAGTAGCAGTGTTTCTCAGACACTTAGACATTATCTAAGATGGCAAAAGATGAAGATGTTGCCTCTTTGCTCTTTTCAGCTGATGACTGTATTGCAACTCTTCACAGACAAACATTAATCATCTAATTCTATACATTGAACTAAGATACGCATTCCACACTCCACCCAGGTTTTCCAATAAGAGGATTGATTGCCTTGCTAGTTTCAAATTTGGATTTCTCTATAAAGTTAATTTAGCATAAACATATTGACTGGAATTGGAATGCTACTGTATGCCATGCCTCCCTAGCAGCTAATATAGCAGAAGGGCAATTCCATACTTTCCAAGGTAGCTGGATCATAAAACCCTTTAAAACCTAAGGGTGTTAAATACAGTATGCTCATCTCAAGATGGCCCAGGAGAGCATGTTGTAAAAGTTGCTATTCTTTAACCTGAGAAAAATGGTAAGATAGGTAGACAGACAGGTAGATGGATGATCTGGAAAATAATAAATTTCTTGTGTGAAAATTGAAACTTACTAAATGAAAAATGAGGGGAATTTTCCTCCAAATAAATTTCTGAAACAGTACATTCAATTTCAGAAAATACATTTTAGGAATTTATATAAGAATGTCTCACATAATATAAATCACCTGTGGTGGTATTTTCATTTTCAAAGTATTAATTTTAGTCTAAATACTCAGATTAGCTGAAGCCTATCCAGCCAACTGTATTTTTTAAATTTTAAATAACAATATAGTTAAGTTCAGTTTAAGCATGAGATAGAGCTCTATAACCAAAGATGTTGCTGTCTCTAGACGTCATTAAAATTTTCCATAGTAGCCCCAAAGATACTAGTTGAGAATTAGAACAGTTAATATTTTGCTCAGAAATAGAGTCCTGAACCATATATTAATTTGCATAAATGATAATCATGTTATTACAAAGATGTATAAGATGTTGTTACAAATGAATTTAGAAGATGAACAAGTTAAAGAATGTATGATTAAATGGGCTAAGAATTTTGGATATAATATAATGTTGGAGCAATGGGAGAACATGTGCAACAAAGGCTTGAAATTCACTTTGAATTATAATTTAAAAGATATTTTTTATAAAATGATGTACCATTGGTATCTAACTCCTGATAAGCTGTCAGAAATGTATGATGGAATGACAAATGTTTGCTGGAAATGTTATCAGGGTTATCAGAACTTTTTATCATCTTTGGTGGACTTGTGAGAAGGCCAAAACATTCTGGGACCAAATATATGTCAATATACAAAAGATTCTTAAATTGGACTTACAAAAAAAAACCAGAACTGTTTCTCTTGGGACTGATGGAGAAGCAGCTCGAGAAACAACATGGGACTTCGCTTTTATACATGATTACAGCAGCAAGGCTTTTATATGCACAAAGATGGAAAGATCTACAAATCCCTACAGTGGAGGACTGGATTATCAAACTGATTGAATTGGCCCAAATGGCCAAGTTAACAGCGTTGATAAGAGAAAATACCGTTTCTGGATTTATTTCTACTTGGCAACCACTTTTAGACTATTTGCTCATGTTAGAAAAAAATGAAGCTTTAATCTTGGGTTTTGATTATTAAAAGGTCTGATTTTATAGAAATAATGTCACTAAGGTTTAACTATTGGTAAGAGATTATATTTGTAATTGCACTTATATCTGTATTGGAAAAAGTCGGAAGTCCCTTTCCTTTTCTATCTCTTTCTAACTATGCACTTTTATAGTTTTTCTTTTTTTCTTTAGGTCTATGCTCTGTCTTTTCTATACTTTATTTTGTATTTTAACTATGTTTTGAAAAATTATAAAGTTCTTTTTTAAAAAAAAAAGAAATCTGTGTCTTGTCTCTACAGCAAGGGCTTGTGCTGCAAAACTTCTAATTAACTCCTTTCTTGCACACACGCTTGCTCGCATGCACTCTCCATCGGACTCCTCTTCCACAGTTGCCTTTTGAGCTCTTTGCCGCAGGTTTTGGCCCTCATAAAAGCACAATATATACTTAGCAGGTTATTCACCTCCCCTGGCTGAACAGTCCAAAGTTTCCTCTCTGTGGACTGGCTTCTTCATGTTTCTCTATATAGTCCAGCCTTTCTCAACCTTTTGACCCTGGAGGAACCCTTGAAATATTTTTCAGGCTTCGGGGAACCCCTGCACTTTCAGGCTCAAATATAGGCCAGAAGTTACAATTATTATATTCATTTCATGGGTAGGCCTGTATAGATGCATTAACAATGTTCTTAAACTAAAAACAAAGAATGAAACTTGCCTCTTTAATGTGAAGTTGCCTGGATTTGAAATAATTTTTTTTAATAAATCATGATCTCCCAGGGAACCCCTAGTGACCTCTCACGGAACCCTAGGGTGCCACGGAACCCTGGCTGAGAAACCCTGATATAGTCACTAGCCAAGTGCCTTCTGTTGGTGAGCTTGGACTCTGGTTTTCCTTCTCTCTGGTCCAGCTGCTCATCCCAGCTCCACTAGCCATGATCAGCTGGGTTCTTTTCCTTCTACTGATTCTGCCAACTGCTTTCCCCATAAGCCCAGTTCCAGCTAACTGAAACTCTTGCTCCCTTGATCTTCTTCTCCCCATTTCAGCAGACAGGGAAATCCCTGATGAGCAAACTTGATGCAAAGAGAGCACTCTGTTCTTTCTTTCTTTCTACCTCTTTGTTCTGCCAAGTGTCCAAACAGTGATCAGGTGCTCAGACAATTGGTTCTTTTAGATCCAGAGACAATAAGCACACCAGTGGATAAAGAGATTTTAAGCTTTATTATTAACTTAATCAAACAGATTTAAACAGAAAAATAGTTTAGTCAGACTAAACAGAAGCATAAAAAGCATAGCATAAAGAAAGAAAAATCATAACATACCAAGCAGGATGATACCCAATCTCCCATAGGCTGCCAGGAGCCCCTTAATAAAGACAGCGGAGACACCCCAGGGTGGCTCCATTTCCACAGCACCCAGCGCTCAGGTCTGTGCAGAAGCTCCCAAACTCAAAAGGCAATCCTCAGGTTTTTATCAAAGTATGGCCCTAAAACCTCGTGACCCTGTTTCGATGGTACAGAGGCTGCAGGACCTGACCTGGACTGGACAGTTCCCAGGGTCTGGAGCACCTGTTTAATCCAAGAGCCTGGGAAACTATACAGATAAGCTAGTGCTTAACAAAAACAATCTTGGGGATTTCTCTTCTCCCCCACATTTAAAACAGAAATTAAAAACAAGCCAGCTAAACATTAGTATAACTCAAAATAAACTGTAGGCTTCTTCGTGTGAAGGAGAAAAATCAAAATATGTCACTTAAACTCCTTGAAATACAATGGTCTTCCGTGTTGCCACTACACTCTTATCTTACTTCTGAGTTGTCTTTCTTTTCATCTTTCACTATTTGCAACACTTGGCATTACAGAGTGCCAAGGGCTCCAACATGGGACAGAGAGTTCTGAGGAACTGCTACATCAAACACTTTCAAGATTTCATCCAAGTCACTAATAGGGTTGTCAGGCAGGTTCAATAAAACATGCTCCAGAGCTTCTGGAGTGTGTTAACTAAATCAATCAGCTTCCAAAGAAGTGATTAACTTATTCTGATCCCTGCCTCTATGGAGGAACACTTATTGGAACAATCCAAACCTCAAAAGGTGATGATGTATCCATAGCAAGGACCTTGTACACAGACCACTTGTCTCTTAAGATAAAAACAGGTCAAGGGTATAACCTTTTTCATGGGTAAGTTCCAAAATGAATTGAGTGAACTCCATGAAAGCCACTGAGGCTGTCAAGGCAGCCTGAGCATGTACTGTATGTTGAAGTTCCACAAGACCAAAAGTGTTTCCAGCACTACCTCAAAGACTATCTCTCAGCTTAGTCAGTAAAAAAGGTAAAGGTTCCCCTGCACAGTCGTGTCCGACTCTAGGGGCCGGTGCTCATCTCCGTTTGTTAGCCGAAGAGCCAGCGTTGTCCGAAGACGCTTCCGCAGTCATGTGGCCAGCATGACGCGTGTGGAACGCTGTTACCTACCCACCGAAGTGGTACCTATTAACCTACTTGCATTTGCATGCTTTCAAATTGCTAGGTTGGCAAGAGCTGGGGCGAGTGCGGGAGCTCACTCCGTCACGCGGGGCTACATCAACAGAATTCCCATCTCTCCCATCCATTCAGAACAAGGTACACACCCCTGAAGTTAGTAAAGTCCTATGTGGTTGATGAAATGTGTACTAAAGCAGTGCGTTTCAATGTTCTTCCTTCAGAGAACCCTTTTAACATCACCTCCAGCACAAGAAGATTCTGAGGCATATGTCTTGTCACTCAATTCACAGGGCACACTGGTCAACCTTTTTGGGTCCTGTGCCAACTGAGAGGGCATCCTGCCCAACAGTCTCTTCTGCCTGCATGTTGCAAACAAAGATCTGGTATTGCTGGGCAAAGATATTAGCAATATTACTGGGAACCTTCCCAGTGACTGCAGAAACTCAGGGGCAGAAAAAGGCAACCAAATGAATCAAGGGATTGGAGCACCTTTTATGATGGAAAAATGCTGGAGATTTGAATTCAGCAGGAGCCCTTCTTAGAAGATGTACTCCCAAGGATAGGCAGAGTGCTAAAAGCACACCAAGTAATTAAGTAGTATCAGGCTCCATCTAAAAAGAAAAATGCTCATAATATATATTAGACGCCAAGTATAGGCTTACCCAGCTGTCAATGAATGCTAAGAGACATTCATTATATTTGAGGCAAAAAACAGATTAAGAAATGCATTGGACAGGAAAGCCTCTCTAAACTACTTCTTGAAGGAAAAAACAAAGGGGAAGGAGAGAGAGATGAAGTTCCTTTGTCTTTTAAGCACAAAAACTCATTTTACTAACAACAGGCAAAGTGAGAGACAGACAGAGAGGTAAAACTCTTCATCTTCTCTGACTTTTATCATTTGCCCTAGTGGTCAAAAGGCTGATGGTTGCAAAGAGATGATGAATTTTCCAACAAAAATGTAGTTTGGAGTTTTTGGGCACAGGAAAAAAAATGAGTAGGATAAAGAGGGTGTGTGTGTTTTTCTCTTTGCTTCATAAAGTTAGAAACCACAATTATATAGTGAAGCTGAACAGTGGGACACAAAAGAATGTTCTTCATGCATCGCATACCTAACCCAACCACTGGCTGTTGCCATTGCTGTTAACAAGGAAGGCGTCAAAAGGCAATGAGAAAAAAAGGGTAAGGGTGAGAAAAACATTCCTGTATTAGACAGCAGTTACTAGCAGTTACTCTTCTGTTTGGTATCAGAGGCAACATGCCTCTCTGAATACTGGTTGCTGGGCAACATCACTGAAAGGATGCTGTAAAGTGGTCATGTCCTGCTTGTCAGCATTCCACCGGCACTGGGTTGAGCATGGTGGGAACAGAACGCAAGATGAGATAAGCTTTTGGCCCAATCCATCCCATCTTTTTTTAGTGTTCCATAAATGTCTTGTCACGGCTTGGCTGAGAGGCTGGTCGGAAAGGCAGAATATTATAAAGAAGAATACGAGCAATCTCAAGCAATTCACAACATGCTGAAGACCACTGATTTAAATGTTACGCAATGAATAAGCTCTTCAAATAAAGGTGAGGAAAGTTAGAAACAACTAGATAATTGGGACAGTTGGAAATTCTAATAAAATGTTGCTTCATTGAAGCCTTGACCTCTTCTAGGATATTCCATTCCATTCCCTCACTGCAATTCTATCCTCTAACAATTAATTAGTATTCTCAATCAATATCTTTGGGCTTTCTTTGATAGTTTTGCTTCTCATGGACAAACATGATGTCTCCATCAAGTCAAGCTTAACTCCTGGTGCCTTCAGGGACATGCATGGCCCAAACCTGCTTAGCTTCCAAGCCCAGAAAAGGCTAGCCTGCTGAGATTCCCACTCACCATTTCACCTGAAAATATTCCAGAGTTCATCAAGGTTCCAACTACTTCATTCTCACTCACTCACCCCTCCCCCGGCATCTAATATTGCTGAGTTTGTTATTCTCTTTCCTGTTGTATATAGCTTTTTATATTTAGAAATACACAAAGAAATTTAAAAAGATGCTCAAAATGCAGCAAAATCATTATTTGCCAAAACAAAAACATATTTTTTTGTTGAGATTTCATTGCTGACTGAATAACTAAAAATACTTAATTGATTTATTCTTGAAATAAGTATTTTTTCCTCCAAGTGCCTCTTTAAATTGCTAGTCTTCATTGTACAGTTACTAATGATCCTCTATAAATTGCGTATATTTATTTATTGGATTTGAAAGAGGTGGTACCAACTCTCTTTATTCTTTGTATTATTCCTATGGGAATAATTGTGAAGGCAGCCTAACGATTTCCTAAGATGAATATTTCAATTTCATTCATTTGCATTCAATTGAAGTTAATCGTTTTCCTGCTTAGTATTTACTTTCAGTTTCCAATTTCATCAATCCAAGCTTAGCTGCCCATGGTGAAGCAATGCAGACATGGAATTTCAGCCAGAGGAAAAAAAGGGTGGTGCTTCCAACCAGTCACAAAATTAAGTGATTTATATTCATAATTTGGAATTTGTTTCAGCTAAATTCTATAATTTGGAATTTTTATCAGCTATCTTTGGGGATCTAAATACAACAATCTTTACTTGCTGTGATGATCAGAGCTATACTGTGGCTTAAAATTGACAATGCAGCTAACACTCCCTGGCATAGTAATAACTGGATAGCTTCTTCCCCTATCTTTTCTGTGTTGCTCTGCATTATTTTCCGAGGAGTTACTCAAGGTTCTGTAACATTTTGCACTCAGCAGGCTTCTATTTAGTCAGGGGGACAGGACCAGCATCAACAAATCATGCAGAAATTTATGGTTTTGATTATTAGATAGGATAGAGAATAGAAAGAAGAGAGTCCTGATGTAACTTTAGAGAGAGTTCAATTTATAATTGTACTTATAACTGCTGTAAGGAAGATCGGAAGCCACTTCTTTGTACCTTTTTTCTTTCTTTTCTATTTTTCTGCTACTTTTTCTTTTTGCACCTTTAGTTTTTTCTTTTCTTTTTTCTTTTCCACTCTATTTTAGTTTGTATTAGTCTTATTCTTGTGTTTAAAATTTTCAAATATATAATCTATCATCATCTATCTATCTATCTATCTATCTATCTATCTATCTATCTATCTATCTATCTATCTATCTTCAATTGTGTCCAATTCTCAGTGACTGCCTGGGCTTTTCCCTGCAGTTTCTTGGCAAGGGTTTTCAGAAGTGGTTTGCCATTGCCTCCTTCCTAGGGCTGAGAGTGAGTGACTGGCCCAAAGTCACCCAACCCAACCGGCTTTCATGCCTAAGGTGGAACTAGAACTCACGGTCTCCCAGTTTCTAGCCTGATGTCTTAACCACTAGACCAAACTGGCTGGACCCTCCCTCTCCCCCCACCATCTCTCTCTATATAGAGAGCCAATTTGGTCTAGTGGTTAAGGCAACGGGCTAGAAACCAGGAGACTGTGACTTCTAGTCCCGCCTTAGGCATGAAAGCCGGCTGGGTGACTTTGGGCCAGTCCCTGTCTCTCAGCCCCACTCACCTCACAGGGTTGTTGTGGGGAAAATAAGAGGAGGAAGGAGTATTAGGTATGTTCCCCGCCTTGAGTTATTTATAAAAATAAAGGCGGGATAAAAATTAAATAAATAAATAAAACAAATCATGCAAATTAAGCCCAGGCTGGTAGAAGATGGTAGATCAAATATGGTAGTGGGCAGGGGAAACAAGGATTAGAAGAATGGCAGAAGCAGCATGTTGTACTATACTGGCAGGTGAACACAGGGATGGAGGGAAAGTGAATTCTTAGCAATTGTTATCAAAGCCTGTACGCACCTAGTCTACTGAGAGTCATCCCTGCAGTTTTCTTGGCAAGATTTCAGAAGTGGTTTGCCCTGGCCTCCTTCCTAGGGCTGAGTGTGTGTGACTGGCCCAAGGTCATCCAGCTGGTTTTGTGCCTCACAGTCTCCTGGTTTCTAGCCTGGTGCCTTAACCACTACACCAAACTGGCTGTCTACTGAGAATTACTGCTATAATTCCTCAGTGTGAAAAAAGAAAACAATTGAATCAAATGTCATTCAAGCACAGGTTGTTTTTTTTAAAAAAGCGTTGAATACATTCTTGTATTGAATTCTAATTTCCCTGAAACTTGGGCATAGGAAGGAGGTTGCTTTGTTCTGAATTGGACCATTAACCCAGCTAACATAGCTTTGTTTCCACTGAGACCTATGAGAGAGTTCTCCCCTGGCCTATCTCAATTTTTTAAAATGAAGCTTCTGGAGTTTGACTACATGAAACTCATTTTTCATGATATATCTTGCCCCCGGAGGTGAGGCAGGCGCCCTCACTCCTGGCCTTCTGGAAGTCTTTAAAGATCTGGTTCTGCCGCCTTGCCTGGGACGAAGGACGTAATAGTTCCTCCTGGGGATGGTTGGCCCCATAATATCCTCCTTTTTTGAGATCTCACCATCTTCTGGATTTTTTATCTATTTATTATTATATTGTAATTTTAGGTTTGTAGTTTAGGTTGTAATTTTAGGTTTAGTGACAGATTTTATTTTCTTGGGCTCCAAGATCACCGCAGACGGTGACTGCAGCCATGAAATTAAAAGACGCTTGCTCCTTGGGAGGAAAGCTATGGCAAACCTAGACAGCATATTAAAAAGCAGAGACATCACCTTGCCGACAAAGGTCCGTATAGTTAAAGCTATGGTTTTTCCAGTAGTAATGTATGGCTGTGAGAGTTGGACCATAAGGAAGGATGAGCGTCGAAAAATTGATGCTTTCGAACTGTGGTGCTGGAGAAGACTCTTGAGAGTCCCTTGGACTGCAAGGAGGTCAAACCAGTCAATCCTAAAGGAAATCAAACCTGACTGCTAATTGGAAGGACAGATGCTGAAGCTGAAGCTCAAATACTTTGGCCACCTAATGCGAAGAGAGGACTCACTGGAAAAGACCCTGATGCTGGGAAAGACTGAAGGCAAAAGGAGAAGGGGACGGCAGAGGATGAGATGGTTAGATAGCATCACCGATGTAATGAACATGAATTTGAGTAAACTCCGAGAGACAGTGGAGGACAGGAAGGCCTGGCGTACTATGGTCCATGAGGTCACGAAGAGTCGGACACGACTAAACGACTGAACAACAACAATTTTAGGTTCATAGGTTTTTAATGGTTAATGTTGTAAACCGCCCAGAGTCCACTATTTGTGGAGATGGGCGGTGATAAATTTGAAAAATAAATAAATAAATTTTTGCCTCTTCTTCTGGTAAAGGGCATCACTGCAAACTGCATCAACAGAATGCTTCAGAATGTCAACCCCTTGCTGGATCTCTTCAACAATCCTGTACAATAGTTTTCTATTTTGTGTGGAACAGAGGCCTACAAATCACTTGAACCCTAGTAGTTGGCATTAAAGTGTCTTGCCTAAGATTCAGGAGGTAGTACAAGATTAGTAACCACAGGCAGCCCAATCCGGATAGAGCATGAGTGGTTGGGATGCTGGTGAAAAGGGAGGACACATCAAAGGAGACCATAGTTTCATCTGTATCCAGTTTCAGGATCTTTGCTTTGGAAACAAATTCTTCCGAATTATGGATGTGGTGTTCAGAGTGTCCAACTAGAGGTGCTAGTATGGTAGAGAGGTGTTTGGCAATGTTGTATGTTACCGAATTAATGCTGCTGACTATGGGTCGGAGGGGTGTTCCTTCCTTGTGGATCTTAGGAAGTCCGTAGATGCAGGGGATGGCTTCTCCAGGATACAGACGGTGGTAGGTAATCCTATCGATGGAGCCATCATGTTCCAATTGTTTCAAACTGTCTATTGCCTTTTTCTTGTAATTGTTGGTGGGGTCTCTTTTCAGTTTTTCATATGTATGGTGATCCTCCAAAAGTGAGGTAATTTTATTGTGGTAGTCTGCAGTGTTTAGAACCACTGTACATCTTCCTTTGTCAGCAGGTAAAATGGTGATGGTTTCATCTTTGCTGAGGGCTGTCAGGGCTCTCCTCTCTTGGACAGTAAGGTTGGGGGGAGGAGGCTGAGCACTGGACAGAGCTGCAGATATTTTAAGCCGGAGTTGTTCTGCTTCCTCAAAAGGTAGGTGGTTGTTGTCTTGCGTCTTGCCTAAGATTCAGGAGGTAGTACAAGATTAGTAACCACAGGCAGCCCAATCCTCCATTAATGAGTGCAATTTCCTTTTGAAACCATCTAAATTGGTGGACATCACCGCATCTGACAGTAGCAAATTATAGTTTAATTACATTTTTCAAACTATGCATGCTTTTATATACCTCAGTCCCGTGTTCCGTCACTCATTTTCCTATCAGGCTAATAAAGCTTCCCCAATCGTTTAATCTGAGAATGGGAAAGACTTCAGATGCATTGCAGATGCAGGGAACGTGCATCGAACCATAATGCCCGGTCGGGAGACTACAATGCTCGTGTACATTTTAAAGTATGTAGCTAACTATCTGCATAATGTTATTACCAGGGGAAAATGTCTTTAACTTTATGCGCGCGCACGCGCGCGCGCACACACACACACACACACACCGCGTTGGCCCCTTGCAGTCTAAAAGTCGGGGTAGCTCTAACCACGTTGGTCCAGCTCGAAAGAGTGGGTATGGGTCAGCCTCGGAATGCTGGCCGGTTGCAAAACTTAACTGATGGCGTCGTGGAACCGCATTTTGACGACGATCTAGAGCAGAGTCCGGGCGCCTCAGTTCTTCCGCGGCTTCCGCATTCTTTTCATCGCCGCTGGAAATCCTGATCCACGGCTGCTTTACTGGAACTAAATTCCTGTAGATGATGGCATTCTTCTTGCTAAGATGCCGGCTGGTTCCCCCCGCTTTGCGGAGCCCCCGTTTCTTTCCGCGCGGAGGAGGCGCCTGGTGACAACCAAGGGCCACACGTGCGAGGCGCTGGGGGCGGACCTCCCCCTTCTGTTTGGGAAGGGAAGCGCTACCTTGGCGCGCTCCGCCTCCAGCTCCACCCGCGCGAGGCCGAGTGACTTTTCAGCCCGGCACGGAGCATCGGGCGCATTTCTCGTCGTAGGTTTCCAATGGCCGCTGACGCGCTAATCGTGATGCCGAGGCGGCCCTCTGGAGCCGGGCCGCGGCATCGAATGCCGCCCGCTTGCATCGTCCGTGTGGCCGCCTTGTTGCTGTTGGTGCCGGTGCCCGGGGCGCAGAGCGTCGGCCTCTACTCGCCCGGTGACCCGCTGGTGCTGCTGACGGCGGATACGTTGGAACGGCAGATCTTCAATTCCACTAGCGCGTGGGTGGTCGAGTTTTATGCCTCCTGGTGCGGCCACTGCAAAGCCTTTGCCCCCATTTGGAAAGCGCTGGCCAACGACGTGAAGGGTAAGTACAGCAGCCGCCCGATGGCCGAAAGCGGACAAGCTGGCCGCAGGGGGACCTTCCAGATCCTCTTCGCCCGCCCCTGCACCCCTCCAGAGCAGGTGTGTGCCTGGGAGGGAACCGCAGGTCGCGCCAACTCAGAGATGCCCTCTCGGTTGGTCCCGGCTTCGTAGGTTGCCCAGAGCTGGCGTAGAGTATCGCAGAAATTACTAGCTGGTTAAGGAAACCGTCCGCTGCCTCCACCCACATAGAGCCGAATAGGGCTGCTGCCTCTTCCGGGACAGTTTTTTTTCCTATGCGATCGTTTTCTCTCCCCTTTCCTTGCGAACTCCATGTGTGCTTTTTAAATCACGTTTTCCCTGGCCTATTTGTGTAACACAGTCTTCCCCAGCCAGGAGCCTCCTGATGTACTGTGTTACAACGTCCATAATCCCCAGACATGACTCACCAGACTCACTGGATTGTAGGACATATAGTCAACGCATTGGAGTGGAGAATTCAGAATGTCCATATTAGCCTGTGCTTTCTACTGTGTTTCCTCTGAAGTAAACTTGATAGTGTCCCCTAGGTTTTCTTTCAAGTAATTTATTTTTCTTCCTAAAGAAAAAATGGAAATATTGACTTGAAATCAATCTCTTCCAAAATATATTTTAAAAAATTCTCTCCCATTTATCTAGGCATTCTATGTCCATTAACAAACAGAATAATTGTGGGCTTTGCGTTTGGGGTATGGGGGGGAGGATTAAATTCCTAGCTTTTTCCAGTTGCAGATAAAAATACCTGAAATTGTAAAGAAAAATTTAAAAGGTTGCCAATTCTTTCTTTCTTCTTGTTCCTCCATCTACAAAGTACTTGGAACTTTATTCTATGGCTTCCCTCTACCTGTAAGTTGTACTTCCTTGCCTCTGTCCTATCCTGCTCTCTGTTTTCACTCTGCCAATTACTTTCCTTACTCTACTCCATGTAGGCTTGTATTAAACCATAAAATGGTACATTTAGTTTTATCTTGGAATACTGAGTGAACCCAACTAGTTCTGGGTAAGCAAATATAGTTTAAGGCCTTTCCTATTTGTGCCTAACCACAGTACAAACATTTTCTGGCAGCGTAATTTTTCTGCTGTGCACAGTAGTTCAAATACCTGGAGGGTGCTAAACCAGTGTTTTTCAAGTTGGCAACTTTAAGATATATGGACTTCAACTCCCAGAATTCCCCAGCCAGCTTTCAACTTGAGCTGAAGTCCACCTATCTTAAAGTTGCCAAGGTTGAGAAACACTGTGCTAAACACATGGCCTATGAAACATTCTGAACCCTGACATTAGCTAGCTAGGGGTAAATTACGAAGAACTTGTGTAGACTTTCTCTCATGAACTGCATGGATTCTGTGAGTGTGCCCTGAACCATCTGTGCATTATTTAATATCACAGTTGAACAATCCTTTCATCTCTGTTTTGCTTAAAAAAGAACAAGAGCCACAATCTAAATATCTTTTGCTTCTCAGCTACAGACATCTTAGTACTTTAAAGCTAATCTTCTTGGTTATTTCTGACTCTTAATGGATACACCTGTGTAATCCTGCCATTACTTCTCTTTTATGGATTCGGTATGAAGATTTACCACCAACTGTTATTTTCACTACTTTTTCAATTACCAGCAATTGTCATTGTCATTACTGTTACTATGCTTTAACAACATCTTCTGCCTCCTTTTCCTTAGGCTTCTTCCCTGGTTCTTTCTTATGCTTTAGCAGTGAATTTCCATTTTAGTGCCAATCTATTTCATTGCCTTTGGCTTTAGGATTGCAGTGAGCCTCGTATTCCTTTGTATCCAGGTGTTTCTTAATTCTTTTTCTTTTGTTCTAATTCAAAGGGAGAGGTAGGGTTTTTTTTAAAAAAAATAGGTTCCCTTGATGGATCAGGATTCCTTTAAACAGATCGGCTGCTATGAGTGTCTGTGTTTCATTGAGTTCAATGTTACTTACTTCTGAGTAAGTATAGGATTGAAGCTTGGAACATTCAGCCCAGCTTATGGGAATTATTATTATTTATTAAATGTACAGTACGCGCCACCTGACTCTGACTCTTCTGGGAATCTTCATTTCCATCTGTCTTGCAGGATAGGTGGGTGTGCCTCACTGCATGAGGCTAAATTTAGTTTGAAACTATAGAATGGAATGTCTCAGATCTTGTTGTATCCACTTGTCTGCTAGACAGCCATTGTTCTGTGGCAATTTGGCAATTGGATGAACAAATCAATATAAACAACTCTTGCACTCAAATCTCAACTCTGCTATAGCTTCATTAGGCAGTTTTGGGCAGACAACTGTGTCTTCCTTGCCTGTTTGCAGTCTAAAGATAAAATAGTAAGGACAATAATGATCCCATCTGTGATGTGCTTTGAACACAAAAGCACTTGTCCTGATGCCCTTCCTCTGTCTCTGGAGAGGAGAAAATGAGCAGAAAAGGAAGAGAGGGTAAGTTTAATATTTACTTTTGCTATGTTTGCATAACAAAGATGGGAGATACAAGAGACGGTGCTGGGGAAGCTGGACTGATAACCTTATCTTTGCAAATCAGAGCTAGCAAAGAGAACTCAGGGTACAAGCAAAAGAGGAAATGATTTGCAGGCAAAAAACCATGGAGGATATTGAAAGTGGGAAAGAATCTTGCAGGCCTGGCTATTTCTCTCCTTTTCTTTGATGGAGCACCTAAAGAGGCCGTATAGTATAGTATTCAGTGACGGATTGTAACTAAGAAGACCCAGGTTCAAGTCCCCCAGTGTTGAAACTCCTGGAATAATTTTTGGACAGTCGTTCTCTCTCAGCTGAACCTACCTAACAGAAGTCATTCCCCACTGTGATAAACAGTATAGCAGTGGTTCTCAGCTTGGGCCATATTGCCCCCAGGGGGCCATGCCATGTTTCTAGGGAGCCACATAGTTTAAATCAGGGTTCCCCAAACTCTTCTGCTCATCAACCTCTTCATGAAGTTTCAGATTGTTCATCAACCCCCAAACATTTATTATATGAAAATAATTTAGTAAATACCACTTTAACTAATGGTACTACAAACAACAACAACAACAACAACAACAACAATAATGGATAGTCCCATCGACCCTTGGGGGTCAATATTGACCACTTTGGGGAACCCTGGTTTAGAGTAATAAACAGTGTAGATGGAGAGGGTCTGCAGAGGGGAGCCACAGAGGTAAATGAGGCTCCGAAGGGGGCCATGAGCAAACAGAAAGGTTGAGAACCCCTGATATACAGCATCTTTCAGAGTCAACCAATCATTTTTGTGCCACCATGACACAAGGACAGACTTTATATCACTTCAGTAATGGGTAGATGATGCTGTGAAGATGCTATTTTTCTAAGCATCTTTGTAATAAAAGAAATTATGCTGTGTACGGTATAGTCTTGCATAAGCCCACCGTGGTTTTATCTAGAAATTTCCTACTCTCAGTAAATGAGAAGTATAGAATATTAAAGGATTTGAGGGGACCAAATGTGATCTGGGTATATTTTTTTCCTTTTCTTTTTCTTTGAAGTCCCCCCTCCCCCCATATCGATTATGCTAATTCCAGGTTGGTGCAGTGGAGAGTTTGATTCTCTCCAAGGTTATCTCTCACCTGCCCGGTCCTTGGAACAGACTGGCAGGAACAGACTGGCAGGGTTTGCACCACAGGCGGACCAGGTTGACTCAAGACCTAGCAGCTGTATTGGGAGGAGGAGCCAAGATGCTCCAGAGGGAGGGCACACACACGTCGTCTAGGTGCTTTTAAAGTTCTTTTTTATTTTACCCTATTTTACCTTGCCTTTATTTTCATATTTTATAATTTTTTTGACTAAAGACAGTAGGACAGGTTGCACCGGTTCATTTTTAATAGTGAACATTTTTAAACACTTTGTGGAACAAAAGGGAATGGGGAAAAGAAAGAAGCACATAGAATGATTCAGGAATAATCATCACTTCAAAGCCTCCAAAGTAACTGAAAATTGCTGGCTATTTAGCACCGAAGAATGATTTACCAGTAAGTAAATCTAATAATAGTAGTAATGGTATACACTTTTATATGAATCGACAGGATGTCCTGGAGTGGAATTTGCAAACAGATTGAACAACCGTAACTGTTAGATCTCTCTGCCTCTCTTCAGGAAGATTGCCAAAATGCTTTTGCAACACACTCCTCTCCTGAGACTCCTTCTGGCAACTTTAGTCTCTAATAGGGAGGGACAGGTCAAGAATCTCACAAATGAGAGTGCCACAGATTTTATATCTAGACAATGCCTTTTAACAGCACAGACTGTACTCTCTATCGCTGACTATTTAACAACAATAAACAACAATGTCGATTCCTTAAAAAGTCTTTTGAGGCTTTTACTCAGAAACATTTAGACAAGTTGACTGCATTTGTGGAGGAACAAACTAACACTAGAAGAGAGTAAAGGTAAAGGTACCCCCCGCACATTTGTGCAGTCGTGTCCGACTCTAGGGGCCGGTGCTCATCTCCGTTTGTTAGCCGAAGAGCCAGCGTTGTCCGAAGACACTTCCACGGTCATGTGGCCGCATGACATGCGTGGAACGCTGTTACCATCCCACCGAAGTGGTACCTATTAATCTACTTGCATTTGCATGCTTTCGAATTGCTAGGTTGGCAAGAGCTGGAGCTAGTGCGGGAGCTCCCTCCGCGCGCAGGGCTAGGGATTCGAACCTCCGAACTTGCGATCTTCCGATCGACAAGCCTGGCGTCTTACCCACTGAGCCACCACGCCCCCTAGAAGAGAGTAGCCTGCATTTAATAGCAAAAAACATTTGAACTCCAACTGTAACACCAATAGGAGAGAGGACTCTCTATTACTGTGCAATGAGAAGAGGGAGAGGGGAATTGGGAATACTCAAACAAACCAGGTCACCCTACATATTTATCTTAATAGAGAGCTAAGGGGTAGGTTCGTTGGGGTACGAAAAGAGCTATTGTTCTATCCTTCGCTGTCAGCTCCATCTGATAGATTTACAGGCAGCCAAAAGGCTACCCACTAAAAGAGAAAGTGAAAGTTTTGCTGACATCTAAATGCTCTACAATCCCTGGTATGCTGCTGAAAATGAAACCTTTGTTTGGTACCTTTCAAATATTCCCATTACGTGTGTTTCAGGATAATACAATATGCTCACTTTTTCACCCATCTATGTTGAAGATCTTCTAGGCTCTAGGAATGAGAAGCTGCCCACCGCAGATAGCCTTGAGAGTTCGACCTTGACAAAAAACAACTCAGGTAGTCACCTAAAGTCAAGTGGTGACAGAAAGGTTTCAGATGAAGCTCTAGAAGCACAGCTGATTCATTCTTTTGGAGCATTGCCAAATAGTGAGCAAGATGAAATATTGAGACAATTAAGGAATTTACAACAGACACTGTTAACAACATGTATAGCACCAGAACCTCTGACTGATTTCGTGACAATTTCTCCCAAAGAGGGTTGCAATAACAATAATAACAATCTACAGACACCTCTGATACATTTTGACTTAACTGAGGATTTTCAACTGAAAAGCAACCAGAAGGAAGACAATCAGATGATATACAGTATGGGTGAACTTAGAGCAAACCTTGATAGAGTTAATCTCAAAAATTCCTAAAACAGCTATAATTGTCATGGGAGATTTTAATGTGAGGCTGGAGCCTTCTATACAAGATCATATTAGTAATATGAACATCTCCAAAGAATTCCACTCCCTATTACCTTTATGGTCTTTTAGGGACCAGAAAAGAAATGCTGCTGGTATTCAGTAGTCAAATCTGGTATGCAAGTGCAACCGGCAAGTTCTAGGAGACAAGGACCAAAATTTTGTTTACCCCTTTTCTTATCATCAAGAGAAATCAAGTAGCACTTTAGATTATATATGTATCTTAAATAGTAATGTGTCTCTTTTCTCAGACATCCAGGTTTATGTAAGAGAATATTAACCACCAACCAGTTGCTGTAAATTTCTATGGGCATTCAGACCCCAGACCCCCAAACGATAGGTGGGTTTCACTTCATCTAGAGGTCCACCAGGACAGAAGGATAAAATGGGGCAGAGTGAATGTGATGGCTCTGACTGAATATATGGATTCTGATCAAGCCCTGACTCTGGTAGACAGTTATTTCTCCTTGCACTGATGTTGATTCTGTACTTGTAGCCTACGAAAACCTAAGTGTAGGACTAAGACAATTTTTAACTGAAAAGGCCCTCCCCAGAAGGTCTCAGATAAACTCCAGTGACTGAACGGGAGACTAGAGGACTTATTCAGATTCTGAAGTCCAGTAAGTCTCCTGGGGAAGATCTACCCCCTGAATTATTCAAATATTACACTAACTGGCGGGCTCCCTTACTCGCAGGTTTATTTACTCATATAAATAATTCCTGCCAAATTCCAGCTGGCTGGAAACTCTCTATTGTGGTCCCCAGGTCCCCATTTACAAAAAGGGTGATAAGGGTGATCCCTCACATAGACCGATTAGTCTAATTGACATTGTAGCAAAATTGTATGCCAGATATCTTTTATACAAGATAGAGGATTGGGTAATTGAAAAGGGCTTGCTACCTGAAGAGCAAACTAGATTGCTCCACTATTGATAACTATTTTATTTTATACCATCTAATAGAAAAATATACAGCTACTGGTTTACAACTTTTATAGACCCCAGTGCAGCATTTGATTCAATAAATAGGAACCTTCTTTGGAAGAAACTTATGGACCTGAGCAGGGATCCCAGACTCCTCTCTTTAATTAAGGCATTATATTCAGACTCATGCCTAAGGGTACACACAGGAGCGCATAGTTCCTTAACAGGGATAATTAGCACCGATAAAGAGGTCAGACAAGGATATATGCTGGCTCCCGTTTTGTTTAATCTGTACTTTAATGATATCCCGAAGTCCCTTCATTCAACCAATATGCATAGGCCTAAAGTTAAACATGTAAATATTCTGCTTTAGGCAGATGACATGGTGTTGCTGTCATACACCCAGATAGGGATGAGAAGATGCTGCACAGGCTTAGTTCATACTGTGCACTCAACTATCTGAACATCAATAAGTCCAAGACCAAGGTAGTTGGGAAGAGGCGGACTAGGTATAACTGAAGACTGGATAGGGAACATATAGATCAGGTTAAGTCCTATCTATACTTAGGAATCATTTTTACAGAAACAGGTTCCTGGCTCCCACATTCTAAGAGGAGTTCTTTAAGGGCTACAGCCTGTGCCAACACCATAAGGCAGCTCACCAACCACAGCTACCCAGGTTCTCTAATTCCAATCGTAAAGGTATATAATAGCAAAATACTCCCAATGATTACATACGGTGCAGAATTGTGGGGATATATAAATGCCCCCTTATTGGAACAGATACAGTGCACTTTTTTGAAACGCATCTTGGGGTGGACAGGTCTATACCAACTCCAGCAGTAAGGGCAGAGTTGGGTATACCCCCTATATACAAACTAGCTTACCCAGAGATGTTGGCTTTGATAGTGCTTCAGTGACCCAGAAAACAAATCCTTTTCCTATGATCTATAAGTAAAGTTAATTGGAGCTGCAGCTGATGGTGGGGAACCAGACTAATCCTTTAGCCCTGCAGAGTGGTATACTTGCATGCTTTCTTTACCACCCCACCCCATCCCTCTTCTTTTCTTTCTCTGTACCTTCCTTTCTCTCATCCCTTCCTATCCATGGGCCACCCTGTTCATTATTTACTTTCTCTTCCCCATTCCTTGTTCTTTCTGTGTGCAACTGCTACCTCACCCTTGGATGCTGTAACTTATTGGTCCTAATAAAATGCTTAACTTAATCTTAGTGGCATAATACTTCATTCCCACCCTTTGGTGAACACCCTGAGCAGCTTTAGCTCAATCCTGTCATCTTTAGCTTTTTCAGACAATTGTCTCCGTAGTGCAAGTGAGCTTCCCCTTCATCCAGGCAGTATCAACCTGGCTATATTCTCCTCAGAGAGACACACTCGGGGGAATGAAATGCGTCTTCTTTGTCTCTCATGCCGAAGGATGGATTGCGAGAAACATATTTACCTGAAAGGAAGACAACCCTGAGTTTAGGAGGATTCCCCTTCCCAAAAGGAAGAGTAGGTGCAAAGGAAGAGTAAAAACACAGGGAAAAACCTCCTGTGCAATACCATCTAGAGCGACCGATTCCAGGTGCACTGGGGTTTTCTGATCTGATATTAACCTCTGGGGAGGAAATAATCATGGAATCCATCCTTGTCCTCAACTTTGTTAAAACATTTGTAGTACTGTATATCATCCCTGTTAGATGGGGTTTAGATCTCACTACTATAGCAAACTCAAGTGATCGAACATAAGATAAGAAAGTTGTGCATGTAAATGTGAGTCTCCTGCGCTTTGGGGAAGTGTACTGCATTGGGAGAGGAAATAAAGCAGGCATAAATTGGAAAGTAGAAATGAACGAGTATATTCAACTGCCTTCCTTTAAGGGGTTTTCCTCGCCAACAAACAGGAAGATCAGGGTTCTGACGAAACATCTTGAGCTCATTCCTTAACTCTGTCCGGGAAAATCTTGGCTCTTTTGAGGTAGTCACGTACTGCACCACTCAGCCTTTTTGCTTGTGGCTGCAATTTTGTTCTCCCTCTGGTCTTGTTTCAGCCCTAAGAGCGGAGACAGTTTCCTTGTTTTTGTTTTTAAAGGAATCCATTCGGGAATTTCTTCACCATTCGGGATGGCTCATAAGTAGGAGCTGGGAGTATTCCACTCTGGCAAAAGCTGACGATGGCAACTTTTTTTAAAAAAGCAAAATCTATGCAGAGGCAATGGAAAGAGTAGCTTGCCAAGTCTCTCTCATGTGCATTTCATGTGAAAATAAAAATAATGACCGTTTATTCAAAGACAGTTGGCTGGTTGAGTGTCTCTCCCCCAAGCATAGGCTGTGGATGGCTGGATTTGAATCTGCTCAGCAATGAGAGTTCTCCAAGGCCAGGGTTTTGAAGTCAGCTGCAGTGGAAGTTTAAAACTCAAACTCAGCAGGCAAAATGCATTACTTTGAGGGGTAGTTATACCTTTATTTTTTGTGCCATCAAGTCAGTTTTTGACTCCTGATGACCACCTGGACTGGTCCCTGCAGTTTTCTTGGCAAGGTTTTTCGGAAGTGGTTTGCCATTGCCTGCTTCTTCCTAGGGCTGAGAGAGAGGGACTGGCCCAAGGTCACCCAGATGGCTTTGTGCCTAAGGCGGGACTGGAACTCACGGTCTCCCAGTTTCTAGCCTGGTGTCTTAATCACTGCACCAAACTGGCTTGCCTGCCTACTCCTGAAGCTTTGTGTTGGCTGCCACTTGCAAGATCTGGTCTTCCTTAACTCTGGTCACATCATACCCAAGATAGCCTGCATGGTATAGAAGGTAGAATGCTGAGGAAACCTGGAACTGTCCTCAAACAGCTATGGCAGAGCTTTCCAAACTGTGTCGTGACATGTTAGTGTGTCGGCTGCTACTGCTGCCTCCGAGCCCTGCCAGGATTCCACACAGGTCCTAGTGCCTGCCGTGTGCGGTGTGCATTGCTGCCTCCAAACTGCTGTGATTCCGCGCAGGTCCTAGTGCCTGCCTTGTGCCCAGCTGTAAGAGTGGGTCGCGAAATGATGTCCTGCTGTAAGAGTGTGTCACGAAATGTTGCATGTCTAAAAAGTGTGTCACCAACATGAAAAGTTTGGAAAGCTCTGAGCTATGGAGTGCTGTAGCTTACTTTGGACGAGGGAGTTTCTTTCCACCTAACTTACCTTGTTAGGGTTATTGTGAAGATGAAAAAAAAGGAAGTCCCTGAGAGCAAATCCTAATACAGTAAACAATACAATACAGTAAACCAAATGATTAGTCCAATGCTATACTGAACAGCTCTTACAAATTGCACTGCATTATATATATAATAATTTTCTGTGAGGAGAGAACTTTTGTGTGGGAGAACATTCAAACAACTTGACTTTGTAGCTTTGGCTTATGATCCAGGAAAAACATAGCAATTTAATTTTGTTGACTGCTGACCGTAAGTCCATAGGGTAACTTGCTGCAAGATTTCTGGCCAAAAGGACTTTCAAATGCTTTAGTGGACCAAATGACATTTCTTCATATCTCTCCATAGAAGTTAATTTGTTTTTTCTCTCATGCGGAACAATTATTGCTTTGTATCTAGAAATCAGCAAGTCCTTAGTATCTAAGCCAGCATTCCTCTAACTAACTGTGTTGGATTGCCAGTTCCATATTTTCCAAGCAATGCCATACAAAATTGCAATAATGGGAGTAGTAGTCAACAAATGAAAGACAATAGGCTGGAGAAAAAGGTTAGCTTAGGTCTTTCTTACAGAGGTTGCAAATCCTTCCAAGTGGTGAGTGCGGAGTTTGCAAATGTTCCATAAAAGCATAACCTGTAAAGTTCTGTATATTATATTCAAGTAAATGCCTTTTATTAGATCTTTCCTTCTCCTGCTTCTGTTTCTTGTGTGGGACTACAGGCTATGGAGTGACATGAAGCTATTGGATCAGGATAGTGGGAAATAAAGTGAATGTCCCATAGTAGATCCTGTCACTTGCCTTATCTTTAAACAGCAGAAAGAGAATTAAGCTGTTTTAATTCAGTGTTTTACTGGTCCTTTGTCCGGTCTTCCATTTATGACGGATCTCAAGGGATTTAAGCTGTGGGTTCAAGCACTGGCAAACCTTAATCAGGTCCATAACCCCCTAGAAAAATTAGAGGGTTAAAGGAAATTAGAGGGATGGTCCCCCTTGCCCTCCCCTCCCCAACTACAGGCCTGATCTGAATCCTAGAGCAGCTACTCTATCAATTCTGACTGTCCAGGACTTTGTGAGTTCTAGTCCCAACTTAGGCATGAAAGCCGGCTGGGTGACCTTGGGCCAGTCCCTCTTTCTCAGCCCAACTCACCTCACAGGGTTGTTGTTGTGGGGAAAATAGGAGGAGGAAGGAGTATTAGGTAAGTTCGCTGCCTTGAGTTATTTATAAAAATAATAAAGGCGGGATAAAAATTAAATAAATAAATAATAAAATATATGCTGTTCCATTTCTGAAGATGCAGAGCAGCTTTGTACTCCTGATCCTGGGAAGGATACCTGACATGTTAGGAAGCATGTGTAAGCAGAGCAGTCCTTTTCACCAGGAGAAGCTTACAGTATTATGATTACCGAAATTTTGCATATGAGGAAGAGGAGATGAAAGGATTTGGCTAAGATCCTGTTGAATCAGTGGCAGAAATGGAAAAACAGGTACATGTCCTGTAGGGAATAGTTAACCGCCCAGAGTCCCTCCTTGGGGGGGAGATGGGCGGTGATAGAAATTTAAATAATAAATTTAAAAAAATAAAAAAATTCAGCTGCTTTCTGATCTATGGGAAGAGATATCTGTATCCTTTATCACATTTCATATGTTGATCTTGGGGTTTAATCTCATAGTCCAACTTTCCTCAAACTGGTGCTTTCCAGATGTGTTGGGACTGTTAACTATCAGAACTCTGAGCCACCTCTGCTACTCTAATATTCCCGTCTTCTCATCCCCACTCCCATCTTCCATATTGTGCAAAAACATAACAATGGCCTTTTGGGAGAAGAACATATGTTTGCTTTTCTTTTTTTTAAATATGTGTGAAGCAGCAAGATGGTTTTCCAGGTAAATTGGGATCAAGCTGTTTCATAGCTAAAAGTTAGAACCAGCAAGTTAATTTGAGCTTGGGTAATGCAGTTTACAAAGTTCAGTCATCATGTGATAAAAGCACATAGTTTTAAGTTGAAATATGATCCCTAGCCCTCATCAAGAAGTGTGACTATCTTCTGTGGCTTAAACAGAAGGACTTTTATCACGTGGCTGGTGTTAATCAGCTCATCAATGCAAGAATGTTCCAGGACCTTGGAGTCCTTTGTATTGTCTTCAGCTACAGAGGATAAAGAGTCTCTTCCCTGGATATAGTCTTCCTGTACTGATAATGTTAGAGAGGAGTACTAATGCACTCGTTCCCACTTCTCCTGAAGGGTCATATAACTCCTGAAGTATATACTCCCATGATATTTGGTACAGACCTTGTTAACAAACATCACTGTCTGTACTTTCTGGTTTTCATTCCCTCAGACCATACTATTAACAACATCACTGCTCTTCCTCCTACCTCTCTCCCATATCTGTTCGGTCCTCAGGGTAATGTTCCATGTGTGGATGGGGTAATAGGCTGGTGGTATGCTTCAAAGCATTCCTATATATCTGTGGGGAACTAGGATTCAATTGTGTCCTCTAGGCTTCATTGCTTGGCCATTAACCAAGTGTGCTGATGGGCAGGAACTTTTTTCACATGAAACTAGAACAAGGCTATCATGGAATGGTATGTTAATGATGACTACGAGTACTATTTTACTTTTTTCTAGCAGCTGGTCCCTGGGCTGGACACATTGCCTCTCTGCAATGGTGGAGACTAGGAGTTCCCTTGAGCAAAAGATTTGCTCTCTGGAAATGGCTCTCTTCATAAAACCTTCTGCGGTTGTAGCGTCATTTCCTGAACTCGGAGACTGTGCTTTTAGAACTCAGTCCTTCAGGGGTATTGTTTTTTACTAACATAAGGAAGATGGACTAAGCCACAGAAAGATATAGGCCTTCTAGGGACAAGCAGATAATCAAGTGAATGTTAAGGTTAGTAATCAACCTAAAATCAGCAGCTCTATTTTTATTATATATTAGGATGAAGCCACTTTAAGCAGTAGATTGCCTTCTGTCAACACGGAGGCCCTTCTTATACCCACAGCAATTTATTATGGCATTTCTTTTCCTTGACTTTCTCACAGTTGAACTAATAATTAGCCTTATGCTTCTCATGCTTGGAGCTAGGCATCTGTTGGTTGAGGACATTTAGCCTTGACAAACTCTAGCTTCCAACATAACTCCCAGAGGTGTCATTAGGTTCCAAGCTATATTCGCATCTGTGGTGGATCATTGGTATTCTCAGCACCAAGCCAATCTGTTGGCCTGTACTCCCCGGAACGGCCAGGCAGTGGCCAGGCACTATAGTGAGGCAGATCATTTGTATTGACCTTTCAGCCCATGCTCTCTTTGAATTCTGCTTCTTAATCATGCCTTGGACAGATCATGTGAGAGACAGGTTTTTCCCAATTTATTTATTTATTCAACTTTTATCCCACCTTTATTTTTGGTCAACTCATGGTGGTGTTCATACGTAATGCTCCTGCCTACTATTTTCCCTGCAACAACAACCCTGTGAGGTGGGTTGGGCTGAGAGATATCACTCATTATCAGGACTCTTCTTGAATACCCTAATTTGAAGCAAACCTCACATCTGAGTTTCAGGCCAGCATGGCATCATGCCAAAGACCACCATCTTCCATTCAGTCAGTTAGACCTGCATCTGTTGAGGCCAGCCTGCTTCTGGTTTTGTCCACTGCCATTTAGTCATGGGCCTTTTCAGTAAGGACAGATTGTTCCCTTATCTAGAGGACTAGCCCCTAATGGTGTATTCTCCCGCCAGGGCTATCTCACCATTTTGTCTGAAATCATTCAGTCACTTTAGCTTATCAGCTTCCATGAGAAATCTTTATTTCTTTCTTCTTAGATTATATAATTTATTAGGGACTACAATAAATAGCACCAGAGGAGCCACAATTTTACCACTGCTGCAACTAACATGTATATACAAGATTGATTCCACAAAAGAGTTATGGCCAGCATCTTTGCCAATTACTAGGCACCCTACTATAGGTGGTAATCTCTGTTCTACTTTCTGGGCATGGGCATAAAATAGTTCCTCCTCTTGTTTCTCCCGTGTGTCAAGAAATTCTTCCATTCATGGCTGATTTCAGACAATTGCCCCAAAGATGCTTCCTTTACACCTCTGTCAGCCCTACAAGGTAGACCAGACTAAGACACCAATGCCATACACAGTAGGTCAGGACCACTTTTATTGGAACAGCTATAGTAACAGAATCTTGCAAGTCTGGACATGTTTCCCCCCCTTTATCTTTGTGTGAACTAGAGAGGGGCTTGTCTGAGATGTTTTCTCAAATTAGTTCCTTGGCCCAGGCTCAAGCCCCATTTATCTGACTGTTGCCTTGTAGTGGCTCTTCCTCCTCTCCTTCAAGGCCATTTCCTATTCCCTCTACAACCCCCCTCCCTTATGCATGTCCTCACCACCAGTACTTCCATGTCCTCCAATCCCTCTGCATCCAAGGTGTCTGGTCTAGCCATGAAGCATCTAGACACATCCATGAACTTAAGGTACTTCCAAGGCTGTCTTTGTTGTCAGGCTACTTGTAGCCCTTCAAGGTACAGACCAGGTCAGGAAACAGATACAAGAACTACTGGAACTCTATTTTGTTGTTATACGGTATAATAACAAAAGCCTGATGTAAATTCTCTCTCCCCCCTCTTATACTATAAAGAATCAAGTGGGGATAGTCTTGGCCTTTTTCCTCACCTCTTCCTGTCTGTCCAGGCTTAGCTGATGCTTACATAATTATTATTGAATTCCTCCTTCAAGGCCATCTCCCTATTTCTCTACATTACCTTAGATAAGTTTGAACTTAGCTGAAGCTTCCCATAAACCAAATACTGCATGGCTATGACAGAATCTTTAGTATGACATCAAGACTAACGCCCCATTAGCACAGTTGCCTCTTACAGTTAAGGTTTTTGTCCCACCTTATAACATCTTGGATTAGGGTTTTTTGATGCCTTACTAGAAAACCTACTTTATGCTTCCCATGGTGTGTGCTAGGCAGCAGTTGACTGTTGACATTCTCCACATTCCTGTCCTGAGAACACTAGTATATCCCACATCCATTGCTGGATTTTTATGCAGCTTAATGGAAATACTTTGAGGAATTTACCTGGAAACATCAGCTTAATCCCGTGCAATACCAGGTCTTTCATATTTTGGCCTTTCTCCTTCATCTGAAACAATGATGCTTGGCTCCAGTGGCATTCATAAAAAGCCACGAGGACATCAAAATGACTGCATGCATCGTGACATCACCATGCAAATGAGAAGAACTGATGCAAGTGTGTTAAGTCTCATGATTCGTGTGATGATGGATTATACATGTTGTCATTTCCCCACCCTCCCACCTCCTTGTTGATGGCCATGCTTGGTTGCCATAACAAAATATCTCCTCCCTTTTTCCTTGCAAAGTGGAATCTTTTTTTTTGTCCTGACCAGATAGTGAAATATTTCGTGGAAAGCCTAGTATGTCCCTGCTGTTTCTGACTTGGAGCTTTCCTGTGTTTTCTCAGTATTCGTGTCAAAACCCTTTGAGCCCATGGGTACGGCTCCAGTTGACCTTCAGTCATGGAAGGTTTATCTGTGTGGTCACTAGGAGTTGAAAATGACTTGATGGCACATAATAATCAATCAATCATGGAAAGTCCCTTTTCTGGTGACCATGACATTGGCTCGCTAGCTTGGGTATTTTTATAGAGGCAGATACTCCGTCATACAGATCCAGAGTCATTTTTTTCCTCCCATTTGAAACAAGGCATCATATTTCTTACCTTTGTTCACCAGCCCCTCAACACCATTGGAAGTATAATTTCATTCTTTGGATGTTTGTCATGCTTTTGCTTTTTACCAGGATTGGCAGCACCATTTTCCAGAACCAAACCACATTTATTTCTGACCTCCTTAAAGGGTATAGTCTTTCTTTTCAGCATTTCTCCAAATGAAGAGTAGCAACCATAAAGCTTGGTTACAAGCTACCTGAACAGCCTTTCCCACTTCCAATCTGTGCTCACTCTACAAACATTACAGCAGCATAAGCAGACTTTTTCTGGAATATTTCCCTACCAACATTGTTCTGGTTGCCTTATGGGCCAGCCCTCCGCCTTCATCCAGCATTACCGACTGGATTCTGGTTTCAGAGAGATTCAACGTTTGGCATAGCCAACCCTTTTTCAGTTACCATATCATGATCAAACCCTCCTCTAGATGATAAACTGGCTACTCACCCATGTAAGTAAGTCAGAGTCCCTGTTAAAGAACTGGTTATTTACCTGTGAGTGCAATTATCTGAATGATCATCTGAGAATTCACACTACCCGCTTTCCTAACCCACTTGGTCTCAGGTAACCTCATGGTTCCTTTGGATCTGCTGCTCTGTCTTAGGAAATGAAGACGTTCAGTAGGAACTGGGCCTAGTTGCATAGTATATATTAGGGTGGGGGTAGGGTTTCTGCTAAACAATTTTATAGGCTCCAGAAGGTTCAGAGTAGGGCTTTTTGCAGGTATATAGCCCATGTGTAAGCAGTTTTTCAACTTAGATACCTTCCATACCTACAATTCCTAGTGGCCATTGCTGAGAATTCTAAGAGTTGAAGTTCACGTATGTATGTATGTATGTATGTATGTATGTATGTATGTATTTAATTTGATAAAATGTATTTGAATTATATGGCTGCCCATCTCATTCATCACCCTGGGCGGCTAACAATAATTAAAAACAACATAAATATGTAAAACAATAAAAACAACAACATACACATTAAAAAAAATGCAGCCGAGGTGAAAACCACAACAGAAGTCAGCACAACCAGCTCAGACACACACCTGGATCCCCAGGCCTGGTGACAGAACCATGTCTTTAAGACATTACAAAAGGCCAACATGGTTGGGGCCCATCTAATCTCTGGGGGAATGATGTTCCAAAGGGCAGCTGCCATGGCAGAAAAGCTCTCTTTCTGGGCCCTGCCAGATGGCACCCCCTAATAGATGGGACCTGGAACGTGCTCTTGCTGCTGGACCTAATGGGATGGGTAGAAGTGATTGGGGAGAGTTGGTTCCTAAAATAACTCAGCCCCATCCTATGAAGGGCTTTATAGGTCACCTTGAATTGCACTTGAAGTACACTGGCAACCAATGTAGCTCACAAAACAGAGATGTAACATGCACTAACTGAAGAGCGCACATAATTGTCTGTGAAGCTGCATTCTGTACCAGCTGTGGCTTCTGAATGCTCTTCAAGGGCAACCTCATATAAAGCACATTAGAGTAGTCCATTTGGGAGATGACCAAGGCATGAGTGACCGTGAGCAGAACCTCATAGTCCAGGAACAGGGACAACTTGGTGCACAACACGAAGTTGAGCAAAGCTCCCCCTGGTTATGGCTGCCACCTGCACCATGAGGCCAGGACAATCCCCCAATTGCACCTGTTTTCTGGTTGGGGTGGTGCAGAACTAAAGATGGAGGGAAGGGTGGGCTAAAAGATAATGCCTGGCTCAAGGTAACCCAGTGAATTTCATTGCTAAGCAGCGATTTAAGCTCTGATCTTTGCTAAAAATTATACTAGGCTAACTCCCAAATTGGAACTACTTAGTACAGGTGATGCATCAAAACAGGTTTCCAAAGTTAGGCCAGTTGCCCATACAAGACCATATTTTTCTTTTGACAAAGCCAAATGCACCCTGTGTATCTAGAGATGTGTTGCATTTCTTGTGTACTGTCTCAAATTCTTGGAAATATAAGATACGTTCCAAAGATCAGGAAGCTGCAATAGTACTGAAAGGGACTTTTTCAGCCAGGCAAACCTCCTCCTTTTACTGAAAGTTTTTATAGCATCTTTCATTTGAGAATTTAGTGGAAATTACATCATGGCTAAGTTAGTGGTAATTTCTTAAACATAGTCCAAATCTTCTGTCTAAATTAGAATGGGATTCCTGACCATGTTTGGGTGGTATAGAGTTTTACAGGCTGGTTGTATGCTGAGTGACAAAAATCTTTCATACATGTACTGTGTGCACCCATGAATCTATGTAAACATCTACAACTATGTTTTCTACCTTTGCAATTCCGTGCCAAATGTTCTCTTTGAATTTACCTCTAGACTTTTGTGCTTCCCCTCATTCCTCTTTCTTTGCTTTCTATTTGTTTGCTGCCAAATTGAGCCCTTGTCTTCACCTTTCCCATGCTCTTGCTTCTCCTTCTCCTTGTTCTTTAGGCACTACCTGCCAAAATACGAATCACTCAATTTTAAAAGCCAGAGTTAATAGTTAATATCCAGAGATTTTTCTGCTTGCCATTCTCTTGATGTCAGGGAGGTCCAGCAAATCTCTGCTGGAAGTTGAAAAAAGTATTTTTTCTCTCTCGCTATATAAACAGTCATGTTCCTTGGGTATTCTACAGAACAAAAAATTAAGGAAAAACTCCTGGCCACCAAATCATTTTACATATAGCTCAGTTGTACATTTGAACAGATTGGAAAAATATTTTCTGTCTTTTTCCATTCTAGACTGGAGACCTGCTGTGATGCTGGGAGCGATAGATTGTGCTGAGTTTTCCAATAGGAACATCTGTTATAAGTTTGGAATAAACAGCTACCCTACTTTAAAGGTAAAAATTCTGTTGGTGAGGGTTACAACTCCTGTTCTCTCTCCAACCAGCATGATTAGTGGGCTTTTTGGTAGTTACAGGCCAACATCCCAGGATGGGAGTAGCTGATCTAAATCCTTCTGCTCCATTTGGAACCAGCATTAGATTGCTGAGCAGTAGCAAGATGCCTTTGATGGGCACGTGTGTAATCTAGAGACAAGTTTAGAGTTTTGATGTGTCAGAGGCAGCGCGCGGAGATGGAGCGGCCTGCCTCTCTCCTAGGCACCAGTGATCCACGTACTATGCAGTAAATAGACTCCAAACAGAAGTTATATCAAATATCCTATTTACTTTATATACATACGTATTTACAGATCACTTCCACAAGTAACAAATGATACACCATCAACGATACAGCTTTCACGAGGTAAAATGGGAATAATGGGAACTGAGAATGTCCCTGTATATATAGTGAACCTGACCAATCACATTATAGGTCACTCTCGTTATTCACCACACCCAACCTAACTCTAAGCACCTGTTGAATGAGTCACACATGACACATCATTCCTACAACAATGGCTGCTAATTGGGTGACTGTGCAGAATATTTCACCTTTTACCTAGAAATCAAGCCTCTCTGTATAATTTATATCTAGAAGTAAATTCCTGGGTTTATCAAACCCCAACATGATGTGAGGAGGCAAAAAGTCACTGGGTAGAGGAGCATACAAGAGGCTGTAGAAAGGGAGGGAGGGAGGGAGGAAAGAAAGAAAAATGCAGAGAGGAGAAGGATAATTAATCAATTATGAATTTAGATACTGCCATCTTGACTATAACCACTATGCTGTTTTTGCTGCGTGCAGAAGTTGCCCAGTATTGAAAACTGGGAGACTGGAATAAGCAGGATTAGTTTCCAACCATTTCCCCTACCATCTATTTCCTCTACCATCTGGTACATTCTGTGCGGAAGTAGGAAGCACTACTGCCTGATGATCTCTCAGGAGGGGCAACATGCAGCATCCCCAAACCCTCATTTTTGTGGCCTTCAGAAATTTGTGTGGCTGAATTCAGATGGCAGACTCTTGAGAAATGCTACATGATTTCCTGCTGGGTTTTGGTGGAAAAAAAGAAAAATTGGCACTATACACTTGGATGATATCACTGCCTTCCATGTTGTGTCCCTTGGCCACCCATTTTTTGTAGAGTTTTTTTAAATCTAGTTGTCCACTGATGATTTGTATTGTACAAAAGTGGCTAGATAAAATTTTTAATAAACTTTGTGTTAACAGGATAAATGGTTAGTAGCTAATTTTGTCATGGAATGTAAATGAACACGCACACTTGATCCATGCTTTTTGTGTGTGTGTGTGTGCTTTTGAGTCAGTCTTGACTCCTAGTAACTGTCTGGATAAGTCCCTGCAGTTTTCTTGGCAAGATTTCAGAAGTGGTTTGCCATTGCCTCCTTCCTAGGGCTGAGAGAGAGGGACTGGCCCAGGGTCACCCAGCTGGCTTTGTGCCTAAGGCGGGACTAGAACTCACAGTCTCCCGGTTTCTGGCCGGGTGCCTTAACCACTATACCAGACTGGCTCTCTTGACCCATGCTTAAAGTGTAAATATTTGGCTCAGGTGAAATTTATTTTTGAAATGTTGCTTATATAGAATCTTTTATTAAGAAGCTATAGTGGTGGCTCAGCGGGTAAGACGCCAGGCTTGTCGATCGGAAGATTGCAAGTTCGGAGATTCGAATCCCTAGCCCCACGTGACGGAGTGAGCTCCCGCACTCGCCCCAGCTCTTGCCAACCTAGCAATTCGAAAGCATGCAAATGCAAGTAGATGAATAGGTACCACTTCGGTGGGTAGGTAACAGCGTTCCGCATGTGTCATGCGGCCACATGACCGTGGAAGCGTCTTCGGACAACGCTGGCTCTTCGGCTAACAAACGGAGATGAGCACCAGCCCCTAGAGTCGGACACGACTGCACAAATGTGCGGGGGGAACCTTTACCTTTTATAGTGGTCTAATAATGTAGTAAGAAAGGGGATTTGTTCAGACATGACAATTGGCTTTGTTTCTCTTTTTTCCAATTGTTCCACCAATAACTCCAGCCAACAATAGAGTGAGCCTTCTTAGTGGTGGCATCCTGGCTTTGGAATATTTTCTCAAGGTACCAGTGCTGTATTCTGTTTTAATTTAAATCTTATTTGCACTGGCATTTTAAATAATGCTTATATATTTTAAAATATAAATGTACTTTCAGTGCTAATGTATTTAGATTTAGGCCTCTCAGTTTCGGTCAGCCTTGCAAAGTACTCCGGACAGGAAGCACGCCCAGATGAACTAATTCTACTTTATTACAAGGTTACGTTAACAGAATCTTGCAAGTCTGAAAGTACATTTCTCGCCCATCATCTTTACAGCCCAAGAAACTAGGGAGAGTCCCTTGTGAGACGTTTGCCATGCCCACATTCCTTCTGCAGGCTAAACTTCCTCTTATCCAAACATTTCCCTAGCTGTGGCTCTTCCCTCTGTCTCCCATGGTCATTCCCACATATCATTACAATTTCTAATCATACTTCATTTTATTTTGAAGCTAGCTAAGTGCTATACATTACCCTCAGAACTTTCCAGATAAAGTTGGGCACTTGAATTAAGTAATGAAATAAGCATGAAAATGGGGTGTGTATATTTAATATGATGAGTGTGCCTGGATATGTTTGCAGCAGTAAATCATATGTGGCCTGCATCAGGTATATATCAAGCCTTAGGTCAAGAATGCAGAATCTTTTTTGGCCTGAAGGTTTTAGCCTTTAGGTAATGTGCACCTGCTCGAAAAAAGTAAACAGGATGGGGTAAAAATAATTATTGTTGATCATTACAACATGAAGTTACCTGATATGAAGCTAAAAGGCATTATTGCATGATGCTTATTTCAGGAGTAGACTCATCTGCATCATGCCATAGTTCCCAAAAATGTCTTGCTTAGAAACCATTCCATTGCCCTGGAGAGCATTCCAATGACTGCTACATAAGCTAGAGGTGGTATCAGAGGGGGCTCATGGTTCAGGAGGTTTTCCCCAGATGGCATTTGCAACATCTGGCAATTAAAAACCAATTAAATCTTGCAGAGTTGTCAAACATCACAAAATTTTGGTGTTTTGCAAAATTTTGAATAAGAATGTCAAAATCTTGCAAATGGGATGGGTTTTTTGTCTGTATGTCTGTCTGTCTCTCTCATTCTGCCATTCAGTTGTGTCTGATTCTCAGCAACTGCCTGGATTGGTCCCTGCAGTTTTCTTGGCAGGATTTCAGAAGTGGTTTGCCATTGTCTCCTTGCTAGGGCTGAGAGAGAGTGACTGGCCCAGGGTCACCCAGCTGGATGGTAACGAGGGCATAAATTACTGCAGCCAGATTCTCCATCAGGCTAGGCCATAATTGGCACAGCCACAGCTTCCACCTGCTGCTCCAGCAGGAACTGTGAGTCCAGAAGGAGGCCCAGCTGCAGACTTAGTGCTTGCCTATCCTGGGATAACACTGGTGTTGATAGAGAGCCCTGATGACTCAGTCTTGCTTGGGTTCAGCTTCAGCCTGTTTATCTCCCTTCCAATTCAATACAGCCTCCAGGCACCGGGCTAGAACCTCAAGAACATCCCCCCTGCAGCCTGGGGCTAAGTATATTTTTACTTAGTAGGATGACCTCCCTCAGAGGTTTCATATACATGTTAAAAAGCAAGAGAGAGATAATGGATCCCTATAGCATTCTGTAAGACAGGGGCCACCAACCAACCTCTCATCCCCCGTCATAACAGACTGAAACCACCCACCAAGGAAGGAGCAAAAGCACTGCAGAAAGTGCCTTCTATTCCCAACCCCTGCAGGTGGTTTAGCAAGATACCATAGTTGATGGTATTGAAAAAGGTCTAAAGAGATGCATTACCCACATCCAAGTGCAGACTCTGGTAATCCAAGAGAGTGACCAATACTGTCTCAATCCCATATCCAGGCCTGAAGCCTGACTGAAAAGGGTCCAGATAGTCTCCTTCTTCTAGTTTGCTGTATAGCTGAGCTACCACTGTCTTGATTAAAAAGAGAGGTTGGAAACTGGCCAATGGTTACCTAAGACCATTGTTCCCAGGGATAAGAGACATCCCATAGCCTCTTTCAAGACTGCTGGTGGCTCTGCCTCTTGCAAAGAGGTATTGGCACTCTCCCAAATCCAGGTGGTCACATCTCCACCCACTCTTACCAGCAGCCAGGACAGGCATGGATCCAGGTTACAAGTGGCAGAAGATAATCTGAAGAGCACTCTGTCCACTTCTTTGAAGTTCCTAGGCCAAAAAGAATCCCAGATAATAGGGCTAGATGGTGCCCTCGTCATCACTAAATACTTTACTCACGAGGAATCAAAACTTTGATGAATGTGAGTGATTTTATCAGCAAAATGCTGTGCAAATTGGTCACAATGGCCAGGTGGGAAATCTCTCTCCTGACCCCTCCCTAAAAGGGAATTAGAAACCCTGAACAGGGCTGGGGGATGGCAGCCTACTGACCCAATAAGGGAGAAAGGAGCTTGCTTCTCCCCCTTTAGTATCACAGTGTAGGTCGTGCTTTGTTGGATTTGCTTTTATCTTTCTCTACTGGTACTCCTGATACCATTTCTGGTGCTTCATTTCCTGGAGGGGTCGGCCCCAAAAAAAGAGGCACCTCAAGGCCAGTCATATTCAGTACACAGCTTGCCTCCCATTGCCAGTGGCATACCAGCCATTGAACTGAACTGCCCATCAGAGAGCTGGGAAACTGCCTAAGCACCCTCTGGAAGCCATTTGAATCCACTAGGTGCTTGGGACAGACCATTAGGCTAGGTCCCTTTGCCTCAAGGGGCTCCTGGTGGCTATCCATCACATCTGGAACAGGGTGGGATCTGACCATAGCAATGGGGTGATGGCAATCCTGTCCATCTCCTGATCACATAACATCTACTCTGAGATAAAAATGAGGTCTGATGTATGACTGCCTACATGTTTCAGCCCTGAGATTACTTTAGAGAAGCCATTGGTTGCCACGAAGGTCAGGAACTCCCAGGCTTTACCAGAGCTAGCCCCCAGGACATGGAGGTTGAAAACCCCAACACCAAAAGGTAGGGGTTCACTACCAGTCCTGAGACTACTTCAGCATCCTGGGGAAGGATCCTGCCAGGCAGCACACCCATAAGATCCCCAGCTTGTCTCTACAGCCCAACTGAACATATAGGCACTCCAATCCCAGTATCTCAGGAGCACAGTCCTTGATCACAAGTAAGGTGTCACATCAAAGGCACACCCCTCCCTGGCCTTGGTGCTAAGCTTGCTGAAAGACCTAAAACTCAGCTGAAGATATTTCAGATAAAGCAACATTGCTGCCCTTGCCCAGCCAGGTTTCAGTAAGACATGCTAGGTCTGCCGCCTCTTCCACAAGCAGATTGTGGGTGTAGGTGATCTTACTGCAGATCATTAGCACCTTGAGGCCAAAGCCTCCAGCAGTCTGGCCATATAGCCTCCAAGGTGGAGCCATTGGGTTGGAAGTTGAGATAGCCACCAATTTGGAGTGTAGAAGCTTACACCATTGATGTTATGGATCAGACACGACTTGTGCCAGGTTACTTTCATGTTGTTGGTTGGAGGGAGCTGGGGTCTCCTCAGAGTCATTGGAATTGTTGAAAAGAGTGCCTAAATGGTAATGGTAGACACCCATGGCTTCAAGTTTATGACTTGGCACCAAAGAGACTGCATCCTTGTATGCCCTTCAGTAAATCTGCTTCACTGCTTCTCCTGAGTCAGAGCTTTCCTTTGTTAAAGGACTACTGTATATGAGACGGTATAGGTTGGCTGGCCCCGTAGCACCATGATCTATTCTGCGGTTCTAACCCATCTTGGACTTTATTTATTTTATGCTTGGTATGTTTTTTAGAAATTTTGTATAGTTTTTAAATTTTTACTTGTTGTAACCCGCCCAGAGTCTCTTGTATGGGAGATGGGCGGGGGATAAATTAAATTAAATTATTAAAATAAAATAAAATAAAATAAATAAAATAATAAAATAAAATAAAATAAAAAATAAAATAATAAAATAAAATAAAATAAATAAAATAAAATAAATAAAATAAAATAAAATAAAATAAAATAAAATAAAATAAAATAAAATAAAATAAAATAAAATAAAATAAAATAAAATAAAATAAAATAAAATAAAATAAAATAAAATAAAATAAATAGTACCTTCTATAGAATGCTGCCCAGGATACTTACTGCTAGGATCTTCAGTGTAAAGAAACAGAACAGAATCTTACCACCTCAGTTTTCATGGGAAAAAGCAAGTAAATTAGGTCTGGAGGGAGGGGGCTGATTTTAATAGACAAAAATTCTCTCCTTAGGTTTCATGACCCTGGGTCTGATTCGTCCTCACCTTGCAGTTGTTTAAAAAGAAAAGGGATCTTATCTTGTCTCCAGTATCTTGCCTCATTTAGCCTTACGTTTCCTATTTTCAGATATAAGCCTTCCTCCTTCCCTCTCTTTCCTGGGTACACATTCATATTCAGTTGTTGGTTACAAGCTGATGTGGCAGTCCTCTGCTTCCGTTTCCTCATATTTTGTGCAAATCCTCCAAGTAGATTAAAGCCTAGCCCTTTACACAAACTCTTGATTTGTGTACTTTCGATCAGGTGGAAAGTACACAGCTGGCAGGACATGTTATAAGCCTGTCCAAAAGAATCAGCATAATGGGAAAGCCAAGGGAAAGCCTATTTGCTTGGTGAATAAGTTCTGTTCCTTTCTCATGTACCGTGACATTGGCAGCACAGGGTGAACATTTCCCACTGACCAAATAAACTTAATTTGCAGTTTTACTTCAAGCAAGAGTGGCGAATGCATTTTGGAGGAGATATAAAAAGAAGCAAACAGATAAATAAACCTTAGCACAAAAAAGATAAATAAGATTTGCATTCCTCATGCTCAGACATTATAGCTGCACTGAGAGAGTATAACTGCCTGAGGCAATATTGTTTGAGATTTTGTAAAACAATTTTATTGTAAACCAATTGGAGAAGTGGTATAGATATATACTGTATGTAATGAACAGTTTGAAAGAAAATGTCTAGTGATTAAGGCAACGGGCTAGAAACCAGGAGACTGTGAGTTCTAGTCCCACCTTAGGCATGAAAGGCGGCTGGGTGACCTTGGGCCAGTCACTCTCTCTCAGCCCAACTCACCTCACAGGGTTGTTGTGGGGAAAATAGGAGGAGGAGAGCATACCTAGGCGAACTTGGTATGTTCGCCGCCTTGAGTTATTTATAAAAATAATAAAGGCGGGATAGAAAATTAAATAAATAAATAATACTAATTAAAAAGATGGGAGAAATGGGAAGGCAAAAAGGAATCATCTAACATTCGTACAGGGAATGCCTCGGTGAAGAGAGAGCCTTTATAGATCCTACAAGGTATTCTAGTAGATGTGTTATGAATTTGGGAGGAGGGGGAGAACATTCCAGAATGCAGGCGCTATCACAGGAGTTAGGGGTTTTTTTGTGGGGGGCAGTAACAAACACCTGAAGAAATGGAATATTTAACAAACACCTGAAGAAATGGAATATTTAGTGACAACTGTTTTCTAAATGGTGTTTTGTCTAATTTTTGGCTAGATGTAATAATAACATTAGGAGTTAAGATATCTTTTCTCTGGAGTCTATAGAACAGTGTTTCTCAACCATGGCAACTTCAAGCTGTGTGGACTTCAACTCCCAGAAATCCCTAGCCATGGCTGGCTGGGGAATTCTGGGAGTTGAAGTCCACACAGCTTGAAGTTGTGAAGTTGCCGAGGTTGAGAAACACTGCTATAGAAAGTACTCAGCTCCAAATGTGGCTATGAGACTATGCTCCGGGTGGGGGGGTAGGAGGTGCATACAGGGAAAGGACTCCCATCTTAGAATTCCTTCAGCACTCTGAGTGGGTTCATATAAAATAATAAATCATAAACTATGGTTGGCAAGCCACAATGGCGAGGTTCACACACATACACTAAAGCAGATCAGAGAATCACATTATGGCTTAAGCTGTGTGTGAACCAATAACTATCTCGTCTGAGCCTAGCAATTTTGAATTTCTGGCGTAGTCTTCAATATTTGTAACTATATGAACTTTTCTTTTGTCTGGAACTTTTGCTAAGAAGTGGTTTATTGATTAATTTTTCCCTCTGGCTCTTTTTCTCCCTTGATGTTAGCTTTCATATTAATGGTATTTGTCCAGAACTTTGGAGGAAAAATCTGTTTAAATTGGAAATGATTAAGATGCTGGAAATGGTCTACAAAACAAGATACCCTCACTGCCTCCTACTACTTTTGCTTTTTAAGGTGTCTGTCCTATATTAGAAAAATGGACGGACGTCCCACAGGGCGCAGCACATGTCAGGGAGTTTGAATCTATTAGCAGTGTCCTAGGCAACATGTGACCCATCAAGCAAATGTAGCTACCAGGTTGGAAACTAATGGAGCTCCTGGTAAGATGAGTTATAGTCTGCTATAATAGATCTGCAGCTGCTTTTTTAATTTTTTAATTAAAACCACATATTTTTCTTCCTGGCAGTGCTTTTCCAATTCTGTCATTTCTCTTTGCATCCTCCCTATGCAATAATCAGCATTCTTGTGTTGCTCATCTGCAGGTGAAAATGTGGTATATATTCTGGATCCCAGAGCAGAAAGCAGTAGAGTTCAAAGTAGCATTTTAATCTTTATTTTTAATTATTTTTTAAATAACACTTCACTTAGAGGTTTTTAAACCAAAATAAATAAATAAATAAATAAATAAATAAATAAATTATATGTATGCATGTATGTATATAATGGTTTAACCAAAAAAAAAACAATTTAATGGAGAGAGATTGATTGATTGATAATCTGCCATCAAGTTGATGTCGACTCTTAGTGACCACATAGGTAGATTTTCTGCATGATGATCTGTTCCTAACCTGGTCTTTCAGGTCTTCCAAAAGTGAACAGAGAGAGAAGATATCAGCAAATAACAGTCTTGGTAGTTTTTTCCATCTCAATCTATATCCCTCTTTCCCAGCTTTTAGGCTTATGAGTAAGAACTCCAAATTACAACTTGGCAATTGAGTTGCTTAGCATACTTGCAAAAATGATATTTAAAAGCAGAACCTAACTATGTGGTTTGTTTCTTTCCAGTTTTTCAAGACATTCTCCAAGAATCCTGAGGATGGCATACAATTCAACAGTATGTACCATATGGAGAATTCTTGTCCGTGAAGTGGCAGCTAAATTGTCCCTTTCTATCCTCAAGGAAAGTCATGCTTATCAAAGAGACACATGATCTGCCATTTAATATGACTGCTATTGTAATGCACAGTCTCTTTGAGATGTCTCATTCCTTTTCCACACTTCTGTGGTGTATTTCATTTGGGCAAGGATTGAAAAATATTTCTGTTATTCTTCTCAAATCAGCAGACTGAGCCTCTCATTTTGGGATACTGAAATTCTGTACCCAGATAAATAATACGGCTTATGGGTTAATCAGAACCCGATTAACAAATTTAGAGAAGAATATATGAATTGACTTTCTCTTGTACATTGGGGTTAAAATCTGCACACATTATGTATTCATATGATTGGTCAGAATAATGCATGCTTTACTTTTGTTTTGAAAAAAATTAAGCCATAACCAGTTTACATTTCCAGATAAGCTGTGTGTGTGCTGGCCTGTTTTGTGCTTACCTGGATATAGATCTACAGTACCTATAACCTAAATATTGATATAATAGCAGCTTTCCATCTCTAGGAATTACCAAGGAGTATTTCACTTTGAAGAAACCTAAGAATCTGTAAGCCACCATGCCCCTTAAGAATCTGTAGCAATGGATTCTCAGCATGTTCGTTATGTCATGGTCGTGATCCTTTAGCTATTAAAACAGAAACTCTTGACACAAACCGTTAAGGATATGAAGAGTTATTTATTAAAGCTAGTGATCCATTACACCTTAAAGACTCGAGTAAAGGGAGCCTGCGCAAACCAACAGTTGAAATTCTTCAGGGCTCCCCCCCATTGGGGATCCGCGGCTTGACAGCCCCTCCCTTCGTCTCACAATTTCTAGATCTTCCCAGTCCCGAATCAACCAACACGATGATAGCATTCTTTGATCTGTCCTTGGTACTGGACTGCTTGACACAATACTCGAATCAGCATAATTTGTGGTCCTGCAAATACACCAAGACCCCACTACAAGCATTCTCACCTACTCTACAAGTCTGGCAAGTTTCCACTACAAAGCACTCCCAATGACCCTGCAGGTATGCCCACTGATAGACTGGCAGGATGTCACCTCCTGTCACCATGGCAAGATGTTAACATCCTGACACATTAGGCTGCAGTATGGACATGTCACAGTGTGGGGGAGGAAAACAGGAACATCATAGAACCAAAATAATCCCTGAAAGAAGAAGCAAAATCTACAAGCAGAGTGGAAAATGCTGATCCATTGTTGCATGGAATTGCCTGCTGCAGCCTAAAAGCCAGCATCTAAGAATACTCTCCTTATGAACTCCAACAGATACTGTTGATTGCTACTTGAATTGTAGGGAGGATCAAACAATTATTCTTCCTTAATTGGTAATGCTTGTTAGGCAACATTTGTTCAAGAGAGTTATTCAGACTCTCTGTAGAGGGAATCCCCATTCATTACTCTGGGATGAACCACATAAGAGCTAAGTTGGGAGTGGCTCCTTGGCTGAATGAAGGGTTATGTTTTTCTGGCTAGGCTCAATCTGTTTCTCATATTTATTTTTGTCCCTCAGTTCTCAACTGAAAATTGAACCCTAGGGGATACAGCAGGTATAGGGAGATATCTGCTGGGACAAATGAGCTGCTGGAAGCCTATTGGTGACTGGAACACACCTTCCTCTAAGTAGTAGTTCAGGGAAAAAATGGCTCAATTCCTGTCCTTCCACGTTTAGAGCAGTCAGACAAAAGAGGAAGGATCCTAAGACAGGTTAGAAATCTATAGAAGTTATTTTCATGATGTGATAGACCATTTCTTTCTATATGGATGCAAATGATAGACTAATCAGGAAAAACGAATTCTTGTACTCAAACGGTTGGAAAGAGGCTGTCTGCAACAATCCCAAGTAATCAGAGGTGGTAGAAGCTGCTGGGTCTTTGCTCGTGCATGGTATTCTCTGGGGTAAAGGCATGTTGAGTTATACACACTGGTTGGCTGGGATTTCACAATGCTTTCTTTCCTGTACAGATGATGAAAAAACCATTCAGGCCCTAAGAGAGTCCATAATCACCTTAGTGGAGCGTCATGAAGACATACCACCTTCTGCGAGCCCACCTTTGCGGCCAACAAGGTAATTTGGAAGGAGATAGCAAAGCAGACTATCCCTTTTAAGTGTCAGGATGCATGCCACATGTCTTTCCTTCCAACCCAACAGAATATGTAAAAAAGCTTTGGACTCTGAAAACAGCATTTACATTGCAATAGATATTCAAAGGGCTTCATTACAACTATCTTATACATAAGACAGTGTTGTCCTTCTCATTTATTTATTTATTATTGTATTTATACCCCGCCTATCCCCTCCCTAACGGAGGACTCTAGGCGGCTTACATACAGTACATAGTAAATTACATTTCATTATACAGTATACATTTTTAAACCGTGCGCTTAAGGGAAGGGGTAAGGGAACCGACTCTTCCGTGGCTACTGGACTACATGTCCCACAATGCCTTGCGTCGGAGCTGGCTGCTGACGTCCTGGATGTTGCTGCTTCGGGTTCCGTCGCCGCCGCCGCCATTCATGAGATCTTTTTCCGTTTGGTGGCCGACCCCCGACAGGACGCCAGCAAATTTACCCACTTAAGGTGGTACCCATTTATCTACTTGCTAAGCTTTCGAACTGTTGGGTTGACAGGAGCTGGGACTAACAATGAGAGCTCACCTCGTTGCGCGGGGATTCGTACTGCCGACCTTCCGATCGGCAGTCTACAGCTCAGCGGTTTAACCCGCTGAGCCACCGCGTCCCTAATTTAGCAGAATGAAGGTATCGGATTCCTGCCCCAAAGGAGATTGTAATCTAAAATAAATTGTGAGAAGGACAACAGAGAAAGGGAAAATAAAGCAGAGACTGGGGCCATAGTGAATCAATGTGAGCAAATGTAGTTCTAACATAAACTCAAGTTTGTGTTTTCTACTGCTGATTGTGTATTCTCTCTTAAGATGTATATATAGGTTCCACGTTGAAAAATCACCATTGGGAATTTGTCCTTGCCAGCAAACCGTTCTTAGATTCAGTTATAAAATGAGAACAATATATTTATACCTTTAATTAAATTCAGATTGTACTTTGCTTCATGGATTGAAAGTACATTATCCAGTGAAAGTACATTGAAAGTACATTAGCTGCCCAGAGTCCCTCCTGACAAGGGAGATGGGTGGTGATGAATTTGATGAATAAATAAATAAATAAATTATCAGTTATTTATTTCTGTAATTGCTGATCTTGATAAAATATATAATTTCTAGCAACAATTGTAGAAAAATATTTAAAGATAGCTATTATTTGGTTCTGTTTTCTGGAATGCTTCTAGTACTTTTATGTTGACTTAAGTTTTTGAATAGTACTAGAAGATGATGTTAGATCACCACTCAATTCATTACCAAGTCAGAAGGCTACAGGAATTGGTGGAATATCTACAGAAATATGGCAAGCAACAAAAGAATCAATAAAGGCTCTAACCAAGCTATGAGAGCAAATCTGGACATAGTGGCTACCAGATTGGAAGACTCTAAATACCAAGGCCAAAGAAAGGAGACTTAACAGAGTGTGCAAACTATCATACAATAGCCTTAATTTCACATGCTAGCAAAATAGTGCTTAGAATCATCCAACACAGATTAGAGCCCTACATAGAAAGGGATATGTGAAATGTTTAAGATGGCTTTAGAAAAGGACAAAGAACAGGAGACATTATTGCTGATGCACACTGGATAATTGAGAAAGCCAAAGAATTCCAACAGGAAGTCAGTATGTTTTTCACTGATTACCAAGAGGCCCTTGATTGTGTCAACCCAGATTTTTCTCTGCTCTAGTCAGAGATTACTGCAGGAAGAATATACTGTAACCTTGCTTGGCTTGCAAAGGAGATTATGTCTTACCACTGAAACCAAGTTGCAACTGCTTTGATAAAATCTTTATTCAGTTTGATGCTGCCCGACTCTAAATGACTCTGGGTGGCTCACAATAAACCAAACAATATAAAAACAATATATATAGAAACAACAGACAATAAAACCAGACTCATACAAAGAAAAAAAAAGGAAGAGCAAGATGGCAAACCCAACAAACCTCAAAACATCCCACCAATGACTAACATCCAGGAAAGGGGGCACCAACCACCCTAGCCCAGGGCCTGGGAGAACAGCCAGGTCTTTATGACCCTTTGGAATGCCAATAGGGTGGGAGCCATCCAGATCGCAGGGGAAACTTCATCCCAGAGGGCAGTAGGGCTTCAACCAATCAAGGACTCTTACTTGTTGGTCTGAAATTATTGATTTCAGTTTGTAAAGAAAAGCTTTCATTTTGTATTAGGAAAGAATATCATTTTAGCATTTATAATTTCATAAACTCAAAAGAATAGAAATAGTCTCATAAAACAAGTGCGCCCTTAATTAGAACAGCCTTATCAACAGTGGGCAGCCAAATTGCCCCACTGTAGCTGGTTAATCAATTAGTTGTATAGAACCGACACTTGGGGCTCTGTTCTTTGGCCCAGCAGAATGGCATGTTTGTTTATGCAGAACTGTGTAACTTAGCCTACCACAGCCTGGTACCTCCCCCTAAATATGTTGAACTAAAATTTCCATCTTCCCCAAACAGTATGTTCTTAGAGTAAAATGTAATCTTCTTCAGTGTTTCATCATCAGGCATATTTTCCGCATTGCTGTTGAGCCCCAGAGAGGAAGAAAGCAGTGGGTTTCCATTCAAAGATTCTGCAATTTTGTCCTTCTCTGTGACTAAACAATTAATAGGCTAATTATATTTGTACCTTCTAGTTTTATTCTGGGGGCAGAAATATCCATTCAGAGTATATTCATACTTCATTCTCTTGTAAGCAATTGAGTAATTAGAGGAAGTGATGTTTCATAATTTGGAGTTGTATGTTTTGCAGGTAACTGTCAACTCACAAGTTCAAAATATTAAATATTATTTTAATTTATAAAGTTTATAAACAGTGACTCAGTAAATGACTAATAGTTCTTAGAACAGTGCTTATACAAACATTCAAAGACAAGTTATAGCTTATAATGTTTTGATTAGTGTCATACCAATTGCTCATTGTTTATAAGTCATCTTGAGGCTTCTACACCTGCCAGGCTTTCAAGATTATTATTTATTTATTTATTTATTTATTTATTTATTTATTTATTCCAATTTATTCCCTGCCCATCTCCCATGCAAGGGACTCTGGGCGGGTTACAGCAATTAAAATTCAAAAACTATACAATTTAAACTATCTAAAATACAACCAATATAATAAATAACATCCAAAGATGGGTAGGGAATCGTAGCACAGATCCTATTGCTACGGGGCCAGCCAACCCCAGGAGGCACTATCGCCTCTGTTGTCCCAGGCCTGGTGGCAGAGCCAGGTCTTAAGGGCCTTCCGAAAGGCCAGAAGTGAAGGGGCCAACCTCACCTCCGGGGGCAAGCTGTTCCATAAGGCAGGCGCTATCGCAGAGAAGGCACGCCTCCTGGACCCCGCTAGATGGAATTCTCTTGTTGAGGGGGTCCGGAGCATGCCCTCCCTGCATGCACGGGTGGGGCGGGCCGACGTTATCGGGACGAGACGGTCCCTCAGGTATCCTGGCCCTATGCCATATAGGGCTTTAAAGGTAATCACCAACACCTTGAATTGGACCCGGAAGCAAACTGGCAACCAATGCAGCTCGCGAAGCAGAGGTGTTACATGTGCCGATCTCCTGGCACTCATAACTGCTCGCGCCGCTGTATTCTGTACCAGCTGAAGCTTCCGGATACTCTTCAAGGGTAGCCCCATGTAGAGCGCATTACAGTAGTCTATACGGGAGATGACAAGGGCATGAGTGACTGTTCGGAGGGCCTCCCGATCCAGGAAAGGGCGTAACTGGCGCACAACTCGCAGCTGTGCAAAGGCTCTCCTGGCCACGACTGCCACCTGCTCTTCGAGCAGGAGTCGCGAGTCCAGGAGGACCCCCAGGTTCCGCACTGGGTCCGAGTGAGGTAGTGCAACCCCACCCAGAACCAAAGATGACAACTTCCCGGATTTAGGGGGGCCATCAATCCACAGCCACTCCGTCTTACCAGGGTTCAGTTGAAGCCTTTATAGTCTATATCTATAAAGTAGAGTTCTAGTATTTCTTGTGGTGTCTGTTTCTTGACCTAATCTACTTTGAAGAGCTGACAACACATCAGGTAATCAAACTTGGCTCACCCTACTGATTTTTTTTTAGATTTTTTATTCCGCCTTTATTTATTTATTTATTTTTATAAATAACTCAAGGCGGCGAACATACCTAATACTCCTTCCTCCTCCTATTTTCCCCACAACAACAACCCTGTGAGGTGAGTTGGGCTGAGAGAGAGTGACTGGTCCCAGGTCACCCAGCTGGCTTTCACGCCTCAGGCAGGACTAGAACTCACAGACTCCTGGTTTCTAGCCCGGAGCCTTAACCACTAGACCAAACTGGCTCTCTCTCTTAAATGATTTGTCATTTAAAAAATAATATTTATGCATTAGAGCTGGTAGTTCGCTTTGAATGTGCAATGAGGCTTCTTCCTACCTAGTGGGCAAGGATTAGAAGAAGGCAAATCGGTTGGAGTGATCAAGGAAACCTTGGGCAGAAATCTTATTAATATCTGACAATGTTTCCTTGGCAAAGGTTGGACACAGAACCTTCAGTGACTTGAACTTGCCACCTGAGACATGCCAGCTAGGACATTAGCTGGCTGTGGGTTATTACCTTCGCCTTGCTTTTTCTCTGATTCTGGAATTAGAGATAAGCTTTGGAAAACTCAAAACAATTATTCACAATTGTATAAAACTGATTACGTGTGAAGAAGCATTCTTCCTTCTGTTCTCTTGGAAAAGATTATCAAAGGGAGAAAAAAAGAAAGGGGTCCTGATTACCAGAGTAAGGACCTTTAGAATTGGTGATGTCCCCTAGGATATGTCCTGGCTCTGGATCTTTAAAAAAATCCACCAGAAATAATACTCTGTCTCTGTTCTCTGCCCACCACTCCATAACATACCTCTTATCTGATTCAGGACATGCTGTTTTTCCATTTCAATATAATAATTACAACAATCTTAAAATGAGATAAACCAGCCTTTTCCAACTTGGGTACACTCTCAGTCAGTGCTGGATGGTGAATTCTGGGGGTGATGCCAGTAGAACTAGAGGATGCCCATACTGAGGAACACTGAAAAAAGCCTTAGCTACATTTTGTGGAGGTGGAAAATTTGCACAAGAATGTCATTTTTGACAGTTGCTCTGTATCTCCTGTAATACCTGTTCTCCTCTGGCATGTACAGATGTAGCAGTTGAAACTTTTCCCTACCACTGATATATCTATGCTAAGGAAAGATGTAGCTGCCATATTTGAAATACAGGAAATAGGCCAGATTTTTTTAAGGATGGCAACTTTGCTCTCCTATATTCTCTTACAAGGTCACAAATCCAGGTAGATTAAAAACGTATTGCTGTTCCCTACATCCAGGAAGAAATGCTCTGCAGTTAGCTGGGTAAGATCTCCTATAGCAGGAGGAAGTGGGCAGCCCTAAATTTGCATGAAAAAATATTCACCTGTACTTGGAACAGCATATAACATTCTTCATCTTTTGCAGTGTGAGAGAACTTCGTGACTTCTTTCTGGTAAACAACGTGACTTATTTGGCCCTGATATTTGAAAAGGACGACTCCTTTCTGAGCAGAGAGGTGAATCTTAATTGATTGTTCAACATACACATCATAGTCAGTATTATTATTGTTTATTCAATTTATATCCTGTTTTTTCTACCCCAAAAGCATTCAAAGCCTCTAATATAAAATTAAAATAAACAGTTGAAATCAGATTAAAACTTTTAAAATACAGGTAGATCGCAATTAGTGTGAGTTTGAATAATACAATATTCAATTTAGTGTAAATTGCAAATTAATACCAGGTCACATTTAATGCAACCCAGTTAATGCAAGGCTAGTGTGTGCACAATTGAGGCTTACACATGTGCAATTGCGGTTGGGGTTTTAGACGCTGCTAATCTTCGTGTGTGCAAAATGGAGAAAAGGAAGATACCATCAGAGGAAAATAGCACAAGTTTAAAAAAGAAGAGGCTTGTTATTGCATTAGAGCAAAAATTTGATGTAATTGAATACATGAACGTGGTCTTAGCAACACTAAAATAGGACGAGATGTTGGAATGCCTGAATCTACCGTATATTTTTTTTGTTTTTATTTTGCTTTCTATAACTTCTCCGTGACTTTGTTAAACATACATTTAAATCAAAAGAATATTCTTTTTATCCTTTACTGTAATATTTCATTATTGTTTAAAATTCCTCATTGCCTGTTTCCATCGAGCTGGAACCAATTACCATATTTTCCATAGAATTATCACTTTGAATAGTGCAAATTCGAATAATGCAACAATTTCGTAGGATTCATTAACCGCACTAATCGAGACCCACCTGTAATCATCAGCAAATTCAAACTGGAAAGTCCTGAATAAAGAGGAAGGACACAGTCCAGTTCCTAAAAGCCAAAAGAGGGGGGGGGGGGGTTGAATGCAGTTCCAAAGCGAGAGCATTCCACAGAGTAAAGAGTACGGGAGATGACCTTGACAGAAATATGCAAGAACTGTTATCTAGGCAAAGAGGGCTGAAGCATTCTTTAAGTCCTGGGAAGCACGATTATATTCTGAAGCGGCTCAGGCAACCATCTTGCTGATTCCCTGGGGTATAAGATGGAGGGGAGGTAAAGCACAATCAGACTTGCAAGATACTGTTATATTGTGCCTGGAAAATAATTGGCAACCCGTACAGGGTTTTACACACAGGTAAATGAGGTTTTGGTATTGTGTATCTTTTAGCAGCCTATGTGCTGTATTTTGCACTAAAATGCCTGGACCCCCTTGAAGGGTAGCCTCATGTAAAGCGTATTGCAGCTGTCAAGTGGCCAATGGCCCATTCCCTCTAACATGGGAATGACCTCCAGGCAACCAGACCAGGCAGCCTGCCAGAAGTGAGTTTTTAGAGCGCAAGCGAATGCAGGCATGCACAGATAAATGGGTTAATAATTTTTAAATATCGACCTGCAACTTTTGTGGAAATAAATAAAAAGTATCTTGGTTTTCCCTTCCTGTTCCTTACTGGAATATCTTACTTGGCTCAAGCTCTCTGTGGGAATATCATCCCTCACCAAATGTTTGTCCCACTGATCTAGTTTCTGATACTGTCCACAATAACTATTCTAGCAGGGGTTAATTGTCCTGTGTTAGGTCAAGTTAGTATTTCTGAGTTATTCAGGAGATCTTTGTTTTACAGCTTTCAGCTATGGGGTGCTTCCTCTTCCCTGGCTGGTGTTTGTTTTGTTAAGGATTACATGTGCCCAGATATCATCTCTGACAAGGTTAAATTGAAGGTAAAAAATGGTGTAGAGTCATAGAGTGTGTTTTCTCAGTATGACTAAACAAAGTAATCTTGTTTAACCTCTAATGGTTCATCTCTTGTGAAAGAATTTCTTTCACACAATCCACCCACCCAACCCACAGTGAAATCAAGTGCCAAAGAGGAAGCCAGGACAATACTTCTGCTGGTTAGCTTTTTTCATTCAAGGTGATAGGGAAATCTTTTTGTTTCTTCACAACTATTACATTCGCAAGGCAAGTTAGAATATAATCTCTTTTTATAAACAGTATCTTCAGCTAAAGTAAACATGGATAACATTTACAGTAGGATGTTGTGGATTTGCCCAGACTTTTGTTTTAATCTTTTCTGACAGGCTAAACATGAACTTTTGGCTTCAAATTAGGCAAAGAACATCAAAAAGGCCTTTAATATCAAACCTAATGTATATGTGGTGAAAGGATGTAAATTCGGATTCTTGCAATACTGACCTGTGGTAGCATCACTGAAGATTTCTCCACACCTGAGAAAGTATGGATGAGCAGCCACTGACTGCAGCTCTGAGCGTATTAGTTACTTCCCTCCATATGTCTCTTCTTAGCTGCCAGTTTTCCTAAAGATGGAAGAACCATTTGTTCCTGGAAAGAGGAAAAGGGGGAACTGACTAAGGGACAGCCATCCTTGAGGGGGAGATGGGCGGTCATAGAAATTTAATTCATCATCATCATCATCTTCATAATGCATGCCTGTCTTTTTATGTACTCTCTTGCTTTCTATGCCTCCTTACCTCTCAAGGTCTGAGGAGAAGGACCTCTGCCACGGGGCTAAAAAGTACCAGATTCAGTTGAGGGCTGTTCTGGCAACCGAGGGAGGCACTGTGCTATTCAGAATGTTCTGCCTGTAGGCCAGGGCCCCAAGTGGCTCACCAGAAGTTATCTAGAATCTTAGGTGTATTATGACTCTTGTTGGACTGTAACCCTGACCTGACCCCTGAAGGTCAAGCATAGCCTTTGTTTTTAAACTGATGGTGCTCTCTGATGCAGATCAGGGCAAAGGAGCTACTGCATAAAAGAGGGGATAAGCAAACTAATATTTGTAGATCTTCCTGCGCACTGAAAAAAGTCGTTTGTCATTCTCAGTCTCTTCTGAGTTTCCTCCTCAAGGGCTGCTGAGCAGCTCTGGCTGCTTTATTCCCTTCAGTGGACTTGGGGTTAAGAGAGGAAGCAAAGAAAGTGGTTAACTGCCACGAGTCTTAAAGGAAATAGTAGGCTGTACCTGCCGGCTGTTAAAGAAATAAACACAAAGGTTACTTTAATATTCTTTAATTGTGTAATCATAATGCTGAGTGCTTGTAATGAGGTATTACCTACCTCTTTTCCAGTTCAGGGTTCAAGGGAGACTTTGATAATGGATAGGTTATTGCTAAAGAAATAATAATAGAACAGTCCAAAGAATGTGTGTGCTTTTGTTTAATCCACAGATAAGTAACTTGACACTGTTCAGATGTGAATAGGATCAGCAAGATTTCAGTGGTAGCGGACAGTGAGAACGAGTGAGAGCTGCAACAGAGACTTTCAGAAGATTAAATTTATGAATAGAGGAGGAAAAAAGTAATTTGTTGCATCCAGCTGAGAAAAGTTTAACGCTCACTCCTAACATTGACTGATGCCATATCTGATTCTAGGTAGCATTGGATATGCTTCAGTTTGAGAATATTGAAGTAAGGCGAGTCCTGCAGAGCAATGAAGAGCTAGTGAGGCAGTTCAACATCACTACCTTTCCATCTGGCCTCCTCGTGATCAACAATGGTTCTTGCAGCAGCATCCCTGGGTGAGATGTTATCATGGTCATAAAATCCCCCCTTTTCTGTTTTATCCAGCGCTATTGCTAAAATGCCTAAATTCTCTGTCACCTGTGTTCATTCTCCTTCAGTTCAAGAATTCAGGCTCCTGTGGCAATTAGATAATCTCTGTGAGGACTTCAAGCCCAGTTCCTGCCTTCTTTTAAATATGCTACAAAAGCTGACTCTCTATTCTTAAACTTTGTTCTGTACCTATTCCTGTAAGGAATTTGCAGAATATCTATATTTTTGGGATTCTCTGACCAGTTCCTATGTGAGGGGTCTTATTTAGGCATTTGTAGAAAATTGCAGCAGGATAGATTTCTGTAGGATTCTATGACAGTCTGTCATTGTAGTGGGGGATCAGCCTGATGTATCCAGGTTCATTATAATTCAAACAACTGCATTGTCAAAAGCTGTTTTCAGCCAACTGGTTGGGTGTGCAAGTGTTTGTCTGCTAGCTGTGTTGGGAATAATGGAATCTCCACTGAAGGGAGGTTCTTGTTGTATGTGAAGCAAAGACCATGGATTTTTCTTTTGGGTGTTGCTCAAAAAGAAATCTGGGATTTAAAGGCTTGGTGTATGGAGGGTGTGGATCTGGGATTGTCTTGCTAATTTCTTACTAAAGCACTGAGAGTGCTGTTATTGCAGAGAGGCAAGCTGTGTCCCTCTCTTGTCATTGCATCACATACCATAATTAGAACTCTCTAAAGCAGCCATTTCCAACCTGGTCCCATCCAGATGTGAGGAACTATGCCTCCCATTACTCTAAAAGATTTTCGACAGTGGTCCTGGATAGGTACAGGAAGGGTTGTAGTTTAGATTGGAGAAGTCTCCCCCAAAATAGATTTGAGCAACCTGTGTGCCACATGTGGCCCTGCCCATTTGTTGTAAACTCCTGTATCCTTTAATATCAGGATACCAGACCTAGAATATATAGTGGATTTATGCCATCTGATCAATAGAGTTTCTTATCTTGTACATTCCTTCTTCTCCTTATTTATTTATTTAATTAATTTCTCTACTGCCCATATAGCGTACAATGACTCTAGGCAGATTTATATACATTGACTTTTTCTGTGTGGTTAGGTGCACATATTAGGAGTTTTCCTTTGGAGATAACGTGTCATAATCCAGCATTGGTTATACTCACTGTCTAAAATAAACAGTTGTCACTTCTGATGCTGCAGTGTAATGTGTCAACACAAGTAAATTATGAAATCACTGTGATTCTGCTGAGAAGGAAGGTGATTCTCTAGTTGTGGAGCATTCAGGTTTGAGCCACTATCTCTTGGCATAGTAGCTTGAAAACTGAATTTTGAGGCATTTGTATATTTGTGTGCAACTTAATATATATCAGAATTATACCTTTTGATATACTCAGCAACTGTAAGTTAAGCTGAACAAGTTAATTCTGCGTGAGCTTCAAGTTCCTCTTCCAAACTAGAATGTGAAATCAAATGTAAAAGCCTTTCAGATCTCCTTGTGGCCTGTTGCATTCCATTCATCAGGAGGCCAACAGCTTTTAACCAGCATCTGCAAAAGTACAGCCCATAGAAAGACATAATATTGTTGGTTGGCTCCAGTCTTCTTATTTCAAGTGGGCCAGTGGGAAGAATGGGAAGAGGGCTGTGTCTCTTTATATCTTCTCTTTCCCACATTCTTGCTTACTTTTTCTTCTGGAGTTAAATTGGCAGTGAAATACTTAGTGCTCCTTTCCAGCTTTCCCCATAATTTTGAAAACTCTCTGAGAACATGACACAACCATGAGGGCCTCCACTGACTATTGTAGTGAACAGGTACATTTATGTTGAAAAAAAGGTTGCTGTTAGGTTTTTGGACCCAGGCTTTCAGGGACTCAGGGATTAGAATTAAGTCCTTCAACTTCACTCAGTAGCAGATCTGTAGTCTGTGCAGCTCTTTCAGCTATGGATGGCTGTGATCACAGGACCTTGCTGCTTTCATCAGAAAGGGTTGCACTGCAAGCTGTGCCTCTTTCGGACTTCGGTATGTGCAGTGTAGTGACATAGGTTGAATGGGGCAGGGTTGGCATCTCATCGCTGCTTTCGTTAGCCTGACCTCCCTCCTTGCTCCCCCTACAGGTGCTGCTGACTATGGTTTTATATGGCAATGACTAGCTACCTCTTTTGTCATCCATGAGGGTAACCCCACATTGAACCTAGTAGGAATAGAGATTGAAAATTACTCATGTTTGAATCACTGTAGCTAAGCTATCCCAGTCCATCAGTGTATGCACCTTTGGCCCCTCTGTGGGCATCTCCAGGCCATATACCTGTTCCTTCAGAGGGAACTCAGCTCCATCCACAACTATCTATTTCCTTGACTTAGAAACCATTCACTTATACTACTTTAATCTCACCAGGATTCAGGCGCAGTGTATTGATCCCCTTCTAGTCTGTAATTGCTACTAGGCATTGTCCCACGCCTCTTCGCATTCTTTAACATTTCTCCCAATGTTTTATATAGATATTAAATAGCACCAAAGTGACTTGTGTTTTTCCCTGGCAAAATTATCAAGGAACTGAAAAATATTCATCCAGTGCTGCCTTTTGTGATCAGCCCTACAACTTGTGATACTCCTCCTAGTTTTCAGAAGGGAGATTTTATTTTAACATTATTTTGAAACAAAGATAATTGAGTGTGGTCTTCTAAAAACCTGGCAAATGATCAACCCTGTGTTCTGACCCACCACCTCACATCCACCCAGCTGCTCGTCTCCTCCACATGCATTTCTAATTGCAGAAAAGTTCATTAGGAGCCAGACAATGGCTGGTTCTGAGATGCTGGCAGAGAACAATGGAACCTGTGCTTGGACCCTCTAGTGGATTCCTGCTATTGAATAGTGCATTAAACAACAAGCAGATGGTCTCTCTCCTCCCCCTCCCCTATATCGCTCTTAGCAGATGATTGATGTCCACCTGGCAGTGAAGGCATTAGTGTGCCGGGCAAAGGGACATGTTGGCACTGTTGATTTCCTTAGGAATAGGTTTAGGGATGCGATGGCACTACTCACTTCTGGACCAGAGGGGAATAATTGGTGCATGTGAAATCTGTACGCTTTCTTCTGCAGCGAACTAGCTGGAGTGGGGCAACTGGCTGGCCTAGAGGCGGTCATCGTGCCTCTCTCCTGCCAGCTACACCCAACAGGAGAGCCATTGTTTGCCTTGCTGCAGAACTGGCAGAGAAGAGAATTATTTGTGATGATGCCGTCTCTTGGCCATCTGCTTGCTGAGCATCAGGCCGAGAAAACAGAGTGTAGAGTGAATGTTCCTGGCTGTGCTTCCCTCAGGGATTCTTTTGCTGGTGCCACTGCTTGCTGCACTGGCAAGCAGATTTCTCTTGTCTGGTGCTGCTTTGGGATGCAAGGGAAATTGGCTTTGTCCAGCGAGGTTATTCAGAATTCTCTGCTTATATCTTAAGCCACCTGGTTGGTCGCTAAAGGGGTGGCTGAGACTAGGCTTGTCTCCCTTTGAACCTTTCTATGGTGTATCACTGATTTCAAAGGGGAGAGAGAGAGAGAGAAGAGAGAGAGATTTGGAGAATGGACAAGAAGCCAGTGGAACTAATAATAATATTCACAACCTTTGTTTTGATGACAGCTCTCTTTCTTTAAATTCAGCTGATCAGATTCTGAGTGGTGCCCAGTCATAAGTCAATGTCATCCCACCAAATTTGAAGCTCTAGAATACAATCTGTATTTCTCTGATAGTTGCTTAGGCACAATCGATTCGCTGAACCTAAAGCTGAAATGAAATGTGGATTGTTTCAAATGTAGATGTGGTATCAGTAGGAAATAATAATCTACTGACTGGCTTCATAATTATGTCCCAGACATCCTGAGTGCAGGACTGTTCCTCAGTTTGTGCTAAACTGTAGTAGGGGAGGTGGATCTGGCAGTTTACATGAAGGATATTCCAATTTTTGTCTTCTAAATTAATTATGCAGCAAAGGCAATAAAATGAAAGCAAATTGTTCTATTTTTTGATGAATCTGCTTGGCTTGCTCTATTCTTTTATAGCTTGTTTCCAAGGCCCATTTATTTTGAGTGTTTGCAAATACTGTATTGCCTGTTTTCCAACATGCTCTTTCATTTGATATCCCATTCATATTCTGCCTTTCCCCCTTCAACCATGAGACTTATCTGGAGGTAGTTTACTCTAAGAGCATGGACTTAATCCAGATCTGAGTTTGACAAACCATGTTCAACAGAAAAGAAAGATTATCAAGACTTAGTTCATTTCCTGCAAAGTTACATGGGATCTTGTCTCTGGAAAACAGATTACCAAGATATTAAACATGGTTATGTGTAACAACTGTGAATGCAGAAGACGTGTACTGCTTAGGGAGAGCTTCTTGGTGTATGCTTTCTGGAAGATTTTTAATCAGTTTACTTGGAATTAGCATAAGGAGCTGATGTGGGGAGTGGTAATGAGGTGAGATGTCTATTAAGAGATAGACAGACAGACAGACAGACAGACAGACAGACAGACAGACAGACAGACATAAGATTAAGCTAGCCATCGCCCAACCTAGGCTTCCCAGATAATGTTGGATTACAGTTCATCTCCAGTCAAGAAAGATAGAAGCTGTAGTTTAGCCCTGGGTAGGACAGATTGAAAAAGGCGGGGGAATACTCCTGATAGACTGCTGTAAGAATGGCTAAATTTGTACTCCAGCATCTCTGGTAATAAGGTGTATTTGGTCATTCTAGATAGCAGGTAGAACAGCAAATGATCTATGGCATACCTATTTGGGATTCATTAGTACAAGATATTACATTTCTTTTTCTTAATAGTATATACTCATTCATGCATACTGACGCTTAAAGGGGAATTGGCAGTTTAGTCTTATGGGTTATAACCAGATTTCTGAAACTGAAGATGGTAACTAGAAAGGACAGAAATACACATTGTTTCAGATGGTCTCCATTCATATTTCCTTCCAGGCATGCTGATTGGAGATCCGACTATACTAAATTCCTGCGGAACTTACCTCGGGTCTTTAGAGGAGATGTTTTCATACCAACGGTGCTACCTTCTGCACAGCCAACAACTGCCCTTGTGCTTTGGAAGGTGGCAGACAAGTGAGTGCCAGCTTCCCTGAATGGTTTTGTGTTTCTTCTTTCCTAGTGCTGTTTCAGATATTCTCACAGCATAAGCTAAGACGGTTCAGTCTCACCATTCATTAGTTATGAGGAGTAGGGTATCCAGTGTGTCCTGATCAAGCTAATAAACAAAAAGGGGCTAGTAAATGCAAGAGCTATACATTATGGACACATAGTTGCTTGCATCCAAAGTGGAAAAGGTGCTTTGGAGGTAGCGTTGGCATGTTCTCTGCACCCATCAGCACCTCCTTAAAAAAGTTGCATCTTTTCCTGGGTTGGCACAGTAGCTACGCATCCCAGGAAAATATGTCTTTCAGCTAAGGAGGCAGCAGCATGTAGTGACAAACGTGCCACACCCTCTTGGCACCTCATTAACTCCAGTGCATAATTTCTTGGGGTTGTACAGTTACCGTGCCAGCCCAGGAAAAGGTGCAGCCTTTTAAAAGAGGTGATGACAAGTGGCAGTGAATTCTCCCACGTCCCTTCCGAAGCACGTTTTTGGCTTTGAATCCAGGTAGCGGCACATCACTGCTATACATGCATGCCTACTTGTCCCCTGTTCCCTTTCAAGGTAAGCAACAACATGCAGAATGTAGAAAGGGAGTAAGAAATAGTAAGCCAAAGAAATTAAATCAGGCGTTTAGAAAATGAAAACAAAATAAAGCTAAATCTAGTTTACAACAACATCCTCTATACCTCTCTATACTTTTCAGTGATGGTAAACTATCCTTGCTTCCATTGTGCCCTTATAGGGTTTGGTACACTGACTTTTGTTCTTTAAATTTCTCACCTCTCTCTGAGGACCTCAGCAACTCCAACCTCCCTTCCTCTTTGTCCCCCATAGATTTGCCTTATGATTTAGTCCTTATTAATTCTTCCTATATGACCATGTGCTTTCATACTGATAACTCACTTTCATATTTATCCCTCATTTGGCACTCATTCATTCTTGATTTTATTTCTTGTTTTACCACACATATGTCTTAAGTACCCCTTTCCTACTGCATTCAGCTTACTTTTATGTTCTCTTGATGTACTGAACTCCCACTTCCATATACAAAAGCAGAAGCAAAGCATGCTCTTAATACATAGTCTTTCTTGCTTCTTTCAACGGTCATTTCTTACCACAGACCACAAACTATCCACTACTTTTCTACCAGCATTTGCATGTCTTAAAATTTCTCCATCCCTTTTCCCTTCTTAGGTGACTATTCAATCAAAAGTACATAAATTCATTTACTTGCTCTAGTTCTTTGCCATTTATCTATAACTGTTCATTCTCTCTTTCCTGTCAAACACAACTTACATTCATTTTCAGATCCATATTCCTTGTTGCATCATACTATTTATCTAATGTTCACTGCAAATCCATTCTGGTTCTCGGCCAACAGCATGGCATCATCTGCATATGAAAGAACACATAAGTTTATGTCCCTGTTCAGCATATTGTTAGTGTCACCACAAGCATTCCTTACACATTTATCCGTAAATACATTATGCAAACCAAAAGGATATCATATACCATGTCTCACTCCCTGCTCAGTGCTAAACCATTTGCGAATCATTCTCTTAATACTCACACATTTTATTTACAACTTTTTCTATTCTGATTACATTCAGCCACCAACCTTCAACTCCATTTTCATGCAAAACATTCCATAATTCAAACCTATTAACTTCATTGCTTTCTCTAAAATCAACAAATGTACAATAAATTTTCTCACAAACGGCACAGGACCTACAGTATCATATGAGAATTTTGTTAAAAATGTCTGCCCAAATCATGGTCAGATCGTGCCCTGGTGACCTTGAGATTCTCTTATGCCGCCCCACTCCGCAGGGAGGCATGACCCATTCGATTGGTCTGCCCCCGGCGACTAATGGACCCGATGGGGTTCCAGAAGGAGCTGGGGGTTATACCCGAGGATCTATTGCACGGTCCAGCGGAGGTCCTGGCCGCAGCCTGTAATAGGGAGGCGGCCGGGGCCTTGGACAGGATTGCGCCTCTGCAACCTCTCTTACCACATCTGACCCGATACTCCCCATGGTTCACAGAGGAGTTGAGGGTTTTGAAGAGGGTTAAGAGACGTCTAGAGTGCCGCTGGAGAAAGACAAAGATCGAATCTGACCAAACACAAGCTAGAGCCGCTGTTAAGGCCTACCTTGTGGCGGTAAGAGCGGCGAAACATCAATATTTCTCCGCTCTTATTGCATCCGCAGAATGCTGCCCGACGGCCCTGTTTAAGATTACTCTATCTCTCTTGGGCAAGGTGGAGTCAGTGACCCACCTGCAGGGCCGTGCGGAGGAGTTTTATGAGCATCTGCAGGATAAAATAGCTCAGATTCGTTCCAAGTTGGACTCTCAGCGTGGAGCACAGTCTGGGGAGATGCCGAGGGAACGTCCTTACCCCGTTATCTGGGAACAGTTCGATCCTGTTGGACATGAGGAAGTGGACACCTTTTTGGGGAAGGTGGGTGAGAAAGTGGTGGCGTTGCAATTCCAGAGGATCCTGGATGACACGGATTATCTGAACCCCTTTCAGTCAGGTTTCAGGCCGGGATATGGGGTGGAAACTGCATTGGTCATGCTTACGGATGATCTCTGGCGGGAGCGGGATGGAGGGAGTGCATCCATCCTGGCTCTTCTTGACCTCTCAGCAGCTTTCGATACCATCGACCATGGTATCCTTTTGGGACGGCTCAGGGAGTTGGGGGTGGGCAGCGTAGTTTTGCGCTGGTTCACCTCCTTCCTCCAGGGCCGGTCCCAATCGCTGGTAATAGGAGATGAGAGATCCGACCCGCGCCCCCTCTTCTGTGGGGTGCCGCAGGGTTCGGTTCTCTCCCCTCTCCTATTTAATATCTACATGAAACCACTGGGTGAGATCATCCGCCACCACGGGATGTATCATCAATATGCCGATGATACTAAATTGTATATCTCCATCCCGGGTGAGGTAAGTGATGTGGTGGCTGCCCTTTCTCAGTTCCTGGGGGCTGTGGGGGCCTGGATGGGGAACAACAGGCTTCGACTGAACCCTGGTAAGATGGAGTGGCTGTGGATTGATGGCTCCCCTGGATCCAGGAAGTTAACGTCTCTAGTTCTGAATGGGGTTGCACTACCCCGCTCAGACCCAGTGCAGAATCTGGGGGTCCTTCTGGACTCACGGCTGCTGCTCGAAGAGCAGGTGGCAGCCGTGGCCAGAAGGGCCTTTGCACAACTTCGTGTTGTTCGCCAGTTACGACCTTCCCTGGATCAGGATGCCCTCCGTACAGTCACTCATGCCCTAGTCATCTCCCACATAGACTATTGCAATGCGCTTTACATGGGGCTACCCTTGAGCAGTATCCGGAAGCTCCAACTGGTCCAGAATGCAGCTGTGCGCGCAGTTATTGGTGCCCCAAGATCAGCACATGTGACACCTCTGCTGCGCCGGCTGCACTGGGTGCCAGTGTGCTTCCGGGTCAAATTCAAGGTGTTGGTTATCACCTTTAAAGCCCTACACGGCATGGGGCCAGGTTACTTGAGGAACCGTCTTATCCCCATAACATCGAACCGTTCCACTCGGTCATGCAGAGAGGGCATGCTGCGGACCCCATCAGTAAGGGAATTTCACTTGGCAGGGTCCAGAAGGCAGGACTTCTCTGCGGCGGCACCTACCCTTTGGAACATTCTACCCCCAGAGGTGAGGCAGACCCCATCGTTCCCGGCCTTCTGGAAAAACTTAAAGACCTGGTACTGCCGCCTCGCCTGGGATGAGAAGGGTGACAGCTCCTCCTGGGGATGGCTGGTCCCATAGAGCCCTTTTAAAAACAATTTTGTGCCACTTGGGTATTATTCTTAATTTATTGTATTTATATATATGTATAGGGATTATATTTTTATCCATTTTAATTATTGACTATGTAAACCACCCAGAGTTTGAATTATAAATAAATAAATAAATAAATAAATAAATAAATAAAATAAGTCGCCGTTCTGTTCAGCTGTGATTGAGTAGGATTTTGATGAAATTTCAATGTGGGATGAACTTTCATCAAAATCTTACTTTGGATAGATAATCAGTGGAAAAATCATTCCTGCATTTCAGAGCATATTTGGGCAGAGATGGACAGAATACCTGATTGAATGCAGCTCTATATAAGTATAAAGCACTCTATGCACATACAAACTGAGAGATGGGCAGAATTGTTTCTTGAGAGAATATTCTGTTATGTTATTCTACTCATTCTCAAAGCACACGTGTACAGACGCATCAAAGTAATGTTGTCTGGGGATAGTAGTTAGCTCAGTGCTTTCCAAATTGCCGCTGTTGGCGACACACCAACGGCGGTAGTGGCGGTGGCGTGGGGGCGCGCGCGGTGGTGGCGGCGTGTATGGCGGCGGCGGCCTCGCTAAAACGTGGAAGTGCTGATGGCGCTCCGCTAACGCGGCCGCCGTGCACACCGCCGCCCCCGCACGCGCCCCCGTGCCGCTGCCACGCACACCCCCGTGCCGCCGCTTCGCGTGTGTGTCACAACACACAGTTTGGAAAGCTATGAGTTAGCTCTTCTTTATTTTGTTCAAAGTAGTTTTCATACTGTTTGGAAGTCAAGCTGGATTGTTTGATGTCATAAAATGAGCTACACATTCACAGTGGATTTGACTGAGACCAAGCTCCAATTATTATCTGGCAAGAAATCTTTAAAAAGCAGCAAATAATTTGGGGAGGAATGAAACAGTGTTTGCTACAAAGCATGAAGGCAAGACACTTAAATATTAAAAGAAATAGAGACTTAATTCACGTTGTAGTTTGAAGGGGGGCTGGTTGGATGGAGAACGAAATCATGGAACTCTATTATGCTCAGCAGACTCACATTTGTGGACTTTTGGAATTTAGCAAAGACTGTGGGTGTCAGTGCAAATGTATAGAAACTAGTCTCAAGAGAGAGAGTGGAGGATAATTAAAGTCTCTTAATTCCTTTCTCCAAAGAAAATTGTTGCCAGTTCTGGAGCTAGCTTTATGCATCTCTAACCTCTGTTGACAACTGGTGGGTCAGATGGTGCCAAAGGAGGTGTTAGATTACAGCCTAGAATTGCCATTTTATGTTATGTCAATTATTGAAACAGATTTTCTTCCCCTTTTGGTTAATGTTTGTGCCACAGGAGAAAGGTATACATGGCTGATTTAGAATCTGCAGTGCTTTACACCCTAAGGATAGAGGCGACAGTATTCCCCTCCCTTAAGGGAAAGCGACTCTCTGCTTTGAAGGACTATGTGTCTGTTTTGGTCAAGGTGAGTGTTATGAAGCCTTTAGTCCTGAGAGACTTTCCAAACAATTCCTCCCTCGCTCCGCACACTCCCCTTTTATATACGGGTAGTCCTCAAATTACAACCATTCGTTCAGTGACCGCTTGACGTTATGGTGGGGCTGAAGGGATGGTAGTTACGCTCGGTCCCCAAAGTTACGGCTGCTGCAGCACTCCTACAGACACATGATTGAAATTTGGGCCACCCTGCACTCCGCTGGCCCTGCCAGCCTTGCCGCTCTGCGCCCACTGGCCCTGCTGGCTTTGCTGCCCCCAGTTGACCTCCGCTGTCTTTTTCCTGTCGCTGTTGATGAGGTGCGCCCTGCCTGGCCCTTCACGAAGCAGCTGCTGGCCGTTCCAGGCCTTCTCCCCAAGGTTGCGCCCGTCCTTTCTCCAACTTGCATGCTGGCTTCTTGCAGGGGCAGCACGACCAGCAAGCGCAGGGCAGCAAGCCTGGCAGAGGCAACAGAGTGCAGGACGGCCAAAAGGAGGGCAGAGATGGGGGGGAGATAGGCGGGTGGGGGGGAGTTGAAGGGGAGGCAGTCCCTTACCTCACCCAGGCATGGGGCTGGGAGGGACCAAGCCAGGAGTGGCTTGGATTGGGGTGGGTCCTCGGCTAACGACCGGTGGGATTTGGTTAACGACAGCAACCGGGACAGCCAGGATTGCCGTCGCTAAGCAAAGCAGTCACGTGACGTCACACTTTACAAATGCATCACTTAGTGACAGAGGTTCCAGTCCCAATTGCCGTCGGAACTCAAGGACTACCTGTATATATTCGCTTTTCTACAATCTTACCAGCGCCTCTGCTCTTTTAAAGTTACATGAAAACGTTTCATTTGGAGAGCAGGTTCAGTCTTAAAAGTCATCCATAAACTGTTCATTTGCTCCTTTCTCTAGACAAAAATTATAATTCCCTCATGAATGAAATACTGGTTCTGAACAATACTGTTTCCTGAGGCCTTTTGGTTTCTGACTTTTCAGAATGTTATGAATTTTGTGTGGCATCCTGTGAACTTTGCTTTACTTCATGGTATTTCCTGAACTTGTGCTCATAACACTCCTAAGCAGCATCTATGGACAACTCCACAACAACGATTACAAGATTTTATTTCTAAACAATTTTTAAAAATGTGTAGTTTTTAAAAAGTTTTAGGGGGCCTTTGCAAAATTCAACGATCTTGTGAAATTTTTAAAACAAAATTAAAAAAGGGAGGCAGGGAGTCCCTAGCATCTGAAAAGGTTACTTCTGGAAAATTGGGTACATGTTATGGGGGCACTCAGACACTGGCTGCTATGGTGGGCAAGGCCAGTCGCATAATATCCATTGGCAGAAGACGAATTCATGGGGATGCTCCCCTCTTCCTGCTTTAGTCTCCCAGGATGCTCCCCACCACTTCAGTTGACCTCTGTCTTTTTCTGGGCAGGTGGCCACGCTAGTAAAGAAAGCATTGAGCTACAGCCCCATCGTTCTTATTTTCTAAGAATGTCTCCAGGATATATGCATTCTTGGAAATAAAGATTATGCTTAAGGCTTGTACTTCGCTTTCCAGCATGCTAACTCCCCATGTGTTTTTTTTTTTAATAGTATGATTTAAAAATGCATGTCAGCCAAAATCTCAGTAGGTGGCATATTGAGAAACAAGGGCATAAATATTTGTGCTTCCAACTCAATATATAAAGATTTGTTACTCTCTTGAGAATCCATGTTTTATCTTAGTTGCATTCCAGGATTTTACTGAACACCACTCTGTCTCACCTTTATTCCCATTCCTCACTGCTTTAGAATAATTAGGGGTTAACAAAAAAGAGCTGCCTAATAGTTTTGAACAACTGGAGAAAATAATTGGTTTGTCCAACTTTAACATGGCCCTAACCAACATTGACTGATCTTGAACAAAGCTAAGCAGGGCAGTCCACCAGAAATCCCAAGGCTGTAGACTAGACTGAGAAGTCAAAAGATATCCTGAAAGAAGGCAGTGGAAAAGCACTTTTGTATGGTTGCCAAGAAAATTACATGGATGGAGTCATCAGGAGCTGATCTGAATTTAGGAGAGTCAGATTGAATGGTAATATTGTGAATATAATATTTATTATCTGATTTCAAAGCACTTCTCTTATCTACTTACCCAACTTCTCCTACAATCTACCCCTCAGGATGGCTTATATGATTCAGTGATTTATTTATTTTTTGAAGAGCCAGTTTGGTCTAGTGGTTAAGGCTCCGGGCTAGAAACCAGGAGACTGTGAGTTCTAGTCCCGCCTTAGGCCTGAAAGCCGGCTGGGTGACCTTGGGCCAGTCACTCTCTCTCAGCCCCACTCATCTCACAGGGTTGTTGTTGTGGGGAAAACAGGAGGAGGAAGGAGTATTAGGTATGTTCGCCACCTTGAGTTATTTATAAAAATAATAAAGGCGGGATAGAAAATAAATAAATAAATACATAATAATTTTTTCCCTTTCCAAACAATGTCAGAGAAAAATTGAGCATTATTAATTCATACATTAAAAAGTAAAGTAATTATATATGAAGAGCATGCTTTAAGTTTTGTATCATGAAAGCAGTGAAATATGTTCCACAGTGTCATAGATTTGTTTCTATTGCACTTCCATATAGTCTGAATCTTTCAACCCCAGTTCCTTTGTAAGTTGGAATAATGCTGATAGGCCAGTCTGTAACGAAAGAGCTATTCAAGTTCTAAATCAGAGCTTTCCAAACTGTGTGTCCTGACACGTTAGTGTGTCAGCTGCAGTGTCTGGGTGTGTCATGGCTGCTGCTGCCTCTGAGCCCTGCCAAGATTCCACGCAGGTCCTAGTGCCTGCCTTGTGCCTTGTTGCCTCCAAACCTACTGTGATTCTGTGCAGGTCCTAGTGCCTGCCTTGTGCTTGCTGTAAGAGCGTGTCATGAAATTATGCATGTCTAAAAGGTGTGTCACCAACATGAAAAGTTTGGAAAGCTCTGTTCTAAATTTTCAATTCTGACTACCAGTACCTTATACAATTCATTTAAATTTACTCCTATTCCTGTATATGTTTGAGCAAACTTAAAACTGGGGGGAAAAGGTTCAAGCATTGGCAGAACATCACATTTGAAGATCTGCTTTGACTATTTGTAAATTCTAAAGACTTCTAAAATATATCTGCTGCTTCTATAATGTGGATATGAAGGCAAATGCCTAAATGCCTTTGAAAGACTTGAGTATAGCACCCAAATATATTCTTTTTTTTTTTTTTGCCGAATTGTAATTCTTATTGTGATAGAAGGGGGATATTATTAGTTGATATGGATATAAAATTTATCTGGATGGCCAGGGATTTTCATTATTTGAAGCTGTAAAAATCTCAGCTGAATATAAGTGTACGTTGTCAAGACACATGCTCTGATGTTTCAGATTCCCTTTATTCACATGGGCAAAACCATGGGAGATTATTATATCTGCCCTTCAAGATTGCCAAAGGGAGGGTATTAAAACGAAAAGGCAAGCAGTATTTAGGTAATTTGCAGGATACTAGCTTAGGCTTTTTCTAATACTCCTGTACGACCTGATGATTTAGCTGAGCTCACACTGTAACCCTGGGTCCCCAGTCACTATTAATCACCACCTTGGTTCTGATCTCCCTTCAGTCTGTATGCATTAAAAATACCTGCGAGGTCAGCATCATATGTAATTTCTGACTTTAATTGTAGCATAAGCTCTTGTCAACCAAAGTTTTAGTTTCTAAAACAGCCCATGACTTACTTTCCTTTTTCCCATAACCGATTACCTTTGAAAAAGCGCAATCAGTGTTGTATCCAGTGCAAGGTGTGCTGCTAGATTTGGGCCACAAGGTGGAGGAGTCTGACTAAGTTCCAGCTACTTAACGGGTTATTTCCTTGCACTTTTTCTTGCCAGTTTTTTTTTTTCTTCCATGTACATTCCTTGCAGTTTGGCTTCTGTACATCCAAAATAAACCTAAAGCTTTGGAAGACTGTATTTTTTTTTATTCTATAAGGTCCCAGATCTCAGCAGGCTGCCTGCTACCTAGGAATGCTGCTACCAATCTGACTGTACCAAGTTAGAAAGATAGATCTGTGTCGCTCCAATTCTCTATAAAGCAAGTCTGGCTATATATTCAGATGAGCTGGTGTGTAATCCTCAGACAGAAGAGAAATCTTTGGTCCACTTGAATTCTCCACGTGCCCATTTTTAGGGAAGGAATCAAAGAAAAATCTACTTTCTTTCATTAACATGCATTGATGATTTATTTTAATTGCCACCCTTCCATTTATTACTGCTTACATTTTCTCACTGAGAAACAAAGCAGGTGTTTTCCTTTTATACATCCTCTCAATCAATTTTCCTGTTTTCTCTCAACTTGCTCCCCTCCTCCAGTCAACCTGTCACTTGCCTGTCTTTCTTCTAGTGACATGGCTTTTTCCTCTACGTCCCCCACCTTGGAGCATATAGCTCTTTGGTTCCCTGCCCCCCTCCCTGGAGTGCTTGTGGTTTTAAAGTGCTGATGCTAATCGGATTTGAGATGACTTATTGTCAAAGTAGCTTTCCGTGATCCTTGGAGACTATTTTGGAGTTACAGTCAAGATTCGGATCTTGGCTGTAAGCCCATTGGGACTGACTTGTTTGCTACAGCAGCATCTTGAACACCACTGAAAAAAGCCTCTCTCAGTATTAGCAAGTAGTGGCTGAGCTGAATTTGGAGAGGAATCCCATACAGCCTATTGGAAAACAGGAGATGAACTACTGAGCTTGCAGGGCGACTAGCTGTCCCATGTTTTCTATGTTCCTCTTTCAAGTGCTCTCAAGATCTACCACCAAAAACTGCACAAGCAGTGCAGAAAGATAAATCAGTGGCTTTTTCAAGGATGAGTTTCAGCAGAGTTGGGGCTACATAGGAGACAAGGATATGTTGTTGTTGTTGAGTCGTTAAGTCGTGTCCGACTCTTCGTGACCTCATGGACCATAGCACGCCAGTCCTTCCTGTCCTCCACTGTCTCTTGGAGTTTACTCAAATTCATGTTCATTACATTGGTGATGCTATCTAACCATCTCATCCTCTGCCGTCCCCTTCTCCTTTTGCCTTCAGTCTTTCCCAGCATCAGGGTCTTTTCCAGTGAGTCCTCTCTTCGCATTAGGTGGCCAAAGTATTTGAGCTTCAGCTTCAGTATCTGTCCTTCCAATGAGCGGTCAGGGTTGATTTCCTTTAGGATTGACTGATTTGACCTCCTTGCAGCCCAAGGGACTCTTAAGAGTCTTCTCCAGCACCACATTTCGAAAGCATCAATTCTTCGGCGCTCAGCCTTCCTTATGGTCCAACTCTCACAGCCATACATTACTACTGGAAAAACCATAGCTTTAATTATACGGACCTTTGTCGGCAAGGTGGGTATTGGCTCAAATTACTTGCTCTTGCTGACTTGTGATCTCTCTCTGATTGGGCTGACAGATGTTCTTGCATTTGGTGCTAACAACATTAAGCTTTTGGTGCTAAAGAATTTCAGTGTCTATGCCAATAACTGAGGGAACAGTTCATGGTTGTAACTATGAAATTTTTTCACAATGCTTTGAGCCTTTTATGTGATAGCTAATATACTTCTTATAGTTTGAATAAGATGGCACTGATTAGTGGTATCTCAGTGATTCTGTTGTAAGAGAAAGTTTGCCCTATCTATCCAGGTATTTCATATTCTATATTTGTTGAACATGAAATACCTGGATGAATTCCATTCTCTCTCTCCTCCACTAAGGAAAAGGGTCATATCGTGTTATTGGTTACTCTGGTACCTGCATGTGTCTTACCTGGGACAGAGGTGTTTTTTTCCCTTAAGTTAATGAAATATTGCTTTTTTAAGAAACTGAATTTTGTATGCCATCCAATATATTCTGTAGTTGGTTGTTGTGGGTTTTCCAGGCTGTGTGGCCGTGTTCTGGCAGTTTTGGTTCCAGTTTTTAGGAACCAAAACTGCCAGAACACGGCCACACCACCCGGAAAACCCACAACAACCATCGGATTCCGGCCGTGAAAGCCTTCGACTATACATATTCTGTAGTGTCGCACCATGGTACCATACACATAAGCTTAGGCATGTTCTTCAGAGCTTGACTCCATCTACACCTCTTAATCTTTTTCTTTCCATTCTTGTTTGTATTTTTATATCAGTATTTTGCTGGGCGGTTGGTAGTCAAGAATTACCTTAGCATCCTGGATTTGTGGCTGAGATCAAAGAGAAGCGTTTCGCAGAGAGAATGGGAGGAAGCTCTAAGGAATAAAAAGGAGGTATGTTAATTAAACAAGGAAATGTTGGAGGGGAGGCCAGGTTTACTGACCCAAGTCAGATTAGACTCAGTGCGTATCTAGAATCTACCCAGAGACTCAGTAATTTTTAAAAAAAAGCCTGCTAGATATTGGTAGTATTCTGTCTCCAGAGCTACAAGCTCCATGTGTAACTTGCTAAATGTCAATAGCTCCACCATGCATACTGATCATTATTACATATTATGGAGCTGTCCCAAGATCTAAATTTATTGCAAAAGTATATTGAATTTCATTAAGTTATATGAATAGTGTAAGTATTTTCTGTGATCCACACACTGTTCTGTTTAAGAGTTACTTGAAAAATCAGATACTGCCTTTGCTGTTATTGAATAGCTTAGAAAATAAGGAATTAGTGCTTTTAATGAACTTGACATTAATAAACAGTGTGCAATTCCTGCATCGATTGGGCACCTCATACATTTATTAAGAATTGAACAATGTTCCTAATAGCTTAGGATTATAATTAAGGCAGAGTATTATGCTGCATTATTTTTCTCTATAGGTATCCTTTTTAATATTCTTTACCTCTGTTTTATTTTGTGTACCATAAAAAATACTCTCCAAAGTATTCAGTATGTAAGTGGCCACCATGATGTACAGGTTAAGGTGTTGTACTGACACTGAGGAGACACAGGAGTCCACCTTCCGCCACAGAAGCTCACTGGGCAACGCTGGGCCAGTCACTTTCTCTCAGCCCAGCCTATCTCGCGGGGCTGCTGTTCTAGGGGAAGCATAGGAGGGAGCCCTATGGCACTGCCTTGAGCTTCTGAATGAAGGGTGAAATATAAATCTAACAATTAAGTAGAATATAATGCATGCGAAAAATCCTCAACACTATATCCCATTCTCCCACTGAGGCAGCCAATGGTCACTTTAATTTCTATTTTATGATTATATTGATGTTTTTCACACTGTTCACCACCCAGAACTGCTTGTGTGAGATGGGTGGTGATAATGAATGAATGAATGAATGAATGAATGAATGAATGAATGAATGAATTTGCCAATGTGAGGGCAGGGATGGAACTAGGGTCTGTGTCACCCGGGGCAAACATGGATTCCACGCCCCCCCATGGGTTATTTTCTCATTTTGGCGCACCCTGGGCGTCATTTTGGCACACACACCCCAGTGCGGCGCCCGGGGCACATGCCCTGCTTGCCCCCCCTAGTGGCGGCCCTGTGTGAGGGTACAAAAACAGCAGCCAGCCCATGTTCAATCTATGTTCTTATCAAATTTGCTTTGTTTGGTAGGGGGGAAAAAAGGACAAAAAGCCTAACTGTCCACTGTATGCAGGGAGTAAAGAAGCTGCCTCTGGAAACAACCAGGGAGGGCAGAGAGATTGTGGCACAGTGCTGTGATGCCTTGGCTATAGGGCAAAAAGGGGAAATCCCAGAAGTTGGGAAATGTGAGTTCCCCACCTATGGGAAACCATTAGGGGAATGCATGAAACAAAACAACCACAAAAACAATTGTTTTGAACCCTGAACAATCCATTCTGGACATTTCCATTGAATGGTTCCAAGTCAGCCATGGTTTGGCAGAAATGAAACCCAGAACAGGTTGGTTGTTCCAAGTTGCAAATAAAACAAAATCAGGATGAGAGAAGTGGGATGGGAACGGTGCACATCACATCCTCTCTCTCTTAAGCAGCTCCCAGCTGCTCTTTTGTTCTGTCCACCTGCCCTCACCCCCATCACCCCCATCCTTGACTTTTACTCCTCTTTTGCTTGGAACTGTCATGTTGCGGTCCATGCAGTGGACGAAATGAGGTATATTGTTCTGTGCACAGAATGAAAATGGATGAAATATATGTTTCAGTTGAGGGCTGGAACTCCTGTAAAAGCTATTCTGTGCATGGAATGGTTTATGCAGAGAATGGTTTGCACTATTAGGGAATCAGCTCATTCTCTCAAGGACAACAATGTGGGGAAACAGAGGCGCAGTCCTAGTCTGGAACTTCAGCATTCCCCTCTGCATAGTTTGAAATCTCCAGTTCTGTTCTTCTGCCTATCCTCCAGCCCCTGCAATCCGGTCCTATTTATAAGGCCTTTTTCCTCCAATCTCCATCCTATCTTTTAGTTTCCAAATGCCACGTTACCCGAGAGACCTCTCTGGGTAGGATGTCAAGGAAGCAAACCTCATTTCCGAGGCTTTCCATGTGGACTCTGGACTCTCTTCCATCACCTGACTGTTCAGGCAGCACATCAAAACCAGTCTGGTAAGTAATGAAGTCTCTGTTTAGTTATCTGCATTAAAGCTCTATATCCCATTCATCACACTGAACTTCAGAATGAAAGGTCTGGATCCACGACCATAGTCCTTGCTTCCTCTTGGATACATTACTCCTCATATATCTTCACCATTTTGATGTGACCTTTTTACCCGAAAATAGAGTAAGAAATATATTTGCAGTGTCAATTAAATTAATCACTATTTGACTCTCACCTATTGCAGACAGAGGGTTTTATACATACTATATTTATTATTCATTTATCAGATTTATATTCTAGATTTTCCTCCAGGATCTCAAACCAATGTGCACTGCACTCTCTTCTCTTATTTCCCCCCCACAAGAACAACTCTTAAGGGATAGGCTTGTGCTGAGAGAGAGAGATTCAAAGACACCCAGTGAGCTTCCATGGGTGGGAATGGACTATCACCTGGATCTTCCCAGTCCTTTTCCAAAACCTTAGTCACTATACCACACTGGCTCTCATATTCACAATTTGAACATACTTAGAAAACTTTTTTGGGCAATGTTCTGCCTCTGGTCATTCTTAATCTGAGGGATGAATGGGCAAAGGGGAATAGTAATGTCACAAATGCTCTCATTCCATTTTTAATATTATTTGCGATTATCAAATTTCTGTCTCTCTTTTCTTTTGAGAATTCATGACAAAGCATGGGAGCTCCTCTGTAATTGTATCTTCACAACCATTGCCCTGTGAGATAGGCTAGCCAGATAGCATCAGTGAGCTTGGTGGTCAAGTGGGCACTTGAACCAGTCTCTCCGGTCCAAGTCCACCATTGTAACTACTACACTACACTAGCTCTACACTATTTTGGCATACCTCATCCAAATAATTGCATTCCATTTTGTAGTTTTAAGAGTGAGAAGGATTTAAGTATGTCAGAAACATTACTTAGGCAAGAAATGGTAATAACAGTGATTTGGTGTATATATGAACATGCTGGGTACTTCTCCATTTACATTCAGGTAGTGGTCATTTACTCCCAACAGTAAAATATTTCATTCTTCTATGGACCACCTTGCCAGTTCAAGGTAGCAAAGGGAAGTAAGTTGATTTTTGATAAATAAATGATAACAAATGAATTTTAATAAATAAATGATAGGTGAATAGCCCTTAGTTCCACCTCCTTTTCTCCAACAAGACTCTCACTATGATACCTTTCTTGATATGGTTTGGCTCTTTTTGAAAATGTCAGGGGCCAATACTTTCTTCCCCTTTCATCTGTTACTGTTGTAATGGATTAAGCCAAAACCATCTTTGCTTTGGGGAAGAAAACATGGTTTGATTTCACCTTGGGAAGACTGTGGTTGTTGTGGGTTTCTTTTTTTAACTCCTTTACTTTATTATTAACAATTCTGCCCTGGCTTCAGTTTCTGCTTCCTCAGATACACCTGAAGTCCTTCCTACAATGAGAAAATACGTCCGCTATTTCTTTGGCTGCAGGATGTGTGCAGAACACTTTGAAAGCATGGCAGCTGAGTCTATGCATAAAGTGAAGAACAGAGATCAGGCTATCCTGTGGCTTTGGTCAAGACATAACAGAGTCAATGCTCGCTTGGCAGGTGAGGACTCTGCTCCTGGCAGTGTGCTTGTTGACCACTTTAACTAGCAGATATCCTGTTTACCTAGGATGGAGAGCAATATATAGCCTTCCAAAAGCTTGCTTAGTAGTTGGATTTCTATCCTAATTTTTCTCCAAGAGCTCAAAGCAGCATATACAGACTCCCTTGTCCAGATTTTCCCCACAAGAACAGTCCCAGGAGGTACAGAGAACAAGCTCACCAAGTGGGCTTCCATGATTGAGGGTGGACTTGAAGCTGGTTCTCCATGGTCTGTCCAACATCTACACCACGCTGGCTGTCTCATTGGACTCCCAAGTCTTTTTAGTTCTAGGAAGAACAGCCAATGATAAGGAAAGATGGGAGTTGGACTCAGCAATATCTGAAAGACTACAGGTTCCACCTTTGGAGAAAGTACTCAGTGTAGAAATTTTAAAAGAACCTACAGATAGTCCTCACTTAATAGGGACTGGTAACTCCATCGCTAAGCAGCATAGTTGTTAAGTGCGACATCATGTAACCATGCTGACTTACAAAGCCAGTTCTGGTTGCGGTCATTAAGTGAATCACTGTGGGTCATTAAACGTGACATGACGTGACCGTGACATGCTACTTCCTGTCAGCTTCCCCATTGACTTTGCTTATCAGAAGCCGGCTGTGAAGGTTGCAGATGGCGATCACATGACCGTGGGATGCTGCAACCATCATAAATGCGTGTCGGTTGCTAAGCACCCGAACTGCAATCATGTGACTGCGGGGACACTGCAACGGCCGCAACTTCGAGGACCAACTGTAAGTCTCTATTTTCAGCGCTGTCGTAAGTTCAAATGTTCGCTAAATGAATGGTTGGTAAGCAAGGACTACCTGTATATTCTGACTGAGTTCCATCTCCTTCAGCTTCTTTTTTACACCAATTGACTATTTATGTCGAAACAGAAAAGCTACTCTGTCTCTACACCCAAGCAATAGCTTCCTGTTTTACCTGGGAAAATTGATTTCAGTTTATATGGTAAAAATGTCAAATGTGAAAAGTTTCTTTTTAAGTATTCTGTAGCTCTCCTTGCTGACAATTGATGTTGAATATGTGTTGGGGAAATTGAGAAACAGCTTGTTTCTAGAACTGGTTGGTCATTCTACACTTCAATGTAAGTTCCCTTCCAGGATGCACTGATCTGTTGTAATAGCCATCTCTCCTCCACTGGATTTATTGCTGTAATGCTGGAGTCTGAATCAGAAAGTTGGCAGTGCCCAGTTGACTCTGCATTGTGATGGCACAAACGAAAAATGACCCAAGTTCTTAATACAAGATGCTTCCTCATCCTTCCTGTTAGTTGGCAGACAGGGACTGATTAAGGGAGTGATTGTTTCTTGGTTTAGATAGCTCCAATCATGAATGGAAGCATTTTTGAAACACACACACAGAGAGAATTTTTATTTGACTGAGTATACATGCTGCACCAATCATTACCAACTCTAAAACAAAATAAATAACTTTTCTTTCTCAGAATACTTTGCTTAGTTCATGAGTTAGGGCTTCCCAGTTCTCAATGCTGATATTACATTTTTTAAAATTAGCTTTGAGAGTATCTTTGAATCTCTTTTGCTGTCCACCAATATTCCATTTTCCATTCTTAAGTTGGGAGTAAAGTAGCTGCTTTGGAAGACGATGGTCAGGCATTTGAACAAAATTGGCCTTTATAGCCACTTACGGATCCACAGTTAAAATTTTACCTTTGGAAGACAATCTTACTCGGCTACGAGTGATCGCCAATGAATGACTTTGCTTAGTACTCTGTTAGCCTCAACAGGCTATGTTTCTGGCTTGCGGAATGCTTCAGCACCCTGAGGACACTGCAGCTTGAAGAGAAACCTGAAAGGCAGCCCACCACCCACTGTGCTGGAGGAAAGCACCCTCTCTCTCCCTACAAAAGGAGGAATTGCAGTAATGTGATGTAGGCAAGAGCATCCTGAGTTAACCCCTGCCTGCCCGAACAAAAATTTCAGTGAAGGATACTTGGGTCAGGAGGGAGAAGAGGGAGTCAGACAGCAAACACCAGTCCAGAAAGGAGCCAGCAGCTGGTGGTTTTGAACCAGAGACTTAGCCACTAAATCTTACTCATCTTTCCTACTGGGGGCTTCTGGAGGCTGACGTTCCTCCAAGATCGCTTCCCAAATGCTGCGGTTCTTGCAGACAGATGCAGCCCCTTGTTCTACAGTACTATTGTCCCTGACGGGGGAGGAGTGGGTGACTCCTGTCGACAGATGATTGTGGGTGGGGAAAGTAGGGGGACTCATTAACCAAGCCAGGGAATCAAAGGAATTATTTACCCTTTGTCCCTCTTGGGTTTTCCCACCCTCTCTGTCTAACCCTAGGGACATCATCTCTGATCTTCCGAAGGCATATTTTCTTACTCCCTTTACACAGACACCACCCATACATTTATTCCTTCAAGCCAAGGGTAAATAACAGCTACTTCAAACAGGCTAAATCCTCTTCAGAATTTCATCACAGCCTTCAGTAGATGCCTGTTCAAGTCAGTCTCTTAAATGTTTGGGACTGTCAACAGCCCAAGGGAATGTTGATGACAACTTGCATATCTACCTAAAAATAAGGAAATGCACCAATGAATGTAGACAGTCAGCAAATTCTTATTGTAAGCATTTACTAAAATTATAATGTCATGATTTCAAATATTCACAGATGCTTGCACAGTATGAAGTTTTCTTTGTGGTTCTCAGCAGATTCTCCATATAGGATGCTGATCTGCATTTTGGGACACAAATTCCACATCTGAGATACTGATTGTATCCATTCAGAATTTAACCAGCTCACTCCGCCTGATTCAGAAAATCAGTGTCACCCCCACTAGGTAGACCAGGCCAGGAAATCAACTCCACAGGAAGGCTAAAATTACTTTTATTGAGACTGGCTCTAATAATAGAATCTTGCAGGTCTGATTGTGCTGCACCTTCCTCCTCCTCTTGTACTCCATTGAATTGCTCTGGACTTAAACACTGTTTCAGCCCCTTTTGCCTAAGTAACAGTTCTTGCATATGTATGTAAAGGTCATCTTCCTTACTCTCTACAGTTAGAGATAGAGGGTGGACTTCATCTAGTTGGATGTATTTCAAATATTGGATGCTTAGGAAGAAATTATACAAATTAGGTATCCCTTGCATGCCCTGTTCTGGTAAGTTTGGGGGAGGCAAATTTTGTTTGTTTGTTTATTTATATTTGCTTACTTAGAACATTTATATGGCCACCCAACTCAAACCATGTGACTGAGTGGTGCATAAAATCATTAAACAAAAATACAAAAGGAAAACAGTACATGCCACTAAAACAAAATAAAACAATTTAATGGTTTGTTGTATTCTACCAAATGGGACCTCTGCTCATCCTGACCCAAATGCTTGGATTCTAACTGCTTGAAGTTCTGATTGTAGTGGTCTGCTTTGGCAAAGGCAAGTCAGATGTTAGGTAACCTACATGGTGCTTTTTTTCTTTCGAAACTGGCGCTAAGAAAACAAATTCATTTCTCAGGTAGAATCATGCAGTTGTACTTTTGTAAGTGAAAAAATAATATTATTTCCAGGTGGTGGTGGTGATCTGCTACAGCCATTTTTTCCCCTTAGGTATGGCCTATAATTCAAATTTTAAAAGTCGCTTGCTTGCTTTTGTCATGGGAGCAGAATTACCTATATGCAGTATGTGTAGGCATGTCATGGACACAGTATTCCGGTTCATATTTCTAGTTCAGCAGTGAAACCACAAGATGCTACAGGACAAGTTAGCACCTTCAGTCAACTCATCAGATTGGAGCAAAGAAAAATACTGGAAGAATTGTAATGTAGTTAACTAGTGAATAAATAAGGGAAAGGTTATTTTTATCAGTTTTTTTTTTATCCAAGCTGTTACATCCTTATCTGGAGATGGATTATTGAAACATTTTTGCTGTAGAAATTTTTGGCCAAGAACCAGGGAGTTCAAAAGTTTGCAGTGCTTTCAAACTAATGAAGCAAATATTTTTTTATTTTTTCTCTCTTCAAACCTGTTTCATTGTCAACCATTTTAAACATGCCTTTATGGAAAAGCAGTGTTAATATTTTGATGTATACTTCTCTTAATATTTTATGTCACAGTTATTGAAAACAGAGTAAAAATTGTTGAAAGCATTAGCTAAGATAAGTATTCCGTAACTATTTCCATAACTATTTATAGATATCCTCTTTGGGTTACCTTTTGGTTTGTGAAAATGAATAAGCATTGATCAGTTTTTTTAAAGCAAATCAGTATACAGTAGGTAATACATGCGCATATACAGGTAAATAAAATTGTACACCATATACACCAACATCATTATAGGAAATTAGCTCATGCAATATAATAATCAGTATAAATGATACTAGCAAAGCTTTAGGATAAATCTACAGTGAATAATGAGATAAGTTTTCTGGCCTCATAAATGTCCATCATAAAGAAGCATTTAAAGGGCCTTTTAAAAATGAGGTACCGGAGGGAGTAATTAGTCTGGGGATGGGTCAAACTAATTCCAGTCATTGCCATAGACCAAATAGTTTGTGAATATTGTAAGATATTGTAAGAATATAATTAGAATGTCATGGTAGTAAGATTTCTAATTTCTTTGTTCAGGTTCACCAAATGATGATCCCAAATTTCCCAAGATCCAGTGGCCTTCCAGAGACTTGTGTCCGTCATGCCAGTACACCCAAAATGAAAGGTCTTTGCGGGATAAGGAAACGCCTATGTGGAATGAGGACGCTGTCCTGCTGTTTTTCAAAAGGCGTTTTTCTGAAAATCATATTTTCATGGAATATTTCACAGAGCAGAGAACAAGGAATGGTCGAAGTGTTGCTCAGCAAAATTATGAAGCTGAGTGGGAGCTAGAAGGGGAAAGAAGAGAAGAAGAGAATGGCCAAGGCAATCAAAAGGAACTAGAGGAAGACAAGAAGACAGAGCAGCCAGAGACTGGGAAAGTGGAAAAAAGGAAATATGGTTTGGGAAAACCTGGCTCTCCAGAGCTGCATAAACCAAGTATTGTCAAGATGAGCACAAAGGCAAAAGAAATGGTGGAAGATATTGTTGATCTTGATACATTTAGTGAGCAGCATTTTAAGAGCAAAGCCTTGAGGATGGCAAGAGAGATTAGCATCAGACAGAGGCGGAGTAAGAGGGACACTGGGCTGTTCCTAATGGAGAATGAGGGCCGCCACTCACTTGATTCTATCAGAGAGTCCCTGAGGCATAAGAACTTGGGATCCCAGTGGTTCTCTGGCATACAAGTGGAAGAGGTCAAAAAGAATACTTTGACAGGAAAGCAGTGGATCCACATCCTGGGAATGGGTTTCTCCCGGTTGGATGTCAGCTTGTGTATTCTCTTGTACTTGCTTTCTTCTGTGTGTCTGTTGGGCATGTACACCTTCTTCCGCATGCGCATGAGTTACCGCAAGGGCCGGTCAGGCTACTCATTGACCTGAAATTGAAGCAGAGGTGCAGCAGCCAGTGGGTAAAGGAAGGGGTGTGTGCATATCAGCTTGTTGTGGTGATCTCTCTCTAAACTAACAATTCCTATCCTGAATATACACAGCTACAAAAATACGCAGATGATATATCAACTGTGAAGGGTGCAGACTGGTAGAGTATGCAGTTGGACCTCCTAAAATGCATGGAAATTGCTACTTCTGTGTATGAAAGAATACCTGGTGAAAGGACAGGCCTGCTTTGTCACAGTTGCTACATCATTTGTATATATTTGTGATTCTGTACCAGAATAAAATAGTTGAGTTTAGTGCCAAAAGGGGAGTGGATTCATATTTCAGAGGACATGGTGACAGGCTGATTGTCTGAGGAATCGGGGGGGCTATTAAATATTTTGGCTTTTTTTGGGGGGGGAAGGATTAGTTAGCTGAAAGGATTCAGATCTCATTAGATAAATGTAGCAGGATCCTCTTTTTAACAATCAGAGTGTAACACAACTAACTTTTTTAAAAAGCATGGCTAGTTTATGACCAGCAACAAAGTGGCAGTTCTGAAATATTTGTGCCTTGTGTTTTGAGATATGTCCGAGCTCTGTAACGCTGTGAAGAAACCTTATGGTCTAGGTATAGAAGCACAGTCTAAAATGCTGAGCTGGAAGATCTCTTGATCAGTTTTAATCTGTTTTCAAAAGTTTCTGCACCACTATGAAATTACCTTCATTAAAGCCACCTATATAGTATTGTTTGCAGCTGGTGGTAATCAAACAAACAAAAAAGAATTATGTTCTCCCATTCATACCCATCTAAGATATAAATTGCATAGGCAGAGGAGTTTGTTCACCCTTCTGCATGACTTCTTGTGGTCATGCTTAGAACATACTTGGTGCTTTTGCCTGTATTTCGCATGCAGCCCAGCCTCTTCCCTTGATCAGAAGACAGAAGGCAAAACAACCCTTAAGGTTTTTGAACTTGAACTCATGGTATAAAGAATTAAAAGCAGTTGGCAACAAGTTCAGGTCAAGGCTGTGCAGTGGAATAGATAGATCAGTGTGAGTCAAAACCTTCTAACCAGGGCAGCAGTTTTTACTGGCTGCTATCTTTGTTTCAGTCCTTTCACTGTGTCCTTTCTCTTTCTCTCTTTAGTTCCAGCCTTTTCCTTCATAGCTATCCTGGTAGCTTCAGCTTTGATGTCATTCCCCTTTTCCATCCAACCCTGTGGACTTATATCTATCCTAGTTTTCTAGTCAGGTTACTTATATCTTCATATTTTACGTAATAGGAGAGAAGAAGTGAGGGCAAGGATGTATTTTTAGGAGTGAGAAGTGCAGCTATCTCTTCCTGAACCATAAGTTGATGATTTCTGAAATTATTAGAATTATCCCTGTTGGGACACATTTATTCAACTGGAAAGAGTTCTGGGGGTAAGTTGATCAGGACCTCTAAGGATCCTTTGGCCACTAATTTGGTTCACATAGTTGTCGATGATTACTTTCCAGTTGTTCTTGAGCTAACTCAGTAGGGAAGGAAATAGCATGGTCTTGTTTAAAAAGAAAGAAGTTATTGGCAGTAAGTAACTAAGATAAAGAGCTAGTCAAGCAAGCTTTCTTCACTGGGGAAGAAAGGTAAGAATTTATAGGGTAGAAAGTCAAATAATGATGATAGGCCTAGTTGCCTAATAGACATTGCAAACCCCTATTCATTGCAATTACCCTATTCATTGTTACCCTAGGAGGAAAGTGGCTGACATTTGGAAAAATGGGGCAATATATAGCATAAGCAGGTATTATTGAAAGTGCATTCCTCAGAAACACATTTTTCTGTACAGTGCTTCTTTTATTTTGTTTTTTTCTCCAGTTGTCTTTGCAAGTAAGTGCTCATTTTTATACAAGTGCCTTCCATAATGTTATCCAGCCCAGCTGAGCTAATGTGAGTAGCGACTTCAAGAATTTGCGATTCAAACCTCACGTATCTCCAGAACTTTCCTGGTAGTCAGACATGTCCCCTCAAATTCAATCTTCCATCTGATATATAGTATGTATGTATGTATGTGTATATATGTGTGTGTATACATACACACACACACACACATTCACAAAATTGGTACAGATTACTGTGTGATGAGTCTTTAAAATCTACACTAAAATAGGTATTGATTTTAATCTCAGAATATCTATTTTTCCAGATAACCTTATTAGAAAATAAGGAGGAACAGACCTTCAAATATAGTTTCTCTTTTGGCCTTTGAGAAATGCTAGCAGTTTTATTCAGCTTTATTTTCAGCCCCTGCTTTGGTATGTTGAAATAAACAAGTCTAGAAAGTAGTATCCTGACAAAACATCTGAATCACTAGCATTCCTCCATTTGTCACATTTTTCCAGTGTTTTTCAACCTCAGCAACTTTAACCTTTGTGGACTTTAACTCCCAGAATTCCCCATCCAGCATGCTGAGGTTGAGAAACACTGGTCTAGACTAAATTTGATTATAGACACTAGGATTCCGAAATATACGAACTCTCTGAAAACATTTAATGCCATAGAATACTTATGAAAGGCTTCCCTTGGGACAATGGCCTTTCTAACAGTTATTTGCCATTTGAAAATGTGTCTGAGGTAATAGTACGGTTAAAATAGAGAAACGAAAGCTCAGTAAAATTACTACCCCCAATTTAAATTTTAAGGTCTGCGGGTCAAGGACCTAACCAAACGTTTACTATGCATCATATTTGCACTAAATGAGAAATACTAGACTTTCACAGGTAGCATATAATTCAGGCCTACCTGGTTCCATGTTGTACAAAAAAATAATTTCTGGGAGTTTTGAAATGCAACTTTTTAACATAACAAGAAGAGATTTCTTTAATTGTAAACTGGCCTTGCATTCTCTTATGGTTGTCTATCAGTGACAGTAAGCATCAAGATTATATTTTGTTTGTTTAATGGTTGTGTGGGTGGTCAAGGTAGGATGCATTCAAGATTTTCTTTCAGATGATGTAAATGTATCTCTGTGCATAGGCTCTGTGATAAAAACAATGCTACAACTTCCTTGTTTCCTTTGTTAACATAACTGTAGTTTCAACTATTAATTTATTTAAGGGCCGGTAGGCTTGAATGACTATTCTAAAAACCTGTTAGTTCTTCTTGAGTATCGTGTTAAAGAGATTAGCATTCAGTGTGCTTTTTAGCCAGATTTTTAATAGCTAGGGTAGGAATTCTACTCTCATGGAACATACTCTATTCTCAAAAAAAGTGGTTTGCCTCCGAAATTGATTTTACAGTTGCTCAAGTCCTAGTAGAGTTGGCACCATCTAGTAGTAACTGTGCATGTTGAGAGTATGTGTGCTTGGTCAAGGGTAGGGAGTTAAATTATCTACAAAATGCAAATAATTAATAAAAGTAATAAAAGTATTTTTAATTGCTCCTACTTACTACTTCTTTTCCCCTTATGAGTAAAATTGAGATCAGTTCCCCTCTACTCATATATGGTGATGAAGACTACTAGAGGCCAGAATGTATTGTAGTGATCAGATCTATCCTGTGAACTGTCACTTGACTATCCTATAGTGACAATAATGATGATGTCTTCTTCATTCCTTACAATGTGAAATACAGATGAAGATCAAGACTAAAAACCAAAATCATGGAGTAGGCCTGTAAGATTAAATGGTTTATCCTTGTCCTTCTTGATCAGATTAATCTCCAACTCCATTAAACTAAATAAGAAGGAACATAATGTTGGGTGAGGCTTGCTGGTAACATTCTGCTTCATAACAAATGTGTTGATGCTGGGGGGGGGGTAGTGGGGAATCACCAAGCCAAGTGCTCCATGTATTTGGGCCACAGACTGACTGGGGAATAAATGAGTAGGTGTTATGTGTATGGTATACACTGAAGTTGCTCATTACGTGATCTCCACAAGTATGCCTTGTGTTTCCCAGAATTTCTGTGGCAGTCTACCTCAAAGGTCATTGCAGAGAGAAACTGTCCTAGCCATCTTCCCATACAGTATAACAATAAACCTGTCTGCTACTCCTTTTCCCCTGCTGGTTGCCTTATAATGGGTCACTGAAGAAGCCACTTTAAAACAGGAAAGGGGACTTTTTTGGGTTAGCTTTCACTTCTTTAGAGCCAGCTGAGGTTGGTTTACTGCCTTTTCTTTGTATTCTGCCATGCTGCATAGAAATGGTCCGAGAAGCATCTGTTTTCCCAAATTATTTGATTGGTGGAATAAATTTATTTTTGCTAATAAATAAGTTTGTGTGCGTAGCCTGTGTATTTGCTTCAAGTTTCTAAGATTATGATGCATTGTACTGACTAGTGGGAAGGAAGTGGGAAGTTCATAAAACTAAAGCAATCTCACACACACACACACACACACACACAGAAACACTGCTTAAATTACCATTGGATTTTTTTTTCTAAAATAAGGGTAGAGACTGAATTTGAAGTTAGTGTACTCCATGAAACTTCCTATAAATTCCTTTGTTCTTTGAATTTTGAAGAAAGATAACAAAGGATTTCCTTTGTTCTCTTTTTTAGAAATAATTTTATTAAAGATTATAATTGCAATAGTAAAAACTAATACAAAGAAAGAAAGAAGAGTAGAAAGAAAGAGTAAAAAGTGCAAAGGAAAAGAAAAAAAACAAAAAGAAAGAGAAAAAAGAAGAAGAAAGAGAGAAAGAAAGAAAGAAAGAAAGAAAGAAAGAAAGAAAGAAAGAAAGAAAGAAAGAAAAAGAAAGGTGACTTCCAACCTTCATCACAACAAGTATAAACAATTTTAGTAACTTTTCATCTCATCTTAATTTACAACCAATGATCTCTTCACCCCATCTCCCATCTCTTGTCTATAAACAAGTCCATAAAGCATTGTCATTTCAGTCCTGGTGTCAGCAAAAGTCCATTAAGGGTTGCCAAAAATAACAACATATCTATTTTAACCTTATTCAAATAAACCAACTTTATATTCCTTCCTTTTACTTCTAAAAATCTGAATCTTTAGTCCAAGTAATGTTGAACTTGATTTCATTTCTTTTTTGCCCCTTCTCACAAGATTCATCCAAGCTTTAACAAACCTCTTTTGTAAATCCAATGTAAAAGAATTATCCAGGTCACTCTCGTGGTTTATTATTTGTAATCCCCTTTTGAATTTTAAAGACATCTTTTTCCATGGCATTCTTGTAGCCTGTCATTTCTAGATCCACTTTTGGTGTCAACTCTGTCTCTTGACAGAGACAGATAAAACTTGTTCCTCTTCTGCCATTTCTTCCATAACATCTTTTGGACACAGTCTATCCATAGAAGTAAACATCACTATTGACATTGTTGATATTAACTTCTGATTCCATTTTTCAAAAGTGTCCTTCAGTATTTTCCAATGTTATAATATGGTGTGTCATTCTGTAGCTGTTAATCAGGTTTGTGTATTCTCCTTTAATTAAAATCTTTAGTTCCCTCTAGTGTGCAATTTTTAAAATTGTTTATCTCTATTACGTCTTATAAAAAATTCAAAACAAGTCCACTTTCCCATGGGAAAGATTCTTTATAATTAATTCCAAAATCATATTTCAAATTTATCTGGACCTAAAACTTATCCTGCGTGATCATTCCCAACAAGTAATTCAGATGTTAGAGAAGTGACACTGTTAGCACATTAAAAATAGACACCTTTTCACTGGGGAAAAATGTATCTGAGGCAGCTACTGACAAAGCTAGATAAAAATTAAGAGCCTAAACTTTGCTCCCATGGCTTATACTGGCAGACATGGGGAATAAAATAAAAGAGGCATGTTGAATCCACACTAAAAATCTATTTAATCCAGCATTCTGTTCCCATGTTGGTCAACTGGATCCTTATGGGGATCTTGCAATCGGAACATAAATGCAAGAGCCCTTTAGATAAAGTATAAGCTGTGTGAATGGCTATTTATTATCTGCCCTAAATGTCTCATTTTGCCTTATTATATGTCCCTGGGTTCCAGTATAATGAGAGGAAGGAAGCCTGTCAACTTCCTTTCATTGTCTACCAGTGTGCGCAATTTTATATATCTAATATCTCCCCTTCTTGCTAACTCAATTATTGTAAATTATCATCAAAAAGAAGTTGTTCCATCTCCTTGGACGCTTTGATTGCCTATCCCTTTCCAGCTCTACAATAGCTTTTTTGAGGACTAAAACCATGCACAATATTCCATGTACGGTGATTCCTTGGATTTGCATAAAACAAGCTATTAGTGCCTCTCTTTGTATTCATTCTTAATGATTTCCAGAAGAGAATTTCTGCTTTTGTAGCACCTATATGCTGGAATAATGTTTCACTGAACTCTCCACCACAACCTTAAGATTTCTTTCCTGGCTGAATCTCTGGTCGAGCCCATCATTTTTTGCCCTGGTATGCATCGCTTTACACTGGTTCACACTGAACTGCATTTAGCATTTTAATTTATATTTCCCCAGTTTGGAGAGATCCTTCTGGAGTGCTACACAATTACCATTTTGTTTTAAGCACCGTAAATGATGTGTTATCCTCAGGGAATTTGATCACCTCTCTGCTCACATCCAATGTGAAAGAAACCGCCAATCTCTTGGTGTGTAGAATGTTTCCATTGTGGGGTTTTCTCCCTTGTTGGGCACCCAATTTACTTACTTTCAAGATAACGATCTGATTGCGTTGAGTATGATGAGCCTATGCCTGATGAGTTCCATTGTACACTGAAAGGAGTCATCCAAACGTTGGATATATATGGTCACTTACCTGCAAATTTAGAGGAACAGCCCAGGTACTAATTGGGCATCATAGTGAAAACAAGGCCAAAATCCTGTTTTTCTGGGATAATCAGAATTTAGTGTCTACAGTCTTTCCATTCCTGATGCAGGAGTACGATTTTCTAAAGAATATGATAAAAGCTTGTCGTCTCTACTATCCCCCCCTGAAATCCGAGAACCACTGCTCCCATTTCTCTTGTCCTTTTATCCTTGTTCCTAATCATTAAAGAAAATGGTTGTTTTCCAAAGCTGGAACTTGGGCCATCTGCTCCCTTGGTACTAGCTAAATCCTCCTGTAACCAATTCATTGGGATTACATTGACCTCCTCTAATCCCGGCTCTTCTCCTGCTGTAGAGGATTTAAAAGGATTACAGACTGCTGATAATAAACTTTATTAAGGGGGTGGTAGTGGGTGTCAATCCGATTTGATGCCTTTTTCCCCTTACATCTTCACTTTACTGAGAGTTGCGGGTGGGAGAACCAAATGTAACAGCGCAACAATGGAATTCTAAATGCACCATTTGGAGAGCTCTGTTTTCTATGCATTTCAGCCAGAAAGTGCTCCAAGAAGGGTAAAAGGACTTAATGAAAGGTCCAAAGAGTTGTTCATACCTGCTCTCTTAAACAGCACCACCAAACTTTTCCTGAAGCAAATGTTGAGATAAGTTGTGAGATAAATTTTTATTCGGTCCAATAAAAATTTCTCATTGGGATATATTACCTATCTGCAACACCGGAATTAATTGTTTGTACTCTTCATGTCCTTCTGCACTCGCTACTCTCTTTCACCCCATGCACCTCTCTTAATTTTTGTCCTTCCATATCAACTATTCTAATATCATTGCAGCAAGGTGGACACATGTGTCTGTGGTGTTTCTGGCAACATTACAGAAGTGCTTTGCCATTGCTTCCTTTCCTGATTTTTTTTCAACTTCCTAGTCTAGTCAACAGCTCTGAAATTTTTGGCTGGTCCCTTATCCAACTTCAACCACCCACTGCTTAGCTTCTGAAATCAGCCAAGGTTGGGTAGGTGCTGCTACTTAACTTCATTATAAAGCAGGACCACTGGAAGAACTTCTGTCTGTTTTAATAAAAAATCCATGTTCTGTAACATGGCACTTATAGATGCATTCTATGAAGATTTGTGCCATGTCTAATTCCCTAGGTCCCATTAGATACTCATATGGAGTATATTATGATCTATCTATCTATCTATCTATCTATCATCTATCTATCTATCATCTATCTATCTATCTATCTATCTATCTATCTATCTATCTATCATCTATCTATCTATCTATCATCTATCTATCTATCTATCTATCTATCTATCTATATCTATCTATCTATCTATCTATCTATCTATCTATCTATCTATCTATCTATCTATCTATCATCTATCATCATCCATCCATTATATTAATTATATCCCATACTCCTTGAGCTAGGTGATATCTTATTTCTATTAAATAGACTGATGAAAGAGGTTGAGAAGGATAATACAGGTGTGTACTTTCTTGAAAGCAAGGGTAGGTAAAAAGTCTTTTAATTTTGTGAGGAATTATGATTTCCTTTTTTAAAGCCCACTTAAGTTTCCTTCTTCCTTAGACTCTATCTCTAGTCTAAATGTGTTGAACTACAAACATAGTCATCCCTAAGCCATGGCCCCATATTGGTTGAGGTTGATGGCTATGGTACTCCAAAACATCTGGAAGGGACCAAGATGTCTTGCTTCCACTAGAAGGGCAACATGTTATGGATAGACAGGCAACTCTTTAGCTTGGCTGCTGGCCTCCCTCTACCTGTGCCAGGAAGGGAGAATAAAATTGTGGTCCAAGCCAACAGCTGAAGTTCTGCACTAGCATTTTTTCTTTGCCCAGATCTGTTGGCATTCCCTCTTTCTCTGGAAATGACCACTTGCAAAAAGCCCCCTGCTCTATTACACTTGAGATTTTTGCCCCTGTCCCCCCATTTTTTAATTCCCTGTAACACATGGCTTGAATTGCTTGCTTATTATCGGGATTAATTTGAGCTGCTGTCACTTTCTGTACCCAGGTAGTCTTTACCTATCCAGTACCAAAATCTGGTTTATACAGACTGCTGGTATTCTGAATAGGCCCAAGCTTTTTGATAAGTTGCTGGTATTAATGATCCCTTTTCATCTCTATGACACTATCAATTATTTTCTGTTGGTTCTTTTGTTGTTATAAATTAAGACAGACTGCACTGTCAACTTACCTACAAGGGTTTTTTTTAAAGCCACACTTGGTATTTAATTGTGTAAGAACTCTTGCAATAATTTGTGAGCACAGGGTTGGAGTCTTATGGCCTTCCCCAGCTTGGACCCCATCCAAGCATGAACATGACTGACAACATTGGTTTTTTCCCCTGTTGTGCCCCTGTGACGTTGCCTTCATCTCATCCCCAGCCTAGCCTATGAGTGAGACAAGCTTACATCATCCTTAGCTGTACCAGGGTTGAAGTAGCATTCTCACTCTTTCCCACACTGTCTGAAGGATGTATAAAATCAAAGTATATAAAATCTGTCAGGCTTTGTCACCCATTACCTTGGAGGAAAGTCAGGTGCCTGACAGTAGCCTGAAAGAGAAGCAATAGAGATAGGATAGGGATCAGCAATGGAGGTAGCAAATTTCATGTTGGTATATTTTTCTGAGTGGAGAGCATTTCCATTCAGGCATGGGGGAAGTCTTTCTGTCTCTCCCTTTTACTTGCATACCTACATACCCCTACCTTTGCTTGCTGGTTTCTTTTACAGTAGTCTGAAATCACAGAGATTTAGCAGATGATTTTCCCTACTGCCTTGAAGGATACAGAAGACCTCATTTGCTGAACATCTCAAGGCACATATGAACTGCATTGTGTGCAGCTGACCCTGTTAGCTTTATTTTAATTAGAATTCGATGAGATTCTGATCCAGATCAAGACCCTCCTCCACATTTGGGGGGCAGTTCAGAAGCTGTCTCTTCTCAGCTGCTTTGTATCTTTTCCCATGAGTTAAAAATGGGCTGACCATATCTCCTTGAGGCAAAAACGTTGCTGGACAAAGTGGGCGTGCGGGTGCGCACTCAGGGTGCGCGCGGGTGGGCGCGGGGGGCATGTGGGGGGGCCGTGCGTGCGTGTGGGGGGCGGGGGCGTGTGCACACGTGTGTTTCACCGGGAAACTTTCAAAAACGGGACAAAATTGAGATTTTTACTATAACAACGGGACGCTCCAGAAATGGTGAAATAATGGGACAGTCCCGTTCTAAACGGGACGTATGGTCAGCCTAGTTAAAAAGAAAATAGGAGGAGAGGATCCAGACTAGGATTCTATGTGCTCCTTCTAATGACAATGAACATGGAGAGGGGTCAACTGCACCTTTTATGTGATTTTCTATGTTTCTTAAACTATTGGGGGGAAATCCCCACTCTGTTAAAAATGAAGCCTAGAACTCTGGGAGCATCTTGGGATTTGTGGGTGCATCAAAAACGGCCGCCCTTTAAACAAGACTGCCTGAGGCTACGGCAATGCAAGAGCATGTAAGGTTGGTGCCCACATCGTTGAGTCAATTCCTGCTATATAGTGGGCTGTCCCACGGGCACTGGCCTGGCCTGCCTCCTCCTCAGCGCTCAGATTGATAAATAGGGTGCAAGTGGATGTCTCCTTAGCATCAGCAGAGCTGCCATAGCTGCCTTTCACCCTGATTTCCCCTGGGCACATGTCAGCAATAGCAGTAATAAGCCAAAGGTTTCACATGCCCACCCACCTGTCTCCATTTCAGCAAGCGCATTTCTTTCTCCCCCTTCAGCCGTTTCTAAAAAAAAAAGAAAGTGTGGGAAGTTTTATAATATTAAAAATAAAACCACATAACCATGGGTCTTTAAAGTACCCCTTCTCTATGTATACACACACACACACACACACACACACACACACACTCACTCACAGAGCCATGAAGAATAGATGATACTCTCTAGGGTTTCCACCCAAGAATAAAGAAACAATATCCTTTCTTTTAAAAAAAATGCTTTGCTGCTCTGTCTTAATAGCTGTGTGTTGTAATGTTCTATGCGAAATGCATTAGGAAAAGGAAATCATCTCCCCCACCTCCCAGACCAGGACATTTGGCAGGCCTTGTGGAGGGGACAAGAAAACCCACTGCTCCCCGCCCCCCGCCGCCAGCCCCTTGCTTTGTTCACCCTAACATTCAGCTCCTTCTCAAAACCTGACCACCTGCCCCCCAATCAGTGGGTCAATGCCACAATGCAGCACATCCTCCAGAGTTTACTCTCTTCCCCCCCCCCAGCTGTCCTCCAGTTTAACCCCAATCAATCTCTGTCCAGCCCCATTGCGTTCCTAACCCAGGCCTGCTGCTCTCCTGTGTTCCTGCCCTTTGGAATCCGCACAGTTGCACAGCCTCGTCTGCTGTGTATTTACAATCTGCCCTGCCCCAGCCCCCTGCAGAATTATCCCCACTTACAAAAATCCCAGCCAACAATTGCAGTGGATGTGATCAGTATCAGATTCAAGGACAGGACCGGGACACGGGCAGAAAAGAAAAGACTCCTGTAGCTTTCATAGCCAGGTAGAAGTGAGCTTTTGGCAGTCGCGCTTTGTCTTCTAGCTTGGATAAAAGCTCTACCTGTTGGACTTCCCTCTTCAGTGTAGCTAGGAAAGCAGATCAGGAATCCTGTGTTAGGAAAGTAGTTTTTGGTTTTGTGGGCATGGGATTTATTTATTTATTTATTTATTTATTTTAGAAAATAGTTATGGCCATCCATCTGACCCAGAAACTCTGGGTGGCTAACAACAATCAACAATATAATAAAACCTCTATAAATCAAGCAAAAACAGAATTCAAATAAACATAATACAATAACCGAAGTACAGTATAACGAACTCCACTACACAAACCACACAAACCTGCATGACTATATTGGGCTCATCAAACTTCCTGGCCCAGTGCCTGGGGGAAAAGTCAGGACTTTCGTTCGAGCGTTCCTGATCTCAGGGCAAAAGCTGTTGTTGTTGTTACTATTATTTAGATTTTTTTATAGCCACCCACTCCAAAAGACTCTGTTCCATAAGGCAAGCATAGGAAACCACAGCATTAAAAAAAACCTCTGGGTTTGCTAGCTTTTATTTGGTCATAGTCCTTTTAAGAATAATCTTTGTAGTTAACTTTTGATCTGCATTATTTTTGAACTATACTGCAGTATTAAATTATGGACACCATAAATTTAGAAGGAGACCTTTCTAACCTGAATAAAGTTTTGTTATAATTAGGCTGAAATCTTACATTCGTTCACCACTGAATGTAATGGAATTAATTTTTGAGTCAAGGTGTATAGGATTGTGGTAACGGTAAAAAACCTTGGAAAGTGTTCTGACTGCTTCCTGAGTTTTGGAAGGATTCTCAGGAAACGAAACAAGTCTAGTCATTCTGACCTGGACAAAGTAGCTTGTTCTTTAACTTATAAAGTCCTGAATAGTTTGGGAGCACAACATCTGAAGGATTGCCTCTTCTCGTATATTCTTTGCTATGAGTGTTTTTTGCATGCTGGAACCAGTGGATGCCACATAAGAGAAGGCCATTGCAATAGGAACTGTCTCATCTAATTTGGATTATCTTTTTCACAGTGTACCTGCTTCAAGCCTTTTCAGTGATATGCAAAGGCCTTTTTATAGGCTTTTAAATCCATGTATATTTCTATTGCCATGATATATCTTGAGCTGACTTAGGTTAGTTTTTACCTACATGAATGTTTTGCTTTAGATCTCAGAACTATTTACACTCACAGAAGGTGCCACCAACCAGCCAATCTTGGGTGATCTTGACTAAGAAAAATAGAGCCAGCCCTTGTTACTACTTGTGTGAGAGGCTACTAGGAAGTAAACTAGGTAAAGGTAAAGGTTCCCCCCGCGCATTTGTGCAGTCGTGTCCGACTCTAGGGGCCGGTGCTCATCTCCGTTTGTTAGCCAAAGAGCCAGCGTTGTCCAAAGACACTTCCACGGTCATGTGGCCGCATGACACGCGCGGAACGCTGTTACCTACCCACCGAAGTGGTACCTATTAATCTACTTGCATTTGCATGCTTTTAAACTATTTAAAATTTTAAACTATTTAAATTAAAAAATTTAAATTAAAAAAAACTATTTAAATTTAAATAAATAAAATATTTAAATGCTATTTTGCATGCTTTTAAACTAGATTGGGAAGTAAAAGAAAAAATCCTGGAAGAAGACAAGAGCAAATCACGTCACTATTCTTGCCAAGAAACTATATGAACCTGCCCAGGTAATCATCAGGACTTGACCTTGACTTAAGGAATCCTTTACCTCTCCTATTTATGTTACTATTTACTGGTGCTGTGCAAAGCTTCAAAGGGGTATTTTCCTTCAGTGATTCTTAGAAAGTAGCATCCCTTCAAAGCTGCCTCTACAGAGCAGAGTGAAGCTGCCATGTTCCTTCACTTCCTATTACCTCTGACATTCCTCCAGCACTTTCCATGGTGTGCACCAAAAGTTGTTCTGGCACTTCCAGAAACAACACGAAGGGCCTCAACAAAGTGAATAGTCTTCCTTCTAGAGTGTGAAAAGCCTTGATGATCAACAGACCTATGATTGGTTTAGGCCTAGAGTTGGACCACGTTTTGGGATTAAAGGACTTGCTTTGGGATTGCAAAAAGTGTGACAGCAGATCACATACCTGGGTTAAGCTGGTTTGAGGGTTCTGTCTTTGTTGACAGAACAACTGAAATGCCTATTTTAGGGCTGGCTCTATGGTTTTTATGTGCTCCTCAGCTAAAACTGTCAGGGAACTGGATGGCAGTTGTCAGAGTCACATTCACCTTTTTTTAGCTTCTGCCTGTTTTAAATTGACTCTCTGACTTTCTATGTGTACAGCTTTTGAGTTTTATTTGAATTGTATGGTTCTTTTATGTACCTTAGGAACAATTCTTATAAGAGCAACACAAATTGAATAACTAAATAAGATTAGGATGTGAATAAGATTAGGAAACCGGTTAGGAACCAAAAGTTTTTCTCTCTCTCTAAGACCAGCCTGCCAAATGACAGTCTCTATTCCATAATAACCTGGCTTGGAGCTGAGCCAAGCAATTTAAAAGCTCCAAGTACACGCTTGCAAAGTTTTCCTCATTCCACAAATCTGCTTTTTATCTCATTTTTCCCTAACTTATAACGACTAAACGCAGCTTCACACGTCAGAATGGCTATGCAAAACCATAGGCGTTTTTCACAGTGAACAAATAAAATTATATACACTTTTAAGCAGTTAAATAGAGGCATCTGGAGGCTTCGGTTAGATTAGAATTCCAAGATAGGTTGGAATTAAAAGGCATAGGCTTGCATAGGGAATGCTATATTTTATGGACTTCTCATAGTAATAGTTACATGTACAACTGCCTTGTACAACTGCCTTGAATAGACAGGCTTAGAGTAATGGATAGCAGATACAGAAAAGAGAACGAGGAAATCAGGGAGCATCAGCAGAAGAAGCATCAGAAGCATCAGCAGAAGAAGCATCAGAAGCATCAGCAGAAGAAGCAGACTAACTTCCATCAGGTACACTGGCTCCAAAGACCCTGAAATACTGAGATTAACCAAGTAGGATAGATGACGTTGCCAGCAAAGGCAGAAGCAAAATACTGTGGCGTCCTTGGTGCTCTCTGAGCCTTGTTGTTTTCTTGTAGACCTTTCATTGCCAGGCTAGGCAACATCTTCAGTGCAAAAAGGGAGTGGGACTTGCTCTCTGTTTATATACCATGGCTTGTCCTGCTTGTGTTGGTGGAGGTGTTGTTCTCTCCTTAGTAGTTCCTTGATTGGGCTGTTGTTTGCTACTTGGTTGATTGACTGAGTTAGTAGTTCCTTGATTAGGGTATATTGTGCTGTTTGATTGTTCCTCTGGTGCTAATCTTGGTGTTAAACAGCACAATATTTATTTATTTATTATTCAAATTTATATGACCGCCCATCTCCCCCAACTCTGGGCGGCTTACAATAAAAACAAGATTAAAATACAATATAAATACAATATATCCTAATCAAGGAATTACTAACTCAGTCAATCAACCAAGCAGCAAACAACAACCCAATCAAGGAACTACCAAGGAGAGAACAACACCTCCACCAACACAGGCAGGACAAGCCATGGTATATAAACAGAGAGCAAGTCACACTCCCTTTTCGCACTGAAGATGTTGCCTAGCCTGGCAATGAAACGTCTGCAAGAAAACAACAAGGCTCAGAGAGCACCAAGGACTCCACAGTTCAACCCTGAGCTACAAATATTCTCTTCGATTAGAAGAAAAATAGTCCAATCAGTGGAATTTCTGTCATCCTGTCTGGTACATCTCTGGAATGCTTGGTCCGTGTGGTCAGGAATGATCATACACTGATGCCAAGAGTCCCTTTTGATTTAATCACATTTAAGGCTTCTCTCCCTTGGCAGTACTCTACAGGAATGGTAACAGGCGGCCTCCACAATGTTTTGCTGCCATGAATGAATTAAAATGTTATCCTCACTCCACCAATTTTATCACATGCCAAGCAAAATAGCAGTAGCTTATTACATAATTAAAAGCTGACCTGGACATTGTTTTCTCATCTTCATGTTTATTGATTGACACTTATGGCATCGTTGGGACCTTGGAGGGCTTCTAGTCCAACCTCCTGCCCGGGGCAGGAATCCTCAGAGCATCCCAGACAAATGGCTGTCCAAACTTTGGAAACCTCCAGAGATACAGCCCACATGACTCCAGGAGGCAGGCAATTCCATTGCTTAGTAGCTGTCACAGTCGGGAAATTCCTTTTTTTTTTTTGAGTTTGGATCTCTCTCTCTGTAAAACATGAAGTTTAAAAAAGGGATAGTGGTCACCTGGGAGGCAACACACTTCCTCTGGTATCACATCTGGTCTGCAGACTCTGCTCCTCTCAGCAGCGAGTCACCCATCACCACCACATGCCTTTTCCTCTTTGGGACTGCAGGTCACCTCCAAGGGGAGGAACTGGAATTGACTATGCAGTTTCAGTGACAGGGACTCTCTCTTGGTTCTCTCAGTCCTCTGAATTATATGATGCCAACCCTTTCCCTCCAGGACTCCTGTTTTCTTTGCAGTAGTAACTTCCCTCCTGTGCTCATTTTGCAGACATCTTTCTGCCTTGCCCCAAAACTCTTCATCTTCCCCGATGAGGCTGAGTGTGGCCAAATATTCTTCCAGACCCTGCACTTCCTCCTCTAGCAATGCAATAAGTTTGCATTTGGTTCAGGTGTTGTTGGGGTCCTTGTCAGGCAGAAACCCAAACATGTGCATACTTTGCAGGTCACTGTGACGCTTGCCTCCTTGTCCATGTCTATATGTCTCCCAAAGATTGTGCAATTCCAAATAGCTCCTACCTTTGTATACTCCCCTGTCTAGAGTCTCCTGGGGGAAAAAAGGGGAAAAAAACAACAACAAAAAGAAAAGAAAAAGTGTGTGTCCTGTATGCTGAAGAAAAAGGAAAACAAGAAAAAAAGGAAGGGGGGAGATAATTGATTTGTTAAGTTTTGCACCTAGTGGTATGTGGGCTACTAGCTTGAGCTGATAAGACAAAAGTCCAACTTTCTACAGCTTGCAGTGACCTTCTGCTCACTTCTCAGAATACTCGAGGTGTATGCAAATTATCCCAGAGTCCCATCTAGCCACCCACACCTAATCTCTCACCTAGAATATATTTATTAGGCCTGTGTGAATTAGGTCCAATCTGGTTCAATTTATTTCAGATATTTGGTTCCATCTGGATTGATTCAATTCAATGTCCCAAATTGGATCCAAAGATCTAAATTGGATGGATCTGGCTTGAACTCATGTGGGCAATTGGCACGTGACTCATGTGGGAAATTGGCATCACTTTCAATTTAAGGATTCAAATGGAATCAGTATTTTGATTCAGACATTCTATCACACTGCCCATGAATCAATTCTCCAAATCAACACAGAGAAGTTGTAAAGACGAAAACCATTACAGTGAAACCAACAGTGCAGGCCCAGTTGCTTTTTCCCCAAGACATCAGCAAAGCTGACCAAAACAGGCACTCCTGGGTTTTGGCATCCCATGGAGTGACTTAGCTTCTCTTTGCAATTGCAATCACTGAGTTGGATTGGCTTGTTGCAATCTAAAAGAATATGAGTTAGTTTTTAAAATCTTATGATTTATATCCTACCAATCATTCAAGTACTGTGGGTCTAATTATAGCTACTGGCAAGCTAAATGATCAATACAGTTTAAAGTATTTAATTTCCCCGCCCTATTCCATGTAGTCTTTTAAAAGATCCAAATGTTGGGCTCTCTAAGAGCAAGAAAGATATAGTTACTTCTTACTACAGCAGAAAAGATCAATGACATGTTAAAATAAAGAAGGATGGAATTTAAAGAAAAAGTCATATGCCCTTCACACACACCCCACCCTCATTGCCGTCATGCACTTTAATACCTCAATAAAGCTTGCATTAAAAAGAACAGTCTAAGCTTTCAGACTGAGACTGCTGCAATGGCTATTTGGCACCTCCGGGTCAATGTTTCTTTCTGTTACCTCTTCTCTCCCACTATTAGGGACATAGAAAAAATGCCAACAGCTTAACATCTTTATTTTAAATGCTAAAAACCTACATCTTATCAAACACTGATGGTTAGAAACCGTTATTTGGCTGATCCAACTGTTGATGGTCCCAAACATTTGAGGAAAATGGCAATTTTAAGCAGGATCCCCTCCAGCAAAGGAGATGGTTACCTTATTGTGGTGCTGGAGCATGGCAGAGAGGTCAGACTAAATACGATCCCTGGGGAAGGTAATGGCAACCCACCCCAGTATTCTTGCCGTGAAAACTAAATGGATCAGTACAACCAGAGATATGTCGGTATACCATCGGAAGATGGGACTCCCAGGTCGGAAGATGGTCAAAATGCTACTGGGGAGGAACAGAGGATACGTTCAACTAGCCCCAGATGTGATGACGCAGCTAGCTCAAAGCCGAAAGGACGGCTAGCGGCCAACGGTGCTGGTGGTGAACGACGAATCCGATGTTCTAAAGATCAACACACCATAGGAACCTGGAATGTAAGATCTATGAGCCAGGGCAAATTGGATGTGGTTATTTTATTTATTTATTTATGTTTCAATTTATATACCGCTCCATCTCCCCGCAAGGGAACTCTGGGCGGTTTACAACACACAAAAATTAAGATCCGACAATTAAAACAACCCAATAAAACACTCTAATATATTAAAATTAAATATAAAAATCCAAGATGCGGTGGTATGATGTTTGGATGTTTAAAAGGGCCCTATGGCACCAGCCATCCCCAAGAGGAACTGTTCCCCCCCTCCCCCCACGCAAGGCGGCAGAACCAGGTCTTTAAGTTCTTTCTGAAGGCTGGGAGCGATGAGGCCTGCCTCACCTCCGGGGGTAGCATATTCCAAAGGGTGGGCGCCGTTATCGAGAAGGCACGCCTCCTAGACCCCGTCAGGTGACATTCCTTTACGGATGGGATCCGTAGCATGCCCTCTCTGAATGACCGAGTGGGACGGTTCGACGTTATGGGGATGAGACGGTCCCTCAGGTAACCTGGCCCCATGCCATGTAGGGCTTTAAAGGTGATAACCAACACCTTGAATTGGACCCGGAAGCACACAGGCACCCAGTGCAGCTGTCGCAACAGAGGTGTCACATGCGCTGATCTAGGCGCACCAATAACTGCGTGAGCAGCCGCATTCTGGACCAATTGAAGCTTCCGGATACTCCTCAAGGGTAGCCCCATGTAGAGCGCGTTGCAATAGTCTATATGGGAGATGACCAGGGCATGAGTGACTGTACGGAGGGCTTCCCGATCCAGGAAAGGGCGTAACTGACGCACAACACCAAGTTGTGCAAAAGCCCTCCTGGCCACGGCTACCACCTGCTCTTCGAGCAGGAGCCGTGAGTCCAGAAGAACCCCCAAATTACGCACTTGGTCTGAATGGGGTAGTGCAACCCCATCCAGAACTAGAGATGACAACTTCCTGGATCCACGGGAGCCATCAATCCACAGCCACTCCGTCTTACCAGGGTTCAGTCGAAGCCTGTTGTTCCCCATCCAGACCCCCACAGCCTCCAGGCACTGAGAAAGGGTAGCCACTGCATCACTTATCTCACCAGGGATGGAAATATATAATTGAGTATCGTCTGCATATTGATGGTATCTCATCCCATGGTGACGGATGATCTCACCCAGCGGTTTCATGTAGATGTTAAATAGGAGAGGGGAAAGAACCGAACCCTGCGGTACCCCACAGACGAGGGGGCGAGGGTCGGACCTTTCCTCTCCTATTACCACCGATTGGGAACGGCCCTGGAGGAAGGAGGTGAACCAACGCAGAACTACGCCTCCCACCCCCAACTCCCTGAGCCGTCCCAAAAGGATACCATGGTCGATGGTATCGAATGCCGCTGAGAGGTCAAGAAGAGCTAGGATGGATGCACTCCCTCCATCCCGCTCCCGCCAGAGATCATCTGTAAGCGCGACCAATGCAGTTTCCACCCCATATCCCGGCCTGAAACCCGACTGGAAGGGGCCCAGATAATCCGTATCATCCAGGATCCTCTGGAGTTGCAACGCCACCGCTTTCTCAACCACCTTCCCTAAAAAGGGGAGGTGGGAGACAGGACGAAAATTATCCAATATAGTAGGGTCCAGTGATGGTTTCTTGAGGAGGGGGTGCACCAAAGCCCCTTTAAAAGCAGCTGGGAACACCCCCTCCCCCAGAGATGCATTAACCATCACCTGGACCCAACCGCATGTCACCTCCCGGGCTGCCTGTACCAGCCAGGAAGGGCATGGGTCCAGATGACATGTGGTGGCCCTTACAACCCGAAGGATCCTGTCCACTTCCTTAGGTCCAACAGGATCGAACTGTTCCCAGATAACCGGGCAAAGACGTTCCCTCGGTAACTCTCCCCTTATTGCTGAGATGGCAAGATTAAATATAGACATTTTGGGTGTCAGTGAACCGAAATGGACTGGAATGGGCCACTTCACATCAGATGACCACCAGATCTACTACTGTGGACAAGAGGACCACAGAAGAAATGGAGTAGCCTTCATAATTAATAATAAAGTGGCTAAAGCAGTGCTTGGATACAATCCAAAAAACGATAGAATGATCTCAATTCGAATTCAGGGTAAGCCATTTAACATCACAGTGATCCAAATATACGCCCCAACCACAGATGCTGAAGAAGCAGAACTAGATCGGTTCTATGAGGATCTGCAGCACCTACTGCAGAGCTTTCCAAACTGTGTGTCGCGACACAAAAGTGTGTCGCCACACACAGTCTGGTGTGTCCCCACACAGCCTGGAAGCGCTGATCATCATCAGCGCTTCCGGGTTTCCCCGTGGCGACACACCAACTGCAGCGCGCAAAACCCGAAACCAGCAGCAGCGCTTCTGGGTTTTTGCGCGCTGCCGCACTTCCGGGTTTTCCTGCAGCGACACACCAACACCGGTTGGTGTGTCGCCGCGGGAAAAACTTTGGAAAACCCTGTACTAGTCCATATCTTTCCAAACTGTGTGTTGGGACACAGCTGCAGTATCTGGGTGTGTCACGGCTGCTGCTGCCTCCTGGCTTCCACGCAGGTCCTAGTGCCTGCCTTGTGCCTTGCTGCCTCCAAACCTGCTGTGATTCCACACAGGTCCTAGTGCCTGCCTTTTGCCCTGCTGTAAGAGTGTGTCGTGAAATGATGCATGTCTAAAAAGTGTGTCACCAACATTAAAAGTTTGGAAAGCTCTGACCTACTAGATAATACGCCAAAAAGAGATGTTATTTTCATTACAGGAGACTGGAATGCTAAGGTGGGTAGTCAAATGACACCTGGAATTACAGGTAAGCATGGTCTGGGAGAACAAAATAAAGTGGGACATAGGCTGATAGAATTTTGCCAAGACAACTCACTGTGCATAACAAACACTCTCTTCCAACAACCTAAAAGGCAACTTTATACATGGACTTCACCAGATGGTCGACACCGAAATCAGATTGACTACATCCCTTGCAGCCAAAGGTGGCGGACATCTATACAGTCAGTAAAAACAAGACCTGGAGCTGACTGTCGTTCAGATCACGAACTTCTTATTGCACAATTTAGAATCAGACTAAAGAGAATAGGGAAGACCCACAGATCAGTTAGATATGAGCTCACTAACATTCCTAATGAATGTATAGTGGAGGTGAAGAATAGATTTAAGGGACTAGATTTAGTAGATAGGGTCCCGGAAGAACTATGGACAGAAGTTCACAACATTGTTCAGGAGGAGGCGACAAAAAACGTCCCAAAGAAAAAGAAAACCAAGAAGGCAAGATGGCTGTCTGCTGAGACACTGGAAGTAGCCCAAGAAAGAAGGAAAGCAAAAGGCAACAGTGATAGGGGGAGATATGCCCAATTCAATGCAAAATTCCAGAGGTTAGCCAGAAGAGATAAGGAATTATTTTTAAACAAGCAATGCGCAGAAGTGGAAGAAGACAATAGAATAGGAAGGACAAGAGACCTCTTCCAGAAAATTAGAAACATCGGAGGTAAATTCCAGGCAAAAATGGGTATGATCAAAAACAAAGATGGCAGGGACCTAACACAAGCAGAAGAGATCAAGAAAAGATTGCAAGAATATACGGAAGATCTGTATAGGAAGGATAATAATATCGGGGATAGCTTTGATGGTGTGGTCAGTGAGTTAGAGCCAGACATCCTGAAGAGTGAGGTTGAATGGGCCTTAAGAAGCATTGCTAATAACAAGGCAGCAGGAGATGACAGTATCCCAGCTGAACTGTTTAAAATCTTGCAAGTTGATGCTTTCAAGGTGATGCATACCATATGCCAGCAAATTTGGAAAACACAAGAATGGCCATCAGATTGGAAAAAATCAACTTATATCCCCATACCAAAAAAGGGGAACACTAAAGAATGTTCAAACTATCGAACAGTGGCACTTATTTCACATGCCAGTAAGGTAATGCTCAAGATCTTGCAAGGTAGACTCCAGCAATTCATGGAGCGAGAATTGCCAGATGTACAAGCTGGGTTTAGAAAAGGCAGAGGAACTAGAGACCAAATTGCCAATATCCGCTGGATAATGGAGAAAACCAGGGAGTTTCAGAGAAACATCTATTTCTGTTTTATTGACTATTCTAAAACCTTTGACTGTATGGATCATAACAAATTGTGGCATGTCCTTGGTGGTATGGGGATACCAAGTCATCTTGTCTGCCTCCTGAGGAATCTGTATAACGACGAAGTAGCAACGGTAAGAACAGACCCAACAGAAAGCTGGGTTGCAGTTAAACCTCAAAAAAACCAAGATTATGGCAACCAGCTTGATTGATAACTGGCAAATAGAGGGAGAAAAAGTGGAAGCAGTGACAGACTTTGTATTTCTAGGCGCAAAGATTACTGCAGACGCTGACTGCAGCCAGGAAATCAGAAGACGTCTACTTTTTGGGAGGAGAGCTATGACAAATCTTGATAAAATAGTTAAGAGCAGAGACATCACACTGACAACAAAGGTCCGCATAGTTAAAGCAATGGTATTCCCCGTAGTAACCTATGGCTGCGAGAGCTGGACCATAAGGAAGGCTGAGGGAAGGAAGATAGATGCTTTTGAACTGTGGTGTTGGAGAAAAATTCTGAGAGTGCCTTGGACTGCAAGAAGATCAAACCAGTCCATACTCCAGGAAATAAAGCCAGACTGCTCACTTGAGGGAATGATATTAAAGGCAAAACTGAAGTACTTTGGCCACATAATGAGAAGACAGGATACCCTGGAGAAGAAGCTGATGCTAGGGAAAGTGGAAGGCAAAAGGAAGAGGGGCCGACCAAGGGCAAGATGGATGGATGATATTCTGGAGGTGACAGACTCGACCTTGGGGGAGCTGGGGATGATGACGGCCGACAGGAAGCTCTGGCGTGGGCTGGTCCATGAAGTCACGAAGAGTCGGAAGCGACTGAACGAATAAACAACAAAACACTGGAAGGAAAGACGAGTCAACGGACCTTCTCCTTCTTTTTAGTGAACCAGTGTAAGAACTTGGTTTCTTACTGTCATGAACAGAAGGAAGCCAGTAATCTGGATCTTGGTCATCCATCTGATTGGCTCCATGATGGGAAAAGGGGGCATGACTGTCCAGGCTGCACTGTTTGCAGCTAAAAGCCACGTGCAGCCTAGGTGGTTACCGACTAATCTGCCTAGAAAGGTGGCAGGAGCTGAAATGAGCAGTTCACACCAGAAAACTCTAGTAAATTGAAGCAGTTTGCCAAGCAAGAGTGAGCACAGCAACTTGAGAAACTGATTACCAATTACAGGCAGCATTTAGGTGCAGTTAAAAGTGGCGCAACTAGTTACTGAATCTAAAAGAGTGATCACTTTTTCACGCTGGCACATTGCACGTTGGAAGATTTTGTGAAATAAATGAAACAAGCACCCAACTATGGGTTAATTTTTCAGTCAGATTCCCTTTATATATCAATAAGAGACATGTGAAACTTTGATAACATTCAGGAGCAGAGATATGTAAAAAGAGGCAAACATCTTCCTACAGAAATGTATAAAGAAAGGAACATTGAATTTGGTGAACCACCCCCTACCCTGAAGTGGCACAGCCCAGCGGCATAGGTTTGGCTCAGTCATAAAAACATGGTCACACTGTCTAAAAGCGATATTTTGTCACTAGGAAGAGAAGCAGGAATTCTGGATAGCAAAGGATTGAGGCTGGGAGCCAAGGGGGTTAAAGCAGGCTGCAGTTGAAGTTGGGGAAGGGGGTTAGTAACACAAGGGCTAGAAAATCACTTTTAAGAGAAACACGTTGAACAAGAACCTCAGGTTAGAAGCAGCGCCATTTTAAACTCCCACCCTACATGTGGCTTTTTACCGGGTATATTTGTACAACATACTTAACCAGGCCAGTTAGAGATCAAGCAGCTGCACTTCAACTTGTGAAGCTTGGTTTAATTGTGGCACAGGTGTCTTAGTGTGTTATGTGAATCCACCCTTCTTGCTTAGTGTACAACCCTTCTAAAAATGGGTTCATTCAATAACTGAGCTATGTGCATTGTCTGAACATAGTCAGTGTAACTAGAACTCTAAACAGGTGCTATCCATGATCCCTCTTACCTCAATACTGTAGCCTTCCACAAACTACAAGGAGCAGAGGCGAAAAATTACAATAGAACAACTAGAACAAATTTTAAATGACATTTCCAGGCAATTCTAGCAAGATCCTCTGATGGGCACAGATGAGGCCACAGACTAAGAGGCCTGGGCCCCTTGCGTCATAGTTAACCGCTTTGCAGGGATAATTTAAACAAATGGCCAATCCCCGTAGCAAAACCTGAAAGACGCAAAAATTCCACTGATGCTTAATTTAGGCAGATGTTTAATTTGAACCTAAGTGTGGAATGCATGACTCATGTGGGTTCCTGGGCCTGTAACCATATGAGACCAATTTGGGCTTAAGGCCCTACAATTTACAGTAAAGGGCACATTTGATTCCCTAAACCAAACGTAGCTCCTTGGTGGCAAGCAGGGGCCTGGGGATGCAGAGGATCCTGCTCCCTGAAGCCAGGAGGAAGCTAGGCCTCTGCGAAGTCAAAGCAGACCTGAAGGACCAACTCCTGGATGGCGATTCCTGTCCTGCAACTAATTACCTAAATGGATGCAGGCTGTTGAGAGACAGTCACTATTCCCTAATAGAATTTGCCCTCAAGTGCAATTTAATTTTCTCTGAGGTTGTTTTCCACCCCCCTCCTTCTTTCTCTTCTACTGACCCACACCCAGAGTCACTTTCTCCGCTCTACTCAGCAGGGATCACAGCACCTTCTCAGCAGGGAGACCTGACGCCCTTTGCCTCTTTCTCTTTCACACTTTTTGGCTTCTCTTCCCCTTTAAGTCTGAGTCTCTCCCATAGTATTAATCTGTGCCTTCGTAATTTCTGCCGAAGAAAACAAGCCTGTCCAGGGGGGAAGGGGAATTAAATGCCAGGCAGAAGGTACAGTGTGTGACAAACAAGTTTCACTTTCCAAGAGTAGGTTACCATCCTCTGCGTATCTTGAAATGAAAGACCTACCTTCCTTTTATCTCTGGTAAGTACAGCCATTCTTATTTATGTATAACTAATTGGGGACACTTGAAGGTTTTCTTGGGCAAGACCATTTAAATCCAGTGGCATCAAGTTTAGAAAGAAATACAGGAATGCTCTTGCACCAACGCCATGCACTTGTTGGGAGCAGTGCAGGAGAATTTCCTGATGGTTTGGGACCCATATTTCCATCAGCCAGTAATTGCACTTTCCTTACAAAGTAAAGATGGAGGCTGTATCCAGAAAGGCTTACAAAAATGCCTGTATCAGTGATGAGTGTGCTACTGATCCATTTTCCTTTCTGTATGAAGATCAAGGGGTGCAGCTTCAGATCTGGGGATCCTGATCTTTCCTACTGTGGTTGGGACTGGGCATGGGATATGCAGCTAGAACACTGAGATGTAATTTTTAGGGCGTGTTTTTTTTCCCATGATAGGTAGGATTCAGCATTTTCTGTACCTCTGCACTGCTACTGCTCAGTCTGCACACGTTCCTTGTCATGATGCTTTCTTCCAAGGCTTCCAATGGAATGGTGGTGCTTGGTTTATATTTTATTAGTATTTATATTTTATATCACTTCCATTTGATAAAGTCACCAAGGCAGTACTCAACAAATTGAAAATAGAATGAAAGCACTTTGTTATAAAACAATATAATGCAATCAATCATTTTACTAAAGACTTTCAAGAAATAGGTCCCTGGTTTCTCTTAAAGCAAAAGAAGCATCTTTAAATAACCAGAATGATTCCATCAGCTGCCAAATCTTTGTACCAATTTCTCTGAAATTATTTGTCAGTGCTGACATGAGGTGTGCTGCAGCCTTTTTAGATGAGAGAGAATTAATGGCTGTTGGCCAGGGAGGAAAAGAAATCTATGAGCAACACTAATAATCAAGCACACTAATGAATTTAAGACTAATTATGCTAAGTAATCCCATGCCCACACACCCGCCATGTGAAGATGCGAAGGCTGAGGGATGGTGACCCCCAGGGAATTTCGTGGCTTAGCAGGGATTTAGACCAGGGATTTGTTCTTCGGGCCCCAACATTCTACCTGCTGCCCGAAGTGGATCTCAAATTTAAGTGGCTCTGGGTTTTCCCCCAGAATTATAATCTCGGTAGGCTTTAATTAGTAAAAGGGGAAAGATGGAGCATTGGTGGTTCAAGGCCCTAAAAATACATGTGCTAGGGATGCTGCTTTAAAGCCTTGTAGCGTGTTCAGTTCAGACGTGCCTCTTCTTTTAGGGAAATGGATGTTCTCCTCTATGGAATGGAGACTAGCCGGAGCAACCGTCTCAGTGATACACACAGCGAGGTGGTTCTTGCACTGCTCTAACCAAGGTGACCGATCTTTAGCACCCTGAGTTGGAACACCGTGACAGCTTCACATTTTGACGGCTTTAAAAGAAAATGAGTTTATCCTCTAATTTGCACAATATCTTAAATTAAATTAAGGTTTTATACAGTTAGGTTAATTACAGTATGAGAAGGAAGAACTTCTGAAAAAGGGATACATAGAATCCAAAATCTTAAATTTTGAAAGGACTTTTACAGTATGTGGTTTCCCAATCTTGTCAAGCTCTACTTTTTTTTGACATGGGTACATATGCTTTAGACTAGTACTGTACTCAATTTTTTGAGAGTTTGGAATGGAGAGGAAAAGTAGCTTTTTCAAATAACAGATTAATGAACAAATGAGGAAATGTTGTATCTTGGGAAAAAACAGCCAATGCACATGAAGGCAAAATGTTCAGAGAGAAACCTGAAATATGAATGTTTGCGTATGTATGAAGAGAGGTGTTTAAATTCATAACATTTACACTCAAGATTTTACCGTGTTTGCTTTCAAAGAAAATAAAATGGTTGTGATACTGTCTTTTAAATTATACAAAAACTGTTTTTTAAATATACAAGAATTCATAGTTTGTATGTAGGTTAACTCTTTTCTTATAAGCATATCATGATAATACATTTTAGAATGAAGCATAAGGAACACAATATGATGTGGTTCGTGCATATGTAATTAAAATATTTTTTGATTAAGAGTTTTTAAAAATATGGATTTATATTTTGCCTTTTTCCCCAAGGAATTTAAAGCAACATTCATTGTATTTCTTCCATATTTTATCCTCACATTGTGCTAAATTATGTTAGTCTGAGAAAGAGTGAGTGGATGTATTATCCTAAACTATGAGTTATATATGTATTTAATACAGAATGGTAGATGAACTATTGTGCAAGTATGGCCAGTTCTGTTTTATCTAGGGTTTTATCTAGGGTAAACCGGCCAGAGTCCCCCTTTGGGGGGAGATGGGTAGTTATAAATTTGATTAATATATAAATAAAAAACATGGCTAGAACAAGTCATAAATTAGCATAATGTGTAGATCCAACCAGAAAAGTCACCCACATGGCTAAATTGTCTTTTTAATCCCAACCTGGTTCAGCAAACCATATTATCAACGTTTCTGCTGAAACCACATACAGTTGTTGAATCTGTAGCTTGGTTTTGGTTTACTTAATGTGGCTGTGGTTCTGCATGACATTCAAAATCCACATTACGGCTGATTTATAGTTGAGTAGCCACTGGTCCTGCTTGCAAATTGTGCTAGCCAGGATTAAGAAACAGACTAGAAGTGAAGTGACTTTGAAGTAGAAAGTGCAGGATAAACAACAGAAAACAGGGAGTTATCCCAACTATGGTGGGCACCTTCCATGGAATTGCTCTTCCTGCTGTGGTTCAGTTGCCTATTGTCCTATATACTTCCACAGAAGGTTTCTACTTCTGCTTTGCTTTTTCTCTTTTGAACAGGTTTCCTTTGATAAGAAAAAAAGCAGAAAAACTTAGCTTACAATGTCATCTGGTCCCTTCCTAACACTGTCTTGGCAGGCATGGGGTTAGACTTAAAGCCTTATATAAAGCATTCCTAAGCTGATGAAAAAAGGTAAAGGTTCCCCCCGCACATTTGTGCAGTCGTGTCCGACTCTAGGGGCTGGTGCTCATCTCCGTTTGTTAGCTGAAGAGCCAGCGTTGTCTGAAGATGCTTCCGCAGTCATGTGGCCGGCATGACGCACGCGGAACGCTGTTACCTTCCCACCGAAGTGGTACCTATTCATCTACTTGCATTTGCATGCTTTCGAATTGCTAGGTTGGCAAGAGCTGGGGCGAGTGCGGGAGATTCGAACCTCCGAACTTGCGATCGGAAGATCGACAAGCCTGGCATCTTACCCGCTGAGCCACCATGCCCCTTCTGATGTACAGTAATGTAATTCCTAATGTAAGAATTGCCTTGCTTAAACCAATTAAACATCCTTCTAGTCCAGAATGCTGATAACATCAGAATGAGCAACTCTCATGGACCCCCTATCACTTTTCAAAGTACTTAGGACCCAGAAGGGTATTGCTTCTGAATATGGAGGTTCAGTGCTTACCTAGCATTCATTGATAGATTTATCCCCTGGAAACTGTTTTAATCTAGTGACTTGTTAAACCTGAGGTCTGCCTGGAAAGAAGAAAAGGTGAAAAGGTTAGGATCTGTTCTGCTTCTGAAAAACAATATTGAAAGACAGATGAATTAGCGGGCCTTTAGCTGTGGGGAACAACTCTTCCCCCAGTGCAGTTAAAATCATCTCCTGCAAATTAAATTTCTAGAACAGATATGCAACCTCAAGGGAGAATCTTAGGAATGACTTTATAAAAGTGCATTTATTGTATTTGCGCGCACGCACACACACACACACACACACACACACAAACAAACACACATGTCTTATTTTTCTGGCACCAGCACAGGCAAAATGACCAACCTGGAGGGAGAATGTTCTTCTTTCAGATCCTTCTTTGATGGAAGGGAACAGTATAGATACCATGCTGTACCTTCCCTGCTAGTTCAGGGATTATCTTTCTGTGGTCCTAATATTGCCCAAACCAACATTGAAAGGATCTTCTGGGCAAATGTGTCCCTCTCCTGTGATAATGGATAATCGCTGCCTTTCCCATCTCTCCACCACTCCCCCCCCCCCCCGCCTTTCCAACCGGTTTCCCTAATTATTCCATTCTGCCTAGGAGCTGGTTCATCATTCTCCTCCTCCCAGCATCCTTTGATTTATCTTTCTGTCTGAAGCAGAGCTCTCTCCTCCTCCTCCTCTTTCTCCCACGGGAATTCAATTTTCATTCATTTTTCTGCTGTGCTAGATTGATATAGACCCTCTGCCCTGGTCCATATTACTCACCGCAACCAGGAGCACAATATTGTAGAGAAGCCGGCTCTGAAGGGAGATTTTTCCTTGCGAAAGAAAAGGGCAAGAACCTTCCCTGCAGAAGAATGAGATACTGTATGGGTTTCACGCTTCTGATTTTTCTTCCACCTTCTCTAGCTGTAACCCTTCATAATATTCCTTAGATCCTATTTATAGCTATTTTAAATATATGTCTCTGTGTGTTTTTCTGTGTGTGTGTGTGTATGTATGTATGTATATGTATACATATGTATATGTATATGTATATGTATATGTATATGTATATGTATATGTATATGTATATATCCACACACGCACATATATGCGCACACACACCCGCGCGCACACACACACACAAACGTATTAGACTTTGGTTGGAAGTAAAAATAAAAACCATGAGTTGCATAAACTTTTCTGTAGTGATCATCACTAGGGATTTCTAAATCTGGGAGACAAATCCTCTCTCTCTCTTTTGCATACATATGCATAAGCACACAATCCCAGTATCAATTATATCCAAAAAGAAACATTTTATCACTCTATGAGAAAGTGTATATATGTTTCCATGTTTATTTGAGGGAGAGTGACATGAACAGAAAGAGGAAATGAAATAGGAGTTAATTCTGTACTGACTTTACTAATGGCTAGTAAAAAACCTGGCAAATCAGGAGTCCTTATGTACATTTAAAAGCTATTTCTATTGAGATAAACTACTATTTTTGCATCGTGGTTTACAATGAGTTTGTTCAGAAACTCAGGGATCAAAATGAAAAACGAAAACCAGCCCCCCAAAACCTGCCCCTAGCAGCAGTGAATGTTTGACGATGAGTGAGCTGGTGAAAAAATGGCAGTGCGGCCACTCAGCCTGGTTTGCTGACTGTACTGACCCTTCAAATGGTTTTTTTTTCAATGTGTCCTCTTGCAAGAATGTCTTCTCTTAGAAAATGAATCTCTTCTTGCAAATTGCAGTATTATATATATTATATGGGGCGTGGTGGCTCAGCGGGTAAGACGCCAGGCTTGTCGATCGGAAGATCGCAAGTTTGGAGGTTCGAGACCCTAGCCCCGCGTGGCGGAGTAAGCTCCCGCACTCGCCCCAGCTCTTGCCAACCTAGCAATTCAAAAGCATGCAAATGCAAGTAGATTAATAGGTACCACTTCGGTGGGTAGGTAACAGCTTTCTGTGCTTGTCATGAGGCCACATGACCGTGGAAGCGTCTTCGGACAACACTGGCTCTCCGGCTAACAAACGATGAGCACCGGCCCCTAGAGTCGGACACGACTGCACAAATGTGCGGGGGGAACCTTTACCTTATATATTATATATAATTTATTTTTATCCCACCTTTATTATTTTTATAAATAACTCAAGGTAGCGAACATACCTGATATAATCATTTTAAATATGTTTGTTTGGACCTCTGAATGTGTGCTGCAAAATCAGGACAAACATTTGAAGGCAGCAGCGAATTCAAATGGTCCATTTCTCTTTGCTGCCATCTAGTGGTTGCATGGATTTTTGTAGCCAAGTTATGGTAGTCCTTGTTGTGCATGTCAGAGAGAGAAAGAGACTTGACTTTTGGAGGATCATTTTGACCTTCTTCATTTTTTTCTCATTATAGCGCCAGAGTTACAAATACCAGGAAGGCCTTTGCACAACCCCATCTGGTGTGCCAGTTGCACCCTTTCCTAAATCCAGGGGCCCTTCAGACAGTCACACATGCCCTAGTCACCTCATGGCTTGACTACACGCTCTATACAGGGCTGCCCTTGAAGACTACCCAGAAGTTTCAACTGGTCCAGAATGCGGCAGCACAAGCAGTGATGGGCATACCTTGGTATACCCATGAAACACCTTTGCTTCACAAGTTGCACTAATTGCCAGTTTGCTTCTGGGTGCAATACAAGGTGCTGGTTGTTACCTATAAAGCCCTACATGGCATAGGGCCTGGTTACTTGAGGGACCGCCTGTCTCCCTTAGCATCTGCCCGGCCGATTCAATCCTGCAGGGTTGGAGTGCTCTGGGTTCCTTGGATTAAACAATGTTGTTTATCGGAATCCTGGAAGCATACCTTCTCTGTATCCATGTCTGCCCTCTGGAACGAGGTTCCCCCAGAGATCTGGATGGCCCCCACTCTGCTGTTGCCTAGAAGAGCCATGAAGACCTGGTTCTTCACCCAGGCCCTTGGCAAGGGAGAGTGAGGCCCCTTGCTTCATTCTATCTGGTCTGTCATGCTTGCCATCTTTTATCTTTCATTGATTTTATTGTACTTTCTTTTATTGTGAGCTGCCCAGTGTCGTTGAGAGTCGGGTGGCATACAAGTTTAATAAATTATTATTAATTATTATTACCTCAGCACCTCCATTTTGCAGATCCATAGGACTAGTCAGCAAATGCAGAATCTTATTCTGAGGCCAACAATTCCTCCATGAATTAAACTTCGTCTTACCGGTCCTACATACGCATTCCAACTGCAATTCCTTCCATATTGGTTGAAGCAAGAGAACAGGGGCCGAGCTCCTCCGGTATGCCCCTGCTCCTTGTAGACAAGAGTGCTTGAATAGGGCCCCAGACAGCAGGAGCAAAATGGGTAAAAGCAGAACTCTATCAACATTTCTCTCAGATCTTGTACTGAAAGGCATGGGCGTGTACATTCTTAGCATCCAGATCAGATTGAATCACATCAGCCTGATCTGGCTGTTTGATTCTAATTGATTCTGATGTCTGAAACAAATCAGACTGATTTTCCACAGCAACCATTTGAATCAGACCAGGCTTGATTGGTACAGACCTCCTAAAGGCACGCTCTGCAGAGAGAAGCCGGCACTGTTCACAACACACAGACACACGCACACACACCATGTCAGGTGAAGCTAACCTTGTAAGGTCTATTGGGACCACAACCTCCAGAATTTACAGGCTGGGTGGGAAATTCTGGGAGTTGTAGTCCTAAGCCATCTGGGAGCTGGAGAAAACTGTTCTGAGATGTAAGAGAAGCCAGTTATTCTTCATTTGGTCTATAGGATGATGTTGAGGGGCATCATTGGAGAGAATATCCCAGTATCCCATGAGGCCATTCCCTCTTGTTCCTGCTTTCCCAGAACATGTACATGATCCTTCAGATACTACCTCCTGCATCTGTTAGATGCCGATACTGGGTAAAGGTAAAGGTAAAGGTTCCCCCCGCACATTTACGCAGTCATGTCTGACTCTAGGGGCCGGTGCTCATCTCCGTTTGTTAGCCGAAGAGCCAGCATTGTCCGAAGACGCTTCCACTGTCATGTGGCCGGCATGACAGGCATGGAACGCTGTTACCTTCCCACCGAAGTGGTAGCTATTCATCTACTTGCATTTGCATGCTTTCGAATTGCTAGGTTGGCAAGAGCTGGGGCGAGTGCGGGAGCTCACTCCGCCACACGGGGATAGGGATTCGAACCTCCGAACTTGCAATCTTCCGATCGACAAGCCTGGCATCTTACCCACTGAGCCATCGCGCCCCTTGCTGATACTGGGTATCTCACATTAAATGATATAACTCTCAGTTATGAATGCTCAGAAGAAATGTTTGGGTTAGGGTTCATCTTGATGATGCCTTCATGAGCTTCTGTGATCTGGGCGATGTCTTCTGAAAACTCCAAAGTCAAGAATAAGAAAGGGTTTATCATCATCATATGGAACAAACATATATATATGCACTTTTTAAAAAATGTACATTATTTGCTCAGGACCAAAAAAAGCTCAATTGGATCAAACCAAAGGAATTGCTAGTCCATTATTTTGTGCTCACTGTGAGTGAGCTGGTGCCCATTGGTAGCCCCCAAGGAGGGCATGGCTGCCATAGCACACCCTCCCTGCTAACATTCCTGGGCAACTGATATTACAGACTTATTGTCATCCGTACTGGAGGTAACATATGGCCATCATGATCAATAGCCTGTTCTTTCAATCCGGTTTTTCAGCAGGGGGTGCAGAACTTGGGTTCTACTTGCCATGGAATTATTTTTAGGCAATTGTGTATTAGTGGTTTGGCTTGTGCATCAGCTCCAGTATGGCTCTCTAATTCTCATAGCTGTTGCTAGGATTGCTTTTACGAAATTGACTACAGTTGTCCTGCCAAGATGCAGCTGCATTAGAAAGAGTGCTGATCCTGATGGCAGAGGTGTGTGTGTGTGTGTGTGTAAGTCATAGACAGATATATAAATTAAATTTATATGTCAATACACTTAGGAGGCTGTTGTATGGGGAGGGCTTCTTGCCACACTAAAGAGACCCTGCGGTTTTGCTCTTCCCCGGGGAAGCTGATTCCTAGGGCTCATCAAGCTTGGAACGTCTGCAGCTCACTTCCCAGGAGATTCAGGACTTTGGTCCTCTGGGGCTCCACCGGCATGCTTAAACCCTGAGGCTGACTAGGGCTGAAAGTCGTTGGCTCCGATGCTCCCGTGCTGGCTGGATGATGATCCTATACATCAACAAGGAATGCTCCAGTGAGTCCTTTCTTTTGCATTAGGCAGCAATTGAACGTAAGGTTTTAAAGATGTAATTTTCAAGAGTTTGGCAGCTGTTTTCAGCCTGAATTCCAGATGCTCTTTTGCAAAATGAGCCAAGTGGCCATTTGGAGAGTAAAAAAAACGGGAGTAGTGTGTATAAAAATAGGGTTCTCAGATCTGGGCTGCAAAAATCCAGAAGACCAAAACATGGCAGCAGTGAGTACAGAGACCCTTGGTAGCCCTAATTTGAAAAAAGAAGTCTCAAAGTAGAGTGAGCTTAAAATACATTCCCATGGTACAAAACTAGAAATTGGTTTCAGAGGGTTATAATGGCATCAAAGCAACCCACATTATGACACCAGTAGGATTTTACATGGAATACGGTACCTAACCTGGAAGATAAATGCCTGCAAAACCCAGCTACAGAAGAAAAGGACAGAGAATTTTCATTCTTCAGTGTGAGTATATAAGTGGGTGGGGGAGGGAAGGAGGGAGGTATGGCCATCCATCTGTTGTTGAACTAAAATTTATTTAATCCTTTACTTTCCATTTTATAAACTAAGACTGATTATTTATACCTTGAGGGTCAAATTTTGTACAGGCCTGCCTCAATCCAACAACACATATGTACATATAAAGGTGGTAATCATGACAGCAGTTAGTAGGTACAAACGTTCCTCTATAAACTCTAGAACCATTAACCTTGGTAGCTCTGAGCAGAACCGGCAGTGAGGTGCTCAAGGGCACTTCTCCAACCTAACCCAGAGTAGTAAAGGTAAAGGTTTCCCCTGCACAATTGTGTCCGACTCTAGGGGCTGGTGCTCATCTCCATTTGTTAGCCGAAGAGCCAGCGTTGTCCGAAGACGCTTCCGTGGTCATGTGGCCGGCATGACGCACGTGGAACGCTGTTACCTACCCACCGAAGTGGTACCTATTTATCTACTTGCATTTGCATGCTTTCAAATTGCTAGGTTGGCAAGAGCTGGGGCGAGTGCGGGAGCTCACTCCGTCACGCAGGGCTAGGGTCGCAAACCACCAACCTTCCGATCGACAACCCTGGCATCTTAACCACTGAGCCATCACGCCCCTGATATTACCTGATATCACCAGAGTATTAATATTACCTGATATTACCTGATATCACCAGAGTATTAATATTACCTGATATTACCTGATATCACCAGAGTATTAATATTACCTGATATTACCTGATATCACCAGAGTATTGGATGTTGTGGATCTCAAATACAACTGGTGGACAACAGGTTGGGGAAAGCTGGTCAGAATACATTATAAGCAGAGGGGATGCCATCAAACTTGTCAGGAGTCAATTGGAATGTTGCTCCAAGGAAAAAAAACAAGGGACCCTACATTATTTCCTCTAAGACAGGTACTGGAGAACCCTTTGCAGTCCAAAGCCATGGGGTATGGCTCTCACATGATGGCATCACCAGAGGAGATGGAATGAGATTTTTGGCCTTTGTGAGGTTGAGAAGGCTTTTTTTTTAGATGAAATAAATATGTTAAGCCTAGTGAAGGCATATCATATTTATTTTGCTAATGCTTAGGTTATTTAATTTCAGTGAAAAGTCTTAGGGTTGAGAATAATACTTTACTATGGAAATACACTCTATTTTGAAAATGTCTCATCATGTAAGAATGGCTGCAGTTACTCATCAGCCAGGGCCACTCAATATTGTCAAAGACTCTCTGCACTATATTGTTTCTCTATGGGTGAGTTTGAGCAATATGCTTAACTCAATTACTGAATCAATCCATTAATTCAGTTTCTGAACTAACCTGTTTTCAATTTATTGAATCATTAACTAACTAAAAGGACTGTGTTTTCACACTAACCCCCCAAAAGTAAACCAAGATTAAAATTAACCAAGATTAGCATGCTGTGTGAATGCAACTTAGTTAGGCGTGTGATGCAAATCCAGCCTCTGTGTTCCAAGGTACTAAACAAAAGTTGTAAGAGGTAAAGTTTAAGTTCAGGGTCATACTGTAGATTTGGTGGACAAGAAACCCTTCAATACTATGAGCAGGAGGATAGATTTTAGTATCAAAATCTGATATGTAAGAATTCCAAAACATGATCACCCTGGACCAATAAGAAATGTCTCTCCAACCAAAGGACAATGGATCCTAATAGTATAAGCAGAAGCTTAGTTGCTGTTTAGAGCTAGATCACCAAGTGAGGGCGCTAGCAAGAACCTATCAGAAGATTCAGAACTTCATCCTCCTAAGGATTGCTTAACCATCTTGCAGCCTGTCTCCCACCTTTATCCATTGTGCCCCTAATTTTACCTCTTCCGGGGTAGAAATTCGTTTCTTAATCAGCTACAATGGAAATATGTAAATATGTAGCCGTTCTGCATTTTCTTGGCATCAGTCTAAGATCAAATATTTCTTTTCTTCTGGAAAAGGCTGCAGATCCAAGTTTGCAAAGCCAGGATGCTCTATATTAAGAGCGGGGAGCCTGTAGCCTTGCAAATATTGCTGAGCTGCAGCCTTCAGTATCCTTCCCCCCCACACACACACACACCATACTGGCTGGGGCTGCTGGGAATTGTATTTCAGCAATGTCCAGATTCCCCAGGACTCTAAAGGCTGCAGCCTTCAGTATCCTTCCCCCCCCACACACACCATACTGGCTGGGGCTGCTGGGAATTGTATTTCAGCAATGTCCAGATTCCCCAGGACTCTAAATTGACTACCTTAGACAAACAATGTACAAGGGTTTCTTTAATTGGCAACCTCCAGCCTTCCTGAAAAATATTTGCTAATAATGAAGGATTCTTTTTTAAACATAGCGCTCAAATGTCTCTGGATACGTTGTCTTGTAATCTGTAACCAGCATGCTTTAATTCACTCTGGTAACCAAAAACCTAAATGAAGACTTCCTTTTAATTCCCCAGTATCAAAATACCAATTAATCCTTTTGGAGGGTTCTTGGGGAGGACTTGAGATGGCTCCCATTGAGGTCTACAGCTGTCATTTTGTGCAGGGACACTCTGCCCTTTGGCGTGAACGAAGTCTCAACTGCATTTCTCTAAGAGCTGTGCTTAGAGAAATTTTTTTGTGGCCCTTCCTAGCACTTCCCCCCCCCCTACTCTGATGACTAGCCCACATTTCAGGAGACCCAGTTCTTTCTGAACTGAACCGTTGCCTGGTTTGCCTAGAGAAATATGCTGTGCTCTTCCCCAAACAGAGTTGTTACCTTGCAGTCCCAGTTTATTATCTTGCTTGCATTCCGTGGGATAACCTGCTCGCATTGTGAACTCAGACCATCTCATTGTAAGTCCCCAGATCCTGGGATCACTGTTTTTTGCGTTTGTTTTGGAGCCTTAGGGACCTGTGTGTTAGAGTATATTGTTTGTATGCATTTGTGAGCTTCCCTTCCTTACTTCCTGTCCCCTCAGATCACCTCTCCCTCCCTTGTTTGGTATTTCCCCCAAATTATTCTGGCTCCCAAAAGAAACGTCATTTTTAGACTCCCCATTTTCAGTGCTCCCTTGTGGAGAGGAGATAGCTCTCTGGGATACTTCCCTGTGATCAATTTGTACAGCATTTTGCCAACAAAGTCACCAAGATTCACTGCAGTCTTGACTCTGCCTGGATAGAGTTATTTGCGGTGACTGGGGTGTTGGCTCACCCTGTTGTCTGGGACTCCTTTTGGTCTGTGACCTCTAAGGGATAGGGTGCTGTCTTGGATGTCCTTTGCCACTTGCCTATAAGGGTTGGGGGTAGGAGGCATTGTTTAGCAATGGTTCCACTCCTTTGGATGCTTCCAGTCTGTGGATGGTTCCAGTCAGTGATGGTGGGCAAGGAGAGGTTGGCTTGGTAGCCCCTGATGTCTTGGGTGCCACAGGGCTCAGTCCTCTCTCCCCTGTACTTTATAGAGATGTTATTGCTGGGATATGGTTTGGGGTTCATTATCATCAGTACACTGATGATACCCAGTTGTATATTGCTAACTCAGGCTGTTAACATTCTTGACAGCAAGGAAGCTATCAGGATCTGAATGGGACAGAACAGCCTGAAGTTGAACCCTAATAAGTTAGACTTGTTGTTGACACATCAGGGCTCCATATCGCAACCAGAGTTGGTCCTTGGTGGGCAAGCATAGATGTTAGGAAGCAGGTTCACAACTTGAGGTTCCTTCTGGATTCATGACTCCTGCTGGAACAGCAAGTAGAAGGTGTGGCCAGAGGGGCCTATGCCGAGTTCCAGCTGGTGTGCCAGTTACAACCTTACCTGAAGTAGGAGGATCTAGATACAACCACTCTTACCACCACCCAGTTGGACTACTGTAATGCGTTCTACTTGGGCCTGCCCTTAAAAACTACTCAGAAATTACAGTTGGTTCAAAATGCAGCAGCCTATGTACTCTCTGGCTCCTATCATTGGGAGCATATAACACTAGTTTTGTGGATCCTGTATTGGCTGTCGATTGGTTTCTGGGTACAATTTAAGACACTGTTTTTAACCTCCAAAGCCCTCCATGGCTTGGAGCCCCAACACCTGCAGGACTGTTTACTGCAAACAGTACTGGGCCAACTTATTAGATCAAACAGGGAGAAAACGTTATTGATCCTACATTTCTGGAGAGGTTTGGTGGGCTGAAGTGAGAAAGCACTGCTTTTCTGTGGCAATGCCAATATTATGCAACAGCCTCCCAGGAGAGATCAGGCTAGCCCCCTCCTTGATCATGTTTTCAAAGCTAGTAGAGATAGTCGTTTCAGAGAGCTTTCCCCTGATTTTATCTTCAACTGCTATTTTTACTGTTTTCATTCTTATGTTTGGTTTGTGTTGTGGTTATCAAAGTTTGTACTTAATAAGCTGTTGGTTGTTTTTATAGTTTTTATCAAAGTTTTATTGTGGGCAATTGGTTTTTTTTTAATATTCTATGTAAGTTGCTGAGAGTCTTTTTGATTGCAGCAGGATAGAAGTGTGTAAAATAGACACATACATTTCATTACCAAATCGTAGGAGTCTGTCAGGCCCAGCCCAAGAACAACAGAGAATCAGTCCATTCAAACTTAAGTTCTATTTGCTCACACCGTATAGACAGAATCTTGCCAGACTAAAGCTACTCTAACTAACCTAAGGGGAAATAACCTGGGAGGCTCCAGGGCGGGGCTGTCCTGAACCTCTTCATTTTCCCACCGTTGCCTCCCGGACTGTGCCTCCCCCTCCTATCTCCTCCACCTCCTTGGAATGTGCTCCCTCCTTCCTGAGAACCAGTGGCACCGCTGAAATCCACCACAGAGTCTCTCATAACTGTTCACTCTCCATTATTGCTTGAGCTTGAACCACTTTGAGCAACATCAGTCTTGGGTTATTGCCTCATTTTGATTTTTAACCAAAATGAATGGATCAGAGAGTAGCCTGAGCATCTGTGAATGTCTAAGTATATACAACCAACTATGAAATGAAGTTGCCTGGATTCTCCTTATTCTGACATAAGTGGTTAAGGTGCTGGGCTAGAAACCAGGAGTCTGTGAGTTCTAGTCCCGCCTTAGGCATTAAAGCCGGCTGGGTGACTTGGACCAGTCCTTGTCTCTCAGCCCTAGGAAGGAGCCAATCGCAAACCAGGAGACTGAGAGTTCTAGTCCCGCCTGAGGCATGAAAGCCGGCTGGGTGACTTTGGGCCAGTCACTCCCTCTCAGCCCAACTCACCTCACAGGGTTGTTGTTGTGGGGAAAATAGGAGGAGGAAGGAGTATTAGGTATGTTCACCACCTTGAGATATTTATAAAAATAATAAAGGCGGGATAAAAATTAAAATAAATAAATAAATATAGTCCCTTTGACTGCATCTTCTCCTCTTCCTCTTGAGATCTCTCCTTACATGGTTCAAGAAATCTGCCACATGTAGCTTTGTCATTCATAGAATCTTCTTCTAACCCTGCTCTCTAATTCTCTGTCTCACTCTTTCCCTTACATTATTACCAACCAGCCAGCCAGCCAGCCACTCTAATGCTTGATGCTTGTTCACCTTCTTTTGAACTGTAAATATGAACCTAACCTATAAACAGTGATGGTAATATAAAGCTTCACTGTTTGCTGAAATTCTGATCAGTCCTGAAATAAAGGTTTAAAGGTTTATAAACCTTTATCAGAGATATTGTCTCAATTTTGTCAAATGCACAGTCTGCTGCAGGTGTACTACATCATTATCCTATGTTTCCTGCATTTCTGAGTTTAGTGGCAATCTTCAGTGACACAGGTGACATAATAGCTTATGTTGATAATACAGAAACGAATTAGAATGAATTATTCAGAGGACAACAGACCAAATGGCCTCTGTTAAAAGGAAGGAAGGGTGACCATAAAGTCATATGGGTAGATATGTACAATTGAACAATTAAGGATTTTCAGATAACTGGATCATGGGGATGCATGGCTTAGATGCACAGCCCAATATTGATCCATTAATTGCTACAAAGACCTTAGCTGACAGATTTCTCAATTAACTATACTGAACCTACAATAGCAGCTTTGCCAAGTGGTTCCAGTGTCAGAAATATGAGCTTCTTTATAGTGTCAAGCGTTATTGGAGGCATAGTTCATTTTCCATATTCTCCTTACCCATTGACTGCATTCCCATGATCCACCAAATCATATAGTGTCAAGGAAATATATATAAATCAGTATTTGCTTGGTGCAAATATCTGCTGGGAACTGGTAATCTTGCTTCCCCATCTCAATACCCAGATATTACAAATACTGTAAGTTGTTTGATGATAATGATGATGGTGGTGATAATAGCCATGTAGCAGCATTCCAGGAATAAGAACCAAACTATAGGTTATACGCTACAGTTATATAATAAACAATAGGATAACTAGAAGGCTCTCGGGTATTTGGGTAAGACTGGTTTTATGTGTTTTAGAGCTGTACTGACCAAGAAATAAAAGGTATGTGGCACATTCATAAAACAAGGCTTTCTCCAAATGCCTAGGGCAAAAGAGCATCTCATGCTCACAAATACATAAATGCAGATCTTGCTTTCCCTCGTGGTGTGCCCAAGTCAAGCTGTTCCAGGACTAGCTTGAATGAAGCCTTGATCATTACATGTAGCAATACATAGAGCACTTTTTCAACCTGATGTCTTTCAGATGCACTGGAGCTGCAACTTTCAAAATTCCCAACCGAAAAATCTGTGAGTTCTTCTCCCAATTTGTCTGGAAGGCATCAGGTTAGAGAATGCTGAGATAAAAGGTTAATCACTGCTACATCAGTATCACTTTCATTTGTGTCGAACCAAACTACATATTGCCTGTAGCAGTTAGAATTTTCTGCATGTTCCTTTCACTTTTCAAGCCTTTTAGCCAAGTTCAGCAGGTGCTCTGCTCTATTCTATTATTTCGTTTCTCTTTATTGTCAGTGCTTTGACCAGCCATCTTCAACATGGTCCCTTCTGGAGTGTTGGACTATGTCTTCTATCATCCTGAATGTGCAATGGCGTGGTGTAATGATTTGAACCTCTGACCAGGGTCAGACAAAGCCAGGTTCAAATTCTGATTCATTTACTTTTGAAGTTCACTTGAGGATTCTGGGCCAATCACAATCTCTCAATCAATGCACCTCACAAATGTGTGAGAATAAATTGGAGGAAGAAGAGAACTGTATACTTGGCCTTCATCTTCTTGGAGGAAATGTGGGTTTCATATATAATTAAATTTCTATATTTCTCCAGAAATAGTGATCTAGGGAGTATTAATTAATTTTTTAAAAAAAGCTCTCTCCACCCCCTATCTCCCTGCATCATCCTCTCTCTCTCTCTCTCTTTTTTTTATAAAGAGGTTTATCTTACATATTTTTTAGAAAAAAATGGAGAAATCCATACTGAGTGTGTGTGTTTGTGTGTGTGTGTGTGTGTTGATTTACATTCCAGGAAGGTGAAGAACAACTATTTTCCCGTGATGTTGTTTGTGGGTTTGATGGTGCTGAAAACCTGTGATATAGGATGGCTGCAAAGTTTTTATCTGCATGTTAATATACTGGTCCATCAGTGAAATCTGTCCTTGCGGTCTTGACAGCGACATGCCTCTTCACTTGAAATTATGATGAAATAATCTACTAAAGATCTAAAATTCCTGGGCACAGTCCAACCAAAGTTAAGTGTTTTAAAACTTAACATTAAATTCTTGGTTTAAAGGGGTTTGTGTGCCTCAACACAGTGGTCTTCCAACATTCTGCATTAAAAATGGAAGCATATTCAATTACACATCCAACCTTTACTTTTACAATATGTGAGAGTGAGAATTATCAACCCACTAAGGAGTTCAACCAATACCTCTATTTTTGCACGAGCTGTGATGTGTCTCAAAGTAAACAAACCCAGGGCAGAGGCTCATAGAATAGGTCTTCTCCTCTGAGGAAAGATAAATTCTGCTGAAGAATGGAATTGTCTTTTAACTTCATTTTACCTTGTGCTATTTTATCCTTGCCTGATTATCCTGTAGCTTCTCTGTAATATGTGTAACAGATAACGTGTCTACTCATTACGGGTGCTAATTGAAAGGAGGCAAGGCCAGAGTAATTAATCATGCCGAGGTGTGATGAGCAGCCTCTTCTGGGATTGCATATTTTGGGTTCATATGAGTGGTCAATAATCAAATTTATTTATCGTGATGCAAGCAGTTACACACGATTTACACATTACTCTGGTAGCTGCCCCAGTAAAATCAGGAGAATTGGAAAAGCGTCCCAGGATGGACCTTGCTTGATGTGCAGACAGTGTCCTTGACTCTGCCGGGCTTCCCCCCGCCCCCCCCCCCGTCCCTGCCCCCGCTCCACCCCAGGAGTATCTGAACTTTGCTGGTACCCAACTCTTCCCCTTCCGGCAGGCGTCTGTCGTCTGTCGTGGCAATAACTTTGTTTCCGGGGTGGGGGTGACCCCATTTCAGGTCTTACACAGAGAGGAGCGAGTTAAACAATTGAAATCTGTTTCATCAACACTGTCAAATTTATAAATGTAAGTGCGGCATTTCAAGTACCTGTTTTAAATACAAATTCAGAGAGAGATTTGGAAAATTCTTCTCCGCGCAAGGTCTCGTTGCTCTCGTCTCTCATTTCTCCCTCCTTACTGGGCACTCTGAGGGAGTTGGGTAGAAGGAAAAGGAAATCAAATGTTACATTTTACTTTTTTTTTTTTTTTTTACCAGATATAGAAATGGACTGCAGTCACTGTGGTTGCTTTTTTTTTTTTTTTAACCAAATGGGTTGACAATTTGATTTGGTAAATTTATTTCACATAAATTATGATATTCCGATGTTCTGAGAGTTTTATTCTTTATTATTCTGGGAAATTCTACTTCTCCCTCCCCTCCTTTATTTTAGAAACACTCTCGGCCACTTATCTAATGCCTGAAAAGAACTGAGCAATTTGTAATCGTTGACGTTAACATTTTAACACCAAGGAAGTAATCTGTAGCTTGAATCATGTCAACTGGATTTCTATTTTCTTAGTGGAAACGTTTCGCTCCTTATCCAAGGAGCTTCTTCAGTTGGAAGCTCCTTGGATAAGGAGCGAAACGTTTCCACTAAGAAAATAGAAATCCAGTTGACATGATTCAAGCTACAGACAATTCCACCTGGATGACTGAGAACCTTCATAGACATACCAAGGAAGTAAATGACCAACAACAAATGTCCGTTTCCACTGGTTGAAAATGGGAGGTTTTACCCCCTTGTCAATTTCCCTAAACTCACCATCTCGATTCCAGCCAAACAAAACTGAAGTGGAGGCTTAGAGCCGTGAGTTTGATATTGTTAAAAGTAGCCAGAATATTCCACAGAGAAAGATCCCATTTTCCAACCCTCCACCTGAGCCCTGAATTTCGACTACAGAAAGGAAAAGCTGGGTTTCAGGATGTCTGTAGCTTGAATCATGTCAACTGGATTTCTATTTTCTCAGTGGAAACGTTTCGCTCCTTATCCAAGGAGCTTCTTCAGTCTGAGCAAAGTTGGTAAGGGAATCCTTAAATATGTTTCTAGGTGGCTGTGTGACTGGGTTTCAGGAGCCCGCTTCTGTTCTCCAGCAATTTTTTTTTCTTGATTCTTGCTGTTCCCGGCGCCCAGCCCAGCCTTCCAGCCCGACGACGTCCACTCGTCACCGGTTGGGGTTCTCTACAGATTTCACTGCGGCAGCGTTTGCTGTGGTTCATACCCGGCCATCTACCTGGTGCCCGCCGCCGCTCACCTGCTGAGTAACCCCAGACAGGAGCAGAGCAGTTACACGTACAGAATTGGGTTAGAAATAAAGGTAATGGCGAAGGAAGGCTGTGATAACAACCCTTCAAATGGCAGGAAATCCTACAGCTGTGAAAGGAAGGGTGTAAAGCCAGACCTGCTCCTGCTCGGAAACGCGCATTTGCCCTGCAATCCCAGGAACACCAGAAAGGAAGTCCCACTGCGCGGGCGGCCAGGGAAACCGCCTCGGGATCCGATCGGAAGGCGGTCCCTGGGACTGAACTAAGAATGAAAAGGCTGGGCAGGGGCTGCCTCGTTAAAAGCTCCCGTCTCTCACTGCTGCCCGAGGTAGTTCATTGCAAGCAGGAATGAATTTCTCCTTCGGTTTCTCTTCCACGCATTACCCCCACCCCCCACCCCTTCAGCACACGCACACACGCGTGAGCGCCGTCGCCCGATAGCTTTCGGCGCCTTTTCAATCAAATCCCCACGTTCGGCTGCGGGTTAGGCAGAGAGAGAAGATGAACGAATTTTGCAGCGCGCTGACGGCGTTGCTTTCGGCGTTCAACCAAGAAGCGACTGCCCCGCTTCTCAGCTCAGCTGTTTCTTTCTCTTTTCCCAGGAACCGGAGGCCACGACTTTTTTAGCCACGCAGTTGGCAGTTGGGCAAAAGCCAGCAAATAGTGTTTCGGGGTTCGTGGGAACCGAGGAAGCAAAGCAAAATGTAATCTTTAGCTGAAGTTGCTCATAAACCACCCCAGTTTCTTGAAACAGACCCGGACAGGCGCAGCCTATTTTCTCAACCACAGGCTTGTAACAATGGGTCGGGTAAACCAGGAATTTGAGTCTCTTTACCGAAGTGCGTGCGTGCGTGCGAGAGAGAGAGAGTGGCCCAAGGCCTTAAACAAGAGTTTTGGTCGGGCTCCCTAGTTCAATCCAAATCCCCACCTCGTCTGAGAAAGGGAAAGGGGCCGAAGCGAAGACTACCTGGTGGTTAGGAGGCGGAGGGCGGTTCATCGCCCCTGCGCGAAGTTGTTTCTCCGCGCCCAGGGCCTGGGGAAGACCCGAACCGCTCAGACCTCGGTGCCCGCCGAGAGGGAAGCAAAACATCCCTTTCGCTGAGCCTGGCAGAGACCGGCCGCGCTGAGCGCTTCTGGCAAGAAGGGTTTCGTTGCCCTTTCGATCGCAGCGGAAGAATATCACAGGCACACCTCTTGGGAGAAAGCGTGTTTATTTTCGTTGCACTTCAACCAAGCGTCAAAACGCGGTGTGTTACATTGATGTCTGGGACGGTGATGAACGTTTCAGGGCAGAAAAATACCACCTTTGAAGAAATCCGTAAAACTACACACGCGGTCCCTGGAAGAGCTGGGCTCGTGGAGAAAGAAACGCTACGCGACCTCCTCCTGCGTTGAGCGGAAAGTGCTTGGGTTCCCCTGGCTGGGCAGCTCGCGGCCGGGCAGAAAGAGAGAAAAATCCAGGGGAAAGATTTCGGATCGAGAGCGCCGAGAGGCGACGGTGCAACCCCCTGGAATGGCCTGCAGAGACTCTCTGGATGCCTCGCCTCGGGGGGGGGATGAGCGAAAGGCTAAAAGACGCGGGATCCGACGGGACGCGACGCTGTTGCTGGTAGAGCCTGACGGCCCGGCGGCAAGCCTCGCGCGGCTCTCCCTGGCTCAGCGGCATCCGAGGGAGCTCTTGAAGATCCTTTCGGGTCTATTTTCCCCGCCCAGATTTTTTGAAAGGAGGCGCGCCGGGATTGGCTGTGGGGGCGGGGCTTCCCTGCGGAAAGTGACGTCACGCCCTCTCCCTGCAGTGTGAATGAATCAAAGCTGCGTTCTCTGGACCAGCACTCAGCTAGCAGGCGACTGCTGCAGCATCACTTCCCAACCAGGATACAGTCAAGCTGGACTAGCAGAAGACTCCAAGGGGATTTGAAACCGATCGGGGCCAACCTTCTGCCAGTCGAGAAGGATCGGCCCCGAATATACTTCTTTTTTTTATTCTTAGTTGTTTGGTTTATTATTATTATTTTTTAAAATAACAATCCCCTTGGGTGTTTTTTCCCTCATCCATCGTTTTCGTCATCTCTGTATTTTGAAATAAAATGATGCAAAGCGCAGCACTCGCTACGGAAGGTTCTGTCAAGGGGCTTCCAGAAATTCTTGGTGTGCCAATGCAACGTAAGGAATTTTCTTTTCTCTCTCTCTCTCTCCCCCACGTTAATTTAATAATAAAGAAAATTGGCAATTTGGGGAGCTCGAATGGTGCAGGGAGGGTGGCTATTAAAGCAGCTGCACATGGGAAGAGGGGCAGAAGCATCTGCATGGCGATGTTTGTACATTCACGCGTGTCTCTTAGGGGGCCTTGTGCAAGCGGCCTTCCAAGGTTGAGACCAGGAGGAGGACAGGTTGTTTTGCGCGGTTGTCTTTTTGCCTTGTGGATCAATAAATCCTAGCGCTGAGAAAAAACACGCCAGATGGCGGGTGGTGGCTGCTCACGGCTTACTGTACTCGCCCAGGAGTAAGTAAGTCCCGCTGAGTTTCATGGGTCTCCCTCCCAGATAAGCGGGTGGGGTGGGGAGGATGGATGGATGGATGGGTGGGTGGATGGACCTTTCAGGAGGTTAGTGGTCTGGATGTTGGGCAGGCGCGAGAATGGCCTTCTCGTGGAGTAGGGCGGGCCGAGCAGCGGCTTGCCAGAAGTTTGCCTCTTTCCTCTCACTCGTGCGAAGCACGCGGGCTGATCCTTCCCCTCTCGCTGCCCTTCAGCTCATTGGCGGTCTTGCTTTGAGCGCCCCTCCCTGGGCCGGATGCTGCCTGCGTTTGGGCCATCTCCCGCGGGCTTCCTTCAGTGGAGAGGAGACCGAGAAGCGGCCGGGCCTGCATTTGCTGCGGACCCGAGAAAGCGAGGAGCGTCTGCGGTGTGTCGTGAGAAGGCGCCTCTTTCGCCGTGGAAAGAGGGGGCGGGTTGACTGCTGGTGTCTCCCCTTGGAGGTTCGGCGGCTCAAGGTTTCCCTTGAGATGCGTCGAGGAAGCGGGAAGTGGACTGGAAGCGGGGGGCGGGGGGGGGGGGCGGGAGCGTGCCCTGCCTTCAGGGCACTCGCATACAAAGGACTAGGGTACGCGAAAGGGGCGAGGGGCCTCTCGAGAATATTTCATAGGCACTACAGACACGCACACCTCTCTCTCCTCCGCTGAGTGTACTTTTCCCAACCGGCGCTCTTCTTTGTATTGTGTCTCGTGTGCAACAAGCTTCTGTTGGCCTCGCCTCCCCTTCCTGTGTCCCGGCCGATCTGCTCATGGGTCCGCCCCGAGTCAGAAGCAAGTCCCTCTGATTTAAACGGGACGGACCTTTAGGGAGAGCCCCGCTCGGGCAGTGCTCGCCTTCCTAGAGGTGCGGCAACCTTACTTCCAAGTCAGCGGGGTTGCGGGCCTGGGGATGCTTCCTGGGAAAAAGGGAACTCGGGAAACTTCCTTCTGAATAAACAGCCATTGGTTGGCCTCTTTGTAAAATAAGAAGGCGCTTTGCGAGGACCCGGCTGGCCGAGCTAGGAATGCAGGGACGGCTGGATGGGAGCCTTCCGTTTTCTAGGCAGAGGGGGCTGCTGGTGACGCGAAGGGCTCCGTCCCCGACGGGAAGAGGGTTTGCACTTCTTAAAGAATGTCGCTCGGGAGAACCGCGGGCTGCCAGCCTCCGCCAGTTTCCCCCTACGCCATTGCGCACGTCGGACGGAGGGCCTCGTGGGCGCGCTTAGGCGGGAGGGAGGGAGCGCGATGGGGAATCTGGGTCTTCCCCGAAAGGGCCCCGATCGACCAAAGCGAAGGGCTTTTAGGTTCACTTCGGGTCAATGGAGGTCTAGCAGAGGGAGGTTAAGCGGAGCGGGAGGTAAAATCGTCCCCGCCAGGTGCCGTGGCCTCGCAGCCCCCTCCCTTCCTGCACGGCTTCCACGGGGCTAAGCCTCCGCTCAGCCCGAAGGTCCCCTGGGTAGCAACTCTGGCGCTGGGACTTGGCCAGGACGCCTCGACTGCCGCCGCTTGCGCTGCTGGGGGACCCAGAGCAGAACCCGGCCAGGTCCTTCTCGGCGGTGGCGCGAGCGCCTCTCGGCCGGCTCTCCCAGCCTGGTGAGTTGCCCGCCGCGGAGTCCCGTTGCCTGGGTCCTCCATCCCCGGCCGGTTTCTCGGGGCTGCCTTCCCGGCCTCTCCGGGTTCCTTCGCCCGCCGCCTCCGACGGCCTTCGCTGCACTGGGCAGGGCGCTCTCACCGGGCGGCGCGGGCTCCTTCGCCAGGCAAAGCCGGCCAGCGGCGGCTCCCTTTCGCTTCCAGTCCATAGGAGTCGAGGGTCGCCTCCGTCCCCCCACCCCCCTTGGACCAGCCCCGAGGTTCAGTGGGATTTGGGGAGTCGTCGCAAGAGGGAGGCAGGTTCGCTGGCCCGGGAAGAGGGAGCCTTCGGTTGGTTTTGGAGATGGGGATGCCAGGCGCGCCCTTGATGAGCAAGCCATCCCCGTCCCCAGCGACGGGGAGCGGAGCGGCTTTCTGCCACAGCCCCTCCCTTTCCTCCCAGGCCAGCTTGACTTGGGGCAATCGTGGCTGATTTCAGAAGTCCCGTTGTGGAAGCAGGAGGAGGGCGACTTCCTGGTGGATCAGGCTGCGCGGTAAGAAACCTGGCCGGCCCCAGCCGTTGCCTAAAGGGCGCCCGAGCGGCCGGTGAGATGGCCAGAGGCCAGCCTTTCATTGGGCAGCAACAGGCTTCCCGCCTCACCTAAGCTAGAACCTGGCTTGTGTCGAGTTGGCTTAGCGCCTTGCGTGAAGTCAGCCATTTTGAACCAAGGCTTATGGCGTAGCACCTTGTCTGAACCCAGTATGATGGTTTAGTCAAGCAACCAGGGTTGAAATACCATGAGTTTTACCGCGATTCATGAAACTAGCTAGGTGGTTATTGACTCTTGCCTCCTAAAGGCGCGGCGGTCTTACCGCTTCCCCCGCAAGACTAGGTTTTATTTTAAGAGGCTTCCGAGGGTCCATTTAACCGCACTATTTTGATGCGGCCAACCTCTCAGAAGGTAACGTGGGAAATTGAGAAACGCGTGAATTGTGAAACACGGATCCGGCATGGATTCGCGTGTGGTGGACCCGAGATTGGCAGGAAAACTCTGTTTGCTGTTAACGACGAACCGACTTGGCTTCTTCATATCTTACCTCCGCTTTACTTTCTTTCCCGAGCCCGGAGCCCACCGTTTATTCCATCTGGCCCTTTCTTGATTCTCCCGTCGGTGGGAAACCGTCCTTCCCTTCTTCTTAAAAATGTCCTTCCTGGACCAGTCCTTTTATTTTCTTGAAGACCGGCTCCCACTAAATTAGGGAGGGGGAACCGACTGAGAGCGGAAACGTAGACCAGGAACTTGCTGCAAAGCATGTGCCCCAAATTTATAGCCTGGGTCACTGCTGGAGGATTTCTAATGGAGAGTCAATTGGTTCCATTCAATTAGGCCTAGAATATAACTCAGAAAGTCCGTTAAATTTCAATTATCTGAGCGCTGATGTGTGTGCATTCTCACATTTTCACCTGCCTTGCTTTCCATGCCGAGCCGTTTACACTCCTATCAATTGGCATTTTTCGCTCCTGAGTGAACAGTGGGATGCGCGGAAGATCGGCGGATCCCATAGGCAGCGGGAAATTGTGCCGGTTCTGTTTTAGTCTGCTTACAAGAACCGCCGTCGGGTCTCTCTCTCCATATATATGCTCAGATACACACGCACACTCTTGTACGATCCAATGCCAAGTTCGATGTGCCTAAGCATACCGACATCAGCCTAAGGGCTGTAGGTAACTCCTGCGGTGGACTCTGCGGGCCTTCCAAGCCCGCACAGCTTTTCCTTTTCTTTTCGCCTACAAATGTGCAGACTCAGAGCAGGAGTCCTTGAAAGGCTGACATTCTATTTCTGTTTTGTTGGCTTGGTGGGATATTTTAATAGCAGTTTTTCTGTGCTTCCGTTCTCCAGGGCCCGCACCTTTATATTTTTTCAGCTACTATTTGTCTCGTTTAGCTTTCAAAGTTGCCCTGCCCAATGTAGCTGACTTGGTGCCCATCAGCTCTGGCCTTTCCCAGTTCTTTTTCATGCAGGGGATGGGCCCCCCTCTGAATTGCTCTCGACGGGGCCTTTTCATTGGTGGCTCCTCACCTGGAAGGCGCACTCAGATTCTTCCCTAGTTCTCCCCTTCTCTCCCCCCCAAGGAGGTGATTCTGGAGAGAAAGCCCTGCTTGGGTGCGTCAGGCCTCCAAAGGGCGATGGGTTGTGGACCGAGGTCAGCTTTTTCCGGTATGGTGCTTTCTGGCTCCCACTTTAGGAAGGGTTGGGTTGGTCAGCTAAAACATTTGGGGAGCACAAGGTTGAGGCGGGGTGGGGTGTGCGGTGTCCCCTGTTGTGTTTTGAGCTCCTGAGTATTGCTGGAATAAGCAAAGCGTCTCCTTACTTCGCTGGGAGGGAGTGGAGCACCAAGGCAGTTTCCTTTCATTTTTTCCTAATTACAGGAACTAATCCTAAAGCCCAGGATTGGTGGCCCAAGATCAAGCCTCGGCTCCTTCTGACTTCCTTCGCCGTTTATCTTTCCCCCCGTCCTTCCTTCCGCTTTCCTTCCCTCTCCCTCCCACACACCTCCAAGGCAAACAGGCTGGTCTGAACTAGAGGAATGAAACGGCCTTCCTGGGAAAGTCCAGCCTTTTTCCGAGTGCGGAGCCCCCTCGGGGCAAAGGGCGCTGCAGTCGGGAGGTTCCCTTCGGAGGCAATTCCTCCCTTGGCACAGCTGACCTCTGCTTTAATCCGCAGCGCGGCTAAACCGAATTGCTTGAAGCCTGGGAGGGACCCGGATAATTTGTGGAAAATCAGCAAATTTTGCTTAACTGTGTGTGAGGCAATAAAATATCCCCTCCCGGGGGTGGGTTTAAATCGATTTTCCGGCTTTCCCGGGGTTCTCTGTCCAGAAAACTGAACCTGCATATGGCTTAGAAAGGGAGCGAAGACAAGAGGGCTCCGTTTGCCATCCTCCAACCAGGCGCAACAGCCGGTTGCGCTCCGGTTATTTTCTATTAGCGAAAAGCGAGGAGGGGCGAAGAGCTGGAACAAGCCGTGGTTAATAAGAAGCTAGCGATGCGTATTTTGCTTAATTCTCCAGTCAGAATTTTCTCCAACCGACTCGATGCAAATGCGCCTTAATTCGAGCAAAAATGCCAAGCTCGCCCTCCGTGGAAAGAAAAACCGGGCAAGCAGGTGGGGTGACTTTCCTGGCACGGTCCCATGTCTTGCTGTAGATACACTGCCTGGGGGTGAGGAGTGCGAGGGGAAAGCAGGAGCGAATCCACCTTTCGTGGTCGCGGGATCGAGCGGATTCATCTAAGGCGCTAAACCACGGTGTCGTTTGCTTGCTGTAGGCTCTGAGAATCCGAACGCTGTGATCTGTTCAAGAAACCCAGCTTGAGCGAAGCCTGACCTGGCCAGATGTGTAAATGCGTCCATAGGCTTTAATTCTAATTACACCTTTCCTACAAGGACACATATACATACTTCGGTTGTTCTCCCGGATGGAAAGTTCATTTCTTCCCCTTGGTGGGGAGGGGAAAATCAGGGCACCCGGGCATAAGTGGACTGGCCGTTTTGCATTTTCTAGACAGTCTCAAACAATCTCTTCCGCAACCCCTCTCGAAACAGACTTCGATATGGATCCCGGATTTCAGTTTAAACTCCCCATCTTCCCTTCCCTCCGATTTGACCGGAGGGCGAACCTCAACCTTTCGAGACAGACTAAACTCGCAACAAAGGCTGCTCCCGGTTCACCAACAGCTGGGATCTGCCTCCGTTTTTTAGGAATAGCTTTCCGAGCTCCGAAAGAATTCGGATTAACCGCAATAGCTGCCGTGCTCTTCTCTGCCTGCCTGTCCAGCCACGATTCTGTTCCAGCGCGTTTCGGTTTTGTGAGTTACGGAGTATCTTTAACCGACAGTTCCCACACACCTGCTAGTTAGGGCAGTCGATAGATACAACTCAGGGAAAGCAGCTTAGAGTTACAAAAACCAACCAACAGGAGCAAAAGATTAAACAAAGAGGGAAGGACGTAAAAAATGGAAAGAACGGCGGGCAGAAAGGAGAGGCAGCATTCAGCGTACAAATACCTATTTCAAGGATTGAATACATACACTCTAATACGGGCTTTTCCAAATTTTTATTGCGCCGCCAGAGAAATTGCAGGCGGATCGGACCAATTATGTAGATGGGATGTGCCTGTAAGGCCAGGTCCCACGTGTAGCGCTCGAAAGATCACTGATGCTCGCGGGGAGTTGCGGCCCGTCACATCCCGGAGGCTTCGCGTGCTTAGCTGCGCGGTGTTTTAAGAAAAACCGGATCCTAATCGGAAGGAAGGGGCTTCTTTGGGGTCCTTGCAGTCGTTCTCTCCTTCTTCCAGCGTCCACAATGCTTTGTCTAAAATCGCAACTCCAATCAGAGTCTGAGAGGACAGCATGAAATAGGATTTCTATCTTGAGCAAAAGATGAATCTAGCATCTTCGCCCTCCCTCAGATCTAGTGTATTTTAATTTCATTTGGGACCTTTTCCGACACAGAAGGAGTAGCGGACGGAGGGGGGAGTGATCTTCAAAACAAAGAAAAAGGCAAATTAAATTGCTGGCGTATTTTGAAAAGGTATGCGGATCCTCACCCTTTCTCACCTTTTGTTCGGGGGTGGGGGGAAAGAACAGGGGAAAAAAAGATAATCGCTCGAATTTTAATATCGAAACCAAAGCAAATGCGAAACTCTTGTTTTCAAAGCGGTAATTTGGAAGCATAAAAATCACAATTAAATAAGCCATCCTTTTTGAAAGTCATATTTGCGGGGGGAGCGGGGTAGATATTCAGTTGTCGCTTGGTGTGTAAAAGAGACGGTGCGCCTCTCCAAAAAGAACGAAACAGCGGTTCATCTCTGGCTCATTCCCAGCCGGGACAAAAGAATCCCGACCTTTAGTTCCGGGGAACTAACTTCTCTTTCGCAGACGAAGGGCTCCCGCCCCATTCACTTTCTTGGAGACGAGTCCCCTTCCATTCTGGCCCCGGTAGGAAGGGCAGGGGGGCCTCGCTTCCCTCCCAGCCTAACCTCACGCGGGGATGTTCGGAACAGCGGCGGGCGGACGCGCGGTGCTTCAGGAGGAGAGTAATTCAGTTCTAGGGGTCCGGACGGCGAAGGTTTCCTTGGGAAATTCAAGCAGCGCACGAAGCCTCTTGAACTGCTCCTTGCTTGTGGGGTAGGCCCGAGGGAGCCCTAGGAGGGGCCGTCCATGAAAAATCGGGGAAGGAGAGCAACTTCGGGGAGATCTCCCAAAGATCTCCCGCGAAGCCGTCCTGCTCCTTCAACTGCAGCCGGGAGGGGACGGTAACCCTTCCTTTCGGTCGGTCGGAAGGCAGTCAGGAGCCGCCGGCGACCTCCCTGCTGCTTTTCTGCCCCGCCGCTCCTCTGGAGGCTCGCCCAGGCAGGCCTGTTCAATCTACCCCTTGAGGGGTTTCGTAACGAAACTGGATTCGCTTTCTAAGGAAATCCCGGAGGAGAGGGGAAAGGAACCGCCGTAGGATCTCGAAGCCCTGCCCGCCTCCCCTTCTGGCAGGCAGGCAGATCTTGCGGGGTGGGGGTTCGTTCGTGAAACGCAACTGAATTCAAATGTATCTGCCCCTCGCGACCGAGAGCTCAAGCCGCGAAGCAAACCCCGCGGAAAGGGAAGAGGCGTTGAGCCACCCCTCCGGCTCCGGGGAAACTAGTCCGCGTCTCTCGGACGAGAGGCCGACTTTCTTGTCTAGCGACTCCCGCGAGGCTGAAGTAAGCGCTCAGCTCCGGAAGCGGCAGAAGCAGGTGGCCATTTGGGCAAGAGGAACAGCGCGTGGCGGGCAGGTCAGAGGCCTTACTTCACGGAGGAGGGCCACTAACCTCGCTGTGCTGGGGGGGGGGCGCGCCCCTTCAGAGCGAAACGAGGTAGTGCTGCTCCCGTTCGGAAGCGCCCCGGAAATTCGAAACGAGGCCTCCAGCTGCTTTTTTTCCTGGGTCTCCTCCGATGTGTTTTGGGCCCAGTGCGGCCTAAGAGGATCGAGATCCCCGGCTTTGCTAGAAGAGAAAACAGCGCGTGCTTCTCTGCTGAAACGCCCGAGGTTTGGAGCAGGCCTCGGATGAGCCCTTGACCTGGATTCAGCCATCTTCACCTTTTGCTTGCTTTCCTATTGATCTGTGTTTTTAAAAATATAAGTTTTTTTTTAATCTAAAGTTTTAGTCTTTTACTGGAGGAGAGAACGAGCCAAAACAGACCGTATAACAGATACGACGATAATGATGATGATGATGAAATAATAAGAAATAATAATTACCACCTCACCATTCCCCTTCTCCTTTTATTCCAACAAAATCTGTCCTGATTTCAACAAATAATCTACTGCAGAGGCTAACAGTAGCCAACGAATCAAAAAGAGATTACTCAAGAGTTGGTCTGCAGAGCTGGCTTTTTGTTCTCAGAGCAATGAGTAGAAGGACAAATCAAGATCAATTTCAGTGAATCTTGCCCTCTGGTGACACGAGTTTCATCACACCCAAAGTGGTTAAAAAAGCATGCAGGCCTCTGTCCTAGAAACATCAGGCTAGACCAGTGCTTCTCAAACTTTTCCTTCATTACCCAAAACCACTTATCAATAAGTCCTTTTTACCCAATGTAAGTAAAACACTTTAAGTCAACTTAATGGGTTCCTGTGTTGTTACCCCAAGAAACACCACTTTTAACCGATTTTGGGTAATTTACTTAGGTTTGGGAAGCACTGGGCTAGACCCTAACGAAAGAGATCATGTCACTGATTATATGTCAAAAATCTGTGATAAGTAGTTATGTGTTGATCTATGGTATCAGAATCTTAACAAAGAACACATATTTTATGGCATATATTAGTTTCTAAAGAGCTTTTGAATCTTGGACAATGAATTTGCTTCATTCCCATTTTATATAGGAATATGGAAGACAAAAATAAGTTATTTAAGAATAACTGCTATAATTCATTTGGGAGAAGGGAGGATTAGTTAAAAGTGTTCAGGCCTGCCTTTCCTCCTAATTTTTGCAAACAATATATTTAGGCATGTTTCCATGGTCTTCATGGCAGCCCTCTAATTGCTGTTGCAATCGTACCAACAGGTCCTTAAGCTTAAATTGGTGGCGTTTGGATCAGAGGCATGATTCAGTGGTACAGACTGTAGATCAGTTTAAGGTTAGTCTTCATGAGATTGGAGACCATATGTATTTATTCTCTTGGTGCAGCAAAAAAGTATCCTGGAAAAAAGAACTGTGTTGTATTAGAACAAATAGGATTTTATTGTAGGAAAGGAAGTTGAGTTTTAAAGAAAAAACACAATGAGCAGATGAAACCATTTATATCTCAGCTAGCCAATTTAGGGCAATATTTTTTAAAAAATCAGAGGAAAGAAAGGATGCTAAAGAGACCAGCATTAGCTCCCTTGTCACTGGGTATTTTTGATAAAGTCAGTGTAAATTTACACCACATCAAAAGGCTCCTGTGGTCCTTTCTGTAGTACTTTTGTCTTTTAAATGAACTAACACTTGTTTGAGTTTCAGGGCCTATGTGGAAATTCTCATAGACTCTTCCCTCCACCCCCTCTAATTAACCTGAGGCTCAATCTGCTGGGAGATTCCCTAGGTGGACCTTACTGAAATCCATAGAAGCTGCTCCAGTCATGCTATGATGGTCTACCCAGACCTATCCTTCAAACCAAATGATTAAGACTGGCATGGAAAGTTTTCCTGAGCTTGTTTATAAAGTCTGGTGAATTTTGTCTTGTAGGTCAGTTCTGCTTTTCTCCACAATCCTGACTAGAAGGTGAAAAAAATAATGGGACAAGGAACAGATTTCAATATGTGTTCAATGTGGGTTGATATGCCTGAGAAAAAAAGATTGCAAAGTTCAAAAACCACTCTTAGACTCTTAAGAAGAGTCCTAAAAAATGGTATAGAAATACAGTTGTTGTTGTTGTTGTTAATATAAGAATATATAAATACATTTCTTTGGTTTGTGCTTAAAGAGGGTGGCTACTTTTGTATCTCATAATATTTAACACAAGAGGTGTTCCTGAGGGATAATCTTACATATTACTTGAAATACTACTACTGGTGCCTTTAACCACTAAACCAAACTGAATCTCATTAGCATTGATAGAAAAGAAGACTCATTAATTACATGGGAGTAGTCATTCTTCACTATATTTTATTTACATTTAAATTAAATCAAAATGAAGTTTTGACCTAGACTTAGCTGCTTTTCTGTGCTGCCCCAGCCACTTGTTGAAGAATATCCCTTGACTTGCAGTCAATGGCCAGGTGCAGAACTTAGTCTGGAAAAAGATTAGGTTCCCTATTTTTTCCTTCAAAGCACAAATACATGCAAAGTGAGACCAGTAACTATCTACAATGAAAACAGTATTCATCTATTCTTTGTGACTGATATGGTACAATTAATTCTGAAACAACCCAATATTCACTTACCTGGTAACAGACTTTGTGTGGCATTTACTTATAAGTAGCCATCTATAGGATTGCCCTGTTTATGCATTGATTGGATGCAATAATCATGCAGTTTTTTAAAAAAAAATCTTTTGAATACATTACATTTTTAATGTTCTGATATATGCACCTGGGTATTTGAATCTCTAAGTAGGTCAGGATGTTGGAAGGACATCCATCCATCCTTGCAGAAATGTGGAATAATGAAATAATTCCTTCAATTGAAGGGTGGGATGAGGTGTGGGAGATACTTAGTTGTGGATAAACTATCACATTTAATGGCGTTGTTTGTTGTTGTATTTAATTAATCATATTTATTTATTTATTTAATTAGAAGGAATATGGGCTATTTATTTATTATTATTTTTATCCCTCCTTTTATTATTTTTATAAATAACTCAAGGCGGTGAACATACCTAATACTCCTTCCTCCTCCTATTTTCCTCACAAAAACAACCCTGTGAGGTGAGTTGGGCTGAGAGAGAGTGACTGGCCCAAGGTCGCCCAGCCGGCTTTCATGCCTAAGGTGGGACTAGAACTCACATACTCCTGGTTTGCGATTGGCTCCTTCCTAGGGCTTGAGAGACAGGGACTGGCCCAAGGTCACCCAGCCGACTTTCATGCCTCAGGCGGGACTAGAACTTACAGACTCCTGGTTTCTAGCCCAGCACCTTAACCACTAGACCAAACTGGCTCTCTTTTTTGCAATGCATACCATTTCTCAGACTTTTTCCTCAGAGCTAATTAAACTATTACTCTTTAGTTTGTATCCCTGACTAATCTTTTAATTATTTGAAATGTACATTTACTATCTCTATCACGGTCCCCTGAAATCTCATATTTATATATCCTTCTAACTTTATAGGGAGTTAGCTGAAAGGTTTGTCTTATTTAAGTAAAAAAGGCATTTGAAGAACTCTTTCACAGGGAGAGGGGGAGGAGAAAAACAATTAAAAAAAGCAAAACATGCATATATATTACAAGTCAGCTGATAGCCTGTCATGTAATGCAAGCTGTCCATATTCTTTCTTCTTCATTCATGTTCACTCATGAACATTCTTCGACTATTGAGTATATGTGATCCTCATTAACCTCTATTTTTGTTTAATGTAAAATATTTTAGAGTTGATTGTTTGGGGGGATCATTAATAACATTAATAATGATTTTATTTACATATCACTTTTGCGAATTTTGTATTTGTACATTCCCTTACCAATACCAGAGCTTTCCAAACTGTGTGTCGGGGCAGGTTAGTGTGTAGTGTTTGCAGTCTGGGTGTGTCGTAGCTGCTGCTGCCTCCGAGCCCTGCCAGGATTCCACACAGGTCCTAGTGCCTGCCTTGTGCCTGGCTGCCTCCAAACCTGCTGTGATTCCACGCAGGTCCTAGTGCCTGCCTTGTGCCCTGCTGTAAGAGTGTGTCATGAAATGATGCCCTTCTGTAAGAGTGTGTCGCGAAATGATGCATGTCTAAAAAGTGTGTCACCAACATGAAAAGTTTGGAAAGCTCTGGCCTAAGCTAATGCACATTCAGAAGGAACTCACAAGGAACGGAAGGCAGGGAACCAATCCACAAAATAGTCCAAATTAATCTTGGTTGCATTTTATACCAGAGTCAGAAGAGTTAGGAAGTAGAAAGGTGTTTGTCTGGAAGAACTCTAGGAATATATAAAGTCAGGAATGTAAAAGAATAGAGTACCATCATTTGAAAAACTCTATAAACTAATTAAAGATTCAGTGAAATGGATGGCTGACATTGGAGTCTGCCCCCCCCCATGAGAATTGGAGCATCTTTTTTATTATTCACAAACAACTGTCTCTTGGGATCCAAGCTGCACCTCTGTCCACACTACAAAAGGATCCAGACTGGGATGTGGCTGATGTTGGAGCCTGCATCAAGGGCATTTGGTGCTCTTGGCCTAATGTTTCTGTTCAATAGGCAACCTCTGAATGGAATACTGGAAGGGCTTTGGGGAAGATCCCTGGGCTTTGAGAATGAGCTACACCTCACTCTTTTCATATGAGGCAAGACGAACAATTAATCTGTGGCTGTTCAGCATTTTAAATCATCCTTGGTTGCTTCAGAGGCAAGTGCAATGCCACAAGGTAGCAGGAGGGAGGCTGCCTGTTCATTATGGCATTAGTATTATGTAAATTAACAAGCCGCCTTTGGAATCAGTAAGAAGCTGTGCATGATCACTATAAAAGGAAGGTGACTGTGTGGGGAAGCTGCACATAAAACATGCACTCTGAAAGACTGCGGCAAGATACATTGCCTTGGTTTTAGGAAAAGATCACATGTTGAGAATGTTTTCAAGCCATAGCCATGAAACAGCAAGAAATGGTTTAGCTTGACATTCTGAAAATGGCCAGGTTAGGGGTCTCTGACCCTTTTCTCCCTACAGAAACAGGAATATATGGAGACTGCATTGTGAATGGCAACCAGCCCTGCTCCAGGGTTCTAACTGAAGATGCTGGGATGACTGACAGACACCAGGGCAGAGGAAAGGGTCCTTAAAAACAATTTGAACATTCATTTTGGTAGAGGTAACACATAATCCCTAGTCCCGCGTGACAGTGTGAGCTCCCGCACTCGCCCCAGCTCTTGCCAACCTAGCAATTCGAAAGCATGCAAATGCAAGTAGATAAATAGGGACCACTTCCGTGGGAAGGTAACAGCGTTCTGCGTGTGTCATGCCAGCCACATGACCGTGGAAGCGTCTTTGGATAACGCTGGCTCTTTGGCTAACAAACGGAGATGAGCACCGGCCCCTAGAGTCGGACACAACTGTGCAGGGGAAACCTTTACCTTTACCTTAACACATAATCATTTAAGTACATTCCAGTGATTCAACTTTAGGTTTTCCTGTTGTGTGTCGATATAAGATGTACAAGGCCCTCTTGAGCCTCTCCTGGACAATCTGTTCCAGAATCCCCCCTGTGCAATGCCTCTAGCATGTACAACGCATTTACTGATTATACTTTTTATCCTATGACATTATTGATAACAATCATGGTTTCAATCACCAGTAACATTAAGCTTGTGGAAGACAAGAAGGGCATGGTTGGCAGAGGGAAGAATCACTATTCTCCTTATGAATCCTCCCCAAATAAAAATGGGTAGTGCTATATTAAATTAAAAGACACTTGCTCCTGGGGAGGAAAGCTATGGCAAACCTAGACAGCATATTAAAAAGCAGAGACATCACCTTGCCGACAAAGGTCCGTATAGTTAAAGCTATGGTTTTCCCAGTAGTAATGTATGGCTGTGAGAGTTGGACCATAAGGAAGGCTGAGCGCCGAAGAATTGATGCTTTTGAGCTGTGGTGCTGGAGAAGACTCTTGAGAGTCCCTTGGACTGCAAGGAGGTCAAATCAGTCAATCCTAAAGGAAATCAACCCTGACTGCTCATTGGAAGGACAAATACTGAAGCTGAAGCTCAAATATTTTGGCCACCTAATGCGAAGAGAGGACTCACTGGAAAAGACCCTGATGCGGGGAAAGACTGAAGGCAAAAGGAGAAGGGGACGGCAGAGGATGAGATGGTTAGATAGCATCACCGATGTAATGAACATGAATTTGAGTAAACTCCGGGAGACAGTGGAGGACAGGAAGGCCTGGCGTGCTATGGTCCATGAGGTCACGAAGAGTCGGACACGACTAAACGACTGAACAACAACAAAAGTGCTATATTGCTGAAAGGAAGGACTTTCTAGACCAACATTTGGCTGAGTGGTTGACTAGAGGCCTTTAAGTGCCCAAATTTTAAGATGGAGATGGCTTTGGCTTGCTGCTTGTTCTTGTATTTAGCAATTAATCATAGCATTTCTGTTTCACATTGTTAATAATGTTGGTTTAGCTAACTTCCTCTTTTCCAGGGCCCACTGCACAGAGGGAATCCCCACTCCACCCAGTATCTTTGCAATGCCAGCTATTACTCTTCCCAAGTGTAACACTGTTGTTATTTAAATCCTCTGCTTCATGCATTCAAAACTTAAAGAAAGTATGTTTAAAAGGATACCACATTTAAGTATATAAAAGGAAAATAATTTTCAGGAAGTATTTGATTTTTTTTTAGGAGAGAGTTTCACAATCAATCTGATTTAACCCCAGCAATCTTTTAATTGCTTCTATACTTTGATCTTCCAGCCAGAGGTGACATATTTTTGTTTGAATTATGGACCTCTCCATAATGGAACACTTACAGAAACATCCTAAAACTGAATTCAGCCAGGGCACTGTATCGGTGACAACAAGGGCTGTGTTGCTATTGTTCTTAGCATGTTTTCTCTATGCAAAACGCTATTGCAAGATGTTGAGACTTTATACAAGCCAGAGATGATGATTACGGCCAATGGCCAGACGAAACCTGGAAAGCTATTCTTGTCATGACTCGGCAGGCTCCTTATGACAGAAATGGACTATATGAAGCACAGCATGCCTAGGCAACTTGTTGTTTTCCTGTTAACACCCATTCCAGCTTTAAGGGTTGCTAATGACTTTTAAAATGCTGCATTGTCTCAGAGCTTCATTGCTCATGTGGATGCACCTCCTGGACGCTCTCTCGGGTCTGCAGGAGCAGCATGACTCCAGGACGCAACCCTTACAGAACCGAGTTTTCCTGGGGTTGTTCCCATGCTCTGTAAGTCTTGCCAATGGAAGCATCATTTCCAGGTTTTAAATCACGCTAGCACCTTCTCTTCCTCCTCCCTCGGCAGTTAATGTACTGAGCTGGTTTTTCTTTTATTTCTGCAATTTTATTGGCCTTCTATAATCCCAGCCCTACCATTAATCAGAGTGAGGCATCCATCTCAGGTAGCAAAAGCCGAGGATGAGGAAACAGGGCAGCAGCACTCCCAGGCTGGCCGTTCTGCACAAGTCCCGCTTCGGTCATTCTGATCCGTCGGAGGCCAGAACCTGCAGCCTTCCTCGCCCTCTTGGTGCATCGAAGGGGTGTAGCCACAACGTTGCACCTTGCTTTATGTGGCAAAAATGTTTCAGGCAGATTTTTTAAAATTAACACGTTTTAATACAAATCGATTGATTTTATTATTTAGCTTTCAATAGTCATTGTTCATTTAAAATGGCTTTATTACTATTATTTATTGTTTGTACATAGCTTCAAGTAACATGCTGTTGGTAGAGATCACAGCATGAATATTGCCCCCCCCCCATGATAAGGACCATACAGAATTTCTGTAAAGGGTCATGATATAATGTCTATAAAATTTTTAACATTCAAAACACTATACAAATGCTAAGCTATTATAAATAAATTTAAATCTTAGGGTAAATAAGTTAATCTAGCCATTAAATCTGGTAGCCCTAATTTTCCTGCATTCCGTACTGCTCTAATTTCTGAATCACAAAATATTAATGATGTCATCAACACACTCTACTTCCTGTTATGTACACGACAACTTCCTGCCACTGCCTAGGACCAGTCATTCCCAACTCTGGCTCCAGCTCAAGGAGAACCTGTCACTTCCTTCAAGCAGTACTTTTGGGTGATGTTCAAGTTCTGCCCACTGTTTCTATGGTAACTAATGCACTTCAAGGAGAAACCATTATTGGATTTTATTTTCTTTTAAAAAGAGGAACTAAAATTGGTGGTATAAACAAAATCTGCAATGTCAGTGATGCTATAAAGTTTTCATTGCCACTTATGGGGAAGAGCTGTATAACTCACTGACATCCTGGGAAGCCTATGCAGTCTCAACGAAGGGAAATAAAAAATTTATAGAGCTCAATTCTGCATTAATTATGACACAGTCACCATATTACTCATAGAAATACATGAGGCCCCCCAAATAAGGAAGTGAGCATAAAGCCAATGCAATCTCCTTTCTCCAGGGTCTGGGGAGCACTAAGAGGAACATGCACCATCTAATGGGGAGTGCAAATAAGTGAGTTCATACCTACTTTCCAGAGGTGTTTTTTCTTGCTTCCCAGCAAGTTGATTGAGTATGTCATCTTGCCAAATTTAAGCACAACTTAGTTATGGCCTTTGGACAATATCTCTGTCTCTCAATCAGTCCCCAGAATGGCAACTGGAGTTCTCTCCTGAGCTTTTTGAACCCCTCCCTAAATTGGTAAATGAGCCATTGATATGCTCACCTATCACTAGGAGTCTTTTTCATTATATGGAGAGGATAAAGAACCAAGAAAAAGGTGGGTGGAAGAAGATGCAATCCAGAGACAAATTGAAGGAAAATCCCTGATTTCCATCTGGCAAGCACATCTTCAAATTGTAACATATATATCAGAGCTTTCCAAACTGTGTGTCGGGACACGTTAGTGTGTTGGCTGCAGTGTCTGGGTGTGTCGCGGCTGCTGCTGCCTCCAAACCTGCCCTGCCAGGACTCCGTGCAGGTCCTAGTGCCTGCCTTGTGCCTTGCTGCCTCCAAACCTGCTGTGATTCCGTGCAGGTCCTGGTGCCTTCCTTGTGCCCTGCTGTAAGAGAGTGTCGCAAAATGATGCCCTGCTGTAAGAGTGTGTCATGAAATGATGCATGTCTAAATAGTGTGTCACCAACATGAAATGTTTGGAAAGCTCTGATATATATACTTTAATTTCTGTTCTTTCCCCATCTATTTTACTTGGGCTCTTATCATTCCTTCTCATTTTTTCTTTGCCTATTTATTTATCTGTAAGGCAAAAGGAGAAGGGGATGGCAGAGGATGAGATGGTTAGATAGCATCACCGATGTAATGAACATGAATTTGAGTAAACTCCGGGTGGCAGTGGAGGACAGGAAGGCCTGGCGTGCTATGGTCCATGAGATCACAAAGAGTCGGACACGACTAAATGACTGAACAACAACAACAACATGGCCTGGTTACCACATTGTTACAAAGTCATTTGCTAATTCAGAAGCCACTAACAGCCAGTTGGTCAAAAGCCTTGAGAGCAATGAATACTGAATGTCTGGAACCCAAAAATACTTAAAGTGGAGCTTTGGGTGGACCTGAACAGACACCCTGAATTGAGGAAACCAGTAAGGGAGGGATCAATATTTCCAAGAGCAGGGGCTGGAGTGGAGGACTCTTCCAAGTCATCTTCTTGGATGTTTCAACTGTGTTTGACTTAGGGTTAAAAGAGTAGGTCCATTAGCCGGTAACCTAATCAAATCTGTGGCCGCTGAAAGCAAGTTCAGTGCACATAACTCTCCGTGCGTGTAGGAAAGAAAAAAGCTAAAGGATTTGTTGGGAACAAGAGGCAGCTCTGTGGTTTGTGTTAGTGAAACAGATGTGTTCATTTATGGAAAAAAATGGCAGAAGAATCCACACAGGCAGGTGTCTGTATTTTACACTGTGTATAAAGGTAAAGGTTCCCACCGCACATTTGTGCAGTCGTGTCCGACTCTAGGGGCCGGTGCTCATCTCCGTTTGTTAGCCGAAGAGCCAGCGTTGTCCGAAGACGCTTCCACGGTCATGTGGCCGCATGACACACGCGGAGCACTGTTACCTTCCCACCAAAGTGGTCCCTATTTATCTACTTGCATTTGCATGCTTTCGAATTGCTAGGTTGGCAAGACCTGGGGCTAGTGCGGGAGCTCACTCCATCACGCGGGACTAGGGATTCGAACCTCCAAACTTGCGACCTTTCGATCAACAAGCCTGGCATCTTATCCGCTGAGCCATTGCACCCTTTACACTATAAAGAGACATGCAAATCATCCAGTTACTTTCTCTGCAATCTGTTTAGCTTTTTTATCCAACTTCATAGCTCCATAGTTTCCTGCTTCTGATATATTTAAGCTTCTGATATATTTAAGCAACAGCTTCTTTCCCTCAGTTCATTAACCATGTTGACAGCTTCTTTGATTTGGGGGTACTTTTCCTAGATTATAATGCAATATTGTTGTGGTCTTGAGTGATCTCCAAGCATACTTCAGAGATATGATACTGCTGTATTTCCCTTTCAGATCCCTCTCTCTCTTCCCATTTTTGAGACGTTTCCTCTTATGAAGCTTATTGTACTTTGTGTTGGACTTCTTCCCATGTACTTTACAATTTGTTTAACTATTTAAAATGTAAAACCAAACATGGCCATAAATTAGAGTATTAGAATAGAATACTAATACTAGAATTAGAGCTGGGTCTAATATTAATATTAGAATTAGAGCTGGGAAAGGATACTTATACCACCTATCTCAAATGATGTCACTGGGCAGCCTTCCTAGTACTCCCCAGCTGTGCAGGACTACATTTCCCACCATTTCCAGCTAGCTCATCAAAGGGCTTGAGAGGCACCAATTTGGAGAAGGTAATTGGAAGGCATTACCTAATACATTGTTGTGATCTGAAATATTTCATATGGCGTTCACTACTGAAATACATGTGCCACTGCTGAGGCTGTGTTGGTCAGAAGGAATCCATTTCCCAGTGGCACATTATCACAATCTTTGCTGCTGGAAGGATGCAGTGTCATTTCAAAGGTCTTCCATGAATGGGGTTGATGTTCTCTCCAACAACTGAATAGCAGTTTGTTTGTTTGTTTGTTTGTTTATTTATTTATTTATTTATTTATTTATTTATTATTTCAATTTATTCCCCGCCCATCTCCCCTGCAAGGGACTCTGGGCGGGTTACAACAACAGTTGCATATTCCACGCTCTAAACTTAATAACATCTGGAAAAGGGTCCCAACCATCTTACAGTTCAGTTCTGATTTGTGTCTGGAACCTTTGCTCTGCCACCAACTGGCATTCTGAAGGACAGTGAGGCATTTTGAAATTCCATGAGCAAAATATACAGGATGTTCTAATATTAATGATGTATAAAGTGCTCTTTTGAAATCCCTAATCAGTTCTGAGAATGTTGGGCAGTCTACGGCCAATCTATGGCATACTTAGTACTCTGAAGTTTCATATTTCTTTTCCAGCCCAATACTGAACAAGAGACAAATTTAAAAGAACCAAACATACGAATTTCAAAAAGAATTTTCACAAAAATCTTAAAGTCTTAAGCAAAATCTTCTGTTAAAAATTTAAGACTTGTAACTCCCTGATCAGGGAGTCTTTCATTTCACTTGTGCTGAAAGCTCTGGAAAGAAACTGCTTTCAAGGGGTTCTACCAATGCTTCATTGCAATTTTAGGGCAGGAACTGAAATAACCAGCACTAAAATGAAGAGGTAATTTGGCTTTGAAAAACAAGATTAATAACATGACTTAGGGCTCAAGAACTCAGCTCTTTACCCAGTGACACTAGTTTGTAGCTGGTCAATTAAACAGCAATACGAATCTAATTCCACTGGGCTGGGTAGTTGTCTATTACTAAAAGACTAGCACAAAAGAAGCTTCTTTATTCTAATAAAATACTGTATTGTAAACATAGAGTCAGCACTTCATATTATAAACATGAAGTGGAGACATTTGTTGCATTAAAGCACTAGGTTTTAATCTGGTCACGGTGTATAACTCCCCTAAATGTATTCCCGTTATATTAAATTATTTAGTTAAAATAAATTAGATAAACGAAAGCGGTTTGCTAGATGTAGCGATAGGACAGCAGACCAGCAAACCTTCACAGGACAGACAATTGAACTTAGAAAGTCAGAGCAGGCATAACGTTTTTTCATTGAAGCCTTGGTTTATTTTCATGTTTTGCTAGTCATTGGGGGAGATGGATTTTGTACAGTTTGGTTGGCTTATTTCCTATCCTATAGGACAACCAAGCGGGATTGCTAAGGAAAGCAACTATCAAGAAGTCTGAATTGTTTTACATGTTGTTATCTCTTTGCTGATAGAAAACCAGTCATGGGAGAGGTACCAGAGCTAAGGGCACCTCCACAGGAGGATTCTGTGCCAGTTTGAAAGCAATTCCAGATCTGTGCATACCCATAATGTAGACAACATTGGTGAATGAGACCATTTATTTCCAGCTCAGCTGTGGTGTCTATGAAACCTCAGCAGATCTAATTTTTCTTTTGCTGAGCATTGGCAGAAAGTCTTGCTTCACCACGCCTCCTAACTCATGAATTCAAGGGAAGCATTATTCTTTCTCTCTCTCTCTCCCTTGCTCGCTTCTGCCAGCTTTAGTTTAGAAAGTCCAACAAAACATCCCTAAGCACTAGCCTGGGTGGGTCTTCTGGTGAAGATAAAGCAGAAGCAGATGGAACTCAAATTCACCTCTAACTTCTTTGTCTGGGCTAATGAGCACCTAGAAATGGTTGCAGGGATCTGCAATTAGTTAAATAGCCTATCAATCCTGGCTATGATCTCTGGCTGCAACAGTGCTGATGGGCTACTCTTTTGGCTTCACAGCTCACAGTAGTTTTTAAACAGGAACAGAAAGAATGGCTGTTTGCAGCCAGGGAAGTTCTCCTTGTAGCAACGGCTCAGATTGGGAGTGGGTGGGTGGATGGCGTTGACCAGAAAAACACACAACTTGTACTGAAAATGAAGAGGGGGGATGCACCAGCAATCTATTTCCTTTAACGTTTGAGTGGAGTGGTGGGAGGAGATTTTGGTTACTTCAGGAACTAACAGTTAACCCTAACCCTAATCCAAGCTCAGACAATTATTACGCATCTTCATTAATACATATCCTGGGCAACTAATCCAGAAATTATATGGATAATGAATTAACAGGACATCTTGGGATGCTGATTGGTCAATTAGAATTTCCAATGCCACCTTGCAAGTTTTCTAATTCCTATAAAGAGATCTCTGTAAAATCTTTTCATAAAAATGGCAGAAAGCCAGGATTTTACTTTGCCATAGAATGGTATTAACTTTCATTGCCACCTGCCTCCGATTAGAGGTATTTTTAGGCTCCTGATCTGTTTTAGTTAATTCACCATGCATTCTGCTTTATATTAAAAACAACCACACTACTATATTCTTGTTTTTTAAAATAAATATTATCATCTGGAAACTGAAGTTTATGTTGTTCCTTTGCCAAACTGAGGCTGGCATTACCTATGTGCTGCTCTGCTAACCAGGATTTTACAGAATTAAGAAACTCTGGAAAAGCACTCTACAAAATCATAAACACCTGAATTTCTCTAATGAGCATTTGGGATACTACTACTACTACTACTACTACTACTACTACTACTACTATAATAATAATAATAATTGGTGCTGAAATTAAACACATGCAGAGCGGTGCTATCATGGAAGTGCCTTCCTTACATACTTGCATCCTGATGCAAGGCCGTAAGTCATGACATTTGTATATGGCATCATTGTGCTGTGTTCACCTTTGGGCCAACAAGGTAACAACCCTTTTACAGAGAAAGGTGTTGCGCAAAGTCAGTCTTACCTTGCAGGTTGGAGGTACAGAGATACAAATTGAATAAACAAATAAATAAATAGATGCCTATGTATTGCAGTGAACCTGAGGCATTAACTGATTTGTTTCAAACCTGATATTAAACCACTAAGAGGTTTGTTTGGTTTTGGCACAATCTGTCGAGTGAACCCATCCATGATGGCCCAGCAATAAAAGTGAATCAGGGCACTACAGATTGTCCTAAAACCACAGTTTAACTGGAGAATCTTGACCTAAGGTTATGGGAAGGCAGTTATTCTGTCTCAGACTAACTCTCTTATAAATTTGTCATGAAAATAAAATGGGAGGATTCCTTATAGGAAAGCTGAGATTAAAGTTTAGTTAATACAGAAATTCAACAGGAGGCTCAATTTACTTCATAATGTGAACAGGAATCCCATTTGGGGGGTTGCAATGACTTCGTTCTTCATGACTTGAGTTGCTTGGCAATTGGGCAGCTTTAGAAATTGATATATAATTCATTTATATTACATATACTTTTCTCTCAGTTTTTTCTTATGTATTATAAGGCTGGTGCCAGAGAAATCTCAGATATAAAATGGCTGAAAAATCTACTGAAAAGAAAGGTAAGAGGTACAAGGATTATCATGAAACAAAGAAGAAAAGGCCAACGTGAGGAAGAATAATACAAATGTGTTTACTTAAAAAGCCTTGTGCATTATAGCCTATGTACAAAATTCCTGAGGCAATCTTTATAGCCTCTCTAATAACATGTAATAATACCCAAATTTCATCTGGAATATACTGTATATCCTCAGTTTTTTATTATTCCACTGCATGTTCCCATCCTGGAACTCCCTGTTCCTTCTGAATTTTTATTCTGAACTTTTAAATGGCACATACCTTTTTATTGCAAGTTTTGAGGAGTAGATCAATGAATTAATCTGAATTGAAATATTTGAGTTATCTGCAGATATGCAAGTTAAGCAATGGCAGAAACTCAGCAAAAGTTTTCTAGCAGGCAGCCAATGCAACTTTCCAAATTAGAGCACCAGACAGAGAAGAAAACAGATGTTCTCTTAGTTGGTATGTGTGAGTGTCAGAGCATGCAAGGAGAGTGCCTTAAAAAAACCAGCCTTCCTTGAAAATTCACCATCCTGAATACCAATTAAGCTTGGGGGGGAAAAACCCTGCATTACCCTCCCCGCCCAGCTTAATTTTCATGAGGGAGAGTGGTATTCTGGGGGAGGGTGAAAAGAAGAGAATTACAATGTTGGGTGAAGAGAAATTTTCCCCACAGTCAATCAGATTTAACATTCCTATCGCACAGAGACAATGAAACTTTGGGGGGAAAGGCAGTCAATTGGCATCAATAGAAGTTCTTTTTCTCCTCCAAAGCTTAAATGCCAAAATTATGGAAGGGGGTAAGAAGCACTTTTTAAAAACGTCAGCATGTGCTGAGGGGAGGGGCAGTTATCTCTTGTGTCCACAGCTGCGATCCCCAGGGAATATCACCTCCTTATTGCTATGAAGACCAGGGCAAAAAACCCCAGAGCCTTCCAGTAATGCCAATGGACAATCCAGGTCCTGAGATCTTGATGTGGGACTGACCTCCATTTATTTATTTATTTATTTATTGTTTGATTTATATCACCGCCCATCTCCCCCCACAAGGGGACTCTGGGCGGTTTACAACAAAATAAAGCACCATGCTTGCTTCCTTTGTTGCTTAATGAGTTTGCTTTATCACTGAAAATAAACTAGTGTTGTTGTATGTGGGGTAGAAAGCGGGACCTGGAGGTGAACTGTATTTACTTATGAAAACCGTGGAATGAGCGTCTACGGCATTTTATATGTTTTTGAAAAAGGCCAGTTCCCAATAGCTGAGGCCAATATTTGCAGCTGGAGGCTGTTTTAGGAATCGAAGGTTATATCATATTGGCATAATTTCCCATTGTGTATACAATCCTTTCCTTAGTCACACTTACCGTCTCTCCTGCAGCTTTTTTATTTATTTATTTATTTATAATTCGACTTGTATTTACCGCATCATCTCCCCGCAAGGGAACTCTGGGCGGTTTACAAAAAATCGAGAGTTAAAATTCAGCAATTAAAACAGCGTATATAAATATTCTCCAATACAATAAATTTAAATACAAAATCCAAGATTTGATGGATTATGCACTGCATAGTCTACAAACAGGGCTGTAGAGGCTGAAAATACACAAAAAGCTTTGGCTTTCCATTAGGCAGCCATCTTAGGGGGAAGAAATTAATGGTGGGAGTGGGAAAGCAGAGCAGAACTGGGAAAGAACACACCCTTTAAGCCAGCCTGCTAACCTCAGGAGAACGCTCTCCTCCCATCATTGCTGAACCATGATTTCAGATGCTTGTCTGGTCAGTTCTGTCCATGGGATCCTGCTCTTTATCTCAGCCAGCCAAAGGAAGGTGGGGGGAACCATGGATTCATGGTTCCGCTTCCAGTTCTCTTGAGAATTAATGTCTGTTTCCAGCAATAGAATGCTCCTCAGTAAATAAGCCAATCAGCTGGTCTGTTTCATTGGGATTTCAATACAAAAGCTTCTGAGATGCCCTTCTGGCCATCCAGAGGATTTGTAGGGGCATAAAAAGGCAACAAATTCTTGATATTTATTGTGAATCAGTCTCCTGCCATTCCAGAACTACCTCCCTTCCCTGAAAAAGGGGGGAAAAAGAGGGGGAAGGCAGAGAAAGAAGGCTCTGATGCATAAACATCTCTTGAAATATTACACCATATCTGCTCTGTGGTTTGCTTCTTCAGAAATCAATCTTTTTTCAGACACATATATCGGAATTTATGTGCATTGCCTTTACTGGGTAATCTCCCCTGGCAGACTTTACAACCCCTTCCATTATTTGAAACTATAGGCAGATAGAAAGAGAGATGAACTCCCAGCTCCTTGCAGCTGCATAACCTACCTATTCCTCCTGCAGACGGACAGCTCATGTAGAGACAGAGTGCGCAACCGGACTGTATTTTACTGGTCTGACTAACAAACCTGAACTTGGTCATGCAAGCAGGATAGTGGTCAAAATTCAGCAAAATGGCACATTCTGCCAGGCTTTACCTACTTAGCAGCCTTTTGATCCCAGCATCATCTCATCCAGCCAGAGCTTTCCAAACTGTGTGTCGCGACACAAAAGTGTGTCACCACACACAGTCTGGTGTGTCGCCACACAACCCGGAAGCGCTGATCATCATCAGCGCTTCCGGGTTTTCCCGCGGCGACACACCAACTGCAGCGTGCAAAACCCGAAAGCGGCAGCAGCGCTTCCGGGTTTTTGCGCGCTGCTGCACTTCCGGGTTTTCCCGCGGTGACACACCAACGCCGGTTGGTGTGTCACCGCGGGAAAAACTTTGGAAAGCCCTGCATCCAGCACTTTGCATCCTTGACTGGCCAGTCTTGGCCCTACATAAACTAAAAGTTGGCAATCCTGTGTATCTTTGTAGCGATCTTAATTTATGCACAGCATCTCAGAAGAACGCAAAGACTATACCAATTCTAGGAAACTGTGCAGAGTGTCTGTAATATGTATGTTAGGTTTATTAAACTGAGCTTAAACAGTCCTGGGTTTGATAGTCTCCGGTTTCCCCCAGAACAACTTCCCACTAAAGGCTATACAAGGGACACCTTTATTTCTGCTGCTTCAAAGTGTTTATGAATGCTTCATATTTTGAAAACTTTATTTTTGTAATAATATAACATGTTAGATTTGTTGTTGTTGTTGTTGTTGTTCAGTCGTTTAGTCGTGTCCGACTCTTCGTGACCTCATGGACCATAGTACGCCAGGCCTTCCTGTCCTCCACTGTCTCCTGGAGTTTACTCAAATTCATGTTCGTTACATCGGTGATGCTATCTAACCATCTCATCCTCTGCCGTCCCCTTCTCCTTTTGCCTTCAGTCTTTCCCAGCATCAGGGTCTTTTCTAGGGAGTCCTCTTTCCACATTAGGTGGCCAAAGTATTTGAGCTTCAACTTCAGTATCTGTCCTTCCAATGAGCAGTCAGGGTTGATTTCCAATCGGTTCCTATCTGGAGAAAAGATAGAATTTTTTGTTGAACTAAACTTCCACTAATTCTGTTTCAGAAACATTATATACTGCCCAGAGTCCCTCTTTTGGGGGAGATGGGTGGTGTCAAAATTTGATAAGTAAATAAAATAAATGATAAATATATTTCTATTAATTCTGCAATTTTGATCCAACTGATCCTTTCTCTTTAGTTCTAGATGGTTCACAAGATTAATAAAACCATAGCAATATAAAATGAGAAAAAAATAATTAGTACATATATGATCATTTTGTTTTATTAAAAATGCAACAGTCTGAAGGAAGATAAAAAAGAGCTTTTAGCAGAAGCAAAGGTAACAGTAACTCTGCATTCCAAAATGGCCTGCTAATAATTACACACACACACACACACACACACACACACACACACACACACACGGTCCTTTAATGTGAAACAAATGTTGGACATAGACAAGGTCTCCTAAAATAATATCAAATACTATATTTGATTTGTTAGGCATGTTTTATCTATATAGTTTAGATTTTTTTCAGCCTGGTTCTGGATGACATAAAAAGAGGGAGGGAGGACTTTTGAAGGCATTGGGGTTAGCACAACTAATAGTAGGTCAGAGATTACATTTTACCCATTGGGTGTTTTTCTGCACAAAATGGCACTGATTTCAATCATGTATGGAAATAAATCCTCCATAAATTGTACACATGTACTGAAGCCCTAACCATGGTTAGGAAGGTTAGAAAATTCATATCTCATGTTGGCAAAACCATCCATCCAGTCTTTCTAGTCGCCAGCTGTCCTGGATGCTGGATCTGTTTGAATACTAAGATCATCCATTTCTCTGTACCTTGTTAAAAGGGTTGATAAAGCATTGGGTGATCATGTGTCCTGTTTTACATAGGACAATCCTTTATTTGAAGAGCTGTACAGTACAAGTCTGGTTTAAACATGGAGCATAATAAGAGGGGATAGATGAAGCCTTGAAAGTCACCATCCTTATTTGCTATCTGGATTGAACAGATACACAAGTCACAGCCTCTCATACTATGGTGAGATGTCCTGCATTTCTATTTAAATGATATTATTTCCATTTTTTACATTTTTCTTGGGAAAATGTAAGTAACCCCATTATTACAGGATCTCTCAGGGTGGAATCTGAAGCTGGTGTGCTATTCTTTCGAAAGCATTTCTTGCTAGGTTTTAGTGACAGCAATCAGTCAGACAGAAATTAGCAGGTGAAGTTTCCCTGGGCATGAAAATGATTGCAGTAAAACTGTCGCTTATTAAACTTCTGGGTTCCACAGTTTGACTTAAGGAATTGTGCCAACGAGAAAAAAGGGAAGGGAAGTGAAGGGAAGGGAGGAATGGCTGTTGAGTTTGGAAAGGATTTTAGAAGGTGGATGGTTGGTTAGTATAGTCAATACATCTGGTTCCTCTGAGCAGAGGGATCAATATGATAGAAAGAAGAAACAAAATAAAGGATTGGTAATCTGAAGATCCGACACTGCAAAAATAGAAAACCTCTGAAAAAAGAGTTGACATGACAATATTAAAAAATCCTAAAGCCTTCAAAAGCCTCAGTTTTGTTTTTACTAGATAATTGAATCAATGTAGCTTTTTTCTAGTTCTCTTTACAGGCATTTTCTAGTTTAGAAAACTAAGAATCTGCATATTTTTACAATGCTGCATAGCCTTAATGGCCAGCTGATAGACTTTGAAGCTACATGTTATGCTGTGAGTCATTTTGTCCGGCCATTGTTTTAATCAAGATTTGATAACATGTTTGCCCTCAGTTCCATATGATAAGGAAAACAGAAATGGTTTTAGATGGTAAGAAACGGAGACAGTCCAAGCTGTAATGTTACGTCTCTTCTGGATTTTGGACATGATCCAAAGTGATAGAATGTATTATGGAAGTTTCTGAATATCCTCAAGCTATCGATTAGTAGCTCCTGCTATAGACATGGCTTGCCTAGGCAGAAATCTGAACATCTCAGCTTTAATTTCAGAAAAGGAATCACAAACTAGAATTGGGGAAAAAGCACTGGTCCTACAAGGGCTTCTCATTCCTACCTATTGTGTGTTGTTTTCCAATTTTACCCTGGCCTTAATGTTCTGCTCCTTTAATTTTTGTGAGCTGCATCAATACATTTAGTTTGGTCTAGTGGTTAAGGCAACGGGCTAGAAACCAGGAGTCTGTGAGTTCTAGTCCCGCCTTAGGCATGAAAGCCGGCTGGGTGACCTTGGGCCAGTCACTCTCTCTCAGCCCTAGGAAGGAGCCAATGGGAAACCAGGAGACTGAGAGTTCTAGTCCCGCCTTAGGCATGAAAGCCGGCTGGGTGACCTTGGGCCAGTCACTCTCTCTCAGCCCAACTCACCTCACAGGGTTGTTGTGGGGAAAAGAGGAGGAGGAAGGAGTATTAGGTATGTTCACCGCCTTGAGTTATTTATAAAAATAATAAAGGTGGGATAAAAATTAAATAAATAATAAATAAATAAATTTATAACCTCCTAAATTTGACAATTTGACTACAGAATCTGGGCTCTTCTAGCTGCAGAGTTCTAGCCTAAAATGTTGAAAAATTACAATGTTTTATGAATGAATCATTATGGAACTTGTATCAGGTCTTTAAATTGGGTGAGGCTAAATAGATGAAGCTCAGGCTGAAGCTGAATTTTAAAAGTTTTAGTTGTGAAGCAAGAAAGCTGGCCACGTGGCTCCAAGCTTTTTAAACAATGCAAAACAAGCAAGGTGTTGACTTTAAACAGGCCAGTTTCATTGTAAGAGCATAGAAGCCTCTGAATCTTCCTCGGTCAGAATTTTACACTAGAATCTGCATGGAAATAAGGGCGGGGGGGGGGGAATTGTTGCTGTGTAGAATTTAATAGCAGTGAGTGGGGCTGATAAAAACTGGAGGAAACCATCTCCCTGCATCTTCCCCTCTCTGGGGCAAAAAACCAAAAAGGTTGTAGGGAAGACAATTTTAAGCTGGAACAGAGCAGGGTTAAACCGACAACCTCATTCCCATTTGCTCCAAGTCCCACAATTAAATATGACAATTTTCTGATCATCATCTGCCCAAGAAAATTCTTGCCTGTAGAATTAAAACAAATTTATACTCTGAACACAACCAAATGACCAGGCTCAGCTAAACTGCGAAGGCTTTAGTACAGGCATAACCAAACAATAAGAGGTTCTAAATTGTAATTCAGGCTGTAAGCAAATGTATATATAAGTTGGGAGCAGGAGAGATCAACAGCTTGTCAAGGAGAAGGTAAATCTGAATGTGTGTGCCTGCCATGTTAGTTTTGTTGTTAGGCAGAGGGCCATGACACAGCGTGACCCCTCACCTACAGTTCTCCAGTGGATGCTTAGGAATCTCTATGCTGGCCCTAAGGTATTCCCTCAGAACCTGGATGCCCAGATGATACAGTACCAATTGGCCTAAGTCACAGGAACAAAGCTTCATTGTAAAGCTGATGCCCCGTGTTCTACTCAGGGGCTGTTCCCAGTTCCCAGTTCTGCAAGCCATCTAGGCAGCCTTCTGCTGTTCCACACTAATCTTCCATGTTAGTAGAAATCATCATAATGTATCCATAATGTATTAGCAGATATGTCCTTCTCACATACTGGACTTCGTACTGACCAATATTATGCTCCCTCACATCTGTGCATTTACACAGTATTTTAATCAGTTGGAAAGAATGCTTTCCGACCCCCAAGCCCCTCCACCAATCAGATGTGCCTGCTCGCTGCAGTCTTTTCACGCTCTGCAGAAATTTTTGCTGGTTGTTGCTGATATTGTTCTTTTTCTTCCTTTGCCAGAGATACCCCAGTGCGCTGGCTGCAACCAGCACATCTTGGATAAGTTCATCCTGAAAGTGCTTGATCGACACTGGCACGGCTCTTGCCTCAAGTGTGCAGATTGCCAGATGCAGCTGGCAGAACGTTGCTTCTCCAGATCCGGAAGTGTCTATTGCAAGGAAGACTTCTTCAAGTAGGTGCAGAAAAGCTTTCCAAGATGCTTTGGAAGGCTTGCAGGGCCACCATCTGGTCCCAGGCGATGGCCTGAAAATGCCCGTTGCTTATTTGGGACAGGGGGGTAATTGAGTGGTGGTGTAGCGGGGTTGTTAAAAGGGTGAGCTAAGAAGATGCTAATTTAAATGTCAGCACAGTCATAGCATTGTATTACCTCTGGCAAACTCTGCTAATGACTGAGATCAAACCTACAGGATCTCTTGAAAATACTATTGTTATGAAGGGTTCTTTACATTATTGATAATCTCTTATCCTGATGCCATGGTGATTTCTATGTGTAATGTTACCTTTGAAGGGTATTCTTAATACAATATAATCTAAGACTTTAATCAAGAACGGCTATTCCTGTCTTATAGTCATCTTGGGAAGGTGGGAGGATGGATTTGGTTTGGATTCCCTAGTTAACATTTCCTTTTTGTTGGTTATTCAGGCTGCAACTCCTTGTGCCTTTCAGTCCCACTGAGCTCAGTTGCTTATTTCTGTATCGGACCCTATAGGATTGCCTTGCCAAAGTCCCACGATCCTGTTCCTTTAAGATAAAGTCCCTCAGGATGCTCCCACGGTCTGCTTGGTCTTCTGGTGCTGATTCTTAACTAAGCCTAGGGCTGGGGAGGGGGGGCAGGCAGGGGAGAGGCCAGGAATAATGTATGTTCATAAATCACAAACCCTGCAGTGGAAGAGGAACTTACAAACAGTAGCTCCAAGAGGGGACAAAAATGTTACACAGAGCAGACATCCCTCCTGAAGGAAGCTTAGCCTAAGACATCCTCCAGCATTTGCCAACCCCTTGAAACAGTTTTGCATTAGAAATGAATTCTTTTGAATTTAATAATTTGTTAATCAAACCCTGATCTGCTTTTTGCAGCTGCTTTGCCCCCAGGGGGAAATCTAGGCATGAGATGAGTTGGCTGGAAGAAGGGCATGGCCTCTCGGATCAGTGCCAAGGAACTCAGTGACCCTGATAGTTTGGCAGGCAGCTGATGCCAGGTCAGGTCTAGGACTGGCAGAAAATATAGTAGGTAATGTATGTCCACTCTGGAATCAGCGGGGGAAAGGCCACCTAATCTACTTAGTTATTTTAATGGATAATCCCAGTTATTAACATCTTGGGTTTCAGTATTTAGTATTTATTTGAATGTAAATTAACAGAAAATAATAAAATCAATTCTATTTCACTAATTACTCCATCTGTAAAATGGACAAACATTTCTAGCCTGCCTCTAGCAAATGCCTATTTCCTTGAGAATCAATTGTTTACAAAGGTAGGCTAGAAATATTTGCTTATTTTACAGGGCTGCAGAAAAAAATAATGTGTGCGCTTAGGTTTTGTTTTGTGTAAGTGGCACATTGCTATCAATCTGCCATAATTCAGATTATTTATTTATTTGCATAATTTATATCCTGCCCAGTTCTACAAACTCTGAGCAGCTCACATAAAAACATCATAAATATCATAAAACAATCAATTTAAAACAACAGGGATCATTAAAGTAGCCCAGCAGACCTAACGAAATAGCCCTCTTGAATTCTAAAAGTGTGGGCGCCATATATAAGGTTTTATAGGTCAAAACCAACATTTAGACTTGGAAGCATCCTGGTAACTATTGCAGATCCTGCAATATTGGTGTAACGCTGCTGAAATGCTCTTACTCACCACCATGTGGGCTACTGCAGCCCCAAGTAAAGCACATTGCAGTAATCCAATCTTTTGGTAATAGAAGCATGAGTGACTGTTGCTGTGGCCTCTTGCTCCAAAAAGGCTACAACTGATGAACCAGCCAGAGTTGGGCACATTTTGCACTTGCTGATCAAATGAAAGCTATGGACCCATGTAGAGGTTAAACAATATGGGAAAAAGAACTGAGCCCTGTAGGACCCTCAACTCTGTCTGTAGCTTGAATCATGTCAACTGGATTTCTATTTTCTCAGTGGAAACGTTTCGCTCCTTATCCAAGGAGCTTCTTCAGTCTGAGCAAAGTTGGTAAGGGATTCCCTTACCAACTTTGCTCAGACTGAAGAAGCTCCTTGGATAAGGAGCGAAACGTTTCCACTGAGAAAATAGAAATCCAGTTGACATGATTCAAGCTACAGACAATTCCACCTGGATGACTGAGAACCTTCATAGACAGACCCTCAACTCTGATTATCACTAACTGGAATCACATGCTCATGTAGAAGTACAACCACTATAGAGCACCGACCCCGTTCCCAGCCTTCATGGGCAGTTCAGAAGGATACCATGGTTGATGATATTGAGTACCACTGAAAGATCCAGTCAGATGGAAGAGGGCTCACTTCCTCCATCAAGCTCAGCTGGAGGACACCCATGAAAGTGAGAAGGCAGTTTCAGTCCTCCAAGTGTGAGAGTTGATTGAAAGGAATCTAAAGAATCCACCTCATCCAAGATTCTTTGCAGCTTCAGTCCCACCAGTTTCTCCAAAATCTTCCCCAAAAAGGGATGGTTGGAGGCTGTGGAATAGTTATCCAATAGGGTTGGATTGAGAAATGGTCTCTTCATGAGGGGTTGAGTCACTGCCTCCTTCAAGGGAGGGGATTGCAGACCCCTCCCTCAAAGAACCCCTCAGATCCAGCTGCATATCCCCAGCTGTCTGAAGGAGGCAGGATTCAGCCTGCAGGTGGTAGAATTCATGCTGCAAAGAACTCTTGCCACATCCTCAAAATCCACAAGATCAAAAGTATCTCAGACATTGCTGTAGCTACTTCACTTGTTCTTGCCAATGTGGAATCTAAAAGTGAATAAAAGGAATTATGTCAGTAAAAATGTCTTGCAAACATTATGTAGCAACCTGAAGAAAGGTCATCCCACCCATCCCATTTTTCTCCAGCACCTTAGACAAAGCCACCATATGATATTTGGTAGCTGCCATGAGAGCAGAGAATTATTAATGCTTTGTCACTCTCACTGCCACAATGTAGGTCTGAACCTGAGCTCATACCTATATTCATTCCTCATCTTTTGCCACCATGGTTCAGAGCATCACTTTTTCTGCTTCATGTTCTGGAGCTCCTCAGTAAACCATAGAACCCACGAGAATTTGTGGTCTGAGAGAGGCCACTTGGTGGCCTTCTCATCCAATTCATTCATTGTCTCCATGTTCAGGAGACCGGTAAGGCTTGTGGTTGAACTGCTTAACATATCACAGTGCAACTTATCACAACTAAGAGGAGGGGGAGGCTTCAGTTTTCTTGAGTTAAAATTATAGCATAGTTTCTTGGACTAATGAAAGCACAGTGACTTTTGAACTACAGTATTTTCCTTAGTCTTTATACCATAATATTCTGGATTTCTCAATTTCATAGCCTACTTCACCGGGGAGTAGGGAAAAATAGGTAATCTAAATTACCTAATCATGAGACCCATGTACATTTAGCTGTTTGAAGGATTATGTTTAATTGTGAACTGTTGAGCTTTTCAAATATACATGAGTTTCACCAAGGACTAAGATAGGAGATAGGCAGGTTTTCATGGTCATTCCAGTGTGCTTTTTGGATTCTGGATCACCCCTAAGCAGTACTCACTATTGTGCATTGAAGGGTTGTTGATATGAAGAGGCCTTATACTGGTTCAGGCTATTGGTCTCTCGTCATCTTTATGGGCAGGTGATGTCTTGCTCTTTAATGTGAAGATATCAAAGACAGTGCACTGAGAATCTTAACCTTGCAAACATGTACTGAGTGACAGCCTGTCTTGTTTGTCTATTTGTTTTAAAGCAAATAATACAAATGTATAAATTTTGGATTAACCTCTGTCCCCCGAATGTTTTTCTGTATAAGAATTGTGGGGCGAAATGCATTGTTGGCTCTTATACTACTCTAGAATGAATTAACAACAGTTGGATGTAAAATTTGCCTAATGGTGAGAAAACTGTCAGCTCAAAACTATAAAGACAGAATCCGTTGGGAGCTTCATTCCAATAATAGGCAGGGCTGAAGCAAGGGGTGGGTGGGGTCAGAGTTCAAAGTTGGGGGAGCCATTCTCTTTCTCCCTTTCCCTTCTTTTTTCTAATCCTTCTTTCTCTCCAAAGTAGTAGGGAACTAAAAAACAGAAATATAGCTTTTGCCAGAAGTCTGATCCCTTGCAGAGTGCTTTTGAAATTGTGTCATGGGCCTTATTAGCTTACATTAAACCTACATGTGGCCGAAAGCTGCGTTTTGCTTCCCCTAAAACTTGAATGCTTTTACAACATTGGTTTAACAAGAGCATTCCCCTTTGTATCCAGGTTGTCACAGCAAATAATAATGTGGGCTTTGCAGACCCTTGCATCTCGAAGGTCCCTCTTGTACGTTCTTTCAGCGCTTGAGGAGGCCCTTCTTAGACCTATGTGAATATTTGCTTCTTTGAATTATTTTGGACTGATTTGGATGGATTCAGGACCTTGAATCAATTTGATAAATTGAAGCAAATAGAGAACATTCTGCACGTGTGCACATGTAGGGCCGAAAAATACCTATCTTAATGCCCATTCTCAACTGCCTGACTATTTTCCCAGGTTTTCTTATCCTCTTCTCCAAATACACTTGCTGTATAATGAGTTGAAACAGCACGCTTGCCTGTCTAAAAATGAGCAGAAAGGTTCAGCATAGAAATATTATGCCAATATAAAATATTAAATGTTTGCTGTAGTTAGGCTATTGAAAACCTTTGGGCTCATACAGTATTAAATGTTTAGATACGTTCTGAGCTATATGTCTAAAAATGTTAAGTGACATATGTGATGGAAGCATTGCATGACGTACTAAGTACATGTCGCAGAGACAGTTTGTAATGGGTAACGTATCCGTAGATTAGTGTGGCTGTGTGGCAAACCTCTGTAACAGGCAGGAGCTGTAGCTGTTGACCCTTTATCCATCTATGCTGAAAGCTTAGTCCATGCCTTAGAAAGATCCAGACTTGCACATACTTACACGCACACAAACCTTGTAAAAGTTGTGTATATATTTGCATTTATCAGGTATTCTTGCATCATTTAGTCTGTTCCTGCTAGTCTTGGGGAGGTCCAAGGGATATATAGAAATCTCATTCTTTAACATCAAAATTGCTGTGCACCAAAGCAAAGCCTAGAGGCTTTTGCTGCATATCTGTGACGATTCATAGAGTGCCCTTCCCTCTGGAAGTATCCTGCTTTCCTAATTCAGAGTACAGTTCTGCCATCTGTTCTTCCTATTGTTGATGGAATGACAATACTCAGTGCTCAAGGTATGAATGTAGAAAGACAAGGGTCCTGTAAAGTGGATTCCCAAGTACATGAAATATACATATGGCTGGCCAGATGGGTATTTATACCTGTAAGGTAGAGCCAGCCCAGCTCAGTGTACAAGTGAAGGGAAAGTGTAACCCGAGAAATTATGCCATCTCCTGCCCTCTCCATTATTTGGCTGTATTGCTTGATATCAAAAGCATCTGCCTGCCATCTCTTCCTCCCTCCCTCCCTGCTTTGCCATTAGCATGCAAGGAATATGTGACAGAGCAGATGCTGAATGCAGAGATCCTTTGGAGCCGTCATGTAGAGAGTTGGTGGTTGCATGTATGCAGGGGATTAGAACAATCAGAAAATTGGGGGTGGGTGGGTGGAGAATAATGGTTCTCTGTAGAGTGTGATGATGATGATGGTGATGATGATGATTTCAAGATGCAGCTTTTAGGGATGTTGAAGGGATGGTTGCAATAAAAAGAAGGTTACTCCTGACTTGGCTGATTAGCTTGATCAACATGGTTAAACATGAGGTGGTAGCATCCCGAAGTGGGAGACTGAGCATACCAGGCAGGCTAGTGTCATTTTGGAGTTCTCTCTTACTACACTTTTACTACATGTGTATCTGTGCTTATTAACTGCAGGGGGTCTTGCAACTGGCAGCATGAAGGCATGCCATCACCCCCACCATCCCATTCTGCCGGCACTGTGTAGACCAGATCTGTCAATTGCGCAAGGGATGGGAAAGAGAATGTATATGCAAAATGTCTTGATGGAAGTGCATGTTGTGGGTACAGGCATCCACAGGGCCTGAGGGCCTGTCAGATAAACTGCAAGCAAGACGAAGGATGCCCTTCAAGGAGAACCGGACAACAGTGTGATCTCCAGAGGGAAGATCTGAACGAGAGTGAAAAAAAGAAATGGAATGTATGTGCTTTCCCCCCTTGCACTTAGGGAGCCTGGTGGTGCATAAACAGGATGTACAGTTTATGTACTGTTTTACACTGGAGCTGGTCCTGGGTTTGAGAGCTGAATCCCCCAGAGATTTGCCAAGCAGAAACTCTGGCAGCTCTTGTAGGATTTATTCTCATCAAGCCTGCTGCCAACCAAAAGGGGGAGCTCTAACGGTTGACTTCCCTCCCTCCTAGGACATCTGATAAGAAAAAGAATATCCCACCATTAATTTATTTAATTTATTTTATATCCTGCCTTTATTATTTTTTATAAAGAACTCAAGGCGGCGAACATACCTAATACTCCTTCCTCCTCCTATTTTCCCCACAACAGCAACCCTGTGAGGTGAGTTGGGCTGAGAGAGAGAGACTGGCCCAAGGTCACCCAGCCGGCTTTCATGCCTAAGGCAAGACTAGAATTCACAGACTCCTGGTTTCTAGCCTGTTGCCTTAACCACTAGACCAAACTGGCTCTCCATTAATTAATTAATGGTGAACTTTTTACAGCTTGAACTTATAAAAAGGTAAAGGTTTCCCCTGCACAGTCGTGTCCGACTCTAGGGGGCGGTGCTCATCTCCGTTTCTTAGCTGAAGAGCCAGCGCTATCTGAAGACGCTTCTGCAGTCATGTGGCCGGCATGACAAGCACGGAACACTGTTACCGTCCCACTGAAGTGGTACCTACAGTATCTATCTACTTGCATTTGCATGCTTTCGAATTGCTAGGTTGGCAAGAGCTGGGGCGAGTGCAGGAGCTCACTCTGTCACGCGGGGCTAGGGTCTTGAACCGCCGAACTTGCGACAATGGCTCAGTGGCTTTAACTTACGTATATCTACTGTCCCCCCCCCCCCCCACAATGAACAGTCCAGTAAGCAAACAACTCTCTCTCACCCCCATTCCAAAATGCGTTCGTTCTGTTTGTCTCTGCAGAACTGTAGCTCCTGTAGCTGGCTGCCTGCTGCAGATCTTCAGTCCATTTTTCTCTTCCTGGGTCAAATCTCTAAACTGTGTCTCAGCTCCTTACATATGAACTCCCTGAGCTTTGCACCACACGGACGCAGCTGCCAATTTCTGATCTGGCATTTCTTGCACAAACCTTGCACCTTCCCTTCTTCATCTCTTGCTCATGAGTAATCTTGCTGCCAAGAGAAAGGTGGGGGGTCCCTCTGCTAGTTCAAACATGATTCCTTTCCTCCTTCTCACTCCTCCTTGTCTCTCCCTCCTCTCTGCCATACCCAAAGTTGAGGTCTTATATATATCCTGATAGCTTCCTGTTATTCTTTTTTCACTTTTCCTAGTCATTTCATCCAGGCTTGGTCTCTCTTTGGGTCCATCCTTTGCTCTGGGTGCACCCACCCACAACTCCACATCTTTTTATTTCTTTTCCAAATGTTAAGTTTCATTTCTCCTTGTCATTTCTGTGGATGACCTCCCCTTTTGCATGTAAGGCCCCAGTTCAAATTTCCTTGCAGGGTTTTCAGTGGTCTGGTGGAGAACTATGTTATTTCCCCCTGTAATCTCTGTACCTCTTTCTCCTTGTTTATCTATGCATCATTTTTCCTCTGTCCTGCCTCCCTGGGCACCCAGATTCCTAGCACCCAAATTATTTCCTTGCTTTTCATAGCAAACCCCTACCAGTTTGCCCCAGTTTCACTCATTTCCCCAACTTTACTACAACTCCCTGGTTACAATCCACTGTTAGTCAATATTTATTTATTTAATCAAATTTGTATAGCCGCCCATCTCACATAGAGACTCTCGCATAGTGACTTTCCTGATGACAAATCACTACCTGCCTTGAGTGGTCTGGATGAATTGGAGAGAAACATTTCTAAGAAATAATATATGGAAATAAAAGTGGGAGACATGGAACCCAGACCTCTCTGCAAACTATGTTCAGGTCTGCAAGTGGCCTTTGTTTTCCGTGCCAGGCCTGCTATCTTCTGAGATGGTTCAATGTTGCTAGGCAACAGTTCTCCAAATAAGAGGAAGGCCCCAGAAGACAATTGCCAGGAGATACTAAGATTCTTCTATGACATCCTTACAGCCTTGAGCAGCTTGTGCCAACCTTCTACCAGCCCTTTTGTCAGCCTTCCCAGGTAGACCAGACAGGAAACATGACCAGAATAGCTAATTCTACTTCATTGTATGGCTATATTAACAGAACATTGCAATCTGAAAGTACAAATCACCCGCTGTCTCTTTTTACAGCCTGATAAATTAGGGAGCGTGGTGGCTCAGCGGGTAAGACGCCAGGCTTGTTGATCAGAAGATCACAAGTTCGGAGGTTCGAATCCCTAGCCCCACATGACGGAGTGAGCTCCCGCACTCGCCCCAGCTCTTGCCAACCTGGCAATTCGAAAGCATGCAAATGCAAGTAGATGAACAGGTACCACTTCAGTGGGACGGTAACAGCGTTCCGAGTGCGTCATGCCGGCCACATGACCGCGGAAGCGTCTTTGGACAACGCTGGCTCTTCGGCTAACAAACGGAGATGAGCACCGGCCCCTAGAGTCGGACACGACTGCACAAATGTGCGGGGGGAAACTTTACCTTTACCTTAAGTTAGGGAGGATCCTTTCTGAGTTTCTTTCGGTACCCCTTATGCAGCTGTGGGCTCTCCCCCTTTTATCTGATCGTTCCCTAGGCAGCATTTCTTCCCCCCCCAAGGTCATTGCCACATACCATTACACCCTTTCAGCAGCTGATGTGATATCAGAATGGCTTGTCCTGCCTCTTGGGTTGACCGTGATCTGTGTTAGGATAAGGATTTTGCCTTTCCCAGATATATAAATTGGTGCCCACATGACATGTTTTTCCATGGAAAAACATGTCAGTTTTTCCATGGAAAAAAAGAAGCAATAGCAGCATGTTGTCTTAATGGAAAAACAGATGAGATCTAAGGCTTTAGGAACTTTAAAGAGGGAGAGAGGTAATGAATTTGATGGCTATTGTGGGTCTTCCGGGCTGTGTGGCCATATTCTGGAAGTTGTGGTTCCTAACGTTTCGCCAGCATCTGTGGCCGGCATCTTCAGAGGGCAGGAGCACAGACAGAAGCAAACTCTCTGTGCCCCTCTCTGTGTGTTAGGAACCGCAACTTCCAGAACATGGCCACACAGCCCGGAAGACCCACAACAGACATCGAACTCCAGCCGTGAAAGCCTTCGACTATACATAGATAATGAATTTGTTTGTAACTGCTGTAAAGATTGGAAGTCGCTTCTTTATATATCTTTTCTTTTTCTATCTGCATTGTCTTTTCTACTTTTATCTCTCTTTCTTTCTTAATTTCAGTCTATATAATTTCATGTTTATTTTTTACTTATGTGAAAATATTTAATAAAAAATATTTTAAAAAACAAATAAAGGCCAATCAAATATAGCAGGTGGGAACCTGTTCCTATATTAATAATGCAACTATAGTATGTTGATAGAAGGAAAACTGATCCAGTAGTTGAGTTCTGTTCTCTCTCTCTCTCTTTTCACAGACAGGCACATGAACACTTATATGGCTATGTAGTTATCTTTTGCGTTAAATGATTCTCACAAATACTTAACACTGTATGCAAGTTAGTTGAGAATAGATGGGTCAGTGACATCACTGGGCCCATTATAGGCACCCTCCATAGCTAGATGTTCCCTACTGTAGCTGAGTCACATGGACAACTTGCAGGACTTCAGGTTTTTAGACCCTACCAGGGAGTAGAAAAGAAAATGTTTGAGCAGCAACCACTTCAGCCCCACCCACCCCCATTATTTTAAGAAAAAGTAGATTATTTTGGGATGTCATTTTCACATGATTGTTTGTGAAGGCTTCCTTATAAAAGCAAAAGGATAAAAAGAAAAGCAGTTAACATATCATTAGAAAACGAAAACAAGTGATTTCTAATATCAGTTTATCAGCCAGAGATCTTTCAAATCTGCTGGACTGGGACTCCCAGAAGTCTCAGTGATCCTGGAAGGAGCCAAATGGGCAAAATTGGACTTAAGTGTAAGAGCATCATGAGAATCCACCCTCCTTCCTTAAAGGAATCTCAGTTCCAGACAATAACGGTCTGAATTCATGTCTGTTTCTCCTTAGATGGGCACCTAAAGGTCACCTAATGGCTGGCTCTGTGGAACATACAGTATGCAGCCTTTAAACCTGCAGGGGTCTTCCACAAAATGCCTTTACCTAGGGCTGCAGATAGTACTTTTCTCTGGGAGCTTACGTTGGCATTCATGAGCTTTTTAATCCAGCAGTTAATATCCCACTACTCATTTCACCAGTTATTTGGATCTCTCTGGAGAATGGGAATGGAAGTAGAAAAATGGCTGCTTGATTTGCTGTGCATAACTGTATGTTTCCTTTTAGTTAAAGCCTCTCTAATGGCATTACATAAGCCAGTTTTAAAGGAAGTAATGGCTCTCGTGTGGGCACCAGTCAGCATAAGCTTTAGAGCCAATTCTGTATTTAATTCAATGGAAGGATATTGTTGGAGGAGTAAGCATTAAATTGTCGTGGAAAATGAAATGTCCTGTATAGGAAAGGGGGAAAAGTAGTTAAGGCTGAGGATCTTTTCTTGCAAATATAATTGTTATTCTATTGGTATAGTTCTCTGTTGTTGAAATGTTCTCTTTACCTAGTTCATCATGTCAAGCTTTCTCCTATACAGTATACTATCTGGCAATCTCCTGACCTCACAATGTATAGCAATAAAGCACGCAATCTGATTTAATATTCTTTCTTCAGCAGATTCAGGAACATCCTCTACAGTAACAGAACCTGCCCTTGTGGCTTGGGTGCCATTGAAACTTTGCAGTACATCTTGCTTTATTGTCCCTTTTATAAGGACATAATGTTGCCTCTGATTAGGAATATTCTTGGATCCCTGATGAATTCTTCATTGATTATTGGGGGTATGAAAATGTTTTGAATTCAGTTTTGAATGGAAATGCCCTATTTGAGTTTGAAACAGTTGTTTTGCATTCACTGTGGGTTATTTCAATAATTTTAGAAGTTTTTCAATCTTGAAGCAACTGTTTGGAGCTCAAAATACTTCCAGAAAGGTTGGAACATCTTGTTTGGAATGCAAAATTATTGTTCCAAGGCAAAATAGGGCATTCCAAATTCAGAAATTAAAACATTTTGCACATCATTATCAGATATCTTCTGGATGACCAAAAACCAAACATTGCACCCCAAATTGCTAAGTTTTGTTACTCCACCTGAAAGGCTAGGTGGCAACTTATAGCCAAGTCAATTATGGCTGCACATATACCAGATATTAAAGTCTCCTGCTCATAGCATCTTTTACCATAACTTTGACACGTAACACTTGTATCCTAAAACAAATGTATTCAACTTAATCCACCAGTAGCAGTGATGTTAAGAGAAATTGCTTTGCATTTATTTTTGCTTCCTATATTAACTCATATCTTGGGCAAATGGCAGATTTATCTATGCAAAGCTATCTTATAGTGACTTAAATCTCTGAAGGATGTGTGTGTGCTTTTCCTACTTATATATTAAAAATATTCCTAATGATGAGGATTAAAGTTGGACCTTCTGCATGGAAGGCCTTTTCTTTGCCACAGAATGAGAGCTGGCTTCCCTATTCCTCTGTTAGCAAATGACAACGTTATAAAAGATGGATGTGCCTAAGGAGATCTTATATATCACATGGATCCCAGTGGATGTGTTGCATGCCAGCATCAGGACAAAAGAGAGATCTTGCAAATTTATCTCCTTATACAGTATCAAATGACAGAAGTTATAGTTATTAATGTGCAAGCTTCAAGGTGAGCAACCTCTCTTCCAACACCCCAAAATTCAGCAGCAAAACAGTTGATTTTCAGAGATGCAATCCCCACTTTTTAACATAATTTTTATTATATTTTACATACATAATAGATAAACATGAACAAATATATGAAGAAAAGTTAACAATCCCCACTTTTTTAAAGACAAGGGTAGGAATGGGAGCCAGAAGGAATGGGATGCAAACTTCTCCTGTTCCAGCAACAAACCCCCACAAAATAACTAAAAATCTACCCAGATTATGATTATTATTTGGGGGGGGGGAATTGCTAATTGTGGAAATGAGAATGGTTTGCTTCCAAGGTCCCTCCTGCTCCCATTTCCACTGCTAAAAGACCAAATGGGAGGGGGTAGCAGAAGCCCCCAAATACACCCTGATCCTTCTGGTTAAAACACGGGTCACTGGAGAGACTCTTGCATTTGAAGTGAGCTGTGGTCCCCAAGTCGGGAAGTTGCACACCTTTGATATAGGGAAAAGTACATAAAATGTCGCTTACAATGATGTAATTGGGGAAGTGCTACAACTGCTCCTCCTGGCTTACAATCACAATACCTGGATCAGGGGCAAATTCATTTCAAGTATCAAGTGCAGCTCATTAGCTCTGACCTCACTTAGACAATTTCAGAACTGAGTGTCATCCTGTCAGCCTGTCTTCTGTAATCATGGCTTGTCTTGGCTTCTGTTTCTTGATCACTCTAGGGCAGGCTTCCTTTATTGTGGGGTATTCCAGATAGGTTGGACTTCTAGTTTCATAGTATCCAACTATTATGGAAGTGGAAGCTCAACACATCTCAGACACTTTTTGGAAAAAGCTGCTCTAGAAGGTGGTGGAAAAGTTATTACACTGACAGCATCATATATGGCCCTGGCAGCATCTCAAGCTATGGCCAAGCTCTATGGGTCAGCAGAAGTTGATGCTCTGGCCAGTGGATTCCATGGTACTCACAGCTGCCTATGAATGGCATTCTGTGCTCAGATGTGTAGCTTATTAGGGTTAGCACATATGAACTTCTCTTCAGAATGAATGGAGTCTTTTGAAGTTCTTCACTGACTGCAGGTATCTGAGGGTAGATCTGCCAGGTTGGTATAGCTCCTTTCAATTATATTCATAGATATCTTCAGTCTGTTGGGCTCTACAGCAAACAAAAACAAAAGTCTATGTAGAACTTCTTGTAATAAAATTTGTTTTACATAAACATCTGTAATGGTATGTGGGAATGACCTTGGGAGACAGGAGAAAGAGCCGCAGACTGGACAACTGGCACGTAAAAGAGATCTCAGCCCACAGAAGGAGTGGAGGGGGTGTGGGAAGCATTTCAGAAGGGACCCTCCCTAGTTTTCTGGAGAGTAAAATGAGAGGAGAGGGGAAATACTTTCAGTCTTGCAAGCTTCTGTTAATATAACCTTACAATAAAGGTAGAGCTAGTACTCATGGTTGTGCTTCTTGTCTGGACTACCTTGAAGGGCTAACATCATCATATATCGTTTGCATGGTGTTTCAAAAAAGGTTCCATGAGCAAATGATAGTTTCCTGCCCTGAGGAACTTGCAGTTTAAATCAGACACAAGGTGGAAAGAAAAACAAGAGGAAACAAGATGCAATGATCCCAAGGGATGACTTCAAGATTCTGATATGTGTACTACGTTATGGGTAGAGCAGCACTATGGCATAGTGCTAAATGCTTTAGGGAAAAGGCCAGGAATGAAAAAAGTGGTAGCTATTGTAATTGTGTTTGGAGAAAGAGTTCCAGGATACCATCCAGCAGCTAGTGAGAAAGGGCAGAGTTAATTAAAGGGGAAAGAGATTTCTAGGTTGCTAATGGTGATAGAGGTGGCAGATGAAGAACACAGACAGGAAATAAGAACAGGAAGGCAGGAATAAGAAGCTTGTGCCAGATGCAGAGCAGATTAAGAGTCAGCCCCAGGATTTGAGGAAAGTGTCATGCTGCAATCTTTGAAAAAGTATGCCAACTTAAAGCTGTGGTTCTTGACCTTGATTGTAAATTGCAAATATGGCCACATTCACATACGGATTTGTTGGGCAGGAAGCAGTTAGCAATTCTGGCTCTTTGATGAATATAGCAGGATGGTTTTTATATCATATCTGATTTTTTAAGGTATAGACTTTAAATCTCATAGAAGCACTCTTGGAATCTGAAATGTGAAGAGTCCTTTTGAGGAACACAACTGAACCAGTATATCCAATCCCCTGCAAATTCATTGGCTGCTGAATATTAGTGTTGTAGCTAAAAATTTCCTTTCAGGGGCCTGGCTGTTACTATATTACTCACAGGGGTATTTGCTGCGGAGGAATTGAATGAATTTTCCATGTTAATGTGTTTATGCCACCACATATCCTTTTATTAATTTGCCTTTTAAAAACTGATTGATGTGATGTCCAGCAGTTGCTGCTACTGCCCACAATAACAAATGGCATTATTTACTTAGCCACATTTCCTGACTGTTGATAGGCTCTGACAGGTGCCATTAAAATACATGTTTTTTACAAGAGCAGAACATTTTTCACACCATGTGAATAGGAGCAAAAAGATGTATTAAAATGTAATCATGGTGCTTGGAGTTTCTGGCGGAAGACTGGCTATCCAGGTAGGTAGGACTGTACTAAATCATTGGGTCTGAGGCTTAGATGAGGAAATGGATACTGGATTGTGGAAAGCCTAGTTTGCTACTGCCAGCTGTAAAAATAAGTGTTAATTGTAATGTCCATTAGGGAATATGTGAAAATGGGGCAGCAGAAGTAACAGTCCAGATGCAAGGGCTGAAAAATGTTTGCTGCCATTGGTTTCAGGACCACGGACAGCAACCTGGTAGCAGTGGCAGGATTTTTATTATCGGACCCCAGCTGTCTTTCTGCAAGCTCTGTCTCTTCATGTGCTGTAGCTGGCTGGAAAATAGTTGGCTGTAGAAAATAGTCCAGATTTATTTAAGGAAGATGAAAAGTTACTTTATTGGCATAAACAAAAATATATCAAGTGTCTGGATTAATCTCATTGTTGGTGATGCCTTTGATGAGTTTTGCCTGAGATCATTTTTTCTGCTTGTGCAGAAAAGCTCATACCATAATCTCTCATACCATAATCTTATTACTAAGTCAGCTGCATGATTCCTTTGCCTGGCAATGAGCAAGGTAGCTTCTGTATTCTTGTGTGCACTGGGTTGGATCCAAATAGGCTTTTTCTAGAAAGGAAGGCACTCAAATCAGGTAGAAGTTCTTTGCTGGGGGAATGATGACTGGGAGGCATTCCTTGCCAGTTTATCTACTTCCCTCAGCAGAAATTCCTCCAACACAAAGGAAACTTCACTACACATTGATTGATTGATTGATTGATTGATCGATTGATTATGTGCCATCAAGTCATTTTCGATTCCTAGCAACCACATAGATAGAGCTTCTCCATGATGACCTGTCCCCAACTTGGTCTTTCGGGTCTTCCAACAATGCACTCATTGCCACTGAAACTGAATCGATCCACCTTACTGCTGGTCATCCTCTTCTCTTTTCTTCCACCTTTCCCAGCATTAGAGCCTTCTCCAGAGAGTTAGGTCTTCGTATAATATGTCCCAAGTAGGATAATTTGAGCCTTTGTGTCTTGATTGAAAAGTCTGGGTTGATTTGTTCAATGATCCATTTGTTTGTTTTCTTGGCTGTCCATGGTATTCTCAGCAGTGTTATCCAACATCAAAGTTCAAAAGCCCTGGATATCTCTGTGATCTGCATTATGGAGTAACCTTAAAATCTAATATTATTATGGGAGCAAATGAACACATTTACTAGTTAAACATTAGCTACTCTAATAGAAATATTATATACAACACTAGGTCTGTGTTCACTTAAGGTTGTTAAGTTTTGGGATTCAGTGCCAAAATGGTGCTTCAGAGCATGCAAGGAGGTAGAAGTAGCACCTGTTTATAACTCCTTAAAACAACCACATTTTTTCCTGGGATCACACAGCCACTGTGAAGGCAACTACACAATTCTGCGGGGGAAAAAAAACACTGCTACATTCCTGCTCCTGCATGTTCCAAAATGTCTTTTGGGGATCAAAACTGAAACACTGCACAGTCTGGCACAGGTCTGATATTATTTTGAGTAACAGTATAATTATTCAGTATAATTGAAAAGATCAGACATTTTGTTTATCTATTATCTGCGTAAGTTATTGTAGGCAATATATGGCCCTTGACCACTAAAATATTAAACATCTGTTAAATTATCAGTTACCACCCTATTGTCCAGTAGCTAAAAGAATGCTCATGCATTGGATGACTAATAGGAATTAAGAGATGAATTTCTACAAACACATTTTAGGCTTTTTTCCTCTGTCTTTGCAAATAAACTATCTGTATTTTAGGTTGGAAAAGCAAGCGGTAATGTCAAAGTGCTATGTGGGTGAACTGAAATGCTGTGGTTCTGCTTTTCTGGCATTTAAAATAAATGCAGCTCCTTAATGTGACTTTATGGTATAAACCATCCCAAGAACACCGTCTATCTCTAATGGGCAGAGGGAAGGACATTGCAGCTGCATGCAAGCCACACATTAAGCAGATTAAGTGTGTGCTTCTCTAGGGATGGTCTGGCAGACAGGAGCTTTACAAGTCGAACTGCATGTGATTTTTTAAAAGGAGTATACCTCCAACATTTTAAGTGTAGATTTGAAAATAACAAGCAGGGACAAAGTGCTAATACCTATAGCAAATAGATCATTAGGGCGTCAGATTAGCTTGGATAGACTATTTAGAAGGTCCTTGGAGGAAAATTTGGGTGTACTTGAAATGATTAATTATTCACTCTTCCTCTTGGCTATCTTAACTTTTTGGGCTTTGGAGACCAATAGTTTAGTCCTCTACAGAGGATGAGGGGCACACGTATAGCTGATTGCAGGTTGAGAAAGCGATAAGATGGGAATGTTCAGAGGATACAGATATGCAGATTCTTTCTTTCAATGGCCCTGCCTTTCTTTCCAAGGTACTGGTGTCATGGCTTCTGGTTCCTCACCTGGAGATGTTACTGCCCCCTGCCAGATTGATTCATAACAAAGCTGCCCCAATCCATGACTTAATTCTGAATAAAAAAGCCACTGGATAGGTGTACTTTGATAACAACTAGCTTTCCCACCTGCAGTTTCAATTCTGTATAAGCCTAAACTAGACAGGTAGTGGTGAGGCATTGCTGTGATCATTAAAGGTTTGTATTCACTAGGAAACCCTTCTGAAATCTTTTTTTCAAGTGAGTGAACAAGGTAGAATTGGGAGTGGACCACCCACTTTGCAGCTCAACAGCCTCCTTGATTGATCTGGCTAAGGATGTCTTCACTATAGCATTGGAGAACCCATATTTGGTCAATCTGAAGGACTTCAACATTGACAGTAAGAGAATCCTGTCTGGGCTGGTTCAGACCTTCATGGCCTCACTGAGACCAATAAGGATGTCTCAATTTGTCCTCAGACTGCTGCACAGGCCAGAACATACTTTGGGTTAGTCTTTTTCCTTAAGCTGTGAGGAGGTTGAAACTTAGACATATGAAGGACTAAAATTACTCTGACTACTAAATGGTGAGGTTTAGTTATATAGCATCAGTGGCTTGCTGTAAGGAAAGGCTTGTTAAAATATTTGCTTTAAGACTAATGGAATTTGATGGATCCTAGAATGCTCTGGTGTAATTTCCAATAGCCAGTAGCAATTTGGTCTGTGCACCCGTCAAGGTGGGCACAATAGGCTACCAACATAGCCACTCCTAATTCTTTCTGTTCCCTTATTTGAGGGAGCGGGAACTCTGTGTCATGAAAAAGGGTGGAAGATGGCCATAATTTCAGAAATGTAATGATTTGTCATGAGAGCAGTCAGACAAGTATTAGGCACACAAGCACATCTCTTGTGGACAGTGAGGGCAATGGAGAAACAAAGTATGCCCTCTCCATTGCATTCTCATTTAAGTGCCTAGAAGAGCTTCCCCAAATCTTTTAGATTTGTTGTTATCTCCTTTTATTATTCCTGGGTTGAAGTCCTTAGAGGTCTGCTATGACAGGTTTGCAAATTATTTTGAGGATATAATTACACCAGCTTGAATGCTGCTTGGGAGGGTGCCTTTGGGTCAGCGTTGAAGACCACCCAGAAGTTACAACTGGTCCAGAATGTGGCAGCTAGTAGTTCTGGGCATCCCTCAGTTTGCTCACGTTACACTGCTGCTGCGCAAGTAGCACTGGCTCCCAGTTTCTTTCTGGGTGCAATTCAAGCTACTGGTTATTACCTTTAAAGCCCTACATGGCATGGTGACAGGTTATTTCTAGGACTGCCTCTCCCTGAGGGTATCTGACCACTCCACCAGGCTAGACAAGGTGGGTACACTCTAGGTCCCATCCCTTAAATGTTGCTATCTAGTGGGACCTAGGAAGCGTGCCTTTTCCATAGCACCCCTGCCCTGTAGAACACCCTTCTCCCTGGGATCTGGCAGGCTCCCAGCCTTTTAGCCTTCCAGAAAGCCATAAAGGGTTGGTTTTTTCCCCTGGTGCTGTGATAGGGTGAGGTTGGAGACTAAAGATTGTATGGCTTGATGGATGGGAGATGGTGAGTCAGGTGCCTGGTTTTCTTGCCTTTGGTTTTATTATTGTTGTGAGCCACCTAGAGTTGTGTTTTACAAGATGGGTGGCCATATAAGTCTTATCAATCAATCAATCAATCAATCAATCAAAATCAGTTTCAGTTTATGAAGCCTAAGAATATTATCCTATTATCAATCATTGCCCATCTGGGTGTGTTTGTTCTAGCTGAGGTGAGACTGACTGAGTGGATCCAGGGAGTGGTGAATGCGTCTTTGAACGTGGGTTTGGTGGCCAGTGCCTTGAAGGAGATGGTGATGTATCCACTCTTGAAAAACACCCTTCCTGGCAGGTAGTAGCATCTGCAGTGAACCATGATGATGGAAGAATGATATCACACATTCATTGATGTCATCATGCAAACACTGCCTTCACATACTTACATTCCTAACGTCTGATGCAAGTATGTAAGTCTCAGCATATGCAGGATGGCACAGTCATGCGTGTGCTGTCAACTGCCTCCTTGCCCCTCCATGGATGCTTATGCTGGCAGAGATGATTCCAAATATTAGCAAATCCTCTAAGTAAAATGGGAGTGGATAATTGTGCACTGATTCTCTGGGTAGGTAGATTCAGGGAGTTGTCTTATCTCAATATGGATGGCACTCCTTTAAAGGATAGCTACATAGTTTGAGAATGCTTCTAGATTCTTAATTGACATTAGACATCTAAATGACTATTGTAGTAACAAATACCTATGACTGACTTTTGTAGCTCATACATTGGCAACCACACATTTAGACTGCACATAATGTTGAGCCATCTTTGTGTTTGGTCTGGAAGCCATGGGTGGTGCATCGTGTGGAGCTAGAAAGATGAATGTGGCGCTTAGCTGCCCACGTTACCCTCGTGTTGAAGCAAACTGTACTGCTTGTTGTCCCAACCAGGGTCATGGTTGTGCTATTAACAAGTGAGGTCCTGAACAACCTGGAAATTGGTCTCTTGAGCAATTGAAAACTGAATGCAATAAAGAACAGTGTGAGTGCTAAAATTTAAGGAGGATTTTTATCTGGGGGCTGTTTGAAAGGAAATGTTCCTGATTGTGTTATTTAGCTCGGGAAGTATTGTGGCTGAGTTTTCTGGCTTTAAATGTTCTAATTGCTGAAGAGTTTTGTATATTTTATGTCAATAGTAGCTTAAAGCTTGCTTTGTTTTGATTTTGTGTTGTACATCACTTTTTAGATATTTACAAGATAGGTGGCATAGACTGTACATTGATTAAACAAATACAATGCATTTTGTACTTAAGATATGTACAGTTATTCAGAGCATCCTGAACAGTAAGCATACATACATAATTTCAATAATCCTTGTAACATTCCTGTAAGGTAAGTAGTTTTCTTATTCCCATATTGCTGTTTGACAACATGCAAAACAGTGTACTGTAGTTAAATTCACAGTTGAATTGGAATTTTCCTTCACTCACACTTTTTTATTACAGTGCTACAACCAGCTTAATCTGTGTGCTCTCCTAGAAGGCTGAGAGAACACTTAAAAAGTAGTAAGTGAGCTTTTAACCCAGTATTTCTCAACCTCGGCAACTTTAAGATATGTGGACTTCAACTCCCAGAATTCCCCAGCCAGCATGCTTCTTCTGGGAGTTGAAGTCCACATATCTTAAAGTTGCCAAGGTTGAGAAACACTGTTTTAACCCGCAAATGATATTTTTCAGTTGAGACTAATTCTTATGTTAATATCCAAATGCATGGCCAGTTTCTGTACAAGGCTTCAAACTATTTCAAGGTGGACTTCTCTGAATAATAGGGCTCAGCCAAGATTTCTGTCATTCTTATAGCCAAAATAAGAATAGCCAGTACATTTATGCATCAGGGCATAGTGCTTCCTCCAACTGATGTAGCTTCAGATGCATTGTGTGGCTTAATACACTGCACTTAGGTATATTATTTATTTGCTAGATTGTTATTCCACCCTTCCTCCATGAGGTCAAGGCAGCATACACAGTACTCCTTCTTTCAATATTATCCCCACAACAGCAACACTTTGAGGTAGGTTGGGAGGGAAGAAATAGTGCTCGGTCCATGTGAGGTACCATGGATGCATGGACTTGAGTCTAGGTTTCCATGGTGTTGGTCTAATATCTTAAGATAGTACTACACAACACAAATGCATCCCTTCCAGTTGCTATGATCCAGAAGGACCAACCCTGAGTCCAGCTCAAGGTTCCAACTCAGTATAGAATTCAGGTTAAAGTATGGCAAAAGTTTCTTCTGATGTGTTTAGATCCAGCTATTTGTTGGATTCATTCATCACTTACAAGACCAATGTAAGACAGAACTGTTGGGAGTTTTGATTTTTACCTTACAAACAAACTGAATTTTCAGAACAATTTAAAATATATATATATATCATACTTAAATAACACAGCCTGAGGACTATTATCTCTTCTGCTACTTCCAAAATGTATAACAACAAAGCTTAGGTACTCCTTTAAAAAGTGGAGCATGTTAAAAGTCAAATGAATCTCTCTCTATAAGTGATACACACTGTGAGGAAGAAGTCCTAACGTCACAGTAAAGCTGATAGCCAGAGGTGTTGGCAGGATCCAGTGCTTTCATCAAAGTAACAGAAGCAACATTGCACTGTCGCAGTGCAGGTTCCATATCTTTTGTACAAGTGCGTGGGACATCATAATGCATGTACAAAAGGGTGGAGCTTCTGTCATGTGTCCTTCATGTTTTCATAATTCCCGCTCTAACTCCTCCTGCAGATACCTCTGCTGATAGGATATGGAGTATTGGCAGAGATTAACAGTGAAAGAGATGTCAGGATTGATGGAGTTTAATGAAAGTAGCCAAAACACTCATTTTGGCCATTGGAGGGGGAGGGGGAGGGGCAGGGGAATCTAAAGTCTATACTTAAAGCAATACATTTTAGGCCAATACGCAAAATTACACAAGCTTTCACATTCTTAAGATCTCTTTCTTGAGTCTTCAGTCTTAAAAATGGAAGGAAAATTGGGGGAAGAAAAGCAATGGTTAATGTTCAAACCATATTAGCATCTACGGAAGATGTCAACTTGGTATGCCATAGCAGTGAAATGTCAAACAGTGTATTCAGCATTATTAGAAAAGAGGCTGAAAACAGCACAGCCACCTAAATAAATAAGTAAATAAACCTATAGAATTGGTTTCTGCCATAGGAGTCTGCTGGTTGTCATCAGGGGATCATTTCTAGTCCAGTAAAACGGGTCTTCTGGGTTGGAGCACCCACCTGCCCTGGGGAAATTGTCTGGTGCTGACTAAAGGGAGGCATTGAACTACTTGTGGAAAGGAACGTGGTGTGAAAATTCAGCCACTGTGGTTTGTCAGCCAAAATTTGTAGCTTAGCACAATGTGTAGATGTAGGCATTGTCTTTAACAGGTACCGGTGCTAGGCATTCTTCTTAGTTTAGGACATGTTTGCTAAGACATTTCTATAGAGATACATTCCTAGGGACGACTCCACAGCTGGTGTGTGGTGCCACTGTTATTACAGCCTGCAGATCCTATCACTTTAACTTAATCTTGTATTTACCATACCAGCAATGACCACAAGTAATTTATTTAGTATTAACGTGGATGAAATACTTATGTCCTTTGGGGGTAATTGTTCAGTCTGCCCTAGCTTTAGTTAAAAGGACCATCAAAATCAACCTTTCCATTAGCCCAGTTGCTTTACACTGAAGAAGATAAAGGCCTTCTGTGTGAAATGTCGTGCATAATTGGGTAGGCTGCTGCTTTCAACTCTGCCCCTTCCTCTACTTCCTTTGGAAGGTCCACCTTCTTCAGAGTGCCTTGCTAAGGATAGTATGCTTTATGAGTTTCTGCAACTAGAAGAGATATGTTTATATTCTATAATTAAAAAATAATCATTGGGGCCCAGATAATCCTAATTCTGCACCCAGAAATTCAAGATAAATTATTCAGATTAGTGACTTATATACAGTTAATTCTGAGTTTGGTGGTCATTGTAAGGAACAATTTGCAACCCAGGGAGCTTAAGTAGCAGCTTGGGTCATTGAAAAGGTGTTCAGAAATACTTGGTTTTTGTGGGTTAAGCAGGCATACCCACCCACTTTGGGCTTATTTGTAGAGTCAGAAGAACAGACATTTGTCATTAAAATATAAAAATAAAGATTTTCCTGGAAACCAGAATCCGTGTCCAATATCATACTTGGTGCTTTTTTCTGCACAGCATATACCCTGCTCTGCTTCTAGGCATTGGCACTTTTCCTTCTCTTTTGCAGGCGTTTTGGTACAAAATGCACAGCATGCCAGCAGGGAATCCCACCCACCCAGGTGGTCAGAAAAGCCCAGGACTTTGTCTATCATCTGCACTGCTTTGCCTGCATTATCTGCAACCGCCAACTGGCCACGGGGGATGAGTTTTACCTCATGGAAGATGGGCGCCTGGTGTGCAAGGAGGATTATGAGACAGCCAAACAGAACGGTAGGGTTGAGCATACGTACTGGCCTTGAAAAAATGGGACAGGTTGGATGACCGTGGTGTCTGTCTGTCTTTATTTCTTTATTTATTATTTAAATTTTATATCACCGCCCATCTCCCCCAACCGGGGGACTCTGGGCGGCTTACAATAAAATCAATAGTTAAAAATATAAACATGAAATCACAATAACCGGTATAAATGGAATAAATAAGTGTGAAATCCAAGGGCTAATAGATCTCAAAGAATAGGGAGGGCACTACTGCACCAGCCGCCCCCAGGAGGAGCTATTGCCTTCTCTCTTGCTCAGGCTGGTGAAGAGCTGCTTACAGAAGTCAAAGGAGAATTGCCTCTGACACCAATTTTGGGAAAGAGGAGAGAGTTGGATCACTTTTATTTTCAGGCCATTAATAAACCATCAATGATTAAATTAGGTACATGTGAAAAGCAGGCTGGGGAATATTTTGTAGAGATGGAGACTAATAAGACGGCGTAAGACTTGAAGGGAACTGAGAATTAGGCCCTTTCATTACAGCTGTAGCTGGCTTTATGAGTGGTCAACTAATTATAGTGAATTATAGAGAGGGAATTAAGAGATTTGCAGCTCCTGTGTACATCGGCAGCACCTAACAGAGTAATGCAGCGCTGGAAAGACAGCATGGATTTTCTTGCTCCATCTAGGAATATCAGTACCCATCACTTCCCGTACTGTACTCTTGCTGATTGCAGGTGCTAGGAGGATAGAGCCAAATGCAACTTCTTTTGTGGCCCAGAATATGGCATGCAACTGTTGGCTCTGATTCTTCCCCAAGGCCTGATCACATATTGAGCCTAATGCACTCTATTGATGAGCTGGATTGGTTGTTGTTTTCTCATTTGTTGTTTTAGCCCTTCCCCCTTTTTATTCCTAGAAACATGTGCCCAGAAAGCTGATTTTTTGCCAGCTATAATCAGGGGTGTGCTGGTAAATGTTTTGGAGCTGGCTCTGCTGGCTCCATTGTTGCCGTGATGCCACTGGCTGCAGAACAGCTGACTGGCATGCCAGGCATAGTGGCTGAGCCGTGCTTTCAACTGGCTTGCAGAATTACAGAAAATATAACAAGCGGCTCTCGCAAGCCAGTGCAAGCTCCAGCACAGCTTTCTCCTCCACTACTAGGAGGAGAAATTAACTGGGTATATTAAAATTGGAACTGATATACATCCTATCAGAACAAATGCTTCACCGGGAAAAACATTCTCCTGTGGTTCAGCTTCCTTTGTGTAGAATCCCTAACGCCTCCACCCTTTCCTGCTTGTTCACAAATGGAACTAAGGGGAGGGAAGTGTACAGGGCTTTGGACCATGTATTTGATTTTTATTTATTTGGATGTGCCACAAGAAGTTTTGTCTTCGCATATTTGTCATCTGTATTCGTTTCAAGCTGCTGCACATAAAGTAACATCAAGAGCTGAAAGTAATCCCAGGCATGGACGGCTCTCTTGAAAGCAGCCGAGCTGCATCTTGAACTTCAGCTTGATCTGGCCCTTCACCCAGAAAGTCTCCCATTTTTCAATACAGGGTCTAAAATGCCAATATTTACTGTAGGTAAAAAAATAACAGAACCGGGGCTGGGTTCAAGGAAGCCAGACAGAAAAAGGCTATAGATCACCAACGCTAATGAATCCACAGAGACTGCCCAACAGTGCCTGACTGAAATTAAAACTGAACTGGTCTTTAATGGATTTCATGTTGACAAGCCCTGACTTCTCATTAATTAAGGACTCTATTTTGACCTAATCAATTTGGCTAGGGTGATGCAATGCCTGCCTGTGCAAAGGAGATTGGTGGAGAGGGAGGCTAAGAGATCATGGATTGAATGTTGCTCAATTTCTATTATAGGCTCAGTGTAATCAATGACTTCAGTATTATATACTGTAGTTTTGCAACCCACAGAGCTTGGGGAGGGGGAGATGAGAAATATCAGCATGTAGGCTAAAGTCCATTGCTAACCACCTATAGAAGGAGAACAGGTTCTAGTGCTACAATAAGACATATTCTTATCAAGGTATGCAGGAAAATATAAGATTTATATCAGACGTTTTGTTAATTAGGGGGTTATATATATGGATGCTAGCAGCAAGAAAAGGAACTACTACTAGAAGAATGGCTGCTAAGTCTGAGACTCATTGTAAGAGTTCAGAAAAATGTGTATTCTATGCATTCCAGCTTGGCAATTCTAGCTCCAGTGTGTATTTAACACTAGCATTTTACTTCTGATGGAAATGGTTGCCTCTCAGTGAAAATGCACTAATAATTTTCTAATAGTTATCTGGACCTAAGCTAGAATTAAAATGATACGTTTAAGATTGCAGATTTAACCAGGAATGAGTTCCATTATGCCTAGTTGAAATGTTACTGTAATTTCATAACCAAGGTTGGGGACCCTTATTTATGCCCTTTTTCACCCCTTTACCGAAGAGCATAAGTTTATGTGCACTTGTGTTTCTGCGAGCAGTCCCACCAAAATTTGTGTAAAGCAGGTCTGAAGTACATCATAGTTGCAAGACAGGGAACCTGGGGGTAAAAGGACAAGAATAACTACAAATGTTAGAATAATCACATTTGCCTTCCTTACAATTAAGTTGGATATAGCACCTGTTCCAGGTTCAGCCCCCTTGCGTTGCTTTGTGGATTGAAAACTAATGGAAACAACCCAAATCAATGTATTTGCCTATGTAGAAAGTACAGGGGCATTAAGATTGCAATAGGAATATATGTGCAGAAGCTATAAATGAACTAGCTGGCACTACTATGAAAAAAAAAACCCATTTGAAATTAAAGTGGAATAAAATATTGAAGATGCATATTGCCCTGTGACCGTTTGAATTATCTTATGTGAACATCAGGCTAAACAGATATTTTCACATCTCTCTTTATTCTGTTTGGTTTTACAGGTGGTCCTTGTTTAATGACCACTCGTTCAGCGACCATTCAAAGTTACCACGGGGCTGAATGAGTGGTACTTACGACTGGTCCTCGGAGTTCCAGCCATCACAGCGTCCCTGCGGTCATGTGATCGCAATCTTGGCAATCATGATTTCTGACATTTCCTGCTGGCTTCCCACAAGCAAAGTCAATGGGGAAGTCAGCAGGAAGTCAGAAGTTATGATCACATGAGGTCCTCGCTTAACGACCCACATGGTCCCCACTTAACGATAGCAATCTTGACTGCTAGAACTGCTGTCACTAATTCTGGTCCCAATTTCGGACATTAATCAAGGACTGCCTGTATTAGTTTAGTGAAGTCTGGTTTACTTCAGTACTGTGTATACATCAAAACTTAAGTGTATCCCTAAAAAGATGCAAATAAATGCTCTGTGGTCTTTCTTACCAGCTTTCAAAACTCCCCACAGTCATGTGAGCATCTTCTGGGTAGACTTCTGGTTCATGCTCCACATTCCAAAATAACAGGAAACTGTTCCATTGCAGATGATTCAGAGGCTGGAGCCAAGAGGCCTCGAACCACCATCACAGCTAAACAGTTGGAAACATTAAAAAATGCCTACAAAAACTCCCCCAAACCAGCCAGACATGTGCGGGAACAGCTGTCCTCTGAGACAGGATTGGACATGCGGGTTGTACAGGTGAGCACATGGCACCATATTGACTTTTTCTTCAACTCAAAAGATTGGCTGGTTTGTAGCATTGTTGGGGGGGAGGGGGGTTCAAAGTCACTCAAGGTGACGTACAACACATTCCAAATTTAAAGCCATGGCAGAATGAATGCAACGGCAAGGGACATGGATCCCCAAGATGAACTGCTCAGCTCTCCCTCTGAGTAGAAACCTCCCCTTCCTCTCTTGAGAAAACCTAGTAGCTAAGTTCCAATTGGCAATATGTTCCAAAGGAGTGGCAGCTGCAGATGTTGACTTTTCGCACTTGGTGCAGCTAGGAAGGACCCAGAAAACTTTGCTGTACATCTTGAAGCATATGCAAAACCACAAAATGGGGGGGAAAAACGGTATTCGGGAAAATTAGGGTGTGGAAAGCAGGTGAGTCAGTAAGCAAATATTCAGTGCAGCAGATGCAAGCACTGAGGAGCCTCAAATTGTCATTGGGTGCAAATGCCACTACATAGATTTGGAAGGCAAGGGAAGGCAAAGCACACACACATACACACACACACCAGTTGCTATTGTACATCACACAGAGCTTTGGATAATGATGTGATTATGATGTAGTGTTCAGTAAGAAGTGTTTCTTTTTGTTTCTGTTCCTTGGACTTGTCCTATAACTCTTTACTTACAGGTGATATCTAATATTGAGCAAATCAAGTTCTTCAAATATATGCAAGTCCTCCCCACCCAAAGTCCTTGGTAGGAAACTCTGAACTGTTTTTATTTGTGCTTTGTTGTCTTGTAGATACTGTAGTTCATTGCTAATAAATTATGTTACAGTATATGCCTTAGCCAAAGAATTTTTTGCAGCTGCTGCCATTCCATTACTACTAGTAGTATTTATTTAGGGAAGCTGTTATCATCCCCATGTTAAAATTGGGGTAACTGAGGGCTAGTACCGAGGACCACACAATCGCCCTATGGCAGGAGCAGGGCTTGATCTCCTCTCTCCCAGATCAGGCCTGTCCATCTTCTGGATGATGAAAGAATTCTTGGAAGTGACTCTCAAGTGGTGGGATGGAAAACGGCCTTCTTCTCACTGCTTTTTTTCCACCGTGGTTACAGGTCTGGTTTCAAAACAGAAGAGCCAAAGAGAAGCGGCTGAAGAAGGATGCTGGGCGACATCGTTGGGGCCAGTTCTACAAGAGTGTCAAGAGGAACAGAGGAGGCACCAAGCATGAGAAAGAGAGCTCTGCAGAGGACTGTGGAGTCAGTGACAGTGAGCTGAGCTTCAGAGGTAGGCAGGAGAGGGGGCAGAATGGGGGAAAGAACGGAGACAAATTAAGATTAGGGCTCCTATTTATGTATTGTCGAAGGCTTTCACGGCCGGAGTTCGATGGCTGTTGTGGGTCTTCCGGGCTGTGTGGCCGTGTTCTGGAAGTTGTGGTTCCTAACATTTCACCAGCATCTGTGGCCGGCATCTTCAGAGGGCAGGAGCACAGACAGAAGCGAAATCTCTGTGCCCAGGTAGAGTGACCTGGGCACTACCTGGGCACAGCAAGACCCACAACAGCTCCTATTTATATTTAGAAATGTCCTAGATCAGGAGTGGGGAACATGTTCTTTTCCTAGTAAGATTTGCAGATCCCTGGGAAACCTCAAGAGAAAGCTCTGCCTTCTTGTCTGACACCCAGAAATCAGGATTTCTGCAGGAGGAACAAAGATCTAAACTGGTGGTTTTAAAAATTAAACTATGGTCTACCTCAGAGCTTTCCAAACTGTGTGTCAGGACACGTTAGTGTGTCGGCTGCAGTGTCTGGGTGTGTCGCGGCTGCTGCTGCCTCCGAGCCCTGCCAGGACTCCATGCAGGTCCTGGTGCCTGCTTTGTGATTTGCTGCCTCCAAACCTGCCCTGCCAGGATTCCGCACGGGTCCTAGTGCCTACCTTGTGCCCTGCTGTAATAATGTGTCGCAAAATGATGCCCTGCTGTAAGAGTGTATCGCAAAATGATGCATGTCTAAAAAGTGTGTCACCAACATGAAAAGTTTGGAAAGCGCTGGTCTACCTGCTGATTCAGTGCTAAAGGTTGCACTCCCTGTCCCAGTTCTTAATTGGGCTGTGCATGCTTTGGAGTAAACACATTCAAGTTAATATGACTCTTAAAGCAGACACTTTTCCAGATTGGTGTAGAAGCCTGAAAAAAGCTGGGTTGCTTTAATGAGTAGCAGAGGGGTGCTGTGCTCACCCAAGGTCCAGAACACTTCTTCCTCATGATACTCAAAGCGCACCCAGCATTAATTTTTAAAGCTATCTTCCCATTGTCCCTTCTAGGCTTAGTTCTAATTCATGCTTCTCCTCATGGCTGGAGAATGCCTTGTGTAGAGCAGCATGTATGCACCTATGCTTCAGATGCATGAGTTGGGCTCCATCAAAAAGGACGGACTGTGTGTGTATGCAGCTGTCTAAATACTGCACAAGGTGTAGTGAACTAGACTTGGTTGCACGCTTCACGCACTTAAAAAATAGGCAGAGCTTCAATCGCACCCTTGCAGCCGTCACCTGATCTTTTTGACCATTCCCTGTGAACACTTGCAACAAAACACTGAGTGCAAAATGTTCCCTTTTAAGGAGCCAGCCAGTCATGCCTTTTGCTGGGTAGGCTATTCTGCTCTCCCCTATCTCTCCCCCACTTCCAGTTTTCTGGGTCTTTTCCCCATTTCCAATAATTCAACAGCTTCTGGCCATGCTCAGCCTTTATGGTGCTTTTGGATGTCTCTTATCTCTCCCTCCTCCTTTTATTTAAAAAGAAATATCTTGTAACCTTAGAGTTTCTCTGAACCTGCTGAGATAATATCAGTTTGGTTTCATAAAGTTTAATATTCAGATAATGAGTTTGCTAAAGGTACAGAGGTTATGTTGATTCCTGTGGCAATGAACTATTAACTGAACATTTCCTGTAATCCTCTTTTTGTACTTAAATGCCTTGTGAGAGGCCGGAAGACCTTAGTGAAGTAGGAGTGAGATTTCTTAGGAGAGCCCTAGAACAGTAGTTCCTCCAGCTGAAGCTCTATGTGCCTTGAAGGATTTGATACCTGGCACCTGAATTCCTTCCCCACCACCAAATTTTGTTACCTCTGAACAGATTCTCAGTCCTTTTCCTTGGTTTTGCAGATGGATTTGTCCCACATTAAAAGCATGAGAAGTAAACAAATTCAAAATCACTAAGGTAGTGGAAATAAACCCTGTCCAGAATGCATAGTAAATTGTTTAGCAGTTCATGAGAACCATGTGGAAAATTAATTTACAACCTAAACATAAGCCCAGTTTGCTGGGTCTTAATTTCTGCTGAGACGTTCCGGTCTAAAACATTGCAGGTGGAGCAGCCAGGACTGCATATATCTTGAGTTCTTTTGTCAACATTTCTATTCTGCCAACCAGCCATTTGATGAAGCTGAAGCAGGACTGGGATTAGATCTAGACCCAATGACCCGCCCTCCCCACAAGCAACACCCTGGGATTTTAATGATTCAGAAAGGACTTTGCCTGGGCAGCCCTAATTATATGCATGAGAAATACTGAAGAAGTTCTCTTCGAAAAACATAGTTGCCTCCTGCATTCATAAGACCTTATGCCAGAGCAAGATGTGTTCAGGACTGAAGCTTTATTTTCAGTATTTATCAGCCTTTTGTTTTTAAACCTATTTCTTCCAAACTTGACTGCCATTAGATTGCTTAACAGAAACTTGATTGAAGTTAACTAGTACTTTAATTGTGGCCTCTTCCCTTTTATAACTCTGATGCTTCTTCTTTATACACAAATGGTTTATTTAGTACGTATATTTTGTATTTATTATACTTAAAAGAATATAGATGCAATTGCAACCAGGAGCAAATCTGATTGCCTTTAAATTGGTACATGCTTGGCTTCACTATAGATCTTGGTGCAGGAGATCTTGCTAAAACAGCGTTTGCTACGTAGAGAGCTTTGTGGCATAAAATAGCAGCCCTGCATGTTGCAGCTGGAAAAGAAAGCAAACATTGCTTTTTCCAAACATTGCTGGGTTCTGTCTTGCATCATCCCAAGTCAGCATGGCTGATAATGAGGGATGATGAGTGTTGTAATCTCGCCATACCTAGAAGCCTACCATTCTCAGCCTCTGGCTTGAAGGTATTTTTCAGTCTTTGATTAGAGTGCACCGGATAGATTTTCTTCATACCAAAATTTTGTTTCTTGCTTTTCAGAAGACCAAATCCTCTCAGAGCTGGGCCACAATAGAATTTACAGCAACACTGGCGAGGTGGCTGGTGGACAACTAATGAATGGTACTTTCTCTCTGGATGGGACAGGACAATCCTATCAAGACTTGAGGGATGGAAGCCCTTATGGAATCCCACAATCTCCAGCTTCCATATCATCTCTTCCATCACATACTCCATTGCTAAATGGTTTGGAATACACAATGGACAATAATTTAGGAATAATAGCACATGGAGGGCAGGGGGTGAGCCAGACACTCAGAGCTATGGCTGGGGGCCCAACCTCTGATATTTCCACTGGAAGCAGCGTTGGTTATCCAGACTTTCCAACAAGTCCTGCCTCCTGGCTTGATGAAATGGACCATCCTCCTTTTTAAAGTATTGTGCTTCCTTCAATTTTGCCATAGTCAGACCTGTTCTTTTGGCCTGAAAGCATACTAAGCCACCCCCAATAAGGGACAACAATCAATCTTCAATGAGAGAAAGTTTCCATTATTTTAGAAGGGGGATCCACAATTTGTTTTCTGTAAAGCCGAAAGAAAATATGATAATATAATGTATAAATATATATATATATATATATTTTATTTGCTTTGTATTTGAAAGAGGGGAATGATAGGAGGAGCTGCTTCTGAATACAGCACACTGTTGTGTTTAGTCTTTGTATGATGTTAGTGGTGCCAGCTAAAGCAAGGACAAATTCACGGACTCTCCACAGGGCTCGGCTGCCGAGTTGGATACTAGCACATGTTGAAATGACTAAACTGATCTTTGCTCCTTGACAACCCTACAGCTCCTCATAAGCGGCATGACCATTGTCCTTCATTTGCTTGACTCTAACCAGCTAAGCAATAGAAATAGGCTGACCATATTTCCTTGAGACAAAAACGGGACATTGGGATGGCAGAACAGGACGGGGTCTTATGTAATATTTCGTATTCATGAAAAAGACAGGGGTCCCTGCCCCCCGGTCCGCGTGACTGGATCCCGCCTGCAACCCCCACCCCCGGTCCGCACAATTGGATCCCGCCTGCAAACCCCGCCCCCCGGTCCATGCGATTGGCTCCCGCCTGCAAACCCTGCCCCCATGTCCGTGCAATTGGCTCCTGCCTGCAAACCCCGCCCCCGGTCCCTCCTTTGCCACGCGCTGTTAGGCGGGAGGGCTTCCTCTTCCGGGCTGCCTCCAATCGGCAGCTCCGGCTCGGATCCTCCTTCCGCACCATTCCCGCCAGGTTTAAAAATTGAGACAAAATTGAGACAAAATATCAAAACGATGGGACGGTTGAAAAATGCTAAAAAAACAGGGGTGTCCCGTTCAAAACGGGACGTATGGTCAGCCTAAATAGAAATCAATGCAATATTTCCAACTACTGAAGGGACAAAAGTTACTAAGCGGTCACAGTTTTACCCTTCCCACTCTTCTTCCTGTCTGTAACTTTTTTCCTTGGGTATTCTATAAATATTATGCCTTATTTAGGAGTCATGGTAAGGCAGATTACAGGTGCCCTTGTTCCTTACCTACATCACAGCTTTTGAGCATCTTTCCTCTCGACTGGATCACAGGAGCTTTTGCTGATGCCTACTCCTGGTTGACATCCAGCTACAAGGAAGCAGTACCCACCCAAAGGCAAGATCTGCTGATTCCCTAGATCTCAACCCCTGTATGGTCACTACTCTCTCTAAAGTTGTTTTTGTCATTCAGTTAAGTGAACCGTGTGCTACTGTGAGGCAAAAAAAGCAAAAACACAACAGCAAAGCCCACACCTCAATCTCAGTAAACAGAGAGATTACAACTGTGTTCCTGATTGGGTACAGTGGGGATCAGGGATCCCATAACAAGCTCCCTTTTCTGCAAGACCACCCAGTTGTCACTCAAGAAGACTACAACAAAACAAGAAGACCTGCATCCATCAGGCAGGGATGCACCATGGGTTTAAAATCCACAGCAAAAAGAGAACTACAGACATTTTATACCCCTCCACTACTCCTAGGTGTCAGTTCATGGTAAAGGAAGCCTTTCAAACTATGAACTGTATACCAGTCAAGCACAAGGTATATTTTCTTCTGATCAGAAAATAAAAGAGTATTTAGTTTATGTGAAATAAATTTGCATAGGAGTTTAACGATGCCTATAATCCAGCATGAAGTCCTATGCTGGGTCTTTTTTTTTGCGCATGTAATACTATGGCATTCTTCTGAGCAATGCAGCAGTTTATAACCTCATTACATATACTGTTCTAGAAATCCACAAGTTTTCCTCTGAGAAAAGGGGGGCAACTCTAATTCAATTAACCTTTTTTTAGGGGATTAAGATCGTTTAAGGGGCATTCACAAATAAAAGCTTTATAGTGTAGGTAAAATATGAAAGAGAAAGAAAAATATGACAATCATATGAAGCAAGACATTAACCAGAATTGAAGGCTGTTAAGGGGCTTTTCAGAGATTATTTGAGATCAGAACACACAAACACACACACGTAAAGATTGAGGCAGTTCTGTGATTGGAGAGCATATATCTTGAAGTACTTTCTGGAGCTCTAAATCTTGTTTTGCTGTTTTTTTAAGGCTCTGGGGTCTCATACAAAGTTAGAGCTTACAGACATTGGGCAGAGAGGACTATGGCTTTTGTTGACTTTACAGGGAAGGCCTTGTATTCACTAAGTAACATGAGCAAGGTGACACGGGTATGACTTGAGAGTTAGAGAACTTGTTCATGCATTCCTTGGTGATTTGCATGTGTGAGCCCAATTCCCCAGAAAAACCATTAATATGAGCTCACATTACTTCAAGCACCATGCTTTTCAGTGGTATCAGTTTACACAGATAAGACAGAACCATTGTTGATACATGTGTGTACCAGTCCTCAACTTTCTGTTTTCGGAGGTTTTGTCTCCAACTTAATAGTAACTGGCGAGAAGGAATTTTATATCAGTTATTTTTGTGGACTGAGAGCCAGTTTTGAAAATGCATAGAAATTGGGTAGCACACAGCAAATTATCACACTGCAGAGGTTCAAATCAATGCATATGTTTTATTTTGCTATGTAGTAGTATGCATGTCATTTCCCCTCCCACAAAACAATTTTTGCTATAGAAAAAAGCAAAAAGTATGTACATCCCACAAGTATGTACATTTCAACATATCTTGTAGATAGTATAAATGTGTGTCTATCTACTGTTCTGCATGGCTGCCATTCCAGACTCTAATCAGGTGAAGGATATATCTCACAAAGGATCAATTAAGATACTTTTCATAAGTAAAATGGAACACTGCTACATTGATAAAACTGCCTTCCCTTCCAGATTCTATATGGAAAGGAACAGCTGAAACTGTTTCCCCTCCCAGATTCTGTGTTAGAGAGGTAACAAAGTTAACTAAGACTAATGAGTTGTACTTTTACCCAAGAATATGAATCATGTTCACCTAGAATAGATAATGTTCTTTTATGAAATGATCTCACAATGCCTTTTGAACAGCAGTCTCATATTCAATCAAAATTGAATGATTGTAGAATGATTGTAGTTGGTTTAGAATCAGTCTTTGATTTACTTCAAGTAGTTTAATAATAATAAAAGTAGACATTGAGGAATTGAAAGTTAACAAAACTAGGCTGTTCTAACAACAGGCTAGGCTCAAAGACCATGCATGGACTGTTCTTTCACATTTTCCCTTCTCCAGCTGCACGAGGCACTATCACAAAGCTTTGCAGCTTACTGTGTCATCCAAACCCAAAATGTCCACTGTTTTGGAAACTGAGACTTGTCTTGATTGTCAGAACCCCCAAATAGATGATGTTTGAGTTCACACCACAAGGTAAGCTGCAAAGTTTGGTTAAACAATGTATACCCCCATTAACCAAGTTCTTGAGTTTAGCTGATGGACAACAACAACTTTAGAGTACAAACACATAACCTATATTTATGCACTCCAACTTAATCATTATCCTGAATAGGTCAACATTCCCAGTATCTTCCTTTTAAGGTTCCAGAACTAGGTTCCCCCCCCTGTAATTTACCATGACTCCTTGTAGTACCAAGACTGATGCAACTTAATTCCTAAAGAGCTTGTATTTTTCAAGAGGAAAAGCAATTATTTCAATAACACAACCCTTTCACTGAGATCAATCTGTTATATCCAAGTTGGAATACTGACTGAAGATTTTAAAATAGGTATAAACAGCTTTTTCACGACCTTTTAGTTTGAACATTTAAAATGTGAAAAGATTTAATACAATGCTGTTTTTCAGTTATTGGCAAACCATCACAAGCACATTATCCACAGAAGAAAATCCTAGAAAAAAAAATCAGTGTGAAATTCACCTGTCAGATTTTATTAGCACCAAGGCAAAGGAGATGGCCATCTTCAGCTCACATATGGATGGATATTTCAAGGCTTGCAGAGGTTTTGCATGGCATATATGGCTAACATCCACAAAAAAAGGAAAAGAAAAAAAAAAGACATGATTCTACCAAAAGTTGTCCTTTTCAGTCCTTTTTTTGTTTTTCTGCAACAAAGCTGCAATCTATTCCTGTTTTCCTGAGAGTAAGTCCCCTTTAGACTCAATGGGATTTCCTTTGGAAGAAAGATATTTAGAATTGAACCATGAAACCATTGAACCATTGGAATTAATATTATATCAGTGTTTTCTATACTGTCCACATCTATTGTACATAACCCTATTGCGGCTTCAGCCTACAAAATTGTTTAAAAAAGAACATGAACTTTCATTTTTACCTTTCATCAGTCTTCCCAATTCCATTAGCCCCTTTGAAAAAACGTGATGCATTGTCTTTAGCTGTTTGTGATCAAAATAAAACAAATGAATGGTTAACTCTGCAGTAAAAATCAACTGAAGAAGGACCATTGCTCATTGAAAGAGTGCCCGCTTGGAAGGCAAAAGATTCAAGGGCGCCTGGCAGCAGGATCCTGGAGAGATACATAAGGATAGTATTGAGCCCAACAGACCGATGGCCTGTCTTGGATAAGAGCTGTGCCCCCAAAAATGGTCTGTTGTAGGAGATGAAACTTTAGGAGTTCATAATGGAGATGTGCCTTTAAATGTATTACAACTATTTAGAAAGGAAAAATATACTTCTTGGAGATGCCAGAAGTAATTTGGGAAATTTAATAGATCAATCAATTCCAGAACCAAGACCAGCAGATTTTTTCCCCAGTATAGACCACCTATGTGAGATCCAGAGCCAATTTTACTGCCATCTATCCAAGATGTTTTAAAATGCTGAGTTTCCACAGATACAGTATATTTTCCTCTATCGTGGATGGGCGGCTTTTTAAAAGCTGAAAGTTTACTTGCAAAATAGAATGCGGTGGCCAAAAGCTGTACTAGGTAGGGTGGTGATGTGGCAATGTCAATGCGGTGGGTAGGATTAGGATTTCAGGTGTTTTATTTGGGAGAGGTTGACAGTTTCTTGACACAAATATTGGAGGGTGGTGAATTCTAAAGGAGGCTTGTTCACTAACATATTTTTTCATTTGGAAAATTCCACCTCTGAAAATTCCTTGGTTCTTTGCCACTGTAATAGCATGATTTCTAGGTTTCCTGGGATTGATATAAAGTGGCTTAGATGGCCACATGCAGCCCAATGAGCTGCCCGTCCTTACTGTATGATGTCATCAGCTCTTGACCGAAGGATTTGATGCAGCAAAGGATGAGCAGGCTATCAGATGTGTAAGAATGATGAACTGTAACAGTGGTTTGCTTCTGCATGCATCTTGTTTTCAGTTCTTGGTAAAAATCCTAGAAAAGTCAATAAAGAGCTTTTGGGCATATGTGCACTAAGGCTGATAACACATTTAGATGAAGATGTGTATCCTTTAGTTAGGTGGGTGATCTCTTTCATGGGTTTCATCTTTAACACAACAGATAATGCCTGCACTAGCCTTTGCTTTAAATCACCCTCCTCCAAGCCAGCAATGTGTTGAATTACAGTTCAACTCTTTATCACCTTCAACACGCCCTGTAATTGGGCGTGCTGGCTGTGGATGATGGGAGGAGCATTCCAACACATCTAGAGGAAAATGCCCAATTGGGGGAGGTGGGTTTAGATGGTCTATTTGCACCCAATAATATTAACCCATTAGGCAGAATTTATTGTAAGATGAAGTTTAACACTTCTGTATACATTAAGTCACCATGTTATCTTGGTTTCTGTATATCTTTCATAACAGCCCAATGACTAATAAACTACCTGTTGTTAGGTTTTTCAACTTGACTCTATGTTTTAGGCACTCTAGGAATGATACCGATATCTCTGGCTAGAATTCACCTGCAAATAAACAAGACATGCTTTGCACATCCAAGATTAAGCATAAATTATAAATGGTTTGCCCCCAGCGGGTCTAATCAAATTTTACATTTTTAAAGGATTTAAAAACATCATTTCGCTTTAACACAGGCAACATCATCTGCCCAAAATTGGTCTGAGAATCATAGCAATTTTTTCTCCTCCTACCAAGAGGATCAAATTGATCACTGCATCTTACTACCCGTGTCCATTTAATACTTCTCAAGACTGCAGTTTTGAGTTTTATCTGAGTTTACAGAATGCTGCCCTTTATACAATAAATTTCTAGGCAAGACTCCTCTATGAGTTTTACATATACCTGCACTCTAAAGCAGCTTATAGAATGATGAAGTATTTAAATGGGAAGAAAAGGGCATGGCTCTTCTGTTTAACTTACTGCACTTTAATACTTGGAAGCCGTGATCTGAGAACAAATTCAGCTTAGTGGACCTTGCTATATTTTATGTTCTCTTCTCGCAGAGATCTGGTGATGATGGCTGAACTTGAAGGGAAAAAAAAAAGCACACTACTAGTTCTCTGTAGCCCGTCTCTAGTTCTAGGATTTTTCAGTTGTCTTTTTAAAACACAGAGAGCGTTTGCTCCGAACAGTAAAAATGAAATGTAAAATGTGAAAGCAGAGATCAGTGACACCACCATACAGGTGGTTGTGTATTAATTCAGAGGAACGAGAGGGCATCCTCTGCATCTAAAGTAGAGCACGGATGGGAGGCATGGAGGCATCACGGATTCATCAGGTTTTCCACCCTTGTAGTGCTGTGTAAATCTGTAAGCACAGCTCACTGGCCCCCCCGAGGGGAGGGTAACATTTAAAAACTAACTCAGCGCGAAACCTTTTGGTTTGGCCGTTTCAAGTCAGGAAAGCTTCCGAGCAAGGCTGCTGCATTTCTTCCAACTCTCGCCCCCCACCCCCGGTGACCCTCCCACTTGGCTCTTTCCCATTGTAACCACCTCCCTGCATTTACCAATTTTGTACAGTTCTAAGGTGATGTTTTGAGAGAAAGGAACGTATTTATTGCCATGTGTCTTTGGATAAAAACAAAACCCAGCAAGTTTCTTGGTATTTGCCTTCTGTCTGCTGGCATGACATGTATGTAAAACAACAACAACAACAAAAGTTCTATGTAAAATAAATATGAAATGTCCTTTAGGGTTGATGTGCCTTTTTCTGTCTTGCATTAAACATTCACTTTAAAGTATGTCTCTCTCTCTCTCTCTCTCTGTGTGTGTGTGTGTGTGTGTGTGTGTATACACACACACAGACTGGGCCTACCATATCTGAAGTACAGAAGCTCAGAAACTCCTTGCTGTCATCAAAGGCTTGTCTAGATTTTTGCAGTCTGGCTATACTACAGAAATACTCAATACTAAATAACGCTCTACAATATGAAGCTGTCAACCTGGAGGCAATGTTTTTGGAAAAAGCAATGTTTGTCATCACTAAATTTCCTATTTGCCTGGCTGGGTCCTCTGTAATAGGGTCGTGCATTAAATGGAAAGTGTGTTTCGTTGTGAACACAAAGCAAACGAGCTTTATGCTTTATTCATGCATGAAGTGTCGCATTGATATTATAACAACAACAAAAGATACACACATGCACAGCAGGTCATCAGGACATGCACGCAGGGCAAACGTACAATAAAGCTCAGCAAACCAACTCAAACGATCAGCACAGTACTATCGCAGTGATTTTTGCCTTTACAATTTACAGCATTAAAAGCACATGTGGTTTGTGTGCATCTCTGACCTTCATTTACTCACTCTTTTTGCAGATTATCCACAGAACACAAAGCAAACATATAACTCGCCCCCCTGATCTCTAACTTTCCTACCACAGATATTATATTTGGGCAGGCTTGCATCTGTGAGCAGTTTTCTTCTTTGGTTTGCCCAGAAAAAAATAGCACTGCAGAATTCTCCATGGCTGCCCAGCCCACAACCTTAGTAACTGCCGCTATTCTTCACCATATTCTGACACCCATATTACCCCATTCTGTGAAAGCCAATAGCAACAGAGATGTGACTGGTCCCTGCCATTGCAATGGTTGGGTGGGATGTGTTTTTTTAAAAAGCACCAATCGTACACCTAAAAACAAAACCCCCATTGCAGCCTTCAGAACAGCTCAGAATATTCAAAACAACACAGTTCAAAACAGTCAAATTTGTTTCAGGTTTGTTCTGGAAGTCATTGACAAAAGCTTTACAGACAGGCTTTTCTTTGGGGGGGGGCACATGCAAAGGGGGCAGACTTGACATTGGCTGGGCATGCCAGAACAGGCAAGGCCTAAATCAAAAAGCAGGTTGAGACAAAGCCAGTCTAAATTTCACTAAACTTAAGGGTAACTATCATTTAAATACAGTTAATATTGATTATTCTACATATTTAATCTTTCCTCCATTCTGTCACATTGAAAATAAAATTTGCTAAGCACTTTTGGAGGACCTCTGGAGGTATACCCAAGATTTGGGGAGGGGGGTATACACTGTCCAGAGGCCCCAGGTTGTACACCTCTGTCATGTAGGCGGATTCCCCAACTTCATGAATCAGGTAAGAATGTAGAAAGAAGTCTTACACAAGTAGCAGCAATAAGTGACCCTCAAACACACACACAAGCCATTTGTTCCTTCAGGACTCACCCACTCAGTCTGGAAAATCAAGACTCAGCCTTAGTGTGCTGACTTAGCCTGGCTCTTTCCCTGCCTAAAATGTGGAGAAACATTGGCAAAACAGGGCTATTGAACAAGATATCCTAAACGGCTTCATTACCCATGTATGTAACCATTCGATAAATCAGTTTTGTAGCATTCTGTCTTGGGCAAATAGACCATAGAAAGCAAAAAATTCCAGCGTCTGTATTAAAGCAATAACTTTGTAAGGTCAAGGCATTCTTAAGATACTGTGTTCCAATAAATGTATTTATAGTATAATAAATGTTGGAATTATACTATACATCTATCTCTTTAGAAATCTAGGAAGAAGTGATAGCCTTTTTGTATTTTGTACAGTAATATAAATAATCAATGTATTGGCTGGCTAAAAGAATACTGAAAAACAGTAGTTTGCCTTTAGCGGATCCAAATGTTTTCATTATGCAATTCATCATTTAAATAATATATATATATATATATATATATATATATATATATATATATATATTTACTTACCCTTGGAAGACAATCTTACTCGGCTACGAGTGATCAGAAAGAAAGAAAGAAAGAAAGAAAAAGAAAGAAAGAAAGAAAGAAAGAAAGAAAGAAAGAAAGAAAGAAAGAAAGATATACACACACACACACACACACACACACACATACACACATATACATACACACACAAACACATATACATATACATATACCTACACACACACACACACACACACACACACACACGTGGAAAAAGCATCCAAAGTTACCCAGATGAATGCATTTTAACATGCTACTCTAAAGATAGGGAATTCCCAAGACTGCCCCCATTTCACATTCTTTACAGGGACAAATTATTGTGGGGCTGAGCCAAACTTCAAACAAGGGGACCAGCAACATTTTTTTCAATATCTAAAGTTTCAGGGAGGAACAGTGCGGCCCATGGATCACTTTGTGAAGGACAGCTTGCTTTCTTACAGTATGTTCTTTTGATACCTGCATGTGTTGATACTAGAGTAATGTACTCTTTATCACAATTGTTATAATTTCATTTGAGTTTCAGAATGGATTTCTTTTTTGTACCCGCTTTAACGTCATTTGGAATATTTTAAAATGTCACTTTCTTCAACATTTGAGAGTTAAGGGAGAAGTTTTTTTCCCTCCACCCAAAATCCAACTACAAACTTGGGAAGTTTTTAAAAAGTATCAATATAATCATTTCATTATTATTGGCAGATGTTAGAAAATTGAGTTCCAAGCTGGATAATATCATCTAAATAAAAAATCAGAATGAGATGGTTATTTTCCTTCTTTCTCTTTAATGACGATACCTTGTATCTAAAGGCGCTTTGCAACCGGCAGAATTTACATCTGTAAAAGAAGAAGCCCAGTGTAGGAAGCATTTATTCATGTGACAATCTAGGAACAGGCATACACATTCCTCCCTCTCTAATGAAAGGTCATTCTGGTCATAATATGCTTAATAAGAAAGGGGAAACGGGGCTAACAAAACATCATGGCTGACGCTGGTGTTCCGAACTTTTGCTGGCTGCCTTTTGGAAGACATTCAGCATTATAAGCCAAGGAAGTGGACCGGCTTTCATTTAAGGAATGCTTCCCTGCATCAGCCTTGGAAGCTCAAGCTTTGGCAGGCTGAGCCAAGGTACGCTCTAAAGCTGTGAGTCTGTGCTCTTCATGTACACCATGCTGGCTTTATATATTTTAATCATTTTAACATTTAATGCTTCTCAATTAAAGTGATTTCCTGCAGTAGATGCCAAGCTTAGCTTGAATACGCATTAACTGTTTTCAGAATCAGTAGTTTAAGGCACCAGAGGATTTAAACAGCAATCCAGGGGGCTGTTGGGGAAAAGGTTTGGCTGAATAAAGCAGATTATAAACAATAATATATGCCTTTTCATTTTTTCTTTTTTTCATTGGAAGAGTTCCAACCTCACAAATAGTCCTAAAGTGCTATAAACTTATCCAGCCTAAGCTCTGCAAATGTACTTTGTGAAAGCCATGGGCACAGTCGCTTGCCGCTCGCATCAACACACTCATCAAGCATGTGTTGCTTTGCGAGTGCTTTTTAATGCACAAGATGTCCATCAGAGAGCACGGCGCTTCAAAATACAAGATGCCAGGAAGGATAACCTTCAGCACAAGAGAAAAAAAATAAATACTGGCTTCTGGACAAAGTGGCTGATGTACGTCAAAGGGACACAGAAAGGTGACCGTCCTATTCTGTCACTTTTGCCAAACTGTCCGTAATGTAAAACCAACCCAAATGACTGATCTCCAGAATTCAGCAGTAAGAGTAGCTGCCAGCCATGCAGCAGTGCTCATGCCTTTTAATATCCCTTTCGTATCGCTCTGCACCAAAACACAAATTACACAATAGCTCAGCTGTATAACAAACATTTGGCATTAGCATTCATGAGATGAGAAACAGCCCACACACTTTCAGTTGGTGGAAATGAAAGATGAAATTAATATGGAACTGAAAATTCAACTAACAGTCAACTGAGGTGCAGGGGTGGGTAAGTGTTCATGCACATTTCTGGCATGAGGTGGTGATACTATTTCAAAAACATTGCTTCCTTTCAGTGAGGAAACATGTGCTTCTTGCTCAATTTATTTTTGGGGGGAGATCAATTGTATAACCTTTTAAAAGCATCAGAAAGTGACAAATGCAACTGCACAGAGTCCATGTCTTCCAGAATGGGTGTGGAAGGAAATCCCTGGCACCTCAGAGGGAAAATGGGCCGACTTGGCATCTCTATCCAGAAAGCATCGAGCAAAACTAGCAAAGGGAGAAAGGACAAGGACCTCTTTAAGTTCCTACAAGACCACCATGAAGGCTGAATCTAAGATTTATCTTCTTTTGACTGTTTTTTAAACCTCTTACTAGCAACATTTGCTATTTTTCAACACCTGAGCCTTGCAAATCAGTTCTGTAGCAACACTTACAATCTTAAATTATTTCCAGAACAGAATTTAGCAATGTTCATAGAGGTTTCAATGAGTATGTATGCTAGTAAAACCTGTAGAGCCTCAGACTTGGACCAGCCCCTACAAGGAGAGGGAATAGCAATGCTGGTCACTAGTCCTGGTAGGGTAGGCAGTGCAAGAGGAGGATGTGAGCTAAAGTTGTGATGTCTACATGGAAGGAGATCCTGATTTGAGCCTCAGTATAACATCTGGGATAAATCGAGTTGTATGGAGAATGATGCTCATCAGAGACTGAACTGCTTCTAAAGTTCGTGTCTTTGCGAGACCAGAGTTGTGCATCACAAACCAGCAGTGATATCACCTTAGCTTTGAACAGTCTGATTGTTGCCAGGACCGAATTGTTGCCTTTGCAGCTCTCATATCTAATTACTCCATTTGTGGCCCTCTGTCTGTGGGATGAAACTTCATGGGTCTGTTGGTTCCATGTAGAGGATGAATGGAAGGTAATACTAGCACTTAGTTTGTTCGAGTGCTATTAATTTGCCATTGATGTCTTTTGTAAATAGAACCACGTTTGGTTTTGCAGAGTTAATTATATGTTTTTCTTGGTGGCAAATATTAGCTAGTGTTCAGAGTCTCCTCCAAAGGCCAACTTGAAACAAAGAAAGAATAGTAGCATCACTGGCGTATAGGGATGAGTATAGGAACAAGTCTGGGGAAATAAACCCATTACTTGATACATTTTACAGTACATTTTAAAACAAAAATTGAATGAGAGACGAGCATCGAGGGGCGCGATGGCTCAGTGGTTAAGATGCCAGGCTTGTTGATTGGAAGGTCGGCGGTTCGAGACCCGAGCGCCACATGATGGAGTGAGCTCCTGCACTCGCCCCAGCTCTTGTCAACCTAGCAATTCGAAAGCATGCAAATGCAAGTAGATGAATAGGTACCACTTCGGTGAGTAGGTAACAGTGTTCCGCGTGCGTCATGCTGGCCACATGACTGCGGAAATGTCGTTGGACAGCACTGGCTCTTCGGCTAACAAACGGAGATGAGCACCGCCCCCCAGAGTCGGACACGACTGTGCAGGGGAAAACCTTTACTTTTACCTTTAGACGAGCAATAATATAATCTTGCTTTAACGCGATAGGAATAGGATCAATGAGGACATTGTTAGCATCTAATTTTTCTTGCATATTCATCAGTTTATCATGATCAATTGAGTAAGTGACAGTAAATCAAGGTTGCTGCTAATTTTGTCTATGGCCTTTCTCTTGGGATTATGTCAAATGCTGCCTTCAAATCAATCAAGGTAGCACAGAGTAAACCTTGTTACTGGGTAGAGTATTTTCAGCAAGAATGATGTACTGATTGAAGATTGAAAGCACAGGTCTAAACCTGGCTTGCTCGGTTGCTAGGATCTTCTCTTGAATTAGAAAACTGAGAAGTTGTTATATAGGTTTAGGCATACAGTTTGAGTCGTTTGTCGAGATGGGCAGTGAAGAAATGTGATAGATAGATAAATAAATAAAGTTTACTAACTATACTTATTAGGCTTAATGGATGGCAATATATTGGATTGGACGTGTTGCCTTTTTAAAAGATACAGTGTTATGGAAGGATTGCAATTTGGAGTTGCATTGTTTGATCAACGTGTATAAATAAGAATGCTAAAACAGGACATGGGCACCCCTTCGGCATTCAATTTAAAAGTTCAGGATAAGTTGGATCTGATAGGATGTACGCTGGCTTATAGGGAAAAACCAAGGCTTGAGAATAAACAGACATGAGTGCAGCTTTTAGGGCTAAAAGTATTTACTTGTAGCATAAGGCAATAATGTATATACAGTACATTATCGCAAAAAGGAAAGTTGAATATACATGGTACAGCATTGCAAAAGGAAAAACAAACTTACACGTGATCTCCTCCCTCCCTCTGCTCCCCCTGGAGCAGGCTTCCCACGGAGGGAATCAGGAGACATTGTTCTCATGGGAAGGTCCCATTGCTTGTGTGGCACTAGCCATAACAAGACACACGTGACAGTTGTTATCTTGCACCTGCACTTCACGTCACCATGAGAAGCCTTTGCTTTGTAAAGGATGCAATTTGCCAAAACACGTTTTCATATGGGAAATCTGACAGGATCACACACACACACCTCTTTACTTATTTATCTAGCTCATGGTGTAGTTTAATTTGCTGAAATAAGGAAAGTGTGGTTGTATAACATGCTTGCAAAATTAATGGCATAGCTTAAATTGATCAAACATGGCAGCAGGGTTGACAACAACATGAAAATTTGAGTTTCTTTCGGAGAAGATGAACCAAGGACCAAGAATAGCACTGGTATCCTTTGAGGTGGAACCAATGGCTTATGAGGATGGATCAAGCAGCAGTCATGGAAAATTCCATGAGAGCCTCAGGTGGGCTGAAAAGAACTGTTCCATCACCAGGCCTATCAGAAATACGTGGGCTGTCCAGAAGATTTTAAAGATTAATATACAATCGAAACCAGAGACATGTCTTTTGGCACTGATGGATAAACAATTGGAAAAATCATATGGAACTGTGTTTTTATATATGTAACTGCAGCGAGACTTTTACATGCTCAAAGGTGGAAAGACTCAACATTACCTACAATGGAAGAATGGATGGTAAAGTTGATGGAGTTGGCTGAGATGGTGAAATTGACAGCTTTGATTAGAGAGAAGACATTCACTAATTTTATGGAGAATTGGAAGCCCCTTTTGGACTTCTTGCGTGAAACAGAAAAGAATGAAATTATGATATATGGCAGAGCTTTCCAAACTTTTCATGTTGGTGACACACTTTTTAGACATGCATCATTTCGTGACACACTCTTACAGCAGGGCACAAGGCAGGCACTAGGACCTGCGCGGAATTACAGCAGGTTTGGAGGCAGCAAGGCACAAGGCAGGCATTAGGACCTGCGTGGAATCCTGGCAGGGCTCGGAGGCAGCAGCAGCCGCGACACACACAGACACTGCAGCCGACACACTAACGTGTCCCAACACACAGTTTGGAAAGCTCTGATATATGGATTTGATGATTAATAATATTAGTTGACAATAGAAAAATGGATGTTATGTAACCTTAGAGTAAGAGTTTAATGTAAGTTTATCTGTTGTAAAAGGAGTCCAGAGTTATTCCCTTTTCTATTTCTTTTTTTCTGCACTTCTGTTCTCTTTCTCTTTATTAGTTTCTGTTAGATTTTATCTCTTTGTTTTTAAATTTAATAAAGTTAAAGAAATACAGTATGTGGGCTGTACCCATCAGAGTTCTGAAAAGATATAAAAAGACTGTCTATGATGCAGTTAAAAATTCAGAGGGACTCCCACCACCAATAAGCTGCAGAACCCAGGTTTTTCCCCTCTCATTGTGGTACCTCTTTTTGTTTTTCTTCAGGTTTCTATAGTTGGACCATCATCTGGCTTGAGTATACATCATCTAGGTAAAGATCTTTGAATTCAAAAAGATATGACCAATTTCTGTGCTCAGGGAATTATCTAAGATTTTTGCCAAGCTCTTTGCAATGCTTGCTTGTTTGCTCATTGAAATAAAAGCATTGGAAATTATTTTGGGTTTTGAATTCTCTCTGCAGAATACCAAAAGCCACAAAGAATGCTCTGGGAGAAGGAAACACCTTTGAAAGAAACAGCTGCAAAAATTATGGAAATAACAAGAGTGTTTTTCATTGATATGACTGTCACTGTCAGCTGACAGAAATGGTTCATTCCTGAGGTATAAGGAATAATAAAAGGATGTATGTGTCTGTATAAGAGAGAAGGGGAGGTACACCCAGAACAAGCCTAAATAGGTCTCCCAAGGAGTTTAATTGAACTCAGTGTGACTTATGTACAACATTGCATTGCAATTTTAGGAAAAATGCGGCAGATAAAAGAAATTGATGTATGTCTGTATATGAGAGATAGGGTGAATAGATATAAGTGAACAGACCTTCTGCAGCTTTTGGCAGTTTAGTTTTGTAGAAGGGTCTATGAGCAGTGTAGCCTATAATGACATCAATCAAGACTGCAAAGCAGTATTATGAAGTATTTCCAAAAAAGCATTTCAGAATATGCGGAGGCACATCTGTCTAAAGCAGCTGCATTTTGGGGGAGATCAAAGTTCCTGAGACTAACACAGCAGACCTGAGAAGGAACGCTGAGGTGACCTGACACTAAAGAGTATGATAGTGCGTTCTGTGAATTCACAGAGGACCACTCAAAGAATTCCAATTAGAGTACAGGTAGGTAACCAGTTCTTCACTGGAATCTCTGTGACTCACACACATGGATGAGTAGCTAGTTCATTACCTGGAAGAGGGTCTGGTGAACATAAGGTGACTGAAAAACAATGTTCTGCATCTCTCTGAAAGCAAAGGTTTCTTATTGTAAATTGCCCAAAGTCCCCCAGTTGGGGGAGATGGGCGGTGATATAAATTTAAATAAATAAATAATAAACAAACAAACAAACAAACAAAGGTCCAGTTCATAACGTTGCATGAAATTGCAAGGCAGAGTCCAAATAACTCCCTGGCACAGTCCTGGTAAAGCAATTTAAAAGCTGCAGCTGCTGCTACAACTGTCATAAAATAGGTGTGGAGCTGAAGAAGGCATCCTGCTTGGCCAGCTCAAGGGAAAACTTGATGTTCCCCACAATCCATTTGGAAAAGTGTTGGGGAGAGAAACTGCATCATAGATACAGGTCTGTTTGGAATAATGCCATATGGTCCAAGTAGAAGGCAAGTGCTTTTCAGGCACCTAGAGAAGAGAGTGATCTGTCCACGTTAAGAGACAGGAAGAATTTCTGTGCAAGACATGTAAGTCTCCCTCTTGGTGAGCCAAGGTCACAGCTACCACTAGTAACATCTTTCACAGTAAGAGGTGAATAGGGGCAATAACTGTGGGCTCAAAGAGCTCTGGAATTAACCCAGAGAAAATGATGGACAAAATCCAGGATGGAATCAGCAGGTATACCAGGGAACAGAGGCAAGTCAGTCCTTTGACACAGCACTTTACTAGTGAGGGAGGTACCACATGATGAAGAATAAAAGGAGAGATTCCTGTAAGCTATGCACTTATGGGAAAAAGTGCCAAGGCAAGCTTAGTTAAATGTAAGGGCAAAATATGATGAACTTGACAATGCAGAAGAACTGAAGCATTCATTTTTTGCAAAGAACTCATAGAATTTCCACCATTTAACTTCATGAGAAGCCATTGTGGATGGTTTCTGAAAAGCCAGAAGGACCTCTTCTTCTTCGTCAGGCAGAGCGGCAGAATGGAATTCTCCAGCCTGTACTGTAAGGTGGAGGGAATTGTGATCCAGGTAGTACATCTGTCTCTGATTGGGAATTGCTTAACAAGGCTTAACAAGGCACAATAGAGGAGTGAACCATGGCTATCAAGGTCATCATGGTGTGATGAGGACATAATTGGCTGAATCCTTCTTGATTTTTGCAAGGTCTCTGCTCAGAAAGGGAATTAGTAAAAAGATACTGTAAATGACTGTTTCACAAGCATCACGTATATGGAATTTACCCTGCACCTGCTGTTGAGGTGAAGACACCAAGGTGTGTGTGTGGTGGTGGTGGTGAGGAATCCATTTTGAAGACACCTAATGACATTTGATTAGAACCATAGCTGAAGGATGCAGTCAGCAAGAACATGAACATTTTTCAGACACAGGGATTACTAGGATAATATGGAATGTAGGGGTCTATCAGTGCTTTATCTGCAACACAAGATATAAATTTAACCATATACCACATGGTTAATGTAGCACAAAAACATGGTTTAATATTTATAATCTGGACACTCTACCTCAAAAACTTTGATTGCCTCCCAAAATTCCAGGAACTTCAGCTTACTGAGATGCTGCAATGACTCAAGTATGGACCCAAAGTGTCAAATGAAAAAGGATCAGAGGTGAACTTTCCAGCCAGACATAGCTGTGTCACTGATAAGTTGCGTTAGGGACCAAGGCCTGAAGAATTCACCTTCAGTGAGATTGTCTGTAACCAGCTATCAGTGAAGAGGCTCCTTGATGCAAGCAATGACTGATGGAATTTTCTGATATTTGGACCTAGAAGATCAGCGTGATGAACCATGCCTGTAAGAGGTGTAACTGACGACGGGCAAAGTTGGGGCTACCATGCAGCCAAATAGTTATAGGATGTCACAGGCTCTTGCTTCTGCTGGGGGCACCTTCTGCATGACAGCCTGTAGCATACAGAGTGTGCATTGGAAAGAAGGCAGTTCCCTTTGTGACTCTGACCACCGCCCCAATAATAGGGTAACTTATGCAGGAAAAACAGAAGTTTTCATAACTGATGCAGAAGTCCACATCTTGTGAGAAAGACCTGAGATATATGGCAAGAAAGCTCAGAACAGAAAGGCACATCTATGAGTCTGTCAACCAGGTAACAGAAGTAAATAATGCCTTGGAGATGAAAGAGCATGATAACATATGCTATGCATTACAAAAACTCTGGAGGCGAAGGCAGGACCAAATGATAAAACACAAAATTGGTATATCGAACTATTTACTTTAGAGTGAATAAAAGGGTGATGATAAGGCAACTATGGATATATGACATTAAAAAAGGTAAAGGTACCCCCCACACATTTGTGCAGTCGTGTCCGACTCTAGGGGCCGGTGCTCATCTCCGTTTGTTAGCCAAAGAGCCAGCGTTGTCCGAAGACGCTTCCACGGTCATGTGGCCGGGATGACACACGCGGAACGCTGTTACCTACCCACCAAAGTGGTACCTATTTATCTACTTGCATTTGCATGCTTTCGAATTGCTAGGTTGGCAAGAGCTGGAGCTAGTGTGGGAGCTCACTCCGCACGCAGGGCTAGGGATTCGAACCTCCGAACTTGCAATCGTCCGATCAACAAGCCTGGCGTCTTACCCGCTGAGCCACCACGCCCCTTATATATGACATTAGGCACCCTGCAAATCAATAGATATAAACCACGCCCCTTGCTGCAGGAGGGGAAGAATAGTAGTGACTGAGATCATCCTGAACTAGGAAGGTTTCAAGAAAGTTAAGATAAAAATCCAATATAGGTCTATTGAATGATCTTCCACAGGGCAGAAAAGCCCTGGATTATGCTCACGTGAGTGCGGTTTTTGTTTCTGTAACACTGGCACTTGCAAAATGGAGCCTTTAAAGCTATAAGGTTGAGGCCAGACTGCTTGAAGGGAACGGACAAGAATGCAACAATTCTTCAGCGGGGAAAAGACAGAGGGAATTATGATAAAAATAAAATGAAATAAGCAAAAGCAGAAAAAGAATTATTCAAGGGTGATGGAGAGCTCAATGGATGAAAATGCTAATGCTATGGTTGTCAAAAACAAACTGAAAGGGTTTAGCATGAGATGCACCTAGCTATATGCGGCACATGCAGAGGGCTCCCACTATAAATTGTGTAAGCAGGATGTAAAAAGAAATGGACATCCAGTGACTGGTCCACTGATGCAGCCATTCTGAGAATGGATACCCCTTCTGAGGCAGACTAACAAGGTTAGAGATCACAATATTTTTCACCCTTTGTCTGGATTTTTAGCCACTCACGTTCGTTTCCTCTAAAAAATGCTTTAGTTATATTTACGAGGTTGCAAATATAGTTCAAAGGAAGATTTGGTAAAGTCCAACATAAACCCATGATGCTTTTTGTATAACTAGTTTGGTTTAATGATAGGTGAAAAAAAGAAACATTTCAGAAACTTTTTTTTTACATCTTGTATCATGCAGGACAGTATTTTATACCAGAAACAGAGAGACATACACAATTAACATGCCCATCAGTTCTCATAGTTTAACATCACAGCAACAGCTTAGCTAACCAGTTTAGGATCTAGGGAAAAAAAACCCCCACCACCTTTATTCTTAGATCTTACAGAACTACAGTACTTCAAATTCCCAGTTCAAGAAAATATAAATAATAACACTGTCACTAATATGAGAAGTTTGGCAAAAGAAAGCTTTATAAACTGGCTCTTCTCTTCTTTCCCCCTATCCAGCAGTTGGATTTTCCTTTCTTAAGTTGCATTTAGCAAGTAAGCTAGTCCTTAAATCCACTTGGGAAAGCAAGTCCAACAGTGTTCTATAGGGCTTATTCTTGAGAAGGAACACACAGGACTTCAACTTCAATGTGGCTCCTTCTTTTCTCAGCAGCTTCCATACATGATGAAACTCCTCCGCTGGTGAATTAAGGCTTGTGCTGTATCAGGCTTGTAGCGTGCAGTCTACCCAATTGAACATCTCTTACAGCTACATCTGACAGGATAGCAGAAATTCAATACATCCTTTTTATTGGTTTTAGGACTGCAAAAAAATAGGGACCGTCAAGCAAATGGCAAGTCACAAACTATGGCTGAGGTTATTTTTCACATAGTAGATTGTGCAGGCTTATGCTGTGTTATTCACAGTCCACTACTCTCTTTTTGGCTTTCAGCAGTATGTATCAATACCAAGCACTTTCATTCAACAAATTCCATTCCTTATGCGTTGTGCAGACCACTTAGTAGGAGAAGGATGGGTTTATTGCAGTTTTCGTTCCATTCTGAAAGCCCTGGGCTTCACTTCCTTGGCCTTTCAGTTAAGCTTTGCCAGCTGTGTGTTCCTGGAGCATAGAGGTGATTACTCTACAGTCTGTCACCTCCTCAGGCAAGTATCCTTCTGTGTCCCGAAGAGTAGGGTCAGCTCCAGATTGCAGCAACAGTTCCACAATATCAGAAAATTCACAGGTAGAGGCTAGAGGGGAAATCAGAACAAAATGGACACAAGTCAGAATCAAGGTTTTGCATCTGCTGAATGATGCATATCAGAACTACAGAAGCAGCAATCTGACAGCTAAACAGAACAAGGAAGCTGGTATAAGAAAGATAAATTCTCCTCAAGACTGGTATTCCACATTCTATCACCTTGCTAAGACAGCATTCAAACTGCTGGTTATCCCCTACAAAGCCAAAAACAGAGTAGCATTGCATTATATCAGGGATTGACTTGCCAAGGTTAAATCTGCCCGTTAAGAACATTGTCAGAATACCTGCTGAGGTCTCCACTCCAATGAGAGGTTAGGGGAACGTGGACTAGGAGACAAACCTTTTCTATTGTGGCCCCCATATTTCACACTCCTTGACTCCAGAGGTTTGTGAGGTCCCCTTGCTCTTGGCATTTTATTCATTTAAACAAATTATATAGCTGCCCATCTCTAAGCAGTGACTCTTAGCAGTGCACAAAAGATTAAAACCAAAAAATCAGTAACATAATATACAAAATAAACACTGAATACTAATCCAAAACAATAGTAGTACGAATGAAGAGGAGGAGGAAGAATATGCCCAGGGCTAAAACATTCCATTTTCAATCACTGAAGACCAAAGTAAACAAATCCACTAGCAGGGCTGGTTTAACCACCTGGCCTAAATGCCTGAAGGAACATCCAGGTCTTGAATGCCTTAGGTAAAGGTAAAGGTCCCCCCCGCACATTTGTGCAGTCGTGTCCGACTCTAGGGGCCGGTGCTCATCTCCGTTTGTTAGCCGAAGAGCCAGCGCTGTCCGAAGACGCTTCCACGGTCATGTGGCCGCATGACGCACGCGGAACGCTGTTACATTCCCACCGAAGTGGTACCTATTAATCTACTTGCATTTGCATACTTTCGAATTGCTAGGTTGGCAAGAGCTGGGGCTAGTGCGGGAGCTCACTCAGTCACACGGGACTAGGGATTCAAACCTCCAAACTTGCGATCTTCCGATCGACAAGCCTGGCGTCTTACCTGCTGAGCCACCACGTCCCTTCTTAAATGCCTTAAGAAATGCCTAAAGAGTCAAGGCCATCTGGATTTCTGGGGGGAAGCTGTTCCATAGGGCAGGGGCTAGAGAAGGACATTGAAACAAACCACTTCCACTGTGCTTTTAGGCAACGTTTATGGCAGGGTTATTAATAATCGTATGATTTTTCTCTATTTGTGGAGTTTGTGGATTGGGGCAGGCTATTTGTTGTTGTTGTTGTTCAGTCGTTCAGTCGTGTCCGACTCTTCGTGACCTCATGGACCATAGCACGCCAGGCCTTCCTGTCCTCCACTGTCTCTCGGAGTTTACTCAAATTCATGTTCATTACATCGGTGATGCTATCTAACCATCTCATCCTCTGCCGTCCCCTTCTCCTTTTGCCCTCAGTCTTTCCCAGCTTAATTCCATACTGCCCTTCCTTTTATTAATTTTATCTCCCATCTGGATTTTATAACTAGTTGTTATATTTACTGTACAAATTTATGTTTTATATTCTATTTTAACTTGTTTTATTGTAAACCGCCCAGTTCCCCGTTGGGGGATATGGGCAGTCATATAAATTAAATTAAATAAAAATTAAATAATAAAATAAATAAAAACTGCTCTTTATTTTATTAATTTATTTTCTATCTCGCCTTTATTATTTTTATCAATAACTCAAGGCGGCAAACATACCTAATATGCCTTCCTCCTCCTATTTTCCCCACAACAGCAACCCTGTGTGGTGAGTTGGGCTGAGAGTGTGTGACTGGCCCAAGGTCACCCAGCCGGCTTTCATGCCTCAGGCGGGACTAGAACTCTCAGTCTCCTGGTTTCTAGCCCGGAGCCTTAACCACTAGACCAAACTGGCTCTCTCTCTCAATAAATAAACAAACAAACATGTCGCCTACCTATAGCTTTGGTATCTGAAGATATCACACTCTCTCAGCCCAACTCACCTCACAGGGTTGTTGTTGTGGGGAAAATAGGAGGAGGAAGGAGTATTAGGTATCTTCGCCGCCTTGAGTTATTGATAAAAATAATAAAGGCGGGATAAAAATAAAATAAACAAGCAAATAGATAAATCATCTGTATGTTCATACATATGAATCTTGCACTTGAACAGATTGGCCTATTCTAGAGCTGAAAGATTTTGGTGGAAAATCCCTTCCCTACCTTATTGTGCTTGCCCTTGAGGAGTGGCTCCTCTCATTTATGTCAGTTTCTGGAACTGACAAATCATCTTGGAAGTCAGGCATAGCGCAACTGTGTGCAGATGTACAAATGCAGAATATAAAAGTGGAAATACAAATTTCTGATAATGAAGTGCTGTTAAGTGGCAGTGATTGGTCTTCTGGACATATGACGTATGCATCCTTGAGGATGACTGACACGAAATAAATTCTCTGGTGAATGAGAGACAGAATGAATAATAAGGTGGTCACAGAAAAAGAGCATAGAATGATATAACTGTTGAAGTCCCAGAGATCAAAAACAGAATGAAGACATCTCAGATTAAAACCCTAAAACCAAAATGGGAGGAAGGAGTATCTTCTGGTGGCAATTGTGCTAACTTTCTTCCAAAAAGTAATAAATAAAATTTAAAAAGAGAGGCAATCACTAAAACTGATGTGGATGATCCACATGATTATGGATTGGGGAGTTAAAAATGCCACTTTGAAGCCCTCAGAAGTAACTGCCACCGTTGTGGGGGACAGAGCAAGCATGAATGAGTATACTAATTCTCCTTATGCCACGACTGAAAGCAAGAAAATGAGGGCTGGAAATACAAGATTCCCATTTGCTGGACTTCTCTACATAGCTTCTGAATCCATTTCATCAATTTCAGGAGTGGAACGAGTGCCCCTCCTTAAAGGGAAAATCCTCAATCTGATTCTGAGTCTAGAAAGTCTGGTCTATTTCCATAAAGAACGTCTGTGAAAGTAACTGCACATGTGAGGACTCTAGAGCCCTAGTTTATTATGTGCCATGAAGTGCTTTTCTGATGCTGTGCAAGGAGGCGCCTGTTATTGTATAACATGCATACCTATCTCTATAAGCTTATTATCTGGTATGAAGTCAGGCACTGGGCTTCTTCCAGAGAAAATGTTGGTAGCTTATCACATACACCTAGTAATTGACATAATGTAATAGTAGAATTTCAGCTAAATATTATTTCCTTCTTATCAATCCAGTTTGGGAAAAACACCAATGAAACCCATCAAAATAAAAGTTTTAAAATGACAAAGTAAAAAGGAAATTATCTAAACAAAGTTAACAGCAAATAAATGGACAAAAATATACTCTGAGTTACTGAGGATGAACTGAGAGATGCTGCTACTGAAGTGGCAGAAAAGGGACTTAGGAAAATGGTGGGAACCACTGCCTACGGACAAGTGCAACAGGGTAGATGTGGAGTTTCCCACAGAAACTTTTAGCTCAACATTCTGTGCTGAGCAGGCACCGAAACCAATATATATGATGCACAAAGAGCCACCATTTCAGTTTCTTGACTTTGATTTATTACTAGAAAGGAAAAGAATCTAAATTTTGGAACAAGAGGAGAAGCCAAGAAGCAGAACCGTTTTGGGGAACATGGCAGCAGCTCTAATATAAGTGATAGATAGTACAGTAAAATTTCTTCAGGGATAGTCAGGGAAACATATCTTGCTGAAATGAAACAGAGGATATTAAATTTAAATCATAACCTTTTGGAGAGAACATGAGACCCTGTAACCTTGGCTTGGCATTTCCTGACTTTTCGGCAATCTTAAAGATGGAATTATTTTACCAGATCATTTACAATTTTTTTAAAGGTTCAATCTTACAAAAAGACAAATTGCAGGGAAGACATTTTGGGATGGAAAAACATTGTTAGGGAAAGCAAAAATGCTCTGTCTTGCACTGGATGCCAATTTTTTTAGGCTGAGATTTTTTTTTCAGATGTACCTCAAGTTGTGAAGTAAAAGCTATCTTCTAATCCAATGCTGGCACCATTTAACCTCAGCTACATAAAAACTGTCTTTGAGAATTCAAGAGCGAAGTTACTTTTTTCCCCACAGTTGAACCGGTTTTGTTTCCGAATATGCATACTGATACTGAGCTATAGCCTACAGCCAGTTTTTCTGAAGAGTTCACTCGTAAATGTGGAATTCTGAAGGATGTAGTCACTTGCCAGTGACTTGATTAGTCCGTGGAATAAAAGACTGGTTGAAGGTGCTGATGCATTTAGTAGCCTACCACCAATTTGTTGTCACAAGTATCCCTGACGTGAAGCTAATGCAGTAGGAAGGGATATACTTGGGTCAAATTGTGCAAAGTGTGGTACTCCACAATGCACTCCTTTTGAGGATCATAGTTCGTTGCAAGGGGAAGAGGAGGTGGGAAATCTTTCCATTAACACTTTAAATGATTCTTCAGGGGAGAGAACAGCAGGGGAGAGAACAACAGAAGACCAACAAGCCACCACAATATGACTTGTCCCTAATTTAATTTTTTACTGTTTTTCAAACATTAAATTTAATTTCAGCTGGAGTGTTCATGCAGAAGTGATTAATATTTTATTCTTTTCTCTTCTTAAAATAGCACTCTAATAAGTAGAATGTTAAGGAAGCATTCACTTGCCAATACAATGAAATAACTAACGATTTCAGATCAGAATTTGGTTTCACTGCTTCTGGTATAAGTTGTAGAACAAAAACATCTATGAAAATACTGCAGTATTAAGAAAGTTGTGTTAAAGAAAATCAAAAGGATTTTAGGACGTTAAAGTCAAGAATATTAAGAAAGCTGTTATTTTTATTATGCTATGGAACTGCAGTTTTCTTCATACTTGATAGAATTACAAACCTTATTAGAAAAATGATAAGCTACAAAATAACTCTGTCCTACCCTGAACAAGAAACTTTTGCTTAGCCAAACAACAAAATTTACAATGCTGTCTGTCTTGGTTGCACATCTGAAAAATAGGACAATGGCTAACAAGGTAAAAAAGGAACGGGGTGGCACTACAGAAAAGCATGGTATTATTATTTCTTTTTATTTTATGCTGAAGGAGAGGGAAAATATGATCCAATGCAATTCTTGTACAAAAGGATTGTAGGGTACAGCAGAAATTATAGGTGAACAGAGGAGGGAGATGGTGTTAAGGGAAGGCTGGGCTTAGAGAAGAATAAAGGATGGCATCTGTAACATCATATTCCAGAGTAGTATCCAAAGATGTCTATACTAAGAATGAAGCACAGTGCAAAAAGCAATCTAGAGACTATGCTTTTTCCATAGGCACTTCTATATCTGAGACAATGATAAGCTACAAAATGGCACATAGACCTCAAGCTCTTTTTGTCCCCAAACATGTTTCTGAGCCCTACAAGAGCATTCTGAGAAAATAAAAATGGCATGCAATTGCAGCTCGATGCTTCATTGCAAGCCCTATCGCAAAAATGTTGCATGCTTGTTTTATATTTTCTGATGCCTTATGATTTTTTTAAGCTGAACAATAGAGTATCAGTAATTATATCATTTTATATTATATCATTTAATTATATCACACACACACACACATATATATATATATATATTCTCTTCTTAAAATAGCACTCTAATAAGTACAATCTTAAGGAAGCATTCACTTGCCAATACAATGAAATAATTAACGATTTCAGATCAGAATATATATATATATATATATATATATATATATATATATATATATATATATAAATATAATATCATTTAATTATATCATTTAATTATATCATATATATATATGTATGTATGTATGTATGTATGTATGTATGTATGTATGTATGTATGGCGCAATGGCTCAGTGGTTAAGACTCTAGGCTTGTCGATCGGAAGTTCGGAGGTTCGAATCCCTAGTCCCACATGACGGAGTGAGCTCCTGCACTCGCCCCAGCTCTTGCCAACCTAGCAATTCGAAAGCATGCAAATGCAAGTAGATTAATAGGTACCACTTCTGTGGGATGGTAACAGCGTTCTGCGTGCGTCATGCCGGCCACATGACCGCGGAAGCGTCTTTGGAAAATGCTGGCTCTTTGGCTAACAGACGGAGATGAGCACCGGCACCTAGAGTCAGACACGACTGTGCGGGGGAATATATACAGTTAGGACCAGAAATATTGGAACAAGGATAACTGTTTTGGCAGTTAGCCTCTGTACACCACCACATTGAAGTTGAAAGGAAACACACCCAGATGGGAGCGAAGTCAGGACTTTCAGCTGTAATTCAAGGGGTTTGACAAAAGTGGGGCACTAGCCATTCAGGAAGTACAGCCAGTGGCATACACACACACCCATCATTGGTGGCTCATAAGCAATGGAACAAACCAACATCATTACAAACATAAGGATTGCCTTTAATACCTGGATGAAAATACTTTGCAGTCAATGACTGCCTGAAGTCTGGAACCCATGGACATGACCAGATGCTGAGTTTCCTCCCTCGAGATGCTTTGCCCGGCCTTTACTGCAGCTGCCTTCAGCTGCTGCTTGTTTGTGGGTCTTTCTGCCTTCAGTCTTGTCTTCAGTAAGTGAAAAGCATGCTTTATTGGGTTGAGATCAGGTGACTGACTCGGCCATAGAAGAACATCCCACTTCTTTGCCTTGAGAAACTCTTGGGTAGCTTTTGCTGTATGTTTTGGGTCATTATCCACCTGCAATATGAAGCGGCGTCCTTTCAGTTTGGCAGCATTTGGCTGAATCTGAGCAGAAAGCATAGCCCTATACACTTCAGAATTCATCCTGCTGCTTTTATCAGAAGTCAGGTCATCAATAAACACCAGTGACCCAGTTCCATTGGCAGCCATACATGCCCATGCCATAACTCTGCCTCCACCATGTTTGACAGATGATGTGGTATGCTTTGGATCATGAGCTGTTCCTTTTCTTTTCCATTCTTTTCTCTTCCCATCATTCTGGTGCAAGTTAATCGTGGTTTCATCAGTCCAAAGAATCTTATTCCAGAACTGGGCAGGCTTTTTTAGGTGTTTGCTGGCAAAGTCTAATCTGGCCTTTCTGTTCTTGAGCATTACCAGTGGTTTGCGCCTTGTTGTGTAGCCTCTGTATTTACATTCATAAAGCCATCTCTTGACTGCAGATGTTGACAATGACATGCCCACCACCTCAAGAGTGTTCTTGACCTGGCTAGATGTTGTGAAAGGGTTCCTCTTCACCATGAGCAGAATTCTGCGGTCATCCACTTTAGTTGTCTTCCGTGGTCTTTCAGGCCTTTTGCTGTTGCTGAGCTTGCCAGTTAATTCCTTCTTTTTCAGGATGCTCCAAACTGTTGTATTGGCCACTTCCAATGTTTTTGCTGTCTCTCTGATGGGTTTATTTTGTTTCCTCAGCCTAATGATGGCCTCCTTCACTCGCATGGACACCTCTTTGGACCTCATGTTGGGAGTTCCAGTGAACAGCTACCAAATGCAAATGTAACACTCAGAACCGCCTCCAGGCCTTTTATCTGCTTGATTGGTCATGGGGTACCCAGGAAACAGGCCACACCTGGCCATGCAGCTGCTTGTCAGCCATTCGTTCCATTACTTATGAGCCACCAACAATGGGTTTGTGTGTATGCCACTGGCTGTACTTCCTGAATGGTTAGTGCCCCACTTTTGTCAAAGCCCTTGAATTACCGCTGAAAGTCCTGACTTCGCTCCCATCTGGGTGTGTTTCCTTTCAACTTCAATGTGGTGGTGTACAGAAGCCAACTGCCAAAACAGTTATCCTTGTTCCAATATTTCTTGTCTTGACTGTATATATATACAGGCCAGTCCCTGTATCTCAGCCCTAGGAAGGAACCAATCGCAAACCAGGAGACTGTGAGTTCTAGTCCCACCTTAGGCATGAAAGCCGGCTGGGTGACTTTGGGCCAGTCACTCTCTCTCAGCCCAACTCACCTCACAGGGTTGTTGTTGTGGGGATAATAGGAGGAAGAAGGAGTATTTGGTATGTTCGCCGCCTTGAGTTATTTATAAAAATAATAAAGGCGGGATAGAAAATTAAATAAATAAATAAATAATTCTGATATAATAGATCATCCAATAAAACTTCCCTAGTACCAATAGAACAACGTTTCCTAGTACCAATAGAACAACATTTACCAACCACCCAGGGTCCCTCGATTGTGGGAGATGGGCGGTAATACAAGTTTAAATAATAAATTAAATAATAAATTTAACAGTTTTAAAAGTGGCTAAACATGGCTAAATCCCATCTTCAAATCTGAGGATTAATTGTCACAGGTTAGTATAAGAAGTGCTATACAACATGTTTGTAAGAGGAATGCATTCTCATACTTCATTCCCATCAGAAGGAAAGGGCAAGGTACATTTCATATGCAGATATCATACATACCCACTCAATTTAAAGTTTCAATGGGAATTCATAACTAGATTGTGGTATTTGTTAAAAGTAGCAATTTTAGTATTCTTTTGCTTCTTAATAATGGAAATATATAAACCAGTATGAACAAATGAAATCCCTATGTGTATCCAAATGTAACTCAGATGTGTAAGATGTGATGATAAGATTTCTCCCAAGGAACTTTGTAGCTGAAGTTCCAGTGGGACCTCTATCTTCAAGGTACCTCTCAGCTGAACACTAATTGATGTTTTTAATTATATTCCACATCAACACATTAGTGGTGTATTTCTTTTTGCAATTAGGTGTAGTAATTAGAAAGTACCTTGAGAAAGTAGCTTTTCTCAGCTGACACTATGGGGAGAAGCAGCAAAGGTTTAATTAAAACAGGACAACAGTTCAGTTGAAGATTATTTAAACCCCTGCATTGTTAACCAAAGTGACAAAAGGTCTCAAATCCAGTTCTCCACGTTCCTGCAGGCTGAGCTTTCTGCTAACCTTATATCCAAGATAGTGCACTGTTACCAACATGGAACTGCTTTTTGTCTTCTTCTCTTTGCCATCTTGGATGGGAAGAAATATAAATCAGTAGGGGAATTCACAGGTAGTTCTCTTTAACCATCAGGTCTCTCTTCATACATCTTACTATGTGACAGGGTACGCTGCGGATTTATTATCAAAGTGGTAGGATTGAAACTGCCTATTAGAAGTCTCGTAACAAGTATGGAACTCTTGGGTAAGTGGGCTGGTTGCAAATATAGATGAGGGACCAGGAAGCAACATAGACCTTGTCCACTTCTAGCACATGAGGGTGAATTGGGAAGGGGAGAAAGAAGAACTGATTAATCTCCCCTGGAAAGGAGAGGAGAGGAGTGGAAATCTTTGAGGCCAAGAGGAAGTCAGGACAAAGGGCAAAGGGAAACAGCTACACAAGTGCAGACGACTGTGAGGCCACTCTAGATGACTTATGAAAGCCCCTTGCCACAAATGGAGTACTATGCCCCGTTGTAAAATTACTTATCCATAATCTGAAGCAGCAAAGGCATGGCCAGTGCAGAGAACTATGCAAAGATGCAAGTAGCCTGTTTTCTGGGGTCAAAAGAAGATTATGTAAGGAATTTCTTATGGCACCCGAAGTCCCTTTGGCAATATACTAAAATGTTCCAGCATACAGAATAAGAATGATTGACATAGGTTATGTATAAATTGGAAACATTTATAAGGCATGTTTAAAATTTTAACAAGGCACACCAGATGCTCTCTCTGTCTCTTATTTAACTAATTTGGCTTCCATGCTGCTCCATTTCCAAAGACTCTAGTTAGATTAGTTAGACTAACAATATTGTTAGTCATAGCAACCACAACTCTCATGTGCCACCATTTGGGGCAGCAAGATTTTCGTATGTCACTGAATGACCGAGAAGGGTCAAGCATGGGCTCCCTGTAGCTTGTATTCCCTCAGATTAATGTCCCTCAGCAAGTGCTCTCTACCCAATCTGACCTAAATAGGATGGGATAAGATGTTCCAAGTTAGGCATTGGAGAGGGAGAGTGGTTTTGCGGGACTTCTTAGCAAGGCTGGCAAGGAGTACATTTGTAGAGCTAAGACTAGTGCATTAATTATGCCCATCTGACAACTGAGGCACGTGGCTTGGTTAAATCTGATTTGGGCTCCTGTAATGCTCTTTTGTGAGGTTCCTTTTGAAAATTATTTCAGAAGTTTAGCGAGTTCAGAGTGCTGTGACCACATTTATTATTAATTAATAGTTATTGTTATAAGTGAGCATGTGATTCTTAAAAAATGGATTATTTCTAGGCACATTTTAAAAGGCTGGTTTTGACTAACCCCCTCAGCACTTGAGACCAAGCTATACAAAAGCCTGCTTCTCATGAGCTTGCCTAGGTAGCTTTGAGGTCTTTGGGAGAGGCTGTTCTTTTGAGCCCATCATCATTGGAGCATGCTTGGTAAAACACAAGAGAGGGCTTTCCTGGTGGCTTTTTCCAGGTTTTGGACCTGCCTACCAAAGAAAACCAGATTAGTTCCATCTCTGTTATCTTATGTTGGCAAGACAAAGACATTTTATTCAGGCAGGCTTTAAGACATATAAGCTGGTTCAGCAGCTGAGTTAGGTGTGGGTGCTATCTGTTCTTAATTGTTTTCCTTACTTACAATTCAGTGCTACTTTTTAAATTAATGTTAGAATAGCTACTGAGAAAATAAACTCTAAACAGTAAAATGAGAGAAAAGACCCTTGGTCATGGTGATTTTGTTTATTTGTTTATTTTCTATCCTGCCTTTATTATTTTTATAAATAACTCAAGGTGGCAAACATACCTAATACTCCTTCCTCCTCTTATTTTCCCCACAACAACCACCCTGTGAGGTGAGTTGGGCTGGGAGAGAGTGACTGGCCCAAGGTCACCCATGCCTAAGGCGGGACTAGAACTCACAGACTCCTGGTTTCATGCCTAAGGCGGGACTAGAACTCACAGACTCCTGGTTTCTAGACCAGCACCTTAACCACTAGAATTGTACTCCTGATAGATTGAAGCAGAGACACATTAGCATTGTTTTTTGGGAGAAATGATAGAGTATTACAATTTAGATTTAGATTCAAGTCACTGTTCCTCCATGGGAAGAATCCATGGTGCACTTTCTACCATCTTTGGTGGACATGTACATAAGAAAGCTAAGAAATATTGGGAACAGATATGTACTTTAATTCAGAGAATTCTCAAAATAAAGGTACAATTGAAACCAGAGGTTTTCCTTTTAGGTTTGATGGATAAAGAGATTGAAAGAAAACATGGGACTTTGTTTTTATATATGATAACAGCAGCAAGACTTTTATATGTACAGAGGTAGAAGGACTTACAAATCACCTACAATGGAAGAATGGATGGTGAAGTTAATGGAATTGGCCAAGATGACAAAATTGACTACTTTGATTAAAGAAAAGACTTTGTCTAGCTATGTTTCTACTTGGAAACTTCTTTTGGACTTTTTGTTTGAAACTGAAAGAAATGAAATTTTAATTTTGGAATTTGATGATTAGAACTGTTTATGATTATAGAAATATTGTGTACTATTGTTAATTTTAGATTAAGAGGTTAATATATTTTATATTTGTATCTGTATCAAAGAAAACCGGAAGCTATTCTTTTTCTTTTTTGCAGTCTTAATTCTGCTATTTTTCTGATCTTTTCTTCTTAATTCTTTTTTTTTCTGTTTCTTTATATTTTATCTCTTGTTGAAACTTACTAAAGTTTTATGAAAAAAGGAAGAATCCATGGCTTGTTGCAACACATCCTGAATATCTCATTAGATTTGTAAAAATGTATGTAAAAATGGCAAGAAATTGACCCACATTGTAAAGCATTTTGGAACCTATGTGTTTACCATAAATAGATATTTTTCTCAGTGTAGCAGCCTTTACAATTCATGAAGTTATTTACAGCAGGGTTTATCCTACAACTGTGTATCTTTAAATGATATAGCCTTTAAAGAGGTACTATTAATTTCTTTGCATATTTGATGCATATTTATGTATCTAAAGGGACTGAACTGATTAATCAGTGAGGGCAATCTTTAAATCAGTAGTGCTGTAGGTCAATGGCATACTTGAATCAGGAATGAATCTAGTTCCTGATTGCTATTATCTTTCAACAGAAGCCTCTGCAGTAAGCAGAATGGGGCCAGATGCTGTTTTACTTGAAAATAGCCTGTTCACATTTACACTGGGGATCTTCTGCAGATGGATGACTTGATACTAAGGAGTGCCATTTGGCAAGGTACTTGGCATTTCTGAGGAGGAAGCCTTCCATGACACAATGTGTTGCCTCTGCGATGGGAAGCCCAAGAGGATATCAGCCCACCTCTGAACACAGCAAAGTCATCCCTGGAGATTACAACAGTTGTTGAATTTACGGCATACCCTGGAAACCTCTATTTGTCAAACACTAGCAAGGCAGTCCTGACACGGGCATAGGTGAAGATGAATTTCCATTCAGCACAGTTTGCCTTCCAAGTCCATTAATCCTCAGGATCTTCATGATGGATTTCATTTTTTATTATTTATTTTATCACTGGTATTCCCTCTGACTGCCTTGCCACCGTGCAAAAAACAGAGCAGATGGCATTTCAGCACTGAAAAAAAGGTCCCCAGGAGAATACAGCAAGCCAGCCCACTCTAAAGTCATGTGATTTCAAGTCCAAGGAGAAACCCTGATTTCCTCTGGGACACAGAGAGGCAATCATCTGAGCATTCCCTGCAGGGAACAAGTGTGCGCATGTAGGAGGGGGGGGGGAGTCTTAAAAAGGGGATATAAAGCTAACAGGCCATCCATAAGGGAGACCACACACATCCTGGTGTTTTAAGAGACAGCGTTGGAGCTGACCACAAATGACTGGGGCACTAATAACCAAAAGATATTTGGCTGAGGAGGGTGGTGGCACATTTGAGGATAACATACTTGGGAGCTGTCCTTCATTTAACCTCCTAATGACTCTGACCAGTGTTTAATCAGAATGAACCAGGATTTATAACTCATTTAAGGATACAGTTTGACACTTTCTGTAATCATCAGAGCTGCTAAGGCAAGGACAGCTGTCAGGCCAAATGCCTTCATAAAAAGATGGATAAACTCAGATTCTGCTTTACCCTTCTTACTCAAAGGGTTATCATTAACTCCTTGGTTTATTGTACAGCTTGCGGCAAAGCAGATTCCCACAGAGTAAATGTTGTGCCTATATATTCAAGTTGCTATTATAATTAATAATTTTATGCAGTCCAAGTTATACCTAAGTAAGGATTTTCGGAACACAGCAGATTTAAGTAATCAGAATGATTTATTGAAGTAATATGATACCGTCAGGCTACACATAATATTTGATTAGTGCTACTGGAATTGGTCACCTCCTGGCCAAAATGGCAAGACAGAAAATATGATATATAAAGACACAAGACTGAAATTACAATACCTCAAGTTTTTATGTACTGATTAATAAGCAACAGACACACTTTAACTGCACCAGACATACAGTGGTATACCATTTCCCCCAATTATTGGAATATTTTTTTCTATTATAAGTTTTTGAATAACAAATTGCAAAAAATGGAGTTTAAAAAAAGGCATGGAAAATTGAACAGATTTTTTAGAAAATCTGAACACTCCCCTCCTTTCTATACAATTGTACTGAAAAGGGGGAAATATGGAATTGATGCTTGCCTTAATGCTTGCCTTTGTATATATTTGTACCTCTCCTTATAAACATGGCTTTATTGCAAAATTGAAAGAAAACTAATTAACAAACTTAGCTAAATATTCAACTCTGGATTGTAGTAGCAATCTACTGGAGTTATTTAGCTTCTGAGCGCTAGAAAAACACTGAAGTTTACATTATCATATGTGCATGATCAATGGTAATTTTTAATGAAAATACAATGCAATTTGTCAATTAGAGATGTAATTTCCTCAATGTCATATCTTAAAAGATTATTATTGCAATATTACTAAAGGCTTAAGGTTAAAAATTATTGTATAGAAAACCAATTTTCTGGATTTGGATCACTTATTGCCCATTCCTAAATGAATCTTTGCTCTTGCTGTATCTCTTTTCACTGACTTCTCCTTAGGTAATCAAAATGCAATATTATACTGGGTTAATAGTAAATATGTTAATGCACCACTTACCATAATGCAATGCTGTTTGACCTTCATCATCCTGGAAAAAGAAGAGTACAAAATTAAGTTCTTTCAACTTATTTTTTTTCTTTTTTTCTGATTTCCTGGGTCAAGATAATAAAATCTGTCAATTTTAAAAGAGCTACATTTACTTCCGGTCTGCTTCTAGCTTTAATTTTTAAAATCACAAAGAGATTAGAATGCAGGTGTCTATTTACTTTAAGTGATTTTTAAGCTGCTTCCACCATGCATCTCTAAGCAGTATACTTAGAGATATCCACATGTATCTTTGATATCCACATATATCTTTGAACAATATCACTAAAACCAAATCAATGAAACATCTTCTACCAACAATATCAATAAAATGATATTGTAGTAACAGTTGAATATCCAATTCATCATCACATTCCCTATTTATACTAGAGACATCACCACTCATCAAAATGCACTCTACTATCCCAAATGCTCTCTGGAACAGGTTTTCAGCAGCTTCCTAAACGTCAAGAGTACAGTAAAGACACTGATCTGCAAAGTGTTCCGCTGAAGGGGAACTCCTTCAGGAAATGCTTGCCTCTTGTTGTATCTCATCAGGAATGGAGAATTGCAGCAAGAATTCTGTCTTGAGCAGGCAGATTCTGCTTCTAGCAAGTGGTCTTGTAGATAACCAGGTTCCAGCCATATAAGTCTTTAATGGTGATAGCCAACATTTTAAATTGCACATGGACATCAACTGGCAGCCAATGCAGTTCCTGCAATATATGTGGCTATACAAGATGATCCTGTTTAGCACATTGGCAGCCACTTTCAGCACTAGTTCAAGTTTCTGGAAAGACTTCAAGAGAAATCCCATATATTGTGCATTACAGTAATCCAAATATATATAGGCGGGAGGGCTTCCTCTTCCGGGCTACCTCCAATCGGCAGCTCCGGCTCAGATTCTCCTTCCGCGCCATTCCCGCCGGGTTTAAAAAACAGGACAAAATTGAGATTTTTATCAAAACGATGGGACGGTTGAAAAATGCTAAATAAACGGGACTGTCCCGTTCAAAACAGGACGTATGGTCAGCCTACCTCAACTATCAAATGCCCTCTCCCAGTGGCTTCATGTAGATATTAAGAGAGGAAGACTTATTCATCATTATCTAATACAGCTGGGTCTAAGGCTGACCCCATAAGGAGGGAGAATACCAGTGCCCTCTTCAGGGATGCTAGGATCTCCTCCTCTTGCAATGAGAAGCTCACGATTCAGATCTAACCTCTCATCTCATACAATCCAGGAGGGGCAGGGTTCTAACCCATAGGTGGCAGAGCTCATCTCACGAGGATTGACAAGTAACTTTGCAAGATGTCATCCTTGGCACTTTTGTTTGGATTCTGTCCAATCATCTTTCAGCTCCAAGTTAATGAAAGTGATTTTATCTGAAAAGTGCTCAATCTGCAAAAATCTCACAGTGGCCGATTAGCACTTGTTTTCTCCTGTCATTCCCTAGAAGTGTCTAGGTCACTTTAAAAAGAATTGTTGGATGGCACCCCACAGACACAGTAACAGTGGAGTAGTATCTCTGCTTTGCCATCCTTACAGCCACAGTGTAGGCCCAAACTTGGGTTCATACACATTTTCCAATAGGATGCACTCATCTTCTGCTAGTGTTGCTCATAGCGCCATTTCATGCACATCTCCTGGAACTCCTCAGAAAACCAAGAAGGCACCTGCAGGGCCAGTACATAGACAAAGGCTGCCCAGGAGCAATCCTATCCAGGGCCCCTATTGCCTCTATATTCCAGAGATCAATGAGATTACTGACAGAATTGCCCTCCCGATTACTGGAAATTTCTGCATGTACCCTCTGGAACCAAACTGATTATCAGATACCTGAAGTGGACCACTAGAATTGGCCTTGCCTCTCTGTGGAGATCACAATACATGAAATGTCCATGACAAGGGAGTAATTCTTACAGTACTTTTTTCACTGCCAGATTGCATCACAAGTAATGTGAGGCACAGATCAGATCTCATCTGTAGCCTCCCATTGTGTGTCAGACCTGTGATCATGTGTGGCAGGACCATGGTTGTCATGGTGGTTGTGAAATCCAGGGCTGCTTCAGAATCCACCTCAGTTATGGAAGGTTGAAATCATTCAGTACCAGAAACCTAGATGTATCAACCACCAACCCTGATGCCACTGTTTACCTGGGAGGACAGTACAACAAAAGTATCCCTAGCATGTTTCTTTGGCCCAACCACACAGATAGGGTCTCACAACTGATCACCTACAGATCAGAGCTCCTAGTAATCATTAGAATCTCCTGATGGACATATGCCACTCCCCCCTCCCTTAGGGCCTACAGTGGGGCAAAAAAGTATTTAGTCAGCCACCAATTGTGCAAGTTCTCCCACTTAAAAAGATGAGAGAGGCCTGTAATTGACATCATAGGTAGACCTCAACTATGAGAGACAAAATGAGAAAACAAATCCAGATAATCACATTGTCTGATTCGGAAAGAATTTATTTGCAAATTATGGTGGAAAATAAGTATTTGGTCAATATCAAAAGTTCATCTCAATACTTTGTTATATATCCTTTGTTGGCAATGACAGAGGTCAAACGTTTTCTGTAAGTCTTCACAAGGTTGGCACACGCTGTTGCTGGTATGTTGGCCCATTCCTCCATGCAGATCTCCTCTAGAGCAGTGATGTTTTGGGGCTGTCGCTGGGCAACACGGACTTTCAACTCCCTCCAAAGGTTTTCTATGGGGTTGAGATCTGGAGACTGGCTAGGCCACTCCAGGACCTTGAAATGCTTCTTACGAAGCCACTCCTTCGTTTCCCGGGCGGTGTGTTTGGGATCATTGTCATGCTGAAAGACCCAGCCACGTTTCATCTTCAAAGCCCTTGCTGATGGAAGGAGGTTTGCACTCAAAATCTCACGATACATGGCTTCATTCATTCTTTCCTGTACACGGAACAGTCGTCCTGGTCCCTTTGCAGAGAAACAGCCCCAAAGCATGATGTTGCCACCCCCATGCTTCACAGTAGGTATGGTGTTCTTTGGATGCAACTCAGCATTCTCTCTCCTCCAAACACGACGAGTTGTGTTTCTACCAAACAGTTCTACTTTGGTTTCATGTGACCATATGACATTCTCCCAATCCTCTTCTGGATCATCCAAATGCTCTCTAGCAAACTTCAGACGGGCCCGGACATGTACTGGCGTAAGCAGGGGGACACATCTGGCACTGCAGGATCTGAGTCCCTGGCGGCGTAGTGTGTTACTGATGGTAGCCTTTGTTACGTTGGTCCCAGCTCTCTGCAGGTCATTCACTAGGTCCCCCCGTGTGGTTCTGGGATTTTTGCTCACCGTTCTTGTGATCATTTTGACCCCACGGGGTGAGATCTTGCATGGAGCCCCAGATCGAGGGAGATTATCAGTGGTCTTGTATGTCTTCCATTTTCTAATTATTGCTCCCACAGTTGATTTCTTCACACCAAGCTGCTTGCCTATTGCAGATTCAGTCTTCCCAGCCTGGTGCAGGTCTACAATTTTCTTTCTGGTGTCCTTCGACAGCTCTTTGGTCTTCACCATAGTGGAGTTTGGAGTGTGACTGTTTGAGGTTGTGGACAGGTGTCTTTTATACTGATAACAAGTTCAAACAGGTGCCATTACTACAGGTAATGAGTGGAGGACAGAGGAGTCTCTTAAAGAAGAAGTTACAGGTCTGTGAGAGCCAGAAATCATGCTTGTTTGTAGGTGACCAAATACTTATTTTCCACCATAATATGCAAATAAATTCTTTCCGAATCAGACAATGTGATTGTCTGGATTTGTTTTCTCATTTTGTCTCTCATAGTTGAGGTCTACCTATGATGTCAATTACAGGCCTCTCTCATCTTTTTAAGTGGGAGAACTTACACAATTGGTGGCTGACTAAATACTTTTTTGCCCCACTGTAGGTCAGGGGTCGGCAAACTTTTTTATGCCAGGAGCCATTTTGACATTTATAAAATTTATAATATCACTCGAGGGCCAGGGGGCGGGGTTTGCGGGCGGGAGCCAATCGCGTGGAAGGGGGCAGGGTTTGCGGGTGCGAGCCAATCGCGCACACTTAGGGCCTGCTGCTGCGCCTGCCTCCGCCACGCACACCATGCCCGCTGCAGCACCTGCCCCCGCCACGCCCGCTGCCTGCCCCGCCACGCACACCATGCCCGCTGCCACGCCTGCCCCTGCCACGCACACCATGCCCGCTGCCGCACCTGCCCCCGCCACACACACCATGCCTGCTGCCGCGCCTGCCCCCGCCACGCCTGCTGCCGCGCCTGCCCCCGCCACGCCTGCCTGGGGAAGAGCCACACTCAAGGGGCCAAAGAGCCGCATGTGGCTCATGCGCCGCGGTTTGCCGACCCCTGGTCTAGGTGGATGGAACACCTGAAACTCAGCTTGGCATATCTTTGTCTCACAAGCATTCCTGAATATTAATACCATCCTCAGGGACCTTGATTTAGATTTCACTTAGATGATGTAGGTAACAAGTGGAAGACTCTTCAGTTGTGACATTCTAATGTCTGAACTCTCCCTTCAGAGAATCATGTTTGTCTCAAAGTTTTATAACTTTCTGGTATTTCAGTTTGTTTTTCAATTGAATTGTACAGCTTATATGTTATATTAAAGGTGGAAAAAATTCTGAAGTGATTTATCTTGGTCTGATTTTTTTACATCTCAAAAACCTGGCATTTTAACAGGGGTGTGTAGACTTTTTATATCCACTGTAGATGCAATTCTATTACTCTGAAGTAAAGTGCTGATGGCAAAAAGTCAAGAGAAGGAGCAATAGAAGAGCATTATGCTCACAAACATACTCATATCCTACATCCTGTTCTCATCTAATTCAAGGGTAAAGGGCACAGAATATTAGCTCTGTACCTGGAGGAAGGTAATAAACATACAAAGTCACAAATAAAAACAACTGCCAATGTTATTCGGTGCTACACAATCTCTCTTTTTTTTAAATAAGAATTTTATTAAGTTTGAAACAAAGATAAAAACTACAAAAAAGCAAAAAACTACAAAAAGAGAAAAAAACTAAAAAGTGTGAAACACAAGAAAAAAGAATTTTGAAGATTACATAAAGAAGTGACTTCCGACTTTCAACAAGAATATACAGCAATTTCCATAATCAATCTCTTGCTCTATATCAAACCAAGATCACATTATTTCTATAAATCATTCCATTAACACATTATAAAAATCACTAAATACAATTGCTCTTTCCCCTTATATTAAAAAAGAACAAATATATAAACCTCCAAATCAACTTCCCCCAGCAAAACAACATTCATTCAATTATTTCCTTCCTACCACTATTCTTAGGGTGACCATACGTCCCGTTTTGAACGGGACAGTCCTGTTATTTTAGCATTTTTCAACCGTCCCGTCGTTTTGATCAAAATCTCAATTTTGTCCCTTTTTTAAACCCGGCGGGAAGGAGGACAGGAAGACAGGAAGGAGGACTGGAGCCGGACTTGCCAATGGAGGCAGCCCGGAAGAGGCCCTATCAGCGTGGCAACTGGAAGTCCAGTTGCCACGTGCGAGCCCAGCAGCAGACACAGCACCACAGTCCAGGTTCCTGCCTCCTTACCTGATTGTCTGCCCAGCAGTGGTGAGGCCAGGGAAAGCAGGCACGGGAAGGTTGTGGAAAGAGTGTGTGTGTGTGCGTGCACAGATTACTTGCTCAGAGTAATCGCGCGCGCACACACACCAACCCCACACCCTCTTTCTCCAGCCTCCCTGCAACAGGTGCGGGTGCATTTGGTCATGGGGAGGCTGGAGAAAGAGGGTGTGGGGTGTGTGTGTGTGTGTGCATCTGATTGGGCTTGGCCAAGGGAGGAGAGTTGTCGGGCTGCCGAGCAGGAGAAGCAGGAGTCGGTCACCCTGGGGAGCTTCTGCGGGCAGCAAGGGGCGGAGTGGTCGACAACTCTCCTCCCTCGGCCAAGCCCAATCAGATGCACACACACACACTCACAGGACAGACTGCCCTGGCAGGAGCTGACCATGCTGGGGGGCTTCAGCGGGTGGCGAGGGGCGGAGTGGTGTGGCTGAAGCCTCCCAGCACGGCTGGGTCCTGCCGAGGGCAGTCTGTCATGTGAGTGTGTGTGTGTGTGTATGTGCATCTGATCGGGCTTGGCCGAGGGAGGAGAGTTGTCGGGCCGCCGAGCAGGAGAAGCAGGAGCCGGCCACCCTGGGGAGCTTCAGCAGGCGGCGAGGGGCGGAGTGGTGTGGCTGAAGCCTCCCAGCGTGGCCGGCTCCTGCCGAGGGCAGTCTGTCCTGTGAGTGTGTGAGTGTGTGTATGTGCATCTGATCGGGCTTGGCCAAGGGAGGAGAGTTGTTGGGCCGCCGAGCAGGATAAGCAGGAGCCGGCACCCTGGGGAGCTTCAGTGGGCAGCAAGGGGCGGAGTGGTGTGAGTGGCGGCCGATGACGGTGCTGTGTGCACAGTGTGTGTACTCCGGCCTCCCCCAAACACACCAGCTCTGCCACACCATTTACTGCTAGAAGAAAAAAAAACCTTTAAAAATCGGAAAAAAAAATTAAAATCCGAGCCAATCACACTGATGGAGGCGGGGTTTGCAGGTGGGAGCCAATCGTGTGGGCGGGGGCGGGGTTTGCAGGTGGGAGCCAATTGCGTGGACTGGGGGGTGGGGTTTGGAGGCCGGCATGGTGGCATAAGACCCTGTCCCATTTTGCCATCCCAAAAGTCCTGTTTTTGTCTGAAGGAAATATGGTCAGCCTAACTATTCTATACATTTCTGTCCACTACAATAAAAACCAAATTATAAAAACATATAAATTGCCTACTTTTATAATTAATAATACTATAACAATCTTAACCCTATTTAACCTAAAACTAAGCAATTATTTTTATACCTTATAAATCTTAAAAATCAAACAAATCTTAAAAGCAATCCAGTAAATCTTAATCCAAATCATTAAAGAAAAATGGAATCATACAAGCCTTAATATCAATCCAGATAAACATTCTTAAATCTTTAGGGTTTTCCCCTGCACAGTCGTGTCTGACTCTAGGGGGCGGTACTCATCTCCATTTCTTAGCCGAAGAGCCAGCACTGTCCGAAGACGCTTCTGCGGTCATGTGGCCAGCATGACATGCACAGAATGCTGTTACCATCCCACCGAAGTAGTACCTATTTATCTACTTGCATTTGCGTTCTTTCGAATTGCTAGGTTGGCAAGAGCTGGGGCGAGTGCGAGAGCTCACTCCGTCATGCGGCGCTTGGGTCTCGAACCGCTGACCTCCCGATTGACAAGCCTGGCGTCTTAACCACTGAGCTACCCGACTTCAAAATATACTAAAGCATTTACATATCTCCATATTACACACAAGGCATTTTTCATACAGAAATCAAACAGCCCGACTGCCCCCCTTAGAAACTCAGACTTCTCAGCAAAAAAACTCCCACAGAACAGAGCCACTTGTTTTCCACAACATTCAATCAGAAAAACAACTCCTGGTGAGGTTGGAATCTGGCTTAATCTCCACAGAAGCTTGCATGAGGCTTTTCCATCTGAATCAAATCAAATTATCCATTCAGTTGTATCCAACCCTTGGCGATTCCATAAGCCAGCTCTCTCCATGGTTTTCGATCTTGTACAGCTTCTTTCAGTTGCTTTAAATTTTGGCCTGTGTCTGCTTTGATTACATCCAACCAGCACGTTCTTTGGCGTCGTCTTTTGCCACTGACCGTTCCAAGCATAACATCTTTCTCCAATGATGTTGATCTCATGATATGACCGAAGTAACTAAGTCTAAGTTTTGTTATTTTTCCTTCTAGTGACATGTCCAGTTTTATGGGCTTCAACACTTCTTTATTCGTTATCTTTGCAGTCCAAGGGATTCCGAAGAGCCTCCTCCAATACCATAGTTCAAAAGAATCAATTTTCCTTCTATCCAACTTTTTCAATTCCATGAAAAGGCTCTCAAATGATTTCCATCTGAAATTTCGAAGTAAATTAGTTTTTTTCCCCCCTGACAGTTCCCCAACTTTATGACATAATAATTTGTCATCATAGAAGGCAGGTACAATTCCAGACCTAAATTATTTTATATCTTATCAATTCAATATTGGCCTTGTTTGGCCTTGAAAGAGCTCTAATAGAGCTGAAACACTGAGCTCTTGGCAATGACATTCAGAAAGATCTAAGTACTTTGTGCAGATCTGCTTGGAATGCCTTTTTTCTATGCCAATTGTCTAGCCAGTATCTTATGCCCAACTCATTTTCATACTTGCTAGATTCAACATTTTGCCATCTGTGTTGCTGGAGGGAAATTTTAACAATATTCCAGTGCAAAAGTGACCATGTTCCTGTCTGCTGGGGGAAATATTGGTCTTCTATGTGCTTCTGTGCTGCTCTTTCTACTTGAGTGGCTGTAAGAATACTTTTCTTAATTAACAGCCCATGTAGATCAGATAAGAATATTCTCCTCTTATCTGGCAAGTTGCCCAAGATCCCCAGAAGGGTCACCAAAGTTTGCTCAATTGCCTTGCCATTCAACATTTAATAGTATAGTTTTCTTGACAAACTTGGGTACTGGTTGTATATTTTTAATGTATTCTTCAATCTATCATGTTTAAACGTAAACTTAGTTTCTTATGTTTCTTTTGGTCTTTGTACCTAACCTAAGCTAAATGCTTCTATATTTGGGGTTTTACTGCAGGGAACACCTTGTCTAACCGTGTCTAGTTACCGTGTCCTGAACGACTATGCTTGACAAGAGGAAAAATAATCAATTTCTCAATCCTGAGAATTTTTGGCTTACACACTAATTACTGTAGAAGAAAAGTCTACTAAAGAGGTGCTACAACTCTGATTGATAGAAATAACAAGATGGACACCTAATTCTACAGGCCTTTATGAAAGTATTATTACCTCAAACCACACAAAAGCTTTGCTGTTTAAAATACCGATATTCGTAGTTTAGCACTATACAAAACAGTTTTGGAATATATAAATTTCTAAAAGTTGCCTAAACTTTTGGAATGCAGGAAACAGTTTCAGTAAAATTTTCAAATAAATAAATAGATAGATAGATAGATAGATAGATAGATAGATAGATAGATAGAGTGGAATAATACAGTAACATTTCCATGTGTAACCATGATAAATTGCCTCTAGACAAGTACTAAGGAAACTTTCCAGTCCTGCTGTAAAAATGCAACTATAAATAAGCAAATGGAACAGTTGATCTTTTTTTCTTGGAAATTGAGCAGGATAATTAAGTTTCATTTTGAGTTACTAAACAAGAAGGGGGAATATTTCCAATAGTTATTTATACTCTGTTCTGTTCCAGAATGAATTACTGCCTAAAAGTAGCTCATTTGGAGCTGTACCTATCAACAAGAACTAAGGACTACTGAAATATGAGAAAAATGGTTAATTGATCATGATTTTATTTTTCACATTTCTTCAGACTGGAAGTCATTATGATTATAAAGAGACCGAGCTCTCACATTACATGGATCTTGAAAGCACATTTACCAAGTTTTTACATCAGCTCTCAACTCTCATCCTTTTTAAAGATGATTGGCAGGATTAAGCTTTGATTGCCCTACTTCACATTAAAATAAGAACAACTTAAAAGCAAACACAGCTTTTCTATTAGTTTTTATGTAGGCAATTGTTGCCCAAAAGTATAAATTAAGTACTGTAGAAAAATATTTTAAAAATCCCATGAATGGAAAAATATACCTTTTCATAAAGGTGAGTTAGTTATAATAAATGGTCTTATACACTACTTCAGAATTTTTGTTAACAATATTATTTTAGTTTATGGAAATGTTAAAGAGAATGGCAGAGAAACACAACAGCACAATACTGTAGTACAAAAAGCAATCTTGACTCAATCTTACTTTCCTGTCAAATGACCAAATGAACTTTAGATTTCCTGCATACTAACTTATTCACAGGAGATCTATGTAAAGGAGAAGGGAGGGGAGATTATAAGAACATTAGATTTCTGTTGGACTAGAATCCATCAAATACTTGAGCTCTATTGCCCTTCTGTTGCTCCCACAGACTTTACTGCCTTTGAAGCTGGAGCTCCATTTAGCTACCACGAACAATGGCCACTAAAAGGGAAGGGCATGCTTGTGTTTTGCATGCAAGATGACCTGTATTCAATCATTGGCATCTTTCACAAAATGCTCGAAAGCTGCTATTAATCAGTATAAACATTACTGAGCGCTGGACCAACAGTCTGACACGGAGAATTCCACTTTCTATGTATTTGGATTTAATAAAATATTCTCTTAGAATTTGCTAACCTTCTTTCAGAGTCATTTGTCCTATTGGTCATCACAACATCCTTCAACAGGGAATTCCATAAATTATGTGTTGATGAAGAAATACTTTCAGCTGAGCAATGGGACACTGCACCCATATCTTCCTTCCCTGGTGCTCAATTGATCAACATGGTGAGTTATGGGGGGAGGATAGATTTCCCAAAATTCAATGTTCCCCCAAACACACTATTAATCATTTCCCTAAGATTGATAACAGCATAAAGGGGGATGGGGAAACCAATATCATGATTGCTGGGAGGAGGAGGAGAAGGATACATCTCCCCTCTTCCACAATCCCAGTATGTGAGGATGAGCATCCAGTGTGAACAGCAAGCAAGAACCATACAGAATTGGGGAGATGCAAATAGAAAGATGTATGTGAATGAAACGGTTCATCCTAAAAATATTTACATTTTTTAAATATAAAAGAACAGTGTTCAAAACAACCAATGGGTCTTCAATGTTTAAAGTCAGGGATGGGCAATCAAAGCCCAAAAGTGACTCTTACTTTGTGGCACTCAGAGAGCATCCATGCAGTAACAGCAAAAATCACTCATTTTCACTGCAGAAATTGTTGGTGTTTGGATTTAAAATAACTTTTAGATACTACTTCTCATCAATAATCCAGAAGTATGTTATGTTATATGTTATTATGCTGTGTTATACTGTATATAGAGCTAATACTGTACAATAGAAATGGACAAAATGTTCTGAGCATAAACTGTTCTGTGCACAGAACGGTTGGTTTATGAGGGTCCGTGCCTGAACTGAAACACGCACGCCAATATTTTGCTCTTGTACAAGGAATGAAGCAGGGCTGTTTTGTTCTGTATATGGACTGAAATGTATTTTTTCAGGCAGAAGTAATTGTCTGTGTGTGTTAAGAGCAGGAAATAGCTAAGCCTGAGCTTTTTTCTTTGGAGATGTGTGGACACTGGCAAAGGCACCTGAGACAGGGGAAGGGAAGGTGCTGGAAACAGTGGCAGGTGGGTCAGCAAGTGAAATATTGATTGATTTTCTATCCCGCCTTTATTAATTTTATAAATAACTCAAGGCGGCGAACATACCTAATACTCCTTCATCCTCCTATTTTCCCCATAACAACAACCCTGTGAGGTGAGTTGGGCTGAGAGAGTGACTGGCCCAAGGTCACCCAGCCGGCTTTCATGCCTAAGGCGGTACTAGAACTCTCAGTCTCCTGGTTTGCGATTGGCTCCTTCCTAGGGCTGAGAGAGTGACCGGCCCAAGGTCACCCAGCCGGCTTTCATGCCTAAGGCGGTACTAGAACTCTCAGTCTCCTGGTTTGCGATTGGCTCCTTCCTAGGGCTGAGAGTGACCGGCCCAAGGTCACCCAGCCGGCTTTCATGCCTAAGGCGGTACTAGAACTCTCAGTCTCCTGGTTTGCAATTGGCTCCTTCCTAGGGCTGAGAGAGTGACTGGCCGAAGGTCACCCAGCCGGCTTTCATGCCTAAGGTGGTACTAGAACTCACAGACTCCTGGTTTCTAGCCCAGCACCTTAACCACTAGACCAAACTGGCTTGCCCTGTTGAGAAACTAGGAGCATTAGTAGCAGAGGGGAGGCATGGTAGGAGGGTGGGAAAGGCACTGGGCCAATGGTCTGGTGAGGTATGCCATCTTGGTTTCTTGTTCTTTACTTTTGAGACAATCACAATAAGGAACAGATATGCTGTTCCTTACACTGGCAGCAGTTGAGGGAAAGGAAAATGCTGGAAATATGGGGGGCAGGTGGGCTGGCACTCACACCATACGCAAGAGGAGGGGAGACAGGAGCTAATACATATCAGCCTTGACCTTCACTCCCCATCAAATCTCTATGGGATTCCCCCAGATTTTGTGTTGGCCAAAACCTGAAACAACCAAAGCATTCTAGGTTTTGTTTCTGCCAAACTCTGGCCAGCTCATAATGATTTGGCAGAACTTCCAGAAGGTGATTGCTTGTCCAGTTTGAAACAAAACATATTTTCTGTTTTGTCCATACTCCTGTAACACAATCCATTAAAAACTGGTATTGGGGACAGGTACTAGCTGGGAAAGGCCAACATATAAAGATTATTCTTTTAAAAATTACTTGATGCATGTCAACCTTAGAGCCCAGCATGTTACAGGAAGAAGATATTTGAAGGACAGATGGCTCTATGGATAAATCCCACCTCTATATTACCCCCAAAGCACAATTTGTAAGCCTTCATGGGCAGCAGGACGTCCCCAAAGGTTGCTGGTACCTGGCTGGCTGAAATAATTGGAAGTATTCTTTAGGACAACCATTTCCTGAATTGCTAAGTTCCAACACCTCTATACTGTACTTAGAATCTGGCAGCTAGTGCAGACTGATGGAATATGTGCATGGTGTGATAACCTAATTGCCTCACACCCCAATTAATTGCCTGTCTCTTAATATCTCAGTATCTTAAGTATTAGATATTGCAAGCCACAGTATTCACAAGTAGGTAAATTAAAAAGTACTATACAGTATTTCAAGTCCATAATCCTATGTGCTGTTCATATCCAATGTACATTCCATTATTTTGGACAGCCAAACACTTAATTTTAATAACTAGGGAATGAATATCTAGTAGTACATCTAGTAGCAGTAAACAGAAAATGCAACTGACTTGACTCAGTCCATAAAATGTCTGTTCTGAATCTGTTTATTAAACTTAATTCTAATTCAGATTTTACACTTCACAAACTCCTAGGAGAAATAAAGATCTCTAAAACAAAAAGATCCAAATTGTATGAATTATGCAATTTCTATTAGTATGTAAATGTATATTGGTTATACATTTATTTACTGAGACTTGTGTTTCTTTTTCCATGAGAAAATGTTCAAGCCAGTCCAAATTAAAAATAATATTTTAAAACTACTGTGAGAGAAACTAATTCCAGTATTCCTTCAGCGTAACAAAGTGATTTGTTTCGTTAACCTTCTTAAGGAAAAATAAGACGTAAATCACACATTTGTCAACCATTTCCTGCAGCCAGTTTCCTAACATTTTAGTCAGGGTCTCCCTTCTGCTTTCCCCCCAACTGCTTATCGGTTTAGTATGGATGAGGCAGGTATCTGGTTATTTAAAGAATAGGATAAATGGTCTGAGACAGTTTCTCCCAGCCCCAATTCACCAGGGAACGCTCAAGAATTCCACCTGACACTGGGACAGCATTGTGCTCTTAAACAATCTGCCGTCTGATCCGATTGTTCCCCAGTGGGAAGGCAGCAGGCCGCAGCTCACTCAAGAGTCATTGATTGGATTAACAGCCTAATTCCCAACAGATGAATAGAATACTGATGTCTTGTCAGCCCAGATCATAGAAAGAAAACACAATCTGCTAATACAATTGGAAATTTAACTCTTTAAACTCCCCTGCAAGGCAGCATGGATCTGGACTTGAAGTCTTCTATTTTCAAATTCAGCAGGATGTTCATCTGAGCAACAGTTAATTATAAGAGCCTTTTCTGCTTCTCACTGATTTGATATGCAAGCTGTTTATAAACACAGACAATTACTAGAAATCTCTAAAAAGAACTGTAGCATTTGTACATTTGGCAAATCTAAAAGGCCCATATCAATGTATAAAGGTAAAGGTTTTCCCCGCACATTTGTGCAGTTGTGTTCGACTCTAGGGGCCGGTGCTCATCTCCGTTTGTTAGCCGAAGAGCCAGCGTTGTCTGAAGACGCTTCCACGGTCATGTGGCCTCATGACACGCGTGGAACGCTGTTACCTACCCACTGAAGTGGTACCTATTCATCTACTTGCATTTGCATGCTTTCGAATTGCTAGGTTGGCAAGAGCTGGAGCTAGTGCGGGCGCTCACTCCGCACGCAGGGCTATGGATTCGAACCTCTGAACTTGTGATCTTCTGATCGACAAGCCTGGCATCTTACCCACTGAGCCACCAAGCCCCTTATCAATGTATATCCTGCATTTTATTTTGTACAACTTAAGGCAGTGTACATTATGCTCCCTCCTCCTATATTCCCCACAATAACCCTGCAAGGTGAGGTGAGTTGAGAGAGAGTAAATGGCCGATAAAGCTCTTAGCATCTCCACTGCTGTTATCTTCACATAGACCTAGGATATTAAGGGGAAAGACAGTGAAAGGCCAAGACCACTCAGTGAGTCTCACCGGCAAATCAGCTCAACATCCCTGTGGAACATTCACACTGGTCCTCAGATCTGACCAGAACTGAAGCATCTGTGAAAATAGTAGAGGAAAAACCAGAATCCCAGTACATCGGCCAGTATAAAAGATTCAGCTTCATAGAGATGGTCACGTGTGTCTTCATGACTCTGGGACATTGCTCTACTGCTTTGCAATTGGGTAATTATGCTTCCCCAACACGAGAGAGAGATGTTTACTCAGAAATATTTGCTTGCTGTGCTTCCTCATGAGTCACTATTCTGATTATTTCCAAATAGGAATCTGATCATTCACATGCAAAAACATCAGAAATTGGATCTTTGAAGCATGAATAATTGACACATTTTAAAATACACTTTTTGAAATAGAAGAATGATATGTACCTTAAGTTTAAATTCAGAAAAAAAATGTTGTAAGTTTGTGAACACTGAATTAAATGCAAACATAGGAATAAATTCTGTAAATATCTTCGTAAAAAGATCAACTTAAATTGCTTGCTTGTAGTCTACAAATCTTGACCTACATATGCATCAAGTGATTCCCTTTTAGGGTAAGCAATGTTATGCACAAACGGAGTAGGAAACAGTAAACCAGAAAAATAAAATAAAAAGCACAATGTTAAAAAAGAATAATAATCTGATGGAACAGACTGATAAATTGCAGGTATGATTAAATTGATGATTTCTGTCAAAGCCAAAGATGGCAGGCATCTGTCAGATATATGTATTCATAACGAATGATGATTCTTCTATCTGACATTGGAATGATAAATTTAACAGCATATAATACTTAATAACATATTCTCATTTGAATTTGTTTGGTTTTGGATAGCTGGGGGACTATTCAAGCAATTGGTTTTATTGAAACACAACTTCATCCATTCCGTGCTTTTTGTGGAGTTTAGCTGAAGTGCCACCTTAGCTAGGAAAAATGTTCTAGAGCAGAGCTTTCCAAACTGTGTGTTGCGACACGTTAGTGTGTCGGCTGCAGTGTCTGGGTGTGTCGCGGCTGCTGCTGCCTCTGAGCCCTGCCAGGATTCCGCGCAGGTCCTAGTGCCTGCCTTGTGCCTTGCTGCCTCCAAACCTGCTGTGCTTCTGCGCAGGTCCTAGTGCCTGCCTTGTGCCCTGCTGTAAGAGTGTGTCGCGAAATGATGCCCTGCTGTAAGAGTGTGTCGCGAAATGATGCCCTGCTGTAAGAGTATGTCGCGAAATGATGCATGTCTAAAAAGTGTGTCACCAACATGAAAAGTTTGGAAAGCTCTGTTTTAGAGCCTCATATCTAAGAGACTAGCAGAGTGGTGATTTCACTTAATCTCTCTGAACTTCAGGCTCCACGTGCTGTCCAACAGCCGGTCCTCTTTGGGCTCTCTGCCAGCTGTGACTTCGCATGCTTTATGGCAGAGATTACTGAAAGGAGATTAACTTTTCTAAACCCCTTAGATTTTAATTATTTCTGTATGTATTTATAAAACCTACAGTCTGCTAGTATCTGGGCACAACTGTCCAAATACCCATCCTTAACCTGGTTTGGCAAAGACCAGTGCCACTAAGTTAGAGCACAAGATATGTCCTGATTCTCTTTATTCTATAGATTTTACATTTTAAATAAAGACAAGAAACATACTATTTCAAATAGTAAAGTATTATCATTTGACTCTTTGCTGTATTACCATTTCACTAATGTTTGAGCTGTATAGTTTTCATTGGTTCGTTTCTTTTCTAGACTCTAACACTGAATTTCTAAGTATACTTCAGAAATTATTCAGTAAGGTAAAATTGAACCAAATCCTTTGTCTGCCTTACAATATGATATAGATTATTACTAAATATGGAATAATAGTAGAGCCCCGCTGCAAAATACAGTATATCTCTGATCTGAACCTTTGGCTGTGGGCATTAAAAAAGGGAAAATAAAATAAAATAAAATAAAATAAAATAAAATAAAATAAAATAAAATAAAATAATAAAATAAAATAAAATATAAAATAAAATAATAAAATAAAATAAAATAAAATATAAAATAAAATAATAAAATAAAATAAAATAAAATAAAATAAAATGAGCTACCGTGTAAGTAATTATTCCAGGACATTAGCATCAAGAACATGAGCCTCTACTCTGATGGGTAAATAATTTTTGAATATTTAAAAGTGCAACCAGTCCACAGGAAATCACTAGAGCAGAAACTTTTTGCTTGCTTGCTTTATTTATCAATCAACCAATCATATTTCTATCCCACTGCTATCAAAACAACTCTTGGCAGTTTACAGTCTATAGAACCAAAAATGAAAATATCCACAGTTACATCAAAACTTAATTAACAATACTAGCAATAACAATGACCATATCAGCCCTCACATAAATACATAAGAAATTGCAAAAATAAAGCAGCAAAAACAAAAAGCAGAAACACACAGGTAACTGAGAGTCTGATTTGGCTTAGGAAGATATACTATGACAGTATGGTTTCTATAGATTTGAATTTTCCTGAAACCTGAGATGTATAGGAATTTCTGACTGGGAATCCAGATGAACCCTATTTTTGTTCTGCAAGTAGACTCCACTGCACAGTTATTGAGTATTATTCTCAAAACAAATTGGTGAGAAAAATGGAATACAAACCATTCTGGCAGATTATTTTAAACAATTCTTTCAGCTTTAGCCCAACCCCTAGCCTGCAAATGCTTGCCTAATACCTCTAGGTCTAGACAACTGTGCAGGGTTATTGTAAACTATGTAGGCCACTGTTTGCAATATAGAATATGAATGACGTTACAAGAATTTTATAAACCATTCTTTTCAACTTGCAATCAGATATGATATGGCTGGTAAAGCTGTAATGTGAAAAAATTTGAAGTTTCCTTCTAATAGTTACCAATGTTTTTGTGTACAGCATCTAAACTGAAACTCAATAAATGATCAAGAGATCTGGTTCATATATCCCAGATATTACTTCCCAGAGCCTCAGAGTATATAAACTTCTTTATGATTGCATTAATGCTCCTGGCTGACAGATGAACATGGCTTTCTATTAGCCTTGTGCAACAATCCAGATTTGAAGGAGAAAAGGTGATTCAGAATGTGGTTGGGTGCACATATCACACCTGTCAGCACCTCCTTAAATCAAATGTATCTTTTTCTGGCAACTATGCGAGCCCAGGAATGTATGCAGCTTCTTTAAAGAGCTGCTGACAGATGCACAGCCCTGTTTTCTACAAGTGTACTTTTAATGTTGAGAGCTTGCCAGTAACTTATGTCACTGAAACTTATTTTTTTTCGTGAAAAAAAATATCTACTTTATTATAAAGCATCCATATTACCACAGATATACTTGGGCTCACATTGGCGTCCAAATGATTCTCATCCATTACGATAAACGTTAACTGTAATAATTTGATCTTTTCTAATTCTAAAATCTGCCACTGAAGGCAACAGGATGTATGATTCAAAATGTGTTTCTACACAGGCAAAGGAGTGTCTCCTGCTTGCCTGGGCAAGAACAGCTGAGTGCTCTTGAGATCACGGATCTTAACTTTCAAAAGTCACCCTGGTGAGAATGGCTGAATAGAAGGTTTACACAAATTAATGTATATGCATTCTTTTTGTGCATACCCTAAGTATGTGTGTCAAGAGAGGAGAGAGAGAGAGAGATGATAGGTACCTTAAGATAATCTCTATAATATACTCTCTTTAGATAGCTAGATACTTTTATTTGTTACTGGATTTCAACAATACACAAAAGCCCTATTAAAATGTAGTAATGTAGCAAATAATAAACAAATTCTATATAATCAACCTTCACATAAATTGAAGAACTTCAGGCCACTCAAAAGTAGAATCACATTGGTTAAAATATTCATCAGCTTAAATTTCCAAGCATCCCCCTCCAAAAAAAAATAATCCTTAAAAATGTCTATACAGTACACAATAATCTTGATTTGCCTCCCCTTCAGACTGTACAGTATAAAAAACATATCCAGCTCTCTTGCCCTACTCTACCAATGAATCTTCTCTTAACATCCTTAACTCCATGCAGTATTTCTTTTTCTCTCTTAAGTGTGACATGGCAATATTAAGAGAGAAGTTTGGGACTACTCTGGCAATGCATGCAGTTTTAAACAGATTTCCTCAGAGGGAGCAGAATCCTCAACAGAAAAAAAGGTTCTCAAATTCTGTTTTAACATTTCTTTGGATGGACTTCTACCTCTTTCAACTCATTGGTGGATCAATCTTGAGACAGAAATTTGGCAAGATAAAGACTACCTCTACTGATCATGCCTTCCCAATATAGTTCACTTGATCTGCATGGTGCTACACAAAAATATCTACTATGATTCATTTCTGCTAAATCTAGGGCCTCCTCCCTTGCTTGCAAATACTATTTCATTGACAAATATCTACACTGGCTTAGCAGAATGCTCCTAATGTAGCAGAATATACTTCCATGTCCTAAATATATAACAGTGAGTAAATACTCTCACATCAAAATACTGTTCTGAGTTACTGGATGCAGAGGGTCAATCATGTTGGGAGGGGAGGATGGCTGCTTTTCTGCTAACTGCCCAAGATAATGCTTTGAGTGTGTCTTGATGGAATCAGGAAAATTGGATTGTCTTCCCATTTGCTGGCCTAAAACAACCTTTTTATATATATCCCATTAAAAAGACACACAGGAAAGCCCTTTTAAAAATAACTAAACATTCACCTATAATCCAAAAGTCAGTCAGAAAGGCTTTAATTCTCTCTGCAATTCTTAAGTAATGCAGTATGTCAGAATTTAATAAATTAAGGTAGGACACTGTGTTTATCCCATACTACTTCACTACTTCAACCAAAGATAGTTTTGCAAGCTTAGGTATCTCTAAATGGAGATAGGTTGTATTCACAATATAGAACAGATCATTAACATTATCTGAATTGCCCATGGCAGCAAAATATATTTTTCTGCATACTGCAGGCATTCTGCTTTGCAAGTAATGCATTGCCTAGGCATCAGTTCATAATGTACAGCTACACAAACTTAACAAATAATGTACCTATGAGTACAACTCTTTTTAAAGAGGCAAAATTTGCCAGGCGTAATTTGTTCAAGCTATCTTGTGACAAATGAGCAAACTGGTAATATTTTCTGAACTCATCTGCAAAACTGGAATTGCACGTTAAAAGCAAGTATTAAATGTTATAATATATGTAAGATAAATGGCAACACCTTCATTGCATAAATGAAATAAAATTTCTGAAAGCAAATCTGTTGCGTCTATAGCAAGTTTTACTTCTGGAACTACTACTGGAAGGAATCTCCTTGGGGCAGACTGACATTCCTGTGGGAGCTGACAAGAACACAAATTCAGATGAGAAGATCCATAAAAAACTCAGACATTATAAGGAATGAGGGGACCACTTCAGGATTCATGGGAATGATTTGCACAATCCTGTCTGAACATTGAGAAGGAGATTCTTTTCAAATGCATACTGCTTTACTCATTGCAAGAAAAATATGTAATAAAAATAATTTTCCCAACTTGACAACAGATTTAGAGTGGACATGGAGGAAAAATAAATTCCATTTCAAATATAGAAAATAAGCAGAAAATGAGGAAATCACAATTAAAGGATGTCATGTGAATGTAACCTCTAACAACACAAGCTCACACTGAGCAGCTTTATTAGACAGGAGATAAAGCTACACAATGAACACAGCTGAATTCTAATATTTTGCAAGCCACCTACTCACAAATACCCAACTTAAAAAACATGCAGGCCAAGATAGGTCTTTTAGTTTGCCATACTCTAGAACAGTGCTTTCCAAAGTCCCGCCGTTGGCAACACACCAATGGCAGCGGGGGCGTGTGCGGCGACGGCCTCGTGCTTCGCGCTAAAACCCGGAAGTGCTGATGGCGCGCCGCTGCCGTCACCGCCACCATGCGTGCTGCTGCAGAGGTGGCGGCGACGCGCCATCGCCACTTCCGGGTTGTGTCGTGACACAGTTTGGAAAGCACTGCTCTAGAAACTGCATGGTTAACAGTAATACCAGATACCTGCTAGGAGGTGAAGTGAAGAGGATCACTATTTCAACCCATCTCCGAAAACAATGCATTCAGGAAACAAATGTGGTACTTAATCCTTCTTACTGAGCTTCTTAATCAATTTTATAAAATGTCAAAATTCAGCTTGAAAATGGGACAGGGGATGATGAAGGGAGGAGAGAGACACAAGGAATGGTGATTTGACCAATGTTAAAAGGATCATGAGGTAGCAGTTAGAGGAGGGGGAGTGAAGGAGATATAGCACTGGTTCTAATCAAATCAGTTTAAAAAGCTGCAGCCTCTCAGTGCCTCTCAGGGTTAACCTTGCCAATCAGAGCACAAGCAGAAGCATGCTTGTGCACATTAAACTGGGAACATGTCCTTGAACCCACATAGATGCTTCACAGCAACCTGCAAACGCTATGCTACAAGCATCCTTAGTAAAGAAATTAAAAAAAACTTGAATTCCATTACGAGTGCTGCTCAGGAATGAGTTATCCTCAAGTGGCAATGAGCATGAAGAAGAAAGCTCATACACTTTCCTGTTATTAAAAGGTGAGCTCATGGGATTAAGGCTTCAGTAATGTGAAAAATAATTTTTAAAAAAGGCTTAGAAAAAGATCCCAGTATATGCAGGTGTTACAACTCTAGCAGATGCATTACAAACCCATGTCAATGGTTAAAGGCAAGACAGTCTATTCAAAATTAGCATTCACTGAACACTGGCATAGGTAATCTAAAGGGATTATCTGGAGACTTTAACACTGCCGTATATTAGGCAAAGTGGAGTCTACACAAAGCCACTCGCTTTTCTTACCTAAACTTACTCCCATCATTCTTCTCATAGCAACAAATATTCCATTGCTGCAAAAGTTTACTGCCTTGATACCCTATTTCTCCAAACACAAAGCCATAGAGGAAAATAACATATTTATTTATAGCCAGTTTTGAAACTGACTTAAATGGCAATTCCAAAATAACAGGATCTCATTCTAATTACAAAATTATGAAAACAAGAACTTCACTGTTTCTCACACAGACCTTAACTGATTAAGAATGCATGGGAAGTGTTTAGGTGAGGTAATAAAATACTAAATAAAATAAAATAATAAAAAACAACAGGTACAACAGCCACCCTTAGAATTGACAATGAAGATACTGAATGTGACGATCTCGATCCTTTAGCTAATAAAACAGCACTCCTTACACAAGTCACGTAGGAATATGAAGGAATCTTTATTATGCTAGTGATCCATGACACATTAAAGATTCAAGTGAAGTAAGTCCCCGTATTCAACAAATTAATAGTCTCCAAGTCCCCCACCCCCTTTTTTGGGATTTGCCATTGAGTGCAATCCTTCCTTGTCTCTCTGTTTCCTGCCGTCCCTGTTTCAATCCACTGACACGGTGATTTGCCCTTTGATCTATCCTAGGTGCTGAATTGTTTGCCTTGTTTCTTTGATTTACGTGTTTGCAGTTCTCCGGATACACTAGGCTTCTGCTTTACCTGTCTGGTGATTTTACTGCCAGGCACCCCAACAATGAGAGCTATCACAGCTTGGTGCCATGGCAGGATGGCATGGATGACATCATGACACTGAAGTGGTAGATAGCTTCTACCTTTTAGGATCAACCATCAACAGTAAAGGCACAAGCAATCAAGGAATACACCGCAGACTAGAACTTGATAAGCAGCCATGAAGGTCTTGGAAAAAATATTCAGATGCTGTGATGTCTATAGCTACAATGTTCAGAATAGTACAAGCAATGGTATTCCCTCTGACACTCTATGGAAGCAAAAGTTGGACTTTGAAGAAGCAGGATAGGAAGAGTATTGACGCTTTTGAACTTTCATTTGGAGAAGACTCCTGAGAATACTATAGAAGGCCAAGAAAACAAACAAATGGATCATCAAACAAATCAACCCAGAGTGCTCACTTGAGGCACAAAAGATTCAAATCATTGTACTTTGTACTTTCTTCATTATTTCCTGATTCAGGGGTAGCTGCTATCTTATCTACACTTCATACTTTTTCATAAATTATAGACATTATCTACTTTAATTGACTATAAATATTTAAGAAAGCTTACCCAGAAAACTAAAGATTGAGGCTGAGACATTGAAGACATTAAAGCAACAGACAAGTAAGTGGAACTGACTATTAATTAATTATTTCTAATCGCCATCTTGTCTGAATTAAAGAAAATAACTTGAACTAAATCTAGTATTCTTTAAGGGTGGATATATAAAATAAGAAAACATGACTTCAAAGAAAACAACAAGGAGAGGTTCAGATTTAACAGAAGATAAAGGAGAATGACTAAAACCGTTATTTGAGGAATTTACAAAGAAAGCCATACAAAGCATTACTGCCAATGTGACTTTAGTTCTGGAAGAAAAAATACAAGGACTTCAAAATTCATTAGACAAAAAATTAGTTATTATGGAACAAAGATTTCAAACTGAGGTCAAAGGGATAAAAAAATATATGAAAAGAATGGAAGAAGAAAATATAGACAAATTAACTCTACTGGAATTAAAACAAAAAGAAAACTGTTTAAGAATAAGAGGATTAAAGGAAGGAAAAGAAGTTGAAATTAAAAACACTATCATCCAAGCAGTGGCAGAACTGATTGACTGGGAAAAAGAACAATTGGAAGAAGAAATTGAGACAATTTATAGAGTTAACTCAAAATATGCAAGGGAGCATAACACACCAAGAGACTTGGTAATAGAACTGAGTAGAAAGAAGTTAAGAGACTTGATATTACAAACTGGATTTAACAAAAAAAATCAATATAGAAGGGAAAGATATCCAAATGTTTAAGGAAATTCCAAATGCTATATTAAAAAAAAGAAAAGAGTATTATTTCCTAACAGAAGTTTTGAAAAAGGAAAAAATTATATATAGATGGGAAACTTTAGAAGGTGTGAATGTACTATATAACAAGCAAAGATTTAAATTAAATTCAATAGAGAAGGCAAAAGATTTTTTAAGAAAACTAGAAAGAGATGCTAAACATTCACTAAATAAAAGCCCTTCACAAGAAAAAATACATGAGAAATTCAAACTTTTTGCACAAGCAGTAGATACTCAAGAACTAAGCAGCCAATCAGATAATGAATACGGTAAAATGTCTATCACGGAACATAAATGGATTAAATTCTCCAGTTAAAAGAAGTAGAACTTTTCATATTCTTTACAAATATAACTTAGATATTATTTGCATACAAGAAATGCATATTAGAGATAAAGATAGAAAATTGTTAATTAACAAAAAATTAGGAACAGAGTTTGCAACAAAAAATGAAAAAAAGGGATTGTATGTTATATTAAGCCAAACTTAAAACCACAATTAATAAAAATGGATGATAAAGGAAGATTTATTATAATTGAAATTGAAATTCAAAACATAAAAATGATCTTAGTAGGTATATATGCCCCAAATGAAAATCAAAAGAAATTTTTCAAAAAATTAATGAATTGTTTAACTGAGTTACCAAATAAAAATGGGTTAATCATGGGCGATTGGAACGGTGTGGTAAATCCAAACTTAGATAGAAAATCAGAGAAAAATATTAAACCACACCAAGGCAAATTACCTCAGGTTTTTTTCGAATTGATGAATAATTTGGAAACATTAGATACCTGGAGACATAAAATGGGCAATAGTAAAGACTTTACATTTTTTTTCAAATAGATATCACTCTTACTCTAGAATAGACATGATTTGGCTGTCAAAAAATTTAGCAAATAAAATTGAAAATACAAAAATTTTGCCAAAAACAATATCAGATCACAATGCAATACAACTAAATTTAAAAACAACAAAATTACCGTTTAGATGGAGACTTAATGAATCTTTATTAAAAAATAAAGTATATATAGAACAAAGTAAAAACAAATTAAAAGAATTTTTTGAAATAAATATGAAAGATAATATTAATATAAATACGGTATGGGATGCTAGTAAAGCATTTATGAGAGGCCACTTTATGTCTCTAGGTAAATATCATAAAAAAATGAAATTACAAAAATTTAATGAAATATGTGAACAAATTAAAATAAAAGAAACTGAATTGCAAAATAAAATAGGGGATAATGAAATAAAAAACCAAATAATTATTCTACAAAAACAATTAGAAATTTTAACAACTGAAGAATTGGAAAAGAACCTGAGATATATTAAGCAAAGAAATTTCCAATACGCAAATAAAGCTGGCAAATGGTTGGCATTTAAATTAAGAAAAGGGGGAGAAAAAAACTATAAAGAAAATAAAAAATAAAGGAATAGAACTAAGTGACAATGCCAGTATTACAAAAGTATTTCATGAATATTATTCCAAATTATATCAAAAACAAGATTTGGATAGAGATAAAGCAGACAAATATTTAACAGAAAGTAACCTTCAAAAAATATCCAAAACACAATCAGACAGATTAAATGAACCAATAACTACGCAAGAAATCTCTAAAGCCATACAAAGACAAAAACCAGGAAAAGCACCAGGTCCAGATGGTTTTACTTCTATATATTACAAAACATTTCAAGAACAATTGTTAATACCATTTAATATACTATTAAATTCAATTTTGAATGGAAATGTAATACCGGAAACCTGGACTAATGCGAATATAATTTTGATCCCCAAGCCAGACCAAGACCACACTAATTGTAAAAATTATAGACCAATTTCACTGTTAAACATAGACTATAAATTTTTTACCAGTATCCTGGCAAATAGACTAAAAGAGGTATTACAAGAGACAATAAACTTAGATCAATCAGGCTTTTTACCAAAAAGACACATAAAGGACAATATAAGAACTATAATAAATTTAATTGAATATGCGAAAACACATAAGGAAAAAAAAATATTATTATTTCTAGATGCGGAAAAGGCCCTTGACAATTTAAATTGGAACTTTATGATTAAAATATTAGAAAAAATGGAATATGGAGATAAATTTATAAAAGCAATTAAAGCGATATATAACCGACAAGCTGCAAAGATACTGGTAAATGGAGAAACAACTCAAAATTGTGATATAGGCAAAGGCACCAGACAAGGGTGCCCAATCTCTCCACTTCTATTTATCTTAGTTTTAGAAATTCTATTGGAAAACATAAGGAAAGATAATTTGATAGAAGGAATAAAAATAAAAAATGAAATTTATAAATTAAGAGCTTTCGCCGATGATATGGTCATAACTTTACAAAATCCAAAAACTTCAATTAAACAATTACTAAAAAATATTCAAGATTTTGGTGAATTGGCGGGGCTCAAGATAAACAACCATAAAACAAAGATGATAAATTTGAATATGAACCAAAGAAATATATACAATATGGAACAAACTACAGGATTCACAAATGTTAAAAAGCTGAGATATCTAGGAGTGGATATAACTGCTAACAATTCGGAATTATTTAAAAATAACTATATTAAATTAAGGAACAACATAAAAATGATTTAAAACTCTGGAAAAATTTACAGTTATCATTTTTGGGAAGAATTTCAACAATAAAAATGAATATCTTACTTTGGACACATTATGCAAAGACCTAGCTCTCTAGAGAAGGCTCTAATGCTGGGAAAGGTGGAAGGAAAGAGAAAGTGAGGACAACCAGCAGAAAGGTGGATGGACTCAGTTACAGTGGCAATGGGTGCAATGTTGAGAGACCTCAATAGGTTAGGGACAGATTGTCATGGAGAAAATCTGTGTGGTCACTAAGGGTCAACACCAGCTTGATGGAACACAGTCAATCAAATACTAAAAATAAATATTAAGACTTGGTTATAATACAGTAATGGAAAAGAGGAGGAGGAAGGAGTATTAGGTATGTTCGCTGCCTTGAGTTATTTATAAAAGTAATAAAGGCGGGATAATAAAATAAAATAAATAAATAAACAAACAAACAAACAAATAAATAAATAAAAACCTTGAGCAAAACTAAAATACCATGAAATCAGTCTCATTTGCCCTGATCAAATCTGTCTGTCTAATCCAGGCAGAGAACACCTGTTCAGGATCACCACCTACCAGGATGGGAGGGGGGTTGAAGGTGGACTTTCACTGTAGGGGCTCTCTTCATATGGAACAGCTTATCCTCTATGGCAGGGTTTCTCAACCAAGGTTCTGTAGAACCCTAGGGTTCCGTGAGAGGTCACTAGGGGTTCCCTGGGAGATCACGATTTATTTAAAAAAATATTTCAGATTTGGGCAACTGCACATTAAAGAAGTTTCATTCTTTATTTTTAGTTTAAGAACACTGTTAATGCATATATACAGGCCTACACATGAAACAAATACAATAATTTTGTAACTTCTGGCCTATATTTGAGCCTGAATGAGCAGGGGTTCCCCGAGGCCTGAAAAATATTTCAAGGGTTCCTCCAGGGTCAAAAGGTTGAGAAAGGCTGCTCTAAGGAGAGGATGGTCCCACCATTATGGCCTTCTCAAAAGCTTGATTCGTTCTGGAGCCAACGATGTAAGTTTACACTTTTATTATAATTATATATTATTTACATTATGTATTAATATATTATTACTGTATTTTATTGTATAAAATGGTACACTACCTTGACTCGGGTTGAGGTCATGTATAAATTTCATAAATAAATCAATCCACGCACTTTTATTCGTAACCAGAGCTCTATGGAGTTTGGGCAGGCACCAGACTAGAAACTGGTGAATTCTGGTTCTAGTCCCTCACTTTATTTTTGTATGAACTAGGGAGGGGCTTGTCTGAGATATTTTCTCACGTTATTTTCTTGGCCTGGGTTCAAGCCCCTCTTATCTGACCACTGCCTTGGTAACGGCTTTTCCTCTTGTCTATCAAGGCCATTGCCTTCTACACTTTCTCAGCCCTAGGAAGAAGGCAATAGCAAACCACTTCTGAAAATGTTGCCAAGAAAATATTGCCAAGAAGCACAAAACAAGGGAGGGGAGGGGGGAAGGCTATACTACTACTAGTTATGGTCCTCCACTCTAAAAGACTCTAGGAAGCTTTCAATGTCGGATATAGAGATGTAACCCGTTTTCTTGTAGTAAAACATCAATAGGCTTCTTAAGTGCATTAATTTCACTAGAGACCCAAATTCCAGGACCCCAAAAGATGCAATTATAAATCCTTTCAGGATTTGATCAGTAGAAAATAACAGCAGGGTGGTACACATGTAAATCTTCACTTTAAAAATATAAAAGTATAATAATTATGATAGATCAAAAATTCTATATAGTGGAACTAAAGGATCAAGAGATTTCTATGTAACAGCAGTCCATTATTATGCTCCAGTCTCAAGCATAAATCAAGTTTAAAAAATTAAATTATCCCTGTAATATAGTATTGTGATTCTTAAATGAAGTCAAACTGCATGGATGTTTTGGGGAAAATTGTGTTAAAATGAAAAACTAGTTACAGTATTTCAGGATTAGCTGGAGGAATCCTAAGGCAGGCACAATCATTTTACAGATTACAGCATAGCTAGTGTTCTAAAACACAAAACCATTTTACTGACATTATCAATACAAAATATGAAAAAGCTAAAGATGGAAATGTATAATCACTTCTTTTAAACAGCAAGTGCTGTTCGTTTCTGGCAAAAAAACTCTGAAACTATATAATCTGAAACCCTCAAAGTATCCTTTTGACAGCTCCAGATAAAAATATTCCTGCAGAGTTTGATTTAGACCTAAGTTGTCCAGGGACTTAAGAATTCAGAAATGAAGAATATCCCACTGCTCCTAACTCATCAACAGCCTGACAATGCTCAAAAGGCCTACAGTAGTATCAGAGTAGCTAAGTAGAGGGGGCTGTAATGCTGCAGGCTTACATCAGAACTTAATGCTGATCAGCTGATTCAACTGTGTTTTGCAGCAAATCTGTAAATGGCATCAAGAGAGCAATGACAGACTAACAAAAGAAGAAAGAGGGAGGATTTATTTATTTATTTATCCAACTTATATCACTGCCCATCTCCCCCCCCCCCCGTAGGAGGGGGGGGTGTAATTCCCGTAGGAATTACAATTGGCTTCACAATGCACATGCATCCTTATATTTTGCCACATTTATACCAGATTGCTTAAGAAAAATATTCCTTTTATTGTAAGATTTAAGAAAATGCCCTTTTTTAAAATTCTGCTTCAGCTATTTGAGTTCATGTTTACCATTCAAAGCTGGGCAGTTAGAAGGCTCTGAGTGGGGGAAAAAAGTATGCATTGTGAAATTGCTCAGAGTGTCTGATAAATTTTATTAACAGTGTACCTCCTACATTTCCAAAACAAAGTCAACTTGAAAATAACCTTAGTAATAGAAACAAATACTTAGAGATAAATTCTATATATGCTATTAACAAAAATAATCTGGTACATTTTTTTAAAGCAACAAATCACTAACACCACCTGTATTCATCTAATTCAGTTCATCAGGTTATAAACCCTTGAGGCAAGGACAGGTGACGGTGTGAACTAACAACCAGGTGCTTGCTTTGTATATTTCTTCCAGGGGACTCCCAGAAGGCTGCTTTGAAGGTTATCCCCAAAGGCTGCTAATGGAGTAGGCTAGGACAATGCAATCACAACACAACTACTGAGACAGGATAGAAGTGTATTATCATGGTTGATTGCACAGTCATCCAGATGTTTAGACTGGATTTGGCATTTTTGTCCACCTATCGAGTCCTTCCCAAGGACCTGGGATAGGCAGATGTTGTTTAATAATATTAAAGGTATCTTCGCAGGATGTAAGCAGTTCCAAGTAGAGCTGTCTTTTGCAATTGACTGATGGTGATTTTGTCAACGCCAATGGTGTTCAAGTGGTGCTCCAGGTGTTTTGGAATTGCACCCAAGGCACCTATTACTATTGGTTCTATCTTTGCTTTCTTTTGCCACAGTCGTTCTACTTCTATTTGCAAGTCTTTATATTTTGTGATTTTCATCAGTTCTTCCTCTTCTATTCTGTGGTCTCCAGGTATCACAATGTCCACTATCCAGACTTTTTTGTCTTTCTTATTGACAATTGTTAGGTCTGAGGTATTGTGTGGCAGATGTTTGTCTGTTTGAATTCTAAAGTCCTAGAGCACTTTAGCTTCTTCATTTTCTATTACTTTGTCTATCTTGTGCTCCCACCAGTTCTTGCTTGCAGGAAAGTGGCATTTATTTATTTTATTTTATTCATTCATTCGGGTAATCTACAATTAGATTTACAGTCTAAGACTGGTGGAGGCCTAATAATTCAAGTCTTAAACAAGGACCTAAGAATGATTAAGGTAGAGTCTGAGAATATAGGCAGTTCCAAGCAAGGTGGTTTTTAAAATAAAATTAGGGTGTTCAGGTCCAATACATTCAAAATTTCCAAATATAGAGGGAGTCCTTTAGGTATTGCTCTATGGGCTCCAATCACAATTGGTATAACAGTGGTGGTATTATTATTATTATTATTATTATTATTATTATTATTATTATTTTGTTATAGCTGCCTACTCCAGTAGACTCTGGATGGGTTACAGACTCTGGATGGGTTACAAAATCGAAGGGCAATAAAAAGAGTTAAAAACATACAACACACACCAATGCTGAAACAACCACAATAACAACAAAAAACACAACAGGGCCCCCACAAACCCATTAGCCCCAGGCCTGAGACCAAAGCCAGGTCTTAAGGGCTTTTTGGAACCCCAGGAGAGTGGGCAGCATCTGTGTATCTGGGGAAATGCTGTTCCAGAGGGTGGGGGCTGCGACAGAGAAGGCATGCTTCCTCAGTCCATAAGAAGTTAACATTTAATAGAGGGGATCTGGGGCACACCCACTCTGCAGGAATGTACCAGGTGGGCAGAAGCAATGGGAGATATCCATATATTCAGGCCCTATGCCAAATACTGTACATACCTTGTTGCCTATAGCTAAGGCTTAGAAAAACAAAGCACACCTCATGGGGCTTTGTCCTGGTAATATTTTAAGGCTCTACAGGTGCATAAGATACACTATTCTGTTTCATTGGGACTAGTTGGTTCAGGACAGACAGATGGAATGATTGTGCCCTATGGCCTGTAGAGGCAAAGATAATGTTGGGTAAGACAGAGGAGTCTGGCTGCAGAATTATCTCATTGTGAAATATGTGAAAGATACTTCTTGGAGTGCAGAATCTCCAGCTCACAGATCCACCTAGTTATTGGAAAGACTTCAAGGGCACATAGGAAAAAAAGGCAGGCTTAGACAGGGCTATCAGAACTACGCTCAGTTCCTCTTGAGCTGAGAGGCTGTTGCGACCCTCTCAGAGAACAGTCAATTCTCCATGCAGAGTTACCAATATACCACCTCAAATTTGGTAATAAGACCTAAAATAGCAGATAAAACAGTTCCCCATCTTTGAGAGCACAAAAAAGATCAAATAGGTGCTGGATGATTCTTTAAATATTTTTTTCTTTATTTTTTAAATAATTATTCCTTGCTTCTTGAAAAACAGGTAAGAGATGACTGGGAATTTGTTTCCTAGTGTTTAGCTGCTATATATTGTACCTGTCTCTAATGGTTTGCATCTCCTTTAGTTTGAAACCGAGGCCTTGAATGTTGGCAGGAAAAAATGAATAATTCCACCACAAGCTATGATATTAATATTGAGACCTCTCTACCCTGAGGTAGAGATGAGGTACACATGAAATTCTGTTCTCTCTCTGAGAATCCAGAGTTGTGATGACAGCTTGTGGTTTCTGCAGTTGCTAGATTAAGAACAGGTTCTCTGGAGATAAAGAGGGAAAAATTCTTGGGAATTCAGAGTGAAAACCATGTATAGCTAGCATCTCCAGTCTTAGCTGAGCTGGAGAGGCTTGGCGCACTGAAGCTGAATCAGCAATTTCATTAAAAAAATCCCTCTTCTAGAAAAAGTCTCAGGCTGGATCAAATTACCCTTTTGCGCCGTCTGGTGGCTATCGTGATTATTTCTCTGTAGTTCAAATTCAGAAGAAGATCCCTTTCCTCAGCACTGTGACAGGCTGACTGAGTTCCAATAGTGGTGGATACAAGGGGAACCGTCAGACCTTGACTGTCCAATCAGAAGACAGCTTGGGACAACTGGAATGAACATCCCGCACTGTGACTATGGCTGTTTCAGGGGGGAGGGGTCACAGGAGAGGGGGTCATGGCTACAGCTTTCCTCATGGCTGTGCTGAAAATTGCTTCCTGAAAACACTAATGTGTTTGAATTTTTATCAGCCGGTTTAATACTGTATTTTTATGTTGAAGCTTTAGAGAAGCAGAAGGGACAGTGAAGAAAAGCAACAAGAGGCTGAGGAAAACAAATAAAAATAAAAGGCAATAGAAGATAAACTTCTAAAAAGGGGGAAAATAGAAAATGATAGGAGAGTGTGAACTAATGGTTGAATAAAGAGGAAGCTAGGATTAGCTGCGGAGGAACATGTATAGTAAAGGTAAAGGTTTCCCCTGCACATTTGTGCAGTTGTGTCCGACTCTAGGGGCCGGTGCTCATCTCCATTTGTTATCCCAAGAGCCAGCGTTGTCCGGCATGACGCACGCAGAACACTGTTACCTACCCACCAAAGTGGTACCTATTTATCTACTTGCATTTGCATGCTTTCAAATTGCTAGCTTGGCAAGAGCTGGGGCTAGGGCAGGAGCTCACTCCGTCACCCGGGGCTAGGGTCTCGAACCGCCGAACTTGCCATCAACAAGCCTGGCATCTTACCCACTGAGCCACCACGCCCCTTTAGGATTAGCTGTGGAGGAACATGTATTAACACGTTTTTCCTTTTTTAATTTCAGCATCCCAAGCAGGAAGGAAAAATAACCCAGTATGGAAAGTCTCTTATATAAAGAAACTGGGACTCTACAGCTATTACAATTTATAACTTAAGTAAGCTTGGTGGCTCTATAATGGAGACCCAATCCTTTCAGTTCCACTAGTATATGATTTAAAATCAAATTTACATCAGGGAGACTGGAAAGAAACATTTCCTTTTTAAAACTCATGGCTCCTTGGATTTGGAAAAAAAAACTCCCAAATTAAAATTATTTGCCACTACAACTCGATAGCAACTCTGAAGAATCCATAGGTGAGGAATAGTCTGTTTTCATACACAGCTCTTTTAAACATTATCTGGAATCCTACAGATTTTGGCTGTATCAAAGCATTGTAGAAGATAAAAACAAGCCTCACCTTCTCCTGGATTCACTCCCCCTGGTCATGTGGAAGAAAAAATTAGGCAGCTTTTGCTTACCATGTCATACAACCCTAGAATTAATCTCAATTACAGTTAGTTTTAACAAGCCAGATTTATAAATTATGATATGAAGTTGGCTTGGTTGAAATCAATCATAATTAAGATTAACCAGCCTGTGCTTTAGACATGATAGTAAGCTGGGATTAATTAAAGTAAGTTATATCCTCTGACATCCTCTTTATGGTCAAGGCGGGGGAACGTGCAAATCCACTGAGTTGCTATGTTCATTCATGTCTTAATAAACCAGCATGGGCAAGTTGTGATTAGAAGACCTCATGCAGAGCCTTAACTTCATTTTGTAGCCTACTCAGTTTCCAAGAATGCAATTTGGCAGGAAATTATCAGTTTCATAGTATGTTTTTTTCTTGACTTAATTCAATCATTTTGCCTAAAAATCCCAATTCTTCCAAAACAGACCAAAATTTGCAGCCCATATGTAATATGCGATACCTAGAGCCATTAGCTATGGCTGTCTCACAATTATGCAATTGTTTTTCTATGCAATAGTAAAAGTTGAATAATTACGGCAGGGATGGGCAATATTTGAGGACTAGGGCTTGCAACTCACCTTCCCAATCTTCTGGAGAGCTATGGGAAGTGCTCTGATGCCACAGTGATGTCATGGAAGAGAGGGGGTAATTCTCTGGCTGATTTTTCAGGTTTTTAGGTTGTTTTACAGGTGGGGATGGGGAAAAAAACCCAAATATTAAAACAAATTGAAAAAAGCCTCACAGGAGGACATTTTGGAAAATATTTAGAAGCAGGAATGGGAACAGTTTGCCTACTGTTGACTCCCATTCCTTCTCTTAATTTGGAAAAAAGAAAACAAAACCCCACAGCACTCTACTTCAGCTACTTTACTGCCAAATTTTGGAACTATAACCTTGGGGTACTGCAAAGCCACACATGTGTGTGTCTTACAGAAAATAGTCTTTGCATTATACTTTGTTTCACCTTTCATTATTACTTATATTCTATCCTGGGGGAAAGGACAGGATTCTAATCAACAAAAATAACTATGTCCTATTCATCCTTGGGCAGACAAGTTTAAGGATTAGTCTGCTTATTCCTGAAAGCTATATGCAGATTCTTTTGACTTCAATCATGCTAACATGACTAAATTCCTTGTACTACTGAAAAGATATCAATTACTTACAGCCAATTCACTGTTTTGGTGGGGGTTCTCTAAATTGCATGTTTCCATGTCTCACAACAGACTGCAATACAATATAGGCTGCTTCTTCTAGGTTTTGTACCATCCTGGAAACTCTACAAAAGTAACTTGTGTAATATGTATAGGACACTACCCTTTATAAGACCAAGCCCTCTGGCCAGTGTCAAGTAATCTGTCACTGTAGAGTACTTGTACCCAAGCCAGATATTTATTGCTATTGATTGACCTGATCCTAGAGAAAGACTTTTGTTCTCCCAGCCCAGGACTTTGACCTCAATTAAGTTATGAATTTCCATCCGATAGACTGTTCCACTTACCCTGCTGCTCTCTCTGGCTGGATTAATTAGAATTAGCCAGGCCACCCACAAATCCCTCATGGATCATATTATTATAATAATAAATATAGAGATGCCAGCAGTATACCAGAAAGAATTTTGAAAGATTGCTCACGCAAGTACATCATTCAGAGTCTGCCAATACTAATTTATCTGAATTTGATTACCTCATTTGCTGCTTTTTATTTCTATTAAAAAAGAATTCTCCTTGACATTATCCCAGTTCTGAAGTTTAACCATCCATATAAAGACAATTATTTTGGCACTTGGGTTCACGTAATGCTCTCCAGTTGCAGATCCAAAATGTTAAAGCAGTCCATCTCCAGATCGCAACTACTGTATAGAAAAGTCATTAGCAGTTAGCAAACTAAAATGGTTTTTAGACAGTATCATTTCCCATAGAGATAACACAAGTAGAATACTGCAACCTTACACATACCATAAAATACTGATAATTTTTTTAGTTGATTGGGTAGTTGTAAAGATTGACCACCTTCATGAAAGTTAAGTCCCATTTTAACATCAGATATTTTAATGCATTTTGACATCTGCACCATTGCTAATAAAAGTAACTGAATTCCATAAGACCAAACTGTATTGTTTCTAATACATGTCCATCCTTTATGTAACCATTTACTGGTCACTTTAAAAATCAGATCAGGAGTAGGTAAAGTTCTGGGGTCCAGTGAACAGATTTGGAATTTGGGAGCATGTCATGGATGCTCTCAAATTGGCCCAATGGGGAGGTTGTGTAGTCATAAAATAATTGCCATGGTAGGCATGGCCAGTCAGAAAATATACATTTTTCAGAAGGGAAACAGATGAGTTGGTCCCTCTACTCCGCTTTAGACCTCCAGCATGTCCTTCATTTGTTAGCATATATCCAAATAAATCACAGAGCTAGAACTGACATTTTTATTTTGTAAGATTGCCTATGGGACACATAGGGAATTCTTGAAGATGTTAATGGCAGATGTATTTATAGTAACTGTCCTGGATATAGAAGCATTTTTATGTGGATGATGAAGGTAAGTTGAATATGGAGCAAACGCAACCATAGAGCTATCCAACCCAACACATTTGGCAGGATATCCTTTGAATATGGGCTCTCCAATCATGCAGGAAGTCTGGTGATTTGAAGGTGGAGGATTTAACATCTATTAGGGCTGGCAGAGCCTTCAAAACAGATGTACAAGCTGAGGTATGAAGCAATTATTTTAAAGTAATTAAAGGAGCTGCATAGATTGGGGCATGGTGGCTCAGCGGGTAAGACGCCAGGCTTGTCGATCAGAAGATCGCAAGTTCGGAGGTTCGAATCCCTAGTCCCGCATGACGGAGTGAGCTCCCGCACTCGCCCCAGCTCTTGCCAACCTAGCAATTTGAAAGCATGCAAATGCAAGTAGATGAATAGGTACCACTTCGGTGGGTAGGTAACAGCGTTCCGCGTGCGTCATGCCGGCCACATGACCGTGGAAGTGTCTTCGGACAACGCTGGCTCTTCAGCTAACAAACGGAGATGAGCACCAGCCCCTAGAGTCGGACACGACTGCACAAATGTGCGGGGGGAACCTTTACCTTTTATAGATTGCAAGACTCACCTAGCTACTTCAGAAGCTGATCCTAGCTGTCTTTGCATAAGTGTTCACACACAGCAACTCTGCTTTCCTGGTACAATTTAAAAAAACAAGAGCTTCATATACATTCATGCTCATTGTGAAGGTTTTATAGAGCCCAAACACATATTCCCTTGTCATATTATATCATATTCTGCTGAGATTTCACTTTTTTCTATTGCTATAAATATTGAGAACTTGTTAAATCTGCAACCAGGCTAGTGGATTCTATATGGTCTGGGTGGGATTTTCCTGTTTATATGGCGAGTCAATTTTGGAACATAAAGATATTCTGGCTTATTGATACAATCATAAAAAAACCCTGCTTAGATTTCTATCTGAGTTGATGACAATAAAACAAATGGGATGACAGACAAAACACAGGTGGAAGAAAATTCCCATCATATTCGGGTAAAAAGAAATTCAAATGTTATTTCTAATTTTCTTATGTTATTGGTAGTGAGGCAGTGAAAATGACAACTTTTCCCCCCCAGCTTCCTTGTACTTTTAAAGTATTGTTCAATACAGGGTGCTGAGAAGCCAGTTGCAGAGAAAGGTTTGATAGTATTCTCAGTGGCAAAAATACTCTATAGTTAGTCAATTATAAGAGAATAGGTATTGGATGAGTTTCACAGCTTTGAGACCTAAGGATATGGCTAAAGTATGAGATCATGTTCAATCAACTACTTCTAATAACAGCCTCTTTTTCCTCTATTTATTACATCTAAATGCACTTAAAGTCTTTGAGAGGGGGCAATACATGCCTCTAAAAGCCTTGCTTCTGAAGAAAATTAATCAGTATCCAGTAGGTAAAAACTATAAGCCAAGCTAGTTACTAATGTCATCTTCCTGGGCAAGATGTTCAAAAGAGTGACTGCTGATCATGTCCAATCAATCTTCAAAGAAACTAATTTTGCAGATCTATTCTAATCTAGTTTCAGGCATGATTTTTGGAATAACAACTATCTTGATTGCCTTGATGGATGACAAATGCCAGATGCCAGATGAATGCGATACTATTGTTGTCTTGGACTTCTGCATCTTTCACTATTATCAATTCTGGTATCCTTCTAGATAGAATGTTTGAATTGTGGACACTATATTATAATGATTCCACTCCAACTTAGATAGTTGATTCCAGAAGGTGGTGCTGTGGGATTGTTTTGTCTTGTGGAAAATGTGATGTGAGTTTCCCAAAAGGCTTTATTTTATCCTCCATCTTCCTAGCATTATCAAACCCCTGGTAGAATTTATCCAGGGATGTCGGTTGACTTATTATCAAGATAACAACTAGCTCTGTCCTCAATATAAGTAAGGTAGCTGATGTTTTGAGCCAGTGCTTAAGATGAGTAAAATATTCAATAAGGAACAATAAAAGATTGAACCTAAAGAAGAAAATACTGGTTAATGAGAGTTTCAACATACCAACTTCATCTTGATTATCTTTTGAAAAAACTACATTCCTCTAAAACAGGAGTACTATGCCATAATGGGCAAAGGAAGTATGATATAACTGGAACAGTGACTTTCAGCCCATTTCCTCTGTTTTTTGTTGGGATGCAGGTGGGGGTCTGATAAAAGAGCACAGACTTGAAAAAAAAATCTAAACCTTCAGTTCTCATTAAATGAAAAAGAACATGGAAGCTCAGGATGGTGGATGATTCTGGCATAATGGCAAATGTCTAAAATGTTCCCAGATACAACAGTGCATGGCAATGTTAAATGTAGAACCTGCACACCCTAACCTTTCAGCTACAGTGGGGCGAAAAAGTATTTAGTCAGCCACCAATTGTGCAAGTTCTCCCACTTAAAAAGATGAGAGAGGCCTGTAATTGACATCATAGGTAGACCTCAACTATGAGAGACAAAATGAGAAAACAAATTCAGACAATCACATTGTCTGATTCGGAAAGAATTTATTTGCAAATTATGGTGGAAAATAAGTATTTGGTCACCTACAAACAAGCAAGATGTCTGGCTCTCACAGACCTGTAACTTCTTCTTTAAGAGGCTCCTCTGTCCTCCACTCATTACCTGTATGAATGCCACCTGTTTGAACTTGTTATCAGTATAAAAGACACCTGTCCACAACCTCAAACAGTCACACTCCAAACTCCACTATGGTGAAGACCAAAGAGCTGTCAAAGGACACCAGAAACAAAATTGTAGACCTGCACCAGGCTGGGAAGACTGAATCTGCAATAGGCAAGCAGCTTGGTGTGAAGAAATCAACTGTGGGAGCAATAATTAGAAAATGGAAGACACACAAGACCACTGATAATCTCCCTCGATCTGGGGCTCCATGCAAGATCTCACCCCGTGGGGTCAAAACGATCACAAGAACGGTGAGCAAAAATCCCAGAACCACACGGGGGACCTAGTGAATGACCTGCAGAGAGCTGGGACCAACGTAACAAAGGCTACCATCAGTAACACACTACGCCGCCAGGGACTCAGATCCTGCAGTGCCAGACGTGTCCCCCTGCTTAAGCCAGTACATGTCCGGGCCCGTCTGAAGTTTGCTAGAGAGCATTTGGATGATCCAGGAGAGGATTGGGATAATGTCATATGGTCAGATGAAACCAAAGTAGAACTGTTTGGTAGAAACACAACTCGTCGTGTTTGGAGGAGAGAGAATGCTGAGTTGCATCCAAAGAACACCATACCTACTGTGAAGCATGGGGGTGGCAACATCATGCTTTGGGGCTGTTTCTCTGCAAAGGGACCAGGACGACTGATCCATGTACAGGAAAGAATGAATGGGGCCATGTATCGTGAGATTTTGAGTGCAAACCTCCTTCCATCAGCAAGGGCATTGAAGATGAAACGTGGCTGGGTCTTTCAGCAAGACAATGATTCCAAACACACCGCCTGGGCAACGAAGGAGTGGCTTCGTAAGAAGCATTTCAAGGTCCTGGAGTGGCCTAGCCAGTCTCCAGATCTCAACCCCATAGAAAACCTTTGGAGGGAGTTGAAAGTCGGTGTTGCCCAGCGACAGCCCCAAAACATCACTGCTCTAGAGGAGATCTGCATGGAGGAATGGGCCAACATACCAGCAACAGTGTGTGCCAACCTTGTGAAGACTTACAAAAAACGTTTGACCTCTGTCATTGCCAACAAAGGATATATAACAAAGTATTGAGATGAACTTTTGATATTGACCAAATACTTATTTTCTACCATAATTTGCAAATAAATTCTTTCCGAATCAGACAATGTGATTGTCTGGATTTGTTTTCTCATTTTGTCTCTCATAGTTGAGGTCTACCTATGATGTCAATTACAGGCCTCTCTCATCTTTTTAAGTGGGAGAACTTGCACAATTGGTGGCTGACTAAATACTTTTTCGCCCCACTGTACTTGCTTTAGGTCTAGGCCATAATATAAAACTCTCTAGCATTAAGAACTCCAGCCTGCAGGGTTGACAGTCTGTGATTTTACTTATTCCCACAAATCTCTTCATGTTGTCCTCATCTGTGCAGAACCCCATTGTTACAGCAAATGGCACATGATACATTGAACTAAACAAGATGCTATAATAGCTGTGTCTCCTCCAAGAATGTGGGCTTTATTCATTCTGTCTGTTCTTAACTTAATATTAGAAGCTGGTTTTACCTTCAGTGTTGGGTAACTGCCATTTGCCCATTAAATGCAAGCAGCAGCAATAGTCTATAAACAGCAACATAAAGAATTTCCTTTTAACTTCAAATAAATTCTTTTGTCAGAGACAGCTCTCTGGAGTGACAGGGTGTGAATATGATTGATGCCAGGTTGAAAAGTAGGGATTTGTCACTGTTAAGTTAAGACAGCAGGCATGCATGTTTTTCCATGCTTCAAAATGAAGCTCAGGATTAAGGGAAACAATTTGAAGCTAGAGCCTCTCTGTTATAAAGCACTCACCTGGAAAACTAATGTAGCTGCCAAAAGAATACTGTTTTATTCTTGAACAACAGATTGCAGTTTCACACCTGATTTTTTTAAAAGAGCAGATAACTTCAAGAGGGCTTAGCCCTCTAGGACAATGTCTTTCAAAATTATACAGGTGAATTAGCAGGTTAGGCAGATGCTTTTCAGATGGTTAAACCACCAAGCAAACAGTAAGAAGATGAGGATAATTAAAAAGGAAATTGGACCACCAAAGAGTGCTCTTTGCCACATTAAAATATATTCATTAAAAGGCAAGCATGAAAATATATCACTTTCCACCTACAGAGTTTTAAAAAAATTACTTGAGATATTCTTATTTTTAACTGATGCATTTAGCCATCACGCTAAGTTATTATTTAATGACTGACTGGGCTTGCGACTTTCTTTAAAACATGCTTGTCTATGATTATAATAAAGATTGGTTTGATTTACCACTTCAGGACAACCACAAGTAAAGACTTGGGAAGTATTCAATTAAATTTTGTATATCAGTGATATATCATTTATTCCAACAAATTGTGGTTAATATCAATTCTGATGAGCTGAAACAAGCCAACTTCAAACCACTGTAAAGAAATCTGATTTATTTTAATAATTACAGTTTAGGGTTCAGCAATATTAAATCTAAAATGGAAGTCAAAGCCAATCTATAGCAACAGAATGAATATCTGTAGTAAACAACTATATGAAATGCATGAAAGTTGTTATAAAACATACAAGTCTTTATTATGTAAATATACTGCTAGACTATTTATATAGTAATAAAAACTATTCATATTTATTTATTTATTTATAGTGATATTTATACCCCGCCTATCCCCTCCCTAATGGAGGACTCTAGGCGGCTTACATTCATTTATATACAATTCAAATTATACAATTCACCAAATTCAATTATACAATTCACCGCACGTGAAGGGAGGGGGGTGAGGGAACCGACTCTACTAGGCTCCGGACTACAATTCCCAGGATGCTTTGAGCCGGCTGCTGACGTCCTGTAGCTGTCACATCCGGGTCCGTCGTCACCACTGCCATTTGATCTTCCTCCGATCCTCTCCTCCGGTGGAGCTGACTTCCCGACAGGACGCCAGCAAATTAACCCACTTAAGGTGGTACCCATTTTATCTACTTGCTAGGCTTTCGAACTGCTGGGTTGACAGGATATCATATCATGGGAAATACATTTAGTTCCCTACTTCTAGCAAATTTAACTAAATATATATGAATTTGCTTACCCAGCAACTATGAAGAATTCATGTAATAGCAGCTTTTGCAATGCTAGTTTGTGTACCCATAAGAACAATGCTTTAAAATCAGAGAGATTTGTAATTCTAAGCATATATTAGTACATACAAAAATGTGCATGTTATGAGAAGTTGTATATAGAACAAAAGGATACTTTTTTTTACTTGCTCAATAGTGCAGAGTTTTGATGGAATGGGCTAATGACTGAATACATGTGATACTAACAAAAAACAGATATTCTGTGGTGTATGCGTTTGTGTGTGTGTGTGTCTCTCTCCATCCTTGTATAGGTTTTGAACATTTCCTTAAGGGAAACTTCAAGTTATAACTAAAGACAACACAATTTATAAAAACATGAGAGGAAATAAGTTCTCTCTTCCAAATTTAGTGCTTGTTCCTTGACAAAAAAGACAGTCAGTTTCAGTAACCAGTACATCATATGTGTACTATTAGTAAACTGACTGTAATTTTCTGTAATTTATAGGATTAAAGAATATCAGAAGGAACAAAGTGTGCAGATAGAAATCCACTGTGTCTGATAAAGAAGTGTATGACCCTCTGTTCAAAAGAATTAGTGGTAGTGCTTCTTACTTCCAGAGCTAAAAGCTAGATTACAAATCAAAGTAAGTTGTTGCTGAATCAGAAATAAATTTCAAACATCCAGCAGAAGCATGGAATGCTATGAACACAGTTTCTATTGAAAGGGATTGTTTTTCCAGTGTCTGCTGAGTACCAACCACTTAGTATTCAACTTGCTGCCAACCTGCATTCTTTAGAGAGACCTGTGAGAGAAAAGTGGAGCTGTGCCACTCCTAATAACTGTGATTGGCACCAAGTCAATACTTTAATGCAGAAAGCTATCCTCTGTCACTAAGCAGATCTTTCTTTTCTTTGGGTTAATAGATTTCACAACTATTCACAGCAGGATCCAGAGTAAGCTGCCTGGAATAGCCAAATTGAGGAAGGAAATGAGAAATCTGATCCTGGGTAATATATTTAAGGATCAACTCTCCTTACCTAGTTGGGTATGCTGCTGCTTTTTTGCCCTTCATTCTTACAGCCTTCAGCAAGGTCATAGCTGAAATCTGGGAATGGGTGAGTAGCACTTATAAGAGGATGAAAACTTAAGTCAGGGGTCTCAAACTCAAAACATTATGAGTGCCATATGAGGACTAGTTCACTAGCTTGCTGAAGCCTTTATATACGTATATCGATACAGAAATCTCTAGTAAATCAAATATGAAGTTTCCACAACAAATGGTGTAGAAAAACCTTAAAATTATCTTAAAATCATCAAGCTGTTATCAATCTATTTCTGTAAATTAGAAATTATATATGGCTTCAACTTTTCTTAAGGAATGCAGTCGGTTGTTTTCCCACATACAGTAGTATGTTTCACTATGAATGATTTTTAGCACTGTCATACATCTATGTTATGACTTGTTTTTATCTTGAAGTTTCAAGTTAAATGCATTCTGGTGATCACTTACGTCTATTAGAAAAACAAGATTGCACACAAAAGCTGATGAACCTCTTTGTTTTTATTTTTCATAAACAAATCCATCTCTCTCTGAGGGCAAAAAATGCTTCAGGACTTTTCCCTGGCTCAACGATCTAACTTTGGTGTCATATAGAAGTTCACCATACTCACGGTCTATACCTTTTAGAACAGAAGTGAACTGCCTGCAATTTGCTCATGTTCACAATATATTCTTTTACAAACAAGCCTGCTTTAAAAGGCTTAGCTATCATTTTGCTCTAGCTGATCAGAACATGGGCATTTCTCTATACACAAACAATTCTGCTCTATCTTTAATTATTACTTTTATTTTGTATTATTTCTGGTTCCTTTCACTTTGCTGTGCACCGCCTAGAGCAGTGTGTTTCTCAACCTTAGCAACTTTAAGATATGTGGACTTCAGCTCCCAGAATTCCCCAGCCAGCCATTCTGGGAGTTGAAGTCCACATATCTTAAAGCTGCCAAGGTTAAGAAACACTGTCCTAGAGACATAAGATTGAATTGGTTAACTAATATTTATTTTATTTTCCTTCCTATATTTAACACCATACAGGCCAAAACTGAACCCCGTGGGACACAACAGCCCAAATGCTGAACAGCAGTGACCCAAGCACCACCTTCTTAACATGGCTTAACAGAAAAGGACAGAAGCACTGAAATAAAAATACTGCCAAAGCCGATTTCTACATAAAGCCTAGAGCAAGGGTCGGAAATGGCGGCTCGCGAGCCAGATGCGGCTCTTTGGCCCCTTGAGTGTGGCTCTTCCGCAGCTGAACTCACCCCCGCCCCTTCCCCGCGATTGGCCCCCGCCCGCAAACCCTGCCCCCTGGCTCTCGCACTGAGCGAGGCCCGGCGCGGCAGGGAGGCGCTGCTGGCCCGGGACGCGGCGCTGTCGGAGGCGGCACAGGAGCGGCTGCAGGGGCTGCTGCGGCTGGAGATGGCGCTGCTCCGCGGCACCCAGGTGCTGGGCGAGGGCGCAGGCCCGGGGTGCGAGCGGCAGGGCGGCGCAGGGCGAAGAGCTGCCTGCTCTCCCCTTGGCCGCCTCCGGTCCGAGCCTGGCTCGGCTCCCCCGGCCGCCGCAGGGCTCAGGTTAGCGGGGGGAGAGGACACCGAACGGCGGGGTGGGGGGATTGATGGGGCGGGAGGGTGCACCCGGAGGGCCTCCCGCGGCCGCTTCTCCAAGGCGGGTTGCAGAGCGCGCGCTGCGCCCACGGGAACGCCTGGTCCCTCTGCTCCCTCCAGCTCCGCCACCAGCCCCAGCAGCGCCGCCCGCCCCGTCCTGCCGCCCGGCAAACCTCCGCCGGCTCAGTCACCCCCGCCGCCGCCACGGCCAGGCCCCCTGCGTTGCCCTGCCGCTCGCGTCCCAGGCCCGCGCCCTCGCCCAGCACCTGGATGCCGCAGAGCAGTGCCATCTCTAGCCGCAGCAGCCCCTGCAGCCGCTCCTGCGCCACCTCCGACAGCGCCGCGTCCCGGGCCAGCAGCGCCTCCCTGCCGCGCCGGGCCTCGCAGAGACGGGCCTGAAGGGGCGCAGAGGCCGGAGAGGGAGCCAGTGGGGAAGGAGGCGCGGGTCCTGCCCGGTGGAGAGGGCGCAGCCTTCCGCTCTCCCACGCCCGTCCTGCCGGCTGGAGGGTGGCAGCTCTTTCTCCGCCACTCTCGGTGGGGCGGCTGGGCCAGGTTCGCGGAGCCGCTGGCTGCGCCCCCTCCCTCCGTGAGCCCCCCGCCCCCTTCCACGTGATTGGCTCCCGCCCGCAAACCCCGCCCCCTTCCACGTGATTGGCTCCTGCCCGCAAACCCCGCCCCCTTCCACGTGATTGGCCCCCGCCCGCAAACCCCACCCCCTGGCTCTCGAGCATTTCAAAATGTGCACAAGCATGCCAAAATGGCTCCCGGGATAAAAAGTTTGCCGACCCCTGGCCTAGAGAGATTCCATGGCCAATGGTACTGAAAGCCACCAAGAGGTCTAAAAGAGTTAATAGGGCTGCATTCCCCCAACCCTGTGCCCAGCCATGGTAATCCATCAACTGACCAAAGCAGTCGTAGTCTCACATTCTTTTGGAAAGCCTTATATGCAAACTGTATCACGAGAAGTGCTGGAATTGGAAGTAAAGTTGTTGGGAGATACATCAACAACCTTTGGTATGCTTATGCTTACGATATGAACTGATGGCTAGAAGCAAGGAAGACTTAATGAATTTCCTGTTGAAGTGCAAAAGCCAGTCTGATCTATCTTATCTTACCTAAAAACATACAAAGATTATGTTAGTGCTGACACAATACAAATAGGCAAAGAAGCAGAAGTAACAGATTTTATCTTCCTAGGCTCAAAAAATAACAGGGGTGGTGTCTTTAGCTGTGAAATACACAAAAATCTCCTGTCTGGGAGAAAGACTGTAACAGATGTCTGGTAAGAAAGGCACATATTATCAAGGCCATTATTTTCCTAGTTGTAACATATAGCTGTGAAAGCCAGACTACCAGATAAACTGGAAAAAAAAAGCCTCTGAGTTGTGGTGTTAGAGGAAATTGTTAAGAACACCTTGAACTACAAGAAGAATAAATACAGTAATCCCTTCCTAGCTGAAGTTAAACCAGGCTGCTCACTGGAAGCACTAATTATGAAGCTGAAGGCAACAGCCATTGGAGAAGACCTTGATGCTTGAAAAAATCAAAGGCAATTTTTAAAAAAGGCTGACAGAAGACAAGGTAGCTGGGTGCAGTTACTGATGAAACAGGCATGAGCTTACAAGAACTGCTCCAGAAGCAGTTACTGAGACAATCTTAGCAAAATAATTTCCACTGACTCACAAAGAGTGAGTGGAAACCAAACCACTGAACAACAAAAAATCCCTTTGGAAAGCCTGACTGAAATAAATCTAGATAATCAGCATCCTCCAAACGTGATTAGAATCTCTTAACAGTTTTTGACCACCTTAGCCAGAATTAGTACATTTGAGACCACTTAATCGTTCCTCAAGAGCCTGTTTCATGTAGCAGTTCAAGGCACCAGGCTAGAAACTGGGAGACTGTGAGTTCTAGTCCTGCCTTAGGTACAAAGCCAGCTGGGTGACTTTGGGCCAGTCTTTCTCTCTCAGCCTTAGGAAGAAGGAAATAACAAGCCACTTCCAATAATATTGCCAAGAAAAACGCAGGGACTTGACCAGGCAGTTGTAAGTAGTCAAGACTGACTTGAAGGTGCACACACACAATATAGTTTTATCAGGTTTTCTGGTCAAAGAAAGGTTTCTTTTATAATAGCCTTATCATTGCCTCTTTTAGGCAGTGAGTAACACATCCTCCCAGGAAGAAAAATTAACCATGGAGAGTGTCCTCCTCTGGTCAGTTTAATTAGCCAGGAGGGACAAGTGTTGAACAAACAGTTGTTGGCTTTCACCTCTCCCAACATCCTGTTCACATCCTTGATTCATAAGCTGAAAAGTATCCAAAACAATAGGATACACAATTGCCAGTTATGAGATACTCCAATCCAACAATGGAGCCAGAGGTGAAGCACATCTGAATGACTTTACCTGTAAAAAAAGTTACAAGTTGTTTATAGTGAATAAATGATGATTTATACCAGCTTTTTCTCCCCAGCATCCTTATGGAAGAGACAATATACAGGCTGAACAACAATGCTGGCCTATTCTGCAGAGATGCAACAGAGGAAGAGAAATAAGCATTCTCTGCTGCCTCTTAAATATTGCACCAAATGGACTTTAGGCCATGCTTGATCTGTTTTACCCTGATATTTCCTTCATTTGCATTTAAACTGTCATTACTTCCACTTCATTGCCCCCAACAATGCATTAAACCAGGGGGCTGATTTGGCTCTGGAAGAGGACATTTTGGTGCAATAGTGTCTATTGCTCAAGCTGTTTCTGTAATCCACAGATCAGCTAGGATTTTGACCCTGCCCTCAGAAGAAGAAGCAGGGAAATCCCCAAGCATATTCAGAAAACAATTCAGTTACACCAAGCACCTGGGGAAGATTATTTTAACCAGTTTAACTTCCTATGGAAGTTAATGTAGCATCCAGTCTAAAGAGAGTGATTTCTCATGACAAGGGAAATTAGAAAAAATCAATTTCTCCCTTCAACTCTACCATTTAACCATAGGAAAGGGGAGGTAAAATACTTCCACGCTCACAATAAAGAGTTCTGTTTGAGAGCTTGATGAGTGGGTTTCCTGCTTTCCTAAATTTCAGGAATCATTCAGCAGTTACACTACAAACTGCTATTGTAGGAATTCAATGTTAGGTGCTCAATAGCTAGTCATTTAGTGCCAGAACTCAGCAGTCCTGATATTTTGTAGGGTGGGGCAGGTCCCAATTAATAGTTATCTGGTACATGGGAGTTCCTAACACATTCTCTAATACTGAGCTGTTAAACTGGATTGAGTTAGCTTATTAAACTTGTTGCTCAATATAAGGTCAGAGTCAATGTGGACAAAAGCATTAACTCAGATACGTTCTTAGATAAATTAAATTATACATAATAAGTGAGATATGCAGGTATATCTAACAAAAGCTTTTTTTTTTTGTGCCTTCGAGTCAGTGTTGACTCCCGGCAACTACCTGCACTAGTCCCTGCAGTTTTCTTGGCAAGGTTTTTCAGAAGTGGTTTGCCATTGCTTTCTCCCTAGAGCTGAGAGTGAGTGACTGGCCCAAGGTCACCCAGCTGGCTTTGTGCCTAAGGCGGGACTAGAACTCATAGGCTCCTGGTTTCTAGCCTGGTGTCTTAACCACTACACTCTCTCCCACTCGGGAGGCCCTGCGGCCGCCCAGGGGGCAAGTGGGGAGTCAAGGTGGAGCTTGCTGGTCCCCGGCCTCACTGCGCAAGACAGCTCGAGGCTTTGAAACGCCACCCCGGAGGGTGTCTCGAGTACCCAGCCCACATTGGGAAGGGAAACTGAGGCCATTGTTACTGCATCAATAAAAATGCATTTTATATGATTTGGTCTGAACCTATGTTTGGAGGGATCCATACATTTAACATTTCTACTCTGTCTAATTTGAATATTCTGTTACGTAATATTCCAATGCTGTATGGAGAATTCATTTATTATCTTGGACTAATCCCAGAAATGAAAACAAAATATAGCACAAGATCCTGATGAGTTAAGATACTATAAAGATAAAGCCATAATGAAAATATTAGCTCTATTAATGCATTGAGGAGCTCATGAAATAGGTTAGAAATAAAGCAGCAAGCAGGATTTATTCACAAGTTTTGTAACACAAGATATAGAGCCAGTTTGACTAATCTTTCTCACAAATTGGAAGAATGTGCACTGGGAGAATAGATTTCTTCCTTGTCTCCCTTTGCATACTCCACTCTGGTTCTAGGTGGGTTTTTGTGCCCATATACTGATCTGTGTTAACTCTGGCAAAATGTTGGTTGAAGTTTAGGAAAACAGGATAATTGCTAGGTAGGTTCTCTCATACCTACATTCTATTCAATTATCCCTCCATCAAGAAGGCCATAATTTATTTATTTATTAATTTAGAAAATGTAAATGGCCACCCATCTAATATATAAACTCTGGACAGCTAACAACACAGAAAGCAAGTTAAAATTATCACAAAACACTTACCAAGGTACTAATCACTCAAACCATACCTATGTTGGGTTCATCTATTATCCCAACAGGCTCAACACCTGGGGGAAAAGCTAGGTCTTCATACCTTTCTGGAAGGCAAAGAGTGTTGGAACCTGATGGATCTCAGGGGGGAGGCTGTTCCATAGGGCACGCACTGCAACAGGTGCTGTGATAAGGAAGACTGGTATATATTGACTTATCAGTTTTATAATGAAGGTTACCTGGAACTATGCCTATGCAAGAAAGTCCAGTGGAATCAGCCTGGAAGAGCAGAGCAGGGAGAAGAGATTGCAGCACATGCATTAAACTAGTGTCATGTATGGTAGGAGGCTTTTAGAGAATAGTATTCAACACTAAATACAGGGTTTAGAGTATAACTGCATCACATTAAAATATGACTAAATGAAAGAAGACATAAAAACATTTTAGAGGCATAGAATGAAAGAACAGAATTGAAAGAAATACTAAGCGATCTTTGACATATCTGTAATTTCTACTTCTTTTCTGGCTAACGATAGAAATTACTCTTCAGATAGTTGATAAAATCAGCCTGTCTGTGCTGGATTTGTAGCATGATCTGTGGCCAAGCAAGTACTTCTAAAATTGATTTTTCTTTTTGGCAACCAATGGTTCAGTCAATAATAATGTCGTTTGAGAAGGATTGAGTCATGAGGGAGATGAACCTTCCTTTCCATTTATTATGTTTGTATTGTCTCAAATTGAAAAGAGTCCCTTCCCACTTCCAAATACGTGCATGACTGTACTGCAAAGTAAGGCTATTCTGCATCTACGTTTTCAGAAGCACTCTTACAAGCACCTTAGTAGCTAAATTCATGGCATGCTTGCAGCCTGCAAAAGGAAAACTTATATTAAAACAACAGGGACTCCTGCCTCCAAACATGACTCTGAAGGAACAATCATCTGTGGATGCAGGGAACACTGGAGATCCTAGAATACATGGGGCTGCTCTTGAAGACTGCTCAGAAGCTACACCTGGTACAGAATGCTGCGGCGCAAGCATGCCCACCAGTACTCTGCAAACTGCACTAGTTGCCAGTGAACTTCTGGGTGCATTTCAAGATGCTGGTTATCACTTATAAAGTTCTTCATGGCATAGGCTTGGTTATCTGAGAGACTTCCTATTTTCCATGGATTCTGCCCATCCAGTAAGATCATGCAGAGTGGGTGTGCTACAGGTCCCATTGATCAAACAATGCTGTGTAGCAAGACTCAGAAAACTTCTCTGTTGCAATGCCTGCTCTCTGGAATAGCATTCCCCAATCTGTGTAGCTCCCATCCTAAAGGTGTTCCAAAAGTCCTTAAAAACCTGGCTCTTCTCCCAGCTCTGTCATAGGTTAGCTGTTGAGCCACTGTTGGGTGTATTTTACAGCTTGCCTCAGCCCATCAGGACTGTCGAATTATACTGTTGGAAGGGCTCAAGCAAACCTCTCCCTGCTCTACCAAACTGCCATTTTCAAACCACGTCTTCCCCCGATAGACGCTTCCTGCCAAAAACACTTCCCCAAACCAGGTAAGAAGATGGAAACTCCAGGACAAAATACTAAGATTAAAAATAGAAGGAAAATGACTTAAACATAAGGATCACAATAGAATAATAGAATACCAGCACGAGCCATAAAGGAACCTCCGGATAACCTGATCAAATCCCTAACCACATGGCATCACCATAGCACATAAACCAACCAAAACCCTTCAGAACAAGTAACCCAAAAGACCCAGTAGCCCAAGAAGAAAAAAACAGGAGTTATCTACAACATACAGTGTAAGGACTGTAGCAGGCACTATGTAGGACAGACCGGCAGAAGACTAGCAGAACGCATCCACGAACACCAACTAGCAGTCAGAAGACACGATGAAAACTCCTTAATCTCACAACACATGGACAGACTCAACCATACTTTCAACTGGGAAACTGTGAGCATCTTAAACCAAGCCAAATCCAAAAATGCTAGAGAATTCCTGGAAGCCTGGCACTCAGACAAAGCAGCCATCAACAGACACATAGAGGTAAACAACATTTACATACCATTCATAAGAGACAATAGAAAAGCCAGAAGACCAGAACACCTCCTTGCCAGCAATCAACACCCAGATATGCAAAGATTAACACCAGGATTAGCACCAGAGGAAGAATCGAACAGCATAATATACCCTAATCAAGGAACTATTAACTCAGTCAATCAACCAAGCAGCAAACAACAGCCCAATCAAGGAACTACCAAGGAGAGAACAACACCCCCACCAACACAAGCAGGACAAGCCATGGTATACGGTATAAACAGAGAGCAAGTCCCATTCCCTTTTCGCACTGAAGATGTTGCCTAGCCTGGCAAAGAAACATCTGCAAGAAAAGAACAAGGCTCAGAGGACTCCACAGTTCAACCCTGAGCTACAAATATTCTCTTTGATTGATAGAGCAAACTGGAAATTAATTAATGATACCAGTTTTACAGTCTAAATTCCCTCATGTGTATACACAGATACAAATATAAAGGGATATTGTTGTGAACCGCCCAGAGTCCCTCCTTGAGGGGGAGATGGGCGGTTATAGAAATTCAACAAATAAATAAATAAAATAAATATTACATAATGTATTATTTATATTATAAATATAAAGTCTCTCCTTATTTACTTGACTACACAACTAAAATGAATTCTTTAAATATACCAGTGAAAAAGACATTCTATCTTATCCTATTATATTATTATTAAATATTATTAACCAGAAACCATATTCTTCTATTTTACCTAGTCTAAATACCAGTAGTCATTAGAATATGGATTTATACCATATACGAAAGAATTGTTAACACTAACTCTTCCTATCCAAGTCAGTAAAGGGTCATATATGAGGATCTGCAATCTGCCCTTGATGATTTATTATCATTTAATCCATCCATTTGCTCTAAAATCTTGTCTAAGGACCTTCAAGAGGTGCAATGTTTCAGATTTATTACCACCACAAGGTCTTTCTCAAACATTCTATTCAAATGGGATTCGAAAAATGTGGGTCTTTCTCTGCAACAGCAGCTTCATGAACCTTAACTAGCTTGGTGGATGTGATGGTCCTACCAATTCAAATAATGAATCCTGGGGTTATGCATCTCATCTCTAAAAAAATTAAGTGAACATGGTGGTATTACAGCACACATCTTTTAGCTCCTTGATGACTCAATTTAAAAATAAAAAACCCAACAAACAATTCCAAGTAAAAATAAATGATTGGGAATACTACAGTCTAAGTAATATGATAAAATATGTCTATGAAGGTTCTCAGTCATCCAGGTGGAATTGTCTGTAGCTTGAATCATGTCAACTGGATTTCTATTTTCTCAGTGGAAACATTTCGCTCCTTATCCAAGGAGCTTCTTCAGTCTGAGCAAAGTTAGTAAGGGAATCCTTAAATATCTGTAGCTTGAATCATGTCAACTGGATTTCTATTTTCTCAGTGGAAACGTTTCGCTCCTTATCCAAGGAGCTTCTTCAGTCTGAGCAAAGTTGGTAAGGGAATCCTAAATATGTTTCTAGGTAGCTGTGTGACCTTACACCTGGGGGTAGGTCATGGTTATATTGAGATGTTATTTTTAAGTCCTTTTATCATCTAAAGGAGGATCGTTAAGATCACCATGCTGCTGTTGAGCTTGTGAAATGGTCTTAATCTTCCTAGGCACAGAAGACAAAGCGGGGAGGAAGATGGGGGAGAGGTTGTGCCTGAGGCCCCCACCTCTATTCAAGGAAGGATTTTCCAAGTTGGCATAAATGGATTCCTTGACCCCTCTCTCAAACCACCTATCTTCTCTGTCTAAAATGTGAACATTAATGTCCTCAAATGAGTGTCCTTTTTCCTTTAGATGAAGATAAACTGCTGACTCTGGTCATGTGGTGTTACTTCTCCTGTGTTGGGCCATCCTCCTGTACATAGGTTGTTTGGTTTCTCCAATGTAGAGTTCAGAGCACTCCTCACTGCACTGGATTGCATAAACTACATTGCTTTTCTTGTGTTTTGGAGTTTGATCTTTGGGGTGTACAAGCCTCTGTCTCAGTGTGTTGGTGGGTTTGAAATATACAGGTATGTGGTGTTTGCCAAATATCCGTTTTATCTTTTCAGACACGCCAGCCATGTAGGGAATGACCAGGTTCTTTCGTTTACTCTTGAGTCTCAGCCCTATCTGTCGCTGTTTTAGGTCTGGTAGATTTAGATTTGGTGAAGGCCCAATTTGGATATCCACAGGCCTTCAGGGCTGTTCTCAGGTGCTGATTTTCATTCTTTTTGGAATCCATGGAGGTGGGGATGGTTTCTGCTCTGTGTGACAATGTCCTGATGACTCCTAGTTTGTGCTGCAGTGGATGGTGGGAGTCAAACATCAGATATTGATCTGTGTGTGTGGGTTTCCTGTAGATCCCTATTTCTAGCTTGCCACCGGTCCCAATGAGGACTTCACAGTCTAGGAATTATATATATATAATTATATTATATATTAAATATGATAATATGATAAAACACAGTTCAGTTGTTACATTGTCCTCAATGCAACTGACAAGGAAATCAATCAATCAATCAATCAATCAATCAATCAATCCAAGATATTGCCAATCATTTTCATGTGAGAATGGTTCTGTTGCCTGACACCAAACTGAATATGAAATAGAGGTCATTAATTTTTTATCTGGCTTGTATATAGTAGACCTGTCTGGTTTTCCCCTTACTGCTAAATAACCTGAGACAGCTACAGAGCATGCAAGATTAAAAACATTAAATTTTAGGAAAAGATAATCATTCTACAAAATAACAGTAGAATAGGAAAATATAATTATTTCATTGCACTGAAGCCAATACAAACACCATCCTAATTCTACTTTCAAAAATATTAATTTGTAAATTGAATGCATACTGTTAACTGACTTCTATATGAGTTTCCACCTGTGCCAAGCATTGTTCCAGAACATTCTCAATTGAGCTTTTTGGCAGGATGTCCACCCAGCCAGAGAACCTTATCACACTGAATTCCCTTAGTTCCCCAACCACTGCTATGCCACTGGCAAGAGAAGGACACTTCTAATGTGGAATGGAGAGTCATGTGAATACACAGATGACCATTCAGAGAACTACAGTTACAAGTAACCTGATGTTTTTCTTGTGATTTCTGTGTATTACATGTACAGGAGCCAAGTTAGCTTACCTTAAAGCAGCAGGTTCAATGCTATTATGTGAAAATAGATATTACTACAGTAATGCTACAGCTGCATCTGCTCTAGACTGAACTTCTAACTGGAACTGACTATACAAGTAGTCCTTGACTTATGACTTACGACCGTTCATTCAGCAGTAATACTAAAGGCACAAAGGCTACTAACGTATCTTACAAGGGTACTGGCTGTCGAAAAGGCCACCTTCATAACAGAAATGAAAGAGCAGTCATAGCTAAATATTCAAACATCTTAAAATTTGGAAGTAATTTGTGTCAGAAGCACAGAAAGGTTCCACTGAAGGATTTATTGGGAACATGAATGGTGGATGGTGGTAGAGACATGATGGAAACTCAGCCCAGAATCTTCAGATCAGGAATAGGAATCTGAGATCCGGAACGATTGAAAAACCATTAAACCTACAATCTGAGGCTGAAATGAAAACTAAGTCTTCAAAGGCAATAAAGTTCCTTCTTCTTTAGGGATACACAAAAAAGCAAAATTATATCAAGTAAGCAAGACTGAGCTGTAAATCTAGTTGAATGTACAAAGTGCCCACTGGGCTGTGTAAAAATGCAAAGTTGAAGATTACATGTATATATGTATGTATGTACAGTGTGTGTGTGTATCTATATATCTATATATATCTGTTAATTTAGGCTTTCTATGCCACTCCAATGAACCAGATTCTGAGTGGCTTACAATTCCTAGCATATAAATTAAAACAATATAAATATAAAAGCTATACAACAATCTACAAACAAAACAATCTAATGCAGTCCCTCTTCTCACTGAATATCCAGGTGCCACTTCCCTCATTACAATCACTACACTGTTCCGTTCCCAAAAGCCCTGCAGAACAGTTAGCTCTTCACTGCCTAACTCAATAATTTATAAATATGTCCTAATAAATTATCTTGATCTTGCATAAACATTTCAAATTTCCAGTTATTTACAGTCTACATTAACCATGGTACATTCCTTCCTTCATTGAGCAGTTCCTGTTGTGCCTTTAATCTGTTTCTGAATCTAGAAGTCCCAATTGTGATCGCTAAACAAGGCCTAACTGTATGTCATGTTGGCATATGTAATCAACTCTTTTTTTTATTATAGCTTTCCTTGAAATAAAAAGCATTTGATGGTGATGCTAATGGTGAGATTGCTGGACCTATCCTTGCTTTTATCAGATGCCAAATTTTTAACAAACCTTGTCTTATAATTTGTCCTTTCATCTCCTCCTCCTCCTCCTCCTCCTCCTCCTCCACCACCACCACCGCCACCGCCACCGCCACCACCACCACCTGTGAAGTCCACTGGCTAGGCCTCTTTTTATAATTGCTGTCCTGCTATTCCAGGGGTGGGCGTCAGGCCCGCGGGCCGTATAAGGCCCACGGGGCTCCCACCTAAGGCCCGTGGGGCTCCCGCCCGCAAACCCCGCCCCCAGTTCTTGTGATTGGTTCCCGTGAACATATCTAATACTCCTTCCTCCTCCTATTTTCCCCACAACAACCCTGTTAATTGTTCTTTACCAGTCCTGCAGATTTTTATCTGAAATTGGAATTGGTGCCATTTGGAATAGAAAATTCATATTTGGTAGTATATTCATTTCTGTTATTGCAATAAGTCCTAACCAGGTAAGTTTTAAACTTTTCCATCTTTCAAAGGTGTTGTTTTCTTTCTTTCCATAATTTGCTGTAATTGTTTTGAAATATATCCTTATTACATCCTGTCAAGTGGAGTCCTAGGTATTTCACTGAGTCTTTTGTTATCTCACATCCTATCTGTTTTTTTGACAGTCATCTTTGTCAGAGGTTAAATGCCTTGTTATTTTCTTAGTTTTCATTAATTTTACATCCAGAAAGGCAGCCAAAGTCTTTAATTACGTCATTATTTATTTATTTATTTATTTAATTTATTTATTTATTCGATTTACCACCGCCCAACTCCCTCACAGGGACTCTGGGTGGTTTACAATCCAACACAAACTCCAATACAAATATAAATAAAGTCAAATAAACATTAAAATAAGCAATTTAAAACATTGTCGTACGGATCTTTGTGGTTGCATAATTGTTCATGCTATATCATCTGCATAGCATTTCATCTTATATTCTTCTCCTTGAATTTTGATCCTGTTCGTTTGTTTTATCTTTCCAGATCTTTTTGCTATGGCTTCCAATGCAATTACAATTAGTAAAGGAGAGAGGGGACACCCTTGCCTTGTACCTTTACATACTGAGGAGCTTGTTCCATTCACTGCAATCTTCACTATTTGTTACTGATATATGCTCCCCACCCAGGTTTCTCTTCTCTGGGATTCATTTTATCTAGAACCTCCAATATAAGTATCCATTCCAAATTGTTCAAACCTTTTTCCGCATCTGAAAATATTACTGCTGCCTCTTGAAAGCATCAGTGGTTAGTGTCTAGGAAACTGAAAAAAGTAACTGTAAAATGAAAAATAATAAAATAATTATTTCACCTCCACCATTGGAGGAACTAGACTACTACATTTGGGATGGCAAGAGATGGTATCTGATCAGCTGAAAGGTTCCACCTGACACTGCTATAGCTGTGGTTCTATTTGGAGCCAAAGAAGATTGGCAATGGCTCTTTCTGTTATCTACAGCTTGAAGAAAAGAAAGAATACCTGAAATAGAGATCACTTGAAGTTTGCAAGGGATGATAAAAAAGTTAATTCCCTGAGATCAAGAATGGGATGCAAATGGCTGTCTTTCTTCAATACTGTTAATATCAAGAGCCTTAGATGAAGAGTAAGGTTGGAAGCACTGCTTAGAACTGGATTGGCAGCTCAACATCATTATCTGAAGTAGGAATTTGATTAACAGGTGGAGTAAGACCCATAGGTATGCAGTATTTTTCAGGGATTGAACTCAATCTAGCATGTTATTTGCCTTATTATTGAATAAACTTTCCGGTTCAAAGGGAATTTTTTTTCAATATGGTCTCAGTTCTTTCAGTGCTGAAAGGCCAGAGGATGATAACCGCGCATGAAGATTCAGTGCTACTGTTCAAGCTATGGATTTAGCAACACAATCACCATTATGTCTAGAAGTGCTAATCTGTTGTTCAGACAGCTTGTTCACCTCAGCATAAAAGACTTGTGCCAAAAGCCATTTATCTTCAGGCAAATGTTTGAAAAAGGAGCTTTTTTCTCCTGAAAAAAAGCACTGGTAGCTCGCCATATACACTTGGCAACTGGCAATATACATGTCCAAAGCTCCTGCGGAATAAAAATGACATCCAAGCTATCTAGCTTCTGACCTTTCTTGTCAGTAGTAATAGTGGGTAGCCTTGTGATTAACTTCCTTCAATAAGCCTTGAATATGAGAAAATTAGGTTGAAGATATTTAAACAGAAAGCTACAATTATCTTCTAGAGCCACACAGAGATACTCCCAAACTTTTCAAGTTGGAGGAATGGAATATGGCCTAACCTAAGTCTCATTTATTACATTCAGAAGGCCTAGAAGTATAGGAATGGCTACTGATAGCAAAGCATTGCTCTGAATTAACTTGAAGATTAGGTCATTTAGTGGCTATTTTATAGTGAGACCAAGAGCTTAAGCAATCTGAAAAAACTGCTAAAGGTATGTCTTCAGCTGGAGAAAAGGATATTTGATTTACTATCATTGATTTACTATCATTGGATCTGAAGAAGTTGACACAGAACAGAAAATGCAGTGGGTAACAGTAGTCACTTGAGGCTAGGTAGCATGATGCCAATAATGAAATGAACTCTGTTGAGGTCAGATAAAAATACATAGGATCATATTCCTGACCAGGGATCTGTCAGATTTCTCATATGAAATTGGAAAATTGGGTTTCTCTACAAAGCAAAAGTGTTTTGGCAAATTGCATCCTTTACAAAGCAAAGGCTTCTCATGGTGACGTGAAGTGCAGGTGCAAGATAACAACTGTCACGTGTGTATTGTTTTGGCTAGATCGCATGGGAACAAGGTCTCCTGAATCCTTCCGTGGGAAGCCTGCTCCAGGGGGAGCAGAGGGGGGAGGAAATCACGTGCTCGCTTAGATGCAGCACTGCTACCCAATAGCAGGTCATGCTATGTGCTTTAGGCCTAATGCTTTAGGCCTGGTGTGTGTCACAGCTAACATCCAGCCAATCAGAAAGCTAGAAGAACTGAATATACAACCATGCAAAATGGTGTTCTATGCTTCTTGATTTCTAGTGTCTTTTAGCCATGTAGTTCTTCATGTGTATTCTACTTTTGAGGACTGAGCAGTGCATAGCTATGGGAGGCTATGCATGGCGTGAGCTCTGGCCCTGGGATCAATACACGGAACTCTGCTTATAAGTTTGTTTTTGTTTTTCCTTTTACAATGCTGTACCATGTATATTCAACTAACATTTTTGCGATAATGTACTGTATATACATTATTGCCTTATGCTACAAGTAAAATACTTTTAGCCCTAAAAGCTGCACTCCTTGTCTGTTTATTCTCAAGCCTCGAGTTTTTTTCCCTTTAAGCCAGTGTACATCCCATCAGGATCCTCACCAGGTGATGAGAAAAAAAATCATGAGACATGTCAGAGACTGGGAAAAGGGTTGAAAATATTGTTTGGAATGCTGTCAAAAATCCTACCGGGCCCTTTGTGGGGTTGATGGAGGTATGATTAGCTGCACCCAGGAGATTGTTAACCTCGCACTTTGGCAATGGGTGATGCTAGGAGCTCTGGAAAAGGCTGTGTTACACCACCACTTTAAGAGCCCCTCTCTGGCTATTTGGGACAACTATTATCTGGCCTCTAACTTCCCATTTCTATGGAAGGTGTTAAGAAACTGAGGTGGCTTCAGTTGCAGAGTTCCCTACAGGAAATAGATTATCTGGATCCATTCAGTCAGGATTCAACTTTGGGGTAGGACTGAGATAGCATTGGTTGTTCTGATAGATCACTTCTGTGGGGATTGTAGGCACTTGACTGATTTGTCTGATGACCCATTTGTCTGTTTTTTTTACTAGCCATGGCATTCTCAACAGTCTTCTCCAACATCAGAGTTCAAAAGCATCAATGCTCTTTCTTTCCTGTTTCTTCCCATACAGTGTCACAGGGAAAACAATGTCTGCACAATTCTGATCTCTGTAGGTATAGACACGTCATGGTATCTAAGTACCTCTTCCAAGGTCTTCATTACTATCCTACCAAGTGCTAGCCTGTGATGTATTTCTTGACTACAGGTTCCTTTACTGTTGATAATTGATCCTAAAAAGCAGAAGCTAGCTACAATTTCAGTATCTTCACTGTCAATTCTAACAGGGCTGCAGTACCACTTGTCATTATTTTGGTCTTCTTTATATTTAATCTTAGCCCCATTTTTTTACTGTGCTCCTTCACTTTCATTACTAGAACTTGCAAATCATTTGCATTTTCAGCTATCAGAGTAGTGTCCCATAGCATAGGTTATTGATATTTCTTGCTCCAATTTTAAAACCATGCTCACCTTCTTCTAATCCATCTATCCTCAACATATATTCAGCATATAGGTCAAATACTGTTTGATTATTCACGAAGTTTCAGCAAGTGGCAGCACTTAGTCAACCTTGGCTGATCTGGGAAACTAAGGAGAGTTAGCTTTGGTTTGTATTTGGATGGGAGACCACCTAAGAATTCCAGTTATTATTGACAAGATTGGGAAGTAAAAAAAATCCATAAAGAAATAAATGAAAGCCACTTCTTTAATGCTGCTGAAATAACTGCATTGATGTAGTCACAAGGACTTGAATTCTTTATCTTACTTTATGATGCGTGGTGCCACTGTAATTTAAGGAACAGCAGCTAAGAGATCCAGAGGACAGTGATTTTCACTCTAGTTTATCAATGAATTCACTCTAGGATCACAGTAATGATTTCAGGCAAGGTTTTTGATGGGAACTGATCTTGTGAAGCCTTATTTCCCCTCCAGAGAACTTACGTACCACTGAATTGGAACCCAAAAGAAACAGTAACCCAGAGCTTTGAAAGAGATGCTGAATGACTGCTAGGCATAATGTTCTCGTCAGGCTTCATTTCTTCTCCTCCATTTACCTTTCTATTGGGGAGAATTTATAAAAAAACTCTCTAAACTCTTACATCCCGTAAGGTGTTTGTGTGAGAAACTAAGAATCTATATTTGTATCTACATTGTTTTCAAAGTCTCACTCCAAATAAAGCATTTTTTAAATTTCGGATAGCCATTCATTTTAAAAATGTTTAAATCATCTTAGTTCTCAGCATAATTCTTGCACACAACCACCCATTAGGAAATGGCCTATGGCTAAGGATTTAGCTAATTAGATTACACAAATTATCTTTTTCCACACAAAGCAAGACCTCCCTCCCCAAAACAATTATTTGTACATCCTCCATTTTCTAAGCAATCGCCACCTTTTCAAATGTATTGCCAAAGGTAATGATTAACATTCAAAGAGGTGGGCTCTTTCCTATTATTTGGGGGTGGGGGGGCAGGAGCTTGGTCATCCTGTTACTGCAATTCAATTCTATGTGTCCTTTTCAATTCTAGAGTCCCCTTCGGGGGAGATGGGGCAGTGATAGAAATCAAAAGAAAGGAAGAATGAATGAATGAATGAGTGAATGAATGAATGAATGAATGAATGAATGTGGCAATTTCAAAAGCTTCAGACTAAGAGGGAAAAGAATCTTATGGTTACAACTAGTTTCTCAGCTTGGTATAAGAGGTTAAAACTGGACTATAAAAGAGGTAAGTATTCCAGACTACAACTTGGAAAGTATTTGCAAGCTTTAAGACTGCACACTGTGCCTTCAGCAGCAATTGATTGTTGATACTACAAATTTCTATCAAACAAATCAAACCTCTACTAGAAGTCCTCTTTCCATCCCATATTAGCTGTAAGCTTATGCAGTAGTTCTCTTTCTGCATCAGTTTTAAGCCTCTACTCCTCATAGATGGAGACAGAATATTTTAAAGAAACTTTCCATTATGTTTTCCATTCACTGTTTTCATTTGTTCGTTCATTCATTCATTCATTCATTTTTCATCTTAGTTTTGTTCTTCTATTTTCAACATGCATAGTGATATGCTATGCTATTTTATAACAGCCAGTCCTTTCACCCATCAAACCATTTGACTTGTTTCTCAAAAATCCTTCTATTCCAATCCATTCCTATTTCAACTGATTCCTGTAAGAAGAAACAGGAAAACTGGAAAGGAAGGAGCTGCTTACTCTTTAATTTCTTTTCACTTAAGAGTATACTCTTCAAACTGTTTTTTCCCCACCACAGAAATAAAGGTATCAGTCATTCTCCATGCCTCCCCACATTAACACACTAATAGGAAAACAGAATTCTGAGTAGACCAATGTGAGAAGAAAAGAGTTAAATAATCATTTCCTTGTCATTCCTGTTTTCAAACCAGAAGCATCCATGTCAGTTTAAAAAAATGTTCTGTATGAAGTCTGATATAATATTGGTGAGAAATAAGGTATTAAATGATCCTGTTAAACCACTAAAAGGCACCAAAGTAATTAACACAAAAGAATAATAAAAGAATATTGCAAATACCTAAGCAGTGCAACTGAAAATGATCTGCTGTATTTGCTTCAAACCAAAATATACCAGGTGTAACACATTCATTGCAGCTCCAGTTCATACCTGGCTATTAACATCAGCAGTGTATTGGAGAAGTACTGTAGCAAGTTCTTTATGTCCTCTATCACATGCCCAGTGCAGCAAAGCTCTTCCCTAAAATATCAAACAAAGGGAAAGAAAAGTTAGTTAAAACTTGGTAGTAGATTAGGTATCAACATTACATTAACACATTCATACTAATAGTACTACAACATCTTTTTTTAATGAAATGTCTGTCTAAATCAGAATTGTATTACCAACATCAGCCTGACATGATCCCCTTGAAAGTCACAAGCAGGACCTGAAGGCAGTGGCCATCACATTTATTCTATTCAGCAAAATGAATTAATAGGGGGTCTGCAATGCACTGAAAACTAGCAAATTTGAAGAAAAACTGTTTATACCATACCAGTAGCTGACATCAGAGAGCCATTTTGGTGTAGTGGTTAAGGCATCAAGCTAGAAACCGAGAGACCATGAGTTCTAGTCCCCCCTTAGGCACAAAGCCAGCTGGGTGACTTTGGGCCAGTCTCTCAGCCCTAGGAAGGAGGCAATGGCAAACCACTTCTGAAAAACCTTGCCAAGAAAACTGCAGGGACTTGTCCAGGCAGTCTCCGAGAATCGGACACGATTGAACGGATTAAAAAAAAAAGTAGCTGTTATATCTATTTGCAATTTTGATTAGCTCACTTTGCTTCCTTTCTTCCAAATTACTAAGATGAAAAAAGCCAATCCTGAAAATACAAGGACACCTAGAGTGACATTTACCAATCCTATTCTATATAGTAGAAAAGAGAAGTACTCTACACTACCCATGAAGCTTCATCTAATTCATCAGATGGATGAATGGGGACATGAAAGGAGCCTCCGAAGAGTGTGTTGTTAAGTGTGTTGTTAATGCATTCGGGAGTCCCCTGGGCAACAGCTTATAGCTGGCTAATCCTTTAATTCCAGAAGCATCTGAAGTTTTATCTTTGTGTGACAAAACCTGTATCCCACAAAGGACCTTTTCAGGACCAAAGATGACTATTATCTCAGTAAATATTGAGGGCTTGTCCGCATGTAAGGAAGAACTGATGCGGGACTTATACCAAAAACATAATTGCAATGTCCTATGTTTACAGGAGACCCACAGAGACAATCATCAGAAAAGACCTAAAATCCAGGGCATGCGGCTTATAGCAGAGAGGCCCCATCGACAATATGGTAGCGCAGTCTTTGTGAAGCCTGACATTCAGGTTCCGTCTACAACAATATCAGAGATAAATACTATAGAAGTAATAACTGTAGAGTTGAGTAATTGTATGGTAACTTCAATATATAAACCTCCACTAATTGAGATTAAAGGTGATGAATTTAACACATTTAATAATGATAAAATAAATTTTGTCATTGGTGACTTTAATAGCCACAGTAGCCTCTGGGGGTATTCCAATGATGATAGGAATGGGGAGGCTGTGATACAGTGGGCAGATTCTACACAACAACAATTACCAGCTTCATTCGATAGTGGAAGGTAGCGTAGGGGATATAATCCAGACTTGATATTTGTGAGCGATCGTATAATCCAGCAATGTGTTAAAGCACCCATTTATTGTGCACACTACCATTTATCCTTAGAATTACATGTGACATTCTCTAACATTCTTGCTGGAATAAAAAAGCAAGTCATATTGTCTTTCTGGATCATTCAGCTCTTTCAGCTCTGGAATTTATGAAGGTGGCGTCTGGTAAAATTTAGCTCTAGCTCATCACAGGTCTTCAGGTTATAAACAAGCAAGGTATCTATCTACACAAACAAAATTAGGATAGTGTAACATTTATGCTATTCAAAAGGACAGACCATTATTTCTGAGTAGGAAAATCTTGTTTCTGATATCATGCATTAAGCTTTTTAACCACCTTTTTGACCCAGTAATTAATTAATTTTACAGCATCCTATTTTAATTTTAATTAATTTTGAATTAGAATAAATTTTGGCAATGATTCTTCATAGAAAAATGCAGAATATCTCCCATTAATGCTATATAAATTGTTTATTAGAATTTATAGAATTTAATATATATGTTACAAATTATTTAAATTTCATTCAGTGAATGATCATTATTTAAATTTTAATCAGTGAATAAATCAGACTTTTATTATCATAGACATTTATAGTTCACTCTGGCCACTGATAGCATACTTAATGATTAAGTACAAATAATTCAAGCTTGAGTTTTTGCCAGTATAACACCTAGATTCTGATGCTGTGTGCATGTTCTTCAGATGATTTCCCAATCCCTATTCTTCCCTCTTTCCCTTTTTGGCCTGCCACTGCTGCGTAAATTCCCAATATTTTAATAACTAGAAACATTGGGCATTTTATGTCAGGATTCAATTTTCTATAAGCTATCTCTCTTCATAAAAGCCCAAGAATGTTTTTTAAAAACTCAAGGACCAAGATTAAACATTTATATACAATCCTTCTTAAGTCAATATTAAAATTTGCTCACTAATGATGTTGGAAAAAAAATATCAAGGAGACAGACTGCGAAACACAATTCACAAGTGCACTACACTGCATGGTTTACAGCCAACACAGGTAAACCATGTATTTAATGTTTATCATATAGTAATTCACCTTTCCCCCCTAGCTCTAGCCCTCTGCCTTTAGAAGCAATTGTCATAAAGAAATTTAGCAGGGTAAGTTTTTTTTTTTGATCTGGCAAGCACATATGGAAATTTCAAGAAAATATATTCTTCCTGAATGTCTGTATTTTTTTGTATTTAAGGCAAAAAAAAATCAGTTTTACAATGTTGGTAGATAGCATAGTCCAGAGATTCTTATCTGGAAAAAAAATAATTTCACTGAAGAAATGTTTCAAAGTTAACCTTCATAATTAAGAACAAAACCCTCTATATTAACAAAGCTTTTTTCAAGGGACTCATACAGAAGAATAAGCCACAAGTTACATTATATTTCCACATCTTTCCACAGATGGAAACTGTGGAACTCCACAGATAAAAATTAAAATTTTCTCAATGTCAAAATTTTTACAAATGGCAACTTAAAAAAAACATACAGTATGGAAAGTATTGGTTTGACATTTTCTGAATTCACACTGCAAATAAGACTAATCAGCTACCTACCATATTCCAATATCTAAAGTCAAAATCTGGAAAAAAAAAAACCTCACAAGCTGATCAGTACTGTTCATCTCTGGCCTAAATTCTAAGAATTCTTAGTATTCACTGAATTCCAAAAAGGAATATATGCCGCTAGACAGTTCTCTTAACTTAAAATAGAAATTAAAAATGTTAGTTATTGTACACAGAAATTACTTTTATTCGAAGTAATTTTTTTCCTTATTTTAATTTTCAGCATGCCTCAATGAGGGCGGTAATTAAAGTAATCTAAATTCTGCATCAAGAAAACTAATATTTGAGGTTGATATAAATTATACAAACTGAGCATATTTCAAAGTTTTATCTCAGCTTGTAAATCACAGAGAAAGATGAGACCATGTTCAATTACTGAAACACAAACATTTACTAACCGTTACAAAGTTGATTAGGTTTACTTTAAACCTATTATCCGAATCTTAAAATTTGAAACCTAAAAAAAATTAATAGGAAGTTGACCTCATTAACCCACATTAAGTGGTTTTTATTCTTACCTTTTTAATGAAATTACAGAGCATCTAAAAGCCTGCCCCAAATACATTCCAGATACATATTTGTGTTTTATTTTTCTGCCTAGATAATACATTTTAACAAAGGCAGAAGGATACTTCTTAAACTCTGAAAAATCTGGAATAAAAATGCATAAAACGAATGTCTGTTCAATGACCCTGCTACTAAATCTTCTACCCCTCACTTTAGTTAGCTGCTGCCAGCTTGGCTGGCTTCTGTAGCAGTTGCTCAAACAAACAGCACATAAATTTTGCTTTGCTGAATGTCATAGGCCTTGTCAAAACAAAGCAAATGGGAAGGCTAGGAAGTGTACTGCCCTCTTAAAAATGTATGTGGATCAAGAGAAACTATCTAGGAACTGATCTTAATTCAGAAAGAGAAGACAGACAAGATAAATGAAAGTCTTATTTGGTTAAAAAAAAATGCTACTGTCATTTTTGAATGCAATTACCATGATGCACCAAACTGTGGATTTATTTATTTAGTTGGATGGGTAAGGCTTGTATTGTATTAAAATAATAACCTAAAGGGATCTCTTGAGCTCCTTGCATATTTATCTGTTGTCAACAGACAAGGCCCATTGAGGAGGGAGAAGGATGTATATGGAGAAAAACAAGCAAACAAACAAACAAAAACAAATAACCAAACTTTTCCCTTCCTCCTGCCCTGAAAACCTTGGAAATCTTAGAATGGGAAACATTTCCCCCCCCTAAAGTACAGCGATTAAAAGGCTTTGAAAACTAGTACCGTATTGTCCGGCGTATAAGACGACTTTTTAACCCAGGAAAATCTTCTCAAAAGTCGGGGGTCGTCTTATACGCCAGGTGTCGTTTTATAGGGCAGGTCACTTCCCCGCCGCACAGCTGATCCCCGGCGCACAGCTGATCGGCGCCGAGATTTTCCACCCGGGCCCTCCCCCCCCCCAAATACATCTCCAAGCTTTAGCAGAACAAACCACGAAGGAGGAGGAGGAAGAGGGTGGTGGTGATGATGGGGGGAGGTTTGAAAAAGCAGATCCAAGCGCAAAAGTTACTGAGTCATTTCAGCCTCCCTCCCTCTCGCTCTCTTTCCCTGGTGATGGATCAGTGCGGGGGGGGGGGGGGGGTCGGGAGGGAGGGAGCGGAGGGTGGGCCCCCCCGCACTGATCCATCACCAGGGAAAGAGAGCAAGAGGGAGGGAGGCTGAAATGACTCAGTAACTTTTGAGCTTGGATCTGCTTTTTCAAACCTCCCCCCATCATCACCACCACCCTCTTCCTCCTCCTCCTTCATGGTTTGTTCTGCTAAAGCTTGGAGATGTATTGGGGGGGGGAGAGGGCCCGGGTGGAAAATCTCAGCGCCAATCAGCTGTGCGCCAGGGATCAGCTGTGCGGGAAGTGGAGTTGCTCAGTACTCACTCAGTAACTTTTGCGTTTGGATCTGCTTTTTCAAACTTCCCCCCATCACCCTCCTCCTCCTCCTCCTCCTCCTCCTCCTCCTCCTCCTCCTCCTCCATGGTTTGTTCCGCTAAAGCTTGGAAATGTATTCTTCACCCCTCTGCCTTGCCCAGGTAATTAAAGCTTTCTTTAAATCGTTAAAGCTTTCTCCCCCCTCCCCCCAATATTCTCCTTCACACACACACCCCACGCTGCTGCGCTTCACATTACTACGGTATTCGCTTCACATTACTACGGTATTCGCTTTCTACTCTGCTTCCCTGTTTCCTCCCTGCAGTTTTTTACTTTCTACTCGCTTCCCCACCACACAGCTGATTGGCGTGGATATTTTCCACCCCGGGGCTGAGCAAGCTGCAGGTTTTGAAGAGGGGTAGTCTGTAGCTTGAATCATGTCAACTGGATTTCTATTTTCTCAGTGGAAACGTTTCGCTCCTTATCCAAGGAGCTTCTTCAGTCTGAGCAAAGTTGGTAAGGGAATCCTAAATATGTTTCTACCCAGGTGTAAGGTCACACAGCTACCTAGAAACATATTTAGGATTCCCTTACCAACTTTGCTCAGACTGAAGAAGCTCCTTGGATAAGGAGCGAAACGTTTCCACTGAGAAAATAGAAATCCAGTTGACATGATTCAAGCTACAGACAATTCCACCTGGATGACTGAGAACCTTCATAGAAGAGGGGTAGTCTTATACGGCGAGTATATCCCAAACTCTATATTTTAAGTGGAAAAGTTGGGGGTCGTCTTATACGCCCAGTCGTCTTATACGCCGGAAAATACGGTATATTAAAATATTGTTGTACTCAACTATAAATCTCTTAGAATTAAGATTCAGAAGTAAAAAGATGAATCATAATACATCTAGTGTTTCTGGTTGGATTACTACTCTCTTAGAACTTGATGCTAGCAAAGTACTATTAAATATCACAGGTCTTGTCAGAAACAAAGGCTAAGAAGTCGACTGCTGTCTTATAAATTGATATGCTCCTCATATAGGAAACCTTTTATTTACTCCAATATTTATCATTTCTATTTTCATTGTTTTCACACAACTGTAAAAATCAAAATATTCTTAGGTAGATTAGGATACAGCAGTTTCATCTCTAAAACTAGATATTTCCATTAGATTTGCCTGAGAAAAAGACCAATACATGCATACTTTTAAACTGCATAAATATGCCAGCATAGAAGTTTATGAATCAATTAAGATGTATTATCAGTTCAAAAATTCATGCCTACAGAGGTTAATGCCACAGATTACAACAGATTTTACTCCAAGGTAAATTTGTACAGGATTGAACCTAAATTTTGGTTTGATAACAGTACTGCTTACTCATTTTTTCCCAATAACATGACTGAGACCTGAGAGATCATAAAATTACAAAACACAAATCAGGAACAAACAAGATTTTTGCAGCCAGAAGCTTCTAAGAACCACAGATTGTACTTTAGGTAATGTTATAATGTCACTGGAATGAAACAATGCTGAAATGTTCAGTTCATATCAGAGGAATTCAGGAGGTGCATATCAAGAAATTATTTTAGCCAAAATACCTGCAAGAAAAAAACATTTTCACTGCTGAATTTTTGGCATTACAATCAAGTGATGATCTAGGAATTTCAAAAATGGGGCAGGGGACCATATGTGGCCTGCAGGTATCTGCCATACACTAACAAATTTATGGCATAAGCTTTCATGAACTACTTAAATAATAACATGCCATAAGCTTAATTGTTTTTACTGCAGCAGACTATTACAATAACCTATCTGAAAATTATAAAATCACAGTCATGGCTATTAAGCTGAAGAAATAAAACTACTACCTGAACAAGACCTATTTTTCAGAAGCAAATATGCTGGCTAGAAATTTGTGTGTATTCCTTGCTATGGCTTTAATGAGATTTGGATTCCTACTTCACTACTGTGGAGATCTGAGAGTTAAAACTGATCACATGTCAAATCTTGATTTATAATTCAAACAAATTTATCTTCTGAAGCTAAATAATCTGTGCCCTCTAGTAGTACTAATAGAGTCAATGTTATTTCAGAAGCTCCTTAAGCACTGAGAAGTTTCAGTTCACTTCATGCAGGATGAAGGCTTCTAGCTTTGAATTTTAAACTCTTTCCCCTGCTTTCATCAAATTAATTTATTTGAATTCCTGATTAATAATAAAAGGCCATGCCATCAGCATGCAGAACTCCAGCAGGGAATGTCATGGCTCAAAGGACAGAAATCTGCTCAGAGCTACAAGAGAACCCAACTGAATTTGTGGCGTCTCAGTCTATGAATGTGTAAGCACTTCATCTGTTCGCTACGACACAATGTGTTGGGAGACTACACATGCTGCAGACCAAGAGCAGAACAAGCAGGCACTATGATAGGGGAGAAGCCAACATGTCAGACAGATTTTATTTTTGTCTGACCATAAATACAAATATGGCACAGAAATTTGCTCTTCTAGCAAGCTCTTGGGTTTTAAAAATGAGACTTTGCTAGCTCTATTCTAAGAACTTAGTCAACATTGCTACAGAATTATTAGTGCAGGTGACTGTTGCAAAGCAAAAGATAATTTAATGGCATTATATTTAGTGTTACTTCAAATGAATTCATTTCCTTGTGTTTAGTTCAGCTTCTATGCACACAGAGCAGAAGAAGAATACTAACCTGAATAAACAGCATTGTTAAACTTTTCCTCCTTGGCAGCATGGCATGACAAGAACAAAAATTTCTACACACAGAAATCAAAAATCACAGGACCTCTTAGATAAGTTACATGGAGAATGAAAGCCAGGACCTATCAAGGTGGCAGTACTTTAGCTTGCCACCATAATACAGCGCCAAAACAAAACAAAACAAAGCAAGCATCCATAGAACTGCTCTTATAGAAGAGATATAAACTTACATAATTGTTAATTTAGTTTCTGTTACTACTGAATTCCTATTAAAATTAAGAACCAGCTGTGTATTTCTTTACAGTGCTCAAGGGCATGACTTTTCCTCCCTCACCAACACAATTTGGAACTGCTCACTGCAGAATAGTGCCCCCAACCTTCACAGACAGTCCAAAAGGATACCACGGTTGATGATACTGAATGCCCTGTGATATTTAACAACACCAGACAAGGTATACCACCCCTTGTCCAGGTGCCTCCACAGGTCATCCACAACAACCAATGCAGTTTTCTGCCTAGGTCTGAATCCCAACTGGAAGGGACTTAGATAACTGCTTTAAACAGAGCCCCCCATAATTGCTGCCACACCACCTTTCCTACAGCCTTCCTAAAATGGGAGGCCTGGAGACAGGATGGTAATAATCTAAGAGGGCCAGGTCAAGTGATCAAGGCTGGCATCACTCTCTATCGTCTCAGGATTCAGTGCTAGTTTATGGGCCTTCATCCACCTCAATGTTGCATCTAGGCATTAGTTCACAACATGTATAACCTGCCTCTCCTCAGTCAGATGTTATGGAGAAGTAAAGCTGAGTAGCATCAGCATATGGATGACAGCTGCCAGTTGTTTCCTATAGATGCTAAGCAGTATCTATATGAAACAAAATAGTACACTGTGGCACTCCACACTTTAGCTGCCTGGGTGAAGAGGCAGTCACTCAATATTAATCTCAGAGAATGACTGAGATTAATATTGAGTAGAAGCAGAGCTACTATAACATATTGTTACTGCTAATTCATGAAATGGTCCAGGAGAATATTCAGTGGTATAAAAAACTGCCCAGAGATCACAATGCATCTGTCTCTTTCCTTCAGGAGGTCATCTATTAAGGTAGAGCTTTCCAAACTGTGTGTCGGGACACGTTAGTGTGTCGGCTGCAGTGTCAGGGTGTGTTGCGGCTGCTGCTGCCTCCGAACCCTGCCAGGATTCCGCGCAGGTCCTAGTGCCTGCCTTGTGCCTTGCTGCCTCCAAACCTGCTGTGATTCCGTGCAGGTCCTAGTGCAGAGCTTTCCAAACTGTGTGTCGCGACACAAAAGTGTGTTACCACACACAGTCTGGTGTGTCGCCACACAACCCGGAAGCGCTGATCATCATCAGTGCTTCCGGGTTTTCCCGGGGTGACACACCAATTACAGCATGAAAAATCTGGAAGCGGCAGCAGCGCTTCTGGGTTTTTGTGCGCTGCCGCACTTCCGGGTTTTCCCACGGCGGTGTGTCACCACGGGAAAAACTTTGGAAAGCCCTGTCCTAGTGCCTGCCTTGTGCCTTGCTGCCTCCAAACCTGCTGTGATTCCACGCATGTCCTAGTGCCTGCCTTGTGCCCTGCTGTAAGAATGTGTCGCGAAATGATGCCCTGCTGTAAGAGTGTGTCACAAAATGATGCATGTCTAAAAAGTGTGTCACTAACATGAAAAGTTTGGAAAGCTCTGTATTAAGGCAACAATAGCTTATTCTGTCCCATTTTCAACCCTGATTGAAAAGGATTGAGATAAGGACATCTGCAGCTACATACATCACTCTCTAAAACACTTTGCCCCAAAAAGGGCTAACTGTGACATGTGCTGGTTGGAGTAATCTGGATCCAGAGAGAGTTTCTTCAGAAATGACAAACTGTTACTTCCTTTAAAGAAGGTGGCACCAACTCCCACACCTACTCAACCTCTTTCAGTTAGCATGAATAAGCCAAAACAGGAAGGGTCAAGACAGCATATAATAGGCCAAATAGCTGTATGCACCCTGTCTACATCCTCAGACTAAACTAACTGATCCCACTTAACTAGACCAGATAATGCAACAGGTACTTCGGTATATATTGCAAGAAAAGCAGCATTTATGTTAGCATGAAATTTGTGTCAGCAGATATTTTGAGAGTTTTAGCATTCAGATTTTTCCAGAACCAATGATAGTAAGCCCTTAACTATCCCATAAAAGCTTTGTTAGCTGAGGATGCTATATAGGCTACAATATATCAGAGACGGTCAGAGTAGGCGTAACTCTCTACACTTATGTCTCATCAGTTCCATAGCAAGACCTATACTATATGTGATAAACCCCATGCTGAGTCTTGTGCTCTAGTCATGTCCGGGTTTATAACATTGTTCAGAGCACCTCAGAAAGAAGGCCAGGCTCCACATAACCATACTGGGCCACTGAAAAATTGTCCGGAAAACTCTGGATATCCCCAGAGCATTCAAGAATCCATCAAATTATAGCATTCATATATTCCCTGGAGGTCGATCATTTTAATGGGTCCCCTACTCTGGCAGAAGGGGAATGATGAAGTGACATCAACCCGTACCCGGCTGTGCTAGAATAACTCTACTGCCCCACCCCATTCAAACCTTCTTCTTGTAAAAAAGGTAAAGGTACCCCCCGCACATTTGTGCAGTCGTGTCCGACTCTAGGGGCCGGTGCTCATCTCCGTTTGTTAGCCGAAGAGCCAGCGTTGTCCGAAGACGCTTCCACGGTCATGTGGCCGCATGACATGCGCAGAACGCTGTTACCTACCCACCGAAGTGGTACCTATTCATCTACTTGCATTTGCATGCTTTCGAATTGCTAGGTTGGCAAGAGCTGGAGCTAGTGCGGGAGCTCACTCCGCACGCAGGGCTAGGGATTCGAACCTCCGAACTTGCAATCTTCCAATCGACAAGCCTGGTGTCTTACCCACTAAGCCACCACGCCCCTTATACTTCTTCTTGTATTCTGAGGTAAAAACTAAATTGAGGATACACCCTGCCGAATGATAATCTGAGGTAGACCCAGACTGTCACAAAATCCCAAACTTAAACTCCTTATACCAGAGAATAGTGTTTTAATTTAACCTCCCACTAACACTATAACCCAGTTTACATAAAATGTATATAGAATGAAGTATAGTTAAAATGGCCAACCAGGTAGATTATTACTAAAAGATGCAAATTGAGAAAGAAAAATAATCCAAAAGAAAGTTCACAAATATATATAGAATGAAGTATGGTTAAAATGGCCAACCAGGTAGATTATTACTAAAAGATGCAAATTGAGAAAGAAAAATAATCCAAAAGAAAGTTCACATATTCACATTCCTCACATGAATGGTTCATTCTGGTTAGTGTCAATTTGCAAACAAACCAAAAAACGCCCAAACACCCACATTCAAGTGGATTATGTCCTATGTCAATCAGGAGATGCACTATTTGGCCTTTCTGTCCTAAGTATCAAAATATCGTGGGCAAACCGTAACTATTCTCAAATTCAAAAGTCGATAACCAATCATGTATTATGGACTTATTTCTAAGAAGCTGCATAATTTTACAATAGTAACACAACATACAAGTACGATAAATAGATAAAGCTGGACAATTATATCTGCACAGATGTCTGGCCAAACTGGAACAGAAATATGGCAGCTTCAAGGAAAGGCTTTAGAAGACATTAATCTACATACCAGCCTTATTGGCTAAACCCTCCCTGGCCCAATACCTTCTCATCTTTCTCATTCACGTCGACTTTTTTTGATCGGATGGCTTTGGTTACATGGTCAATGTTGTTTTCTCTGCAATAGTCAAATATGTTCTTATCTTCCTCCCTAAGAAGAAATAAAGAGGGGGTATAATTCCTGTTACCAAGCAACAAATGCAAACCACACAAGCATGAGAAGCTAGCTTTTTCATCAGTTCAATCATTTTAGCTTTACTGATCACTTTAAACTTTCAGTGCTTTTGGCAAGTACACATCCTGCATCACAGAACACTTAAACAATATACTGCAAACTAACCTCTCAAAGAACTATAAGCTATAAACCAATTTCACCCAGGAAGAAACCATTATGCATTTCTCACAATGCATTCAAATTTTAAAACAACATTTTCTATTATTGTAATTATTTAGGAAATTTATTCACCAACTTTCAAATGTGATCCCTCCCCCATATCTAATATAAACCTCTTCCTCAGTCCTCTCTTCAGCAGCAACTATCTTACCTGTAGGACTGCAAGAAAAAAAAGTTAAAGATAAAATTCTCTATCCACAATCCTATCTAGTAGAGAGCCATATATCCCAGGTTCTCTACCTGAACACTGGTGTGTCTTTTGCCAAACTGCGGATTATATGTCTCTGAAGGATATAAAATACTTGGCACCTAGAAAAGCAACTAATTAAAAACTTGAGGCATGAGATGAGAAAAAGAAAACAAAACGTAACTGAAGCTAGTTTATACCAATACAGTTATCCTTACCAACTGTCCACCACAGGGCTTTCCAAAGTGCGGCCGCTGGCGACACACCAGTGGCGGCGGCGGCAGTGCGCGCGCGCACGGCGGCGGCGTGGGGGGCGTGCGGCGGCAGCTGATGCCACGCTGCTGCCGCTGCGCGCCGCTTCCGGGTGGTGTGGCGACACACCACGCTGTGTGTGGCGACACACTTTTGTGTCGCGACACACAGTTTGGAAAGCTCTGGTCTACCATGTTCATATACTGGCTTTTGTTCTTTAAACTCCTCACCTCTCTCTTTTTAAAAATCCCTCAACCCCATCCAACCATGACTTTTTTGGTCTTCCCCTCTTCACAATGTGTTCACTCTTCCTTTATATTGGTTTTGTGATCTGATCTTCACTGATTTTCTCTCTCACCTCAGTTTACTTCTTTTGTACAGTACTGATAAAACATTTTGTATTCAATTCCCATTCATACATCCTTAACATTATATGTTCTTGTTTTGCCATGCATACTTAAGTACCTTATTTCCCAAGGCATTCACTTCCACAAAGTGGGCAGAAGCACACTCTTATACCCAGCCATTTTTGCTTCTTTTGTTAGCATGTTTCCATTTCCCCATCCTTAGTAAATATCCTATCAGGGTACACAAATTCATCTACTTGCTATAGGTTTTTTTTAAATTAACTTGGAATAACTTGGAATCATTCATTCCTTGTCAAACACTCCTTCATGTAACATGCTGCACAATGTATCTAACTTTTCCAGCAAATGTTAGTTCTCAGCTAAAAACACGGCATCACCTGCAGAAATATACAAACATTCATGTCATAATCAATTTGTAATGTCACTATGACCACTCCATACACTTTTATTCATAAATATATTGAACAACCAAAGGGACAGCATACAGTATATCCTTATCTTATGCCCTGCTCAAAGTCTAACCATATGCTTCTATACTGCTCTTACTGCATTCAGCAACCAACCTTTAACTTATTGGCATGAAACATTCCATAATTCAAAATGATCATATACTTTTTCTAAATCAATAAACTTTCAATAACACTTTCTCAAATTTATACATTTGTCAATGACCTGCTGAAGAGCAACAATGTGATCTGCACACCTCTGCCTCACATGGACCCCACACTTCATTTTCCGAATTTTGCTCAATGTCACCCCTTGTACTCTTTCAGTCAGAATTCTGTCAAACAAAATTTGACCGACTACGTTCTTCGCAGTTATTTTCTTCTTTCTATACAAGTTATCTCCAGCAAAGGAGATCGTTACCTTGTCGTGGTGCTGGAGCTTGAGCACCTCAATGAAACCATGAGCTAAACCGTGAAGGGACACCCAAGACGGGAAGGTCGTGGCAGAGAGGTCAGACTAAATACGATCCCTGGGGAAGGTAAAGGCAACCCACCCCAGTATTCTTGCCGTGAAAACTAAATGGATCAGTACAACCAGAGATATGTCGGTATACCATCGGAAGATGGGACTCCCAGGTTGGAAGATTGTCAAAATGCCACTGGGGAGGAACAGAGGATAAGTTCAACTAGCCCCAGATGTGATGACGCAGCTAGCTCAAAGCTGAAAGGACGGCTAGTGGCCAACGGTGCTGGTGGTGAATGACGAATCTGATGTTCTAAAGATCAACACACCATAGGAACCTGGAATGTAAGATCTATGAGCCAGGGCAAATTGGATGTGGTTATTGCTGAGATGGCAAGATTAAATATAGACATTTTGGGTGTCAGTGAACCGAAATGGACTGGAATGGGCCACTTCACATCAGATGATCACCAGATCTACTACTGTGGACAAGAGGACCACAGAAGAAATGGAGTAGCCTTCATAATTAATAACAAAGTGGCTAAAGCAGTGCTTGGATACAATCCAAAAAATGATAGAATGATCTCAATTTGAATTCAGGGTAAGCCATTTAACATCACAGTGATCCAAATATACGCCCCAACCACAGATGCTGAAGAAGCAGAAGTAGATCAGTTCTATGAGGATCTGCAGCACCTACTGGATAATACACCAGAAAGAGATATTATTTTCATTACAGGAGACTGGAATGCTAAGGTGGGTAGTCAAACGACACCTGGAATTACAGGCAAGCATGGTCTGGGAGAACAAAATGAAGCAGGACATAGGCTGATAGAATTTTGCCACGACAACTCACTGTGCATAACAAACACTCTCTTCCAACAACCTAAAAGACGACTTTATACATGGACTTCACCAGATGGTTGACACCGAAATCAGATTGACTACATCCTTTGCAGCCAAAGGTGGCGGACATCTATACAGTCGGTAAAAACAAGACCTGGAGCTGACTGTAGTTCAGATCACGAACTTCTTATTGCAAAATTTAGAATCAGACTAAAGAGAATAGGGAAGACCCACAGATCAGTTAGATATGAGCTCACTAATATTCCTAAGGAATATGCAGTGGAGGTGAAGAATAGATTTAAGGGACTAGATTTAGTAGATAGGGTCCCGGAAGAACTATGGACAGAAGTTTGCAACATTGTTCAGGAGGCGGCAACAAAAAACGTCCCAAAGAAAAAGAAAACCAAGAAGGCAAGATGGCTGTCTGCTGACACACTGGAAGTAGCCCAAGAAAGAAGGAAAGCAAAAGGCAACAGTGATAGGGGGAGATATGCCCAGTTAAATGCAAAATTCCAGAGGTTAGCCAGAAGAGATAAGGAATTATTTTTAAACAAGCAATGTGCGGAAGTAGAAGAAGACAATAGAATAGGAAGGACAAGAGACCTCTTCCAGAAAATTAGAAACATCGGAGGTAAATTCCAGGCAAAAATGGGTATGATCAAAAACAAAGATGGGAAGGACCTAACAGAAGCAGAAGAGATCAAGAAAAGGTGGCAAGAATATACGGAAGATCTGTATAGGAAGGATAATAATATCAGGGATAGATTTGATGGTGTGGTCAGTGAGTTAGAGCCAGACATCCTGAAGAGTGAAGTTGAATGGGCCTTAAGAAGCATTGCTAATAACAAGGCAGCAGGAGACGACGGTATCCCAGCTGAACTGTTTAAAATCTTGCAAGATGATGCTGTCAAAGTGATGCATGCCATATGCCAGCAAATTTGGAAAACACAAGAATGGCCATCAGATTGGAAAAAATCAACTTATATCCCCATACCAAAAAAGGGAAGCACTAAAGAATGTTCAAACTATTGAACAGTGGCACTTATTTCACATGCCAGTAAGGTAATGCTCAAGATCTTGCAAGGTAGACTCCAGCAATTCATGGAGCGAGAATTGCCAGATGTACAAGCTGGGTTTAGAAAAGGCAGAGGAACTAGAGACCAAATTGCCAATATCCGCTGGATAATGGAGAAAGCCAGGGAGTTTCAGAAAAACATCTATTTCTGTTTTATTGACTATTCTAAAGCCTTTGACTGTGTGGATCGTAACAAATTGTGGCAAGTTCTTGGTGGTATGGGGATACCAAGTCATCTTGTCTGCCTCCTGAGGAATCTGTATAACGACCAAGTAGCAACGGTAAGAACAGAGCACGGAACAACGGACTGGTTTAAGATTGGGAAAGGAGTACGGCAGGGTTGTATACTCTCACCCTACCTATTCAACCTGTACGCAGAACACATCATGCGATGTGCTGGACTTGATGAATCCAAGGCTGGAGTTAAAATCGCTGGAAGAAACATTAACAATCTCAGATATGCAGATGATACCACTTTGATGGCTGAAAGCGAGGAGGAGCTGAGAAGCCTTATGATGAAGGTGAAAGAAGAAAGTGCAAAAGCTGGGTTGCAGTTAAACCTCAAAAAAACCAAGATTATGGTAACCAGCTTGATTGATAACTGGCAAATAGAGGGAGAAAAAGTGGAGGCAGTGACAGACTTTGTATTTCTAGGCGCAAAGATTACTGCAGACGCTGACTGCAGCCAGGAAATCAGAAGACGTCTACTTCTTGGGAGGAGAGCAATGACAAATCTTGATAAAATAGTTAAGAGCAGAGACATCACACTGACAACAAAGGTCCGCATAGTTAAAGCAATGGTATTCCCCGTAGTAACCTATGGCTGTGAGAGCTGGACCATAAGGAAGGCTGAGCGAAGGAAGATAGATGCTTTTGAACTGTGGTGTTGGAGGAAAATTCTGAGAGTGCCTTGGACTGCAAGAAGATAAAACCAGTCCATACTGCAGGAAATAAAGCCAGACTGCTCACTTGAGGGAATGATATTAAAGGCAAAACTGAAGTACTTTGGCCACATAATGCGAAGACAGGATACCCTGGAGAAGAAGCTGATGCTAGGGAAAGTGGAAGGCAAAAGGAAGAGGGGCCGACCAAGGGCAAGATGGATGGATGATATTCTGGAGGTGACGGACTCAACCATGGGGGAGCTGGGGATGGTGACGGCCGACAGGAAGCTCTGGCGTGGGCTGGTCCATGAAGTCACGAAGGGTCGGAAGCGACTGAACGAATAAACAACAACAATACAAGTTATACAATATCTTCTCTCATCCTCATCAAAAAGTCCCCTTTGGGGGAGATGGTGCGGTGATAGAAGGAAGAAATAAATAAATAAATAAATAAATAAATAAATAAATAAATAAATAAATAAATAAATAAATAAATAAATAAATAAATAAATAAATAGCACCATTCCTTTAGATCCATTTTTTTCTCATCCCCAAGCACTTTTCACTTCATCATTCCACCAAGCATATTTTTGTACTTTCCATCAGCATAACTCCACACGCTTTTGTGGCACATTGTAACATCATTCTTTTCACTCTATTCTAAGCATCTTCCACGTTTTCTTTCTTTTTGCCCATTACCATTCATTCTTTTGAGAGATTCTAACACTTTTCCATACAAGACTCATACCTTCTATTCCTGCAATTATTCTACTTTAACTCTCGTTTATTTCACATTTCCTTTTCATTCATGTCCTTTTTTCCCAATCAAGATAGCTCTTAATACTACCAAACAATGGTTTGTCTCACATTCAGAATCTCTCATCACCCTTGGATTCTTCACTAATTACATATTTCATCACTTTAAACAATTAGATCCTATTTTTAGATTTATATTCATTCCTTTGTCATGAGTATATATATATCTGAATAGACTTATGTTTAAAGCATGTATTGGCAAGATACTATTCTTATTTATACCTAAGTCTCTGAATGGCAGTTACTTTTTATGCATTCTCCCATTCCCATCCATCCATTCATGCCACCTAACAGAGTAATATTCATGTTAGGTCATGTTCATTCAGAATATTTCATGTTTTCCCCCCCAGAATTCATCTCTGGTTCTTCCACAATCATCATTCACTGGAGCACAGCATGTAATGATCATCAACCTGTAGATCTGTATATACCCACAACATTTGGCATACATTTTATCCTTTTTATCCATAATCAACTCTACATTTTCACTACCCTGAATATATTCATCAGCTCCATTCTACAAGATCAGAGCATGTTCTTTCAGATTCATTACATCTTTCCCTTTAATATTAGTTTCATAGACAACAATATATTGATTTTTCTTTTATTTCATTTGTTCATTCATGCTCTTTACCATTTATTCCTCTTACATTTCAAGTCTCAATGTTCTGTATGGCATAGTTGTCACTAGATGAGGTCACAGAGTTTGACCTCTGCTGTTCATCATGGCTTTAGTCAATTTCAGCTTCCACTTAACACTTTTCAGTAAGACAGAGAAGGTGTAGAGTAGGTTACCAGCCTTAACCATACAAATGCCATATGCAACATTCCCTGCTAATAATGAGGTCAATATCGGTTAGTTTTGCACATTGTGGCTAACATGCCACAAGCACAACCAAAGCCTCCTTTTGCCCCAAGCCTCTACTATACTATGCAATTAGAATTTCTACAAGTTATCTTGCAAGTCGTCTTACTATTGCCTGCTTCCTATCAATTAGGACATTCATGCAATGTACTGATGCACAAGGCTCAGTATCAACACAATATATGTGGCTCAATACCAAGCTAGGCTTTCTGGAATGGATGCTGCCAAGGGAGACATAATGACTACATTTCAGATACCACTGCAAATTATAATTAAAAACATCATCTGACAGAATGTGTGAATTGCCAGGCAAAGCTTATAGCTTAGAATATGTAAAACAACTATTTTGGGGTATTCTGTGTCCTAATCAAAACTCTTATGTTTTGGACCATGCATGCAACAGGGCTGTTTTGTTCTGGGCATGGACCAAAATATAGGTCTTCTGGGCAGTCCTTTGAAGGGAGGAAAAGTGGGGAAAAGCCAAGGACAAAGCTGTGATGGCAGCTGAGGGGAGGCAGAGGAGGAGCTGGGATGAGCGGAGGTGGGTAGGCCAATGGGAAATGCTGTGCTGGGATCTGCTGAGGGAACAAGGAGAGAAGCCAGGTTTAAAACAAGATATGCTTTCCATTTGTCCACACCCTAGTTACACCCATCTCTCCAACTCCAGGGGTTGCTAAAGCTGAATGCTGAGTAGATGCAGAAAGCAGCAAATGCCACTCTACATAAGCTTCCCTGTGATGTATTTGAAAGATCAAATGCAATTTGATTGGTCTATAAGCTCTGTTTGTATAATATACATGACTTGGTGATGTTTGAATGGAATCATGTCATTCTACAAAACTGTGACAACATCTGGGTTTAAGTGAAGGCAGCCATGTATATAAGCCCTCTGAGGCATTAACTTAACAATATTTATCTTAAAAAGGTAAAGGTACCCCCCGCACATTTGTGCAGTCGTGTCCGACTCTAGGGGCTGGTGCTCATCTCTGTTTGTTAGCCGAAGAGCCAGCGTTGTCCGAAGAGGCTTCCACGGTCATGTGGCCGCATGACACGCGCGGAACGCTGTTACCTACCCACCGAGGTGGCACCTATTCATCTACTTGCATTTGCATGCTTTCGAATTGCTAGGTTGGCAAGAGCTGGGGCGAGTGCGGGAGCTCACTCCGCACGCAGGGCTAGGGATTCAAACCTCCAAACTTGCAATCTTCCGATCAACAAGCCTGGCGTCTTACCCCCTGAGCCGCTACGCCCCCTTTATATTTATCTTATTTATATTTATCTTAGTCAGGCCTTAAAACTGATGTTTTAGATAGCCTTTTTATGCTTGACTTTTTTATTTATTTATTTATTTATTTATTTATTTATTATTTCAATTTATTCCCCGCCCATCTCCCCTGCAAGGGACTCTGGGAAGGTTACAACAATTGAAAGTTTAAAAACAATACAAATAACAATATCTAAAAATACATCCAATAATAAAATACATGAAATCCAAGATGGATTGGGGACCGTAGGATAGATCGTATTACTACGGGGCCAGCCAACCCCAGGAGGCACTACCGCCTCTGTCGTCCCAGGCCCGGCGGCAGAGCCAGGTCTTAATGGCCTTCCGAAAGGCCAGGAGTGAAGGGGCCAGTCTCACCTCCGGGGGCAAGATATTTCATAAGGCGGGCGCTATCGCAGAGAAGGCACGTCTCCTGGACCCCGCTAGATGGAATTCTCTTGTTGAGGGGGTCCGAAGCATGCCCTCTCTGCATACACGGGTGGGGTGGGCCGACGTTATCGGGACGAGACGGTCCCTCAGGTACCCTGGCCCTATGCCATATAGGGCTTTAAAGGTAATCACCAACACCTTGAATTGGACCCGGAAGCAAACTGGTAGCCAATGCAGCTCGCGTAGCAGAGGTGTTACATGTGCCGATCTCATGGCACCCATAACTGCTCGCGCCACGGCATTCTGCACCAGCTGAAGCTTCCGGATACTCTTCAGGGGTAGCCCCATGTAGAGCGCATTACAGTAATCTATACGGGAGATGACAAGGGCGTGAGTGACTGTTCGGAGGGCCTCCCGATCCAGGAAAGGGCGTAACTGGCGCACAACACGAAGCTGTGCAAAGGCCCTCCTGGCTGCGACTGCCACCTGCTCTTCGAGCAGGAGTCGCGAGTCCAGGAGGACCCCCAGATTCCGCACTGGATCCGAGCGAGGTAGTGCCACCCCACCCAGAACCAAAGATGACAACTTCCCGGATCTAGGGGGGGCATCAATCCACAGCCACTCCGTCTTACCAGGGTTCAGTTGAAGCCTGTTGTTCCCCATCCAGACCCCCACAGCCTCCAGACACTGAGATAAGGCATCGACCGCATCACCTACTTCACCCGGGATGGAGATGTATAACTGGGTATCATCAGCATATTGGTGATACCTCATCCCGTGGTGACGGATGATCTCGCCCAGCAGCTTCATGTAGATGTTGAACAGGAGAGGAGAGAGAACCGACCCCTGTGGCACCCCACAAGTCAGGGGCTGCGAGTCAGCCCTCTCTTCCCCTATCAACACCGACTGGGAACGGCCCTGGAGGAAGGAGGCGAACCAGCGCAAAACTACGCCGCCCACCCCCAACTCCCTGAGCCATCCCAAAAGTATACCGTGGTTGACGGTATCGAAAGCCACTGAGAGATCTAAGAGAGCTAGGATGGACGCACTCCCTCCATCCCGCTCTCGCCAGAGATCATCCATAAGCGCGACCAATGCGGTCTCCGTCCCATATCCCAGCCTGAAACCTGACTGGAAGGGGTCTAGATAATCCGTTTCCTCCAGAATCCTCTGGAGTTGCCAAGCCACCACCTTCTCAACCACCTTTCCCAAAAAGGGAAGGTGGGAGACTGGGCGAAAATTGCCCAGGATGGTAGGGTCCAGGGACGGCTTCTTGAGGAGGGGGTGCACCAGCGTCTCCTTAAAGGCCGCCGGGAACACCCCCTCACTCAAGGACAAATTAATCATCGCCTGGACCCATCCACATGTCACCTCACTGGCCGATTTCACCAGCCAGGAGGGACAAGGGTCAAGCTGGCATGTGGTGGCGTTCACAGTCTGGAGGATCCTGTCTACTTCCTCAGGCGCAACAGGATCAAACTGTTCCCAGATAACATGGTAAGTACGAGCCCCTGGCATCTCCACAGATCCTGACTTCCCCAGGTATTATTCTTCCTGATATTTGTCTTTGTCTTTAATGCTTTGTTTTAATTCTTTTTTAATTCTGCTTTTACCCCCTTTTACCCAATTTATCATATACAGTACTGTACTTTTATAACCAACACAAACAGCTTTGGATTTTTAAAATAAGAAATGGCAACTATTTTAATACATATATACATACCTTCCTACTCATCTGAAAGGTATCAGCATCAAAAGAATCTAGTACTTTAAATCAATTTCCTGTTCTCATGATCCTGTCTCATTCTAAAACTGGCTGTCTTGGTGAATTGCGCCAAGTTTTCAGAAAGTTCTGTCTATTCAGAAGACAACTTGAATTCAATGGGGCTTATTGCCAAATAAATGGACATCTGACTGTACTGCTCCAGGTAGTAAATGGGGGCAGGTACTGAGTATTGGAAAGCAGAGAGGCTTTCCAATACTTTCCAATATAGGGAGGCAGTTATGTTAAGAAGATGACATTGAATCTTCTCTCTGATTCACTAGGATTTTTAAGGATTCAAATATGTGATTACTCTGTCTGGTGCAATTTGCACAGGACTTCACAGCTTATGGTACTGAATACACAAACATATCCTGCCTTTCAGCATGTAGCAGTTTATTAGAAAGACATAAGAAACTTTTTTGTAAGTTGGTTAAAACTTAGAAAAAGTTTTACCAAGAACAACTTTGCCATCTACAAATCAGATTTTGGATGAATTTGGATTCTTGAAATCAAATTCATTTACCCTTAAAATACTACCTTCCAGTAACTTAATTTCCAGTTATCTTCTAATATGTTACCAGTTATTTATCAGTGTCTCAAAGATAAATTATACCATTTAAAAAAAAAATTGCCCAGATTATTTGGATTTAGCCTGCTTAGATATATATTTACCTAGGAGTACGCTCCACTGAAAGCAACTACACATATAGATAGGCTAAGTGACTAAGTGACACTTTGTTAAATGTTTAATAGAATTCAAAAAATGGAAGATTATACTTACTTAGAATTTTAGGCGGCTCCATCCTAAAGGCTTGAAGAAACAGTAAAACAAAAACATGTTCTATAACTCCGATTAATCATTTGCAGCAAATGCAATGAAGAGTCCCTTCTCTTATCTTGAATAAGCAAAGCAGGGCCAGAACTGTTAGTGCTTAGATAGGATACTTTAGGAAATCTAAAAGCTGAAGACTAGATTGGATAGTCAAGAAAACATCTTGGAAAGCAATGGCAAACTGCTCCTATACCGTTGCCAAGAAAATGACATACAAATGTCTATGCAGTCACCAGAAGTCAAGACTGAACCAATCTTTACCTTTAAACATACTATGGCAGAGCTTCATCAGATCTGATTCATGAATTATTATCCTGAGTTATACACACACACAAACCTGGAGAGGGGTGTAGAATTTTAAACAGTGCCAGAGGGAGATGAAATGCTGAAAGTACAAACAATGCTAATTACCTTATTAAGAGTAGCCATTTACAAAAGAGTTATTTGGTGGTGACAGAGATCTCTCCCTAGCTGAGTCATAAGAGATGGAGCTAAATGTTTATTATAATTCAGTTACTTTACATTATAATCTGCTTTCAAAATCTTTTGTTCTGGGCCACTTTAAGGTTATTTATAGGACATGTTGTAAATGTTCTCTCATTTTTAACATTAGGATTTTATTTTGCGTTTATAAAATTAGTTACCCATCTCTCATAATTAAAAAATGAGACCTAACTAGGGACACAAAACACAGTGGAAATAAAACCATGATCAAATTCCAGAAAGTCTAAAACAATGTGTGCACGCACATGCACACACACACAAAACAGGACGCTGACAAAAAGAAAAGACGAAACACAAATTCACTTAGAGGTCTCAGCCTTTGTCTTCAGCTGAGCTGAACGTTTGGAAAAAAACCAGTGTCAATCATTCTCAAATTGGGAGGGAGTTCTGGAATCAGGGCACCACTATTAAGAATCCTTATCTTGAGTCACTAAGGCAGGGCTTTCCAAAGTTTTCCCGCGGCGACACACCAACCGCCGTTGGTGTGTCGCCGCGGGAAAACCCGGAAGTGCCGCCATTGCGGCAGCGCGCAAAAACCCGGAAGCGCTGCTGCCGCTTTTGGGTTTTTGCGCGCCGCCATTGGTGTGTCGCCGTGGGAAAACCCGGAAGCGCTGATGATGATCAGCGCTTCCGGGTTCTGTGGCGACACACCAGACTGTGTGTGGCGACACACTTTTGTGTTGCGACACACAGTTTGGAAAGCTCTGCACTAAGGCAAGGCCATGAGAAAGATCTCCTTAGCCAATCTCAATAGTGTTAGCTGACACTCAGGAAGATGCTCTTTTAAGTACTTGGTTTTAAAGAGGGCTTTATACAGTTGTATCAGCCTCTTGAATTCAACTTGGTTGGTCACTGGCAACTAGTATTTGCTGTCAGAAACAGTGTCATATGACTCCATTAATAATCGTATAGTTAAATTTGGCACCAATTACAGCTTCCATATCATCTTCAAGTAATCCCATGTAAAATGTACTGATGTTATCCAGTCACTAGGTTATTATGGCATGGCTATCCTGGTTCAGAAAAGGTTGCAGCTAGCACATTAACTGACTGTGAATAACTGGGCACACTTTGTCACAAAGCCATGTGCCCCTAGGGATAGCTTTGAATCAAAGAGGAAATACAAGCTATATACTTGTTTTTTCAGAAGGAAGACATCTTGTAGACTCCCATATTCCATGGGGCTGAACAGAAACATCCATGCTACTTTCTGGTAGTGGTCTTGCAAATAGGCACAGAATACAGCACAGTACCTCAAATTCCAAATCCACAAAGTTGTTTCAGGAAGAAATCCAGGTCTGAAACTAGCCTGAAATGAGTATAATTTTTCCTCCATGTACAACTGTATGGCCAGTTACCATCTTATCACCTTATCTAAGAAAGCTATATTTGTTAAAGTCAAGATTCAGAGAAAGCCATTTAAAGAGAGATTGCAATGGACATAATTCCCTCCCTACTAAGTGGAATAGGCATAAATTACTAGAACTATGCAGATTAAAAGGGAGAAATGCAATTTGTAGAGTGAATGGGCATGCACAAACCTCCTGTCAGAAACAACTTAAAACAACTTAAAACAACAAAACAACTTAAAACTTATATTTTGCTTGGATCACACTGCAACTGGCAGCTGCATAAGCCCAGGAAAAATAAAGGTGCTTTACGGTGCTTCTGACATACACTACATGCATGTCCACTCATGCTCCAAATCACACTTCCCCCTTTGACTCCAAAGTGCTGCACAGCCTTATTAACTACTTTACCCACCAAATTCCCTCTCCAATTAGAGCTTATCACCTATAACACATTAAGGTATAGATAATAAATTGGATTGACCCCCATAAGCCTCCTGTTTCCTCAGATCAAAATAACCCCCATAATTTCAAAGGGTTCTGAAAAGCTACGGCCTAATTTTTAGCAGAGGTACTTGACTTTACCTTCAAAATACATTGCAAATTTATTGTAGTAAGATGAAGCTGTAGAAAGAAGAACCTACAGTCAGGACCAGAAATATTGGAACAAGGATAACTGTTCTGGCAGTTCGCCTCTGTACACCACCACATTGAAATTGAAAGGAAACACACCCAGATGGAGTGAAGTCAGGACTTTCAGCTGTAATTCAAGGGGTTTGACAAAAGTGGGGCACTAACCACTCAGGAAGTACAGCCAGTGGCATACACACACACCCATCGTTGGTGGCTCCTAAGTAATGGAACAAACCAACATCATTACAAACATAAGGATCGCCTTTAATACGTGGATGAAAATCCTTTGCAGTCAATGACTGCCTGAAGTCTGGAACCCATGGACATGACCAGATGCTGAGTTTCCTCCCTCGAGATGCTTTGCCCGGCCTTTACTGCAGCTGCCTTCAGCTGCTGCTTGTTTGTGGGTCTTTCTGCCTTCAGTCTTGTCTTCAGTAAGTGAAAAGCATGCTTTATTGGGTTGAGATCAGGTGACTGACTCGGCCATAGAAGAACATCCCACTTCTTTGCCTTGAGAAACTCTTGGGTGGCTTTTGCTGTATGTTTTGGGTCATTATCCACCTGCAATATGAAGCGGCGTCCTATCAGTTTGGCAGCATTTGGCTGAATCTGAGCATAAAGTATAGCCCTACACACTTCAGAATTCATCCTGCTGCTTTTATCAGCAGTCAGGTCATCAATAAACACCAGTGACCCGGTTCCATTGGCAGCCATACATGCCCATGCCATAACACTGCCTCCACCATGTTGTAGTATGCCAATCGAAGAGATGTAGTATGCTTTGGATCATGAGCTGTTCCTTTCCTTCTCCATACTTTTCTCTTCCCATCATTCTGGTGCAAGTTAATCTTGGTTTCATCAGTCCAAAGAATTTTATTCCAGAACTGGGCAGGCTTTTTTAGGTGTTTGCTGGCAAAGTCTAATCTGGCCTTTCTGTTCTTGAGCGTTACCAGTGGTTTGCACCTTGTTGTGAAGCCTCTGAATTTAGGTTCATAAAGCCGTCTCTTGACTGTAGATGTTGACAATGACATGCCTACCTACTCAAGAGCGTTCTTGACCTGGCTAGATGTTGTGAAAGGGTTCCTCCTCACCATGAGCAGAATTCTGCGGTCATCCACTTTAGTTGTCTTCCGTGGTCTTTCAGGCCTTTTGCTGTTGCTGAGCTTGCCAGTCAATTCCTTCTTTTTCAGGATGTTCCAAACTGTTGTACTGGCCACTCCCAATGTTTTTGCTATCTCTCTGATGGGTTTATTTTGTTTCCTCAGCCTAATGATGGCCTCCTTCACTCGCATGGACACCTCTTTGGACCTCATGTTGGGAGTTCCAGTGAACAGCTACCAAATGCAAATGTAACACTCAGAATCACCTCCAGGCCTTTTATCTGCTTGATTAGTCATGGGGTACCCAGGAAACAGGCCACACCTGGCAATCCATTCGTTCCATTACTTATGAGCCACCAACAATGGGTGTGTGTGTATGTCACTGGCTGTACTTTCTGAATGGTTAGTGCCCCACTTTTGTCAACCCCCTTGAATTACAGCTGAAAGTCCTGACTTCACTCCCATCTGGGTGTGTTTCCTTTCAACTTCAATGTGGTGGTGTAGAGAGGCCAACTGACAAAACAGTTATCCTTGTTCCAATATTTCTGGTCCTGACTGTACTTCCAGGCTTGTCTTAAGTAGTTCCACCACTGAGAAAACTGTACTGTATAGTTCACTAAGGTTGTAAATACACCCTCTTCACCATAACTACATGATAGGAGCACTTATGTGCTCTAACATATTCATATTCCCTACAAGATTTATGACATCTGTATCATCTCCCAGCTTGCTTCATTGTCTGGAGTTCCTCAGAAAACAAAGTCATCCTTCTGGGTCTTTTATACCTGCAGATAGCATTCACTATTCCACAGCAGAACACCACCACCAGCCTTGTCACCTGAAAACTCCTAAGAATCCTTCAGATTCCGCAAATCTCTAAATAAGAATCTTCTTAACTTATATTGCACCCCAGAGATTAAGGTCACGGTAATTTAAATCATAAGAGAAATGATCCAACATTGACCCTCACTCCACCAACTACCAGTTCAATCCAATCTGTTTTAATCTAAAACCAGGTTAAGAATGGACCTGCAATATGAATTGGGTCCATGATATAGTGATTTAGTGACATAGCTCCACTGCTGACATGGCAACCACGAGATCCTGAGCTGATCAGTGGCAGCCTCATTACAGTCATTAAAATACCCCCCAGATGATTTCAACCAGTTCAGACAGGAATGATGCTGAGCATCAGAGTGAGTAATATCCCAGTAAAATCACTGTTCTATCTCTATGGCTTAACAGATAGAAAGCCTTGCAACAAATGCTAAGGACCGGTTTCTGGGTGAGATATACTAAATTTGTACGAACAACCACAATCACTTCCCCCACCCCTTAGCCTAGGTTGATGTTGCACCAAATCTGGTTTGGCAAAGCAAAGTCAAGTTTGTTCTGCAGCTCACACAACCAGCTCTCAGCAATGCATTGAATAACTGCAGCTTTTGGATAAGATTTTTGTTCTTTAATTCCATTCTGTTGAGAGAAATACTAATCTGCCCCATGTAAAATGAATAAGGGCATTGCTGGTAGACAATATATCATGTATCATATAGAAAGGTAATGCTTATGAACTCCTGATGACCTTAGGTCCTTTAATGGTGTTTTCAGACAGGAAGACATGATTTACTTGAAATCTACCATGGGATGACGTTGGCCTCCATATATCTGTTACTTGCTCTGATTTTCGTGGCTAGTAGTAATTTGGGACTGAGGACCTGCCTGTGAGATAGAAGCATTATAATCAGGATAGGTTATAGATCACTGATATGTTTGAACTGAAAACTGTAAATGAAAAATGAAGTTCTGTTCTGGTCAGCTCTATAATAGATAGATATAATATATTCTATAATATAGAAATTATAGTTCTGGCCTTGTTGATCTATTGTTAGGATTGGTTTCAATACACGTCTATTCAAGGATTTTTAATGTTATCATTCATGTGATTAATACTTTTAGTGTGAATATCTGAAAAATCCAATTTATGGCATGAAGAAAACAAAGGAGACATTTCCCGCAATTTCCTTTATTACTTCTGAATTCATGATATAATAGATTAAATTGGAATTTGAGAAGTGGTTGCATTGGTGGCTATTTTGTTTTTATCTAGTCTGCTCTGTATTTTGTGTTTTTTTGCTGCTTTTAATTGTTGTTAGCCACCCAGAGTCACTTGTTTGAGATAGGCAACCATATAAATTGAAACAAACAAACAAATAAAAAGTTTACACAGACTAAGTAAGATCAACTTTAGACTAGGCAAAAGAATTAAATTAATTCTAGCTTGCAGGATAGACAGAGAAGATCCAGTGCACAGTATTTTAAGAACTTCAGTGTACTTCAATATTTTTTGACTTCAAGAAAAGAAAACAAAAGGAGAAAAACAGGACAAGACTAAAAAGTCAGCTAAGAACAAACCGGCTCAGACAGATAATACAACAAGTACAAATCAAAGTACAATAAGTTTCAGAATACACCTATTTTTCACTTATCTGGGCAACTGAATGACAGAAATTTTCCTGCTCTCTTCCCAGTCTCTTTCCTTGTGTCACATCTTTTTGTTTGTTTGTTTTAACTGTTAGCCAGAGGGAAGAGACAGTCTAATTATTGATTACTACTGCCCTGAGAATTTTTTTGACTGGAGAACTGGAAAAGCATGCTACAAATAAATAAATAAATCAGAGAAAAGCATGCTAGAGATTGGTTGCTTTTAAAATAAAATTAAACAGAATTAATATGCTAATAGCTTATCAGAAACCTATTTCCTGTGGGTGAGAGGATACACCTGTGATTCTACCACATAGTATAGCCTAGACTCTGCCAGGTGTTTAAAAACAGATTTCACAAATGTATATGGATGATTATACAATTATAATCATATGGGAATCCTTTACTAAAATTGTTGTGTAAAACTCTTAAGACACACACACATTGAGGATTACCTGTACTTTCAAGAAATGTCTGAGTCCTTACATTTTGAATCTCTGACCAACACATATATAGTAGTTATATCATCAGGCTTCGTTATGTTCTGGAAAATTATACAAGCCTGAATTTGGTCTGATATACAGTATAACTTATAGGACCATAATATAGTTTTCAGTAGTGCTCAGAAAGTGAACTTACTGTATGATTCATCTTGACTCAAGTCAACAGGTCCAGATGATAAAAATAGCATCAATATATTTGAAGTACAAAAGAGTATTCTGGGAATTGGAGTTGAGAAAGCATTGTTTTAAATTGCCATAAAACATGTTGACATACTGTATGTTGGGTTAATGTGAGCATTTATGACAATGTCACTGATCTGAAGAACATTTCACTCTTTTGGGAAAAGGATGTGTCAATGTCCCATATGTATAACAACAACAACAACAACAACAACAACAACAATTGGTATCAAGTCAGTCTTGACTCCTGGTGACTGCCTGGACAGATCCCTGCAGTTTTCTTGGCAGCATTTTCAGAAGTGGTTTGCCATTGCCTGCTTCCTATGGCTGAGAGAGACTGACTGGCCCATGGTCATCTAGCTGGCTTTGTGTCTCAGGCAGGACTAGAACTCAGTCTCCTGGTTTCTAGCCTGATGTCTTAACCACTGCACCTCATACATGTAGTACGAATGCTAAATAAATATCAGATAGTAATAGCATTTAAAATTGGGCAAAACAAAGTATACTAATGAAAAGCAATATTCCACTTTCCTAGTCCCCATTTTTTAATTGAGGATTTTGGAGAATACTTAAAGAAATTTATTAAAGAGGTTATGCAATTTAAGCATGTCTGTAAAAGAAGCAATATGCATGTTACCAGTTTTGTTTTACTGAAAATAATGAAAGAATAGGATCTTTTCTGAATGAAAACCTGAAATGTCTTATCATATGCTATATTAAAAACCTGTATTACCTAGGGAATCTTCAGTAAATATCTTTTTTTACATATATAAAAAAGGGAAAAATATTGTTGAGTTGCAGGACTATCCAGTACTGGGAATAGTGCATTAATCTTCTTTGTCGGCTTTTATAGTATGTCAGCTTTGAAACTAAACAGCCAGCTGATAAGATGGCTATGCTCCATCACTATTTTTCTCTATTTTTCTGAATCATCTAATTGTTACAGGAGGAGGACCATGTGCCACAAACAGGTGGTCTTTCCTGTCTGCTTGTCATTGTGCTACTCAGAGTACTGAAGCAGAGATGGAAGCCAAGACACAGTTGCAACAGTTACTGTTTATGTCAAGGCCCTCTTACCCCTCATAGGACCCATCTTCTCATAATCTATAATTATCTCTTCGTTTAATCGCCCCATCACTTCTGAGGCTCTCTCGGGTCCAGGAAGAGGAAAAGCTCATTAACTGAACCCTTTCTCCTCTCTCCAGCCACCCATAGCTTTTAATTGCTTGGTGTTGTTATTATCTATCAGTGCAACTGGGATCATTTTCATAAGAAAAGGCGGTGGGGGGAGAGAAGCAAGCATGTGTCCCTGAGGCATGCACTGCAGACAAACCTTTGCTTTCTCCATTATTTATGCCAGCTGAGGTTTTATAGGCTGAATAAATCCATAACTCAAGTTTATTCTGAACAGTCTGGCTCCCTAGAGAGGAAGTAATGCCCACTTGCCTGTACACTTCTGTGCTGTCCTCGGAGAATAACCAGAACCTAATGAGACATGTGTTACCCAATTGCCCACGCATGAAAAAGTATACACCACATGCAAGATTAGTAATGCAGGAGCCTGTGAAGAACCACATTCCCCCCCCACCTTCCCCCAAAGCAGCATACTTTTGTTTTTCTTTCAGTGTAAGGGAATCTAGCTTTAGCAATATTCCAGCTTACCTTGATAAAAATAAAAATATCCACTATACTTGTTAGAAAATGAGGATGCAAGTAAAGGTCCCCACTGTATATTCCTTGCGGAAAATTATGCCGCCGCCACCACTATCCTGTTGCACCATTTGATTTCAAGTTGTACATCTGTGACTGGAAAACTTAATTTTAATCAATGCTTAAATAATAAATTGTAATTATTGGGAAAGCTGAATTTTCTCCTTGTTTCTGGCTCTACCACTGATAGTGTATGTAATGTGATATTTTAAATGTCAGCCATCATTCATTGGCGATCACTCGTAGCCGAGTAAGATTGTCTTCCAAAGGTAAAATTTTAACGGTGGATCCGTAAGTGGCTGTAAAGGCCAATTCTGGATCCGCACAACCTCCCACAGTGGGGGCATAGGTTTCCGGGTGGGAGACGGTCATGATGAGGGTTTGCCTGACGTGCCTTCCTTTTAGCTCTTTTCTCCCTTTCGCCCTGTACTCGTGCTTCTTCAAAGTCCATAGCACCATTAATAAAGGCTGACCTCCAATTGAAACGCTCATGAGTTAGGGCTTCCCAGTTCTCAATGCTGATATTACATTTTTTAAAATTAGCTTTGAGAGTATCTTTGAATCTCTTTTGCTGTCCACCAATATTCCGTTTTCCATTCTTAAGTTGGGAGTAAAGTAGCTGCTTTGGAAGACGATGGTTAGGCATTCGAACAACATGACCGGTCCAGCGAAGTTGATGTTGGATTATCATTGTTTCAATGCTGGTGGTTTTCGCTTCTTCTAATACGCTAACATTAGTCCGCCTATCTTCCCAAGTAATTTGCAGAATTTTTCAGAGGCAGCGTTGATGGAATCTTTCAAGAAGTTGGAGGTGGCGTTTGTAGAGGGTCCATGTTTCACAGGCGTACAGAAGGGTTGGTAGTACAATGGCTTTGTAAACAAGCATTTTGGTCTCCCTGCGATTGTCCCGATCCTCAAACACTCTACGCTTCATTCGGGAGAAAGCTACACTCGCAGAGCTCAGGCGATGCTGAATTTCAATTTTTTTTTTTTTGTCAGCCATATCTACTGCATGATACTGGTTACATTACTTATGCTCTCATTTTTTCCCCCAAGGACAAGCATTTCCTTGCTCTTTTATATAAAAATATTCCCACACTCATAAAGCTAGTGATCTATTTCATTTGATGCTTCCCTTTAAAGCTTGAAGCAGGCATCTTCTTTTTTGGTTTAAAAGCTTAAACAAAACATTTAAAAGTTTACAATAAGGTGTTCACTTTCAACACTGTTCAGTTCTTGAAAACCTTTAAACCTGTCACATAGATTATGGCCAAGTCAGGCACTATCAGGAAGGAAGTTGCTCTCCATGGCTCTTTAAAAGAAGACAATCTGTAGGAGCCTTAATTCCTAAATTATAATTTACTATAGCTGTCTTTTTTTTAACCTTTACCTCTATATTGGAAGAAATAAATGCAACCATTTTAAAAAATGTAATGAATGGATAGGGAGAAATCAATATACCACTATATAGCTTCTTAGTTCAGAGTTTCAGCCTACCTATACATTGATGTATGGAGTTGTGTTTTGCATTTAACCATCACTCTCTCTCTTAAATGCCCTATTCCCTCCTTGAGATGTAATGTCAACATATGATATGCCCAAACAAATGAGAGGAGGGAATGTACAAGCATAACAAATTCCATACTGTAGTTTTGCTTTTTACCTGGGTATTGACTACTGTTGAAAGGACTCACTTCTATTCTCTACTCCAAGTCAGCTAACGATAAAGCATTTTATTACAGTACAACACAAGAATGAACAAAAAAGTAAACAAATTAAGAAGCAGGATTCTAGTAAAATAAATTACTACCAGCAGAATAAATATTCATCTTGACAGGACAAAGATCTCATTGAAGGAAAAAAATCCTTTACATCTCAAAAAGGGGACTGGAATAGTCCTGGAAAGAACATTGTAGTATCTGGACATAGTGCCGAGAAAGTCCTCTCTCTACCTGATTGGGCAAAACACAATGATGGATCTCTTTCAAAGATCCTAGGGTCTGGGCATGTTCATTTTGGTGAAGACAAACCTAAGTTACTTATAGCTTAAAAGTGATAAAGAAGGTTTTGAAGTATTATCTCCAAACAGATAACATTAAAATGTTGAAATGCAGAAATCATATGCTATTATTTATGCAAGTGAGGCATCTAGCTGAAACTTTGGGGACCTGCTATAATTTTTTTAATGCCTTTCAAATGTTGTTCTATGCAGTTGTGTTATACTAAAACAACCAAGATGCATGCATGCATGCATGCATGCATGCATGCATCTCTCTCTCTCTCTCTCTCTCTCTCTCTCTCTCTCTCATTTCAAGGAACAAGCTCATTTTTCACACGAGTACAAAATTACTGCCAAGAGAAGCCCAATGGTATCCACAGTATGGTCTCATGTTTATTTCTACCAATTTCATGACTAACACTCCTAGCAAAAAATGGTGACTTTAATTACTAGGATATTTTCTGAATTAATAGGGGAAATTTATAAACTATATGAGGAAAGTTACTCTTAAAAACTTTCAGGTCTATATACCTGCCCACATATACTGACCTCTGGTATTTTCCGCCAAAATTGTTCATTTATCTCTCAGATCAACTAATCAATTCTAGAGCCATCAATCTTTCCAGTTCAGTACTAGGCTGGTCTAACTCAAAGAGTTGCCAGATGGCTGCTTGTGTTAATAGGATTAATAAAATTCTGATAAATTACATGGCATCAGACTGCAAAATATGATAGGGACTATCAAGCATGCTAGATAAAATTAGGAGTTTGGGGGACAGGGTGAATGAAGACTCAGTAGCCCAAAATTTCTTGACTTTCAAATTTTATTATTTTCATCTGGTCTTCAAGAAACTATGTTTATCTAAAATGACTGGATGTAACCAGCAACTGTTTGTCCAACTATTTTGAATTATTTTCAGATTTTTCTATTCACTACTTGAGGATGTGGATAGAGTGTGCAGAGACATGAGGAGTATTGACCTGATTGCTCAATTCTTGTCCTTCCTGGTTAAGTCAGCCATGGATAAAGGTGGTGATCAATACTTCCTTGCAGGAAGGATGTGCTTCCTTTTGTCTAAAATTATAAGACTTCTACTGAAGAAAATTTCCATTGACCCAAGAGATCTGTTTTTTATAGAGCAATCTGAAACATATTCTAAAGAAAGGCGATCAAAAGGCAAGTTGGCTAGATAGCATCACTGATGACCCATGTGAGAGCTCACAAGAACTCAGGAGCGGTTATTGACAGATAGTCCTGGCAAAAAGATGATGAAGAGTCAGAAGTCAATGAATGAGTGAAAACAAACAACATACAAACCCCTGTACGATTCCTCCTGTAATTTAATAGGATTAAGAAGCCATTATGTAACATCTGCTGTTTGCATAGGAATTGTTTACAAGACAACATGGTAATTAACAAAAACCTAAATGTCAAGACTTCTCATTCTACATAAGCTCTTGCACCTATTTGTCTAAAACTGAGTAATCTTAATTTCCATAGCAAGGACAACTATATATATATACATCCCTTCCCTTTCTTCAATAATCTACCTTTAAAGGAGTTCTACAATAAGTGCTTGTACTATTTTTAAAAAATTATCTGAGAAATGATTACTCTCCTTGCAAATTTCATCTGTGTTAAAAAGTAAACAAATATAATAAATATAATAATTCTTATGCTAGACAATGGGAGAGACTAAGTTTTACATTTCTTAATTTTGCTTCAGATTTGAAGAACTGGGATGAACACAAGATCATTTCTTGAAATAAATCAGAGCTTTCCAAACTGTGTGTCGCGACACATTAGTGTGTCGGCTGCAGTGTCTGGGTGTGTCGCGGCTGCTGCTGCCTCCGAGCCATGCCAGGATTCCACACAGGTCCTAGTGCCTGCCTTGTGCCTTGCTGCCTCCAAACCTGCTGTGATTCTGCGCAGGTCCTAGTGCCTGCCTTGTGCCCTGCTGTAAGAGTGTGTCGCGAAATGATGCCCTGCTGTAAGAGTGTGTCGCGAAATGATGCATGTCTAAAAAGTGTGTCACCAACACCAAGAGTTTGGAAAGCTCTGAAATAAATACTCCAATTTAGAATCTTCTTCCAAAGACATTCTTTTTCTCATCCATTCATATAGTCTCTTCCCTGTTTTCTTCTCCTCCTATCCCTCTCCATTGCCTTCTTTGTCCCAGCCCAGGTCTCTGCTTCCTCCTTCCTTCTGTAAGGTCACTCTCAACATATCCTTAAATGCCATGTTTTCTTGTCCCATTCTTGAATCACACTGTACCATAATAACCTGGGTGACTTACGGGTTATCTGCACCTTCCCATTCCAAAGCCCTCAATTACAAAAAAGTTATCCACCGGCATTATATCTGAAGAATAGAGAGCAAAGTCTATGGAGGCCAGTGCTTCATTTTGAAGCACTCTGAGGAACCACAAATATTTTAATTAAATGTTTATTAAAACAATTCATACATATCAATAGAATACTTCATGGTTGCAGCAGGAGATACCTGTGAATCTACTGCCATTCACAGCATCATTGCCTATCATTGGGTAGTTGGGACCTAATTCTATGTGCAGTTTGTCATGATTCATTTGCTAGTTATCTCTCCCCCTCCCCCCAAAATCTGGTTTGATCCTGGACACAATAGTTCAAACTGGAGGTTCCAGACTGGCCTTCTGCCACATATGCTTAAATCAGCTTCAGTCAATTTATTTAATCTTCAGAAGTTGATAGACATCTTGAATGGTTTTGATCTCTTGCAGTTTAAATCATTCCTTTTATGGTTCATTGGAACCACTAGATAAAGACTGTTGGGGTGTAAAGAGAGGCCATTAATTGCTCTATTATGGCTTTGATACAGTTGTAATCGAAATTATTCAACCCCCATTGCAAATCAGGTTTATTGTTAAAATTTACACACTTTAGCTGTTTGCAATGAACAAATCAAACAAGCAATTCAAATAGCTCAACACAATGAATGCTTCAAGTGGTTTCCCCAAATTCAACTTATAATGACTTCTCCAGTCTCAAAATTATTCACCCCCTTCATGGCAAGCATCTTCAGTACTTAGTAGAGCACCCTTTTCCTGTTATGACCTGCTGCAGACGAGATGCATAGCCAGACACCAGCTTCTGGCAGCGTTCCTGAGGAATCTTAGCCCATTCCTCATGAGCAATGGCCTCCAGTTCAGTAATATTCTTGGGTTTGCATGCTGCAACCGCCTTCTTCAAATCCCACCAGAGATTTTCTATGGGGTTCAAGTCAGGTGACTATGATGGCCACTGTAGAATCTTCCAGGACTTCTTCTGCATCCAAGCCTTAGTGGAATTTGAGGTATGCTTGGGATCATTGTCCTGTTGGAAGGTCCAATGACGCCCAAGCTTCAGCTTCCTTACAGGCGGCATGACGTTTTCTCCTAGGATTTCCTGATACTTCAATGAATCCATCTTGCCTTCCACACGCTGCAGGTTTCCAGTGCCAGAGGATGCAAAGCATCCCCAGAGCATCTCCGAACCACCACCATGCTTAACTGTAGGCAGTGTTCTTTTCAGCATATGCTTCATTGTTCTTCCTCCAGACATACCGCTGATTCATCGGGCTGAAAAGTTCCAGTTTTGTTTCATCGCTCCACAGAACAGAATCCCAAAACTTCTGTGGCTTATTTATATGATTGTGAGCATATTGGAGCCGACTTTTCTTGTGCTTTTGGGTCAGTAGTGGAGTACGTCTTGGCGTTCTGGCATGGAAACCTTCTGTGTTTAGTAAGCACCTTACTGTACTCACTGAAACCTCAGTGCCTGTTGCCACCAAGTCTTGCTGCAGGTTTTTTGCAGTCACTCAAGGGTTTCTCTCAACCTGCCTTCTCAGAAATCTGGTTGCAGCCATTGACAGCTTCTTTTTCTGCCCCGTCCAGGCAGTGTAACCACTGTTCCTTTAACTTTGAACTTGTGAACTATGCTTCCACCGGTGTCTCTAGGTACATTCAGTGCCTTCGCTATCTTTTTGTATCCTGTTCCTTGTTTGTGAAGGGCAATGATCTCTTCTCTTACCTTTTTGGACCATTCTTTTGACTTAGCCATATTTCTTACATGCAGTCAAATGTGACACTCAACAAACCCCTAGCCAGTTCAGGTATTTCATGTGTTCCAGCTCAAGCACACCTGGTGCAACTAATGAAGCCCTTGATTAGTTGCATCAGGTGTGCTTGAGACAACACCTGTTTTGCATACTGTACTGTATGTGTGCTGTTGTGTCAGATTCTATTCACGGGGTTGAATAATTTTGAGACTGGAGAAGTCATTATAAGTTGCATTTTCAGTTGAATTTGGGGAAACCACTTGAAGCATTTGTTGTGTTGAGCTATTTCAATTGCTTTTGTTTGATTTGTTCATTGCAAACAGCTGAAAATCTGTAAATTTTGACAATAAACCTGATTTGCAATGGGGTTTGAATATTTTTGATTATTTATTTATTTATTTATAATTCAAATTTATCACCGCCCATCTCCCCCAACGGGGGACTCTTACAACTGTACTTTCAAGAAAACATCTGTGGCTGCAAATAATCCTTCTATTACTGCTTGGACTTGAAATTTTTCAGTCTGAGGAAAAATCACTAAATACAGGTAGACTTTGCTTAACAACCACCCTGTTTAGCAACTGTTCGAAGTTATGATGGCACTGAAAAAGTAACTGTACAACCAGTCCTCACACTTAAGACCGTCACAATGTCCCCGCAGTCATGTGATCAACATTCGGGCGCTTGGCAACCAGTGCGCATTTACAACAGTCGCAGCGTCCCGTGGTCACATGATCGCTATTTGTGTGCTTCACAGCCAGCATGACAAGCAGAGTCAATGGAGAAGCTGACAGTAAAATCGCAACTCGCGGTCACACGATGTCTTGCTTAATGACCACACTTAACGACCACGACCACACTTAACGACCACAGCGGAAGTGAGGTCTTAAGTCCGTCGTGGTCATGTGACATCTCGCTTAATGACTGCGTAGCTTAGCAAGGGAGTTGCCAGTCCCAACTGTGGTTAGCTTTTTTTAATTAGTTTTACCAAACAAAATCAGGTAACTATATTTACATAAATCCAAGATAAATATAGAGAAAATAAAAGAAAAAAGAAAAAATATAGAAAATACAAGGAGATCTACTGCAATATGAATAAAGAGACAGGTACTATACATATGAAAGTTTGCCGTGTATATAAGGCATACCAGATTATAGTCTATTGCTACTGAGATAAACCATGAATCCATCGAAGTTTGATAAAATTGTGGTTCCTGCCTCTGATATCTCATTAATTTATCTTTGTCTGTAATTTTTTCTAATATAGCAATTGAAGAGGCCTTATTAATCCACAAATCTAAATGTTATCTAGAGTTTTCCAATGTTGCACAATTATTGTTTTGGCTCCTAAGATTAAAAAAATAATTAGTTCTTTATTTTTAACAGGAGTCAAGTACCAACGATGTATAATCTTCTACTGCATTTCTTGCATTGAAGCGGAAGTGAATGGAACCGCCCAGTTTCCATAAATTCTGCCAGTTTGTCTCCTGTATGGGAGTACCAAGATCAGTATCCCAAGCTTCCTTTAAACCATATGGTGGATCCCCTATTTCTGATTGCAATAATAACCTATAAATTTTTGAACTTCTTCCTTTTGATTGATCTAAATATTGAAGTATTAAATTCTTGAAATTGGTATAGGGCCATGTTGCTGAATCTCTAATACAGAGCTTTCCAAACTGTGTGTCGCAACACAAAAGTGTGTCGCCACACACAGTCTGGTGTGTCGCCACACAACCCGGAAGCGCTGATCATCATCAGCGCTTCCGGGTTTTCCCACGGTGACACACCAACGGTGGCGCGCAAAAACCCAAAAGTGGCAGCAGCGCTTCCGGGTTTTTGCGCGCTGCTGCAATGGCGGCACTTCCGGGTTTTCCCGTGGCGACACACCAACGGTGGTTGGTGTGTCGCCGCGGGAAAACTTTGGAAAGCCCTGCTCTAATATTTCTATTGCGCAAAAGAGATTTAAGTTGAAACCAGAAGAGCCATGGTAACTTATCATCTTTTCGTTGCTCAATCTGATCTTTATTTAAAGGTTCCCTATTGTTATAATAATCTCTTAAATATTATATTCTCGCAAAGATTTCATTTTAGCCAAACCATAATAATCATCCTGATCAAAATATTTATTTATTTATTTATTAAATTTATATCACCACCCATCTCTAAACTCTAAAATATGTTATTAAAGGAGTTAAAGGGGAAGTATCTTTTATCAAAACTGTGTATCTAGTCTTCCAAATTTGAAGCATTGTTTTACTGAAAATTTTTTCAATCTGTTTTATTCTAGAAAAGAAATTTGGTTGAAAAAACCATTGATTTATAAACTTATCTGGCTCTAACATAGTTTCAGTATGAATCCATTGTTTAGAAGAGTCTCCCATAATAAATGGAATCATATGCCCTAACTGTGCTGCTTGATAATATATTAACAAATTGGGCATGCCCCAGCCTCCCTGTTTCTGAAGTCTATATAAAATCCTTTTATGTACTCTCAGTTTTGTGCATGGAAACAGAAGCTTTCTATTTTACTTTACCAATGTCTTAAAGCAGGGCTTTCCAAAGTGCCGCCGCTGGCGACACACCCAGCGGCAGTGGCGACACGCGCGCGCATGGCGACGGCGCGGGGGGGCGTGCGGTGGTGCGCACGCACGGTGGCGGCGCGGGAGGGGCATGCGGCGGCGCAGGGGGCGTGCGGCGGCGTGCGGCGGCGCGGGGGGCGTGCGGCGGCGCGGGGGGCGTGCGGCGGCGCGGGGGGCGTGCGGCGGCGCGGGGGGCGTGCACGCGTGCGCCGCCGCTTCCGGGTGGTATGGCGACACACCACGCTGTGTGTGGCGACACACTTTTGTGTGGCGACACACTGTTTGGAAAGCTCTGTCTTAAAGCCTGTTCTGGAATTACAACTGGGAGGCATTGAAATAAACAGTTAAACCATGCAAGAATTTTCATTTTAACTACTGCAATTTGCCCTAAAATATTGAAATGTTTTGAAGCCCAGTTTTTCATTTCTTTATTTAATTTCTTCCAAGTTGGTACATAATTATTTGTAAAGATTTTATTAATATTTTTAGTTATGGAATGCCTAAATATTTTAAAGATTTTTATGCTATTGGAATCCCTAAAACTGTGGAAATTTCCTTTTGAATTTTTGGGGGTGTATGAGAAAACATCAAATGTGATTTAAGAAAATTAACTGATAGTCCTGATACCTCTGCAAATTCCTCTAAAAAGGTAAAGGTTCCCCCCGCACATTTGTGCAGTCGTGTCCGACTCTAGGGGCCGGTGCTCATCTCCGTTTGTTAGCCGAAGAGCCAGCGTTGTCCAAAGACGCTTCCACGGTCATGTGGCCGGCATGACGCGCGCGGAACACTGTTACCTACCCACCAAAGTGGGTGGTAGCATTTGCATGCTTTCGAATTGCTAGGTTGGCAAGAGCTGGAGCTAGTGTGGGAGCTCACTCCGTCACGTGGGGCTAGGGATTCGAACCTCCAAACTTGCGATCTTCCGATCGACAAGCCTGGCGTCTTACCTGCTGAGCCACCACGCCCTCTAATTCAAATTCCTCTAACTCCCTCTTAACATAGCTAGCTGAATGAAAAGCATTTGAGAGAGACAAGATCATATCATCTGCAAATAGATTTAAAAGATACTTCCTATCTCCCATTTTTATCCCGTTAATCTGATTATTAGATCTAAGAGCTATTGCCAGCGCTTCTATAGTTAGTTTGAAGACTAAAGGTGATAAAGGACAACCCTGCTTAGTACCTCTTAAAATCATAATGGGATCTGAATCGTAACTGTTAAGTCTTATCTGGGTTTTACCAATTGTGGCTGTTCAGCAAGGACTACCTGTACGTTGTTGATGCAGATTCAGGAATATTTTAAGTCCTAAATGAAACACTTTTCAGCAACTCACCTAAATCTGCCTCTCAGTCTGGGTAGAGAATATAAAATGCTGTGATAGATCTTAAATGTATACTAAGGACTTTTGCTATTTCTAAAATATTCTACACATTCCCTCTACTTTCCATCTTTATATTACAACTACAGGAAAATAAACAGAATGCAGTTGTGCAAATAAAATAAGCACTGAAATACTGATTCTGGAATAGTTTTATCCATACTTTTTAAAAGAACTGCAGATTGTACACAGTATATGTTCCTTTAACTTTTCTTTATAATATCTTAATTTGCCTAAATCACGATCCTAGTTAACAGATTATTTATGGATTCCCCTCTAGATTATAAAGAATATCTAATAAGAGTGTCAAAGCTTTAAGCAAATGAATATTTTTCAAAATAGGAACGTGACATACTTTTAAGAATCACTAATGATATTTGACATTTTTTTCCATCACTGCCTTTGCTGCTGTAAGAAATTTAACTATAAATTCATGAAGGTTCTAGAAGAGAGGAAAGGAAAATGACCATCTGGACCCTAATCTCCCACCTGATGAACATGGCTGCTTAGCAGTAACTGTTCTATAAGATAGATTAGGATGACTTTAAAATGTCAATGTAATGTTTACTGTGATTTTTTGATACATTTTGATGTTACCTGTAAGCTGTCTTGGAACAATCTGAATTCTGAAGGGAGGGTTTTTGTTGTTATTTGGAACCCAAGTATCAATGACCAGAAAATGCAGAGTGCCAGAATCTTCAGTTAAAAGGCTTTTTGACATTGAGATATTTGGTGACATCCTCAAGTGCCTCAGAAATCCCTCTATCACCAGAAGATTTAATATCTTCTTTATAAAACATTAAGCATATAATAGCAATTTACAAGCAGTTTTCGAGAATATATCAAATTACATGTTTAAGAACAGACATAGAAAATAAGGAATCAGAATGTCTAGTACACAAATATTAAAGGTAAAGGTTCCCCCCGCACATTTGTGCAGTCATGTCCAACTCTAGGAGCTGGTGCTCATCTCCGTTTGTAAGCCGAAGAGCCAGCGTTGTCTGAAGACACTTCCACGGTCATGTGGCCACATGACGCGTGTGGAATGCTGTTACCTACCCACCAAAGTGGTACCTATTCATCTACTTGCATTTGCATGCTTTCAAATTGCTAGGTTGGCAAGAGCTGGAGCTAGTGCAGGAGCTCACTCCGTCACGCGCGGCTAGGGATTCGAACCTCCAAACTTGCAATCTTCCGATCGACAAGCCTGGCGTCTTACCCGCTGAGCCACCACGCTCCACTAAAAATAATAGGGGAAGACTATTTTGCTATCTATATGTCAGAGTTCTATTTATTTTAAATTGTTAATGCAAACATTTTTTTTGAATTTGCACTGCATGCTGATGTATCTTTTTAAGAATAAATTGGTGGGTTCCATTAACTGATGAAACTGTGATGCTCAAAAAGTCACATTAGCCTTATGAAATTATAGCAGCTCCCCTTTAGATAGAAATTATTTCACATATTAATATTGCTTTGGAAATTTTTTATTGATGCTTATGCTCTTTTAATTAAATACCAATCGTCAAGAAATTAATGAACAGACAATAGAAATGGTTATTACATGCCTTCCAAGTAGCAAAGAGATTGATACAAGGCTGAGAGAGTATTCATGGGGTAAATAATACAAAGGTATGAAGATGACACCACTATTTCTATATTTTGAAAAACATTCCACCAACCAGAGTCCTGTCTAATGACATGGCCAGGCCAAAACTGCAATAATCACTACTATTGCCTATATTTCACTACAACTAATAGATGACTGAAATGCAAAAGTTGCCGAAATGGAGGAACCTGGAATTACAGGAAGATTTGGATTGGGCAAACCCTATAATGCAGGACATAGGCTAACAGAGTTTTGCAAAGAGAATCCATTGTTTTGATAGAAGATTTTATATATACAGTATATAGAACTTAAATACAAATATATTTTATTTTCATATATTTTGTATGTAGTATTAATATATTAGAAACATTTGCACTCTTATGATGGCTCTGAAACCACGTTATATTTCCTTGAAGAGTTGTGTTGGCCTTCTTACTCTTTCTAACAGGCCTTGATAGATAGCTGTGCCCATAGAAACAAGATAAGGTGTACATTCCAAAGATAGCTCCTCCAGAGGAAAGGTATTGTTCAATAACGGTCAAGGGGCCCTAGCAAGGATGGAAGGAAGTTCCTTATATGAAATGATATTAAGATAGAGTGAAGGAAGGAAATTCTTAATATGGAATGAGGCTAAGGTGGAGTATAGGTAACTGAGTAAGGGGTGGTCTTCTAAAGGAGGAGTTGAATGGAATGTATATAATGCGCGATCGCCCACCTAACAGCTTGCGGTCATTGCTTTTGCTCTTGGGTGAAGAATAAAGAACTTAATTTCATGCAACTGCCTGTTTCTTTGATCCCGGCTCAGAAGCAAACCTGGTAAGAAAATTTAACAAAATCTAAGAGTTTATTGCCAAAATTTGCTTCAAGCAACATTGACACAGACTCTACACATGAATATCATGGCTATCATTGACACACAACATTGGAATAAAATCAGCTATATAGTAGGAAACTGAAGATGGAGACGTGCAATCCAAGCCAGACTGCTTCAAAGTGCAAACAAACCATGAATTATTTGTGTCAAATATATGGGCCCCATTTCCAAAATTAAAAAAGTAAACATGCCCTGGAGATAAGCTCCAGAAGGAAAGGCAATTAATGTCATAATCTAGTCTTCTGAGGAAGAAGAGGCAGTTTGTGCTAACCACTCCATATCAACAAATATGGAAAAAGATTCTGTGTCCTAGGAATGGGAAAAATCATTCTATAAACCTATGCCAAAAAAGAGATGTTGGATTGTAAACATATTTTATATCTTGAAATGAATATCTAGTCATGCCAGGAAATCAAGGTCCTCACATCAGATCTCCTTTGTATAGTTTAAATATCTCAAAGCCAACATTCTTGAAGAGGCTGGGACTCGCCAAGAATGTGTGAATGTGTGAATTGTCCTTGCATACTACACACTGCCCTTCCTGCCTCAATGACCCTTGTAGAAGGTGATAAGTTGTCCTGTCCTTGCATAAGGAATGTAATTCAGAACAGCCATTCAGGATTGTAAAGGAGATAAAAGATAGTTGACATGAAGATGACCTGACTCAATACTCCTCTTCCTGCTTGGATAGGAAGATGGGAGGGGGGCATACGAGTCAAGGTAACTGACCTGATTGGGTAGAGAGAATGTGCCATCCCAACGTGGGTCTGTGAGTAATCTAGGGTATATAATGTGCTGTAGGAAGGGGGTCCTGCGCGATCGCCCACCTAACAGCCTGCTGCTTTGTCTTTGCTCTTGGGTGAATAAAATTCCTAACTTCATGCAATTGGTCAGTTTCTTTACTCCCGGCTCAGGAACGAACTTGGTAAGATTTTCTTCTAACAGAGATATGCAAAAGATGTAAAAGAATTTGCCAATTACCTAACTATTGCAATAATTCCTCACAGTTTTGCTTATGATTTATTTTTAATACAATTTATAGGCTACCTGACTCCCAACTACTCTGGGATCCTTACAATTAAAAAGTAAAACAAAAACAAAAGACAAACAAGAGTTCATGAGCAGCCTGAAGACAAATAATATAAACCAAAAAACAAAACAAAACAAAACGCATCCAAAAAACTCCCACTCAACCATCACCTTGCCCGAAAGCCTGGAAGTATAGTCAGGTCTTTGATAGCTTCCTGAATGCCATCAGGGTGGGAGCTATCCAGATTTCTGGGGGATATCATTTCAGAGAGCAGACATCGCAAAAGAGAAAAGGCATGCTTCCTGGATCCTGCCAGATGACACTGCTTGATCAATAGGGCCCAAAGTGCACCCACTCGGCCCAATCTCACTGGATGGGCAAAAATGATCAGAGACAGGTATTCCTCAAATAACCAGGCCCTATGCCATGAAGGTCATTATAGGTGACCTCCAGCAGTTTGAATTGCATCCAGAAGCCAACTAGTAACTCCTTTAAAGGAGTTTTCAAATTATGGATTTAAACTCGTTTTCAAATTATGGATCTGGAGCCAGTTATTATAAGAACTGAACAATCAATCCTGGACCAAATAAACATTGACTTTTGTTTCGGGGTGATGATTAGCAAACAGAAACTAATATATTTTGGACATGATGTAAACAGATGTCAAACTGGAAAAAATGACTATGCTTTGTAAGGTTGAAGGAAATAGAAGAGGACAATGGATAAGTAGGTGGGAAGGATAAAAGAAATGACAGAAAGAGTTCCAAGTTATTACTAAAGACAATATAAGATAAGCATTTATCTACGCAATTACAAGGAGTCAAGCCCAACTCAACTTGGCACCTAACTAATTAACAGCACAGCTGCAAACATTTCAATCAGGAAAATAAACCAAAGATCGTAGAACAAGCCAATGTGACTGAAAAAAGGCTTAGTGAAGGTCTGAAAACAAAAATGGATGTGTACAGGAAATAGAAAGAGGACAGATCACAATGGAAGACTCAGACAGTTAGTCCAGAATTATAAAGCGGATGTCAGGAAATGGGGGCGTGGTGGCTCAGCGGGTAAGACGCCAGGCTTGTCGATCAGAAGATTGCAAGTTCGGAGGTTCGAATCCCTAGCCCTGCGTGCGGAGTGAGCTCCCGCACTAGCTCCAGCTCTTGCCAACCTAGCAATTCGAAAGCATGCAAATGCAAGTAGATGAATAGGTACCACTTCGGTGGGTAGGTAACAGCATTCTGCATGCGTCATGCCGGCCACATGACCGCGGAAGCGTCTTCGGACAACACTGGCTCTTCGGCTAACAAACGGAGATGAGCACCGGCCCCTAGAGTCGGACACGACTGCTCAAATGTGCGGGGGGAACCTTTACCTTTACCTACAGGAAATCTAAAGTTCAACTAAGTGAAGGATAGTAAGAACAACAAAAAGACTTTTGTAGTTATGTTCAGCATAAAAGGAAGAGAATCACTATTGCTCATCAGTGTTCAGTGAAGATAGCAAAATGTTAACAGGTCAGCAAAGAAAAGGAAGAGGTCTTCAACTCCAATTTTGCCTCAGTCTTCTCCAAAAAGATAGAATGTATTTTATCATTCATCTGTAAACAGCAGAACAAAGGAATAGGACTGAAGCTCTTTTGTATGTGTGCCGTGACACTGCATGCACTCCATGAACAAACGAGGTGGATCTTGTGACATAACCCTGCTTTTCTCATTCTGGCAAAGCAGCAACCTCCTGCAAATGCCCGTTAGTCCAGAAGGAGTATGACTGGCATAATCCTTACTTATACCAGCCAGGAATAGATGAAAGTCTTGTTTTCTGAGACTGTACTACCTGAAGTTTCCAGACCAGTTTCAAAGGCAATCCCTTATATAACATAGGCAAAGCAGGTGGTTATTAGAGCACCGATGATATAGGTACGGCTGCATTTGCAAGCATCAATTTCAGGGAACATCTTTCCAGGTAGCAGCAGAAGGTCTACAAGTGTACTACTTTCAGCAGCCAACTATCTATCGAAAAAGATATCAGGGGACAGCCAACTTTTGTTTCAAATCCAGGTCTGAATTTGAACTGAACTGCTAGGAATCTAGGAAAGAGTTTTACTTGCACAAACCGACAGAATAATCATCCAGTCAAACACCTTGCCCAGAACAGAGGTATGTGGGAATTAACAATTGGGTTCTCTGTTCTCAGCCTCAAAATTCTGGGAATGCCCATTTACCATCTATGCTACCAGCAATGCTATTGTCCTTATTGGAAGGCTGAATTTACAAATGCCCTTTCTAGCTGTAGAAGACAGGGAATGGCCTTGAAGGACAGGAGGAAGAGCTGCTACCAAGGCAATGGTCAGATAAGAGGGGCCTGAGCCCAGGTCCAGAAAGGAACTTGAGAAAATGTTTCCACACAGAGATAGAGGGAGGGAAGGGGAAGCACATTCAGACTTGCAAGATTCTGTTGCTAGAGCTGTTACAATAAAAACAGTACTGACCTGCATGGCATTGGTTTCTTAGTCTGGTCTACCTTGTAGGGCTGACCTCAGCTCAAAGTTTGATTATGTTTAACAGAATAAACATGGTCTGTCTGATACATGCTACTTATTTCTCTATATTTCCTGTTTCTTAGCTTCCTTTATTTACCCATAACTTTCATGTTGAATCATCATAGATTTTTTTTTAATTTCAAAAACTGACCTCAATTAGTAACCTTAGTTTTACACTGCTTACATGCTTCCTTTATTTCTCTTGACCAGATGCATCATTTAGCATAATCTTTAAACAGCACTTTTGTTAAGAGGTTAATACAGAATTACCATACAATTTTATCAGTGCTTACATCAGAAGTCTGAATTGATTTTCCTGTGAGGTTTCCAGTTAGATATATACGATTACAGCTTTGGCTAGAACATTCCATTTAAAAAAAACCCTGAATACAGCTTATAAATAAAAGTGAAGTACAACATTAAAAATCATTACAGTACTTATTTAATATTTTCCCCCAATCCTTATGCAAAATACAGTTTTTAAATGACTGAAACTGAGAAACATACACATATCATACATACAGATACACCAAACATTAGGGATAAATTAGTACCAGCAATATAGACAACTACTGATTTAAACAATTATATGCTTAGAAAGTACTTTTATGTTATTTCTTACCTGATAAGAAAAGCAACCAGTTTCCTAATATTCTGAAAAAATGCCATAAGCCATAAAAATATCACTCAGACTCACCTGATAGTTTCTTCTTGATACAGTGAGCTGACAACTGGACCTCCAAATACAGCTTTTCCTTCTTTTCCCTTCTTTTCTGATGTCTGAAAGACAAACATAGTAATACACATTTCATTTCTGTAACAATACAGGTCATGCTCAAGAATAATCCTATGGAATCATTTTTCCCCTCTCATCACCATTTTCAGACCCTGGTTGTGACATTTAAGATCACAGAAACATACCATGCCTTGTCAGCAATGAAAAGCAAACTTATAATTATAACGCCAGGATCCACCAGCTAGACCTGTAAACCAAATATGTATACATAATAATATACTTTTGAGCTCATATGAGTCTAGGAATTTGTTGTCATTATTACAACTGAACTGAGATCGTAATAAAGTCCACTCTTGGTTATTCCCCAAGCCTCCTTACTTTCAACTTCAATTTAGACAGAAATCATATTGCTGTAAGTATTCCGTATTGTTAAAGAAATGCATCGTTAAACAAGTGCAGAAAATTATTACTGAAATTAGCTGAACAAGCAAGAGGGAGCCAGCAACAACGCGTCTTAGCCAGCAGCTAAATGTCAAACAAGTGCAAATTTTACAATAAGGTGAGGAAACCAGGTTACTCAGCCTCTGAAACATACCTTAAAAGAACAGAGCGTGTGCAACTATTCAGCATTCTAGTAATAGATTTAATAGTTACAAATAGGGAGAGATGAGTTCATGGCGGGTATGTAGATTGCACAGTGACTTGCTTGACTGGCTCGGAGGCTGTGGACACAATGTACCATCTAGATAGACTCTTAAATGCTGGGGAGGAGACACCAACACCACCACCAACATTAGAAAATGTTCCATGTTACACGTGCAGGAGAGCTTTAGGACCTCAGCTTGTGGAGCACAGTATCCTTCTGGACTGCCTGCAGCAGTTGGGAGTTGAATTTTTTAGTGGTTCTGCTCCTACCTTAATTTCTTGGTTCAATTGTTGGTGCTGGAAGAGCAGGGATTGAGCTCTTGGGACCTTCATTGTGGGGTTTTCCATGGTTTGAACCTCTCCCCGATATTATTTAGTATATACATGTAGCTGTTGGGAGAGATCATCTGCTGGTTGAGGGTGAAGTGTCACCACTATGCCAATGACAGCCAATTATACATAGCTATCCCGGGCTGAGGCAGAGATGTCATGCAAGTTCTGAATCAGTGTCTGGAGGTGGTGAGGAAGGGTGGGACATAATAAGCTCAGACTAAATTCTACCAAGACTGAACTGCTTGTTGCTAGTAAACATCAGAACAATCCTTTAACTTCAGTCCCTGTCCTATTTCAGGTTGAGCACGTACATGCCAAACTGACTTACAAATAGTTTACTACTGAGTGGCAAGCAATTACCCCCATGGCAGGCAGAGAACTGGTGAGTGCCACACACACACACACACACACACACACACACACACACACACACACACAATCAATGTGGGAAAGCAGGTTTTTTTTCCTGAGGGAGCTTACCCCAAAGCCAAAATAGAACATGGGTAACCACAGTTCACAATAGTTCAGGGGGCCAGCTGCCAAGGAAGTTAGTCAATTAAGAGCCAGTTTGGTCTAGTGGTTAAGGTGCTGGGCTAGAAACCAGTATTCTGAGTTCTAGTCCCGCTTTAGGCATGAAAGCCGGCTGGGTGACCTTGGGCCAGTCCCTATCTCTCAGCCCTAGGAAGGAGCCAATGGGAAACCAGGAGACTGAGAGTTCTAGTCCCGCCTTAGGCATGAAAGCCGGCTGGGTGACCTTGGGCCAGTCCCTATCTCTCAGCCCTAGGAAGGAGCCAATGGGAAACCAGGAGACTGAGAGTTCTAGTCCCGCCTTAGGCATGAAAGCCGGCTGGGTGACCTTGGGCCAGTCACTCTCTCTCAGCCCAACTCACCTCACAGGGTTGTCATTGTGGGGAAAATAGGAGGAGGAAGGAGTATTAGGTATGTTCCCCGCCTTGAGTTATTTATAAAAATAATAAAGGCGGGATAAAAATTAATTAAATAAATAAATAAATAATCAGCTAGTCCAGGGTCAAATAGCTAAGGTTCAGAATGCAAATAGGAATCTCAAACATGGAGCACAGAGCCGAGGTTGGTGCGGTTATTCCCAACAAAGAGCCTGTTATTCTAATATAGGCAGGCTGCAAGGGTGGGTCAGTTAAGGCATACACGTCTCTGCTTCTTGAGGAGCAGAGTGCCTCTGCTTGGTACTTTGGGGTTCCCTGTATGTTCTCAGTCCGGGTGGTCTTTCAGAGCCCAGGCCCTTCTCAGCTGACTCTCCTGCACCTGCTCCAACTGACTCCCTGGCTGAGTCAACCTCAGGTGGTTGACAGCTTACTGAATCTTTTTAAATATAATTTTTATTAAAGAATTTTAAAAAGGAAGATAAAACTAATACAAACTAATATAACATAATTCTTATTTTATTTCCTTTATTTTTTTATTGACAGCTTACTGAATCCTGAGGCTGACAAGCTGCTGGAACAGGCCCCCAGCTGCTGATTCCTCTAAGTCAGAGATGATCAAAGTCCTGGTAATCACTCTTGAAGAAGCTAGTGCAAGATCTGGGGATCCTTCATAGTTGGCCTTTCCTCAACTTTGGTTACTGCGGCAGTTATGCCTCTATATCAATCAGGATGCCCTGGTGATGGTGACTAATTGCAGAGAGTAAGGGAGATGACTCTGATGGAATTATGCAAGAACTGTTACCTAAGCAAAGGGGGCTGAAACATTTTTTTTAAGACCAGCGAAACAGGATAATATTCAGAAGCAGCTTGGGCAGACACCTCCCTGATTCACTGGGGCTAAGAAGCAGGGGAGGTATACCAGAATCAGACTTGCAAGATTCTGTTATTAGAGCCTATCTCAATAAAGTATAGCTCAAATCTTCCTGTGGGGTTAATTTTTGTCTTGTCTACCTAGTAGGGCTGATATTCATGCCCTGATCACCACAAAGTTAGACAACTGTACTGCACTCTATGTGGGGCTGCCTTTGGATACAACTCAGAAGCTACAGGTAATCCAAAATCTGGTGGCAAGGCTCAACCCCATTAGAGTAGAATTACACCTATTTTGAAGTTGCTGCATTAGCTGCCGGCAGAATTCCAAGCGCTAGTCATGACTTTTAAAGCCCTTCATTGCATTGCACCAAATTATATCAGGCAATGTTTTGGCAAGATAGTATCTGCCCAGCTGGCACAAACATCGAGAGAGGGCCTGTTGACATGATCTGTATGACAGACCTTCTCAGTGGTAGCCCCTACTCTTTGAAGTACCTTACCCCCAGAAGGGAGGACGACACCTTCCCTCCTTGTATTTAGGAGGCAAATTAAATCTATGTTATTCCAGTGGGCGTTTGGCTCCTAGTCCTGATGTCTCTTGCAGATTTCTTATTTTTATTTGGACTTTATATTATGGCTTAAATGTGTATATAGCTCTTGTTATTTGCTGTTGAGAGACCTAGTTGATTGGGGCAGCTTATAAATATGGTAAATAAACAAACATGAAAAAGGCCACAGAGCAGCTTTTGAACTGACCCTGGGCATTCTCTGGTGCAGTCATACCTTAGATAAAAATGGGAAACTTATTTTTTAATAAGAGATAGACCCATCCACAAACACCAGCACATTGCAGGAAAGTATAACCTTACCAAGAGAAAAATTGGTGAAGTTTCCAAAAAACAACAGGAGGAAAGGCACAATGTACAGGAGCCTATATGCCTGTCAGCCCTTCAGGGAAGACCAAGTTAGGAAACAGGCTCTACAAGTATGCTAGAATTCTACTTTATTGAACAGGCTATAGTAGCAGAATCTTGAAAGCCTGACTGTGTTTTCCCTTTCCTCCTCCTTAAACCCCCAGGGAGTTATGGTAGAATGAGACTGAGCTGCTTCCTGATGTTTTCTTTGTTTCTGGGCTTAAAACTTTTAACCTAGCAATTCGAAAGCATGCAAATGCAAGTAGATTAATAGGTCCCACTTCGGTGGGTAGGTAACAGCGTTCTGCGCGCGTCATGCTGGCCACATGACCGTGGAAGCGTCTTCGGACAATGCTGGCTCTTCGGCTAACAAACGGAGATGAGCACCGGCCCCTAGAGTCGGACACGACTGCACAAATGTGCGGGGGGAACCTTTACTTTTACCTTGCATCTCACCATGGAGGATAAGCACTGGCAATTCAGCCAGTCTCTTGTGTTCAGCAGCTCCTTTATGCATTCCACGGATGCAGGGGGAGGAAGGGGCTGTAAAGGGGGGGGGGGATGCCTCTCCAATCACTTCACCAGGCATATAGACTCCTTCCAAAGACCTTTAATTTTGTTTCACCTGATTGCCAATGTAGGCTTTTCTTATAATACTCTCTGCTCATCAGAATGTACTATTCTTTTATCAGATGCATAAGGACCTTAAAAGTCTTGAATGTGGCCCCTAAAAATGTCCAAATATTGCTACCAAAATTATAGTGCACCTCTGTTGCTGCCACCTACCAGAGGGCCACTGAAGTTGCCATCATCTGGAGACCCATGTTGTGCCTCTTCCAGTACACCTAGCCCCATTTGACCTATTATATGACAATTCTACATTTGCCATGCTAGTCATGGGAAAGGGGGTGATAGAGTTAAGTGTCTGCTAGCTGTGAAGGCCTCCTAGTCATTGTGGGTGGACAGTCACTGCACTGCCTGGTTCCTCTTTGTTGGGAGCAGGGGGAGGCTGCCGGAAGGACATAGCAGTTTGTGCTGCCCTGTACCTCAACCTTTCACTCCACCTTTCCTCTGGTGCAGGTGTTTCAGAGGCCACAAAGTTTGGGTGGAAGTGGCCCATGTGCTCTACACTGGTGTTTGCCACTCTTTCTCCCAGGGCTGCTGAAATGGTGTCCTAACCTCTTGCTAGTCAGGGGGCTTCAGAAGACCACTACTGCTGTTATCACCTAGTACATCTTTGTTAGGAGGGAAGCAGCCACCAATTGGTGATGCAAGATGCCCCAGCCTCAACCACTGCTGCTGCCTCTAATGGCTGATGGTGGTGGTCTGCCAACCACACAGCCTGAATATGAGGGGCAGAGTCTCTGGTGCTTGGTTATTTGGGTGCCTCTGCTTGCCTTACCACGCTAGCAAGGTGACCAGGTTCTCCATAGCTCCGGTGCCCCCCCAAGTTCTCAGTGATATGTCCTTTTTTTGCAATGCAACTCATAGCTTAAGATTGTTACCTACCACGGCTCTTTGCTCACTGTCCCGCTGCTGTCTTATGGGAAGGTCTGGCATAATCAGGTTCATTAGGCCCTTCACATGACCTCTCTTTGTCAGGGTTGGTCTGACAGCAATGGGATCAAGAGCAGGTCAATGGATAAGTTATGTCCTGCAGCTGCTGCACAACTTTTTGCCAGGATCACCGGCTATTTTGCCTTTGCCATGTGATCGCCAGACTTAAGGAGAATAGAGTGGATGCCATGGCTGGTTTGGATGGGTGGCTTGCTCCAGAGTTTTTGCCATCTTTACCTGGAGGACTGCAATGTGCTGAGGCGGGACTTTTCATCTTTGGACTGAGGAACTTTATGCTAGTTTGGAGGAAGTAGTCAGGATTGGCTTTGGCAATATGTTTGGCTCCCCCTGGGTGAGCAGTGTGTGTGTGTGTGTGTGTGTGTGTGTTGGGATGAAAAGCCTGGGATTGTTCCAGGTAGGTAGGGTGGGAAAGAGTGCGGGTCCCTTGCTGCTTGATGACAGTAAGTGGGAGGGGTTGAGAGAGTCCATGGTTGTATAGTTGGTTGGGGGGTGCTTTTTAGGATCTGGCCACTAAATGCTCCTGCAGAAGTGCCCCTTTGAACCAGGTCACCCCGTGATGAGGGTGTTAGGAAGCTTTGGTGCTCTTTCTCCAGCAATTCAATAAAATCCACAACAGTTCTTCAGCCCTGTGCTACGTGCTTAAGGAAGTATACCCTACCACTCGCGTTGTTCCATCTAGTTTAAGTCAACAGAAGCAGGGAGATATTTCTTGCTGTTGTATTGTAAGCTGGGGAAAACACGCACACACATGAAACAAAACTCCAGATACAGCGCTTGAAACAGCCCAGAACATTTGAAACAACACAGCTCAAAATAGCCAATTTTTCAGCTTAAAGCAAAATACTTTGAACATACATGTTTAGCTATTTTGAGCTCAGAACATTTCAAGCTATTCTACAAATTTATATCTACTGATGAAAAATGAAGATCCTTTTGTTAGCTACTTAAACAAACAAATACAGTGGGGCGAAAAAGTATTTAGGGAATTGTGCAAGTTCTCCCACTTAAAAAGATGAGAGAGGCCTGTAATTGACATCATAGGTAGACCTCAACTATGAGAGACAAAATGAGAAAACAAATCCAGACAATCACATTGTCTGATTTGGAAAGAATTTATTTGCAAATTATGGTGGAAAATAAGTATTTGGTCAATATCAAAAGTTCATCTCAATACTTTGTTATATATCCTTTGTTGGCAATGACAGAGGTCAAATGTTTTCTGTAAGTCTTCACAAGGTTGGCACACACTGTTGCTGGTATGTTGGCCCATTCCTTCATGCAGATCTCCTCTAGAGCAGTGATGTTTTTGGGCTGTCGCTGGGCAACACGGACTATCAACTCCCTCCAAAGGTTTTCTATGGGGTTGAGATCTGGAGACTGGCTAGGCTACTCCAGGACCTTGAAATGCTTCTTACAAAGCCACTCCTTCGTTGCCCGGGCGGTGTGTTTGGGATCATTGTCATGCTGAAAGACCCAGCCACGTTTCATCTTCAATGCCCTTGCTGATGGAAGGAGGTTTGCACTCAAAATCTCACGATACATGGCCCCATTCATTCTTTCCTGTACACGGATCAGTCGTCCTGGTCCCTTTGCAGAGAAACAGCCCCAAAGCATGATGTTGCCACCCCCATGCTTCACAGTAGGTATGGTGTTCTTTGGATGCAACTCAGCATTCTCTCTCCTCCAAACACGACGAGTTGTGTTTCTACCAAACAGTTCTACTTTGGTTTCATCTGACCATATGACATTCTCCCAATCCTCTTCTGGATCATCCAAATGCTCTCTAGCAAAATGTCTATGAAGGTTCTCAGTCATCCAGGTGGAATTGTCTGTAGCTTGAATCATGTCAACTGGATTTCTATTTTCTTAGTGGAAACGTTTCGCTCCTTATCCAAGGAGCTTCTTCAGTCACATTTTAGACAGAGAAGATAGGTGGTTTGAGAGAGGGGTCAAGGAATCCATTTATGCCAACTTGGAAAATCCTTCCTTGAATAGAGGTGGGGGCCTCAGGCACAATCTATCTCCCATCTATCTCCCGACTTTGTCTTCTGTGCCTAGGAAGATTAAGACCATTTCACAAGCTCAACAGCAGCATGGTGATCTTAACGATTCTCCTTTAGATGGTAAAAGGACTTAAAAATAACATCTCAATATAACCATGACCTAGCCCCAGGTGTAAGGTCACACAGCTACCTAGAAACATATTTAGGATTCCCTTACCAACTTTGCTCAGACTGAAGAAGCTCCTTGGATAAGGAGCGAAACGTTTCCACTAAGAAAATAGAAATCCAGTTGACATGATTCAAGCTACAGGCTCTCTAGCAAACTTCAGACGGGCCCGGACATGTACTGGCTTAAGCAGGGGGACACGTCTGGCACTGCAGGATCTGAGTCCCTGGCGGCGTAGTGTGTTACTGATGGTAGCCTTTGTTACGTTGGTCCCAGCTCTCTGCAGGTCATTCACTAGGTCCCCCCGTGTGGTTCTGGGATTTTTGCTCACCGTTCTTGTGATCGTTTTGACCCCACGGGGTGAGATCTTGCGTGGAGCCCCAGATCGAGGGAGATTATCAGTGGTCTTGTATGTCTTTCATTTTCTAATTATTGCTCCCACAGTTGATTTCTTCACACCAAGCTGCTTGCCTATTGCAGATTCAGTCTTCCCAGCCTGGTGCAGGTCTACAATTTTGTTTCTGGTGTCCTTCGACAGCTCTTTGGTCTTAACCATAGTGGAGTTTGGAGTGTGACTGTTTGAGGTTGTGGACAGGTATCTTTTATACTGATAACAAGTTCAAACAGGTGCCATTACTACAGGTAATGAGTGGAGGACAGAGGAGCCTCTTAAAGAAGAAGTTACAGGTCTGTGAGAGCCAGAAATCTTGCTTGTTTGTAGGTGACCAAATACTTATTTTCCACCATAACTTGCAAATAAATTCTTTCCGAATCAGACAATGTGATTGTCTGGATTTGTTTTCTCATTTTGTCTCTCATAGTTGAGGTCTACCTATGATGTCAATTACAGGCCTCTCTCATCTTTTTAAGTGGGAGAACTTGCACAATTGGTGGCTGACTAAATACTTTTTCGCCCCACTGTATGTTTAAAAATACTGAATTTGTCAGTATTTTTGTGGATGTTTATCTCAGCTCTGTTAGTATTTTGGGTTGCCTCTGTCTCTTCTAATGTTTTTTCTCCCTTTCTCTAATTGTTATTGTCATTTTATTAACGGGCAATAAGGAAAGCATAGCAATGTATCAAGCACATACTAGTGGCATTCAATATACCATTGGTATATTATTAGATGACCTTATATATGAAGAAAGAGTAGAACCTTGCAGATAAGTTGTACTGCTGCATGTCTGCCAGAAAACTTGTTCACTTATTAAAGTGAAATTAAGTGGCAACTATGAAATCTAGATCAAAGTTGTTTTATACCAAGTCAGACAGTTCCAACTGTATATAGATGTGTGAACTCCAATGAGTAGCTGCTCCAATCACTATGTTCTCACGCAAAAACAAAAAGGTTCCCAGTTTTTAGACCCAAACTCTGCCTAGAAATAGCCTGGATTCACTTGGTATATGGAAGCCATGGCCATTAAAAACAGGATAAACATTTTCCAAATATACCTTTTAATGAGATTAAGCTTTTTATTCAACATTCTTTGGATTGGAAAGTCCTCTTACCTATGGTGTCCCAACCCTGGCATGTACGTTAATACACTGAACAGCTAGCTATGTGTCCATATCCCCTGTGTAAAGATGCATCTGAAACTTTACATGACAGATAGATTCGAAATAAATTCAAAAGATCTGATAAATCCTATGTCTGCACTCTTGGAAGAGACTAAGGTAATAACAATGATCAGGCATTGGGCAGTGAACCCTCACTGGTTCACTCAAAAGGACAGCCAAGTGTTACTATTCCTGCCTCAATATGCTGTATTTTTCAATAAAAAGCATAGCTTGACTCACGGTACAATCCGATCTTGACTAGCTGTCACTGGCAATGGTACTCCAGAGGTCTACAAGTTTGAAAGCTGTATTCCAAATGGAATGGAAATGCAGGGAATACCATTTGCTAACATCATTAATTCAGTCTTGCCTCTATCCCACTTATTTCTTTATACACAATGTCAAGAGATGTACTTCTAAATTGTAGTCAGGCATAAAAGAGGTGTCATGTATCCCAAATGAGAGGTTAAAATATAATGACAGACACATTAAATACACTGTCCAATGCCTTCACAACAATTTTAGCTCCATCTTCTTTTAAAAAGACAGTAACTCAAATACAATTATAAGCTCTTACAGAATTAAAATCCAATCATGGTTGAACAATAAAATACCTGAAGAGGATGACTGAATTATGCAAAAATCATACAAAAAAGAAAGCTCACTAGCAAAATTGAATCCTGTCTTCTACGACATCTGTGTCTAGATACAAACCTTCTTGCATATTATATTATTGAATTCCAGGTTTTTGTTCTCTGCAGAATTATTATAATAAATTCTAATTTTTTAAAGTGTATTGGAATAAATGTATCATATTCCATCCACATCAGTGGGCAGGTCATGACAGCATGTACAAGTTTTTTTCACTCAAATCTCCCTTTCCTTCCAACCTCTTCCAACTGATTCCTCCAAATACAACAGTAGTTACAAGAATACATGCAGATGTTTTCTGTATCTGTATATGCAACTGAAAAAATTAAGCCAATATTCTGAAATTTCATAACAGCATGATATAGTTATTCCTGGGACGTTGAATAAGAAAAATTGTTATTCATAAAGCAATCTTAAATTTGATTAATGTATAAAGAAATTATCCATGGACAATAGTTCAGACATTTTCTGCTAGAAGACTGGCAATCGCTCTGTGTACTTCTTTCCCTTCTCAAAATCAGTGTTGCTACATAGGAATATTTTAGGTAGATTAAAAAGCAAAAAAAAAAAGGTATGCTTTCAGTAAAAGTAAAAAAAAAAAAGTAAAAGTAAAGAGCCAGTTTGGTCTAGTGGTTAAGGCAATGGGCTAGAAACCCGGAGACCGTGAGTTCTAGTCCCGCCTTAGGCATGAAAGCTGGCTGGGTGACCTTGGGCCAGTCCCTGTCTCTCAGCCCTAGGAAGGAGCCAATCGCAAACCAGGAGACTGAGTGTTCTAGTCCCGCCTTAGGCATGAAAGCTGGCTGGGTGACCTTGGGCCAGTCACTCTCTCTCAGCCCAACTCACCTCACAGGGTGGTTGTTGTGGGGAAAATAGGAGGAGGAAGGAGTATTAGGTATGCTCGCCGCCTTGAGTTATTTATAAAAATAATAAAGGCGGGATAAAAATAATAATAAATAAATAGCCCATATTCCTTCTCCTCTGGGACAGATTAAGAGATCGATGGAAAGAAGTGAGGAATGAATTTAAAAATGACAGATCTATAGAATTTTGAAATCCTGGAATTTTAGTACAAATTAAAAACCCCATGTGTACTGGAGCAATCTGGTCACCCGCCTCTCCAAAAATCCATAGAAACAAAATCCACATTTTGAGAAATGTATTTCTGATTTGGTTCTTTGTCTTAAAAGCATTGTTTTTTTTAGTAAAATTAAGGATTAAAAACTGGGCTATCCTGTCAACTGGTTGCCTAATCAAATTGTCATAATGAACAACTGATAACACACATTAAAAGGTTCACCTGAAAACAGCCAGACAGGATCTTAGTCTTCAGTTAGATCAGAGCTTTCCAAACTTTTCATGTTGGTGACACTTTTTAGACATGCATCATTTCGCGACACACTCTTACAGCAGGGCACAAGGCAGGCACTAGGACCTGCATGGAATCCTGGCAGGGCTCCGAGGCAGCAGCAGCCATGACACACCCAGACACTGCAGCCGACACACTAACGTGTCCCAACACACAGTTTGGAAACCTCTGAGTTAGATTATCTCAACCTGTTGATGTTTTAATTACACATTTTAATCTACATCCTGGGGTGGGGTTTATAGAAACTGCTTAGGAAGCCTGTACATTTAATAAACAGTAATGCGGAGTGAGCTCCCACACTCGCCCCAGCTCTTGCCAACCTAGCAATTCGAAAGCATGCAAATGCAAGTAGATGAATAGGTACCACTTCGGTGGGTAGGTAACAGCGTTCCACGCGCGTCATGCGGCCACATGACCATGGAAGCGTCTTCAGACAACGCTGGCTCTTCGGCTAACAAACGGAAATGAGCACCGGCCCCTAGAGTCGGACACGACTGCACAAATGTGCGGGGGGAACCTTTACCTTTACCTTTAATAGCATACAAACTTCCTCAAAAGAAAAGTTGTACATTGCTACAGATCTTTAACTGGTCTTTCGGCCAAGATGGATTATAGCACATGGTTATCTGTGTGGCAAGGGCAAAAATTTTCTCAAGGGCATGTGAGAAAATAAAGGGCCTCATTCACAACTATCACAAAAGACTGCAAGCCATCACTGATGCTAAAGGGGGAAATATACAATATTAAGAACTAAGGGTATCAAACCTTTGAACAGGACCATTTTATTATTTCCTTTATTGCTATGGTTTGTTTAATGATTGTGCTATTCTGTGATGCCTAATAGTTTAATTTGAAACACCTTACAAATTAAAAAATGGCTTTTGTCTGATCACTCATGTTTGCTTACAAAATGGTCTACATCTTACAAATTCTGCAAGGGGTATGAAAACTCATGAGCACAACTGTAACATCACTAGGATATTCCAAGATGAGCAAAGGTATTCAAGATCCTCTATGAACAAAAAGGAAACATCCAAGCATTGCTGTTTCTCCTAATTAATTGCTGTCCTAAAGTCTTGCTATAACCTGATCCCAGCACAAAACCAAATTGTTTCTTTCAATATACTGAGAATTCAACAAACTCTTTGCACATATACAAATAGCTCCCATGAGATATAATTATTTATATGGTAAAAAAAAGGAATAAATATCTATATCCACCTATTGCTCAAATATTACATTCCCAGCTCAATACCACTACAATTAATATTCAGCCAGTCATATAACTATCAGAATTTGGCAAGGCTAAAAATGGATTATAAAAATGTTACAGGATTATAAGTAATTTTTGCCTGATTCTAGTAGTCTTTCTAATAGCAAATATTTCTATTTACAAAATGTAATAAGAACACAACTATTATTTATTGCTATGCTTGGAATTTGTTGAAATGCAAATTCTAAGTAATTAACTTAAAGGTTTAAGATATACCTTAGATATACTTCCATATAGAACTATGTTGTATAGGAATGCTCTGAATCAGGGATAACCTTTCAGCAACCAAGAGCCACATTTTGCATTCCTTTCTTTCTTATTTTATTCAATTTTGTGGCCACCCAACTGTTCAAGGACTGGACAGCTTCCAGATAAAAAGAAAAACAATGTATATAAACATAAGGGGAAAAAAGAACCTGGCCAATTGAAAGAACAATACACAACAGCCGTAGGCAAACATAACATAACTAAAAGGGGCTTCACAGCCACCCTATCCCAAGGCTTGGGAGAACCACCAGGTTTTCAACAGTTTCCTAAATGTTATAAGGGTGGGAGCCACCTGAATTTTCAGCTATGGGCTGTGGTGGAAGGCCACAATACAAGGTGGGTACCTTGATACAAGATGAGCAGAAGCTGGGTAAAACACCCCAAACATCTCCAAAGTATTTCTCCCAACAAAGCATTTTCACATTTATTACAAATAATAGTTTTCTTAAAGGGCAGTTGGTACAAACTGTACTGCCCAAAATTGGTTCTCCCTCTGGTTGTCTTTGTAACAATTCAGATCCTTCCCACTACCTGTCCCTCTTTCAAACCTACTGTTGGTTTTATTTTGGAGCTCCATGCATATTATTACAATTCTGATAACAGCAGAAGAGTCCTTGTAGAAAGTTTTGTTGTTGTTGTTCAGTCGTTTAGTCGTGTCCGACTCTTCGTGACCCCATGGACCATAGCACGCCAGGCCTTCCTGTCCTCCACTGCCACACGGAGTTTACTCAAATTCATGTTCATCACATCGGTGATGCTATCTAACCATCTCATCCTCTGCCGTCCCCTTCTCCTTTTGCCTTCAGTCTTTCCCAGCATCAGGGTCTTTTCCAGTGAGTCCTCTCTTCGCATTAGGTGGCCAAAGTATTTGAGCTTCAGCTTCAGTATCTGTCCTTCCAATGAGCAGTCAGGGTTGATTTCCTTTAGGATTGACTGGTTTGACCTCCTTGCAGTCCAAGGGACTCTTAAGAGTCTTCTCCAGCACCACAGTTCGAAAGCATCAATTCTTCGGCGCTCAGCCTTCCTTATGGTCCAACTCTCACAGCCATACATTACTACTGGAAAAACCATAGCTTTAACTATACGGACCTTTGTCGGCAAGGTGATGTCTCTGCTTTTTAATATGCTGTCTAGGTTTGCCATAGCTTTCCTCCCAAGGAGCAAGCGTCTTTTAATTTCATGGCTGCAGTCACCGTCTGCGGTGATCTTGGAGCCCAAGAAAATAAAATCTGTCACTGCTCCCATTTCTTCCCCTTCTATTTGCCAGGAAGTGATGGGGCCAGATGCCATGATCTGAGTTTTTTTAATGTTGAGTTTCAAGCCAGCTTTTGCACTCTCCTCTTTCACCCTCATCAAGAGGCTCTTTAGTTCCTCTTCACTTTCTGCCATTAGGGTGGTATCGTCTGCATATCTGAGATTGTTGATATTTCTCCCGGCAATCTTAACTCCGGCTTGTGATTCATCCAGCCCAGCATTTCTCATGATGTACTCTGCATATAAGTTAAATAAGCAGGGTGATAATATACAGCCTTGTCGCACTCCTTTCCCAATTTTGAACCAGTCGGTTGTTCCATGTCCGGTTCTAACTGTTGCTTCTTGACCTGCATACAGATTTCTCAGGAGACAGGTAAGGTGGTCTGGTACTCCCATCTCTTTAAGAATTTGCCAGTTTGTTGTGATCCACACAATCAAAGGCTTTAGCGTAGTCAATGAAGCAGAAGTAGATGTTTTTCTGGAACTCTCTTGCTTTTTCCATGATCCAGCGAATGTTGGCAATCTGATCTCTAGTTCCTCTGCCTCTTCGAAACCCAGCTTGCACTTCTGGTAGTTCTTGGTTCACATACTGCTGAAGCCTAGCTTGTAGGATTTTGAGCATAACCTTGCTAGCATGTGAAATGAGCGCAATTGTACAGTAGTTTGAACTACTTAATAGTTTGGTAGTTTGAATGTAGAAAGTTTACTGAATGTAAATACACATATAAAACGCTTTCATTTAAAACATCTTTCAGAAAAATATTGCTTTTTTCTACCTCTGGTTGGGCCCTAGTCCCTCCCCGTGAAGAAAACTGAGCTAAATACTAATTATGTTCGACAGTCACAATTACACTTCAGACCTGAAATTGGTTAATTATGTGTAAGGTAATTGTTGTCAACTCTTGTTTACTAGTTAAAACCAATGCTAGGAATGTTAAAGGAAGAGAGGAAGCTCCACCTTTAAAATTAGGTGGTCCCAAAACTCTCTTTAATATTAGAAAGCACAGGGCATAACAATACAGGCTGTGTCTTTGACAGAATAGCTAATGAGTCATGTAATGACAGCAAATAAAATGTTTTCTGCCTTTAGCTGAGCTTCCCAACAGCATATTCTGAATGCCTGAAGTATTATACTCTCCAGACACTATTAAGCTTTCTTCATAAAATTTGTCTTTATTTAAATGTATCTTGACATTTTTCAGAACATGATGTCAGTTTGCATCTAAACAAGTTTTTAAAAATGTTCTGCTTATTGTATTCCTTTCTGTGATTCTAATGGAAAAAAACTATTATAATTCAGTCACAAAGATCATTTCGTATGTCAAAAACATGCTGCTTTAATATTTTATTCTCAACAATACTTTAGGGCTTCATGAACAACTGCAAAAGTGATGGGTCAAGAATTTCAACTTGAAATATTTTTTAAAAATGGAAAGTCATATATTAACCAAAATGTTGGTTAATTTTACATTAAGTGTAATCTATGCCATGAGATAAAGCTATGTTTCTTTACTGTGGTTCTAATTAATAGTAAGGCAACTATTCCCATTTAAACAATTGGCGGAAAAACAATTGGCATGCATGCTCTAGAATCCCATGGTGCCCCTAAATAGTATCAGGATTTTTTCTTGAAACTCTTGTTTTCTTTACGTTAGGCCTATCAATACATACTTCCACTTACTTTAGGCCACAGTATAATATTATAAAAAGGTAAAGGTTTTCCCCTGTACAGTTGTGTCCAACTCTAGGGGGCGGTGCTCATCTCCGTTTCTTAGCCAAGGAGCCAGCGCTGTCCGAAGACGCTTCCGCGGTCATGTGGCCAGCATGATGCGCACAGAACGCTGTTACCATCCCACCGAAGTGGTACCTATTTATCTACTTGCATTTGCATGCTTTCGAATTGCTAGGTTGGCAAGAGCTGGGGTGAGTGTGGGAGCTCACTCCATCACACAGAGCTTGGGTCTCGAACCGCCAACCTTCTGATTGACCAGCCTGGCATCTTAACCGCTGAGCCATCAAAAAGATATGGCCAGCAGCTCCCCCACAACACAATAAGCAAGGATAAGTAAAGACAATTTGCCTCTCTTATAACCATGGTATAAGCATGAACTTAAGTTTATACTTGTGCTCTCTCAGGTTCACTTCTCACCTTTCTCCATCAGCATTCTAGGTATCACTTCTGTCACTTCATCTCCAGAACTTCCATTGTAAACCAAAGGGCCATGTGGGATCAGCACACAGAGAGAGGCTGCTTGGGAGCAATTTCATCAAATGCCCAAGTCACTTCTTGATTACACAGTGCAACCAAGCACTCAGTAGAACTGCTCATAGAATTGCTGAGAACCTTCACATGCCCCACCAGAAACTGTCTGGATACATTATGTACCTTGGGCAGACCATCTTAATTGTTAAGTTCTTCCCACGGAGCTCATAAGCATCAGTCAATCTCCCCAGGCCAGGAAGTGATCTGACCATGGCAGAGGGCTACTGTATATGTAATGCCTCTGTATCCAGATCACTGCACAACTGCTCCAAGGCAAAGATGAACTCTAAAATGTGTCTGCCTACATGTGTAAGGCCCAGAATTAATTGGAACAAGGCCATGGTCATCATGGAGGCCATAAACTCCTGAGCATGAAGGCTATACTCACCCAACACCAACAGTGGAGGGGATTCCAACACCAGTCCAAAGACTAGGTCATGTTTAGGTCAAGTAGGGATTCTGCTGGGCAGCAGGGTGGCTGATACACCAGCAGGAGTTCATTAATTTACATTTATAATGTGGTTAAGGCATCAGGCTACAAACTGGGAGACTGTGAGTTCTTGTCCTGTCTTAGGCCAAAGCCAGTTGGGTGACCTTGGGCCAGGCACTCACTCTCTCTGCCCTAGGAAGAAGGCAATGGCAAGCCACTTCCAAAAATCTTGCCAAGAAAACTGCAGGGACTAGTCCAGCCAGTCGCCAGGAGTCACACTAACTCAAAGGCAGAAAAAAAAAACCCTGTCCACTTGGCAACAACTCTGAAACCCTAGCGTATCTTTCTGACTTAATGTAACATATACAAATTCACACCCCAACTCAGCAGCAGGATCCCTGAACACAGATATGGTGTGTATAATTAAGCTCACAATATACTTAGGCTGCATTAGGAAAGGAAATTGATTCAGGTGATAAACCTGCTATATGGTTATAGAAAGGAATTGTTGGTCTGAAGGTACATGACACGGAAGTGATTCAAGTAACTGCTGCCACCCTGACATACAAACAAACAAAGAACTAAACTCTTGTTCTAGGATGGCTAGCTAGGCAGTAACATAGGAGAAGAATGCTAGAAAACGCATGATGGAGTCTGTTCCCCCAAATAAAGAAAGCAAGTTACTGAACCAGTAGTCAAACCACCTTTGTTTTCATTTTTATGTTTCTATAGATATGGATAGGTATGTCTGTGCATCAATTATATTATAACTATATGCAAAATGTATGTCAGGGTGTGTTGAGGGTCCCAAATTAGATTCATCAACCCACAAACAAACAATTACAAGAAGAACCACTGCATTAACAAAACCAAGAGAGGTGTATTTCCCTGATTAAGAAGCTGACCAACCTCATCCACAAAAGCAACCAATGCCATTTGTGTCTCATGACCAGGCTTGAATCCTAACTGACAAGGATCCAGATAATCCACTTGCTCTATGATCCTCTTCAGTTGATTCTCCTCTACCTTCTCAAGAATGTTTCCTAGAAACAGATGGTTGAAAACCTGGCAAAAGTTGTCAAAACTCAGCTAGGCCCAGGGATGGCTTATTCAAGAAAGAGCACATTACCACCTCCTCCAAATTAAGTAGCATTATCTCCTCCCTCAAAGAAGCAATAATTACCTCTTGAATACAGCTGATCACACCTACAAAGCTGCCTGAAGCTCAAGAATCCCAGTTTACATCACAAGACATTGTTTTGATCACCACCACTGAGTCTACCCAACTGGCATCCAAACCAGAGTGGGTACATCCACTAAGAAAATTACAAATTCATCCAATCTGCCTGCAGGCATTTTGTTGCACCCATATTCCCTTAAAAGGGTGAGGGTAATTCTGAACAGGGCTGCCAGGTGAGAATCTGTGGATGCAGCAAGCATGGCGATGAAAACCTGATATGAGATCCAGCAGCTTGTGGAGGGGCACTGCTGATCATCTAGGGCAGGGGTCGGCAAACCGCGGCTCGCAAGCCACATGCGGCTCTTTGGCCCCTTGAGTGTGGCTCTTCCCCAGGCAGGCGTGGCGGGCGTGGCGGGGGCAGGCGCGGCAGCGGCCGTGGCGGGGGCAGGTGCGGCAGCGGCATGGTGTGCATGGCGGCGGGCATGGCGGCAGCAGGCCCTAAGTGTGTGTGATTGGCTCCTGCCCGCAAACCCCGCCCCCTTCCACGCGATTGGCCCCCGCCCGCAAACCCCACCCCCTTCCACGCGATTGGCTCCCACCCTCAAACCCCACCCCCTGGCCCTCGAGTGATATTATAAATTTTATAAATGTCAAAATGGCTCCTGGCATAAAAAAGTTTGCTGACCCCTGATCTAGGGCAGTGGTCGGCAAACTCATTAGTCAACAGAGCCAAATATCAACAGTACAACGATTGAAATTTCTTTTGAGAGCCAAATTTTTTAAACCTAAACTATATAGGTAGGTACATTGTTATTAACTTAATTAGGGTACTCCTAAGCTGGCCTTTGCTGAAAACGTCCTCAATCTGATTGAGGTACGTTCGCTGAGGTCGACCCCTTCCAACTCTCCCATCCACACTCGTCTTGTATACTTGTTTCGTCTATCTCCTTTCGTTCATCCTCTCTATATGTCCAAACCATCTCAACATACCTTTCTCAATCCTCGACACTACATCTTCTTTCACTCCACAACGCTCCCTAAAATTAACTTAATAAACTTTACTTAAAGTTTTAAGTCTTAGTTAAACTATAGGTGCGTTGAATAAAACTTGATATCATACTTAATAACGATATTATTTATTGATAAAATTAAATTGTAAGGTATCCATAAAATTAAATCATGACAATGACTGACAAACACTAATGTGAACAATGGCCTTGCATCTCCTTGGAAAGTTTGGGTAAGTCAGGTTTGTATGTTGTTGTTTTTAATTTTAGGCACGATTCCAGGTTCTCATCAATAAGACGACTTCTCAATTTACTCTTGATAAGGTTCATGCTTGAAAATGATTGTTCGCATGAATATGTAGACCCGAATAAGGAAAGAACAGCAAACGCTAGTTTTTTCAGCTGATTATATGAGTCAGGAATACTATTCCAGGTGTTAAAAATCAACATATCTTCCTTCTCCAGGTCTTTCAAAGCAGACCACTTGTGCTGTGAACTAAGTTCACATTTGTTTTTCTCCAATATTTCTATATCAGCACAAAGACGTTCAAATTTCGAGCTCCACAATTCTTTGTTTTTTAAATCCAGCAATTGCATTTCAAAGTTGCCAATGTCAATATTAAAGGGAGAAAAATTTAATTCTGTTACAGTAGCATTAAGAGGTTTTTTAACAAAGGCTAACGTCGCTTTGCTGTTTCTGAATTCCTGAAACCTGTTGAGAAAAGCTTCCCTCATATTTAAAAGTGTTGTTTTGAAATAGCAAATGTCAATATCAGAATTATTTTCTTGACAATGTTTCAACAGGCTTGGAAAGTGAATCAAAGTTTCTCTTTCAAAATCTTGAGCAAAAAGAGATAATTTGTTTTCGAATGAAATAACTTCTTCTAACATCGAAAAAATTGTGTTTCCTTTCCCCTGTAGTTTACGATTAAGCTGATTTAGATGAGACGTAACGTCTACCATGAAATAAAATTTTTGGATCCACTGATCGTTCGTTAGTTCTGGATAGTGAACACCCTTCTCAAGGAGAAATGCTTTAATTTCTGTTAATAAGGAAGTGAAACATTTCAAAACGTTTCCTCTTGATAACCAACATACCTTGTTATGCAGCAGAAGATCTGCATACTCACTCTCCATTTAAACTCCAACTAAAAATTCTTTAAATTGGCAATGATTAAGAGCTTTAGCTATAATGGAGTTGATAATCTTAATCACCAATTCCATAATTTTGCAAATTTCTTCTGGAAATGTCTGCGCATTTTTGATGAATGATGCAATGGTAAGTAAGTATCTCATGATTAATTTTTTCTTTCAAAATAGCAACAAACCCGTTTCTTACGCTGGTCATGCTTTTCGCCCCGTCTGTTGAAATTGAGACAATTTTATCGAGTGGAATATGTTTTTCAATGCACTCAATTACAGCATTTGCTATATCCTCTCCACGTGTTTGACCTTTGAGTGGCAATAATCCTAAAAGTTCTTCTTTAGGACCTGTAGATGAAATAAATTGTACAAAAAGTGAAACTTGCGCTGTATCATTTATGTCACAAGACTCGTCAACTGCTATTGATAAAGCTGAAACCAATTTAAGATCTTCGACTTGCTGGTTGGTTATATTCGAAGACATTTTGACTGTTCTATCTTTCACTGTTTTAGCAGACAATAGTAACTCTTTAATTTTTTTTAGAATATCTGCTTTGTTCTTAAAATCCCGAAATAGCTCTTCGGATGCATTTATAAAACAACTTTTTATGTATTCACCGTCTGTATATGGTTTCCCTCTCTTAGCAATCTCTTGACTAACCACAAAACTTGCAATATTAACATTGTTGGAAGATTGCATCCAGTAATTAAATACAGAACTTGATTTTTCTTGACTCTTCTAAAGTTCCTCAACTGCTTTTTTCCTTGCATCACCGACAGGATATTTAGTACTAAATGCCACGTGTTTAGTTGTAAAGTGTCTCTCCAAATTTGATTTCTTGTTATGCGCCAATTTTTCCTGACAAATAAGACAGGTCGGAAGGCCATTTAAGTTTTCAATAAACGCGAAAGTCTTGGTCCATTCAACTTTAAATTCACGGTTTTCGTCTTCCGTTTTTCTTTGCTTCTTCTTTGTAGCCATGTCAAACAGGGCACCTAAAAAAATGTTTCATTTTATTATAATAAAGCCACCAACACAAAATAATTACAATTCTTAAATTGATGACAAAAATACCTGTAGGATTTGCAGCTGGTTGGAAAAATACAGGTAACGTTATGCTTCGAGTAGGTACTTTACTTTTGTCACCCGCGCGCGCCTCCCCCGCGCTGTGTATCCCGCGGCCCACCTGCGCCGCATCTCCCATCGCCCGACCGACCGACACCCCTGCGCGTACAGGCCGATTGAAACTTCGTGGCCCCTAAATGCGCAGAACGGCAGCGAGTGGAGAAAGTGCCACTGGTGGGGGAACCTTGGAGGGGTTCTTGTCCGGGGGGGGCGTCCGCCCCGAAAGGGCGACTCCAGACCCACTGCACCTCCACAGACTGGATAGCAGCGAGTCCCTTGGGTGACCCTGGCCAGACAGGCCAGGCCAGAGAGGGCGCAGGCGATCCGTAACGTGCAGCAATCGGCGGCAGACTGGAGCTAACAGGTAAGGTGACCGCGGTTGTGGATTGAACTTGGCTGTCGGGGCTGGAAGTAGACCGGGGCCGACAAAAGCAATCCACTGGTGGCCAGCGTCGACTGGACTTGGCAGCTGGTCGGGGCTGGTGGCCGTCTGGCTAGGCTGGGGACTGACAAAAGCTGCCCACTGGTGGCTGGCGTCGGTTGGGCTTGGCGGTTGTTCAGGACTCGTAACCGTCTGGGTAGACCGGGGGCCAACAAAGGCAGCCCAATGGCAGCCGGCGTTGGTCAGGTTGGGCTGCTGCTCTGGGCTGGTGGAAACCAGGGTAAACGGGCAAGGAGCAGGCAAGGTAGCAGCGCTTACCCCGATGCTGGTTTCTTCCGTAGGGAGCAAGGATGGAGACGCGGCGACCGGAAGCGGTTCGGGCACGAGGCTTGGCACGGCAGCAAGGTAAGGCTTGGATTCTAGGCTTGGCGTGGCGGCGGGAGAAAGCGTGGAGTCAGGGTCCGGCGCGGCAGCAAGGCAGGGCTCTAGAGCAAGGTCCGGTGCGATAGCAAGGCGAGGCCCAGAAACAGGATCCAGCGCGGAATCTAGAGGCTTCTGTGCGGAACGGGTAGAACGGTTGTCTCCAGCAATGGAGGTAAGTTGTGCCGGTCTTTTATTTTGTTTTTCGCGCCTTTGGGAAGCAGGGCCAATTGGGCTTCGCGTTGTTCAGCCCGCCTCTCTGCTCTCCTTTGGTGCGCACTGATTGGTGGAGGTGTCCCTCCTTCTGAGCCTCCGCCAATCAGCGTCTCTGTTTCTTCCCCAGGGTTCGCGCCAAGCCTGCTGCTTCCGGAGACCGGCTCCTCTTCCGGATCGGACTCCAACATGTCGGACGGCAGACAGGTCCGACTCTCACACTCAGAGTTGTTGTGGAAGAGCCACACTCAAGGGGCCAAAGAGCCGCATGTGGCTTGCGAGCCGCGGTTTGCCGACCACTGATCTAGGGCATAGCTTTCCAAAGTGTGTGTTGAGACACACTGTGTCGCCTGCGGTGTCCTGGTGTGTCGCGCGCAAACCCAGAAGTGCTGATGGGGGGAACCGGAAGAAGCGGCACCCCCGCCAATCAGCACCGCCACCGCCGCCGCCATTGGTGTGTATCACCAACATGAAAAGTTTGGAAAGCTCTGATCTAGGGAGTTAGTACACCAAATGGGAGTCAGCAGCAAAATTCCATGCATAAGCACTCACATCCAGTCACCCCCAAGGCAGTTCCCCGTCACTGTAAGAATCTCCAACACAGTTACCGCAATCCTTCTTCCCTAACCTTGGCATCAGGCTGCTATAAGACCTGAGACACAGCTGGGCAGATTTCTGACAAGGTTACATCTCTATCACCACCAAGTCTGATACAGTAATACACATCATCAGGTCTGTATGCTTACCAGTGACCATACTATGGACAGGAGCAGTCTTAGTGCACATTGTCCAGGCATTTACCAACAGCTGTTGGAGATCAGTTCTTGCCACACTGGCCCACGACAGATCAGCTGACTTAGAAGACCGAAGATATGGGACCTCCTTCTCCTGTAATTGCCCCACCATACCTCCCTCTGCCCATCACAGTCCCAATTTGAATCCCCGTTACGTTACTTCTAGATGCAGCGGTCCCCAACCTTTTTGGCACCAGGAACCGGTTTCGTGGAACACAATTTTTCCACGGACCAGGGGGGGATGGTTTCAGGATGAAATCATCGGAAGTGGTAAATAAAATAATGGGCGGGCCACACGTGGACTAAAATAAGTGTCGGATTCTGACTTCTCATAAGGAGCACACAACCTAGATCCCTCGCACGCACAGTTTACAGTAGGGTTCAGGCTCCTATGAGAATCTAATGCCGCCGCTGATCTGACAGGAAGCGGAGCTCAGGCGGTAATGCGAGTGAGGGGGAGCAGCTGTAAATACAGATGAAGCTTCGCTCGCTCACCCACCTCCTGCTGTGCGGCCTGGTTCCTAACAGGCCATGGCCCGGTACCAGTCCATGGCCCGGGGGTTGGGGACCCCTGTTCTAGAGAGTTCAAGCAGCCTCCGCATCTCCCTAATTTGTTACTGTTCCACATATCTCACACCAGCCATGCGTGGTCACTTCTGTGGGAAGCTGACGTTCATTGTTACCATCACACTTAGATCCACACTCTCAGTCTACATAATTATCATTACACAGAAGTTCAGAAATGATGTAAACTTTGATTAGTCACTAAAAAATGAATGATTATATCACTCATTATTTTGGATTTACTTCTATAACAGTAGAGGACAAAAGTCATGAGCAGACAATGTACTAAGCCACCATCAATCCCGCAAGGGCTAGTGGTGTAATGGGCTGTGAGAATAACCTTGGGAGCAGGAGGAAGAGCTGCAGCCTAGATAATGGTCCGATAAACAAAATCTGAGTCCAAAGGAGGGATGGGGGTGGAGAAAAGCATCTCAGAAGGGACCCACCCTAGTTCTCTGGAAAGCAAAGGCAGGGGAGGGGGGAAGTGCTTTCAGACTTGCAAGGTTCTATTACTGTAACCTTACAAGAAAAGTAGTGCTAGTACTCATGGTTTTGGTTTCCTGTGTGGACTACCTCGAAGGGCTGACAAGTGGAAAGTTGCATGTATTTGTGATTAACCATAAATTCTGGTACCTTTTGTCTTCCAAATGCAATTAATTCTGATCATTGTTCATACATGTCAGGGCTGGGCAAGAAATTTGTGGCCTGAGTTAGGAAAGCAAAGAGAAATCCCTTTCTTCAAGTCAAAATATTAGAACCAAAGGCCATGTTAGTTGGATCTGAAGCAGAAAATTCGACAAGCACCTCTATTTCCTGGTAGTAATAATTTTCCCGCCCTTTCATTATCAACCATATTCCTTCCCTTGGACAGCTGCTGGGATAAGGGTTTAACTACTTTGTCCCATCACTCTGAGGCTTCAGGACTTTCCCCATAAACCTAGATACTGCAATCAAGTGGGTTGTGCTTAGTTCCAGCAAATAGAGCCAGTTTGGTCTAGTGGTTAAGGCAATGGCCTAGAAACCAGGAGGCTGTGAGTTCTAGTCCTGCCTTAGGCATGAAAGCCGGCTGGGTGACCTTGGGCCAGTCACTCTCTCTCAGCCCTAGGAAGGAGCCAATGGGAAACCAGGAGACTGTGAGTTCTAGTCCCGCCTTAGGCATGAAAGCCGGCTGGGCGACCTTGGGCCAGTCACTCTCTCTCAGCCCAACTCACCTCACAGGGTTGCTGTTGTGAGGAAAATAGGAGGAGGAAGGAGTATTAGGTATGTTTGCCGCCTTGAGTTATTTATAAAAATAATAAAGGCGGGATAGAAAATAAATAAGTAAAAATAAAAAATATACTCTGCTCATAAATAGATGCTCCTTTTCTCTTTCAGGGATTACTTTTGGTATTAACAGAATTTTACTTCATAAGCCAGAATTGCATCCTCTGTACTGCTTAACAAAAACAGTCACAGAAACGTCTTCATATATGCATAAACATTAGATAGATTCATGTATCTTCAAGGGAAATTCTCTATTTACACTGATTCTGTTTAAATAGCTCATGTCAATCTGTGAAGGAATCTGCCCATGTATTCTTACAAACCCTTGGAGGAAGCAGCCTCTGCCCAAGCCCACAGCCATTCCATTTAAAACACCAACATTTATTTTAATAATGCTAATTATTTTATGTGAGCAAAAAGAAAGATCTACCAGTGAGAAACAAAAATCCATAGGCCAAGCCCTTTGTCATCTTCCTCCAAGGCCAAAGATCAGGGGTTTCCCCTTTTCAAGGACCCTGGTCTCTCAGACATGGCAAGAGCTGCTAAGTACAACATGTAAGTATACATGGGTGTATGTACTCGCACACATATTCTGAATGGTCAGCTGAGCTACTATGAGCAATGGCTGCTTTTAAGAAACTTAACTACAGTATTCCCTGTCCCTTATAGCTTCTTAGCAGCTGCCAACAGGATTATGGTAATTAGAAGCACAGCAGGAGAAGGTGGCAGTAGCCATTTCTACTGCAGTATCTTTATCTATTCCTAGTTCAGATGTCTGCAGAAAAGAATCTCCACCAACTTTTTGTTTTAGCTGACTGCCAGTAAAAGCTGTGTTCTGTTCCTTTTTCCATAATCTTTCCATTTATAAGGAGAAGGCAAGGTAGGTATCAACAAGTAGGAATTAATAGATGAAAAAAGAAAATTGGCTGGTGTTAATTATCAATGGAACTTCAGGGGTTATGCTTTAGGGCAGCATGGAAGCATAGCTGAAGAAGAAAATGAGACAGGATCCTGTTCCTTATAGCTACAGCATGTCAAACAATATTCCTGCACGCATGAGAACACAGCTGGGCAGACACACGTCCATCTGGCTTTCTCTGCTTAAATTAAAATATGATGGCAGCCAGCTCTGCAGGAGCCCCCACACTTTCATCCAGATGACAGAGCAAGATGTCAGCAACTAGAGAGCATATGCCAACAAACAGGCACCCAATTTGTTTTTGGCCCAGTCAGTTGGACTCCAGACTATTCCCCTCTTGGATCTACTACTTCAAATAAACACCTCAACTTGCATCATAAAGCTATTCCTTTTCCATGTGATTCTATGTGTTGCCATTTTGTCTAAAATGTGTTTAAAGTTATCCTGGTGTTTTAAAATAATTCATGAACATTATTCATATCATCTTGCGTCATATATAGTAGGTGAGCCACAGTGTCAGTCTTTGATTGCAATAGTTTCACGGTGTTAAAGCAGCCATCCATTACATATTAATTATAAATGCAGTGGCAAATAAGACATGGGTGGATGCCACCTCAAACATGATCCTGAGAGATTTTTTAGTTGCTTTCAGGCAATCTTTCACAGTTCTTAAAATAATGAACCAAGATAATCATACTACAGTATAACCAAAAGGAAGGCAAAGAAAGTAGCTGCATCATCAATCACATAAGACCAGCAGAGTCTAGTTTTGAAAGATAAAAGAAGTCAACCTACAAATATCAGACGTTGTGATAAAAAATGTCATCCCAAACTGCTGTGCCATACGAGTCTATCCAAGAAGCTAATTCAGGCCTACAACCCTGACTTATAATTTGATGTATGGAATGCCCAGATTGAATTGGTCTTTACAATGTCTCAAAAACGACTCTTGAAACTACAGCACATGTCCTGTTATAATACTGTATATATTATAAGGACTCACGAACCCACTTAATAACGCCTCATTTGATAAAATATCCAGGAAATACTGATCCCTTTTATGTCCAACTGTTGCTAACTGATCAGAATGATTTAGTCTCCCTGAATGTAGCTAAATTTTGCTATACAGTCTGCAAAATAAGGCAGACTTGGACTGCCCATTGACGACTCTACCAATTGCAAATATATTATTAAGCTTCGCTCACTTCATTTAATGTATTTTGTATTTTAATGTATATTAATGTATTGCTTTTATAATTCTGGTCTGTGACCGTAATAAAGAATTGAACTGACTTGAACTGACTTGTTGTACCCTTTCAAATAGGCACAAGGTGAATTTTTTTTGTCCACTGAAGTATCACATAGTCTATTAACACTTACATGACAGATCATTGTTTGTCTGCTTGCATGACAAACCATAGTTAATGGTTTTGCTAGCTCAGACCAACCAAGCACTAGAGGAAAAGGCACTACATATCTCCATTTAAGAGGGCATTCCCTGAAAAAGGTCAATTCAAACGGTGATACAGCATTTTCTGAACACGACTTTCAAACAAGTTCAGAACACAGACTGGAAAATAATGTTAGTTGGGTTCTTTTAAGCTGTAAAGCTTGAATTTCTTGCGGTATAATAATTAAAAAAAAAACATCCTGTAACGTGAAAAGAAATTCAAGGGAAATATATTGAGGTCTGGTAACTAAATGAGAAGAAAACACGAACTTCCAGGAAAGTCCTATGCTGTATGCATTTTTAAAAATTATTATTTTTATTTATTTATCAAATTTCGTCACTGCCCATCTCCCCCAAAAGAGGGACTTTCATGTCACTTTCAAATTCCAGGAGCTAATGCAGGGCTTTCCAAAGTTTTTCCCACGGCGACACACCAACCAGCGTTGGTGTGTCGCCGCGGGAAAACCCGGAAGAGCCGTCCTTGCGGCAGCGCGCAAAAACCCGGAAGCGCTGCTGCCGCTTTCAGGTTTTGCGCGCTGCAGTTTGTGTGTCGCCGCAGGGAAACCCGGAAGCGCTGATGATGATCAGCGCTTCCGGGTTGTGTGGCGACACACCAGACTGTGTGTGGCGACACACTTTTGTGTCGCGACACACAGTTTGGAAAGCTCTGAGCTAATGTGACAGTACTATATTTCAATCAATTGCTAAAATCAAAATGATCATGTCATAAATAAAGCAGAGACAATAAATTTAAAGAGACATAAAATCAAAGAAAAAATAAATAGCTTATAAAAACAACAATCAACCCGCACTTGCAGTATTTTTTAAATAAAACCATTTAACTTTTCTCATTAACTAGAACCTATGGTTTGAGTTAATTTCAAAAACAGAAATTGTTATACAGTACTATTCATATTTATAAGATCTTTAGATTTTTTTTAACTGCAATAGAAGAAAAATGCCACATACCAAAGTAGGAAGGAAGGAAAGAAAGACAGGTAATCTTATAGGCACCAAAAAGCCTTGCCAATGTTTACAGCACATGATATATGACACCATTTTATTTACCAGAGTATGAGCTATTCACAAGGCAATTAATATCTTCAGATTAAAATGGGTCAGATTAGGTTTAAAAGAAGTAGCTGCTTGGTATCCTCCGCAAAAAAATCCCCATTCAGGCAACACTGATATTTTAAACTTGTAACCACTATCAGTCAATTTAATGATTTATCATCTGTATGAAAGCTGATAATACAGATGATAAATCATTAAATAAATTTAATGATTTATCATCTGTATGAAAGCTATTCCTTGAATAGGATCTCTTACAAAAACTTATATTTTAGCCACCTTGTATGATAAATATGTAGGGCACCCCACAATATGGATATAGAACATTTCACAAATGGGCATTGTTAACTTGAATACCAACTTTCAGTATATACAGAGGGTATTATTCTGCACAAAACTTTTGCTTTCATATCAACAGGGTTAAGCAAATTTGCCTGCTTATCCAACACAAAGGAGTGTTTGTCTTAAGGTACTTCTTAATAAAATATTATCCCCAGCTAATAATTTAAACTGAAGCAAAGAGTTAAACTGGAAATCAGGTGGTTTTCTCTCATTCTCTTAGAACAAATTGTATTAAAAATTCCCATTATACAGTGGCTATTTGGGCACCATTCAGGATATATCTGGGAATCTGCCATTTCCATCCTTTTTAATGTAAAATTTTGAGTATCTCTGCAAACTGCTCTAAACGCTAGGATTAAAGCATGAATTATATTTGAATAAATTCCAATTTAAGAGTAGATACTCATTTTAAAATTGAGTGCAACAATGTGAACAGTTCAGTTCTATACCCTTCTGCTTGAAGGTAACACATGCTTAACTCAAGATACATATGTTTGCTCTGTAATTTGGGGAAAGACATGTTCAGGTATCATCAACAATCCTCTCAGATGTTTTTCACAGCAGATCATGTCAAGTAATAATCAAATGCTTTCTTTGTTAAGGGCCATTTCAACCTGTCCTAATAGCAATTTACTAACTGCTATTCATGACAGATATGAAAACAGATATGCAACAGCAACATTTTAATGCAATTCTATCCAAATATAAACTGTTATACATTACCTGATAATTTATACAAGAGAAAAGAATAGCTGACTGGGAAACCAGTACAGCCTTAGAATCTTTCCACATTGTTTCTACAATGCTTTTCAATGAAGAATCTGTACCTGTCCTATTAGGCATTAAAATATTTCCTATCCTTGCTTAGTGCACTCACAGAAGCAAATCCTTCTAAAGCTAAAATGACTATAGGATACATTCTGTTCAATTTTTAATAACTTTCCTTTCAAATATAGTTCCACATATTTGATAGTGATTATTATTTAGTAATTAAAAAGAACTAATCTGTACAGTGAAATATCAAAGAAACAATAGTGTAAGTGGTTTTATAATGTTGATATAGCATGTTTTAAATAAAAAAACCTGCCTTCATATAATTTATATAGTTGAGTATAAATATAAATACATTTAGGTTTTGACTGATGAGCATTTAAGAGTACAAAAGGATCAGAAAATTAAAATAAGCACGAACATATACTGCATTACAATTTTAAGAGTATAACAGAGTAAAATCGTTGTTTGGAGAAACAGAAAATTACACTCCGTGAATATAACTATGCAGAGTTGATTTTAATGTATATAAGTAATCTTTCATACCACAATGGAAATGTGCACACTGAAAACTTTAATGATTTGTGAAAGAATCTTTCCTTTACAAAAGATATATAATTAATACTTTCTTATGCTATCAAAATGGAAATGGAAAGCAAGAGCCAGTTTGGTCTAGTGGTTAAGGTGCTGGGCTAGAAACCAGGAGGCTGTGAGTTCTAGTCCCGCCTTAGGCATGAAAGCCGGCTGGGTGACCTTGGGCCAGTCACTCTCTCTCAGCCCAACTCACCTGACAGGGTTGCTGTTGTGGGGAAAATAGGAGGAAGGAGTATTAGGCATATTCGCCACCTAGAGTTATTTATAAAAATAATAAAGGCGGGATAAAAATTAAATAAATAAATAAATGCTACAGATAAATTAGGTCAAGGCCTAATTTATTTTTCCTTTGAACTTTTCTCAATTTATAGTAAAATCTAATCACGTTTTCCTGACTGCTAATTGGGCAAATTAATAATGCATCATCTTTTTAGTTTGCATAATCAAGGTAGAGAGAGATCTGATGTCTGATTTTGCTTACAGTGGTCTCTCATTAATGTTAACTTCTCAGTTTAGAGATTCTGCATTTCATCTGACTTCTCATATTTTATACAAGAATAGAGAGAAAAGATCTCTATAAAATGTTATGTTGTAAATGTTTAACAAACACTTTTAATTCAAAAGGATAATTCTGAAGACAATAATTCAATATTTGGGGGAAACTGGAATATCATCCATAATTTTCAATTTGGCTAAACTAGGTTGATTATGGTTTAATATATTATATTATTTTTCAAAGGCTTTAGGATAGAACTAATGAGAAATTCTTTCCTTTGTAAAGGGAAGGAACTGCTAACTCCATTACAATATAATTTGTGCTAGTGAAACTACTTTTAAGGCTTTTCTGAAGCAGCAGAGATGTTGAAATGAAGACTATTATGTTATCTTGGATCTAGGGATTTAGTTGGGAAACACTGTGAGCCACTAAATAAATTGAGTCCATTCTATTTGCTACATCAGTGGTTCTTAAAGTGTGGGGGACCCCAAGACCCTTTCGGAAGGTCTGTGGAGTCAAATAAATATTTTAAAGTTTCTGTTTTAATTTCTAATACAGTAAATATTGATAGATATAACCCACATAAGCCACAGCTTTTGGGGGTCCTCAATCATTTTTAAGAATGTAAATGGCTCCTGAGACCAAAATGTTTCAGAACCCGTGATCCGTGAACATGTCTCACAGTTACACTGCTATAAAATGCAACACAGTTTCTCAGTGTTAATCATAGCAAAAGTCATGCAGATGGTAAAGAAACTGCTTTTCTTCTGTATCACACCTGAAGTGCAAGCAAATTATGAAATGATTTATCTATCAAATGTAAAATATTTCAACAGTAAGAGGTATTAGATCTTCATTCTTTCCAACAGCTGGCTGGTTAGTACTGCCCTCTGGAGGGTATTTTATAAAGGAAATATTTTTCCAAGAAGAAATGTATATCCTAGACCTATTTCATGCCTGAAGTAGGTAAGCTTTGGTGATCACTTTATTATTTTTCAAGCCTTAGGAGCACACTGGCTACTTTCAGTATTCTCCTCACCTTAGATGCAGGCAGAATGTCACATAATTGTTCCCTAGGACTACAGGCACTTTAAAAAATGCATAAAAACAGAAAATTATCAATCGAAGAGAATATTTGTAGCTCAGGGTTGAACTGTGGAGTCCTTGGTGCTCTCTGAGCCTTGTTGTTTTCTTGCAGACAGTTTCACTGCCAGGCTAGGCAACATCTTCAGTGCGAAAAGGGAGTGGGACTTGCTCTCTGTTTATATACCATGGCTTGTCCTGCTTGTGTTGGTGGTGGTGTTGTTCTCTCCTTAGTAGTTCCTTGATTGGGCTGTTGTTTGCTGCTTGGTTGATTGACTGAGTTAATAGTTCCTTGATTAGAGTATATTATGCTGTTTGATTGTTCCTCTGGTGCTAATCCTGGTGTTAATCTTTGCATATCTGGGTGTTGATTGCTGGCAAGGAGGTGTTCCGGTCTTCTGGCTTTTCTTATAAATGGTATGTAAATGTTGTTTACCTCTATGTGTCTGTTGATGGCTGCTTTGTCTGAGTGCCAAGCTTCCAGGAATTCCCTAGCGATTTTTGATTTGGCTTGGTTTAAGATGCTCAGAGTTTCCCAGTTGAAAGTATGGTTGAGTATAAACAAAGAGCAAGTCCCACTCCCTTTTCGCACTGAAGATGTTGCCTAGCCTGGCAATGAAACGTCTGCAAGAAAACAACAAGGGTCAGAGAGCACCAAGGACTCCACACAGAAAATTATCCACAAAACTATCAAATGCAGAACAGCTATCACTATGAGATATTTTAAAATAGAAAGCAGTATATAAATGCTGTGAAGAAATAATCTAAAGATATATCTCTGTAAAACTCAGTGTCAGATTTTTGAAATCTGGGGAATTGGGATAGGTATTTACAACAGGACACCACAAAGAAGCATAATTAAACCTTCAGCAGTGTATTTTCTGAAATGAGAACAAGTCTTTTTTATATTACATTTCCAGGAGTTGCCACATAAATGTCTCTAAAGACTCTAAAGCAAGGCACTAAGACAAAATAATATAAAGGAGCAATGAAACAATATATATTTGCTTTAATTCCAAATCCAAGGATAAATAAGGTTACAATTTTCATACCTTGTTTATGAGCTTCCAGGAGATGGGTAGCTGCTTTGGAAATCAGACACTGGACTAGAAAGATCTTTGGCCTGATTAAGAAGAGCAGTTATGCCCTCAACAGAAAGATGAATAAAATAAAGGAAGTAATATTCCATTTATACAATTTAGTTGGCCATATAACCTTTCAGCAGCCTGAATGAATACTTTGCTATGAAAAAGCCATCATATTACTGTTTAAATTGACTTTTTTTCACTATTAGAATCAGAGCTCCCTCTTGTGGCAATTGGATGGACTAGCTACAATGAAGAGTGTTGAAAAATCAGAATAAGAAATCATTTAAAAAGCCTCTGGTTACCAAGTTCCATTAGCTACACTCAATGTTGTCAGCACTGAAATATAACTCTTAAGACATATATCATTTTCAAATTATTTCATCTGTAACTGCAGAAATTGTTATGAAGGAATATTAGGCTAACTCAGGGCTTTCCAAAGTTTTTCCCGCGGCGACACACCAACCGGCGTTGGTGTGTCGCTGCGGGAAAACCCGGAACTGCAGCAGCGCGCAAAAACCCGGAAGCGCTGCTGCCGCTTTCAGGTTTTCCGCGCTGCAGTTGGTGTGTCGCCGCGGGAAAACCCAGAAACGCTGATGATGATCAGCGCTTCCGGGTTGTGTGGCGACAAAATATAACACTTTTGTGTCGCGACACACAGTTTGGAAAGCTCTGGGCTAACTAATAACAGTTTAACTTGTAAGAACTACCAATTTAATAAGATAATAAGATTTAGCTTATCAATTATGCAAAGTTATTTGAACACATTAGTCTGCAAACATATCGCCCAAATTACAACAAAATGGTACAGATGATCTTAAGCAGTCCCCCCAAATTCAAATGTGCCCACACCTACTTTTCTTATTCTACTATTATTTACTTTTCCAAAGGCAGGGGAAGGGGAGAATTATTTGGGCAGATGAAATGGGGCTTTACTGATCACAGAAATAGTGGCTCAGCGGCTAAGACGCCAGGCTTGTCGATCGGAAGATCGCAAGTTCGGAGGTTCGAATCCCTAGTCCCATGTGACGGAGTGAGCTCCCGCATAGCCCCAGCTCTTGCCAACCTAGCAATTCAAAAGCATGCAAATGCAAGTAGATTAATAGGTACCACTTCGGTGGGTAGGTAACAGTGTTCCGCGTGCGTCATGCCGGCCACATGACCGTGGAAGCGTCTTCGGACAACGCTGGCTCTTCGGCTAACAAACGGAGATGAGCAGCGGCCCCTGGAGTCGGACACAACTGCACAAATGTGCGGGGGGAACCTTTACTAATAATATTCTGGGCTTTTCTCCCACTGATGAAAGAAGTTGTGCACAATGATGCTTCCCACCCCTTTTGGAAGAGTCTTCCTATGTCTGTGACAAACACAGCCTTCTCCAAATTGAAAGGCTTTGATTCCTTCAGTAAGAAATGAAGAGAGATGAATGAAAAAGAAGTAGCACCTGTTGCGTGCTTTAAGTCAATTTTTCAGAAAAAGCTTTGAAGGGTTTTGTGTATTCAGTTTGAATGCGGAGGGATATAAATTATTAATTTCGTATCTAATATTGCTATAATTGTTGGAAAATCCTAAAATGGGCAATACGAAATATACTGCCTTAGGGCAGTTCAGGTAAGCATTACCCTCTGCAATCACATAAGGCATGTCTCCAGGGTCTCCCCAATCCTAGCAAGATGGAAGGGAAAAGCTGGGGTTGAGCACTGCACCTGGAGGAACCTCACTGTTTCCAACCATTATCAAGATACAAAATATAAAGTACAACAAAGGCAGAAAACTGAGGGGATTTAATCTTAATCATGCCTAGCACAGTGGTCACTAGTAAACTGAGAGACAAATACAAATAAATTAATGCTTGCAAATTCTCTAAATTTTCTTGAACATATATGGCTGATGAAGGAAACTTTTAAAATTCAATTACTAAATCAAAGATATTTCTCCAAGGAATTACTCATCAAAACCAATTAATGTTGCACTTCTTAACTGCCTAACTCCCAAGGCTGTAATTCTTCAACTAGCCTTAAGCAAGTGAGTTTGAGGCCAAGAATTTTCAAGCTAGTCTGTCAAATAGAAATGTATATATTGCAACCTTCTAGGTGTAGATCCCTTTCGGCTTTTAAGTCCCTGAAAGGTAACAAAAATAAGGCATCCATTGAGTTCTTGATAAACCACAATATATTGTTGATATGCTGTATTCAGCCTAACAAATAATTAGCTGCTTTGATGTGTGTTAGCAAAGCATAGCACTCTGAAGAAATAATAACAACCTAAGATTACATATTTTAAAAACCCACTTCTTTAAAATATCACAATGTTCATAGACATACAAAACCAAGAAGCCCCCATATGTTTATTCATGTACATCAAGTGATGGATAACTATGACTTTTCAGATGTCATTGGACTTCTAGCCCCTCCAACATGCCTAACAGTAAGGAATCAGGAGCTGTAGTCCAACATCCTCTGGAGGCTACAGGTTCCTCATCACTGACATTTATAATGGTAATTTGTTTGACATACCTGTGGATTCCAAGTAGGGTCCAATTTTTTCACAGTATCAATGTACTCTCTCATTGCCTGCTCAAGACTTGTCTCACCCAGTGCTTTCCAAGCTTCCCTAAGACATAGATGGAAGTGAAGAACCATTATTTAGTAGAACATATATAAATTTCTATCTCCAATTTATTACCATAGGTCAGTTTTATACACTACATTAGCCAACTCATATATGCATATAAAATCTAGACAGATCTGAATAGCTATATGCTTTCAATCTAAGCCTGTCTTCTGATAAATACTATGAGTCAGTTACATAGACCATCAAAACTATTTTGAATTTTTCCTAAAAGTAACTCGCTGTCCTCCCCAATGAACTCTCAAACTACACTGTAACATAGTTTTATAAAAGAGCTACTGATATTAGTCAGTATGCAATCTCACTTGCTTGCTCATTTATTTATTTTACAGCATTTATGTATTGCCCTAAACCAGAGCTTTCCAAACTGTGTGTCGCGACACAAAAGTGTGTCACCACACACAGTCTGGTTTGTCGCCACACAACCCAGAAGCACTGATCATCATCAGCGCTTCCGGGTTTTCCCACGGCAACACACCAACGGTGGTGCGCAAAAACCGAAAGCAGCAGCAGCGCTTCCGGGTTTTTGCGCGCTGCTGCAACAGCGGCACTTCCGGGTTTTCCCGCGGCGACACACCAACAGCGGTTGGTGTGTCGCCGCGGGAAAACTTTGGAAAGCCCTGCCCTAAACCAAAAGACTCTGGACAGTGTACACCGCATAAAAAATATTAAAAACCCAACTATATTTATACAATTATGAATATAATTCATATAATATAAGATCCAGTTTGGTTAGTGGTTAAGGTGTTGGGCTAGAAACCAGGAGACCGTGAGTTCTAGTCCTGCCTGAGGCATGAAAGGTGGCTGGGTGACCATGGGCCGGTCACCTCTCAGCCCAACTCACCTCATAGGGTGGTTGTTGTGGGGAAAATAGGAGGAGGAAGGAGTATTAGGTATGTTCACCGCCTTGAGTTATTTATAAAAATAATAAAAGAGGGATAAAAATAAAAAAAAAATTGGCCATCAACAATGCACCCTAAGGGCTAAAGGCCTGCTAAAATAAAGGGCCTTACAAAACATAAGTAGGGATGGTCCAGCATGTTCCATAAACTGGGGACTATTATGGAAAAGACCTGACTCCTACTCCATATTCCTTTCAATTCAACCAGGAGAGTAATCTTGAGCAAGCCCTCTCTCAGTGACTGGCAGGGCAGAAAGAATCATGTCTAAGTATCATTAAGTGTCATTAAAGTATCATTAAGTATCATTAAAAAATCAAAGTTCAGGGAGAGTCAAGATTGTGAGCCAGTAAGCCAGTAAATGAAGACAGAGCTTAAGAGTTTTTCAAGTCAGTCTGTGAGCCCAAAGCCAAAAGATATTATACTAGGTCAGACTAGAATAGTGATATATCCAGGAAAACATTCTTACGTACAGGTTCCAATATGGGAATATAAAGAATGTTGTGTTGTTAGAATTTTCTGAGCTAGGTTTTGGGGTTGCAAATATTCTATTACCATACTAGATTGTATCATCAGTGCAGGAGATGTGTGGAAGTTAGGTTTGTTGGGTTGGCAAGGGATATATATATATTTGCAAAAAAAAAAAAAAAAAAAAGAGCAAAGGATGTCACTTCCAGTAACTGCCTCATTCTCTGCCTTTTAGGGTTCCCAGAAGCCCTCCCCTTCTGAGCTCAGCTAGTTGTCATCATGGCTTTTGGTTCCCAAAGCGGCTATTTCTCCCAGGAAGCTCAACCCTGCAATCTGCTAGTTTTCAACCCTTCAACCTTCTGTTCCTCCAAGTGACAATGGTGACACTTAGAACTTGAAGGCTGTGTGGATCAATCAGACTGGAGCTGCAGAATCTGAAGGTATCACAAGGACTGGTTCCATTATCTGACCCAAGTCTTGAGTCATAAAAGGCAACCCTGGTTCTCATTCTCATCCCTAACATCTCCGTCTCTGAGAAAGAACCAGGGCAGATATGGCATCACCTTCCTCTCTTCAGATGCTACCCTATTAAGCCAGGGTTTTGATAGCATCGGCAGACTTTTTTTATTCGTTCAGTCGCTTCCGACTCTTCGTGACTTCATGGACCAGCCCACGCCAGAGCTTCCTGTTGGCCGTCGCCACCCCCAGCTCCCCCACGGTCGAGTCCGTCACCTCCAGAATATCATCCATCCATATTGCCCTTGGTCTCTTCCTTTTGCTTTCCACTTTCCCTAGCATCAGCTTCTTCTCCAGGGTATCCTGTCTTCTCATTATGTGGCCAAAGTACTTCAGTTTTGCCTTTAATATCATTCCCCCAAGTGAGCAGTCTGGCATTATTTCCTGGAGTATGGACTGGTTTGATCTTCTTGCAGTCCAAGGCACTCTCAGAACTCTCCTCCAACACCACAGTTCAAAAGCATCTATCTTCCTTCGCTCAGCCTGAATACATATACGTATGGTCAATTCAAACGGTGAACATATGTAATACTCCTGTCTCCTATTTTCTCCACAACAACCACCCTATGAGGTGGGTTGGGCTGAGAGAGAGTGACCGGCCCAAAGTCACTCAGCTAGTTTTCATGCCTAAGGGAGGCCTTGAACTCTCAGTCTTCTGGTTTCTAGGCCAGCACCTTAACCACTACCCCAAACTGGCTCTCTTAATAGGGAGAAATAATGGAGAGAAAGGGGAATGGTGGGTCCAGAAGGAAAATAAGAGTACCTGGGAGGCAGTAGGCCCCTACAGAAATCTGTCTTTAAGTATGCAAGCCATCATTCTGAAAATGATCTGCCCTTGCATGCACAAATCAAAACTCTGAGAACTCTGTTCCATTCTTCTTGGACAAGCCAGCTATTACACATGAGCATTATGTAATTAAAAAGAGAGACAACGTCTGCCTTCACTGAATTTAATTTTTAAATAAGACAAGCTAATCAAAATGAGGAATTCAGATAATTTCTATGAGAAACTGGAATTGAAAATAAAGTAACACATATGGATCCTAAGACTCTTTCAATAACTACACAATCTGAATATACAGCAATTTTGCATCATCTAGTTTTTTAGGAATTGGGGTGAAACTCAGAATCTAGAAATCATTCACTATTTTTACATACCATTTCTGCTTTCCTTCAAAATCAAAAAATCCAGGTTTGGGAATGTTGCAGCTACCACATTTGACCTGAAGGAAAGACAGGATAGGGGACAATATTAGAGTACATGCTAAAGGGTAAAACAATAAAATGTTGTTATGCTAGTTGACATGACCTATCTAACAAAAAAAACCTTTAGGTTTTTGTTTTGCACTAAAAACATAAGAATTGCTTTTTAAAAAAATTAAATCAAGTCCATAAAGTCCATCACTGCCTCTGATCAGATCTCTGGAAACTCGCAGCTGGGCATGATGTTGATGGAAATACTGCCTGTGAACACCGAAGTTCCTTTAATGAATCTCTGCACAAAAGATGCAGAGTTTTCTAAACTGTTAAGCATTATATAACAAAACTGGGAGAATGTAAAAGGCTATACCAAGTAAGTCTGAACTCAGAAGGCTGCGATAGTTGGCAACCCCATATAGAACTGCTTGCTTTGCAACACAGCATTCTTTTTACCTCATATGTAAGCAAGGTCAAACTGCCTTACCAATCTTCATAACACTGAAAAGACCGATATACTGTACTATTTAACACCCTCCCAGTATCTACAGAAGCTTTGATAGGTAGACTGGATGTCCTCAAGCTATGCTGATTTACTCAAGGGTGAAGATAATAAACTTATTCAGGCTTTCCTGTGTTTAGAAAATAAGAGTCACACTGTTGCAATAACAAGGAAGAGTAATTTACTTGGTATCCATGCCTTTGTCAATGTTGTGATCTCTTGCCCCTGGAAAGCAGGCACCCCCACCTACAATTCGTGTCATCCCCTAGTTCAGGGTTTCCCAAACTGTGAGGTGTACCTCCTTTGGGGAGGTGCAGACAGAGTCCATGGGAGGTGTGAAGAACCTTTCAGTTGTTCATTGTTGCAATACTGTAAATCAACCTTTCCCAAAATTTATTTTATTTTATTTATTTATATTTCGTTACTGCCCATCTCACTAAGAGCAACTCTGGGTGGTCTAAAATACTAGTTTCAAGTGAGTAACATCGTGGTGGAGGCACAAAATTTGCTTTTATATTTTTTATGTCTTTATTAAAAATAAAGGTTCATTGTATCGTTGCCAGTGTTCATTTTGGTGTTTGGATTTTTAGGGGAGGTATGTACATTAAGATTAATCTAAAGGGAGGTGTGATGGTAAAAGGTTTAGGAACCCCTGCCCTATTTCCTTATTTAGATGATTGTAAACTAGTTATCCAATTAGCCTATGCTTCTCTGAATTTGGTGTAACCTATATAAGATCCATGTTAATACAATATCAGGAGTCTTAGATTTGCTTGCTGGGAACCCAGTGATCATTTTATTCTTTTTCTAGCTTAATAAAGAAAACCAGTTTAGACCTCTTAAATTGTTTGGTTTTCTATAAAGTGAGTTTTTCCACTACAGGTTATACTGAGAGAGATCTAGTCACAACATCTGAATTCTGATAAGTGTTCTACACAGCCTAGAATCATCACAGGGTACTTGCTATAAGTTGAAAATGACTGTGTGAACTTTCACATGGGCGGAAGCTAAATCTTACCTCTAGAACTCTTCTTTTTATAGCATAGCAACCTCATACACTTGAATACTAGGCACCAGACAGAGGTTTTATGACATAAAACCGCTGTTTTGTACCAGTTACTATAGCTTGGGGTTTCTTAAGACACCTATAGCAACAATGGAGAAAAATCAGAAGCAAATATGACTGAGTTTCTGCTAAGAACTCATATTTGAGCCTGCACAGTGGCAATAAGAGCAGCAAGATGACATTTTTCTCCATGTTTATTACTTCCAACCCAGCAGTCTTGTTTAGGGTTCCCCAGGCTCTTTTTGGGAAAATGAGCAGAATGTAGTGCCTGCAGGAGTTTGAGAGTTTCCTGTCAGATAAAGTTGCTCATATCCAGTCTGGGCTTTATGCCAAATGGAGAGAGTTCATGGTGATGAAATCAGGGTTTCTTTTGAGGTTGTGGAACCTGAGGAGCTAGACAGGGTTCTCTGTAGTTTAAGCTCGTCACCTGTGGGCTAGACCCTGGATGTACAGTACATCCATCCTGGATCCTTCAGGTGAATACATGGGGTGGGAGTAGCAGTCTCCAGAAAATAATTAATGCTTCTCTGGGGGATGGGGTAATGCTGTCTGCTTTGAAGGGAGTAGTAGTATGTTCTCTCTTGAAGAGGCAACCCTTGGACCCAGCTGTGTTTGACAACTTTCCAGGCTCCAACCCATCCTTTTTTGATGAGGTGATTTATTTTTCAGTATTCATATCTCACCCCAATCCTAACAGACTCTGAGCAGGTAGCAGTACAATAAAACACACAGCACAAAACCAAGTAAGTAAAAGATAACTTATAAAGAAGGCACTGAGATTGTTTGTTGCCTGGTCTCTATCCCACAAACTTCACAAAGAGGAGAGGCCATCAACTGGTCCTCTCTAGATAGGCAGAGTCTATCTTGGCAAAGCATACATGTTTAGAATGCTCCTCTGAGATTGACAAATATGTACACTTCATGATTGCAATACCCACTGATAATTTATTCATGATGAAATGGCCTATCCAAGATTTAATATTTCAGTTTTCAGTCTGCAGTGCAAATCTTTTTCCACTTTCACCTGGAAATGAAGTGCTGAAAAATAAGGTCTTGAACAATGTAAACATATATATAAGAACTGGTCTTCTCTGGTCTCTGATAACTTATTTATTTGGAACATTTATATGGCTGGCAACTCAAAAAATGAAACACTGCGTGGCATATAAAAAATTATACATACCACTAAGGCAAACTAAAACAATTACATGTTGATCCGGGCTAAAATATATTTATTTCACCAACTTGGAACTCTACTCATTCTGACACAAGCACTGGGGAAAACAGTAAGGTCTTAACTGTCTTTTTAAAAGCCTACAGCAGAGCTTTCCAAACTTTTCATGTTGGTGACACACTTTTTAGTCATGCATCATTTCGTGACACACTCTTACAGCAGGGCATCATTTCGCGACACACTCTTACAGCAGGGCACAAGGCAGGCACTAGGACCTGCATGGAATCACAGCAGGTTTGGAGGCAGCAAGGCACAAGGCAGGCACTAGGACCTGCGTGGAATCCTGGCAGGGCAGGTTTGGAGGCATCAAGGCACAAGGCAGGCACTAGGACCTGCACGGAATCCTGGCAGGGCAGGTTTGGAAGAAGCAGCAGCTGGGACACACCCAGACACTGCAGCCGACACACAATTTGGAAAGCTCTGGCCTACAGGGTTGGGTCAACTGTATATGGAATTATAAATAAACAGAATTTCCAATGAAGGACTGTAATTTGAATTAACTTTGCTACCAGTTACTTTTGAATATGTGGAGAGGGAGAATTGTGTGTTGCTAACAGATAAAATACAATGCCTTCCAGATTTCAAGAAAGGTAAGATTTCATCAAATTATATAGATTCTAAACAAACTTGGATACTTCAAGCTTATGTACATACAATATACTTAAAACTGAGGAGAGGTTGTGATTTGAAGTGGTGTACTAACTCAGCCATTGTGCTTTATAAACCATAGTTCATAGCTTCACATGTATAGTTCATAGCTTCACATTAATCTAGCCAATTAAGCCATGATTTAGCAAGTGATGTACACAGCATCTTAGGATGCAAAACTATACCTGAGTCATAAATAATTCATGAGTCAGTTGTTCCCAGTTGTTTGTCAATGCAGTTGCCAAACAAGATGTGCCTGGTTTTTTGTCAATGTGGTTGCTAAACTATTTGCTGAAGCAGGTAGGAATACAACAGATTACTGTAATGTGTTTCTATTAAGCAACTGATACTTTTAAGGGAAACTACACTACATCAGTTATACTGCTGCTGAGCCACTGTCAAAGGCATTAGAACACTACTTGCAACCCTGTGCATGTGATTTTGCCCTTTCAAGAAGTTCTGTATTCTAGCTATGTTCAGTAAAGATTCTGAAAATGCCACGTGTTATTTCTTTTTCTCTAAGGAGAGGCAGATGGCTCTCTTTCCTGACCTTGGTCTCAATCTCTTTTGACTCTAACTTTGTATTAATTAGGTATGCAGAAGGTGAATAGATACATTCCCAGTTACCCACCCCCTCCTGTTCAAAGTCCTTCCCAGATCTAGGCTTTGCTTGCCCAATACACTGAACCATAAATTAGCTTAACTTGTGCAAGGCCATAGAGGTGTTGAGTAAATCATAATTAACCACAGAAGAGTCAGACACGACTGTGCCGGGGAACCTTTACCTTTTACATGCATTTTGCAAACATAATCTTGGGCTCCCCATATTTCTTTGACACACAGAAACAAAAAAATTCCCACTTGTTTTTGTGTTTTAGAGAGCAAACACTGGCTCAGTAGAGCCAGCCTGTGATTGTTACTATTGACGGAGAAGTTATCAACACCCCTTAGACCTGAGCGAGAGCCGGTGTAGTGGTTAAGGCATCAAGCTAGAGACCGGGACATAGTGAGTTCCAAGTTCTACCTTGGACATAAGGCCAGCTGGGTGACCTTGGGCCAATCACTTTCTCTCAGCCCTAGGAAGGAGGCAATGGCAAACCACTTCCGAAAAGCCTTGGCAAGAAAACTGCAGGGACTCACTCAAAGTCGAGACTAATTCGACAAACACAACTCCCCCCCCCCACAGCGAGATAGATAGAACCTCCACCTTCAAAAGCAGTGTACCTTTTGGTAGTAGTTGAGTGGGGCAAAAAGGGAAAGACTGCTCTCGTCCCCGGTTTGCAGGCTTCCCAGAAGCACCTGGCCGGCCGCTGTGCGCGACCAGGCAGCCCCTTCCTCTGATCTAACCAGGGCAGTTCGCGCCTCCATACCCAGGGGCGGCAGCCTCACCTGCTTATAGCGGGCGTACAAGTAGAGAAGCTGCTCCTTGCTGGCCGCAGTCACCAGCGTCGGGACGCGCTGCGCCGCCCTCTCGAACTGCTCCGTCAGGTTCAGCGGGGAGGACGAGAGGCTCTCCGAGTCGGAACCGGGGCCTGGAGACTCCCCCAGCCCGCCCACCACCATCACGGCCGCGGCCGCCCTCTCCTCTTCTCCGGAGCTGCAGTCGTCACCTCTGTCTGCTCTCCCCACGCCTTTAGCCGGGAACAGTGATGCCATGGCGCCCGCGCTCCCGCCCGGCCCGCACCCTCATTTCACGGTCTCCCTTCCTCCCCTCGAAGGAAGCGCGCGGGACCCGCGAACAGCTGCTCCCGCCCAGGGACGAAGCCACGCCCCGCATCCCACGCGGATCCCCCCCCCGAGAGACAAAGTCCTGCGCATGCGGGAGGAGGAACACAGAGAGCTACGAAAAGGGTAGATCACCACGCGTGAGGAACTTCTCTTAGTGCCTTTTTTTCGTAGACGCAGAATCAGGGCGTTGCACTTTTCTCGTAACAGCTCTGCCTCTGAGGGGCTGTTGATGGAAGGTCACCCGCATCTCCATAGTTAAAGCCTAATTGTAAAAATGGGGGAAAGTTCCATTTTAGATTTGAAGGCCGAGCTTTCTTTATTCTGTGCAGAAGTGGAATCTTTCGAGTCTCAAACAACTGTTCTGAATGGACGTTCTTTTTCTATTCGTTCTAGGCAGAACATGAAGCTGAATGGACTTAAACCTTTGCAACATCTGGAAAACGCTTTTATTTGAAAGGATGTTTTTGGGCCAGTCTAAACCAATTTGACCCAGTAATTATATTGGCAAGTTTGTGTGTGTGTGTGTGTGTGTGTGTGTGTGTGTGTGTGTGTGTGTGTAAAGGTAAAGGTTCCCCCACACAGTCATGTCCAACTCTAGGGGCCGGTGCTTATCTCCGTTTGTTATCCGAAGAGCCAGCATTGTCTGAAGACGCTTCTGTGGTCATGTGGCTGGCATGACGCGCGTGGAATGCTGTTACCTTCCCACCGAAGTAGTACCTATTCATCTACTTGCATTTGCATGCTTTCGAATTGCTAGGTTGGCAAGAGCTGGGGCTAGTGCTGGAGTTCACTCCGTCACGCAGGGCTAGGGATTTGAACCTCCGAACTTGCGATCTTCTGATCAACAAGCCTGGCGTCTTAACCACTGCGTCACTGCGCCCCACTATATATATATATGCATATATATTATATATATATACACGGGCAATGGTTACTGAAATATGCACACACAGTTTAATTTTACTTGTTTGAGTAATATCCTTCCTAACTACTTTTTGAAAACATAACAAATGCTCAATAAGTATTTCTACTTACTTCTAAGAAACAATGTCTGATTTGGAGATATTGAAAAAAAGGAATTACTGATCTTTTGTTATTTAATTTAGTTCCATACAATCTATCTTATTTCTGAATAGACATGTGCAAATGAAACGTGTGCACAATTTACAGCACAGCTTTCCAAACTCTGTGTTGCGACACTTCAGTGTGTCGCAACACACAGTTTGGTGTGTCGCCACACAACCCGGAAGCGGCGGCGGCACGCCATCAGCGCTTCTGCGTTTTAGCGGAGGCCGCCGCCTCAGCCACCGCCTCCGTGCACGCCCCCGCCCCTGCGCGCCCCCCGCACCGCCGCCGTGCACGCCCGCGCCGCCGCCACTGCCGCCATTGGTGTGTCGCCAACGGCGGCAGATTGGAAAGCTCTGATTTACAGTGTATAATAATATAGTGGCCTAAATTGAAAGAGAGAAGTATGAAATAGAAAGTTGATCAATCTGAGCTGTTAATGAAAGTATATTTACAACCATGCTGTCACAGGTTCTTTGGGGGATGACACTACACAGATACACAGGATAGATTTTGACCCCAAGAACAGCTGTTATTACTTAAGTAAGAACGTGGTGGCTCAGCAGGTAAGACGCCAGGCTTGTCGATCGGAAGATCGCAAGTTTGGAGCTTCGAATCCCTAGCTCCGCGTGACGGAGTGAGCTCCCACACTCGCCCCAGTTCTTGCCAGCCTAGCAATTTGAAAGCATGCAAATGCAAGTAGATGAATAGGTACCACTTCGGTGGGTAGGTAACAGCGTTCCGTGCGCGTCATGCCAGCCACATGACCGTGGAAGCGTCTTCAGACAACGCTGGCTCTTCGGCTAACGGAGATGAGCACCGCCCCCTAGAGTCGGACACGACTGCACAAATGTGCGGGGGGAACCTTTACCTTTTACATGGTAAATGTTTTCTTACAAATCTGAATTGTCAGGTTGGTTCTCCTTAGAAATCAATGTTTATTCCTATAGTTCTATTTCTTGTATACACTTACATAGTTCCACAATTCTTTCTATACTTATTTCCTTACAACTATATTTCTTGTGTTCCTATATTTATTTTCTTAAACCTAGATTTCTGGTCCCATACTTACTTTCTTAATTTATGAGTATTTTTTCTTTCTTTCTTAATTTCATATTTTCTATGCCATTTATGATAGCTTATATCGTAAGCTATCTATACCGTACTTACTTTCTTAATTTTATGAGTATTTTCTATACCTTTTTTGATAGCCTTAAGTAGCCCTTAACACTCCTCTTCTTCAGAAGTAGGCACAATTCCCCCCTCCTTAAAGTTGCAGCCACATGTTTGGGGTCTCCTCACAGCTCCCAGAACTGCATTGGGTTGGTTTGGCTGCCATTGCCACAAGCTGCTGGTGGCTCTGCAGGAGATGCTGCTGCTGCTGCTGCTGCTGATCTGGGCTTGCTAGCCTCTTGTTCTGTGGCCTTTGGTGTCTACTTGGTTTTCTGGGAGTGGAGTTACTCCTGGTAGCATTGCTGGCTTGGCCCTGCTGCTGCTGGCAGTGCTGCGAGGTACTCATTGCTGCCTCTGTGCTGGCCTCTTGGCTGTGTTGGATAGTGAGAACGGAAAACTGCAGCTATTGGCACCACAACCATCTCTGGCTCTTCAAGCCGTGTCCACCCACTGCTTTCTCAGGATACCACCTCCCTGTTTCCTTGGCATCACCGTGCGTTGCCACCTTTGCCTCATTTCTGGGGTCTTCCACAGCCCCTTTGACAATATTCTGCCCAGTCATTTATCTCCAGCACTTCTTGCTGCTTGCCATTATTGCTTGCCCTTGCTGCCCAGACATGTCTTCTCTCTGTCTTTGCCAAATAGAAGAGCCAGAGAGTTCCTGGAAGCCTGGCACTCAAAGGAGCGATCAACAGATTATCCACTACCAGATAGTGGATACCAGATAGATATGATCCACTACCCACTCAGGCACCTGATTCAAACCATACGCAACAGGCCGACTCCATTCCCAACCGTCAATCAACCAATACTTCCCAAGTAGCATCCAATCACCAAACAACCCCATAGAATTCCAATTCTGCACAGACTATAAATACTGCAAGGCAATCTGCATTTCTGAAACATTATGCTGAGGAAGCCTTGCTGGGATGCAAGGTGAAGTTCTGCAAAAAAAACAACAACCCTTGATGTCTATTTTGATAAGCCTGGAGAACCCCAACTAAAAGTATATACTCCTGTATTGCCAAAATGCTCACCACACTGCTTGATCCCCAGTGCCAGCAGCTACCTCCCTTGAGCACTAGCAGCAGCACTTTAAAAGAGGGAGGAAGCAATGTGGGCATTTTCGTCTGTCTGTCTGTCTGTCTGTCTGTCTGTCTGTCTGTCTGTCTGTCTGTCTGTTCCTTCCTTCCTTCCTTCCTTCCTTCCTTCCTTCCTTCCTTCCTTCCTTCCTTCCTTCCTTCCTTCCATCCATCCATCCATCCATCCATCCATCCATCCATCCATCCATCCTTCCTCACTCTTATATCCTTTCGGAGTATACAGTGTTATGCTGAACCCAGAAAAGGTGTCAAAATTACTGAGCATATATTGATGGATGGATGCTGGAAATGAAAAGGAAACTTTCCTAAAACTAGTTTATCATTCAGTATATACCTTTCTATCCTTGCAAATCATCCCTGCTTCAACTATTTCCATATACTGCTTTATACATTACCTTAATTTTTTTCAAACTTTTCACCTCTCTCTTTTGAGGTTCTGATCAACTTCATCCAAGCATGTTTTCCTTGGTTTTCCCTTTCCCCTTGACCCATTCATACAATTGTCTTGCTGGTCATTTTCTTTTATATTCAGACCAAATTTATTCGGCACCCATATATTGTTGATCCTATTTTCTCTTGTTTTGCCTTACCCACTTCAAAGATTCCCACTTCATTCAACTTTTAGGTTTCTCCTGACATAACCGCCCAGAGTCCCCAGGTATGGAGGAGATGGGCGGTGATACAAATTTAAATCATACATACATACATACATACATACATACATACATACATACATGAATAGCTGTTCTCACTTCCGTACAGCAAAGTGGGCAGATGCACGCTCTTATGCACAGCCATTTTAGTGTCTTTTGGCAAATGTTAATTCTCACAACAGACTTTATACTACCAATTACCTTTCTACCTGCAAATTCACCTCTTAAAGTTTTTCCATTTTCCTGTCTTCAGTAAACTTGATACTGTGGTACATAAATTCAACTACTTGCTCTTTTTTGCCATTTACTGTATGTATATAGTAACTTGCAATTGTTTGTTCCATTTTTCTTATCAGACACAACTATCTTGGTCTTTGATACATTTATTTTTCAGGTCTATACTCCTCATTGCATCATATAGTCTGATACTCTCTGCAAATCATTTATTATTATTATTATTATTATTATTATTATTATTATTATTATTTATTCAATTTATATGACATTTAGGTTCTCAGTCATGACTTTATCTGCAAATATGTATCATTATGTTAAGCAACCAAGGGGATAACAACCTTATCTTACTCTCTTCTCAGTACTGAATAACTTGCTAAACATTCCATATAGTTTTGTACCTGCCTCATTTCCATCATATACCATTCTTAGCTGCATCAGCAACCAACCTTCAACTCCATATTGATGCACAGAATCCCATATATTAACAGAACAGCTAACCCCTTAGGTAAGAAGGCTAGAAGTTTAATTTTCTCTCTCAGAAGCCCTCTTTTTCAGGTTGGGCTGAAAAAGAGCATGTGGCCCAAAGTTACACAATGAGTTACACAAATTGCCTATCTTAGGGGGAAACTATTTCATAGTTATTCAGGATGTAGCAGGTGTTCTTTTCTATTTATAACTTGACCTGAAACGTTTACTAAAGTCTTTTATGTACTTACTTTGACAACATACTTAAGTGAAACCTAGGTTCTACCAGGAGGATTCCATGCAATGCTGCTAATGGAACAACTAGAGATGAGTTTTGGGGGGAAATTGTGAATGCAAACTAGAGGAAAAACACATTATCTTGGGTGACATGGTAACAACATGAGAGAATACAGAAAAAGTGATTGGGCTATTCAGAGACTCAATGAATGAGAACGATGACTGATGACCATCTGCTTAGAAAACATTCTATTTGTTTAAAACATGTGTTTTAAGAGTTTATTCATATATGCATATGGCAATGGAGTGAATATAATTCTAAAAAGATGATTAATTTGACTATGATGAAAGGGGGAGAGAGAGTTAGTGATGGATACATGGGTGATGAAAGGTTCTGAATGTAGGACAGACCATTTTTGGTAGTGTCAAGAGTGGATCTTGGGAAGAAAAATATAGAAGAGAAAGAAATTAGAGTCAAGGTAGAATGATTTCAGGAAAGTCTTTTATGAAAAAAGAAGACAGAATAACATCGCAGTAGATTGAATGGAAAGTTGAGGTAAGGAAGGAGGATGTGGAACAGACTGAAAAGAATGTTACAGAGTATCACAGGAATGTATGCCATTACTCTATGGCAGGGGTGGGTAACCTTTTTTCTGCCAAGGGCCATTTTGATATTTATAACATCATTCGAGGGCCGGGGGTGGGGCTTGTGGGTGGGAGCCAATTGCGCGGAAGGGGGCAGGGCTTGCAGATGGGAGCCAATCACGCAGAAGGGGCGGGGCTTGCGGGCGGGAGCCAATTGCGCGCACTGGGGGCGGGGTTTGCGGGCGGGAGCCTTGAAAACAATTTTGGGTGGCAAAATGTAGCTGCAGCTCCCCACCCCACCCCACCCGCCACCCGCCACCCGCCACCAGCATTGTATAATCTCCGAGTTAATTGCTCGGAGACAAGCCCGCTTCCCTGATCTCCTCCGCCTGTCCTTCGCTCCCTTACAATGCCTTGGAGACAAAGAGCCTCCCACAATCCGCCCCTTTCCTGATTGCAACCAGGGAGCCGGCTCCTCTGTACCTGCAAGGCAAGGCGGATCAGGCGCAAGGTGGCTTTAGCTCACTGCTGCTGCCTCACGGTCGCCGCCACTAATGCAGCCGCTGCCGTGCCCGCAGCACCCACCACGCCTGCCGCTGCCACGCCCGCTGCACCTGCCGCCGCCACGCCTGCTGCCGCCACACCCACCACCGCTGCTGCGCCACACCCCCGCTGCTGCCATTCCAGCTGCACCCGCCGCGCCCACCCCCGCTGCGCCTGCCACACCAGCTGCTGCCATGCCCGCTGCTGCGCCCGCCATGCCAGCCGTGCCCGCACCCGCCGTGCCCACCGCCACCATGCCCACCCCTGCCACTCCCCTGCCGCGCCTGCTGCCACGGGCCAGACCAATTGCTTTTGCGGGCCTTATATGGCCCGCAGGCCGGACGTTGCCCACCCCTGCTCTATGGGAAGGATGAAAAAAGATGCTTAGCAGAATGAATAAGAGAGCTAAAGATGGGGCATCTAGCAGAGTGAATGGAATTAAAAATAAAAGCGATTAAATGATTGGGATGACACTGAAGTAAGGCAATGCTGGAAAAAGTGTTTTAGAGATTTGTTTGGCAATAACAGTAAAAAGTTGGAGCTGAGTGGAAATGAATGTTATAAATGTTAGTGTCCAAGAAAAAAAATGATGAAAAGAAAGCAATAAATGCTGTGAGAATGTTGAAAAAATATAAGACTGCAGGTGTAGATGATTTGTTGTTTATTCGTTCAGTCGCTTCCGACTCTTCGTGACTTCATGGACCAGCCCACGCCAGAGCTTCCTGTCGGCCGTCACCATCCCCAGCTCCCCCATGTTTGAGTCTGTCACCTCCAGAATATCATCCATCCATCTTGCCCTTGTTCGCCCCCTCTTCCTTTTGCTTTCCACTTTCCCTAGCATCAGCTTCTTCTCCAGGGTATCCTGTCTTCTCATTATGTGGCCAAAGTACTTCAGTTTTGCCTTTAATATCATTCCCTCAAGTGAGAAGTCTGGCTTTATTTCCTGGAGTATGGACTGGTTTGATCTTCTTGCAGTCCAAGGCACTCTCAGAATTTTCCTCCAACACCACAGTTCAAAAGTATCTATCTTCCTTCGCTCAGACTTCCTTATGGTCCAGCTCTCGCAGCCATAGGTTACTACGGGGAATACCATTGCTTTAACTATGCGGACCTTTGTTGTCAGTGTGATGTCTCTGCTCTTAACTATTTTATCAAGATTTGTCATTGCTCTCCTCCCAAGAAGTAAACGTCTTCTGCTTTCCTGGCTGCAGTCAGCGTCTGCAGTAATCTTTGCACCTAGAAATACAAAGTCTGTCACTGCCTCCACTTTTTCTCCCTCTATTTGCCAGTTATCAATCAAGCTGGTTGCCATAATCTTGGTTTTTTTGAGGTTTAACTGCAACCCAGCTTTTGCACTTTCTTCTTTCACCTTCGTCATAAGGCTCCTCAGCTCCTCCTCGCTTTCAGCCATCAAAGTGGTATCATCTGCATATCTAAGATTGTTAATGTTTCTTCCAGCGATTTTAACTCCAGCCTTGGATTCCTCAAGCCCAGCACATCGCATGATGTGTTCTGCGTACAGGTTGAATAGGTAGGGTGAGAGTATACAGCCCTGCCGTACTCCTTTCCCAATCTTAAACCAGTCCGTTGTTCCGTGCTCTGTTCTTACCGTTGCTACTTGGTCATTATACAGATTCCTCAGGAGGCAGACAAGATGACTTGGTATCCCCATACCACCAAGAACTTGCCACAATTTGTTATGATCCACACAGTCAAAGGCTTTAGAATAGTCAATAAAACAAAAATAGATGTTTTTCTGAAACTCCCTGGCTTTCTCCATTATCCAGCGGATATTGGCAATTTGGTCTCTAGTTCCTCTGCCTTTTCTAAACCCAGCTTGTACATCTGGCAATTCTCGCTCCATGAATTGCTGGAGTCTACCTTGCAAGATCTTGAGCATTACCTTACTGGCATGTGAAATAAGTGCCACTGTTCGATAGTTTGAACATTCGTTAGTGCTTCCCTTTTTTGGTATGGGGATATAAGTTGATTTTTTCCAATCTGATGGCCATTCTTGTGTTTTCCAAATTTGCTGGCATATGGCATGCATCACCTTGACAGCATCATCTTGCAAGATTTTAAACAGTTCAGCTGGGATACCGTCGTCTCCTGCTGCCTTGTTATTAGCAATGCTTCTTAAGGCCCATTCAACCTCACTCTTCAGGATGTCTGGCTCTAACTCACTGACCACACCGTCAAAGCTATCTCCAATATTATTATCCTTCCTATACAGATCTTCCGTATATTCTTGCCACCTTTTCTTGATCTCTTCTGCTTCTGTTAGGTCCTTACCATCTTTGTTTTTGATCATACCCATTTTTGCCTGGAATTTACCTCCAATGTTTCTAATTTTCTGGAAGAGGTCTCTTGTCCTTCCTATTCTATTGTCTTCTTCCACTTCCGCACATTGCTTGTTTAAAAATAATTTCTTATCTCTTCTGGCTAACCTCTGGAATTTTGCATTTAATTGGGCATATCTCCCCCTATCACTGTTGCCTTTTGCTTTCCTTCTTTCTTGGGCTACTTCCAGTGTCTCAGCAGACAGCCATCTTGCCTTCTTGGTTTTATTTTTCTTTGGGACGTTTTTTGTTGCCGCCTCCTGAACAATGTTGCGAACTTCTGTCCATAGTTCTTCTGGGACCCATTCTACTAAATCTAGTCCCTTAAATCTATTCTTCACCTCCACTGCATATTCCTTAGGAATATTAGTGAGCTCATATCTAACTGATCTGTGGGTCTTCCCTATTCTCTTTAGTCTGATTCTAAATTTTGCAATAAGAAGTTCATGATCTGAACTACAGTCAGCTCCAGGTCTTGTTTTTACCGACTGTATAGATGTCCACCACCTTTGGCTGCAAAGGATGTAGTCAATCTGATTTTGGTGTCGACCATCTGGTGAAGTCCATGTATAAAGTCGTCTTTTAGGTTGTTGGAAGAGTGTGTTTGTTATGCACAGTGAGTTGTCTTGGCAAAATTCTATCAGCCTATGTCCCGCTTCATTTTGTTCTCCCAGAACATGCTTGCCTGTAATTCCAGGTGTTGTCTGACTACCCACCTTAGCATTCCAGTCTCCTGTAATGAAAATAACATCTCTTTTTGGTGTATTATCCAGTAGGTGCTGCAGATCCTCATAGAACTGATCTACTTCTGCTTCTTCAGCATCTGTGGTTGGGGCGTATATTTGGATCACTGTGATGTTAAATGGCTTACCCTGAATTCAAATTGAGATCATTCTATCGTTTTTTGGATTGTATCCAAGCACTGCTTTAGCCACTTTATTATTAATTATGAAGGCTACTCCATTTCTTCTGTGGTCCTCTTGTCCACAGTAGTAGATCTGGTGGTCATCTGATGTGAAGTGGCCCATCCCAGTCCATTTCAGTTCACTGACACCTAAAATGTCTATATTTAATCTTGACATCTCACCAATAACCACATCCAATTTGCCCTGGCTCATAGATCTTACATTCCAGGTTCCTATGGTGTGTTGATCTTTAGAACATCGGATTCGTCGTTCACCACCAGCATCGTCGTCCGCTAGCCGTCCTTTCGGCTTTGAGCTAGCTGCGTCATCACATCGGGGGCTAGTTGAACGTATCTTCTGTTCCTCCCCAGTAGCATTTTGACCATCTTCCGACCTGGGAGTCCCATCTTCCGATGGTATACCGACATATCTCTGGTTGTACTGATCCATTTAGTTTTCACGGCAAGAATACTGGGGTGGGTTGCCATTACCTTCCCCAGGGATCGTATTTAGTCTGACCTCTCTGCCATGACCTTCCCGTCTTGGGTGTCCCTTCACGGTTTAGCTCATGGTTTCATTGAGGTGCTCAAGCTCCAGCACCACGACAAGGTAACAATCTCCTTTGCTGGAGGGTGTAGATGATATAACTGAAGAAATGTCAAAATATGGATAAAATTTGCTTGTGGCGTAACTGTGCCTCTTGTTTAACAAGTATGTAACATGCATGCCTGATGATTGGGGAAAATGTTGTTATTGTTCCCATATACAAAGGGAAAGGGAGGAAGAGCGAATGCAAAAGCCACAGGGGGATTAGTTTGTTAAGCATGCCTGGGAAGGTGTTTGGTAAAATTCTAATCAAAAGGATACAAGCAATGACAGTGAGTAAAATTTGAGAAATACAGTACAGCTTTATGCCAGATTAGCTCAGTCCCTACTGCAGCTGGGAAAAGACTAGTCCTTTTAAGAGCTAGAGGCAGAGCTTAAGGATCTAGACAGATGTACATGTTAAACCTCTTTCTTTTTCTGTGTGGTGCTAAGTCAAGTCTCCCTTATTTCTATGTACAAATTATAAAATTAAGTGTGTAACCTCAGCCTTTTTTCAATCTTTCAAACTGGACATGAAAATATTATTTAGAATATTCTTGTAGTCCGTAATATTAAATTGTAACATTTCCCATGTCACAGGGAGAACATGCCATCTTGTAGTCTGCCAGGAGTATTTCATTTTCTTCTGCAAATTTCCCTTGAAGTTGGTAACTGTTTCACGGGGATCTGAGCAGTTCTATAATTCATTTTTTACCAATATGGACAATTTGCATTTAAATATTTACAGTTAAAAGGGGGTTATATTTTATGTTTTCTTCTTTTTTGTTTATCTCTGAGATTGGTCAGTCTCTCAAAGAGGGGAAAGAAAGCTGAATCTTCTAGTCACATGCTTCTACGCAACATAGCCAGGAGATTGCATTACTGAGATTATTTTACTTTCCCCCCCATTGTTAACTTTTAATCACCAGAAAGGCATCTTGAGTTGTGATAGCAAGAGGAGCTGGCTGAAGACAGGTGGTCGCAATGGGAATGACCAAGATGCTACCTCAAAGGAGGAGGTGAGGCCAGATTTTAAAGATTCAGAGGGCTTTCATGAGATGTCCCTTCACAACAACCCAGTAAGGTAAGTTGGGCTGAATTTGGATGCTGCCCAACTCCAACAAAATAATTATGAGACGGCAATCAAAACAACAAAACAAACATGAAACATCCCATACACCCTACCCCCAGACCTGGGGAAATAGCTGGGCTTTCAAGGCCTTCTACAACATCATCAGGGTGGTAGCCAAAGGGATCTCATGAGGGACCTCATCCCAGAGAGCAGATACTGCTACAGACAAGATGTGCTTCCTGGGTCCCAAAAGATGTCACTGTTTAATCGAGGGGACCCAGAGTCTGCCCACTCTGCTGAACCATACCAAACAGGCAGAAACCACAGAAGACATGTGGTCCCTTAAATAGCTAGGTCCTATGCCATGTGTAGCACTTTGAATAGCACCCAGAAGCATACTGGCAACCAGTGCAGCTACTGTAGCAGGGGGGACATGTGGGCATGCCAAGGGAAGCCCATCACTGCTTTTGCCACAGCATTCTGGACCAGTTGAAGCCTCTGAATCATCTTCAAGGGCAGCCCCATGTAGAGTGCATTGCAGTAGTTGAGTCATGAGGTAACAAGGGCATAGGTGACTGTCTGGAGGGCTAACCAATCCAGGACTGGTCACAACTGGTGTACCTGATGGAGCTGGGCAAAGACCCCCTTCACCATAGCTGCCATCTGCTCTTCTAGCAGGAGCTGTGTGTCCAAGAAAACCTCCAAGTTGCACACCACTCTTGAATGGGAAAGTGCAACCCCATCTAGGAGTAAAGATGGGAAATCCCCAGACCTGCACAGCATCCAGGCATTTCAACAGTCTACCTTGGATATACAGGTAGTCCTTGGTTAACGACTACCTCGTTCAGCGACCATTCAAACTTACAACGGCTATGAAACAGTAGATTTACAACTGGTCCTTGAACTTATGGCCATCGCAGCATCCCCATGGCAACTGGTGCACATTTACGACAGCCGCAGCATCCCGCGGTCACGTGATTGCCATTTGCGACCTTCACAGCTGGCTTCTGACAAGCAAAGTCAATGGGGAAGCTGGCAGGAAGTCACAAGTCATGGTCATGTGACATCATGCTTAATGACCACAGGTGATTCGCTTAACAACCGCAGTGAAAGTGAGGTCATAAGTCCGTTGTGGTCACGTGATGTTTAACTTAACTGCGTCACTTAGCAGTGGAGTTGCCATTCCCAATTGTGGTTGTTAAGTGAGACTACCTGTACTTGGGTTTCATCAGCATACTGGTAACACCTGGGACTTCTGGGGGAGGTATGGTGAACTGCAGACGTCTTTGTGAAAGTGGAGCTGATGAATGCGGCAAAGACCAAGGAATCAGCGAGTAGACCAGTTCCCTGGAACCTTTCCGGATAAGGAGAGGACAGGAAATCACCACATGTGCTCCGGACCGCTGCTCCTCATGAGGAGACCACAGGACAGTGGTTTTCCACGGGTTTGAGTGCTGGGAGACAAAGGGATCAGCCATCTTTCTCGCAACCACGGTGGAGCCTTTTAAAGGACACTAAGTTTGCAAACCTCACTTTCTAATCACTTTTGGAAATTGCCTATTAACCATCTTAATGCTATTAGAGATCTTTGGAATGACAAGTTTGAAAAATCATGGGGTGAGTTTTATCTTCAACTCTGAACAAAAGAATAATTAACTATAAGCTTAAGAACTTAAAGAATTTGAAATAAACAGCAAAAAGCTCAATAAGATTTTGATCTAAGAAAGTTATAAACAGACTAAGGGTACAGTTAAAATTGGAATATTAACTTTTACTATAAGATTTTGGAATTAACTATAAAAAATAAATAGCTTCTCGTGGGAAACAGACTTATTTTGACTCTTCTGGCTATTGCAACAGTCCCCAACAGGGACTGGGTCACCCTAAACAGGGCCTCTGGACAATTATTGGTGGGTGCAATAAGAGTGGTGTACCAGATGGAGCTTTGCTGCCCTTATCACCACAAGGTAGTCCCTAATATGGGCTCTTACCCATGTTCATGCAAGATGCTAGGCTAAAGTATAGCTTAGGGTGTTGTATGCACATAAGCCAGAGTAACATGAGGTTCTCTAGGTAGCAGTAGAGTGACAAAGGTAGGAAATACATACATGGTTGCTTAGAAGCATTGATGTTGTTTACAGGGCGAGAGCTAATATAACAAGGCAAATGCAGCCAAACTCAGTACATGTGCCAAACCTTTGCTGAAACATTATGCATAAAATACCACACAAAGACCAGGGCACTTACTGAGGCAGAAAGGTATTAACAATAAGGAAACAATTGTTATCACAGAACCTCTCGTCCTTTCCCAAGGCCTGAAAACACAGGTTTGTAGCCTCTTCACCAGCTGTGCTCTGAACAGTTTCTCCTGAAGACTTAGCAGAAGGTTAGCTAGTGCAGCCAAAGAGATTCAAAGGCTTCTCTGCGAGACTTTCTGTTCCCATCTATTAGAGACTTTTGTGTAACGCTCGCCCTGCTTGATCAATGTTGGAGAGCATTAATGAAATGTTGCCTGTTCCCATCAGTCTGAAACAAGGAGTTCCAGATTCTTCCATCTCATTGTTGGGAGGGAAAAGTAGCAATTGCTTCAGACCAGGGCCTGCCTTCTGATATCTCCCTGGAGTTCCTGGAACAAAAATAAAAACTGTCTCCACATCAACCACATCAACATCTCACCTTTGGGGGAGTGGTTCTTGCAAATGCATTTTTGAAGCAGGGAAATAAGAAGAGAGGCAGTGCCAATACATACCAAAGAGTGTTTTCAGGAAATGCAGAAGATATTAATCAGCATTTGCATTCCTTTCTAATCTCTTGAATGGTTTCTCAACAGAAAATGCATGTTCTGACAAAGCCTCTTTTGTCTGTAATTTCAGGCTGTCAAGCTGCATGCCACCACATGAGGGCAGTCAATCCATCTCTATCCTTATTGATTAGCTATTTGCTTTTTAGAGAATGAAACTTCTCTCCTGCAGCCTTCTACTTCTTCTAGGACCAAACTGCATGCAATAGCCACCATCACACTGTCTTTTAATGAGTGAGTTGCTTGATGTTTAAACTAGATTAGAGTAGCAGCAGGAACAAAGGTAGAGACTTAATATAACAGGAAAAAATGCACAACGTAAAAGAGCTGTTTTATGTATTGAGTATAGCAGGAATATATAGGGGCGTGGTGGCTCAGCGGGTAAGACGCCAGGCTTGTTGATCGGAAGATCGCAAGTTCGGAGGTTCGAATCCCTAGTCCCCCCTGACGGAGTGAGCTCCCGCATTCACCCCAGCTCTTGCCAACCTAGCCATTCGAAAGCATGCAAATGCAAGTAGATGAATAGGTACCACTTCGGTGGGTAGGTAACAATGTTCCGTGTGCATCATGCCGGCCACATGACCGTGGAAGCATCTTCGGACAGCGCTGGCTCTTCGGCTAACAAACGGAGATGAGCACCGGCCCCTAGAGTCGGACACGACTGCACAAATGTGCGGGGGGAACCTTTACTATAGCAGGAACACTATAAAACAGAAGACATAAAGAGGCACCTCCAGTGGAAAATTCTGATTTAATCCAGTGTGTGGGTCTACCACAATGAGACATAAGTCTATAGTTTCATTATATATTTTAAAGAACATGGCTGTTTTTTGTACATAATACTTCCAGACATAAGAAAATTTACCACCCACCCACCATGAAGTGGAAACAAAATCCCTGAAATGATCAAAGTGTGTATACAATATGGAAATCATAGTGGATCTTTTTTCTCCCTGGAATTTACACTTCTTGGGAAAATATGCAATAAGAAATCTGCACAAAGAGCCTAATAGATTTTGCTGAGTTAGGCAAAGGAGATGGCTAAAGAACCAGAGAGCTGTGGTTCCATCTCACCTGGAGGACACCAGGGAAAGTTACTGCTTTCAGTGCATCTGTTGAATAGGTAGGGAAAGGTACGCACGATGCTGAGAGAGGTGGGACTGGATACCACTTAGGACATGAGTGCACAATTTAAGAACCTCATTCAAAGTTGCTGCTGGACCTTACATTGATTGATTGATTGATTGATTGTGGTGACTTCAAATCATTTTTTTTACTCCTGGCAACATCCCTGTAGTTTTCTTGGCAAGCTTTTCAGAAGTGGTTTGCCCTTGCCTCCTTCCTAGGGCTGAGAGAGAATGACTGGCCCAAGGTCACCCAGCTGGCTTTGTGTCTAAGGTGTGACTAGAACTCACAATCTCCCAGTTTCTAGACTGGTGCCTTAACCACTACACCAAACTGGCTCTCTTATTTATGTATCATGTATTACTTATTACTTATATTCCACCAATTCACTGAATACTAAAACAGGTAACCCAGCTAACTTACACAATGCAACATTACAAAGACAAATGGCAGAAGAGATGTATCTTGGCCACCCTTCTCAAGGTAGGGATAAGAGGAATCGAGCACAGTCAGCTCCACAAAGAAATTACTCCCATTGAGAGTAATGCAGAAAGCCCTCACCCAGAATAAGCCTCTGGAAGCACAGAGTGTTTCCTGGGAGAAACCCTGGGAAGGGTCTCTCTTGCATATCCTTAACATCCCAACAAAGGTTTATAATAAGAAAGGAAGTCCCTCAGAGACTTAGGATCTAAGCCATTAAGAATTCTAATATCCACAACTTAAAAATTATAGCCAGAAAACAATTGGCAACCTGTATTTATTATTTTATTTATTTAATTTTTATCCTGCCTTTATTATTTTTATAAATAACTCAAGGCGGGGAATGTACCTAATAATACTCCCTCCTCATATTTTCCCCACAACAACAACCCTGTGAGGTGAGCTGGGCTGAGAGAGAGTGACTGGCCCAAGGTCACCCAGCCGGCTTTCATGCCTAAGGCGGGACTGGAACTCAGTGTCTCCTGGTTTCTAGCCCGGAGCCTTAACCACTAGTATAATTTTTTTTTAACTTTAACTTCATATGATCCTGGTAGCAGGTACTGATTACCAGTCTAGCTGCCATACCTTATATCAATCAAAGCTTCCAAACACTTTTCATGTAGCCCCATGTAGAGCAAATTGCAATAATCAAGATTAGATGTAACAAAAGTGTCAATAAATCCAACCAACTCAGGAGTGGCCGCAGCTGGCATATTAGACGTAATTGCAAGAATGGACTCCTTTCTATACCGGCCACCTGGGAATCCAGTGACAGCCAAGAATTAAAGAGCACTCCCAGACTGAGGACTTGCTTTTTCAGGAGAAATGTGACCACATCCAACACAGGATAAAATCCAAACCCTAAATCTGGGTTCTTATTTACTAACCATACCTCTGTCTTGAAAAAAAAATTAATCTAGACTTATTTTTCCTGGATGTCATCAGCATAATGGTATCCTTCTGCTCCATAGCTTCAGATGTTCATCCCCAGTGGTTTCATATAGATGTTGAACTGGATGTAGAACAATAGACATTCCTGGGAGATACCATAACTCAAGATATACGGTAGGTGCTAAATAGCGTTCCCCCAGAACCATCTTTTAGAAATGGCTTGGTAGGAAAGGCCAGAATGACTGGCCTGAAGTTTCAGCTGCATTGGGTGATCTAATTGGGTGGATATTATGGTCTATGGCAGTGTTTCTCTACCTTAGCAACGTTAAGATGTGTGGACTTCAATTCCCAGAATTCAATTCTAGGAATTGAAGTCCACACATCTTAATGTTGCCAAGGTTGAGAAACACTGGTCTATGGTATGAAAAGCCATCAAGGAGTCCAGAATTAATAGGCTGCACTTCCTCAGTCCAGTTCCCAATACAGGTCACCCATCTGTGGAATTAAAGCAAACTCAGATCTGTATCCCAGTCAAAAGCCTAACTGAAATGGGTCCAGGTGGCAACCATCTCTCCTAAAAGCATTTGCAGCTATGAGGCTGCCATCTTCTTGCCTATCTTTACAGAAATTAAATGTTTAAGGCTGACAGTAGTTACTCAGATCTCTCAGGTTAAGGGTCTCTTCAACAAATGTGAAAAGGAGACAGTTACAGAAAATAATCACACTGACTGTATTTAATTGAATTTACATGACCATTTAAATTAAATTTAGATTTTGTCCTGGCTCCACCAATACATAAATAAAAGGCCAAATTGACCCTTGGTTCAAAAAGGAATATGGTAGGGTGGTGGGACATGTTTGTTAATAAAGATATAGTTAGCATGTTATCTCAAACCAACACAGCCAACAGTTGACTTTTTTAAAAGTTTCCAGGTACCATAGTTACAGAAGAACACTTGCACCATTTCCTTTTATCCACTGTTTCCTTTCCTTTCCTTTCCTTTCCTTTCCTTTCCTTTCCTTTCCTTTCCTTTCCTTTCCTTTCCTTTCCTTTCCTTTCCTTTCCTTTCCGCAAATAATTCCATTATTTCTTGCAAGTAAAGAAGAACAGATAGCAAATAAATACAGTTTGCTTTGTTTTTATTTTGATCACCAGAACAGATTTCTGCACTGTAGAACTTAGATATGTGGTGTTTTTTTTTTTGGGGGGGGTGTTGGTGAAAATTCAAGAAGTCTTTTGAGAATATGCTTAACTCTTCATGAAGTAATAAATGTGTATATGGGGTATAAGTGGAAATATTCACAAGAGGGAATATTTATCTATACAGTACCAAGAAATGCCTTCACATAGAAAGCCGGCAGGTTAGAAGAATGGGTTTTATCTAGTTTTTTCTCTGACATACCTTCAGGGTGTTGGAGATTCTGGCAAATCCAGTATGCCTCATTAGCATATGGATGGCTGCTCTAGGATGCAAGCTCTCCATGCTTTTTGAGGAAGCTGTTTCTGGCCACTCCCACTTCTTCTCTCTCTCTCTCTCTCCTTTGACTGGGAGCAAAGCACACGGCTGTGTGCTGCTCCATCTTAGGCCATGGATGGGCCTAGGAGATTTCCCCCCCTTTCTACACGCATCTCTTGCCAGCAATGAGGGGCAAGAGTTAACTAAGTTTAGGGAACAGAAAGAAGAAATGGAACATCATTTATCTACTGAAAATGCTGTACCTGCAATGAATAAACGTAAGGACTCTTTTGTACTTACTTTTCATACCTGCCATGTCTAAGCGCATGTTTCTTTATGCTAAGGTGGGCTAAAGGTGTAAGATTAACCTGGATCTCTCTAATATGCTCATGGGCTCTGTTTTTAAACAATATTCTTTTTCTATACATGAGTTTAGCTGCTAAATGGGCTTCACAGAGGAAGTGGGTTTGCACAAGGGCTCCCTTCCTGCAGCCTGTAGTGAAGCTGCTCACTCACAGATCTATAGCTTTAATGGGAACCATCCTCTTCTTCCCCTTAAGAAAAAAAAAAGAGAAGAGGAAATATTTCCCCTTAGTTCCTCCCCCCCCCCCCCATTTCTCATTATAAGGAACAAACTTTCTGATTCACACTAGGAAAATCCAGCTTGACTTTTTCAGCTCCAAATAGAATCCAATTACTTCTCCATGTGAGCGATGAATAAACATCCAAAGCCCAAAATAGACATTAATATTTATAGGGAGCCATTGCTGATCCAGAAGTCTGGAGGAAATAAATTGCTTCCACCCAGGTTGCCCTGGGCACTGCCCTCCTTCTGTTTTTCCCTCAGCTAAACTAGAGTTTCATTGCACTACCCCACAGCACTGCCTTTGCTTCAAGGGAATGCACTGCAGAATCCCCGCACAAACTGAATGGAGAACTCCCTAAACCATCTAGCACAGGCTTACAACCGCCTGCATTGCAATATGGTTGACTGACATGTCAAAGAGATATTGCCTTGTGGATCTCAGAAACTGATGCAAGACCCTTGTGACGGTTACGACACCAATTTCTGAGTATCAAAGTTCTATAAAAAGAGCTGAACAAAACTCGAGTTATCTAAACATCTGATAATTGAAAGTACACCCTATGTTTCACGTTCACACTAGGCTTTTCAACTACAATGTATTTTTTCATTGTGAAGGTCAAAGAATTGTTCACCCCTCCAGAGAAGTCCATTTCTTGCACTTTTATGGGAGTCATGATTTGCGGTATAACCCCCCTCATTGAGAAATGCAAATAGGCAATAACATCCCAAAGTCTAAATTGTTTCTTTTTATCAGGAATTATTATAGAGATGTTGTAAAATTCCCAGCAAGCCTCTTCTTTGGACCAGAGCTTTGGAAATTGGTGCTATTAGGACAGGACTCAGGGGCAGCTATCAAGGACCCCACTCAGTAGACTGAACAGGAGGGATCCCCAAAGCCATCAATATATCATGCAAATTTATTTATTTATTTTATTTTTTTATTTATTTAATTTATTCCCCGCCCATCTCCCATACAAGGGACTCTGGGCGGGTTACAATAATTAAGACTTAAAAATTTAAAATATTTAAAACCATACAAAGTAGAAAATGTATAAAAATAAATCCAAATATAAAATAAAATAAAATAGAATCCAAGATGGATTGGAGACCGTAGCATAGGTCTTATTGCTACGGGGCCAGCCAACCCCAGGAGGCACTACCACCTCCGTTGTCCCAGGCCAGGCGGCAGAGCCAGGTCTTAAGGGCCTTCCAAAAGGCCAGGAGTGAAGGGGCCAGTCTCACCTCCGGGGGCAAGATGTTCCATAAGGCGGGGGCTGTCGCAGAGAAAGCACGCCTCCTGGACCCCGCTAGATGGAATTCTCTTGTTGAGGGGGTCCGAAGCATGCCCTCTCTGCACGCACGGGTGGGGCGGGCTGACGTTATCGGGACGAGACGGTCCCTCAGGTACCCTGGTCCTATGCCATATAGGGCTTTAAAGGTAATCACCAACACCTTGAATTGGACCCGGAAGCAAACTGGCAACCAATGCAGCTCGCGTAGCAGAGGTGTTACATGTGCCGATCTTATGGCACCTGTAACTGCTCGCGCCGCCGCATTCTGTACCAGCTGAAGCTTCCGGATACTCTTCAGGGGTAGCCCCATGTAGAGCGCATTACAGTAGTCTATGCGGGAGATGACAAGGGCATGAGTGACTGTTCGGAGGGCCTCCCGATCCAAGAAAGGGCGTAACTGGCGCACAACTCGAAGTTGTGCAAAGGCCCTCCTGGCCACGACTGCCACCTGCTCTTCGAGCAGGAGTCGCGAGTCCAGGAGGACCCCCAGATTCCGCACTGGATCTGAGTGAGGTAGTGCAACCCCACCCAGAACCAAAGATGACAACTTCCCGGATCTAGGGGGGCCGTCAATCCACAGCCACTCCGTCTTACCAGGGTTCAGTTGAAGCCTGTTGTTCCCCATCCAGACCCCCACAGCCTCCAGACACTGAGATAGGGCATCGACCGCATCACCTACTTCACCCGGGATGGAGATGTATAACTGGGTATCATCAGCATATTGGTGATACCTCATCCCGTGGTGACGGATGATCTCGCCCAGCGGCTTCATGTAGATGTTGAATAGGAGAGGAGAGAGAACTGATCCCTGCAGCACCCCACAAGACAGGGGTCGCGGGTCAGCTCTCTCCTCCCCTATCAACACCGACTGGGAACGGCCCTGGAGGAAGGAGGCGAACCAGCGCAAAACCACGCCGCCCGCCCCCAACTCCCTGAGCCGCCCCAAGAGTATACCATGGTCGACGGTATCAAAAGCCGCTGAGAGATCTAAGAGAGCCAGGATGGACGCACTCCCTCCATCACGCCCTCGCCAGAGATCATCCATAAGCGCGACCAATGCAGTCTCTGTCCCATATCCCGGCCTGAAACCTGACTGAAAAGGGTCCAGATAATCCGTTTCTTCCAGAATCCTCTGGAGTTGCAACGCCACCACCTTCTCAACCACCTTTCCCAAAAAGGGAAGGTGGGAGACTGGGCGAAAATTGCCCAGAATAGTAGGGTCCAAAGACGGTTTTTTGAGGAGGGGGTGCACCAGCGCCTCCTTAAAGGGAGCCGGGAACACCCCCTCACTCAAGGACAAATTTATAATCGCCAGGACCCAGCCACATGTCACCTCTCTAGCTGATTTCACCAGCCAGGAGGGACATGGGTCAAGTTGACATGTGGTGGCATTTACAATCCCAAGGATCCTGTCTACTTCATCAGGCCCAACAGGATCAAACTGCTCCCAGATAACATGGTAAGTACGAGCCTCTGGCATCTCCCCAGATCTTGTCTCACGCTTGGAGTCCAACTTGGAATGAATCTGAGCGATTTTGTCCTGCAGATGCTCAGAAAACTCTTCCGATCGGCCCTGTAGATGGGTCTCCCCTTGCTCCCGACCCAAGAGCGATCTTGTAATCTTAAACAGGGCCGTCGGACGGCATTCTGCGGACGCAATAAGAGCGGAGAAATATTCACGTTTCACCGCTCTTACCGCCACAAGGTAGGCCTTAACAGCGGCTCTAGATTGTGTTCGGTCAGATTCCGTCTTCGTCTTTCTCCAGCGGCGCTCTAGACGTCTCTTAACCCTCTTCAAAGCCCTCAACTCCTCCGTAAACCACGGAGAGTGACGGGCCGAACAGGGCCGGAGAGGTCGCATAGGCGCGATCTTGTCCAGGGCTCCGGCTGCTGCCTTGTTCCAGGCTGCAGCCAGGACCTCCACTGGACCGTGAAGCAAGTCCTCGGGAATGCACAAACAACCAATTCTTAATTACCATTAATGGGGTGGGAGGGGGGATAGCCATTCACGGAGGTGGTTGGCACCGTGATGGTGCCAACGATAAGTTCTTGATTTGCCATCTTGTATTTATATATTTTATATTTGTATTTGTATTTGTATTTGTATTTGTATTTGTATTTGTATTTTTATATTTACATATATTTATATTTATATGTATACTGTATCATTTTAGTGATATGTTATTTTTATTATTTGTAAACCGCCCAGAGTCGTTGTATATGAGTTGGGTGGTGGTGAAGATCGATCAATCAATCGATCAATCGATCAATCGATCAATCGATCAATCGATCAATCGATCAATCGATCAATCGATCAATCGATCAAACTGAGAATTTAAAATGATCTTACCGCATTCCTGTCTTTGGGAATTCTCTAGCACTGGGTAAGTTTGGCAAACACCTGGAAATTACTGAGTTGAACAGAATTCTTCAACAGGCAGAGTAGATTTTCCTAAATCTGAATATACCGTCTCTATCCCAGGAAAACCTACACAAAGCCAATTTCTTTTCAAGGGAGTGTAGTGGGAATTATGGGACTGTATATATACATACATAGGGTTGTGGTGGCTCAGTGGGTAAGACACCAGGCTTGTCGATCGGAAGATCGCAAGTTCGGAGGTTCGAATCCCTAGCCCTGCGTGCAGAGTGAGCTCCCGCATTAGCTCCAGCTCTTGCCAACCTAGCAATTTGAAAGCATGCAAATGCAAGTAGATTAATAGGTACCACTTCGGTGGGATGGAAACAGCATTCCGCGTGCATCATGCTGGCCACATGACCGTGGAAGCGTCTTCGGACAACGCTGGCTCTTCGGCTAACAAACGGAGATGAGCACCGGCCCCTAGAGTCGGACACGACTGCACACATGTGCAGGGGGAACCTTTACCTTTTATATATACATACACACGTTCTAAAACACACAAGGTCTTTAAACTGTTTCAAGATTAAGCCCAGTCAGCTCAAAACATATAGTTTTGCTTGATTCTGTGAATTGGGTGGCATCAGAAGTAAACATAGGTCACTCTCTGAGAATCCAGAACTCGCTGTTTTTCTTTTCACTCCCTCTCAGAATTCTGCCTGGCACTTCTGCACCATCGGAGCTCCAGCAGAATGGCTGCTGATGCCTCTTATTTATGATCTTGCCTCTTCCCCCCCCCCCCCCCGCCCCAAAGGTCTGCACGGTTGCAGTGCTCCTGCTTGGCTCCCTTTTGTAACAGGCACCCCCTCTGTGACGTTCCTCCGAACGCTGCATCTGATGGTGATGTTGAGCTCTGCATTTTGTACAGCCTAACTTGATGATTGGCCAGCACCGCGTGAAGCTGGAGGGGCAGCTCCACTTCTGAAAGGGCACCTGTATATCCATGTAAATATGTCCAAGAAGGTGCACACCAGCAGGCCAATGTGCTGGCAGAGAGACGTAGGTTGGGATACAGCAGAGGCCTATCAGCTACAGTATAATGAAGGCTCCTTTAAATCTCCTATCACTACTTTCTCAACCCTTTGACCCTGGAAGAACCCTTGAAATATTTTTCAGACCTCAGGGAGCCCCTACACATTCAGGCTCAAATATAGCCCACAAGTTACGCAATTATTATATTCATTTCATGTGGAGGCCTGTATATATGCATTAACAGGCTTCTTAAACTAAAAATAATGAATGAAACTTACCTCTTTAATGTGAAGTTGCCTGAATTTGAAATAATTTTTTAAATAAACCGTGATCTCCCAGGGAACCCCTAGTGACCTCTTGAGGAACCCTAGGGTTCCCCAGAACCCTGGTTGAGAAACCCTGCACTACTGCATCAACCATCAGTGAACAAGGAATGTCCAGCCTCTCTATTGAAAACAAATAGCAGGCAGGAATAATTAGGTACCCAAAAGCTTCCATAGCTTTGCTCAGACCGCATTTTGAACTTTCTGATGCATTAAAACAAAAATGTTTGGAATCACTTCACAAGTTTTCATTGTCAGGCTGTATCTGGTTTTGAGCGCTTAGCCAAACCAAATAACTAAACCAAGGTGAAGAAAGGCCATCCCCCCTGTTTTATAACCATTAGACCAGCTTTTCCTCTAGTTGTGTCAGGCAGCTGTGCCATCACATCCAGCCACCAAGGCCATTAGCTGGGCAGGATTGGGATAATGCTGCTATTGTCCAACCTATCTAGAGCACCTGAGTTGCAATAAAGGCCAAGATTCTTTGCTAATGGACTAAACTACCAGTTTAATGGTAAAGAATCTCTGGGCTTATGCTTTGGAGTAGCAAATCCTTGCAATCTTCTCTTGCTGACTCCCTCACTGGTGTTCCTACTGGTTTCCTAAATATAACAGTATGGGGTGAACTCTCCCATTATTCTCTTGCGTTTTGGATTTTTATTCCTCTTTTTAATATAAGCAAAAAGATTGGCATTTCTGATATTTGATTTTTCCTCCGATTGTAGGTGGTGACTTGTAGAATTCTTGGACATTTGGCAAAGCTAATATCTGATCACAGCTGCAGGTCTATTCTACATCCATGGCTCAAGCAGGAATATTGCATGTGATGAGCGCTTATACAAGGAACAACAAATTAGCTTTAATCACCGGGTGCAATTTTTTTCCTGGTCTCCATGGTGAATATGCCTTGGTTGCTTAGTTTCATACCTGTACAAAAATGCTTATAGTCATAATGTCACTCCTTTCCTTTCCCCTTTATTATGTCTATAGCAAATTCACACTGCCATTTGAATAATGCAGAAAATTGTATAGATGTACGTATAAGAATGGGACAGAATTTTAATTTTGTTTTATTTTTAATTGGTGGCACTGCAAAAGTTAACTGCCTTTCTCCACAGTAGGAGTCATCTATCTATCAAGAAAGTAATGATATTATGTATAGAGTCTATATTTCAATTTCATGGGAAATTAAAATCAGAAGAGATTTTCAGTTTTGACTCAATCTATTATAGTTTACAGCTTTTATTGGGTGAATCATACTGTGTTGGCTACGGCTCTTGATTTTTATCCTTGCTTAGAGTCTGGACACTTAGTCTGCTGTAGTGGTTAAGGAACCAGGCTAGAAACTGTGACACTGTGAATTGTAATCCTTCCTTAGGCACAAATCCAGTTGGGTGGCCTTCGGCCAGTCACTCTCTCTCAGCCCTAAGAAGAAGGCAATGGCAAATCACTTCTGAAAATTTTGCTAAGAAAACCGCAGGGACTTTTCCTGGCTGTTGCCAGGTATCAACACTGACTCGAAGCCCCCACCCACCCAAAAGGTGGTATATTCAATTGTTCATAATTAATTAATGATATATTGGAAAATTATAGCCTCCTAGACATTTTTGGATTCCTTGTTTACTTATTTGTGCTTTATTTCCTTATTCTCTATATCTGTTTTCTTCTATCTCTGTTGTTTATCTTTGCTAAAACGTTGAATAAAAATAAAGAAAAAATAAAGTAATGACATTAAACTAGGATTGAAGCCTGATTATAAATGTTCAATCAATTAATAAGGTGTCTTCTAATTAATTAATCTATTAATTGGATGTGCATTTAGAGCAAGAAGCCTATTTTGTTTATTGGACTGGGGAACGATTCTGCTTTTAGGGCTACAATCCTAAATAGAAGGAATCTGTTCAATACTGCAGGTAAGGATGAAGCCAGTGGTAGATGTGGCGAAAGTGAGCTGGGCCATCCCTTTTCTCTCACACAAACCCCATTGGTGCCTTCCTTTTTCCCTGCAACAAACCATTTGCAGGGTACCCTTCACATGTTATATCGAGGACAGCATGAAATTAGGACAAAGACCCCATACAGACACAGTGCTACCATCTCTCGTCTTGTTTTAAAACAGAGCTTTCCAAACTTTTCATGTTGGTGACACACTTTTTTAGACATGCATCATTTCGTGACACACCCTTACAGCAAGGCACAAGGCAGGCACCAGGACCTGTGCGGAATCACAGCAGGTTTGGAGGCAGCAGGGCACCAGGCAGGCACTGGGACCTGTGTGGAATCTATGCAGGGCTGGGAGGCAGCAGCGGCCACGACACACCCAGACACTGCAGCCGATACACTAACGTGTCCCGACACACAGTTTGGAAAGCTCTGTTTTAAAAGATGAACAACTGTCATTTTAGGAGACCCTTGGGGGATAGATAAGACAAAATGTTTCCTTTGAAAGAGCTTTGATCTCTAAGGAACTTTAGCAGCCTCTGTATTTAAAAAACGTGTTTTTGGAAGATGTTACAGTCTGATTAGACATCCCTCTTTACTTCATTCAAATGTTTCCAATAGGAACAATCATTTATCCTTTATATCCTTGCGGGGGAGATGGGCAGGATATAAATATGTTTATAAATAAATAAATATCCCTCCTCTTCCCTAAATGGGTGGAGATCTTCCAAAATTCTTGTGGGACGTCTCCCACTTTTAATGATTTTAAAATTTTTGGGGAGGGGGAATCAGGATAACTCTCTGGGAGGTGGCAGGCTGGAATCCTGTAGGTGCTGCACTACTCATGCCTGCCACATTCACTCACTCTCCTAGTCCTACAAAGCAGCCATTGAATTTCCCTTTGCAGAAGGAAAGGGGAGGAGAAACAGGAAGAGGAGCTCAAACCTAGCCAACTGCAAAGGTAGGGCTGGAAGACTTCTGAAAAGAAAGTGGGGGACTGCACCATTCCAAAGAGAGAGGGGAGCCTGAATGTCATATGACTATATATATATAGGCTGTCTTCTCCTCCTGTTTGAATGCTCATTTAAGTATGAGTTGAAGATTTGCACGGAGAACCTCCAGCAAGTAAACAAGGCAATGCCCTTCTCTTTAATCCTGTTTTCCCTCTTCCCTTTCTTTTCTCGATTAGAGAGAATCTACCCTTCAGCCCACAATGGTAGAACCAACAATTGTAAGAATGCCAGAGTCGTGCTGACACACCACCATTTGAGGCAACAGTTTTGCTCCCAAAAAGAAAGGAGAAAGAAAAGGTTACAATTATCCCCATTTACCTAGGAGCGCCCTGCACAGCAGCCAAACACACGCTAGCCAGCGGCAGGTAAAAAAACCACAATTGCAAACCCTCTTTACATAGCCCCACACAATGACAACTCTTGCTTTACAGTAGCATAAATAAGGGCAAGTCCAACGTGTTCTCTCCCAGCCTGTCATTTAATTTAGCTCCAAGTAAACAACTAAGACAAGGTGCATGCCAAAACAGATGCAGCTTGAAAAGCCGGTCCTTGGAGCTGAAGCAATTAGAGAGAAGCTCTATCAGCTTTTAAATTTAAATCCAGCTGCTTAATCCTGCTAAAATAAATGATCAAAAAGCAATTAGGGAGGATGTGAAGCGTGTTTCAGACCTCAGGTTCCTCTGATGTTTTGGAACACAGCTGCATTTTTAGGCCAGTTCACTAGTTCAACAGATTATGAACATAATTGGGAGTCCCTCCGAACACCTCCCCTATAGACTAATGCAATGCGCTCTACATAGGGCTACCCTTGAAGAGTATCCGGAAGCTACAGCTGGTCCAGAATGTGGCTGCACGAGCAGTCTTAGGAGGCCCAAGGAGGGCACATATAACACCATTGCTGCGTGAGCTGCATTGGGTGCCAGTTTGCTTCCGGGTCTAATTCAAGGTGTTGGTTACCACCTTTAAAGCCCTACATGGCATGGGTCCAGGTTACCTGAGGAACCACCTCACCCCCATTACATCGACCCGTCCCACCCAGTCGGGCAGAGAGGGCATGCTGAGGACCCTGTCTATGAGGGAGTGCCGATTGACAGGGTCCAGGAGGAGGGCCTTCTCTGCCGTGGCCCCCCGCCCTTTGGAACAGCTTACCCCCGGAGGTTAGACAGGCCCCTACTCTCCTGGCCTTCTGGAAGGGGGTGAAGACATGGTTATGCCTCCTCACTTGGGATGGGAGGGGGGATAGCCATTCATGGGGGTGGCTGGCACCGTGATCGTGCCAAGGATAAGATTTTATGCCCACCTTGAATTTTATATTTTGTATTTTTGTATTTTTTATACTTGTATTTGTTTTTATGTGTATTTATACTTGTGCTGATATTATATTGTAGTGTTTTTATTGACTGTCATTTTATTATCTATAAGCCGCCCAGAGTTGTACATGAGATGGGCAGCAAAGAAACTTGACAAATAAATAAAAATAAATAAAATAATATGGGCAATTAGATGGGCAATAGGGTTGTATACTAGGCATGCACATCAGAGGCACAAACCCTTGCCATCCAAATGTCAGGGCTCTTTTGCCCTGTGTGGAAGTATTACTGTAATTATTGGGAAGTTTTAAAATGTTCAAAAATCCAGTGTCCTGCTTTGAGCTGCTGCATATTCTCCTGCATCCAAGTTCCCATGACCCCACTCTGCCCAAAAGAAAAAGAAAGAGCCAGCAAGCATTGCAGGTGGATCCCACCAATGCTGAAGAAAGGGGGGAAGCTAACAACACTTATCAACATCCATCTGGATTTACTGAGGGATTAAAAACCATTAAACTAGCCGGTTCAGGAGTTATGAAGAAAAATTAGGCTGAAGGAAATGGAGGAAGGGGAAATGGAGAAACATAAAAAGGCTGGCTTTTCAGCTATAATTCATTTAAACTGGAGATCAATAATCTCAGTGTCCCAACATTGCTAATGTCCTGGGAACACAGACATCCAAAGCTGTTTTCTAAGTGATGCCGAATCTTCTTGTGGAAATGCCCCTGCTTTACATTACATCAGTGTTCAAACCTTGGCAGCTTTAAGATGTGTGGATTTCAAATCCCAGAATTCCCCAGCCAGTAGGCTTGAGTTGAAGTCCACACATCTTAAAATTGCCATGGTTGAGAAACACTGCATTACAGGTTTATTTTTTGGTTATGGACTGTGAATAAACCACAATTGGATAGTTTCACACAACACATTAAGCCAAAACCAAACAAACCACATTAAAGCTTAGTGTACTATGTGAACTCAGCTAGGATAACAGACCAGAGAGATGGCCCTTTGATAGAACCTGCTTTAATTTTTCCCCTTAAGCATGTAATTCCCTCAATTTCAGATCCTCGAACTGAACAAAGCTTGACCAGAAAGCAAAACTAACAAATTGCCTCAACTGGAGCTAGTCTGTGGGAGTTTCTATGACCTTACTTGCCCTATAGCTGAAATCTAGTCTATCTGGGAGGTTATGCTTTAAAAGCCATGTGGATCGGGTTGCACCAGCCTCTTTATGTGCAGGGTCTATACACCAAAACAGTCCACATGTCACGAACGACCCCCTACCTGGGTGTCATTGTGACATGTCGCCAGCCGGGGAACACTCAGCAAACAAACATGTGAAAGCAATCGTGGGCAGATGCGCAGGAAGAGGAAGGTGTCAATTCAGCACCTTGGACTTTCAGACACGACAACAGAGGCAAGAGGCGACTAGAGGGGAGGAGAAAAGAATGTATTTATACTGATACTTGTAAAACTGAAATCACTTGGATCTTTAAAGTGCCTTGGGTCACTGAATTCCATAAAGATTCCTATCGATTCCAATGCGTTTCGTGCGCGGAGTGCTGATTGTAACCTAGGACCATCACACTACAGTTTGGTGACCTTCAGCCAAAATTTAGATAGAGTGTGAATTAAGAAACCTATGAAAGGGACACTGGGCTTCTGGGACATTGCCTTTTAAAAATTCCACATCTCCCCTAAATCGCAGCTAGAGCAGGAGGGAGCTGGACCCCAACTCCTCCAAGGACATCAGGTTCGGAAAGACTGGTCTACACATTCAGTTGTGAGTCATTCTGAGTATTCAAAAATGTTCAGCTATGTGTGAAGTAGCAACTATTCTTTGTTTTAATTGTTTTTGCTACCTGATGAAAATGTTCCTTTCCTTGAAAAGAGATGACTACAGAATGGCCCTTCCAGTTCTTCCACTCAATTTACAGTCATGCCTAAATATATTCATATATGGTAGTCAGTAGCCAGGCATTTATCAGAGCTACTTCACAGTAAATCTATTATTAGAGAACCATCCTGGAAAAGTCAATGCAAAGATGAGGATTAAAAATAAAAACCCCAAAGCTAGAAGGAACAACAACAGCAGCAGCACAATAAAAACCCCAACAAAGGGTGCTAAGCATTATATTCACCCCATAGGAATAAAAATATCTCCATACAATTAACTTCATACAATTACACAATGGAGCTTTGAAATCTCTAATTTTGCATTACAAAGGGGAAAAAGGCCTTTTCAGGGTTTAGGCTCTAAGTTGTTTAGAAGCAGGTTGAGGGTCCCATTTCAACTTTACTTTCATTTGAGAACAAAGGTATAATTTTCAAACATTTCCACAACCCCAAACAGGTTGTTAGGGGAACAAGGTTGTTTTGTTTTCAAATCAGTTGGCTTCTGCATTCTCACTCCGCCACGTAGGAAAGGCAATGGTGGTGACGGGGAAGGCAGTTGGCTGTGAACAGTGGGATGTAGCTGTGCTCAGCAGGAAGAGGATGGGAGCAACAACCAGTCGTACAATTCACAGGCTGGTTTGTGTATTCGACTGAGCCAGGGTGCGTTGCCTTTGCCTTAGAATTTTGGGTGACCCCTTCTCCTGCAAGCAATTGTCTACAATACGAATCTAATCACACTGTTTTCTAAATACTTCAAAGATAAGTGATGGTTCGCCCAAAGTGAAACAATATTAAGGAATCCATGATCTATAATATGTAAAACAAAGCTGCTCATAAATAGTCTCTGCCTCTGTTTTCACTACTCTGAATATTTGCTGAATATATGACATGTATTTGATACCTGGTTCTATTTATATCTAAATGTTTTTAATTGTGGACCGGCAGGGTAATTTTGTATTTGACAGTATTTGCATAATTATAGTTATGCAAATAATTATAATGGTGTAATTGTATGGAGTTAATTTTTAAATTTGGTTTTCAGCTTAAAATATGGGCAGAATGTAGCATTTAATAAAGCATGTGCTTAATTCTGCTAAATGGGGAATATGGTGGGTTTGGATTATTCTGATTTATACATAATTTATATTAATGTAACTCTTTAAATTTCACTATTATTGCCTATGTCTAACTTAGCCTTTTAAAACCAAAACTCTTTTTAAAAAATCCTCTCTAACTGTTACTTGTTTTCACACTTTTTTTTTTGAAAAAAGCTACGTTTAGTTGCATTTTCCTATGCCAGCTATGCCTTTTGGAGGTAGCAAGTATTAAAATCTTTTAAGCTGAAGGTGTCCAAGATTTGAATCTGTTTAAAGTATTATTTGCAGTTAATTGTTGTCATCCATTACTCAGCCTTCATAGCAATCAATGCCCATTTTCCTCTCGAAATTAACTTGTTCTGCAGTTCCTAGGATTCTGTACTTAAACACTTCTGAAGACCACATTGACCAGTACACTAATTGAGGTGCTGATCTGACATAGTTTTCACCCAAGATTAAACATAGCCACATGCTTTCCAGAAGCACCTTTGATTTAGGGCCCATTTGTCCCAAGCAGGCACAGCTATTTGCTCTCAGTCTGGAGGCATGTAGGAAATGGAATCTGGGACTGTACATCATCTGTTTTCTCATTGCTGTATATTATGGTAGAAATCAGTTATTCCTGAAAACAGCAGGTCTGTGTCTTCTCATCTCTGCGGCAATAAGGTCATAAAATGTGCAACGTAATACAACATTTTGTGAATTATTTTTGCCTTTTGCCATTGGTTTAAGACTTCCTTGTATTCTGCACAATTGGCACCAAGGACACAAAAGGTGCAATAGCACAGAGACAGATGATGATGGATGTGGAGAAAACTGGTGATAGAAGGACTTAAGCACCCTGCATTTTAAGAAAGCACTCAATACACTGAAGATGGCTAATGCATACATTATCACAGTGCTCCGTTTACTTCAGAAGGCAGGGAAAGCTGAATACTTGCAAGCTGATCAGTGATTGGCCACCTTATAAGCAGAAAGGACAATAAAATATTTTCTTTACCAACCATCAGCAGATCCCTCCTCACAGCATCTCAGCCAGCTTCCATGCCACCAATGGCTTCATCCCCCAACACTCAGAAGCATTTTCACACCACTGTGTCTTTGTCCTCATCATTGCATCCGTGCAATGGTCAGTGGCTCCTGGGAGTTAACCGCGCTTCCTCCAGCTGACCAGTGATGGAACACTGAAATTGGACCTTTGTCATTGTCTTGCTGCATTTGTTTCCGCAGCAAGGAAGAAACAGACATTCAATTTAAAGTGTACAAGGAAGTGGCACATGGTTATGGCACCTTGATTTCAACAGGCTGGAGGAGAGCAGTTTAGTTAAGACTAACAGAGTGAAGAAGTGGCAAGGAGCTATGGAACACTGACTTCAGCAGGAGAGGGAGAACTGAGAAGGCAGGAGTGACAAGGCTAACCCTAACCCTAACTCAAGCTGTACATGTCTGATCGTTGCCTTGGTAGTGGCTCTTCCTCCTGTCCTTCAAAACCATTCCCTATGCCCTCTTCAGAAATTGCCTGCCTTGCAGCTCCAGTGTTAACACTGTGAAACTACTTTTGCAGCTTTTCTTTCTGCTGTACAGCTGACCCTGAAATTAATTAGCTCAAGTGCAGAACTGCTGAGAGCTGTCACATCATAGGAACAGGGAGTCAGTGCTGATCCCAGATTGGTGCAAATCTGGTGCGGAGAATTGGCTGCTGATTCTGAAGAACTCCCTGTGCACTGAAAGATAGGAAAAGAATTTCCTAACAAATGAGTTCTGAAAAGTGGGCTGGGGAGGAGAGAGATGGGACTAAATAAGAACCTGTGTGAATGAGCTTCTTGAAACCTTGCCTTGTCTCTCCTGAGAAGGCAGGAGAGACAAGGCAAGGATTTTTATGGATAGGAAACTGTCAGCCCTATGAGGTAGACCAGGCTAAGAAGCCAGAAGGTCTGTTCTCTAGGGAAGAACTATTCTCCAGGGAGGGAGGAAGATTGTGAAATGTCTAGAACTCTGAGTGATTTTAGGAATGGGACAGGAGATGGACACACATAATGGGCTGAATAGTGGATGATATTAGCATCATTGGGGTAACTAATAAATTCTGGTACAACGGTTGTTCAGGAGACCTCTTGGACTTTAGCAGCAGCTTGTCTGAACATCCCACCAGCTTATCCTCCTACAGTTGAGTTGGCCTGGTTCACATAACATACCAAGACATAATGTGGTATGTTTAATTTTGATTTAGCCATTTTATTTTCTTAACTATGGCTTATGATTAAACGTGTTCTGTGAATATACCTAGACTTTGTTTTGGTAGTTTGGTTGCTTTAATAGTAATCATGTCGAATTTAGTATTAAATTAGCAATGTGGTAAATTCAGACTAGAATAATAAGATCCTTACAAGTGTGTTCTCTACTCAGATCATGAGAAAGTTGATAAAAAGTCACCTCAGATGACAATTTGTCAATTCTTTCACTTAATTTGTATTTAAAAACCTGTTTAAAAGATCTTCTCCCTGTTCACTTTTATTGAGGTTAGATCTGGGGCAATAAAATTGATATAGCAGAATGTTAAGGTAGTGGAATGTGTATTACTAAAGTGCATGGCCATAAAAATAAATGGAATTTTGTGTACCATTAGTTTTGGAGGAGGACCAATTGATCAGCATGACTGATCTCTGAGCATGTACACATGTGGGGGAACGGGGGAGGCGACAGAATAGTTCGACGTTTTGTACTTTAAGCACTCTGTTTCTGGAAACAAATACACAATAAGTGTTAATATGAATTTAACTCATTGTAAGAAATCCAGAATCAGTATTGGAGTAACTTATGCCTGTTTTAAATTGTGCCATCTCTTCCTTTAACTCCAGTAATTTCAATACTTCATTTGGCACAAGACATTGAAAGATGCCATCTGTGATTTCCTTCATTCAGGTTTCTATAAGAGTGAACCAGCACAGGTTTTCAGCACTTCCTTCCTTAATCATGTATGACAAGACAGATGCCATCCTATCATTGCCTGGAGAGCAGGAGAAACAGACAGGGAGGAAGACAGAACGTGGCGCCAAATGTGACAAAATATGTGGAATGCAGCCAGGCCTGGTTCCTTCACCTTCTGAAGACACCCCAGAGTCCAGTACAGTGAGTACGTAGTTTTTGTCTTGATGATAGCTGTAACAACCCTTGTACAATAGTCAAGTAGAAAGGAAGGATTTCCCTAATTGTGTTGTAGGCTGTTTCTGGAAAGATAGTTGCAAAAATCAAAGAGTTTCCTGCAATTGAACAAAATATTGCTGAAGAATTTAACTTAGCCACCATTTCTAAAGATGTGATGATGGCTGCTAGCTTAGATGACTTTAAAAGGAACTATATTTATTAATCACTGTTGACTATAATATATAGAAATGAATCATATATCAAGAGAAAGTATATTTCTAAATACTAATGTTCACAAAATGATAGCTGGGGAGCCTGATAGTTGTAGCACAAATACACCTGGAGGTCAGCAACTTGATGAAGATGATCCAAGGATATATGGTTAACCACTACTGAAATGGGAACTGTCTATGTAAATGTGAATCTGTCAGATTTTCATCTGTAAATGCTGAACAGGAACTATCAGAAGTAAAGGAAACTTGTAGGCACTTCCAGGAAGCTAGTCTTTCTCTCAGCAATTCTGAACCCAGTTTAATACCCAAGGAAATTGATCTGGGTTGTTTTGATTTTTTTCCAGCTCTATTCAGATCTTCCTCAGGTGTGAGAAAGAGGTATGAAAATATGAATTTGATCTGAGACATAGCAGTCACTGGAATTCTTTCATAATGGTTTCTTAGTTTTTATACAGTAAATTATGTATCAGAAGTTCCTAGATTCTTGTCCACTTGTTTAATTGGTTACAGCTCCCATGTCAGGGGGAAGTCTGAGATGCTGCTGTGTCTGGAGCACCTCTGTAATTAAAAACCCAGTATCTCTCTCTCTCTCTCTTCATATACATATACATATACATATACATATACATATACATATACATATACATATACATATACATATACTTTAATAATACCTTGCCTGCTCATACTGGATAGGCTAGTGATGCAATTCTACTTTATGTGGGAAAAAATGGGACAGCTAAAATTGGCAACAGTGAAAATATAGGAAGGCAAACATTTAGCAAGATGGATTCCCTATAAAAGTGAGTAAACAAAAAATGGTAATTCCAAATGAAACATCGTCTGTATTCACATAAAGCCCTACATGGCATGGGGCCAGGCTACCTGAGGGACCGTCTCATCCCTATTACATCATCCAGTCCCACCCGGTCATGCAGAGAGGGCATGCTACGGACCCCATCCGTAAAGGAGTTCCATCTTGCACGGTCTTGGAAGCGTGCCTTCCCTGCAGCAGCCCCTGCCCTCTGGAACATTCTTCCCCCGGAGGTGAGACTGGCCCCCTCGCTCCTGGACTTCCGGAAAAAACTGAAAACCTGGTTCTGCCATCATGCCTGGAACGGGAGGGGGAATAGTCATTCCTGGGGGTGGCTAGCGCCCTAGAATAGACCGAGAATAGCCCTTACACTCGAGGACTGACAGAGAACTTTTAGCCATCTAGATTTTTATCCCATCTATATTTATTGTTGTTCGTAGCTGTACTTTTATATTTTTGTATTTGTGCTCCGCTTCGAATTTTAATTCTGGTTTTACTGTAAACCGCCCAGACTTCCCCTTTCGGGGGAGATGGGCGGTAATAGAAATTTAAATAATAATAATAATAATAACAACAACAACAACAATAATATGCTCACCATGGTTAATTTAATCATGGCTTATTCAATCCATTTTTCTGGTTTGCCTGTCCTACTGAACTTCATGGACTGACTTCAGACAATATACTAGGCTAACATATGGTTGAGTCATTTCTGATTCAAGTGTGTCCTGCAAACATTGTATAAGGAACCAATGTGAGTAGGGCAGGAGAGACATCTGAAATTCCCCTCATTTTAGGTGACTTATGATCTGACTCATTTTTAAAACTGTATATAAAGATTCATAAGTTAAATAAGTCCATTCTTCCCTCTCCCCAGAAATGTAAGCACTGGAGCCAAGAGAATCTTACCATGGGTAGAAGAACCACATGTCTGGAGCTGAAAATAAATAGTGCAATAAACCCTAATAAGTAGTGTAATAGTACTTGCTGGAACTACAGCCACTCTGTTATGTTACTGCCTTGGATTGACACATGCTTTATGCACATGCACGCATGTGCATGCAGATCTGTAATAAATATATGCTCGGAAGCATTTCTTTTCCCCTTCCTCTCTTTCCAGCATTTGGGTAAGCAGACAGCCCCAGGGCCCCCTACTCCAATTTGCAATTCCCTTGAGCAGGCAGCAAAGCGCTGCAGTAACTATCCCCACCCCCACCCCCTTGTCACGGTACTGGTCTAATCTTGGTCCCAGGGCATTTGCAGCAAGGAGAATTTCTGCCTCATGTGCCTTTAACCTCTCTCTATCTCTCTATCTCTCCATCATCAATTTTTTATTAAGAATTTTGATTATAATAGTAAAATCTAATACAAGCCTCTAAAACTTTTCCAGTTACATCAGTTTTTCAGCCAATAAGATGCATATATATTTCCATTTTGCATAACCAAGCTTTGTCTAACACCAGTCATTAATGCCCTTGCATTGTTAAGACCTCTGTAGGCAGGAAAGCAAACCTTTTTGCTCTTGCTTAAAAATGGGGGTTTAAGAGTAAAGAGGATGCTATATTCTCCAACAGAAGGGAAAATGTTTCCAAAGGCTCCCATTTCTGATCATTTCGGAACTAAAAAAGGGAAGTTATTTTCATAAATAAAACACAGGGTAGAATAGGGCAACTGGAAAAACCGTGTGTTTATTCAAATGGATCTGATTACAAGAGCCATATTTTCAGCTGTGCCAGCAAAGAAGGGCAAATATCGAAGTGACAAAAAGGTCTTACAAAGACAAACAGTTCAAATTCTAGATCCAGGGAAGTATTTTTGAACTCCAGAAAGAATGTACAGATTAATAGATGTCATGGCAATTAGATGAATGTGTACAACCCTTGTCTGTTTCAGTTCTTATTTATTTTGGGGTGTGTGTGGGAGGAAAGGACAAGTGTGGCACAGGAGGAAATTGTCATGTGCCTAAGAACACAATGTGCTATTGAGAGCAAATGAAAGCGGAACATAGCAGGACTACAAGCAGCCCAAGGCCAGGCAAGACCTTGAATCTCCCTGCACAAACAGAGGAGATTTCAAGGCAGGAGCTTAGCCAGATGCCAAACAATGTCGCAAAAGGCCTTAAAATCAGGCCATATAGCATAAAATTGGCTGACAGCAGCTGGCTGCGTGGATCCCAGGAAACCATAAGGAGATCTGTTTGGTTCCGGCCTAGCGTGGTTTGTGAAAAGTGGACTGTAATGTTGATATACTGTATGTTGTTTGTTTATTACTGCATTTGTATCTTGCCCTAAGGGGCCGTGGTGGCTCAGCGGGTAAGATGCCAGGCTTGTCGATCGGAAGATCGCAAGTTCGGAGGTTCGAATCCCTAGTCCTGCGTGACGGAGTGAGCTCCCGCACTCGCCCCAGCTCTTGCCAACCTAGCAATTCGAAAGCATGCAAATGCAAGTAGATGAATAGGTACCACTTCGGTGGGTAGGTAACAGCGTTCCGCGCGTGTCATGCGGCCACATGACCGTGGAAGTGTCTTCGGCTAACAAACGGAGATGAGCACCGGCCCCTAGAGTCGGACACGACTGCACAAATGTGCGGGGGGAACCTTTACCTTTTTATCTTGCCCTAACTTCTTACAACTCAATGTAGTTTGCATAGTAGTAAAACCAATACTAAAAATATATGGCCTCCTGGTGCATATGAACTGGACCATCGTAAATTCTTTAACAAACAAGGATGAAGACCAACCACGGTATATTGTGATGTGTGAAAAGATGTTTCTGAGTTGGCCCAAACTAAACAAACAAACCCCGCCTCCCCATATCTCATTTCCTATTTTTGCCTGGTTAACAAAGCTGTTTTTTCCAACAACCAATTGCCACAAAAGCCTGAAAGGAGGCAGCCAACCGCCCCATGGAAGCCTGCTTGGGTAGACTCTTCCCTCTCCTCTCTTCCACTGCCAAACCATTGACATTACTGGCCCTCCACCTTCAAGGGTTTGTTTGAAGGAATCCTTAGATGTCTATTTACAATGAGTTGTGTGGATTGTGAGCTACTTTGGGAGGACTGTTATCCTGTAAACAGGTGATAAATAATTTTGGTAAATAAATAATAAAAACAAAGGCACTCTCCAGGACTTGACTTTGGTGTGGCTGCACCTAGCTATAGGAATTGAAGTCTTTTGCAGATACTGCCTGCACAGATTCAGATACCCCCCGGATCTTGAAACGGGCTTTTTTTCTCCCCCTTTTTGTCAAACCAAACCTTCAAGGACACACATATCATGAGAAAAGCAAGACTGACTTTCCAGAATTCAGATTAACGGGGATCTAAACAGGGTTCAATTTTTTTAAAAAAACAAGTTAGTTGCACCCTGGCATTTTTGATTAAAGTTTACCAAGCTTTATCTGAACCATATCATAAAAGTTTAGCTTTTCTACTTAAGAGCCTTCTGCTGTATATGTTGGCTGTATTTTGCATGAGACGTTTATCCATAGTTAACCAAGCTAAGCGTTACTCGGTGAGCCAGTTTTCTGCATTTGCATGTCACACTAAACCATACACTAACCAAAAAGGCTGAACTAATACAACATAATGCTAAAATACAGTTATCTGTGGGTAAACATATCATGCAAATACAGTCATCCGGTCCTAACAGGGGCAAAATAAGCTCAAATGATCCAAGGAAGCCTAAGGACAAACCGAGGGATGTTATATTTTCAAGACTAGATTATTCATCTTTGGCTTTACCCTTTCATTGAAGAAAATAATATCTTACAGGATAAGGCTTCTGGCTTGAACCCTAGAATTACTTCTGACAAGTCCCTATAGACTCTTTGTCTGCACTACTGGGTCAGTTGCAGGCTGCATTGAAGTTGTCCGTGGAACGGTCACTTCCTCTGGAGCTTCAGCCTCCAAGGTTACAGACAATGGAGCTTCCAACTTTATGGTCCCTTATTATTATTATTTATTTATTATTATTTATTTAATTTGTATGACCTTATGCCAACAGACCTAACAAGTATTTTCACATCGGAGTTAGGCCAGGGTGCAACTAACTTGTTTTTTTAAAAAATTCAAAGTTCTCCTTAAAATGACTGGGAACCTGGAATGTTTTAATTTGGCAATAAAAAGAATACAGAACCTATGCTAATCCTTTCCCCCAGAGGCCATTCCAGGTTGTCTCTTTTGCCCTCAATCTGTCAAAATGTGGTTCATCTATTGTTCTGTGCAAGGATCTTCTGGTTTATAAAATCCATCTGCCTTAATCCATAATAATTATACTTCATATTTATTTATTTATTTATTTATTTATGTATTTTAATTTATGATTTAAATTTGTATCACCGCCCATCTCCTCCACACCTGGGGACTCTGGGCGGTTCACAACAATAAGTTAAAAATATAAAATTACAGCAACAATAATTTACATATAAAATCCAAACAAAAAGATGTTAATAATAAGGCGGGTTTCATGGCACCAGCCACTCCCAAGAGGAACTATTGGCATTCCCGTCCCAAGCCAGGCGGCAGAACCAGGTCTTCAAGTCTTTCCAGAAGGTTGGGAGCAAAGAAACTCGCCTCAGCTCCAGGGGCAAGATATTCCAAAGGGCGGGTGCTACTGTAGAGAAGGCACACCTCCTGGATCCCGCTAGATGGAACTCTTTTGCCGATGGAATCCTTAGCATGCCCTCTCTGCATGACCGAGTGGGGCGGGTCGATGTTCCGGGGATGAGACGGTCCCTCAGGTAACCTGGTCCCATGCCATGTAGGGCTTTAAAGGTGATAACCAACACCTTGAATTGGACCTGGAAGCAAACTGGTACCCAATGCAACTCACGCAGCAGAGGTGTTACATGGACCGATCTTACAGCACCTATAACTGTCCGCGCGGCCGCATTCTGGACCAGCTGAAGCTTCCGGATACTCTTCAAGGGTAGCCCCATGTAGAGCACATGGGAGATGACAAGGGCATGAGTGACTGTTCGGAGGGCATCTCGATCCAGGAATGGGCGCAACTGGCGCAGAACCCGAACATGCGCAAAGGCCCTCCTGGCCACGGCTGCCACCTGCTCTTTAAGCAGGAGACGTGAGTCCAGGAGGACCCCCAAGTTCTGCACCGGCTCTGAATGGGGCAGTGCTACCCCATCCAGGACCAAAGATGACAACTTCCTGGAACCTGAGAGGCCATCAATCCACAGCCACTCCGTCTTACCAGGGTCCAGCTGAAGCCTGTTGTGTTCCCCATCCAGACCCCCACAGCCCCCAGGCACTGAGAAAGGGCATCGACTGCATCACTTACTTCACCCGGGATGGTGATATACAGTTGAGTATCATCCGCATATTGAGGATACCTCATCCCGTGGTGACGGATGATCTCACCCAGCGGCTTCATATAGATGTTAAACAGGAGAGGGGAGAGCACCGAACCCTGCGGCGCCCCACATAAGAGGGGTCGCGGGTCGGATCTCTCCTCTCCTATCACCACCGATTGGGAACGGCCCTGGAGGAAGGAGGCGAACCAGCGTAGAACTACCCCGCCCACCCCCAACTCGCTGAGCCGCCCCAGAAGGATACCATGGTCGATGGTATCAAAAGCTGCCGAGAGATCTAAGAGAGCAAGGATGGATGTACTCCTTCCATCCCGCCCTCGCCAGAGATCATCCATAAGCACGACCAATGCAGTCTCCGTCCCATATCCCGGCCTGAAACCTGACTGAAAGGGGTCTAGATAATATTACTGTGTGTGTTTTTAGAATGGGATATAATGCTGTAGGGAGACATTGCTCTGAATCTATGTACACTGGCTGAAAGAAAAAAAATCAATAGAATGCTACTTGCTCCTTCCACCCTCACCATGATTAATTCAAATTATTAAACACTATTAGAAAAACTGCACGAAACTCTCAAAAGCACATCAATCCAACCCCAGCATATAATTAAATCTCTCCTATGGTTAAAACCATCATTCAGCTGCCAGCCATTAACTCTACTTTCCCTCCCCAAATGTAAGGGCTTTGTAGGGCAGTTTGGACAGCAACTTCCCTATTATTCCTATGCCCATCTGCAACATCTGGTCAAATGTCCAGCTAGACAAATGTCCCACATGGCCTCTGCCTTCTCTCTAGGTATATCCATTGCCAAATGAAGCCCATTGTTCCATCTTACACCGCATGTATTGCTGGCTAGCAGACATTGGACAGCCATCATTTGTTATTTAATTATCATTACAGCTCATGGTTGTTTTCTTCCCAGGAAAGCCCTCTACATCAGCTGAGAATACATCTAAGCCCAGTTACAAGACAGTTCTAGGATCAAAGCAGGTCATGGTAATATGACAACAGATGTGAGAATACAAATAGCACCTCTAGGACAAGATTGGCCTGTAATTTTTTAAGCTTACTCCATGTCTGAAGAGTCAGGTTTCAAAGGTCAGAGTTGTGTCTGTTCTTCAGTCAGATCTAGTTGCTTCCTTAGTAACAGCCACACATGTTCTTGAGGGAACTAGAGCTAGTACATATGTCTATATCTTTCTGAAAGGAGAGTTGGGCCAAAAGTCTGGGGAACCTGCAGAGCATGACAGGATCTGTACTGGCTTGGTTGCAATACAACACACATTACAAATGTATTCTACTGTATATTATTGTAGCTAAGGTTGTGTGCTGTGTGCCAAAGAAGTCACCAGCTGAAATCTTATCTCAATCATGAATTAGGTCATCCATGAGAAGTTACTATTTTCTCAGCTTCAGCTTCACATCAATAATATAAGAATAACAACACAGGGCTGCTGTGTGAATTACTAAAAGCCAAACTGTTAGTGATGCAGAAGGTTCGTGAGCAGAACTTACCAAAAATGGGAATGAGGTGATTACAGATCTTCCCAATCTTACTCCCAAGTAATGTGAAACATTTTACACATGCCAAATTCAACACCAAAAGCAGGTTTTGTTATTTTCTCTCCTTATTCCAGGGGGTGATGTACTTAATCATGCTAGCTTCTAGCTCTCTATCCCTTGCTTTGCATTCTTAGGGGCTGGGAAGCCTTGTGTCTAATTCCAAGTCCAAAGCCTCAACATTAGAGACAGGATTAATAGAGCCTGAATCTGGCTATTCAGTGTTAATAGTATGCAAACTATAGTATTACAGTAAGGTAAAGTTTCCCCCCCGCACATTTGTGCAGTCGTGTCCGACTCTAGCGGCCGGTGCTCATCTCCGTTTGTTAGCCGAAGAGCCAGCGTTGTCCGAAGACGCTTCCATATTACATATTCGAACAGTCGTATTATATATTCCAACAGTCACTCAAGCCCTGGTCATCTCCCATATAGACTACTCTAATGCGCACTACATGGGGCTACCCTTGAAGAACGTCCGGAAGCTTCAGCTGGTTCAGAATGCAGCCTCGCAGGCGATTTTAGGTGCTTCAAGATCTGCACATATAACACCTTTGCTCCGTGAGCTGCATTGGGTTCCAGTCTGCTTCCGGATTGAATTCAAGGTGTTGGTTATCACCTTTAAAGCCCTACATGGCATGAGTCCAGGTTACCTGAGGGACCGTCTCATCCCTATCACATCTACCCGTCCCACCCGGTCCTGCAGAGAGTGCATGCTACGAGCCCTGTCTGTAAGAGAGTTCCATCTGACGGGGTCCAGGAGGCGTGCCTTCTCTGCAGTAGCCCCCGCCCTTTGGAATATTCTTCCCCCTGAAATAAGATCAGCCCCCTCTCTCCTGGACTTTAGAAAAAATCTAAAGACCTGGTTTTGCCATCATGCTTGGGGAGGGGAGGGGAATAGCCAGTCTTGGGGTTGGCTGATCGCTTAGATCTATTTTGACCAACATTTCCGACCATGGGATAGTAAGAACTACCATTACTTGGATCAAATTGTATTAGATATTTTATTGAATTTTTTGTAGTATTTATGTTTTTATTGATTTTAAACTTATGCTGTGAACCGCCCAGGGTCCCTCCTTGTGGGGGAGATGGGCAGGAAATAAATATGATGATAAATAAATAAATAAATAAAATAAATAAATATTACATATTACTTACAATGTAATATTACATATTACAGTATTACAGTAGATATTAATATATCACAAAAGTGGCAAATGATTATGAATCATTGCATACTGAGCAAGAAAATATGATTTTGCCAGTGGAGTTCAACAGGAATAAGAAAGGAGAGTGATTAGAGAAGCTTAGGAATGTGTGCTTAGCTATGAAAAGTAAAAAAAATTAAAAAAACCTATCTCCTAAATGGTTGCTGGTCACAAAGGGTGTGTCCTGGGTGACTGCCCATATTCAGTCCCTGCTGAGTAAGCAGAGACTGTAGGATGAACATAAGACAACCAAGTTCCAAGGAGCAAACCAGTATTAAGTAGATATAAAGCAACAGCAAACAAAGTTTGCCAGGGAAATTCCTAAGAAATTTTCCTTGTAAATGAACAGGGTATGCATGGCTAGCCTGAGAATGGAATAGGAAGAAATAAAAACTTTCTACTGGTGAAACCTTAAGGAACAAAGGGATGATGAATGGTCAGAGGGCTGCTATTATAACCTGCAGTGTTTGTGGTATATTTGTGTTCCTGCTTGAAATAAAGTTTGCATGTATGTGCAACAAGCTCTTCTAGCAACTCTTATAGGAAAGTCAAAGGACTGGAACAGCATGTAACCATACTTCCCCCTTATCAGATCAAAGAAAGGAGGCACTACAGCAGAAGTAATTCCACAAGGAAGAGAGCTAAACAAAGGAGCAAGCCCAGCTGAGAGTTGCTATCAGAAGCAAGAGACTTCATAGAAATTTCATAGCTAGAAGAGTTAAGCAAAGCAGCCCTAATTCATTTCATTTATTACTGAGCCCAGTCATAAATCCATAAATCAGTCTGTGGTCTTTCACTATGTTTGAAAGTGCCAGGTAGTTTACAGCATCCCGAATTTCAGGGAACACTCCAACATTAGGTCACAGACATTGGTCAAGATGCCACATAAGGAACAAGAGACTCTCAGCACCAAAGATAAGCTAGCAGCCTTAAATAACTCAGTCTTCTATAATCCTCACCCAAGTGGAGTTGAAGCTCTACAGTCTTGATTTTAAGGTTAAGGTTCCCCCCACACATTTGTGCAGTCGTGTCCGACTCTAGGGGCCGGTGCTCATCTCCGTTTGTTAGCCGAAGAGCCAGCGTTGTTCGAAGACGCTTCCGTGGTCATGTAGCCACATGATGCGCACGGAACGCTGTTACCTTCCCACCGAAGTGGTACCTATTTATCTACTTGCATTTGCATGGTTTCTAATTGCTAGGTTGACAAGAGCTGGAGCTAGTGCAGGAGCTCACTCCGCACGCAGGGCTAGGGATTTGAACCTCTGAACTTGCAATCTTCCAATTGACAAGCCTGGCGTCTTACCCGCTGAGCCACCACGCCCCAACAGTCTTGATTTTACTTGGCTGCAATCCTGCAAAGCTTCAGCTTTCATCTCACATCTTCCTCAATAGGCAGCTAACCCTTCATCATGCTAGCTTCTAACTTTCTACCCTTTGCTCTGGATTCTTAGGGGCTGGGAAGCCTTGTGTCTAATTCCAAGTCCAAATCCTCAGCATCGTAGCCAGGAGTAATAAAGCCTGCATCTGTCCTTTCAGGGTTAATACTGGATCTTGGCTTCTTTGCATCTTAAATACCAGACTCTTCTGTGTTGCTTTTTTGAGGAAAATGAGATGTCTGGCTGGGCCCTGATAGTAAACCGCTTTCCAGCCTTCACAGAAGAAATAGGCTCTGAGCCTTCAAGGAGAAAGAAAAAGTAATTGCTCAACAAGATATAGGATGGTGGATCCCTAAAGTGCAATGAGGATCCAGGTGCACCTTTCAAGAAGCCAACTTAGGTGATTCATTTCTATGAAAAACCAAAATAACATGTGTCAATATTGGGCACATTGGCTTGTGAAATGTGTGGTCTGTAAAGATAAGAAGGGTAAGAAATGTGACAGAATAATTCCTAAGATGTATTAAATCCACTGACATTTATCATTCAGTTGCTCTGTCACTTTGGACTCTTCATAACCCTATGATCATCATTTTACCAGGACTGTCTATCAGTAACTGCTTCTCACCCGTGTGACATCTATCTAGCCACCTTTTTTGTGTCAGCCTGATATTAGTTCTTGAGTAGATTCTAGAGCAGATCATACAGATAAATCTGTATGCACAATAGATTTGTCAATTGTGTAATGAACTTCATCTCATTTTTTGAATAGGCTTCTTTAGCATATGAGAAAGCTATATAGAATGGAACGGAATGGAATACTTTATTGGCCAATAAACATACAAGGAATTTGACTTTTGTGCAAGAGCTCTCAATGTATTTACCTAACATAAAAAAATAATAAATTATAAATTATACAATCAAGAAAAGAAAAATTAAGAAAAAATAATACTACAGCTATTTAACTAACACATACTCATATTTAAGGGAGAATTAAGGGACAATAATACTGCATCTGTTATCTAGCATAAGTTCACATATAACAGAGCATTACCGGTCACGTCTTAGCAGTCATGTGTTATCATACATCATCAATCATTTTCTCATGCTACATTAATTAAAAATATATACTATATATATTATACACACACACAGAGTATATTATATATCTTGATTTCAACAAAGCATTTGATAACATGGGCCCATGATATTCTGGTTAGAAATGTGGGCTGGATGACATAATAATTCAGTGAATACATAGCTGGCTCAAAATCATGCTCAAAGAGTGCTTATGAGTGTTTCTTCATCAAACCACAGTTTGGTATCAACTGGAGTTCCCCCAAATACTGGGCTCTTTGAACATTTTTACTAGTAACTTTGATGGAGGGTGGAGGTAATGCTTATCTGATTTGCAATGTCACAAAATTGGATGTGATAACTAATACTGTAGAAGACAAAAACAATCTTGATAGATTGGAAGAAGTAGAATGAACATAACCAAATGAAAGTTAACAGAGACAAATGTAAAATTGTTCATTTAGGAAATAAAAATCAGTGCACAGATATAGGATGGGGCATATCTAGCTTGGTAACAGTATTTGTGAAAATTATCTTGGAATAGTGATTGATTGCAAACTGAATATGAGCCAGCAGTGCGATTTGTCTGCAAAAAAGGTAAATGAAATTTAAGGCTGCATCAAAGGAAGTACAGTTTCCAAATCACAGACAGTAAAAGTCCCACTTTATTCTGCTTTAATCAGATCCCATTTCAAATACTCTGCCATTTCTGGGCTTCACACTACAAGAGGAATTCAGAGAAGTGTAGGAATTCTGGGATGGTAATACCAGAACTCCACGCAGCTTCTTATTAGTATATAGCAGAGTAGAAGCGTTCCCATAAACTTGCACAAGGCTTAATCAGTTCAAAACACAAAATAAACACACTTCACACGTTAATGTAAAGTTACATAAAAAAAGACTTTACAATTTTATTGTAACTCACAGTTCCTTAGTAGAAACAGTCCATGCGTGTGAGCAATTAGTTCTGACGTGAACCACATGCTTCCAATGCGGCCCACCTGGATGGAAGTATGATCACTGTGAGGCAGCAGCCATAGCTGCCATGCTCCTTGGTAGGAGATTTGAGCAGAAAGAGAAAGAGAAGGGAACAGGAAACCGGGATTCAGCCCCTCCCACACACAGCAAGTGAGATCAGGTTACAGCAGAGACTGTCTGTGTGATCTCTAACATCCCCTTCTTTTCAACCTAGGCATGTCTCAATGTCCCACAAGATTTAATTTCCCTCTTAGTTCTTGGTAACTGATTCTAGATAATGGCTTCGTGAAGATGTCCGCTATCATGTTCCCTATGGGACAGTAGTCTAGTTTGACTAACCCTTGGTTAGTGAGATCAGGTTACAGCAGAGGCTGTCTGTGTGTGAGACATGCTTGGTTGAAACCCGATCTCTAACAAGAACAAGAAGAATTATTGGGGGACCAGAAACTGAGTCCACTGAAGGCAGAGTGGAGAAATTGGGAATGTTTAGCCTTGAGAAGAGAATACTGAGTGGAGATGCAATAGCATTCTTCAAATACCTGAAAGGATGTCACACAGAAGATGCTCAAGACTTTGTTCTCTATCATTCCAGAGTGCATAACATAGAATAATGGGTTAAAATTACCAGAAGGCAGATTCTGATGGAACATTAGAAAGTTTTGTATGTATTATTACAATGAATGCTGATATATCTATGAAGGTTCTCAGTCATCCAGGTGGAATTGTCTGTAGCTTTCCACTGAGAAAATAGAAATCCAGTTGACATGATTCAAGCTACTGACAATGAATGCTGATGTGCTTCATCTTTCCTTCCTTCTTTCCTTCCTATTTTTTATTCCACCATTCTACTTTAATGAATGCTTGAGCACTCAAGGCATACTCATTTTGTTTTTTTTTACATATATAATTTTTATTAAAGACATTTTTTACAAAGTTAAAAGATAAGCATGAAAAAATATAGAAGAAAAGAAAGAAAGAAAGATAAAGGAAAAAAGTGTTGAAAACAATAGAATGCGAAGAAAAAGGAAAAAAAGATATTTAAAGAAGCAACTTCCGATCTTCTTTACAGCAGTTATAGTTAAAGGCATACTCATTTTATATGGTTCTGGAACATAGCCAGGAGATGAAAAGTACAGCTGCTAACAGGATCAGAGCTGGAGAAAATACACTTGATGGTGATGAAGATTCATTTTATTTTTATAGCACTTTTCTTCCCAAAGTAGCACAACAACAACTGATCACTTCCGCTTGCTAACTTTATGCAGAATCAAGTTGTTTTGGAAGTGAGTCAGGGTTAGATAAAGAATCCACCAACACTGTCTAGACATCAGAAACAGTGGAAGGTACATATGTCCTAGACAGGAGGAAAACCCATTTAAACATGCCATCACTAGAGAAGTCCAAGGGCAAGATTATAGCCAGACTAGAGCTCTAGAACACTGTTCTGGAAATAGAAATTCAGAAGGTAGGAACATGGAAGATATGAGTGGCACTCAATGAGATTTTACAAAGTACTGTGGTATTTATAACACATTTGGAATAGCCAATCCAGGCTAGAACTGAAGGGTGGCCAGAGAGATCTGAGGATAATATGGCACCGGAAGAAAATGTTGATCCATGATACCACATGTCCTGTTTAACTCACTGGCCTGAATTTAAAAAATCAGGAGGAATCTGGTAACACCTTTTCTGATTAACAAATTTTATTAAAAGGCATAAGCTTTTGTGAGCTGCAGCTCATTTAATCAGAAATTTAATGTTATTAAGATAATATTAATTTTATTAAAAGGCTTATTTTAAGAGAGAGAAAGAGAGAAAGAGAAAATTGTTCTATGCTTAAATGGAAAAGAATCTGACTGTATATGGCTGAACAAAATGGTAAGATAGAACTAAAGTAATTGTATAGTATGCTGTAGAGGTAGAAAAGGAGTGAAGGGGAGAGGGAGAGAAAATGGAATATTTAGGAATAAAACCAATAGTTAGTATTAAATGTCTGTCAGGATCACGCAACCAAATGAACTTAGCGCATTCGCTTGCCACTTCCCGCCAGCAGAGCCAGCTAGACGAGAGAAAGCCGATGCGTGTCAAGATTGTTTACGTGATGGGAGGGTGGATGGAAGCCAGACAGCGAGCAGCAGACTCTGGGAACCAAGGTCAATTGCAACTGCCTGAGCCAGGTGTGGGGAGGGGGAATGTGAGCTCACCAAGGGAATGTTTTAATTAGAGGCTTTGTGCCATTTTAGTCCGTTTCAGCTTTCTCTGGGATTCTTGTAGCTTTCTTCAATTAAATAACTTTCCTTTTCTACAATGAAACTGACTAAAGTTGTTTTGTTTGAAGTTAAAGCCTAGCAATCATTACAATGTCTTTATTTGGTACTTTGGGGGTCAGGCTATTTCATGAGGGTTGGGGTTAGGGGATCCATTTTATTTCTTCAGGATGGTGTTTCACTGCTGCTCGTAGTTTGATCTATAGTCTAAAATCATAACTCTTGAGATCTGATTTCTTTTCCAGTAAGACTATAGAAGTGCCTATTCTGTGTGATAGATAGATAGTAGATAGATATATAGATTTCCTAAACATTCCCCAAGTTTTATTTTAAGGGCTCTTATGGGCTTGCCCATGTAAATTTTGGGCATTGTATTACTATATTTATACTCTTGTATGTGGTAAAACATATCAAGAATATCTGTGTCTATCTCCAAGTTTAATACAACCAATTGTTTTAATTCTTTGCTACATACCCAATGGCCACAAGGAAGTGGCCACATTGATAGAAGGTCCTATGACAGTTCTGCTCAATTGTGAATTTTTTTTTACATAAGAATCACTTCTAATATGTATATCCTTAACATTCTTGGTTATCCTCTATGCAAAACCTGACTGTGTTTCACATCCTGTTATGTTTCTAAGTAGTCCCCAATATTTTTTCAATGCATCTGTTAGTGAACAAATGCATGTCATGACATCAATCGGTTTTCATTAATGGATAGTGTTCACTGTTGTCATGGTTGAAATAAATGACATTAAAGGCAAATGAGGATCAAAGAATGAAGGGTAAAAAAAATGCTCCAGAGTACAAAATAAAAGCATTGTGATTACACTTGCAGCAAGATCTGAAAAGTGTTGAAAGGAAGTGCTTATGATGTTGTAGAAGCAAGCACATACTTTCCACTCAATTTTATTAGCAAATATTGACTGTGCAAATGACATTTTTAAATCATGAACAGAAAATCTCCTTTAGTAGCAAATATTGCTGCTGAGTTTCCAAGAATATTGTAGTTTCTACTGATGGAAATTGATGACCCAAAGGAACAACTGTAATATAATACATGACTTTGCCTACTTTAGTAAAGTGAATTTCATTATACAACTGAAGGTTTTTAATGTGAAGTATGTGTGGTCTTACTATTCTAATTCCTAGTAGATAGCTCTCTTGAATAGAAAGATTGCTATAACAAGTGAGACTGTTGGTAGAATTTTAATCAAGGTCATTATAACAGCAGATCAACAGAAGCAAATACTTCCAAATATGTGAAAATAAATCAAGGTTGCTCTCTTTTTCCTTTTGATATATCTTTTTCTGCCTTTAACAATGCCATAAATGTAGGAAATACATCAGGAGCCATGTTTCCTATCACTATAGTAACATGAAATAAAGTTGTATCCAGTGGATTGCTCACTACCATGACTCTTCCTTGACTGGAAATGTTGAGGATCATATATAGGATCTTTTCTTTGTGGGGAAGTGGCCACAATACAGACTGACTTGGCTACTCTAAACAAAGCATACTATCCATCATCTACCATGAAGCTACAGTATTGCCCTCCATAATAGAACCTTCTCTTATTCTCTTAAAGTGAGACCACTAGGCATTCTAATTTTAATTGCAAAGGATAGAGATAAAAAGTAATAGGAAGGAAGGAAGGATTAGGCCCCTCCCCCTTGTGAGGAGGCATGTACCACTCAGTCAACCTCACAAGAAAACTAAGAATTTCAGATAAGCAATATCTATTGAAGAAGGTTAGAATCCATCCATAAGCAACTGGTACTTAAAACCAGCAGATTTTCATAACTTCAATAATAATACAGTTACTGTAATCAATCCATGCATCAATATAACTATATGCTTTTTCTTTAATTGCACTTTTATAATTTCTAACTGTATCGTTTAGAAATTTTACTGAAAATTTCTAATAATAGTAGTCTAATATTTCATTAATACCACTTACTATATCTCTCCAAATTGTTTTATTTTTTGTCACCAAATACATGCAAATGTAACACTGCACACATGCCTCTTTTTCATGTACTGTATTTACTGGAATGCTTTTTTGCCATTTTTACTGGGATAAAATTAAAAAGCTTCTTAAAACTACATTAACAGTTCTTGAAAAACAGTACCTAACAAGTTTTCTGTTTCCAATTATTACGTATGTATGTGTTTGTGTGTACAGTATACTGTATATAATATTCCTTAGCTTAGGAATGTATTTGCAGTAATTTACCTTTATCTGACTTAAAATGGCTTAGAAGAGATAAAGAGATTCAGTTCAGATTCTTAAATGATATTGTGGGTGAACTATAGAACTACACATCTTCTGAAACATGTAATTGCAGGAGTATTACACACACACACACTCTCTCTCTAATCATATGCATATGGGATGGGGAAAATATATATATTCAAAGGAATAACTATTAATCTAAGGTTACTTCTTTAGGTATAAGTCTAACTAAACATAGTTAGAGCTGGTTTCAAGGAAACCAGCACAGGATTTTGCTGTTATGTTATAACTTAGGACTATGTTCCATCCCATGGAGAATATTTAGCATAGCTTTCCTCAACCTGATGTTGAGGAAAAGGAAAAATAAAACCATATAGGAAATACCCTAACAGCGGGGAGAGGAGGAACTTCTTTAACGAACCAGAGATCAGGTGGTTGTGGAAGTCTGAGAGTTTGGTGAGGGGAATGAAAACTGGCTGGAGAAGGGGGACATAAGGTGTATCCTGCAGAAGCTAGCTGGAACCTTCCTCAGATGGTTATAAGAGTTGTTATAATAGAAGGTCCGCCGAGGTTTAAATCCTGGCTAGGTAAATCCCCCTCCCCCCAAAAAGAAACCCTACTGCTTGGCAGTGAAAACAATAGTAAGCTCAGCTGGATGGATGAAAGGCTCTCTTGCAGTTTAAGGCAAGCTCCTGAGCAGCTATAAGAAGTCAACCATTTTAGATGTTGTTAGCCCTTCGAGGTAGTCCAGACAAGAAGCACAACAATGAATGCTATCTCTATCTTCATTGTAAGGTTATATTAACAGAATCTTGCAAGTCTGAAAGGGTTGCTCCCCTCCTCTCCTTTTACTCTGTAAAACTAGGGAGGGTCCCTTCTGAAACACTTCCCATGCCCCCTCTCCTTCTGTAGACTGAGATATATTTTACATCTCCCATGTTCAGTCTGCAGCTCTCCCTCCTGTCTCCCAAGGTCATTCCCACATACCATTACAGATGTATATTCAGGCAATTCCCTGCACAATCACTTCCTGCAGTTTGTTTTGAAAATGGCAAGGCCAGCACTGTCTGATGTGGTGATTTATATATTAGATTTATATCCTGCCTTTGGTTCAGAAACTCAAGATTCATACATAGTGCTCCCTCCTCCCACCCCCAGCAACAATACTACATATATTATACCAGCAACTCTAGTGGCTTTCCAGGTTACTAGCCTTCCTGGACAGTGTGAAAAGTGGAGGATGATTGAAGGGGAGGAGATGGGACCTAGGGGAAATAGCGCAGATGCAGCTTTTGTTAACCAAGAAAGAGAAGGGAGGTTGCTTTAAGAGGATCTGGGATACTGGTGAGGGACAGTGGGAATATCATGGTGGTCAGAGGCAGGGGAAGATATTACAGGAGGCACCGGGCAGTCTATTTCAGGGAAGGGTGACCACTAAACTGATGTGGGTCATGACTTCTGGTGACCTTGCTCTCCGGCTTCTACTGGTAAACTCCAGTAAGAAGTAAGGCTGTATTCAAGCATGTCATGGACAAACACATGGATTGGAAACCTGGTTCGGACACAGCACCAATATTACCCTCTTGGGAATTTGCCCTCCTTCCACCAGGCTCAGTGTCAAGGCAGTGGGAGAGGAGTGATAATAATCCTCAGGGAGAGCTTGAAGGTGAATAGGAGTTATCTTATAGAGGTGGTGGGTTGTAAACATCTCTACATACTATTGGGCTATAGAGACAAGTTAAGGCTTCTGTCTATGCATTGCTCACCTTGCTGCATGGCAGAGTTCATTCCTAGGCTTCTGGACCTCATTGCAGGGCTGATTTTGGAGTCTCCCCAGGGTTGGTGGGTACATGTCCGGATTGATCAGGTGGATTATCAATGTCTCACTTGGAATGGGGGTAAAAAAACTCCTTCCCTACATCCAGCCATGTTGCTTTGCTCAGCTATGGAAAGTGTATCAGTTGTAGTCTTTCTGGAAGAAGATGGACTTGGTGACATTGACTCATGCTCTTGTTACCTCCTATATATACTACTGTAGTTCGCATCTATGGAGCTTTGATGACTATTCAGAAGTTGCAGTTGATGCAAAATGCAGCAGCCTATCAGCTGGCAGGTAAGAACTGGTACTGTAGCCAAGTACAGACATAACCTTGAAGAAAGAATACAAGGGCAGTTACATAACTGTCATCATCAGCTTAGCCCAGAAAGAGAGGAGGTAGAGTAGAGCTCCAGTAATCTTTGTGGAGTCTGTTTCCTGCCCTGGCCTACCTTGAAGGGCTGACAGGCATTCACACATGCCAATGCTGTGAGTTCTACATTGGCTACCAAAAGGCTCCTGCTAGTTCAGACCTATAAAGTCCTATATGGCTTGGAGCCCAGGTATCTGCAGGTCTGCCTGCTTCAGTTAAACTTATTCCTCCAGTTTGTCCATCCTACATTGGTTTGCTCTGGGTTGCCCACATGAGAAATTTGTGGGAGAGGTTACTTAGTGCTTCTCTATGATGTGTCAGTGCATGTAAAGAAAAATATATTATTCTTGGGATTTTACTGGTCTGACAAGGACGTGCAAACGAGATAATGGCTAGCAGCTGAGACTAATTAACTCAGGTGTTGGCTGAGCTCACCAACCTTGAGAGGCAATTGAGGTAATTGACTGCTGCTAATTAACTGCACCTGTATCTGGGTATGAGTAAGGAGAACTATGTGTATATATACCATGGATGTGAAACATGGTGTGTCGGTAGTCTTTGTATGGAGTTGGTGTACTTGTAAATATTGTGTGCTGTATAGTAAAGGTCTGTATATATTTGAAATAACAGACTGTAGTTTATTACAGCAGCAGACAAGCAGATTTCGTTCACAGCAGCAGCAGCAGATGGTGCAATGCTCTACGCACTCTGACGTGATGGGCCCTAACTCCTGGAATAATGTCCTCTGGAGAATCCATATAGTGCCCTGCCTCTTAATATTTAAGAATATGGAGCTGTTCAGGAGAGCTTTTCATGGTTAGATCTTATTATGGGGAGACAACTAAGTCAGTATAATTCTAGTAATTGATGAAGATATTGTTGTGCAATTTTATTCTGTGTTTTTTTGCTGTAAACCACTAGCAATTTTTGGGAATGTGGTAGTGTAAATATAACTAACTCTTCACATTCTCAATCAAAGGCCAAGTTGACTGGGAATTCTGAGTTAAAGTTCCAACATATCTGTAGAACACCAAGTTGCGGAAGGCTGATCTAGAGAGGAAATAGGTGTGCCTTCACTCTGTTTTCCTCTTACTTGCTTTAAAACATAATGTAGCAATACCCAATATTAATCAGGGCTCTGGTTTTTTATTTCCATCCTCTTTGTTGTTGCTAACTCTGCTGTTGAGCTTAGCAACTTACCATACTAAAAATAGTTTCTTATCTTGCTTTCTTGGAAAATGAAAGCTAGGTGGAGTCTTTAGCAGACTTAGCTTCAGTTCTTTGATGGCTGCATTTGTAATTATTTCATTTTAATGACTTAACTATCTTAAGTGCATTTGAGAACAGGGTTGAGTACATTGATTTCCTGCTCGGTCGTCTTTCATCAGATCAGCAATTATTCATGCCTGAAAATGTAGTTTAGTATAAACAAGCTTCAAGAAAGAACAGTAATGTACGGCTTTTTCTGTTTTGTAATAACTGCCATCTCATAAGCAGGGCTAGAAGCCCTAAGGTGAGCCTGTTAAAATATTAAACTATGTAGCAATCCAGCCAAATGGTGATCAAGGTATGAGTTATCTTAAGGGCATCCTGGTCCCAGTAGGGTCATATCTTCTGCATCAGCCAAAGCTTCCACCTTCTACTGAAGCAGGAGCCAATAGTCCAGAAGGACGTCCAAATCACAAATCACCTCCTTTAGAGGCAGTGTGACCCCTTCCAGAATAACTATCAGGACTGACATTGATAAGGTGCTCCACTGTTGATGAAAAGCAACTTCATTGATGAATAGCAACTCTCTCTGAGAAGGATTTAATCTAAGCTTGTTTCCCCCCATCATAGCTTCCAAGCACAGGTTCAGGACTTCCACAGCATCTCCAGCTCAGCCTGAGATGGCAGTGTAGAACTGAAAGTCACCAGCATATTGATGATGCCTACCTTGGACCTCTGGATGACCTCTCCTAGTGGTTTCATGTATTTTTTGTGCTGGCATGGCTGGCTGCTTGGAAGCAAATTAGCAGCTATAAATCTGCCACAAGCCAGAGGTAAGCAAGACTTTATTGCAGCTAGCTAGAGCAAAACAGCCTTTGAAAAAGTCCTTTTGCAATATGTTGAGGATAGACTGTGCTTGTGGTCAGACAGGCAACAAAGCAGCAGCAGCAGCAAGAGAGGAGGTCAAAGGAAATCCCAAACACAGCGATGCAGGTTATTCATAGGCAGGAGCTACGTTTTTGATAAGTTGTTTTCAGCATTGCCCCAAGTGAGCGTATGCAATAAATAAGCCATGCTGAGCCTCCACCCAGTGCATAGCAGAAACACCTCAAACAGCAGCTGCAAAATCCTCTTCTGTTAGCAGTGGCCTCTCAGATCTGCAAAGTTCAGCTCTCTGGTCCTGCATCTTCATTAAGCACCTTAGCCTATGACTAAGTGGTTGAACTTCTGAGTCTGAGGTACTGTCTGCAGTGCATGCAAGAGGTCCTATGAACTTGCTGTGTCTATCAAGGTTAGAATAGGGTTACTGGCTCCTGTACTGCTGGAACCTCCAGCAGCAGAGCTGCGGCTACTGGATGCCTCTGACTCCACTTCCTCCCAATCTTCCTCATTGGAAGGCACTCCCCCTAGCAGGCTTATAGCAATGTAGATGTTAAATTTCATATGGATGTCCAAGCACCAAGCCTTGAGAAACCCCACACCGGAGGACCCAAGGGCTCTAGTGCTCCTCCCCCAGTACCACTGACTGGAACCTCCCACTCAGGTAAGAGTGGAGCTTTTGTAAGACAGTGCCCCCAACCCGCTAGCATTCCCCACAACCCAGAAGAATAATTTGGTTGGTTGTACCAACATCACTGAGAGGTCTCATAGGACCAAGAGGAGCAGACTCCCCTGACTCCTCCAACAGTCCTGGGAACTCCAACATCAGCCCTGAGATGAGATCCAGGAGCTTGTGTAGAACTGCTGCCACCCAGCTATGTGGCCAGAATTCCAACCATAGCCTTAACTTGTTAATGCAACACAATTCCATGCAAAGTGCCCACATCCAATCACCTCTGGGGCAGTGCTCCCCATGACTGCAAGAGTCTTGTGCACAGCCACAGCCATCCCGATTCCCCAGTCTTGATGTTGCGGCTGTTGCAGGACCTGAAACCCAATTGGGCAGATTTCCTAAAGGACTACAACCCCATCTCCTACCAGCCAGGTCTTGGCAATACACTCCAGGTGTACCTGCTCATCCATCAGCAAGTTGTGTACAAACAACGTCTTTGTTGAGAATATGGTGAATATGAGCCCACTGAGTAGATTTATTCAAAGGCAGTCCAGTACAGAGGTTCTGATTACTAGAAGCCTTCCTGACTGAGCTACATTTTATCAAAGTAGAAAATGGATTAGAGTGAGAAGTTTGTGCAGTTTCTGCTCTTTAGAATGTGCTGATTCACTGTTTCTGAAGTTTGAAGAGGATCATAGAAACAGAGCCAGGCATTTTGGTTTACAGTCCCAGTATGTTAGGATACAGTGTTGGTTTCATTATGAGTATTATATTAATGTTTAAGGATATTACTTTCGCTTTAGCATGAGTGTGTGGTTGGTTGGTTTCTACGTACGTCAGTAACATCTATAGATGCTATAAAATATCTGAATTTTTTTTTATTAATGGGATATTTTTCCATATTTGCATATAGTGCATTGTAGACAATTTTAAAATGGACCTTTATATCAACATCTTGATCTGGTATATTTCTTTGTTTTGTTCCAATTTCCTTGCCATGCCACGACATTTTTACTTCACATTATTTCACATCCTTTTGAGCCTCTTAGCCAGGGCTTTCTAAAGTGCCGCCGCTGGCGACACACCAGTGGTGGTGCGGTGGCGGCGCAGCGGCGGTGCGTGCGCGCGCACGGCAGCGGTGTGGGGGGCGCAGCGGCGGCGCGCATGCACGGTGGCGGTGCGGGGTGCGTGCGCGGCGGTGACACAGGAGGGCATGCGGCGGTGCGCACGTGCACGGTGGCGGTGCGGGGGCGGCGGCGTGCGCGGGGGCGCGGGGGGCCTCCGGCGGCGCGTGCATGCACTGTGGTGGCGCGTGCATGCACTGCGGTGGTGTGGGGGGCGTGCGTGTACACCGCGTGTACGGCGGTGGTGGCAGTGGCTGCCGCTGCCACCAAGCACGCGCCGCCGCTGCTTCCGGGTGGTGTGGCGACACACCACGCTGTGTGTGGCGACACACTTTTGTGTCGCGACACACAGTTTGGAAAGCTCTGCTCTTAGCAATGACTAATTGATCATCCCTTTGCGGTACACACCACAAACTTAAGCCCAACTCAATGCCATTGCTTTTGCTTGAGAAAAGACGAGATGTCTGATAATTCCAAATGAATAGACAGTACATACAAACGGAGATGAGCACCGGCCCCTAGAGTCAGACACGACTGTGTGGGGGAACTTTTACCTTTGGGGGTGCAATGGATCAGTGGTTAAGACGCCAGGCTTGTTGATCGGAAGGTCGCAAGTTCGGAGGTTCGAGACCCTAGCCCCGTGTGACAGAGTACGCTCCCGCACTCACCCCAGCTCTTGCCAACCTAGCAATTCGAAAGCATGCACATGCAAGTAGATAAATAGGTGCCACTTTGGTGGGAAGGTAACAGCGTTCCGCGTGTGTCATGCCAGCCACATGACCGTGGAAGTGTCTTTGGACAACGCTGGCTCTTCGGCTAACAAATGGAGATGAACACTGGCCCCTAGAGTTGGACACGACTGTGCAGGGGAACCTTTACCTTTACCTTTACATACAAAAAAGAAGGTTAAAGATTATCTTGACCAATCATTGCTGCTATTAGCAGGTTACATAAAGTATCTGCACAAAGCACATCCGAATAAACTGACTGTTTGTGGCACAGATTTAATTACCCAGGAGTAAGCCTTTTCAGTGGTATCCCCCTGACTTAGGAACGCTCTTCCAACTGAGATACACCTGGTGTATCTTTATTGCCTTTTCTGTGCCAGTTAACGGCATTTTATTTCCCCCCGGCCTTTTAAAGATCTGTTAATTCCACTGTGATATTTTAAAAATGTTATTACTCTTTTTACTCTCTGTTATTGTTTTTACTAAATATTTTATTGTCTATTTTATCTTATATTTTTTATACTATGTAGTAGTGTATGCTTTTATTAACGCTTTTGACCTTCCATTTGAATTGGGTTGTTCAAATAAATGTTTAATTTAAAAAAAAGAAAAAAGAAAAGTGGTCATATTGTGTTCTAGGCTAACTCCACACCAAATTGCCCTGTTGCTTCCACAGCATCTCCAGAGTTATATCAAGAGGTTTCCATCCTCTGCAAAAAGGGACTATTGAGAGCATGCCTCCAGGGAACTGTTTTCCCACCTTAGACATTTTATCATTCCTAAAAAGGATGGCAGGATCAGACTTGTAATCTGAATTTTCACCATCTGGTGGTGGTGGGGGCTCATCTTGTTTCAGGATGATAAAATTGCTTCTATCCTTCTCCTCTTGCAGAAGGGGATATGGTTCACATTTATAAATTTGCAAGATGCGTACTTTCACATATTCACAGTACTCTACCATAACCCTTTTCTTTTGTTTTATAATAGATGGGAAGAAATAAAGCATCTGGATTGATAGGGCAGGCATACCTGATTTTCTGCAGTTGTAGAAACACAGCAATATTCTTCTACTTGATTCACTGCCCAGGAACTGAAAAGCCAGGCTGCAATCAAGCCAGGATGGACTGTGGGGTTTAGCAAGTAGCAACAGCCCAGCAGCTCTTTCAACAACTCCAAAGACAGGATCTTAATTACGAGCAATACTAAGCAACAATGGCTGGGTAATCTCAGGTTCTGCTCTAGGAATGATCTAAAATCAATCAAAGGCTGAAGGAATCCTACAGATGAGTGTTTATCCCACACTCCATCCCTGGGACAAAGAGAATCCCCAAGATGGCTGGTGGGACTGTTCTGTTTCCTACCACCTGTGGAATAAGTGCAATGGTGAAGAGAGGATTCCCAGATCGGGTTTGAGGATACAGACAAATAAACCTCTTTGGAAGACTAAATATAGATTTCTATTTTCTTTCTCTTAACTGATCGAGAGAAACTGACCCTTCCCACTGACCGGATTTATCTTCCAATATAACCCTGAGAGTCCTGAGCCCTGGCACGCATCTTCTCCTTAGTGCACTTTCACCCCTGCTTCTACCCTTCATATCCAGCAGCAGGCAGCAGGACCCCTGTGTTGGAAGACCATGATCTAGATTCATTTCTGGTTGCTTCCTTAACATTCCACCCACCAGCTCCAAGTAGAAACTGCTACGTTAGAGGTTGCTCTTTATTCCATTTGAGAAAAAAAGACTAGAAAAAAGTGGCTAGCAGAGGTAATTAAGTCGTATTTTGAATGGATGTTGCATTTGTTTCAACTTCTGAACTGGTAGGCATGCCAACATTGAGGAAGTGTGATCAAAGCTAGCCTCACTGCTAAGCAGATTAGAGAAAAGGAGACTGTCCTGTTTCCAGGGGAGCCTCATGTTTTTGGTCAGCTTTGATTGGTATAAATGAAAAAGCAGCAATTGCAGCAATTACCACAAAATTTTTTGTTAGCAATATATATAACATCTTTACTAATCAAATCAACACCAATTAAATTTTATCAATAGATTTGATAAAGTCAAGCTGCAAATGAAAGAGATCACAAAAAACATCTAGAACATATTTTAAATTATGTTTTGGAGACTGACAGCCACAGTGGCTAAGGTGGTGATGCGATAATGTTCCCTGAGTAGTCCCAGCTGAGATTTTTAGCCGATTTTTCAGTTTTGGGAAGTATATGTTGACCTCTCTCATTTCCCTAGATGTGGTAAGATTATGGGTTTTACCTCAGTTCCCAGATTTTCTTCATTTTCTTGCCAAAAATAATTTTGTCATTAAATTTGATTGCAGATTCTTAGGGGTCTCCAAGTAATGGGTTGCCCAATCTGAATCAAGAGTTTTTAATGTAAATGAATATTAATCCATACTGAAGGAATAGAGACCATTTTGAACATCAAACATCTGAGTAGGCTGTGTTTTTTTTCATGGAAAGTTACTGCTTGGGCTAACCGTGCTGAAAAGTGGAACCAATTAGCCACACAGTAGAATGTTTGTTCTCTTGCCAGCTAATTTCTTCTGTGCAGTGACTTTTTCATGGCTGTATTTCCAGCTGGGTTCCCCAGCTCACATAATCAGAAATAGCCACAAGGGAGCAAATTTGGCAATTGTGAATGGTACCTTAGCTGAAGAGCCACGTGCTTGTCATTGTGAGTCATCTCTGACTACAGATCCGCTTGGGTAGCTTCACAGTGGCAAGGGGAAAGACAGAGCCAATTCCTGCAAATGTACATTACTGTAAGGGGAGATGAAGGAAATGCTGGGAACTTGGCTCCTAGATATACTGTATATCATGCCTCAATAACACACACACTTAGCTAGATTCAAACATTGCACTAACCCAGAGCTTTCCAAACTTTTCATGTTGGTGACACACTTTTTGGACATGCATCATTTTGTGACACACTCTTACAGCAGGGCACAAGGCAGGCACTAGGACCTGCGTGGAATCACAGCAGGTTTGGAGGCAGCCAGGCACAAGGCAGGCACTAGGACATGTGCGGAATCCTGGCAGGGCTTGGAGGCAGCAGCGGCCGCGACACGCCCAGACACTGCAGCCGACACACTAACGTGTCCCGACACACAGTTTGGAAAGCTCTGCACTAACCTATGGGTGGGCAGCCTGAGGCTCCAAGCCAGCCTCAAGACCCTTTTCCATAGGCCTCAGAGTTTCCTCTAACCAAAATAACCCATTCCTTAATCCAGGAAAAACAGCAAGCCCTGCTCCTATCTATCCTTGTAGAACAGTTTCTCGCATTATGCACTGTTGCTCTTCCCACTGTCTCCTTGCTCTCTTTTTATGCTTGCTGTTGTTGTTTATTCGTTCAGTCGCTTCCGACTCTTTGTGACTTCATGGACCAGCCCACGCCAGAGCTTCCTGTCGGCCGTCACCATCCCCAGCTCCCCCATGGTTGAGTCTGTCACCTCCAGAATATCATGCATCCATCTTGCCCTTGGTCGGCCCCTCTTCCTTTTGCCTTCCACTTTCCCTAGCATCAGCTTCTTCTCCAGGGTATCCTGTCTTCTCATTATGTGGCCAAAGTACTTCAGTTTTGCCTTTAAGATCATTCCCTCAAGTGAGCAGTCTGGCTTTATTTCCTGGAGTATGGACTGGTTTGATCTTCTTGCAGTCCAAGGCACTCTCAGAATTTTCCTCCAACACCACAGTTCAAAAGCATCTACCTTCCTTCGCTCAGCCTTCCTTATGGTCCAGCTCTCACAGCCATAGGTTACTACAGGGAATACCATTGCTTTAACTATGCGGACCTTTGTTGTCAGTGTGATGTCTCTGCTCTTAACTATTGTATCAAGATGCTTGCTAAATTATGTTAAATTGATCAAAAACAAAAAAAATGCAAATATATACAGCAGCATTAAAGGATCAACATAATTTCAGAAATGGTAGGCATTGAATTTAAAAAGGGGAGAAATTAAACCTTAAAAAAACCCTGGGAATTACAACAGAATAACTCCAAAAACTTTGCCCTTTGCTTGAAAGTCTTCCTTCTTGCACTTTTGCTGAAAAAGACTATAATTTGAATGTTGATAGACAACACACATCGACAATTCAGTGCTGCAAATCAAGTGTAGATTCCTCTTTCCAGTATTGTATAATAATTCTCTCAGCCAAGTCCCAAGATCCCCAGATGCATAATTCTTTATATGTTAATATATTGCAAATACTGGAGATATAGCCAAGAAAAACATATGTGTCATAAAGCAATTGATCCAGAGCCACATTAACGATCCTCTTGGATAAGAGCATATCTCTCTCTCTTGGCGATCACTCGTGGCCGAGTAAGATTGTCTTCCAAGGGTAAAAGCTTAACCGTGGATCCGTAAGTGGCTGTAAAGGCCAATTCTGGATCCGCACAACCTCCCACAATGAGGGCATAGGTTTCCAGGTGGAAGATGGTCATGATGAGGGTTTGTTTGACATGCCTTCCTCTTAGCTCGTTTCTCCCTTTTGCCCTGTACTCATGCTTCTTCAAAGTCCGTAGCGCCTTTAATAAAGGCTGACCTCCAATTGGAACGCTCATGAATTAGGGCTTCCCAGTTCTTAATGCTGATATTAATTTTTTTAAAATTAGCTTTGAGAACATCTTTAAATCACTTTTGCTGTCCACCAATATTCCGTTTTCCATTCTTAAGTTGGGAGTAAAGTAGCTGCTTTGGAAGACGATGGTCAGGCATTCGAACAACATGGCCGGTCCAGCGAAGTTGACGTTAGATGATCATTGTTTCAACACTGGTGGTCTTTGCTTCTTCCAATACGCTAACATTAGTCTGCCTATCTTCCCAAGTAATTTGCAGAATTTTTCGGAGGCAGCGTTGATGGAATCTTTCAAGAATATTAATTAATTAATATTCCAACTCCCGAGTTTCACTCCAGTGGCAGAGCAATTGTAACCAACCATTATTGAACATTCTTTGTGATGTCCATATATATTGTATTAACTTCATGTTAAGATCAAGGGAAACTAATTTCATGCTTTTAATGCAACCTTCTATTGGTATGCTATGATAGGAGATTCAGCCTTGTTATTCCAAAAGACACATAAATAACTAGTATCTATCCCATCAACTTTCTTCAACCTCCTATAAACGAGCCACAGTTAATTCCTCCAGAATTTCTAACCATTGTGGAATTTAAAAAGTAGTGATCATATTTGGATCAAATAACAAATGCCAAAACTGCCAAAAAGCACACCAAAGTACAGTGGATATAAAAAGTCTACACACCCGTTTGTTTTGCAATTGAAGTGTACAGCTTATATGTTATATTAAAGGTGAGGAAAAAATTCTGAAGTGATTTATCTTGGTCTGATTTTTTTACATCTCAAAAACCTGGCATTTTAACAAGGGTGTGTAGACTTTTTATATCCACTGTAAATCAGACTCATGTTTTAATTCTGCAAAATTTTAAAAAACAGCTTCCTCAGAGCTGTGTTCATCCAGAATAAGATAGATCCAATGTAATAATGTTGTGCAATGCTCAGTTTGCCTGACAAAAAGAGAGACAATTTATTTTTGTTCTTTATTTTTCTGTCTGTCTGTCTTCTGTTTGTTTATTTATTTATTTATTTTAGTACATATTTTAAAATTCTATCAAGAGGAAATACAGAAAAAATAGTAGAAACACAGAAAGAAAAGAGATTTACAAACTGTATAAAATTAAAATTTCAAGCTAACGTTAAATCAGTGCTGCATACTGTATTAAATATTAATCAGAAATTTCAAAATCATTAAGTTAAATCAGTAATTAAAGTGGCCAGTATAATATGATGCATAAATCAGAATGAATTATTAATAAAAGTTTCTATTAAGCCTAAAAATTCTATACTTATTTATCAATTCATGCAGAAGCTAATATATTAAAGCCTCCTTCTCTTGTTAAGAGAAACCCAAACTTTGGATGTAATACAAGTCAATTTCCAAGCTGAATTAAATTTTGTGTCAGACTTGTTTTTCAGGTATGGAAGTATGTTTTCACATTGATGCATAGTTCCATACCTTACGTTTTCCTTTCTTCTAAAGCAGTGTTTCTCAACCTTGGCAACTTTAAGATGCGTGGACTTCAACTCCCAGAATTCCCCAGCCAGCATGATGGCTGGAGAATTCTGGGAATTGAAGTCCACGTATCTTAAAGTTGTCAGGGTTGAGAAACACTATTCTAGAGAGAGAATTACATGGGATTTCCAATAAAAGGCATAAAGTGTCCCCTGGCAGCTGTTATCATATACAGAGCTAACTTGTTATACCTTGTAGGAATATATGGGTTAGTAATGTTAACAGAAAAATAGCTGGCAGGAAAAAGAATTTAAGCTTTAAAATTTGTTTCTTCTTCAAGAATGCTACAGAACTGCCATTAAATATGAAAGAGTGACCTGACCTAATAATTGCATCTCCAACAGTTGTTAGAAAATGAGTTATCTATTTTGGCAATCAGCACTGGGGCAACACACCAGTGGTAAAACATCTTGTACCAGTTTTCTGTAAGTGTAATTTTCGTGGTGACTTTAATATTTTTCTATTCATATTGCCCTTGTTGCCTATCAACTCTGCTGTTTAAATTCATCATCCATTTAATCACATAGCATTAACTTGTTTGGTTTCTGAATCATGTTTCAGTAACAACTTGTAAATAAGCCCCAGCAAACATTCTCAGTTTTGCATTACAATTTCCCCCCCAAATTCAGTCAAGTTTCTAAGTATACAGTATTGCCCTGTTTTTGAAATTCCTTTTGAACTATACTTATTGTTTGTTTGAGATACTGAAACCAGTAAGGCGATTCTGACTATTCCAAAGAAAGCATTCTGAAAGTGTTCATCTTTGTTTTATTAAGAATTAGGTCTTACAATCTATACAAAATATTATCTCACAATTGATCAAATTATTTTGTACATTCACCTTCATGAAATTAAATATTTAATACTGAAGCAAGGGGTGGCATATCTGGGCTGATTCTTTTTCTGTTTTTCCCATAAATCCATCTTGGAATGAGGTTCATCCTAATAACATTTATTTTACTCAAAGGAATTCTAGACCATATGTCTAGATCTTCTTTTATTTTTTTCCAAACAGGGGAAAAGTTCAAATCTACCAGTTCAGAAGTGTTCCTGAAGATTTTTGTAACAAGATAAACAAAGGAGTCTGAACATAATCGAAAAATCCAATCCTTATACTTTCTAGATTTCAGCAGTGTCTAGTCTGATTTTTTTAGACTCTGGTCTATCTTCTATGCTTTTTAATTGACTGTACCCCACCATCCTTATGCTTGTCTATGACTGTAATAAAGATTTGATTTGATTTGATTTGATTTGATTTGATTTGATTTGATTTGATTTGATTTGATTTGATTTGATTTGATTTGATTTGATATAGTTCAGTTTGTAGAGTAGCCAGACAGGTTCCCAAACACATGTTTTAATGAAATAAGTTTACAAATGGAGATTCCGGGTCCACATATACAACATATAATTTCCATAGGTATTTGCATGGAGGTAGGGGTACAAGTTACAAAATGGGCATCATGATGTTATGATCCAAAAATTTTTTTTTCATGTACTCTTTCATGTACTCTTGTCAGACATTGGGATGTGAGCACATAAAGGCAGGGTTGGCATTGTGACATCACAATGCATGTGTCACCAATTTTCCAATGTTGTGGTTATCAGCATATAATAACATTTTATTTTCTCCACCCTCCACAGCTCTTTGAATTCCTAATTATGCAGGCAAGAGGTTCTAAAGCCAAATTAAAGAGAAAAGGAGAAAGATGGCATCTGTGGTGTGTATCTTGACATAAATTTAACCAAGGAGAAGACATGCTATTAGTAATCACCTGTCATTTAGGAATTGAATAGGTCATATCAATCCAAAACATAAAAGTTTGGGAAAACCATAAAGAAATCAAAACCTCCTTCAAAAATGCCAAGGGACTATATCAAAGGCTTTCTCAGCATCCAAAAAAATTATAGCTGCTGGGTCTTGTCTATTTTGGGCTAAACCAAGAACAACAATTAAACATTTGATATTGTCAGAATCTTGACTGCCCTGCATAAGTCTAGCCCGTAGTGATGCACTATAGTTGGAAGAATACCCTGTAATCTACAAGCCAAAGTAGCTGTTAAAATCTTAGCGTCCACATCAAGAAAATATATCTATAGTTAGCACAGTGAGCAACATCCTTGGCAGCTTGAGAAATAAATGTAATATTTGCCTCATTAAAACTAAAAGGTTTATTTGCAAAGGCTTCACTGTAAACCTGTACTCAGATAGGAGACAAAATCTCAGTATACTTCTAATACCAATCATATGGAAAACTACCAGGATCAAAAGTTTCCCCCCGTTTCATGGAGATTTAATTGTAGTATTTTAAAAGTATTTTTTTTAATTACTATTTTTTAATTGTAGTATTTTAAAAATAATTTTAAAGCAATTTAATTGCTTCAAGGTAATGTCTTGAAGCAAAAGAGGTGAAGTCTTCAGTTCCTCCTAAATATTAACTGCAGCTCTGCAACCAAGAGGTTTCCTATCCCTTCACTCAACCATATTATTTTTAACCATATTTTATTGGATGTAGTATCAATTGCTGGCTCACACATCATGCTGAGCCAGAAGTCACGATTTAAGAACCGTAGTGGCTACGTATACCACAACCCGGGGTTGGGGAGCCCCTGCCAGTGATCCTACCGGTGGATTTGGCCGACAACGCAAGGGCCAGGAGTATGGCTTTCTCGAGGACAGTGCTCCGATTATGTGCTTTGGCAGCTCAAATGCTGACTTCTGCCAGAGAACAATTTAAGACATGCCTGTTCACTTAGGTATTCATAAATAATAAGCCTCGCCAGGCTAAGAACAATTTTTGTATTATTTTAAAACAGTGTTTCATTGTGTTGGTTTTAATTTAAGTCTCTGAACCCTTTTCCTGAAAATGTTCACCAGTCCTGTGGGAGGAAAAATTGTACTGTATAGCAAATACAATAAATAAAACAGATCTACACGAAAACCTTTCATGCCGGTTTGGAAACCCATAAATCTGTTCTCAGAGTCTTTGCACATTGATTGCAGTTTAACCTTAATCTTAAAGCCTGATCTTTCTTTCTCCTCAGGTACACAAACAGATAAATCAGGACTTAATGTTGCTCTATTTCAGCAGATCCAGCGGAGGTCGCAGCAGCTGTCCTTTACTGAAGATTCAGCCAAGTCCAGTGACTACTTGTCCCCCATTCCCAGCCTTGTCTACCTCTCTGCCTGGAGTGGAGGGAAAGCAGCTTCCTTTGCTTTATGAGACATTTCCTGACTTTTAGTCATTAAAATATGACCTTATTCTGACAAAGTAAACTTCAGAGAACAGGGCATAAACAACCCACTGAAGTGATATTATCCGCAGGGTCAGAGTGAGGTAAAGAAAAGCAGTTGCTTCAGCTCTCATTAGAACAGCATGTTCTATCTCCTTTCTTTTCATTTCAAGCTATCATTCCTTGTCCTGTTTTTAGTTTCAACAGAATTAGTCCACTCGTTCTTGCATATATTTGTAAACTCCTATTTACTACTTACTATATTAAGTTTCCAAGAACCCTCTCCAGCCTTGCACCTCCTCCATTATCATGTGCAGTTATGGTTCTAGTGCCAGTAATTCTGTGAATCTGTGCCTCTGTCTCCCTGGTATAGCTGAAAGCCCCCATGGTGGGGTTGCTAGACATGTTTTTCCCTGCCCTTTTTAGAAACAGCCCATTGCTGCCTGTGAGCTTCTCATGCTGGTAATGTAGGCCGCAGTTGAGAAATCCAAATCATTATTGACTTCGTAGCCAGGTGTTTATTTCCAGGCTCCTGCTTTGTCTTATCCCTTGATAAGGGATAGTTGTGCTTCCAGTTCATTTACCATCTTATCCAGGGCTTTATAGGTGGTAGTAATCCTCTGAAATATTAATCCTGTCCTAGAGGTGTCATTTGTCTCCAAGTCGATCAGCAGGATCGGATGGCAATCAGTCATTCTGACCAGCCTTGGTAATCTTCTGGGAGTGTGTATGGGGGGAGATAAGAGACAATCAAAATATATTTTTTAAAAAAGGACGTCACATGCCACAACTAGGGGGAGGGGGAAGAGCTAAGGAGCAGGGGATTGAGGACAGGAAGGCAATAGGCAATCACAGCACCTGCCAATGTGAGACCCATTCCCAGGCCCTGCTGAGCTCCAGTGCTACAAATCACGGCATAAGACCTGGATAGACAAGGGACCACCTATCTCCAATCATTTCTGCCTGCCCAGTACATTCTAGCAGAGTGGGTGAGCTCTAGGTCTCCTCTATTAAATGTTGTCCTCTTACAAGATTGAGGAAGCGGGCCTTCTCTGTCATGGCCTCCACCCTCTGGAACAGCATCCCCCCAGAGATATGGATGACACCCTCCCTCCTGGGGTTCTGAAAAGCACTCAAGACCTGGCTTTGACCTCAGGCCTAGGGTTAATGTGTTGTGGGACCCCGTTGTGATTCTTTGTTATTACGATGGTTGTTTTAGTTCAGGCTATCTGTGTTGTATGTTTTTTAACTGATGTTATTGTTTTGGGGTTGTGTAAGGTGCCCTGAGTCTACCAGAGTGGGCAGCTGTAACAAATTTAAATAAATAAAACATCACAAAACGTTGAGCTGCCTTTTGGCTGAGCCAGAATGCTCACAATGTTGTGTGGTTACGGGAGTGCAGCACCAAATTAGATGTGCCACCAAAGCTTAGTGTGGAAGTGCCCAAGGATGGAACTGGCTGTTTAATCTTTGGCTCAACTGGTTTGAATCCAGATTCAAGCAGGTCAGGTGGGAAGGTCTAGAAAAGAGAATATAGGAAACTTGAAAAGGCAGACTGAGAGAACAGTTTGCAGAAAGGGGGGGGGAGAAAGTAAACTTGAAAGTGCAGCATGATGGGGAGTGAAACAGTGATCAGTGATTTGAATGCTACAGTATATCAGAGCTTTGGGTAGAGGTGTCTGTCTCTCTTTACGGTTGCCCATCTGCAGAACCTGCTGAACCACAGTCTAGCCAAACGTATTTTAGCCTAGGATATTGTGCAAATCCAGCCCTGTGTGGTCAGTTTATGGTTTGGAATAGCATACAAAATTAGAAAATTGGGTTAATTGACTAAATCCGGCTTACCATGGTTGAGTGTATCACAGCAACCCAGCTGCTATTATCACTTATCTTCTGGAGGTAATGGGTAAGTGGAAGGGTGGAGTTAATAAAAATATCTTTTTCACCCTTTCTGTTTAGTTCAGGTAGTTCCTTGGTGGTGTATCTCACTAACTCCTATAGTAATTCCTGGCTCAGTTCACTTGCTTTTAAAAACCATTAGCACCATCACCATTATCATTATCATTATTACATAGTTTGCCTTCAGAACCTCTTTGTTTCTAGAACTCCCGTTACTCCCTTTAAGCCAAACAATTCTTGTCTCAACAGGTTGAAACATCTCCTTAGGCAGGCATGTGGAAAAGTACTGCAGCTCTATTTTCTTTTGGATCCCTGTGTTAATTTCTTTGGGAAAATACACTTTTTTTCTGAGCAAGATCAGGAAGCTACATGGGTGGCAATGTCTATGATCCTTGGTTGGCCTAATGGGATACAATTGCTCCGGAATATTTTTTTAAACTTGAGCTTAAGCTTTGCTTCTGTTACCTTTTGTAATCTTTTAACTGTAATAGCAAAAACCTGGATTTGGATTTCTGAAATAATTTCTTTTTCAAAAACCACTTCAGTGCTTACTGCCGAAAAAATAACATGGGATACCAGAGATAGTTTATTATTCACATGGAGCAAAGACTCAGCTCTCTTTTGGCCTTCTGCTAGTCCTAGGGCTGCAATTGAGGCTGCCCCAATTCCCAGTTACCTTGGCAATAGTTTGTGTTGGGGATTGCGTAAACCTCAAGCTGACCTACAGTTAAACCTCAAGGAAAGCATTCTGTAGCTAGAGAAGAACAACTTGATACTTGCCTTTGTTCATGAAATGAGCTCAAATTCCTCCAAAGGAGAACGGGAATTTCTAATCTTCCACTTTACCAATTGCCCAAGTCCGCTTTCAAAATGAAGACAAAAGTTTCCCAGCAGTGCCAGAGTGCAAGGCTCCATCCTAGGCACTGCATCTAGATATCCCTGCTTGTTTTCAATCCAGAGGCATGGGGACTAGATGTTCAGCATCACAATATTGCATTTCCACTCAGATGCCAGTGGAAGCCATGTATGCTCACTCGGAAACTCTTTAGCCAGTCCCTGCAATCTTGACCCACGTCCCTGAAAGCCAATGGCTAGGTTTAGACATAATGCTAAGCTAGGGGTGGGCAAAGTTTGAAAGGTTGGAGGCAACAACCTCCAATGTGTGCATGTGTGTGTATGTGGCTTTCTGGAAGACAGGGATAGGAGCAGGAGACTCCCATTCCCACTGTTAACATCATTCCCAAACCTTCAGAGTACACTAAAATCATGCAGCCAAAGTATAGCCCATTTGCCACTGAACTTTGACAGTGCAATCTCAGGTTGTTGTAATATTGCATGCAGCTGGGTTACTTTCCATTAGCAGGAATTCTTGCCTTAATCCCAACCATCAAATCAAATCAAATCAAATCAAATCAAATCAAATCATTACGATCATAGACCAACATAAGGAGGGCAGGGTACAGTCAATTAAAAAGCATAGAAGGTACATCAGAGTCTAAAAAAATATGAAAAGATAGAAGATATAAAAATACTGTATATGTATGAAAACAGAATGTGTGTGTGTGTGTGTGTGTGTGTGTGTGTGTATATATATATATATATATATACACACACACACACACACACACACACATACATATATATATGTATGAAGAGTCTAAAAGAATCTAAAAGAAGGGATAGGAGTATTAGATGGGTGTAGGGGAGCATTAAGGTTAGTATGTGGAAGACTATTATATCTATCAAATTACAGAGCACTCCAGTATGGCGAACTAGATGCTCATTAAGTCTAGTTTATGGTACAGGTCATCATCTGGCGAATTTTAAGCGCTGCTGCACAGAACCTGGAAACATTGTATGTAGTAGCAGGGTTGGTATCTGAAAGCAGCAGGGAGGTAATCCCAATCTTTAATCTTTCTCTTTCCCCTCCCCCAAATTCAGCATCTTGTTCCTGAAGCTTCCAATTTCTCTTTCAATATACATTATGTAGAACTTATTTTTCCCCTTCTTCCAGTCTAAACCCAACAGCTATATGCAGCCATGCTCACGGCTAATGGGAAAATTGCAAACTGGGAAAGTGGTTGCAAAATTGCTATTATTCTACTTTCATAATTCAGAGAGCTTTTAAAAGCAAAAAAGGAATTGTGAAAATGCTGCTGGGAAGCCTTTATTGAATTTCAGACCTTTTATTTACATTTTTACTATCAATCTTCTCATGTACAGATTTCCATCAGAGCAACCTCTCAGACTTCTTTTTAAAATGCCAGATGAATGAACACAAATGCATATACTGAAAAACTTGGAAGGAATACCTGGTGATTTATTTTATTTGTTTTTTTTTTGTGTGTTGAGTGGGGGTGATAGGATTAATGTTACTGTATGACTGGTAGTAACTCAGTGGCCAGGAAATTGTTGGATAACATTCTTTGCACTTCACTGGAGGGAACTTGGATAAGTTCTAATTGGTTCACAATATTCTCTGCCTTCTCTCTGGGTATCAAGAATGGCAGATGTGAAGATAATCATGGGTTCCATTATAATATGTTTCATTCATTCATTCATCCATTCATTCGTACATCGGTATTTTTCAAACAACATTTAAAACATCCATGGTAAATTAAAACTAAGAATAGAAATAAAAATAAAATAAATACACATCCCCAGTGAATCAACACTTTCATTTTGTCAATAACACAATATATCCAGATAGCATCATCTCAATTTATAAATACTCTGCAAAAGTGATTTTCTGAAGGTTATCAAAGAGGGAGCAAATTGAATGTCAACTGGGCACTGTTCCAAAAATCAGATGCTGCCACAGATAAACAGTGCCTCCCAGATTCAGCTTTTCTCACTTCTTGGAAGTGGGGTATTTCAGTCTGCTTTTCCTGAGATGATTCCATTGGCTAGGACAGTTCTACTTGGAGTATATGGTCTTGAAGCTGCCTATGTGCCAAGCCATATCAGACTATATAGGTCAAAACTAGCACTTTATACTCTACCTGGAAGCCTACTGGAAGCCAGTGGAGGGCCTGTAACACACGTGTAGTATAGTCCTGTTGATGTGTGCCAGTTAACACATGAGCTGTGCATTCTAGATCAATTGTAACTTCTGAATGGCCTTTAAAAGCAGCCCCCATGTAGATTTGCATTGCAGTAGTCCAGTTCAGGAGTGATGAGGGCATGAGTTTAAAGGACTGAGAGATGGAAATGGTGTTGGTGAATACAGAGTGACCTTCTCTTTGGCTGGGTTTCCATAATATTGAACCACTGACTAATCAACCACATTTTAATTTAGTGTGTTATGTGAACCCAGACCACGGCATTTAAGGTTCATGTGGAAATCCATAAAATTATGTTAATTAAATGAGTTAACAAATGTTGTGAGAACTCAGCTTTCTTCTCTGTCTCCTCTATAAAAAATTGTCAGCAAAACTATTTTAATTGGGATACATCAGGCCAGAACACAATCCATTTGTACTGGTCATATCTTACAAGCTGAAAAGCAATAATTTAAATTTTATACATATACACACCTACCTTTATAATCCATATATGAATCCAACCTTCTTTAACATAAGAGAAAAAGGTGTTTTTTCCCTTTTGTTCTCTAAACTACATGAACGCTCTAGAAGTGTAATTACTCGAAAGACTTATTCTATTTATAAAGGATTCTACATTAATTTGATGAAGCAGGTGCAAGACAGGAGCAGGAAGCTGATTTCTCAGTTCTTTATCTACATTTTAAAAAAGCAAAGAATGTATTTGTAGGGAAGAAAACCATAAAAATGAGCATTATTAAGGACGGGAGGGGCATAATAAGGATATGTGTGAGACATCTGTGATATAGCAGAGGGCCTTTTTACACCAATGTTACAAAGAAAAGGTATATGACAGAAGCTTTGCTAAGCAGCATTTTCACGGTCTCTCCTCCCAGTTCATAGAATCCTAGAATGTAAGGGTTGAAAGGATAATCTCATCCAACCCACTACTCAGGGGAGAATCCATCTGTTAATTGATTCATTTACTGGATTTGTTTTCTGCCAGAATCAAAACCGACTCTATGCCAAGTCTATGGCAGTGATGTAAACTCTACTCTTTAAAAAGTTCATATTGGGAGATACTGAAGATCCATATGCTGGATGTAAGGTGTAATTCTGAGTTGCATAATTTATTTTCTTTTTAAAAAAAAATTAATTAGAAATTTAAAAAACAAAAAAAAACAAAACAAACAAGAACAAAGATAGAAAATAAGAAATAGAGAAACAAGAAAGAAATTAAAGAAAAAAGAAAAAACATACAATTGTGCCTTCCGCCCTTCTTTTTATCAAGTAATTATCATCTTAAACTTTCCCCCGACTACTTTGTCTTATTTTTAAGCCCCAAATCCCCAAATCATCAATTCGTTTTTTATTTCTCTCAGTCCATATAAGGGTTCCAGTCTTTTAAAAAATGCTATGGTTTTTCTCTGACCAAACTGGTCAGCTTCGCCATTTGGATTGGATTTTATAATCTAATCTTCCACTGTAGGCATTTCATTGCTTTTCTAACTTTTTGTGTACAACAATCTTGCCGCAGTTACCATGTACAATATTAATTCCCAAATTAATTCTATTTTGCATATTTAGAAATGACAGCCTGTATGGGATGTGCTCCTATGTCTCCTCCATTGGAGAAAAAAAATCAGAACTGCTATAAGCATTGAGCCTGGCAAGCTAATGCGGACTGTTCCATAGACATGCCAACTTTAAGGCCATCAAGTGCTGGGCCATCTATCTGTTAATTCAAAAGGGTGGGAGGAAGAGGTCTGGAATTTAAACCCTTGAGATAACTATAAAAGTCCTTGACTTTGCACTGCAGCAGCCAATCTACTGTTGTGGGGCAAAATGTTGATTGCAACTTTAGCTCATAGGCTACAGAATATGTTACCATCCATCCAGCACAGTCTGGTTTCATAAAAGGACAGAAAGCCTCTAATAATATTAGATTACTTGCAGGCTTTTTAACAATTCAGTCTGAGAATCCTGAAACTGCTATAGTGGCAATTTCCCATTGGATATGGCAGAGCTTTCCAAACTGTGTGTTGCGACACGTAAGTGTGTCGACTGCAGTGTCTGGGTGTGTCGCGGCTGCTGCCTCCTCCGAGCCCTGCCAGGATTCCACACAGGTCCTAGTGCCTGCCTTGTGCCTTTCTGCCTCCAAACCTGCTGTGATTCCGCGCAGGTCCTAGTGCCTGCCTTGTGCCCTGCTGTAAGAGTGTGTCGCGAAATGATGCATGTCTAAAAAGTGTGTCACCAACATGAAAAGTTTGGAAAGCTCTGTGATATGGGAAAAGTTTTTTATATGGTGTAAATTAGATTTTTAGATGTTAGAAAAAATGTGGATTTCTTTCATTCCCTGGATTATTTCTTATATTAGTCCTTTTGCTTTGGTTATTACAAATGAGTTTATATGTTTACCCTCTAAGACATATTGTGGAACCCATTAAGGATATTAAATCTGGTTCTGGAATCGTTGGCTTCTCTTTTTAAACCGTTTGGTGTCATTCGATGCATACGGATGGCTATAACTGAACATAAACCGTTATTGTATGCAAATGCTATTTTGCATTATATTAATCTTATATTCTAACTTTATAAATATTGATCTTATTAATGATTATCAATGTTATTTATTGATTCGATTTGATGCCGCCCCACTCCAAACAACTCTGGGTGGCTCACAATACACCAGAGAATATAAAAACAATATAATAGGAAACAACAAACAACAAACCCAAATTAGAACAAAAGGAAAAGACAGAAGAGCAAGATGGCAAACCCAGCAGATAACCCAAAACTGTAACATTGAGTGGAGGGGGCTCCGGCCATCTTAGCTCAAGGCTTGGGAGAACAGCCAGGTCTTTACGGCCCTTCAGAATGACAACAGGTTTACCAAATTCCATGGAGGTTGTACAGCAATATGGCATTCTGGATATACTATAAATTGGAGGAAAGCTAGGATTTTGCCAATTGGTAATATGGTTTCTATAGAAATATGTAAAAATGGCTCTTTGCTTATTGTTTGGATTCTCTTAAGTAGCTGGGGGTGATTATTTTTTTTAATATCTCTTTTAGAAGTAAACATGTTAAATTGTGTAACACAGATCAGTAATGATATTAATAGATGGCTGCAATCACATGTGACTTTATGGGGTGGAATAAATGTTGTGAAAATGAATATAATTCCACAATTGGTATTTATTCTAAGAGGGATGTCTATGCTAGTGCCACTTAGAGGTTTGGGACAGATTAATGGGTTAATGATTCTCAAGGTTTTCTCTCTCCAAGCTGTGACTCCAATATGAACATGGGAGCTTTGATTTTTCTAGACTTTCCTTTGTACCAGTGGGCTTACATATTAACTTCTGGAGGTGGGGATGTTGGAATGAAAATGAGATAGAATGGGCACTATGGGCAGAACTGGACAGTTACTATTTGAAACCTCTGTAATCTTGGCAAGCACTTCATTCTAATTATAGCTGGAACTTTTTATATTTCCAACATTAAAGGCAGCTAGACATATTTGGAAGCTATTGGGAAAGGAATTAAAGTTTGACTTTTCTCCTCATGCGAGATTGATCCTTAATTAAAATAGGGCAGTAATGGCTTTTTTTTTCCTGGAAAACCTGGGCTGCAAATGGGGTTAATACTCCAGACCAGCTTATTGCTAATGATACCTTTAAGACTTCTGTAACTGGCTATATATTCAATTAAAACATCTGTTACATTCTCAGTTTGGAACAGATAGTGGCCTCAGAAATTCCTATGATTTTGAATATATTAGATAAAATGTGTGTATGGGGGGCAGTGGAGTTTAGAAGCAAAACCAATAATTAAGTTTTATCAACAATTAAAAATGTTATAAAATACTGGTAACTTACAAAAAATTTGGAATACAGAAATGGAGTTTCCCATTCTAACAAGTCTATGGTCTCAGGTATAAAAAAATGCTAACTATGTTTCTTATGATCTTAAGGTGAGATTAATTCATCAAAAATCTTTTTTGGATTCTTTAGGAGATGTTTAAAAAGGATTGGTTATCAATTTTTCTATATTTTCTGTATTTCTATATTGAAGATCAGTCAATCTGTATACTAACACATATGTAGGCTGACCATATTTCCTTGAGACAAAAACGGGACATTGGGATGGCAAGAATGGGACGGGGTTAAACTTATGTAATATTCCGTATTCATGAAAAAGTAAGATGATAAAAAAAGTTTTAAAGGCGGAATTAGGCAGCGGGCTGGAAAGGCGAGGTAGGATCGGAAGCAGCAGCAGGCGGAGAAGGCGCAGAAGGGTAGAGTTCAATGGCGGGCTGGAAAGGCAAGGCAGGATCGGAAGTGGCGTGGAAGGGCAAGGCTTCGATGGTGCTCTGAGGTCCGGGTTCCACGGAGGCTTGGGCTTGAGACAGGAAGCGAGGCTTTGCAACGGAGTCTGATGAACGGTTGTCCCCGACAACCCATTCCTCCTTTTACTGTCTCTTTATTCTTTTTCCTTCCCACCATTTAGGAGTAGCAGCCAATGGGCTTGCTTTCTTTTTGGCACACTTTCCAACTGCCGAATTGAGCTCTGTTGCAGTTTTCCCGTTTTTTAAAAAAACGGGACAAAATTGACATTTATATTAAAACGACGGGACGGTTGGGAAATGTTTAAAAAAATGGTACTGTCCCGTTCAAAACGGTATGTATGGTCAGCCTACACATATGATCTGGTCATGCCCTCTTGTTCCACCAGTTGAATGTTCTTAATATTATGAATCAGGTTTCTGGAAAAGATTTACAGTTTAAAGAAGTTAATATGTTGTTAAATTATGCTCCACAATTTTTGAATCTTTCTATTATAACTTTGGATCTACTGAGTCTGGATTGTTGCAAAAAGATTGTTAAATGTTCTTGGAAAGAGACCTGAGTCCAAAGGTTGACTTGATTGAACCCTTAATATCTGCACTCTTAAGTCTTTGAATTCCCTGTTTATCAATGCAATGAAAGAAGCTGAACAATATGATTCTGTGTAGTCAAAATTTATTTTTTTGTTTAAAAATCCAACTATACTATTGTATAATATATCAAATATAATTGTTGTATTTTATTGTTATTTTAGGGTTTTTTTTCCTACTCATATGTCTTGTTTTTTCTTATTTTAAATATAAGTCAAGCTGAGAAGTTAAGAATGACGTGTCAGGAGATCAGTAATTTACCACTGAGCCTAGTTTTGAAGTTTGACAGCTTGATTGCTCTACTCTTACTCCCATTCCTACCCGAGGAGAGCCATGATCAAGGATTAACACAATGGCAACCAATCCTCTAGTGGTTCTATTAACCATCAAACCAATTGTCAGTGCTTGCTCCAGTATTAGAACCAAGTAGTGACCCAGAGGGACCAGTTAATGCAGACAATGACCCAGTTAGCCCAGCAGGTGTGGTAGAATCTACTGGTGGTTACCATACCAACCCCAGTTACTGGAGCAGCTCCCAGTAGCCAGTCTTCTCCTTACCTAACAAATATGGGAATCCAAGCAAAATTATTGTCTTCTTTGCTCAATGTGAACTGTACATTTCCTTGAGACCACATAACTTCCTCACCAACCAAACCCATATAGGGTTTATAATTAGTCTCCCAATCAAGGGAGCTGTAAAGTGGGAAAGTGACCATCCCTAAGGAATTCCGATTCTGACATGGGAGGCCAGAACATTCAGAAGCTCTTGTTACAGGCTTGGGATCTCATGTAACTGAGGCCTCATGCCTGCTTGATAGGCCAAGACTGAATTCTTGAAACAACATGGAAACCTAAAAACTGTACGGTACTGAGAAATAACACAACCAAATTAATACAACAGGAAGTAGAGTTTCCCTCATTAAGGGCCTTTTTATTCAAATCTGCTCCCAATTTTTATTATGTCAAGAAAGTCATTCATAATAGATTGTCGCTAAAAATGTCCTTCTGGACTGAAATCATGAATACAGATGGTTAAAATTATTTTTAAGTTTATCAGGTTTTTTATATATACACTAATACATTTGTGTTTTTAATATGGCTTTATTTCTTTTAGTTCTGTAATTACTCTTTAGAGTAATAATTATCTTTAGAATAAAAATTATTCTGTAGATTTTATTACTTCTCTTATTCTATCAACAATTCTGGATAGTTTGGCGAGATACTATTTCCATTAATAAAAAGCAAAATAAATGGTGGAGAGCAGGGTTCACTGGTGGTAAAAATGGCACAATTTGTGTACTTGCTAACTGAACTTACAGCCAAATGTATTGTGCGAACATAGCCCTTAAAAATGCTCTAACTTTGCCAGGATCTATAGTGCCTATGTATCTCAGTATGCATAAAATGCAAATAATTGAAAGCTAAGAACAGGAGAGATGATACAGGCTAAGATTTTAGTTTGTTATTTCTATGCCCTTAATGTTGGTTCTAGGAAAAACCTGATACATTGGTGCAGTATCAGCATAATTTTATTTTCAAACAAACCAGTTTGACCCCTGAAACTTCAGTGACACGATGCTGTTGATTTTCCTGACCCACGTTTCTACAAAAAGTATATTAAAGTACAACTTGTTCAGGAAATGTGTATCAAGTAGCGATAAGATTTTGTTTTGTCTAAGGTCAGTATTTCTTCACGTACTGATACCAAAGCTTCTTGAAGATCACTGAACATCACTCATTAAAATATTTCTACAAACGTAATATAAAGATAATATCATGCTCTAATTTAGCACAAGGTAATCTGCTATTGCGGTTGGTTCAGCCTCAGAAGAAGGAGATTGTTTGGTCACAGATTATAAGGAAAGCAAGGAAAAGCAGCAATGTTTGGAAAACTTATGAAGAAGTTTTGCGTAGGTAAATCTTGTTCCGAAGACAGGATACCCTGGAGAAGAAGCTGATGCTAGGGAAAGTGGAAGGCAAAAGGAAGAGGGGCCGACCAAGGGCAAGATGGATGGATGATATTCTGGAGGTGACAGACTCAACCATGGGGGAGCTGGGGATGGTGACGGCCGACAGAAAGCTCTGGCGTGGACTGGTCCATGAAGTCACGAAGAGTCGGAAGCGACTGAACGAATAAACAACAAATCTTGTTCCTCTGCCTCTGGCCAATACTTTTGTCCTTGGGATCAGTGGGAACTGAAATAGAATACTTCAGAATACTTGTGTTCACATGACACCTTGAATCACAAAGTAGCCAACCACATTTTACCCTACCATGTTATGTGAATATGGCTCATGTGGTTATTTATGCTTCAATGTTCACATAAAATCAGAACATTGGGCTGATTAAACTGTTATTAATTTATATATGGGTAAGCAAGTCCTGCATACACAGTCAATATTTTCTAATAGCAGTAGCTTGAATAATTCAGTAATCTCTGATATCTGCATTGCAATTTTCAGTCTCAAGTTTATCAACCAGTGGTTTCAAGAACTTTTAAGAGAATATGAATACTGTTCTCTTCATTAGATCCACTACATTACAAATGCCGATCAACTACTGATGGTGTGTCATTTCACACTGGACTTCACTCACTTGTTTCTTACCTTCCCAAATCCTTTCTTCCTTAGGCTTCCTCTTGTCCATCCTATTTCTCTATAGACAAGCTAATCTGTGAGGTGATAAATTGATGTACATATGATGCAAAACACGGTAGAATTCTGAGCTGTTCTACTTCAGATGGAAAGGTAGTGGTGGTAGGAAGGAACTGACAATCTGTCACGAATGGCCCCTGCCACAGAGCCATTCATGACATGACGCCAGTCGGGGAGCGCTGGCGGACATGCAGGAAAGAGACAGCAATGTGGATTCAGCACCACGTACACCGGACAGGGTACTCAAAACAAAAGAGGCATGAGACGAAAGGAGGCAGCGGCTTGGACAGACTTGTTGGAAAAGGTGGGGGAAGACATGTGCTTATATTGTAGCTTGTAGAACTGTAGTCCCTTGAATCTTTAAAGTGTTATGGATCACGAACTGCAATAAAGATTCCTTTCGATTCCAATGTGTTTTGTGTGAGGAGTACTGATTGCTAGCTTAGGATCATCACAGAAAGAGTCAAGTCAGCAATGATGGACTTCAACGAGAGCGGCCAATACTTCGAGGACAGTCCATGGATGGGAGAGCTGGAGCCTGAAGGCAAAACCTCAACCCTGGCTGGGGAGGCCAGTGGCACAGGTATCCGGATCCCACCAACTGACAGCACAATGTCGACCCCGACCACCTGGGGAGCCACGCCACAACGGCAATGGACACTGGGGTACGATCCCCCATGGGCTCAGCACGTCGGAGGAGACCATGAAGGGGGATTGACTTTAGCGACACCCAGTTACGGGGAGAGCCCCGAATTGGGAAGTTTGGTGGCAAACTGTGCAACAGACAAAAGGTTCAGGCAGATGGAGGAACGCATGGACCGTCTGCAGGGAATGTTGGAAAGAGTGCTGCAGAGCCTAGAATCGCCGGCAGCAGACAGAAGAGGGGCAGGTGCCCAACTGGTGACAGATGAGAGCCCTGGAAGTTCGGGGACAGGAGAGGGACAGGCGGTGACAGGAAGAGCCCCCAATGACCACCCTTTCCCGAGAGCTTCCATAAGGGGAGCAAGCCAAGCACGTGGTACCAACGGGCACGTCGGAACCAGGGAACTAAAGACAAAATTTGTTGGTGACCCAAAAACATTATCCTGCTTCATAACCCTCATGAGGGGTTTTATGAGGGAGCACGGGGGTTTTTTTTTTTCTCCGAAGAAGCAAAGATAAACTGTGTGTCGACCTGCCTAGAGGGGGAGGTGGGAGAATGGTTAGTGGGGCTCTATGACACACTAGCTCTAGAACTGAGAAGCTTTGACAAATTTATGAGTGCGTTAAGGGAAAGGTTTGAAGACCCTTTGCTGAAATTGAAAGCCGAGGTGAACCTACAGCGCCTCAAACAGGGAGACAGGTCAGTTTCCGAATACTCACTGGGGTTCAGGAAACTGGCTGGAAGGCTATCAGACTGGCCAGAGTCTCTGAAGGTGCAATGTTTCTGGAGGGGTCTGCAAGCAGAAATCCTACAATGGGCCCTAATGTGAGGCAACCCAAAGATGGTGAGTGAATGGATCTGTTTGGCTGGAGAAATAGAGAACGTACAAGCTCAAGTCAAAGAACAACAACGAGATGAGGCGAGAAGCAAGCGCTCAACAGGGCACAACCCTCAGTCCGAGAACCGCGGGATTCACAAATTGTGGGAGGAGGAGAAGGAATGCTGGACAAGAAAGAGATTGTGCTTCAAATGCGGCGGAGAGGGGCGCTGAATTGCCGAATGCCCCCAGAACGCAGCACCCGGAGGAAGTAAGAAAGGGGGTGGCAGCACCAAAACTCCAGCAGTAAAGATCAAGGTACCCACGGCTGTAGTGAAGGGGGGAAGACCCCACGATCCCTGGTTGGAGAAGGGGGACTCGTCTGAGGAGGAATGCCAACAGGCAGGAAATGGTGACAGCTTGTTCTGAGCACCGATGAGCAGACTGAGCACAAAAGGCGTGCAAATTGGATGGTGAGTGAGGACTGCCCAACAATGCTGGTAAAGTTATAGTTAGAAGCATCTGGGGGGAGGGGCAGTTTAGAACTCACAGGATTACTGGATTCGGGGTGCACTCGAAGTCTCATGCACCCCACTATTGTAACAAAATTGGGGTTAAAGATGGAAAAATTAAAAGAACCAATTGGCTTTGTACAACTCGATGAGACTGATATGAAGGGTGGACTGGATAAGCATTACACTGAGCCAGTCCAAATGAAAATAGGAGACCATGAAGAGGTGTTGCGATTTATAGTGGCCCCTGTCTCAGACCCACCGGTGGTTTTGGGACTATTGTGGTTATGAGCCTGGAATCCCCAAATAGACTGGGCAAAAAGCAGCTTGGGGTTTGGACACAGAAAGGGCGAGGGAACCCAGCCCCTGGGACAGCTAACCAAGCACGAACTAGTAGGTGCAGCCTCAGATCTAAGGGAAGAGGCGCAATGGGGGGAGACAGAAACTGAGAACATTTCCGAACAACATAGAGATTTGAGTGAGGTGTTTGGGGAGGAAGAATCAAACCAGCTCCCTCCCCACTGAAAAACTGACTGTGCAATTGAATTAGAACCAGGGGCAGCATTGATTGTACCCATTGACCCCCAAAGAATTGGAGGCACTATGAGAGTTTGTGGACAAAAATTTAGCACGCGGGTTCATTTGCCCAGCCACCTCCCCGATGGCAGCACCAGTGTTATTCAGAACAAAGAAAGACAGATCCTTAAGAATGTGCACGGACTATTGAGGACTCAATGCAATTTGCATGGCAAACAAATATCCATTGCCATTAATAAACGACATGTTGGCTCACCTATCGAAAGGGAAGATATTCACCAAATTAGATTTAAGGGAAGCGTACTTCAGGGTATGAATTCGGGAGGGGGATGAATGGAAAACAGCATTCAATTGCCAATTAGGATGTTTTGAATTTTTGGTAATGCCGATTGGATTATGGGGGGCGGGGGGGGGGCGGGAGTGTTTATGCAGTTAATTAATGAGATCTTACATGATTTATTGTACAGAGGAGTACTTGTGTATCTTGATGATATTTTAATATTCACGGAGACAATTGAGGAACATGTGGACTTAGCGAGGGAGGGACTGAAATGCCTGGCTCAAAATCAATTGTATGCCAAACTTTCAAAGTGTGAATTTCACAGCTAGACTATCTAGGATACAGAATTTCAGGAAAGGGGATTGGAATGGACCTGGGAAAGGTATGGGATGTAGTGTTGTGGGAGCCTCCCAAGACTAGAAAGCAACTCCAAAGTTTTCTAGGGTTCGTGAAATTTTATTGCCAGTTTATCCACCATTTTGCACAAGTAGCGATGCCCCTCACTAATTTACTAAAGACCAAAGGAAAGGGGGAGTCGGGGAAAGCAATGAAACCTAGCGCACCCATAAAATGGACAGCAGAGTGCCAAGAGGCATTTGAGCGATTAAAGACATTGTTCACATCAGAGCCTATACTAAAACATCCGGACCCTGACAAACCTTTAATCATTCAGGTTGATGCATCAGAAGTGGCCACAGGGGAATGGAGGAATGCTGAATATCCCTCAGCTTTTTAAGATCCTTATTTAACTCCATCCTCTAAAACCCTTGTGAGGAGTGAAAAAACAGAACAGGAAGCAGCTCAGATACTGCGGATTGAGTGGCCCTGTTTTTCTCCTTGAGAAGCCTGAAGAAAGAGCAGTTCTCTGAGCTCCAAGGCAAACCCTCAGAAGAGGCCCTCCAATGATGAGAGAATTCAGATGCCCTCAGTCACAGAATACATGCCCTCAGCCATGCATATGTGTACTCACACCTGCACCCCTCAGAAAAATCCCCTCTGTTCAGTCACCTGAAAATCTTCTCATCAAGCAGTGTCAGCCTTGCGAGGTAGTCCAGACAAGAAGCACACCCAGAAGTATTAGCTCTAACTTTATTGTAAGGTTACATTAACAGAATCTTGCAAGTCTGGAAGTACGTCTTTCCCCCTTCACCTTTACAGTCCAAGAAACTAGGGAGGGTCCCTTCTGAGATGTTTTTGCCATATCCCCATTCCTTTTGCGGACTCAGCTGCCACTTATCTGACCTAGACCTTACCTAGTCTGCGGCTCTTCCCCCTGTCTCCCAAGGTCATTCCCACATACCATTACAAGCAGGAAGGAGGAAGGAAATGGCTATCAGGAAGCACAGGGGAAGCTGCCAGGACCTCTAAGGGCTCCAATTCCACTGGATGGCCCAGCCTTTCCTCACTCCATTTCTAGGTGATCCAACTGAAAAGAGGAAGAGGAGATGGGTGGTGGTGCAGTTGAGGAAACCGCTGAATCAGGAGCAGCAGTGGAGGAGAGGATAGTGTAGTGGCAGCAGTACCAACTGTAGCTCCTTCTCTCTCTTTCCTTCTGTACTGCTCCTCCACTAGGGTTCCTACCGGAGCCACTAGCAATCAGGTTTGTTGAAGGTATGGCAAGAGGAGCCAAGGCAGGGCTTCCTGTGCCCCTGCAGACTCCAAGGCTCCCAATGCCCAATTATCTTTGCTATTTGGACACCCCTAAAGGGGATGTCCTGGTCTTATTCAGACAATTTACTAAATATGGGTACAAATTGTGGCTAAGATGTAACCTTACCCCATGATTTAAGCCAGGGTTTGTCAAACGGGTTTCCACCGGGTTTCATCTTACAGGCTAGTTTTAAGTTGATTTTTCTTCTGATCTTTACCATGAATTATCTACTTAAATAATCTCTACAAAGATACCATAAATTAGTTCCTGAAGACACAGCACTCTCAGTCTGGGAAAAGAAGAAGTATCAAGAAAAATGTGCTCATCATAGTTATCTCAGCTAGATGTACTTAATTCAGAACACCAAGCAGGCGAGATGCGTTCCCGTATTATCCAACAGTTGGCCAGGCTGGTACAAACACATGCCTCACTTTTTCATGGCCGCAGTCTTTTCATTGTCAACACAGTTAGATCTGGATTCTGGTGCAGATATAATACAGCAGTCTTTGGAGCAAAGGAAAAAGCAAAGACAACAGTGGAATAATGACCCTACATTTCTGTCTGGGGCAACCCAAGAACGAGTCAGTGTATTCCAAACTCAGTTCTTTATTGCTCTCACCGTACAGACAGAATCTTGCCAGACTAAAGCTACTCTAACTAACCTAAGCACAAATACCCCAGGAGACTCTAGGGCGGGGTGACCCTGAACCTCTTTGCTTTCCCACCAACACTCTCCGGACTCCGTTTATCTCCTTGGAATGCGCTCCCTCCTTCCTGAGAACTAGCGGGAGCGTCGACATCCACCACAATTTCGCATGTTTGTCACTGGATGTAGCATGGGGCTACTCCTGCATTATTGGTATTTATGGATAGACAAAATGACCCCAAGAAAAGGAGTTCAACATCTTAAGGTTGTCATCATGAAGGTAACAATCGACCAGGCCTTTGCTCCATTTTTCAGAGGTTGGTATTTCATAATCATGATGCTGCTTCAAGGCCATACATACTTTGGCATACTTTGGCATTGATGAATTTAGGGATAAATTCTGGGACTATTACCTGGCAGAGCTCATTCTTTGGCCAGGAGCTCAAATGTTACATTTTCTGTATCTCCCCTCACAATACTGAGTGCTGTTTGTGAACATGGTGACTTTGGGATGGAATGTCTACCTTTCATATCTGAAACACCAAAGGTGAGAACTGCAAAGATTTGGAAGCAGAAGAGCCAAAGAGGAAACTCTTTCTTTAAAACGATTGTACTAGCTAAAAATATATATGGATATGATGCATTCTCAATGGAATTGTATTCTTTTGTTCCTCTTATCCTTGTAAAGGTGAAGCTAGATAAAATAATGTTTTATTATGCTAGTTTTCCTGAATAAACCTGTTTTTTAATGAGTGCTGAGGCATTTATTGCATTAACCTAAACAAGGCAAAGGCTTTATTTATTTTAAAGTACATATACATCATTTTTCAATGATAAGCACTCTCTAAAAATCCTTAAAAATGGTAGAGTTTAATACAGATCTGATGCAAATAAATTTAGTCTATTTGCAGGCTGGTTTCCAGCTGACTTGGAAACATTTCATCTGAATGCCTACCATGCTATGCTTTAATATATCATGAAAACCAGCACAACTTAGTAAAAATTGTACTTGAGGTGACATTTGACATGGGAGTAGCTTGGCAAGCATTCTTCCCACATGTACTATGCCAGAAAATTCTCAAGAAACACAGTTGAGCAGACCTGGTTAAAAACAGCTTTACCATTATACTTCCTGTCTACTCTTTGAGCAAGAAATTGGGATGAGCATAGAAGGAATAAATATCAGGCTCCCTCAGTAAAGAGGGAATGCAACAAATAGTTCCAGTTTCAGCCTGGCCTCCCATTAGGAACATGACCCAAACTGAGAAAGGAAACCTCAATACAAGAAAAACGTGGCAGGGTGAAATAGAATTTCCTCTAGGCTATTCCTTTATTGGAGAGCCAGTTTGGTGTAGTGGTTAAAGGCACCAGGCTATAAACCGGGAAACAATGAGTTCTAGTCCTGCCTTAGGCACAAAGCCAGCTGGGTGACCCTGGGCCAGCCATTCTCTCTCAGCCCTAGGAAGGAAGCAATAGCAAACGACTTCCAAAAAACCTTGCCAAGAAAACTGCCCAGGCAGTCTCTGAGAATCGGACATGAATGAACAGATTTTAAAAAAATCCTTTATTATAACAGCATACAGATTGCTCAGTTATGTTTAATTGTGTACTTATGATGTATAATTTATAAGTAACTTTGTTATACAATTTTTATGGCTAATAATTATAATGATTAGAATGAAACATGCCTTCCAAAATTAAGAAAGTGCAAAGAGGTTGCATACAATTCTACAGGGCATATAACTCCATAGTGAACCAATGACACCCAGAGAAGAAGCTCAGAGGGGAAAATCCCTAGTCTATGCCTACATTTTGACTCAGAGCTGAATGCCTGATCAGCTGAGTGAGCCTGTCCTTGAATTCTCCTGGAAAAGAACTGTTATTAAGTCCCTTAGAGTTGAATGAACACAGAGTGACACTGCCCCAAAACATGAAACCATGACAATAATAATTCTACTGCTGAGCCTTCGCTACGTTCTAGTTCCAAGACTTCCCAGAAGCTACTATTAGCACAACTCTTATATATTGATGGATTTTTTTCAGGAGATGAGAGAACTCTACTGGGTAGAGAGAAAAACTGGAAACAGTGGAAAGTATCACTCATACAGGTTGGTCCTGCTTCTAGCAGGTCTGTAATATTATATCTTCAACAGAGGAAGCACGAGGTGTTACAAAGTGCCATGCCTCACCAGATTTCATTTTTTGATAGGATGATGATGACGACGATGAATTAAATATACAGTACTTCCAATTATCTATTCTACCTTTTTTGCAGGAGCTCAAACCAGCTTACATGGAGATCTTCCCAGGTAACAGGTTGAATAACTAGCCCAGTCACATAACAAGGTTCCATTACTGAGTGTGGACATGAACCTCTGTTTCCTTAGTCCTAAACCAACTTCAAGGCAATTGTGCCACACTGGCTTTTAGGAGAAATGTGGAGTCCTTGGTGCTCTCTGAGCCTTGTTGTTTTCTTGCAGATGTTTCATTGCCAGGCTAGGCAACATCTTCAGTGCGAAAAGGGAGTAGGACTTGCTCTCAGTTTATATACCCTGGCTTGTCCTGCCTGTGTTGGTGTGGGTGTTGTACTCTCCTTGGTAGTTCCTTGGTTGGGCTGTTGTTTGGTGCTTGGTTGATTGACTGAGTTAATAGTTCCTTGATTAGGGTCTATTGTGTTGTTTGATTGCTCCTCTTTAGGATTTCTCTTTAGGAGAAAAGTTCTCAAACAATTGCAAATATGAAACAAACATATCTGGAATAATGAATTCTGTGCAATATTTGCCACTGCCATCATCTGTGAATCTGGTGTCAGCTGAGAGTCAAGCAGCACTCCCAAACTGCTGCCCCCCTCTTTTAGTGGGATTGTAAGTGCATCTAGCTTAATCTGGACTGGGATTGATTGACAACTGGGATTGACTGAACTGGGATTGACTGACACCACCTCATTTTGTCTGGTTTTAATTTCAGTTTCTTTACCCTCTGCACCAAACTTTTATCATAGGTCTTTTTCTGCGGAGGGGATGGTAGTGGTATTGAGAAACTTTGATATAGTTTACCCATCATGTTAAGCCATAGTCTGTTCAACCATGGTAATGGTATTCATATTATACACGAAGCCAAACAAACCACATGGCTTAGTACAATTGGAAAACATAGTGAAGTTCAGTGTTGCCAATACATTTACATAATATCATGTAGCAACACTGTCCTGAGCATTTAGAGCTCTTATTAATCTATGTCCCCAAGGCAGCTTCTAGAAACTATGGCAGCAGTGACTTATTTGCAAAGATAAAATCACTTGCAACTGTTCTGACTTAGATACCAAAGAGTTTGAAGATTTGATTCAGGACATTTACTTGCCTCCTTGCATTTTCTTGCATGGATTAATTTCCCATATATCACAGGTTTATCTGTTGGTGGGGGCAAGCTGTGATTGATGCAGTTTGCCTGAATTAGTCTGGATCTTATATTTCATTCTGGTAATAGCTGGGTTAGCACATGCTAAGGTAAAATATGGCTGACTAGTTTGTGGTTCAGTGTTTTGTGGGAACTCAGCCAGTATACTTACTGTAGGTTTTGGTTCAATTAATTGGGTGGAGTCATGCAATCAAGTGAATTTAATAATTCATAGTTCAGATAGCCATGAATTAGAGCAGAGCTTTCCAAACTGTGTGTCGCGACACAAAAGTGTGTCGCCACACACAGCGTGGTGTGTCGCCACACCACCCGGAAGCGGCGGTGTGCGTGTGCACGGCGGCCGCCATGCATGCGCACGCCGCCGCACACACCCTGCACCGCCGCACGCCCCTCCTGCGCCACCACCGTGCGCGCGCACGCCCCCCCGCGCCGCCGCTGTGCGCGCGCGCCGCCACCGCCGGGTGTGTCGCCAGCGGCGGCACTTTGGAAAGCCCTGAATTAGAGTGTTGTACAAGCACAGCTAGTGTAATTAAGCAGAGAAGGATGAAAATGATTTTTTCCTAACAATCACTTCTGAAGTTGGTGCAACAGTCACCAACATTGGTATAAGGGCTGAAGCTGGTGAGGTGGGAACCAGTGGTTCCCAGGCTACAAAGAACTGTTATGTAAACATATTGTGATTGCTCAAGGCCATCAAGTGACTCACCAAGTACAGGTTAATTCAGAAAGGCAGGATAAAAGCTAAATTTTTGCTCTGCAATGGCAATCAGCTAGTGCTAAGGTTTTATTCTTGTGTGCTATAGATTCTAATCTAGCTAGTTTTATCAGTCTTTTGCCATATCAAGTTTAGCACTGAATAAGGGGTTAATTGTTGGGAAGGTGATTTATTGCTGAGTCCTGGTGTGAAGCCAGACAATGGGGTAGTATCAGAATTTGATGTGTGTAGGATTCACTATATGGCTGCTCCTCTCCTGTCCTTGCCCTGATTTCAGTCCTCAACCAATGGAATTTTTGCAGCCATGCAAAAAAACCATTTTAGAATTGCACTCACATATCCACAGAACGCATATCAGCATATCTCCACCGGTGGAGGTATATTTCAAGATAAGTGGGCTAACACATTTTCATCCACATAATCTAGCTAGAGTACCTTAGAGTATAAGATTGTGCCCTAAATTACCTCCATGCTCTTCCTTTGCTGCTAGGGAAGATTTTGATTGCTTTGCCAATGTGAAAAACTGCTCTTATAGATAAAGGAATGGCTTTAATTCAGCAAGATAAGAAATAATTTAGATAGCTTAGTTGATTTTTTTATGCTACTTAAGAGTTCTTTTACATTCAGGCTGTTTCAGAAGGATTATAAAAATGTTAATCCACTCAAAATGTCTTTTGCACAATGAGAGCTAGAAGGTCTTTATCATATATTGTGCTCTGTGTAGCCAGTAAATCCCCCTCCTCAGTTTATTCCCCCGCCCCTGGGTATGTCAATAGCTATGTTGGTTGGAAATTCTAGGAGCTGAAGTCCAATCCATCAAGAGAGAATGAAATTGAGAAAGGCTGCAGTGTAACCCTTCCCCCCATGCTTCACATAAATATGAATTATTTAGATTTTCTTGCACAAATTAGGACAACACTAAGACACTAGGCTTGTTGATCAGAAGATCGCAGGTTCGGAGGTTCGAATCCCTAGTCCCACGTGACGGAGTGAGCTCCCGCACTAGCCCCAGCTCTTGCCAACCTAGCAATTCGAAAGCATGCAAATGCAAGTAGATGAATAGGTACCACTTCGGTGGGAAGGTAACAGCGTTCCGTGTGCGTCATGCCGGCCACATGACCGTGGAAGCGTCTTCGGACAACGTTGGCTCTTCGGCTAACAAACGGAGATGAGCACCGGCCCCTTGAGTCGGACACGACTGCACAAATGTGCGGGGGGACCTTTACCTTTAAGTGGCTATAGTCTTCAGCTCATCTAGATATAAGCACCTAACTAGTCATGGCTGATCTTGGAAAAAGCTAAACAGGATCAGATATGATTAGTCCTTGGATGGGGGACAACCAGGAAAGTCCAGGACTTGTAGGCTTGACCCAGAAGTCAGAAGAACTTCCCAGAAGGTAACAGCAAACCTCTTAATATTGTTGCCAAGAAAACTTCACTGAGCAGGCACTCACCAGCTTGACTTAAAGGATGTTTTTCCTTTTCAGTGCCTATAAGAGCCAACAACCTAGCAATTCGAAAGCATGCAAATGCAAGTAGTTGATAGGTACCACTTCGGTGGGAAGGTAACAGCGTTCCGCGTGCGTCGTGCCGGCCACATGACCGTGGAAGTGTCTTCGGACAACGCTGGCTCTTCGGCTAACAAATGGAGATGAGCACCGGGCCCTAGAGTCGGACACGACTGCACAACTGTGCGGGGGGAACCTTTACCTTTTTATAAGAGCATAACACTATAGTATTCAAAGCAGGCTATCAACCTGGTTTAGGTTAAATCATGGACAATATGGCTGCTGATGACTATTCGTCATGATAGCTATTTATTACCTCCTTTACTAGAAGCTCTATGCTTCTCAGTGACAGTAGTTGAGGGAAATTAGCAGGAAAATTATATTATCCTCACGTTGTGCTTGTATTAGCAGTTGAGAGGTTATTGGGGACACAGTGCTGGGCTAATACACTGCTTAGTCTGATCTAGCAAGCTCTGGTTATTTACGTGGGGATCAGCAAGGTTGTTCTCCTGGGGCTCATCCTCACACCCTCCTAATCACAGCCTAAACATGCCCTGCTAATTGTTTTTGTATGACATTGCTTTCATTTGTCTCATCCCCAGCCCACAGCTGAAGTAGCTTTAAGTCATCTTTAGCTGTTCCAGCTTTAGAGTGGTGTTTCTCTCCTTTTGAAACAGTTATTGCTGTGAGCATGACCTAGAATGCTTCACTGATGAGACATCAGTGGTTGATCTGCCCAACTACTTTGCCCACTTTAAGCTGCTGTGGGCACATCCCTTTCCCTCCTGTTCCTGGGCAGGATTTAAGTTAACTTAAGTAAATTGAGACAAAATCCAGAACTGCCGGCACTATTAGCTGCAGCATGTACTGTATCTTCCTCTTCATGCTTACCTATTTATTCTAATGGACTGGAGTTTAGGTTTGTGTGTGTGTGTGTGTGTGTGTGTGTGATAATTACACGTATAAAAGTCACACTCTGGAACCAGTATCTAAATAACATTATTTTACAAAATGTAGCTTTCCCTCCCTTCAAGCGAGGTTTTCGGGAAACGTAACCCTAGGATAAAGCGAGGGGAATCTACTATTCCAAGTCCTCTTGCTTCAATGCTAGCCAAGGGCGCCGCGCGGAACATTTCCGACCGTCCCCAACTCGCTGCTGCACGGCAGAAAAGGGGGCGTCCTGTCCCTAAGATCCCGTTTTGTTTGAAAAGCCGCTACCGCTCAGGGCGTGCCGTGGGCGGTTCGGAATGATAGCTCCGCCCTCTTCGAGCTTCTCACACCCCTCTTGCTCCGTTTGTGTAGGATGGGAAGAAAGGCGGTGAGGAGGGGAGGTGGGCGTGGCCGCTGGCAGTGTTCGTTTCCCCCCCCCCTTTGTTTTCGCCTTACGTCTGCTCTTTGGGAGGGAGGCGGTTCCTGTGGCGATGACGTCAGGTGTCTCAGTGTGGAAAGGCGGGCCTAGGCCAACCGAGGAAAGGAAAGATGGCGGCGGGGGTTGCCGCTGCTTCAGGAGCGCTAGAGGAAGCTGCGGGGCCGCAGCAGGCGACGGTGGCAGCGGCGCTAGGGCATTCCTGAGGGGGAAGTGGGAAAGCGAACAACCCTACGTTGTTGGGTGAGAGAGGGATTCAGGGACGAGGCTCATGTGCGGCGGAGGTCGCAGGCGTCCGCGTCCGTCGCCCGCAGCTGAAGCGCCGACAAGAGGCACCTCAGCCGGCTTCTGCTTCTGTTGAGCAGGCTCGGGCGCCCGAGCGAAGCTGAAGAGCGAGGCAGTGCCTCCGCCAGGCAAGGCTGAGAAGCCTAAGGAAGCCTAAGCAGCAGCAGCAGCAGCAGCAGCATGAAGTTCGCCGAGCACCTTTCCGCACACATCACTCCGGAGTGGCGGAAGCAATACATCCAGTATGAGGTACCTGCTTTTTGGAGAAGGGGGGAAAGTAAAGGGCAGGAGCAGCCTTGGCGGGAGAGAGAGCGGGAAGCATCTGAGAGGCTGTCTCTGTGGATTGTATTCGGGGCCATGGAAGAAAATGTGGATAAAATGCGCGCTTGAAGGGGGGGGGACTCACCTGGTGCAGAGAACGAATACTTAAAAATGGTTAAATGTCTTGAGCTGAAAGAGTTGAATGGAAATACAGTATTGCGATTTTGGTGGGCGGTGGGTCTGATGCAAAGGCTTTCAGTAGTCTCCCATTTGATGTCGTTGGAGCCCTCGCCCCCACCCGCGGTTGGGCGTAGCGGTATCGCAGATGCTTCAGTGATCTTCCAGCTCATCCTACCTTCCCTAGTACAATTCCGCCGTTCCCTTCCTGAGCTGCATTCTGCTATTCTGTTTGGGCTCATTCCCTCTGTTTATTCAGTTCACATGCATTTACCCAAGCCTACAGGGACAGCCTTGCTCTCTTCCTTTGCTCGTCTCCATTTCAGCTTCCTTTGCCACAGATTTCCTAAAATAATGCTCCTTGTGCTTTGATGCTCCACTTTGGGATGCTGTATTAATGAAAACAGAAAGGAATATGAAAGAAGTGCAGGAGCTTTTGCTAATCAGTCTTTCTTTTGTTGAAGGCCAGAAGACTTCTGTTAGTAGGCAGTTGTAGCGGATCTTCTGTTGGGATATTGCTATTCCCAAAGAAGACAGGATGGAGGGGAAAGCACCTGAAAGGCTGTCTGTGAACTGCTTTGGAAGGAAACTAGATGGCACTGTATCCCAGGGTTATTCAGTCTCTACTTTTGACACTTGGGTTTTTCTCTATTAACTACTGATGATTATCCTTAATTAGTCACTGAATTTGCTATATGCTGATATAATTCTGAATGTTAAAGGTTTTCATTTCTTGGACTTGAAGTTAAGGTCTAGAGATCCTGGTCATGGTGTCCTTGTGGGTGTGGTGATTCCTAGAAATAGTTATAGAACAAAGCTTGCATAGCTCATAGTTTCAGCTTTTCCATGATATTTCTTTGAGTGTGATGGATTTGGCATCAGGTTCAAGGCTTGCATCAGTTGCTCTAGTCCTTTTTTTTTGCAGTTTTGTTTTTCATTATATTTTATTCCTTTGAAGCTTTCAGTAATTAAACATTTCAATTTCTCATTTATACTGTATCTCTGGCATGCTTTTTCTTAACAAAGTAATCTGATGTATAGGGGTTTTTTTTGGTGGGGTGGGGATCCTCTGTTCTGAGCTTTAGCTTGCCCTGATCTTAGTGGTTTTTATTGCACTGGACTGTGTAAGTCCTTTTCCTACTGGAATCATTAGCCTCTTAACTAATTGGGAGAAACTGGTTCTAGATTTTTTGGAGGGTTAAGGAATGAAATGGGTGCCTTTATCATAAGGTACTGTGGTACTTAAAAGTTTCTGAACCCTTTGAATTTTCAGTATTTCTATATAAATATGACCTAAACCATGATCTGTTCTCCACATAAGTCCTAAAAGTAGATAAAGAAAACTGGAACAAATGAGTCAAAAACATTATACTTGTTTATTGATATATTGAGAAAAATGATCCAAAGCTACATATTTGTGTGTGGCAAAAATATGTGAACCTTTGCTTTCAATAACTGGTGTGCCCCCTTTGGGCAGCAATAACTGCAACTAAATGTTTCCGATAATACTTAATCGAAGAGAATATTTATAACTCAGGGTTGAACTGTAGAGTCCTTGGTGCTCTCTGAGCCTTGTTGTTTTCTTGCAGACGTTTCATTGCCAGACTAGGCAACATCTTCAGTGCGAAAAGGGAGTAGTGTTTGCTCTCAGTTTATATACCATGGCTTGTCCTGCTTGTGTTGGTGGGGGTGTTGTTCTCTCCTTAGGAGTTCCTTGATTGGGCTGTTGTTTGCTGCTTGGTTGATTGACTGAGTTGATAATTCCTTGATTAGGGTTTATTGTGCTGTTTGATTGTTCCTCTGGTGCTAATCTTGGTGTTAATCTTTGTATATCTGGGTGTTGATTGCTGGCAAGGAGGTGTTCTGGTCTTTTGGCTTTTCTATTGTCTCTTATGAATGGTATGTAAATATTGTTTACCTCTGTGTGTCTGTTGATGGCTGCTTTGTCTGAGTGCCAAGCTTCCAGGAATTCTCTAGTATTTTTGGATTTGGCTTGGTTTAAGATGCTCACAGTTTCCAAGTTGAAAGTATGGTTGAGTCTGTTCATGTGTTGTGAGATTTTTTGTGTGTGTGTGTCAGAAGCACCAAGGCGCTTTTGTAGTGAAAGGATTTGCCAGTGACATCACCATTGCCCGGGGGATGCCCGAGGAGGCTCCTTTCATGTCCCTGTGATTTTTCCCACCACAGTGGTACCTATTTATCTAATTGCATTTGTATGCTTTTGAACTGCTAGGCAAGATTAAGGAGTTTTCATCATGTCTTCTGACTGCTAGTTGGTGTTCGTGGATGCGCTCTGCTAGTCTTCTGCCTGTCTGTCCTACATAGTGGCTGCTACAGTCCTTACCCTGTATGTTGTAGATAACTCCTGTTTTTTTCTTCTTGAGCTACTGGGTCTTTTGGGTTACTTAAGATGTTTTGAAGGGTTTTGGTTGGTTTATGTGCTACGGTGATGCCATGCGGTTGTAACAGTCTATTGGTAGTTTCTGAGATGTTTCTGATGTATGGCAGTGTATGTATGGCCTTTTCATAGCTTCTGTTGGTTGTGTTGTGGGTTGGGTGGTCAGGCACTTTTTGATAAAGTTGCGTGGGTATCCATTTTGCTGGAAGATGCTGTATAGATGATCTGTTTCCTTTTTCTGGTGTTCTGGGTTGCTGCAGTGTGTTAGTGCTCGTCTGAATAATGTTCTTACACATCTTCACTTGCGGGAGGTTGGGTTGTTGCTTTGGTAATGGAGCACTTGGTTAGTTTGGGTAGATTTCCGGTAGACTTGTGTTTCTAGAATGCCATCATTACCTCTACTGATGAGGATGTCCAAGAAGGGTAGTGTGTTGTTGTTGTCTTCTTCCCTTGTGAATTTTATTCCATTGAAGATGTTGATGGTTTCATGTGTTTCCTCCAGTTGTTCCTTTTTTATTATGACGAAGGTGTCATCTACATACCGGATCCATACTTTGGGTTGTATACGTGGGAGTGCTATCATTTCTTTTTTCTTTTTTCTTTTTTTTTTAAGTTTACTTTTTAGTAGATTTTACTATTATAATCAAAATTAATTAAAAAATCATACAAAGCCTTTGGTAGCTGTGCAGCAGAACATTCTAAATTGTATATGCTGTTGCTGTTGCCTTCTGGTAAGAATATACTGGAATCTTTGGAAGCTTACTCTGAGTAACTTTGAAAGCAGATAGAGGAGTAAGTTTCTTACATTTATTCAACTCTTGGTTACATTATGGATACAGTCCTTATGGAGATGTCTGGAGCCCTCTCTGGATATATGGGATCACCTCTGGTTGTTACAGCTTAAAGAGCTGGACATTTTTCCAAGGCTGATCACCTATACATATATTGGCTGTTAAGTAGCATTGATTAAGTGGACATATCTGGGATATTTTATTTATTAAAATTTTTACACTACCGAAATCCCAGCAGCTCTTGAGAATGGGAACTCACAAAAATGGTTCCTATGTAACATAGGGATGCGGTGGCTCAGTGGGTTAAATTGCTGAAGCTGTAGGGCTGCCAGTCGGCAGTTCGAATCCCCGCGCAACGAGGTGAGCTCTCGTTGCTAGTCCCAGCTCCTGTTGACCCAAACAGTTCAAAAGCTTGCAAGTAGATAAATTGGGTACCACCTTAAGTGGGAAAATATGCTGGCGTCCTGTCGGGGGTCGGTATCCACCAGACGGAAGACCTCTTTGAATGGCGGCGGTTACGACAGATCCCGGAAGCAACAATATCTACAGGACGTCAGCAGCTGGCTCTGACACAAGGCACCCTGGGACTTGTAGTCCGGAAGCCAGGAAGAGTCGGTTCCCTTACCCCCTCCCCTTGCGTGCGGATCAGAAAAAAACATTGTATAACTGAAATGTATAAACGATGTATGTAAGCCGCCCAGAGTCTTCCGCTAGGGAGGAAATGGGCGGGGTATAAATACAAGTATGAATGAATGAATGAATGAATGAATGAATACATACATACATACATACATACATACATACATACATACATACATATGATCAGCCACCAAAACAGAACCATTTGCTAGAATGTAAACTGGAAAGGTTGCCCCCTGCTATCCTTTGTAGCTTCTGTTCCATCTGTATATTATAACCAAAATTCTTAGCCTATTTTATCATACATTCTTTAACCTGTTCTTCCTCCATTTCAAATTTCAACAAAAGTTTATACATTTTAGCAATTACATGTTCATCATTGGTATACAATTACAACTCAAATTCTGTCTTACTTTGCTCCATGCCATAAGTCTTTTTATCCATTTTAAATCTTTCTGATAACTGTAAATGAGAAAACCATTGACAACTATGTCCTTCTGCCATTAGTTGCTCTCTTGATTTAATTTTATATTCCCGTTGGTGATTTTCCAGTAATTCTTGGTATGTTAACCATTTGTCTTTGCCTGTTGTTTCTCTTCTATAAAATGCTTCTTGTGCTGAGATCCATAGAGGTGTTTTAGGGCACAGCCTGGGTTTATATCTATTCCATATTCTCAATATGGCACGTCTAATAAAATGGCTTTTAAAATCCACATTAACTTTAACTTTATCGTACCATAAACATCCATGCCATCCAAACCTGAGGTCATGGCCTTCTAACTCCAGAAGTCTTTTATTTCTCAGCAACACTCATTCTTTCATCCAAACCAAACAACAAGCTGCAAAATACAATTTCAGATCTGGTAAGTCCAATCTTCCTCTTTCCTTTGCGTCTTGTAACCCTATATTTAACTCATATTTTTTCCCTTGCCATACAAATTTAGATGTATCTTTTTGCCATTGCTTAAATGGTACATCAGTTGTCAAAACAGGTACTTTCTGAAACTAAAAAACATCATTCTAGGCAAAACATGCATTTTTATCACAGAAGTTCTCCCTAACAGTGACAATTCTAATTTGCCCCATCTTAACATGTCCATCTTAATTTCATTTCATGTCCTAACATAATTATTTTGAAATAACATACAATTCATATTCGTCATACTAATTCCCAAATATTTTACTTTTTTCTCAATCTTAAAACCAGTTTTCTCCGTCAGTTCTATTTGATCTTCTATTCTCATATTTTTTTGTTAACATCTTCATCTTCTGATTATTAATCTTAATACCTGCTAGCATACCAAAGTCCTTTAATTTTCCCATTAAAGTTTCTACTCCCTCTAACGGATCCTCCAAAACTATCACCAGGCCATCCGCAAATGCCCTTAATTTATAAGATTCTTTTTAAATCTTAATTCCCATGATTCTCTCATCTTGTCTTATGTCTCTATTCAATATCTCAAGAACTAAAATAAAGAGTGGAGACAGCAGACATCCTTGTCTTGTCCCTTTTTGAATCTCACAAGGTTTTGTTAGGTCTTCATTAACAATTATTTGTGCTTTCTGTGAAGTATAAATTGATCTTATCCTTTTAATAAAATTATCTCTATGATTCATATGTTCCAAAACTCTAAACAAGAAGATCCAGTTCAAATTATCAAAGGCCTTCCCTGCATCTAAGAAGATCAATGCAGCTTATTTTTTACTGTGTTGCTCCAAAATATCCAACACATTTCTAATACTATCTCGTAATTGTCTTTTGGGTAAAAGCCCACATTGATCTTCATGAATAAAGTCCTGTAAAATTATTTTCAACCTTTCATCCAAAATTGTGGCAAACAATTTATATTCATTATTCAATAAATATATTGGTTGATAATTTCTTGTGAAAGTCAGGTCCTGGGCCTCTTTAGGTATTAATGCTATATTAGCCTCTTTCCAGCTGTCAGGAATCTTTCAATTCTGTAAAATAATATTCATCATTTGTTCTAAAGGTTGTAAAAGTTCATCCTCAAAACATTTATAGTAAGAGGCCGGCAGACCATCTGGACCAGGTGCTTTTCCTGTTTTAGTCTTTTTATTAGCTTCACACACTTCCCTTATTGTTATACGTCCATTCAAAATTTGTCTCTGATCTTCAGTAAATTCTGTTTATGTAAATAATCATCCACTTTTTCCAAGGAAATTTCTTGACCTTTATATAAAGTAGAATAATACTGGTGAAACACTTTTCACATATTTGCATCATCTGTTATTACAGTATTTCCTTCTTGTAACTTTAGTATCACTTTCTTTTCACAACTTCTATGCCAACCATTTCCCTGTTTTTTTGCAAATTCAAAATGTCTTTGTTTTGCATGATTCATCTTTATTTCCATCTCTCACTGTTAACATAGATAATTGCCTCTGTAGAAGCTTAATTTGGTGGGTAATAGTTGTCCTCTCTGGAGATTTTTTAAACTCTTCTTGCTTTTTTTATCTCATCCAAAATCACTTGTATTTTCTCTTGCCTTTTCTTTTTTAAATTCATTGTTATGTTGTATAAAATATACTATTACAAAAGCTTTGCTTGCATCCCAAACCGTTCTTCTGTGCCTTTATTAAGATTATTCTCAAAAAAAATTTTTTAGCTTCTTTTTGCAGTCCTCCACTACCATTTCCTTTTTCAACATCTCATTCAATCTCCATCTAAAAAAGCCATTTTTCCTTTTAAAAGTTAAAGTCACTTGTGGTTGTGGTCTGAGAAAGTCTTTATGAACATTAGTAGCCAAAGTCTTAGCGATCCAGATCATATCTATTCTGGAAAAAGATTTGTGTCTTTCAGAAAAATAAATATATTCTTTTGAGTCACCATTTTTATATCTCCCATTTGTCAACAAGCTCCAAATCAGTTTAAATATTGTTAACATTATAGGTTTTACATACATACATACATACACACACACACACACACACACACACACTGACATTCTGTTAGTAATAAAACTAAATATCAAATTATTCGAACCTCCGAACTTGCGATCTTCCGATCGACAAGCCTGGCGTCTTACCCGCTGAGCCACCACGCCCCTTGTAATATCAAATTACAGTTATATAATAACTATTATCTTTAATGTATTCTGTGCAATCAATTGCATAGAAGAACATCAAGCATTTGGTAATATTAGATGGTTAGTGGTTAGAGTTCCCCATTGGGGGAGATGGGCGGTCATATAAATTTGAATAATAAATAAATGTACTTGATATACAAAGTAATAAATTGGATTCAGCCGTAGTTGTTTCATTGGATATAAAAAAGCCATTGATATGCAACTCAAATTCTTGGATAATGTTTTGTTTAAATATGTTTTTAAGGCATTTAGGGTATTAAGGTTGCCAGAGTGGAATATAAGTTATTGTTACATACAGTTTGGTGTAGTGGTTATGGCACCAGGCTAGAAACCGGTTGACTATGAGTTCTAGCCCCGCCTTAGGCGCAAAGCCAACTGGGTGACCTTAGGCCAGTCACTCACTCTCAGCCCTAAGAAGCAGGCAGTGGCAAACCACTTCCAAAAAACTTTGCCAAGAAAACTGCAGGGACTAGTCTAGGCAGTTGTCAGGAGTCAACACTGACTCGAAGGCACTCATACATATGTACAGATAAAATACTGTGCCTTAATGATAACTATCAGAGTTTGGGGTCCTTTAACAAAATTTATGGATACAGTACAACACTTATCAGTTTTACCAGTTTTTTTTTTAAATTTATTAGGATAAATCTAATATACCTTCTTTTGGTTCTAAACATTTTATGGATATTTCTGAAACATTGGGCCTCCCAGCTGCCATGTGTTAGCTGGAAGGACTAAAAACATGCCTCCCAGATGAGCAATCAAATGTGCTATTGGCCCATAAAGGTAAATTAATTGACTGAGTGAAGGGATGACTGGATTCACATTTTAGGAATAAGATTAAAGAAAACAAAATGACCTATCTATTGAATAGGGTTTTTTTTCTCAAATTAAGCTATAGCTAAACATAAACATGGATCAGTCCACTTTAAGGACATTCCCCAGTCGATAACATTACTTCTTTCTACCCATTAATTGATTGCATTCTAATGTCAAGGGTAAAGGGAGAAAAATTACAAAGTTGATACTGTTCCTACTTCTTGTTCTTCCCCAAACTCTGGGAGTTCTTGATGCACTGCCAATTTCCCATTCTTCTTACACGGACCACTAGTTAATGCTAGTTTGGTTTCTAGTAAGTCATCTGAAAGAGGGCCAACCTGCCTGGATAAAGCAGTGGGCAAATTATGCTCAAATTATATCTGGCTGGTTATAACTAATATCAGGATATGTGTTGTGACAAACATGGAATCTTCCCACTGGTCCACTTAAGTATATGTGTCAGAGGGAGCGCGCGGAGATGGAGCGGCCTGCCTCTCTCCTAGGCACCAGTGATCCAAGTACTATGCAGTAAATAGACTCCAAACAGAAGTTATATCAAATATCTTATTTACTTTATATACATACGTATTTACAGATCACTTCCACAAGTAACAAATGATACACCATCAACGATACAGCTTTCACGAGGTAAAATGGGAATAATGGGAAATGGGAATTTCTCTGCATATATAGTGAACCTGACCAATCACATTATAGGTCACTCTCGTTATTCACCACACCCAACCTAACTCTAAGCACCTGTTGAATGAGTCACACATGACACATCATTCCTACAACAATGGCTGCTAATTGGGTGACTGTGCAGAATATTTCACCTTTTACCTAGAAATCAAGCCTCTCTGTATAATTTATATCTAGAAGTAAATTCCTGGGTTTATCAAACCCCAACACCCCTTCAATTTACAATAGATATTACATTCAATTGTACAGAATAGAAGACATACACATTTGAGATATACACATCCTATGTCTCTCTAAGCTTAGAGGCTTTGTCATCACATCTGCTACATTACACTCAGATGGACAATATTGCAAATCAATACAATACAATACAATACAATACAATACAATACAATACAATACAATACAATACAATACAATACAATACACTTCCAATTATTGACTGATCACATATTCTTGATCACATGAAGTTTGTTCATCGTCTCCAGTCTCTGTCATGACAAAATCTGTTGTCATCGGGGTTGAAACTTTCTTTACACTGTTCCATATTGTTCTCTCTTAGTAGTGCTTCAATCTTCTTCCGCTGCTCTAGAACATAACCCCCAACCTTCTGAATACCCATGCCTAGGTAATTCTTAATTTCTCCCAGATCTTTGACATCAAAGTGCTGTTTCAGATTTTCAGTAAATTCAATTACCCTGCTTTGATCTTTCGCTATAAGACACAAATCGTCTACAAAAATCAAAAGCAAAATCTGTTCATCGTTTTCACATTGCTTTACATACAGACATGGGTCAGCTATACTACACTTGAATCCCATTCTTTGCAATTCCTTATCTAACCTAAGATTCCAGCAACGTGCCGACTGCTTGAGTCCATACAATGCTTTCTGCAAGTTGTATACCCTTCCTGCAATCTTTGATTCATAACCTGGGGCTTCAATCATATAGATCTCTTCATTCAAATCAGCATGCAAATATGCTGTTGTGATATCATAATGCTGTACTACACAATTCCCAGCTGCTGCCATTGCTAAGGCAAACCTAAATGTCCCCCCTCTTAGCGTTGGTGCAAAAACTTCATCATAAGTCTGATTCTTTATCTGGGAAAATCCTTGTGCAACCAACCTAGCCTTATACTGAATATCACCATTCACTAAGGTTTTCTTCTTATACACCCATCTACAGCCTACTGCTCTATGCCCCTCAGGCAGCCTAGTAGATTTGAAAACCTTAGGAGAATTAATGGCTTTCATTTCCACATCCATAGCAGCTTTCCATCTACTCTGCTCGTGTTGTGGCAACTTCAATACGTCTTTGTAATTACGAGGTTCATAATCAATGCAACACACTTTTACATCACCTGGTGTATAACGCTGAGGTGGTATGCCCTTGTTAACTCTCTCAGATCTACGCAACACTGTAGCATCCTGCATCATTGGCACACTAGGAGTTAATTCCTCTTCCTTCTTAATCACATCAGTGGCCTCTATCCGCTCTGAAAACTCAAAATGTCCCTGACTAGGAAGATAAACCTCACTGCTCCCGTGTAATCTCTGCCAATTGCTATGCTCACTAAAACTTGCTGATCTAGAAATAACAACTTTCCTGCCATCAGTGAACCTATATCCTTTGGTCCCTGGTTCATACCCCACAAACGTCAGCTTCTGTGCTTTTGCCTGTCCCTTCCTACGTACTTCCTTATGCACGTGAACATAGGCAGTGCACCCAAACACCTTCAAATGAGCTAATGGTGGCTTCTTGCCATATAACATATAATATGGAGTTTGGTTTACAGACACACTCCATAACCTGTTAATTAAATAATTAGCAGTTAATATTGCCTCTCCCCAGTATCCTCTTGATAACCCTGAGTCAGCAATGAGTGAATCCTTCACTGTCTGCAATGCCAAATTCCTACGTTCAGCCACACCATTCTCAGCTGAACTATGTGGGTTAGTTCTCCTATGCACAATGCCCCTTCTACGGAGCCATTGCTGAAAACTCCCACTGCTGTTTTGGTGGCGGTTATGCTTGCACGACATACTTACCAAACTTCAGTTAACTACAGTTAGCTCAATTTTATGGGCTCACAGGATGCATTGAGTAATAAACGGGGGGCTGGATTTGCACAGCACTTTAGGCTATAAAGGTGGTTAATTTGTACTTCAGTGTATTGTGTGGACACAGATTTTCTGTATTGGGGGAAGCTAATTGGGAAAGCAGTCCCAATTAGCTCCAGCTAATTAACAGAATAAATGGCTTCATATTCCAGAAAGGAAGTACAGCAAAAGTCTGTGAATAAAGGGTAGGGCAGACAAGTATTTGGTTGATTGATTGATTTATATAGGCACCAAACAAGTAGAACAAAATTGAACTCTTACAGTGTATAAAATACAGTATGATAAAACTAATGCAAGAATACTGCTAAAATATGATAAAACTAATAAAAAATTCTGCCAGTCCAGCAAAGAAACAATCATATCAGACAGAATCACAAATCCTGCTGATTAAATGATTGGGGGAAAAGCCAGGTCTTTAAGACTTTAGGAAATACAGGCAGGGTCAGGGCCAGGCTATCTGTATCTTTGGGCTAACTCTGTTCCATAGGGCAGGTGCGGTGACAGGAAAGGCATGTCACCTAGATCACATGGCATTGTTTAAGAGATGGGGCCCAGGGCATGCTGACCCTATTGAATCTTATTGGATGGGAAGAACTGATCAGAGACAGGTGGTCTGTCAAATAACCCAGCCCTATGCCTTAAAGTCTTTAAAGGTGATAACCAGCACCTTGAAGAATTGTTTCAAACAATGGCAAATTAAAAACAGTAACACATGGCTCATATTGAAACATGAAGATTTGGCTTAGATTTGAAAATTGTGGAACATTTCAGTCTGATACTCTGGAGAGAGGGTGTCTAGGTCTACTGTATTGTGGTTTAATTGTTATTAATTATTATAGATATACTGTACTGTTTATTACTAAATATAGCAGAAATGTATTATAGGATAGTTATTTATATGATAGTCATGGCTGTGAGTGGTCTGGTTACTTTTAAAATTATTTCAGGGTTTGGATTACTGTTCATATATTATTTTTTTCTTTTTGCTTGTATTTGATTAGAGAAGAACGTATCTAAAACAAGTCTTCATGATCTTGATTTAGTCCATATGGAGAAAGCAGGCTGTCAGAGAAGAGACAGGAGTTTTCATGAACTGAGTTGGCTTATTTTAAGTTTAAGAATGAGAACCTGAGAAGGTTTAATTTGCAATACTTAATTCTAGCTCACTAATATTTAAAAATTGGGGTAAAATATACAGGTGATCCTCGCTTAACGACCACTTGTTCAGTGACTGTTCAAACTTGCGACAGCACTGAATGAGTGGTACTTACTGGAGTTCTGGCTGTTGCAGTGTCCCAGTGGTCACGTGATTGTGATCTGGGTGCTTGGCGCCCGGCTTGTGATTACGACGGTCGCAGCATCCTGCGGTCACATGGCGGCCACTTGCAACCTTCTTTGCCAGCTTCTGACAAGTAAAGTCAATGGGGAAGCTGGTAGGAGGTCGCAAATGGCAACCATGTGACATCCTTGCTTAATGACCTGCAATGATTTGCTTAATGACAGCATCTGGGAGTGGCAGAACTGCCGTCGCTAAGCGGCATGGTCATGTGATGTGCTTATGACCATGTCGTTTAGCAATGGTAATTCCAGTCCTGATTGCTGTCGTTAACTGAGGATTACCTGTAATGGGTGAATGCTTCCATCAGCAGCAGTGGTGGTGGTGGTAGATTATTCCTTATCTCCTACATGTTCAGTCTGCCTCAGAGGATCTTTAATCCTTCAGAGAAGATTTTGAAGGAACATGGAAGATGGCAAGGGAAAGGAGAGAAGAAGATGATATCATCAGAAATCTGCTAGTGCAATCTTGTCTTCACCATGTGCCAGGCTACAAATTGAATTCTAAATATCAATGTAGTTTTATCAGTTTTGTAGTTCAGCAAGTTAAGTTTTAGATATAGAACTAATGCAACACATAAATTTCTTCTTTTTAACACAATTTGTTTCCATTGGTTATATGGAAAACAGCGTTATGTCCAGGCTGTTAAATCTCTTGATTTTAAGCTTACATGTACAATTTGTACAGAAACAAGGAAATTAGATTATTTGAAACTTTGGCTACATTGGTAGTGTCCTTTTCTGAAAGATACAACATTGACAAGAGCTATGCAAACTAAAGCATGGAAACAAAATCCTTCCCACCCTTAATAAAAGCAGCCCTGCCCTGCCTGTGGCAATTAACTGAGTGAAAAATACTTCCATTGGCACAAATAGAAGTTTCAAGTCCTGGGAAATAGATTTGAGGCTGAGGCCCTATGTGCCCTTGCCTAGTAACTTCTATCCTCCTTTTCTATCTCTTTAAAAAGAGTATAACAAAATGTTTTTGAGCCATTAGTAAAACTCAACAACACCTGTGGTGCAAATATGCTGCTTGTCCAGGCTTAGTGTGAATTAATATTGCAAGGCATGGAGTTAGTAGTGATAAAGAAAAAAAAGTTGGTACCAATTTTACTCTGCTCTTTTTTCCTGATATAACTTGTTTGACTTGCTAAAAGTAATAACAGTAAATGGAAATGTTGGAAATGTCCCAGCTGATGGGGAATTGGCTTTGGCTCTTGTAATTGTATGAAATTTTCATTTAATAAAGTATAATTCTAGAATTAGTATGAAACTGTTGTGATGTAGATCAGTATTTAGTTAATCAGTTGCAACTTGGAGGTCAGTTGATGAAGTTTTGAAAGCAATTTGTTTTTCCATTTTTCCATCTTCGTTTCCAGGCGTCCTTTTAGACTTTGTATCCGTTTTGCAAAGCCATAAACTTCAGCTAATAATTCTTCAGAGCTGTTTTGATATTGCTGTTTGCTTCCCTCTAAACTGTGCCTGCTGATCACCCATTGCTTACTTTTAGATGAAAGGCTAAGGCCTTAAAGTTTGATTTGTTAATTTAAAATCCATAGTTCAACAGTTAGATGCCACATGAGATGAACTCAACTTCTAGTGACTGCATGGACAAATGCTTGCAATCTCACTCTGTCTCGAGCAATATTGCATACCTTTTCCAAGGACAGTCCTGTCATCTCTTTGATCTTTTCCATCTACCTTATCTGTTGTCTTCCCGTTTCTAGTTTTCTCAACATCTCCAGGAATAATTTTTCTAGTTCATCATTTGTTCACATCACATGTTCAAATTCGGAGCTTCTGCTTGCTGCTCACTAATCCTGAGGGAGCATTTTTTATGGCCCAGGACTGATTGTGTATCTAGAGCAGAGCTTTCCAAACTTTTCATGTTGGTGACACACTTTTTAGACATGCATCGTTTTGCGACACACTCTTACAGCAGGGCATCATTTCATGACACACTCTTACAGCAGGGCACAAGGCAGGCACTAGGACCTGCGCGGAATCCTGGCAGGGCTCGGAGGCAGCAGCAGCCGCGACACACCCAGACACTGCAGCCGACACATTAACGTGTCCCGACACACAGTTTGGAAAGCTCTGATCTAGAGATTATTATTAAGAGCACCATAGAATGCAAGAAAAAAAACCAATGTGAAGATATTTATCTTTTTTTCTCTCATCCCTTCTTAGTGTCTGGCTTTTACAACAGTTCATTATAATTGAAAGAGCATAGTTTTAACTACTTTGATCTTCATTATCATACAGATATCCTTATCCCTGATTTTGTCAAAAGTTGTCATTGCTTTTCTTTTTTTTCTTTCTCTAGCACACTTACCATCTTTATTTATTCTTAAGCCCAAGAAAACAAAAACATCTATCATCCCTTCACCATCAACTGGAAGTTCACTAAGCATGCTGGTTGACATTATATTTGGCTCTTAATATTTAACATTAACCTGGCTTTTCATAATCAGTTTCTCTGAGTCTTCTATATTTTCATCTAATTATGTTATCTTATTTGCATGTCTTACATTTAAAGTTTTTTTACTTTCTGATGACTTCAGCTGTCATCTCTTTCAATCCTGTTATTCTTACAATACATTTTCATTAAATAAAATGTACCCTATTGTAATTTAGTAGAAATATGACAGAAAAAATAACAGTGACCTTACTTATTTTAGTGCATAACACTATAGATTACTATTGTGGTCATTCATGTTGCTAATATAATCTGAGATGCTTCTTCCTCTTCCTCAACTCCCAACTAACCTTTCAAGGCTTAATTTGAATAATAATAGAAAATGGAAGGCTGAGCGCCGAAGAATTGATGCTTTCGAACTGTGGTGCTGGAGAAGACTCTTGAGAGTCCCTTGGACTGCAAGGAGGTCAAACCAGTCAATCCTAAAGGAAATCAACCCTGACTGCTCATTGGAAGGACAGATGCTGAAGCTGAAGCTCAAATACTTTGGCCACCTAATGCGAAGAGAGGACTCACTGGAAAAGACCCTGATGCTGGGAAAGACTGAAGGCAAAAGGAGAAGGGGACGGCAGAGTATGAGATGGTTAGATAGCATCACCGATGTAATGAACATGAATTTGAGTAAACTCCGAGAGACAGTGGAGGACAGGAAGGCCTGGCCGTGATATGGTCCATGAGGTCACGAAGAGTCGGACACGACTAAACGACTGAACAACAACAAAAGAAAATGGAGAACCTTAAAAATATAGCAGAGCTTTGCTTTCTATGGCAATGTGTTCCTTGTACTAAATGTTTTTGGTCAATGTGTAGAATTTATCTCATTTGACATTGGTAATAAGTAAAATAACATTAAATTCGCATTCCATGGTTTTGTTTGTTAGCCTTAAGGGATGAAAGGATTTAATTGCTAATTGATTTAAAGTAGGCAGATCAAAGTGACTTTGCTTGTGCTATCAAATTTAATTTTCCTCCTTTCTTGACAGGCTTTCAAAGAGATGTTGTATGCTGCTCAGGACCAGGCCCCTTCTATAGAAGGTAAGCTATAAATCTTTTAGAAATTTTTAGTTCAGTAGTTCCCTGTGAGCATTCAGATATCACCTTCTGTATAGACAAAATTATCTCAAACTGACAAGGTAGTAGTGATGTGCAAAGCTTTTCAGATTTGGACCTTTTTGATTTTGAAATGTTCCATTTCACATTCAAAATCGTTGTTTCAAGTTCGTAACAGTGGTTTGGGGTTGAAAGGGGCTCAGTGCATCGTTGAGCCTGTATCATGGTTGCGTTAATTGTTGTTGGTTGGTCTTTTTATCTCAGCTGTATATGTTATTTATTATTTTGTTATGTTTTATCTTGTTTTTATTCATTGTTAGCTGCCCAGATTCATGTATTTGAGATGGGCAGTCATTTAAATTGAATGAATGAATAAATAAAATAATATACTTAATACTTTAAAAAGTGAGTTGCTTCAGTGTATACACAAGATTGACAACTGACCTTTAAGACTTACTAAAATATTGATTAAAAGGCAAATACTCTCTTGAATTGCTCCTGATGACTACATGGACATGTCTATGTAATTTTTGTGGCAACAATATGAAAGTAATTTGTCATTGCCTGTCAGCCTTCCCAGGTAGACCAGACAGGAAACACGACCAGATGAGCTAATTCTACCTTACTGTAACGCTACATTAACAGAATCTTGCATGTCTGAAAGTACAAATCTCCCGCTGTCTCTTTTTACAGCCTGATAAGTTAGGGAGGATCCTTTCTGAGTTTCTTTCTGTGCCCATTATGCAGCTGCCTGATCGTTCCCTAGGCAGCATCTCTTCCCCTATCTCCGAAGGTCGTTCTCACGTACCATTACTCGCCTTCTTCTGGGAAAAAATTAATTAGCTGCAAAGAAAAAAATGTGCGGTCAAGAATTCTGGCCTCTAAGAGAGTTTGATGGCAATGTCATAGTATCTGTGGCACGTTAAATATTTAATTTGAAATGTTGAAGTTCATGGGAGCATGGTCTGTTGTCCTATTCTTCTCTCTGTCAATTTCTTCTAAGAGGAGCTTTTCTCCTTTCAGGAATAAAACTGCAATTACTTAAACAATAATACACTATATGTGATGGTGATGCACTAACCTAATTTCTTACAGTGTCTCCTATGGTTCTCGGAATATCAACATTTATTTCCTTACTGCAGTTTTCAAATTACATAATTTACAGAATTTTCAAGGAGTTATTTTTGAGTGAGCTGGATTAGGAGGATTGTAATTAAAAACAACCACTTGATAAAGGAATGTAGTATATACTACAGCAGCATTTAATAGCTTATGAAATATCCAGTTTTGCCCTGGAGCCAAAAGTTCAACATCCCTAATTATGTAGTTATAAGGTAGAGGTAGGTTTAGTAAAAGTGCTGTGTTTAGTTTGGCTAATGTTAGAAAGTCTGCTACTGTTTTCCCTATCAGTTTTAAATTTAAAAAATCATGAATTCTTTTCCCCCCTGGTGAAATGCATTTATCTAAATACTAGTTTTCATCAAAAGTTGTACACAGTCATATACAATAGTCACTTACTTTTTTGTCGGATTTGTATTACAACTTTCCTTCAGATGCTCCAGAATATACACAGCATTCTCTCCTCCCATTTTTTCCTAAAACAGCCATCTTTTGAGGTAGGTTTGGCTGAGAGAGAATGACAATCCCAAAGTCGCCCAGTAAACTACGATGGTTGAGGGTGAACGTGAACCTAGATTTCCCAGTGCCAGTGCCAGTCCAGTACTTTATTTATTATTTATTTATTATTTAAATATGTATCACCGCCCATCTCCCCCAACCGGGGGACTCTAGTCATTACTTTAGTCATTACGCTGTAGTGTGTCTCGTTAAGTAGCCTTGACTTTGGTTGCAGTAGGTATATGGAATCTTTTTGTAGCTGGGGTTGCAGATTTTTAAATATTAGTTTGTGGGCTGCAGGGGTATCATGGAAGTAGACTAACTTGATTTTTGCTTTTTGTTTTAGAAATATTTAAGTGTTCTTTTTGGTCATATAAGTGTTAATATGTCATAAAATAAGGCCTCAAGAGTTGCGTGTGGCAATCAGGTCATGAATTTTTATTTTTAATATTTTAATTTTTAATAATGATTGTTTTATTTGATTGTTGTGCACCACCCAGAGTCACTTCTTGTGAGATGGGTGGCCATATAAATTTGATAAATAAATAAATTATTCACTACAGTTACACTCCTCTTTCAATCTTTTTCACATTTCTATCCCACTGCAATCAAAAGACTCTCAGCAGCTTACATAGAATATAAAACTAATAAAACACCCACAAAACTTGCATGATTATTTAATTTATTGTACATGCTATATATGTATACCCGGAAGCTCCTCACAACATATGGAGGCTTTCACCCCAAGTCCAACACCCAGAGACTGTACACCAGCTGGAAAGAGGGCGGGCGGGGTCTGCTGAGTGTCAAAGCCAGTGTCCTGGATGAGACCCAGAGCATCCAGGAGTACATCAGTAAGATGGCACCTAAATATGAGCTGCTGAGAGAATGCCTGAAGCAGCAGCAGACATGGAAGAAAGATCAAGCAGAGGAGGTGCTATGGCAAGACAAGACCCTGCATGGGATGTACCATCGACAGATAGCTGAGGTGGCTGACATTGGGAAATCCTACCAGTGACTGGAAAGGGCTGGACTAAAAGACAACACTGAGGCACTGATCATAGCAGCACAAGAACAGGCACTAAGCACCTGATCCATAGAAGCAAGGGTCTACCACACTAGACAGGACTCAAGGTGCAGACTGTGCAGAGAGGCCTCAGAGACAGTCCAACACATAGTGGCAGGGTATAAGATGCAGGCAGGAACAGCATACACTGAACGGCACAACCAAGTAGCTGGCATTGTGTACAGGAACATCTGCACAGCGTATGGGCTAGACCCTCCAAAGTCCATATGGGAGATTCCACAGAAGGTCGTGGAGAATGACAGGGCTAAGATCCTGTGGGACTTTCAGATTCAGACAGACAGGTACTGGCCAATCAACCAGACATTGTGGTAGTAGACAAGGACCAGAAGATGGCGGTGGTGATAGATGTAGTGGTGCCAAGTGACAGCAACATCAGGAAGAAGGAGTATGAGAAGCTGGAGAAGTACTAGGGCCTGAAGGAGGAACTAGAGAGGATGTGGAAAGTGAAGGCCAAAGTGGTCCCAGTGGTGGTAGGAGCACTCGGGGCTGTGACTCCTAAGCTGGGAGAGTGGCTCCAACAGATCCCAGAAGCAACATCAGAGCTCTCTGTCCAGAAGAGTGCAATGCTAGGAACAGCTAAGATACTGCGCAAAACCCGCAAACTCCCAGGCCTCTGGTAGAGGACCCGAGGTTGAGGAAGACACATACCACCCATAGGGGTGAGAAGGGAATATATATAGGGGCATGGTGGCTCAGCGGGTAAGACGCCAGGCTTGTCGATCGGAATATCGCAAGTTCGGAGGTTCGAATCCCTAGCCCTGCATGCGGAGTGAGCTCCCGCACTAGCTCCAGCTCTTGCCAACCTAGCAATTTGAAAGCATGCAAATGCAAGTAGATGAATAGGTATCACTTCGGTGGGTAGGTAACAGCGTTCCGCGTGCGTCATGTGGCCACATGACCGTGGAAGTGTCTTCGGACAATGCTGGCTCTTCGGCTAACAAACGGAGATGAGCACCGGCCCCTAGAGTCGGACACGACTGCACAAATGTGCGGGGGGAACCTTTACCTTTTATACAGTATGTATGTATATATGTATATGTATATGTATATGTATATGTATATGTATATGTGTGTATGTATGTATGTGTGTGTGTGTGTGTGTGTGTGTGTATATATATATATATATATATATATATATATATATATATAATTTATTTAGATATATTAAATTTTTTGATATTGTTTTTATTGTTGATTGATTTTTACTATTGTTAGCCACCCAGAGTCACTGGTTTGAGATGGGCGGCTATATAAATCCAATAAATAAATAAATGCTGTTGTGGGTAACTGGGAAATAGTTAAAAGACCTTTATCTCTCCCCTCTTCTTGCCTTGCTCTCAAAGTGTTGTCTCCAAATTGCACAAGTATAGCTTACTACTTGGTCAGATAGTGAAAACCTAGATGTTGCATTATATTAAACCTGTTGCTGTGTACTTATAATTTCTCTTTAAAATCAGTGTACAAAGAAATTGGTCAAATGCTTGTATAAAAAAATTATTAGGTTAATTTTTAGCTTTGCTTCAGACACTTTTACCATAATATTCATACATTCTGATGGACTTTCTGGTAGAGAGCATTTTGCATGCGGTGTATTACCACTGAAGAGATCCTATCTCACATCACTTTGTATTTTAAGTATTTCACTTAATTAGGATGAAGACTAATATACCAAAATCTAAAGCAGGTGCTATGTGAGTACAAGTACATAGGTCCAAAATAATTCAGGTTCTCATAGGTCAATAGCATCATAATTTGGCCTTGAATATTATGTATCCCATTTTATATATCTTCATCTTCAGAGGAGTACTGTGCCACACAAAACAAACTGACTATATAGATCCTGGATCTGAGAATCTTCAAATACAACATCATCTGTATTGGTATTCAGTGTAAAACTATATTTGCATACTAACTCATGGTTTACTGAATTAAGCCAATTTCACAACACATTGATCTAACTGTGCTAGTTGAGTTCACACAACATGCTGAGGCACAAACTACACAGATACACTTTAGTTTAATGTGTTGTATGAACCCAGCCTAAATATATTGGCTGCCACTGCTTTGGTATGAGTTTAGTTTTTAGCATTTCTAGTTAATAAGGATTTTAGTTAAGTCAGCTATAAGGGTTTTTTCTCTGGAACTTGAGAGAACCTGGAATAAAATATATTTTCAGATATTGAGCCACAATGGTATAGTATCTTACAGAGATTCAGTATTTCATAATGTATTTCAGAAATATGTTTAGAAAAAGAATAAGTGCTTTTCCTGTAACCATCCAACAAGGAACAGTTAATGTTAACTAATTGCTGTGAATTTTGATTTATTGATAATGAGCTATATGCCAATGCATTCCACCCAGTTGTTCTTACTCAGCTTGTTAAGCAAACCAGGAAGTTTCCAGTACTAGTTTAGTTACCACAGTATAAAGCTGGGCTTCTGGCTTGTTGCTTTTCTAACAATGTGGAATCTGCAGATGACATTAATTCTTGGGTTGCTTAGGTATGAAAAATTCAGATACTGGAATTTTCTGGATTAGAAGGATTTTTATTGTAAACCGCCCAGAGTCCCTCTTTTGAGGGAGAAGGGCGGTGACAAAATTTGAAATATAAATAAATAAATAAATTTTCTTCAGTACAGTGAAATTTGACAGGAACAGTGAGTTGCAGAAATTATTTCATTTTACTTCACATAACTTTGGGTATCTATCATTGTTGCTTTGTGCAAAGCTGATTGAATTAATTGCAGTAATCTGCCCTATGGATTTGGCATAGATGGCATTACAATCTCAGACATCTGTGTATAGAACTAGAATTGGAACCAACGGAATTTGGAGAACAGGCTATGTCTATATAAGGAAGGGAGCAGGATGCATATTGTCCCGATATCTGTTTAACATGTACAATAAATACATGATCATAAAGGCAGGATTGGGAGAGGTGACAGCTAGAATCAAAATTGAAGGTCAAAACAGTCTGAGACATGCAGATATGCAACTCTTTTAGAGAAACATAAAGAAACTTTAGAAGAGCTCATTGTGGAAACAGAAAATAGAAAGTGAAAAATCTAAATTAATATTAAATGTTAAGACGAAAATGTGAACCAGCATGCTTAGTGAATTTGCAGTTGACAGTGAAGAAGTAAAGGTGATAGGTAGTTTTGCTTTCTTTGGCTCAAGAATAGTATTCTGTCTTGCTTTCTAGATTTAATGACAGCTGTAGACAAGATCATGAAGGATAAGTCCCTTGCAAGGGAGATGGGCGGGGAATAAATTGAAATAATAAATAAATAAATAAATAAATAAGGTCATTTCAGTGACAATGAAGATTGGAATTGTTAAAGCAATGTGTTTCCATTGGTAATACTGTGCTGTGAGAGCTGGGGACTGAACATGCAAGAAAGAAATAGGTGTCTTTAAATTATGAATTTGGAAGCAGTTACTAAGTTTCATGGATTGCAAGAAGCAATCAATCAATCAATCCTGGACTAAATAAAGACTGATTATTTCAGTGCTTCCCAAACTTTTTCCTTCATTACCCAAAACTGCTTATCAGAAAGTCCTTTTTACCCAATGTAGGTAAAACACTTTAAGTCAATTTAAGTGTCCCTGTTGTAATGGGTTCGTGTATCGTTACCCAAAGAAAAACCACTTTTACCCAATTTTGGGTAATTTACCCAGGTTTGGGAAGCACTGGATTATTCCCTTGAGGTAATGAAATTCACATAAGTTCAACAGGTGATGCAAGCAGATGATTATGTTTGGCAAGGTTATGGGAAGTAGAAAGAGAGGTAAGGCCACTGATAAAATGGATGAACAGAAACAAGGAAATTACTGGGGTGGCCTTGAAAGAGCTGTGAGTTAATGTTAGAGACAAGTCAAGATGAAGAACATTTGTCCATACAATCACCGGGTCTCAAGCCTGACTCAATAGTACCTATCTAAAACAATTATATATGAGATCAACCTGCATTTTAACTGAATAGACTAGAAAAATCATAACTATCTAATTTCCAAATATTAACTGACAAACTTATGTAAATGGATCTTTCGACTATATTAACATAAATTCAGAAATATTTGCCAGCATTTCCTCAGAGATATTCTGACAGGCAGATTAAATGAATGTAATTCAATATGAACTGGATTTTGGAAGCTCAGAGATTTGATTGATTTTGTAGTTTTCTGCAACTTTGTGCATAATTTTTTTAAGTCAAATGAGTGTTCTCACCTTGCTTTGAGAAAGTTATTAATATGTAGGCTGACCATATTTCCTGGAGATGAAAACGGGACCCTAACTTACCCACCGCTTGCCGGACAAAGTGGGCGCACGGACGCACTCCGTCTAACAGCCTCGCCGGCAGCGTGGTCCCTGCGGCGCCCAGGCAAACGGGGCGGTTGGGCGCGCTCTCATTGAGAACGGGACAAAATGGACATTTTTATTAAAACGATGGGACGGTCGGGAATTGTTTAAAAAACGGGACTGTCCCATTCAAAACAGGATGTATGGTCAGCCTATTACAGCACCTCTGATTTGCGTTAGATGGGAACATGTTACAAAGTGGTATGAAGTGGTAGAGCAAGGGAATCAAATTCTATCCTTGCAAATGCTCTTAAGTTAGATGGCTTGCTGGACCCTGATTATCTTTATTTGGTTAGTAGAATACAGCTCTTCTCAGCATCAGGGAGAATATATAGCATGCCTGTATATTATTCATTCTAATTATCCATACTTGAGAAATTTCTTAGAATCTTTGTTTCTCTAATGGGGACAATTGGATGGGTTAAAATGCATGTAAAAGAGCAGAGATGGCCACTAAGGGATGTGCTGCCTTGGATATGGTGCTAAATAACAGAGAGAAGTTGACTGAAAATATTAAAGTCGTAGAACTTTGACTACAATTGGCCATGCATTGTTAGAGTTTTTGATTTTAACAAAAAGCTTGATTAAAAAAGCAAAACATAAACCATATATTTTTAAAAGGTTGATTTTAATACACTAAGAGAAATAATGAAGATGTAATGGGGAAAAAAACCTTAAAGGAAAAAGTGTTGTAGCCAGCTGGGATGTCTTGAAAAAGCAATTAAAGAAGCACAATTTCAAACAACACCAGTGTGGAAGATAACCAGAATGCATCTAATGGAGCCAGTGTGATTGAAGAGGCAGCTTGCCAACAAACTGAGGCTAAAGAAGGATGCTTCTTGGAAATGGAAGGAAGGTCTAACAACCAAGGAAGTTTACAAAGCTTGAACTCAGAAATGTAAGAAGAGGGAATTGTGGAAGGCTTAATGCCCAGATGGGAGCATTGTCCCTATATATGTTTGTAAGATCTATAAAAAAAGAGAAAGAATTCACACCAAATGTTCACATGTAAGTAATAGAATTTTACTGATAAGGCATCTTGAAATTGCTGCTATTTCAGTAATTTGCCACTTTAGAATTAACATTTCTTTATGTTAATCCTATGCTTATGCTTAACTGCCTGTGCTTGTTACAACTTGAAATAACTGTTCTCACTTTCCATTACACTATTTGGGGGACATTATAACCCTGCATCATGAGGTTACTGTTTGTCAATAAACATTTATACTATCACTTCTGCTTTTAGCATGGGCAGTGCTATGGGCACTTTTTTGCCTACTTTGTTAATGAGTTGTTAGTGTTTTGCTGTAAAAATACACTTCTGTCACGTTGTTTAATCAATTCACACTTCATCCTTTTCTCAGATTTAAAGACCCACTACGAAGGATGATGAATATGTTTTAACAGCATTTTGTAGCTTTTTAAATAATCAGACTAACAGCATCCTGTGAAATTAAGAGCCCTTGTAATAAAAATTAAGAAAATAGAAATGATTTAGAATTCTTGTAACAATATGAAAACCCTCCAAAGAAACCTTACTCTCCTGTGATGTAGTTCTTGACAGAAATGCTAGTTTAATTTTGTTGATTTGCTTTGATGTCACACCACATAGTGGTTATTGTAGGAAGAATGCCAAGGAGAGCATTTAGGTAACTGCTTTTACAATTCAGTGGTTTTAAAGTAAATAAGTACGTAAAAACATACAGAATAAAAGTCAACTACTTCCTCTTGTCCATCTTTTTCAGGCTTGAACATTTTCAAATTAACCTCAACTTAACCTTTTCCCCCAGATGAACATGCCCAGTACTAAATTAATTGTGACAGTATATGGTTAATTTGTGAACCTTTGTTCAGGAGCTGCAGGAGTATCTCTGTAATGACAAGTACCTGAAACAGGAGCATTAATGTTCTTGTACCCAAAATTGTATTTCATAGTGAAAACTATGCACTGGACATTTCATTGGGTTATTAAGCGTGCTAGGGGTTTTATGCTACTGTGAACAATGTAGTTTGATTTGCAAATTAAAAATAACACATTAATGCCATCACTTTATACATAAGAAAGATGGGATATGCACAATACATTTTTAGTATATGTGTGCTTTGGTTTTGTACTGTGCAGTTAACTGTAGTAAGATGGTAGTACATTCATTTATATTTCAGTAACATTTGCCCTGGACAAATTTTTTTTCCTTAGTATAAATCAAGTTTTTTTAAGTACATGGCATGGATTGGGAAGGAAGATTGAAAAGTTATGTACTGTATGATGTGCATGTTATAATACTGCTAATCTTACCAGTATGTGAGTAATCAAGCATGAAGTTTGGTGATAAGCCACTAGAGTACCTGTCCTTAATCTTTCAACAATGTGAAGGATAAAGTAACTAGAAGGTTACTAGGTTCATCAGTTCATATATAGTTGAATCTTGCAAGGGCCTTGATTATGGCTGAAGTCTAATAGTAAAGGAAAAGCTCAGTGCTGCACATTTTTATTTAATTTTTATTTCACTATCATACTTCACAGTGAAATTTAGTGTCTGGGTTGTGTTTTGCAATAGGTATCTCTGGTGGTCAGAATGTTCCTTCTTGTTTGCCTTTGAATGTAAAGCCACTTAAAAACATTAAATGTGACTTTGCTTCTAGCTGTCTGTTCACATCTTAGTTTGAGGGGAAGTCTGTGAAGACAGATGTTAACATGTAGAGGTGCTAAAACCTTTCTCTTTGCCCAGGCTTGTCCAGCTGCAGCTGTGTTGCTACTGGATTATAACTCTCCTTAATAATCTCTGTTTATATCAGACATAGTGTGTCAGTTTGGATATAACAACCCCAACTTGTTAAACTATAGTTGACAAAGAAACAAAAGTCAACTTGCATACTAACCAGGTTCTGAAATATTTTTTTCATTTTGGGGTGTGTGCCTTTGAGTCAGTCTTGACTCCTGACAAATGCCTGAACTAGTCCCTGCAGTTTTCTTGGCAAGATTTTCAGAAGTGACTGGTCATTGCCTTCTTTCTAGGGTTGAAAAAGAATGACTGGCCCAAAGTCAGCCAGATGGCTTCTAGCCTGGTGCCTTAACCACTACACGAAACTGGTTCTCTCAGAGATCATACTAGACCAGGGCTTTCCAAACTTTTCCCGTTGGCAACACACCAACGGCGGCGTGCAAAAACCTGGAAGCGCCGCGGCAGCGTGCAAAAACCCGGGAGCCCCGTGGCGGCAGCGCTTTTGAATTTTCACGCACTGCGTCGTTGTCCTGGTGTGTTGTGCTAAAACCTGGAAGCGCTGATGGCCTGCCACCACGCATGCTGCCGTGCAATCAGTGCTTCCGGGTTTTTTCGCTACACATCTGGGCCCCGCAGGCGACACAATACTGTGTCGTGACACACAGTTTGGAAAGCTATGTACTAGGCTATAATGTGACTTGTTTTGGTTAACAGTGTTATATGAAGTTAGTCATTGTAACGTGCAAAACATAGCTTTTGGAATGGATGAGTTACCTAGTAAGAGCTATTTATCCTATCCTTGAAACTTGGAAGAGAGAGAAAAGAATACCAGAAAGAAAAATAGTGTTATTGGAGAGAGAGGGGATTTCTGTCCAGTTTTGGCTTTGGACCACTCACTGTTTCTTTCAGCCCCCAATAGATTGCTGTTAAGGATGACAGAAAAAAGGTTATCCACTCCTCATTTATGGCTTAGCTTGCTATATGAACCCTGCAAGTTGCAGCTTACCCTGTTAAAAATATTTAAGCAGGTCATAACTAAATGCAGTGTAGAAACTCAATCATCTTTAAGTGTCCCTTCCTTTACATCTGTAGTTACAGATGTAGCTGGCATTTGTAAAAAGGGAATAGGGAAAGTGTACACTTACTTATTGTTAATTAAACTGTCCTTTTGGGATGGTGGGCATATTTGGTGGGCATTATTTTAGCTTTATTTATTATTTTAGTTTTAGTTTAGTTTTTAGTTTGAGACTTTGTGACTTTTTTCGTAGGGATGGGAAGTTATAATATAGGGAATATTGTGATTTGAACACACACATGTTATGGCCATTTATGATTGCAGCGTGCACTTCAACTCCCCCACCTGCCTATTTCCCCCCATCTCTGCCCTTTTGGCCACCCTGAACTCTGCTGCCCCCGCTGCCTCCAGCTGACCTTTGCTGTCTTCCTCCTGCTGCTGACGAGGTGCGCCCAGCTGAGGCAGCTACCAGCCCTTCATGAGGCTGCGGGGAGATCATGCGCAGTGTTGCAGAGGCCTAGCGAGGCCCAGCAGCTGCCTCAGCTGCGCACGCCTCATCAGCAGCAGGAGGAGGATGGCAAAGAAGGGGGGCAGTGGGGGCGGCAGAGTGCAGGGCAGCCAAAAGGGCAGAGATGAGGGGGAGATAGGCGCGTGGAGGGAGTTGAAGTGGAGGTGAGCGTGGCAGGGCAGGAGAAGCATGAGGTCCTTGCCTAATGATGGTGGGGTCTTGGCCTAACAATTACAACTGGGACTACCGGAACTGTTGTCGCTGAGTGGTGCGGTCATGTGATGTTTTGCTTAGTGACTGCTTTGCTTAGCGACAGAAATTCCAGTCCCAATTAGAGTTAAGTGAGGACTACCTGTATGTCCTGTTTGTCCACCACACCAACCACAATTCTATATCAATGTGCAAATTCCCAAAGCCTGAAAGATCAAGATAAGCAACAAGTTGCAAGAAAATATGTTCACCAATGCATCATACCTAGAACTCTTTTAAAGCAAAAGCAGTATTGAAACAAACACATTCTCTTTTGGATTATTCTGACTGAAACATGACAAGATAGATAACAGCTGACTTGTAACAGAAGGAGCAAGTTGTTTAACTCATGGGAACTGGCATTGTCTAAATTTTGCACAGTTTCTTGACAGAACACGATGTAAAGAACAAGACTAAAAAGTGACCTGATCTCAATATTTTATTTAACAGTTTAAGTTCTGAAAGCTTAAGTAACTCAAGTTTAAATATAATAAATCTCTGCTTATAATGGTTCCAACACAAAATTGCCACCTAAATCAGTAATCAAATATATTTTAATAGGTAAACAAGATTATTAATTAAGATTATTATTAAGAGAGCCAGTTTGGTTTAGTGGTTAAGGCAGTGGGCTAGAATCCAGGAGACTGAGAGTTCTAGTCCCGCCTTAGGCATGAAAGCCGGCTGGGTGACCTTGGGCCAGTCACTCCCACTCAGCCCAACTCACCTCACAGCGTTGTTATTGTGAGGAAAATAGGAGGAGGAAGGAGTATTAGGTATGTTCGCCGCCTTGAGTTATTTATAAAAATAATAAAGGCGGAATAGAAAATAAATAAATAAATAATAAAGTTTAAGAAGCTGTTTTATATAAACTAGAATTCATCTTAATTGCTAAAATAATGCTGGTAAGTTGATTAGTCATAGTTAATGACTTTGCTCCAGGAGTGAAGGAAATGCATAATTCTAAAAATATTTCCCTATTTGTTAATCATGTTTAGCTGAGGATTAAAGTAGCTTTCTACCAATCCAAACTATTGACTGAGGATCATAAATCACACTATTTCAATAGGTTGTATGCAATGGTATCAGTTTATTGGCTATTTCAGATAAGTTTTTTGCCCTTTATAGTAACTTCAGTTGCTTGTCATGCTGATTCACAATTCAAAATGCTGTCTTATAAATACTGTGCTTGTTGTACAAACTGCTTAATAATTCTGGCTAGGAACTTCTTGCTAGTGGGAGCAGCCACACCAACTACTGAGGCTTCTTCTGTGGTTTGTTTCTTTAATATGATGTACAAAATGGGAACTCTCACCTGTTCACTTCCTAACAAGCCAGAATTTGTTCTTCATTTCCAATTTTTGCTTATTAAGAGGGAAACAGACTACAGTCCTCAATTTACGTGTCAATAAACAAGCTGTGAAATATCATCTGTAGGTTGAGTCATGGCAACTGGATTTCTTTCTTTTGGTTGAAACGTTTCACTGCTTGTCCAAGTTGGTGCGGAAGTTTGAAAAAGCTGTGAAAAAAGTTTCCACAATAAAATTATCTTTAAAGTTCAAACCTCCAAGTCCATGACATTTGTTGAATGGATTTCATGAAATCATATTAACTATTTGATCACTGATTGTTCTATTTGATTCATGATTGTGTTCTTCAAAATGTAGTTAAAACTGGAAAAATTAAGCATATTAAATATATGAATATTTAAGGTTATTTTTGCTCTCCGGCATTGACATCTTTTCCAGAATCCTCTTCAATTTGATACAGAAACTAAGGGAAGGATAAGGTATTTATGGGCATGGGCAGTGAGCAGGTCACATTGAAGTACTGTATCAAGCCAATAAAGTATTTTACTGAAAACATTATAATTACATCTCATTTAGCGTAATCATTTCTCATCAAACACCCCTCGTCTGGTCTCCAAGCATATAAGGCTAAAGAAATACACTTGAACAGGCTAGAAAACAACCTTGAAATATTAATATTTTAAAGGTTAACCTTCTTAAGCATGTTTGATAGGCAGTTCACCGCCTCCCCATTTGAAGCTATATCCTTGGGCACAAATCAATAAAATCCATCTGTTTCAACAAAAGAATCTTATTTTTTAGCAGGTAATGAAGCTACACTAATGATTTCTACTGCAGAATACATACTGATTAGGGAATAAAGGAAACAACATCAGCCTAATAATCAGTGATTTTAATTTGAGGATGCTTCAGACAACAATGCTCCACTTTTTTTCTTCTTTTTTGTAGTTACCTATGGCTTTTCTAAGGGGCGTGGTGGCTCAGCGGGTAAGATGCCAGGCTTGTTGATCGGAAGATCGCAAGTTTGGAGGTTCAAATCCCTAGCCCCGCGTGACAGAGTGAGCTCCCACACTAGCCCCAGCTCTTGCCAACCTAGCAATTCGAAAGCATGCAAATGCAAGTAGATTAATATGTACCACTTTGGTGGGTAGGTAACAGCGTTCCGCGTGGGTCATGCCAGCCACATGACCGTGGAACCGTCTTCGGACAACGCTGACTCTTCGGCTAACAAACGGAGATGAGCACTGGCCCCTAGAGTCGGACACGACTGCACAAATGTGCAGGGGGAGCCTTTACCTTTTTTACTATGGCTTTTCTAGAGCAGTTGACATTAACAGTAATCTAAACCTAAGCAAGGTAGTGTTTAATATTTAAAATACATTTGTTCCATACAAAACTCTTGTAGTAGCTGGAGTTAGCAGGTTTGGACTTGAAGCCAGGATATAGATGGACTGTCCTTCATGTGATGATCATTGGCTAGTATCAGAAATAAGGTTGGATGGATGGCCAGTCATTTTACTCATGGTTGTATGCTTACCAGTGGAGAATTTGGAAGAGTTCATGTTGAAGACAGTGCAAAGAGATGGAATTATGAATATTAACTGCAAGGCCCAAAATTTTCATCTTGCTATGAAAAATGTTCTGGGTTTTAATACAGTGCAGTGGCTGAACATTTTTTTCCACAGAATTTCATTAATACTGCAGATTACTACAATCATCAGGGGTAATCAGCTTCTGTGTTAGAAGCAGAATTTGGCATTCTACAGCCCCAAGGTTCAGATATGGGGAGGTCTGTATTTCTGACACTGGATTCCTGATAGCAGAACAAAGACTTGTGCATAAGCTAGAATTTTTATATGCAATACCCCGCTTGTTCAGGATCAGCAGGACGCTCTATTGCAACTGATAGTGGTTGTGAAGTCCATCTTGAAAGCCACCCCAAAATCTTTACACCAGCACTATTTTCTTCTTTAGGTGATCTTCATTATTACACATGAATAACAAATTATGACCTTAAGGTGTTTGGGATTGAAATTCCCCAAAATAATTGACAATTGACAATGTTGTTTAGGGTTTCTGGGAGCTGCAGAGCAAAATAACTGAAAGGGGGCTGAATCAAGATGGTAGATAAGATATATAAAAGTACCTAAAGTAGTTGTGATTTCTATGAAAGCTCTCCACTTCAAACCAGAAGTGGGTCAACAAATGATGAAAGCATAATGGACTAATTCATGTTGTTATCTAGGAAAAAGGTGTACCAACTGGTCATTGTATGCAACCCTAAATTTCAGGATAATATTTGGAATGCCAGCCAGAAGATGAGATGGTAATCCTAATGGTAATGATGAGGAAGTCCTTGGGAAAGAGGAAATTACCTAGAGAAGGAAAAGAGGTATCTATTTTTAGCATTTCCAGCACAAATTACTAGTTTGTGAAGTCGCCCAAGAACAGTAAAAAAAGGTAGAGAAAAAGACAAACTATCCCATCCATTAAGTGGTGGCACATAACTTGGTGAAGTATACTCAGCTATGGGGCAGTTTGCAGCCAGAGGCTTACTATATGGCCATACTTGTCCAAGAGTCAATTTCCTATCCACTAACACAGAGCTTTCCAAACTGTGTGTCGCGACACAAAAGTGTGTCGCCACACACAGTCTGGTGTGTCGCCAAACAACCCAGAAGCGCTGATCATCATCAACGCTTCCGGGTTTTCCCATGGCGTCACACCAACAGCGCCGCGCAAAAACCCGAAAACGGCAGCAGCGCTTCCGGGTTTTTGCGCGCTGCCGCAACGGCAGCACTTCTGGGTTTTCCTGCGGCGACACACCAACGGAGGTTGGTGTGTTGCCGCGGGAAAACTTTGGAAAGCCCTGCACTAACAAGAGAAGATGGTGTCTTCATGTCATTTTACTCAACTAAATTCATTTGGACACTGAGTTGGTAGATCACTTGGTATTTAGAAAAGGCAAAGATCTATTCTTTGGCTTTCCTACTGAATTACTGTACTTTCAGCTTAACAACTCATTTTCCCTATGCAAATTTCTTAAAATTTTCTTCTTCATGGGTTTTCCCAGCTTTCTGAAAATTAAATGTTTTTGAGCTTTCCTTCAGTTTGAGGCTAGCTTTGGTTGCATTCCAAAAAGGTGCCTACTCACCTTTTCCCAGAAACGGGATGGGGGTGGGAACTATATTCTTCAAAATATTTATCCCAGCATGCATAGGATCCACCGTATTTGGGGTTCTACTGTTCTGCTGCCACTATTTTCTACTTACATGGTTTGTAGGTAGAAATGAAGAACTTCTTATCTTGAAGTTAATCATAGTTCACACTGAAATTTGGTTTTGAACATTGGTTATAATTGTGCATAGCTATAGAAAGTTGTTTGTAGATGAAATAGTAACCCATGTATGGCAACCAGGGGCTTGCTGAGAAAGTTATAGCAGGCAAGGTACTTGTAGGTGACTTCAGGAGAAAAGAGCAGTAGACAAAAATCTGCACAAAGACCTTCTAGTGCAAAGGCAGCAAGAAACAGTACCTTGGATAGCTCCTCCTGGATGAGTTTTTTCTCTAACAGCACTGTAGATGGTACAATAATGTTATCTGTTCAACCAGCTGGAAGTTTATATAGGTAGCTGCATAAACTTATAGACACTAACCTCTCTGAAGGAGCTTTTCTACTGTTAAAAGTCCTAACTTGTCCTGAATGCAGAATTGAGCATTCTTCTCCTGAATACTTCTGAAAAAATCCAAGGGTTAGCAGTTATAATAGATAGTATTATATGCCCCAAATATGTTGCAGTTCATTAGTTGTTCATCTCAGGGTCAGAAAGCAAGCCCCAGCATGTAGAAAAACAAGTTTTATCTATGAGCGTTCAGCCATTTTGCTCACACAGAGAAATTTTCCAATGCTTCCTATTTTCATTATAGGGATATGGATTCATACTGAAAATCATTCAGACTCCATCCATGAAAGTAAACACAGATTTTCCCCATAATTACTGTGGTAGTGGTAGCCTCAGCAACTACCATCAAATGTTGATTGGCCAGCCAGACACTCATATATATAGGCAGTGTCACTAGATTTAGATTTATTTCTGTACTGTAGGATAATCAAACAACTATAACTTCCTTCCAGTCTGAGGCAAAAAGATTTAGAATCCAAGCTATTGTAAATATTTATGTTTTGATGTATTCATAAAGTATTTGATCTTTTAAAATGACATTCAATAATTTAAATCTTTTTATTGATGGATTAGATCAGAGCTTTCCAAACTTTTCATGTTGGTGACAACACTTTTTAGACATGCATCATTTCACAACACACTCTTACAGCAGGGCATCATTTCGTGACACACTCTTACAGCAGGGCACAAGGCAGGCACTAGGACCTGCACGGAATCACAGCAGGTTTGGAGGCAGCAGCAGCCGCGACACACCCAGACACTGCAGCTGACACACTAACGTGTCCCGACACACAGTTTGGAAAGCTCTGGATTAGATGATTAAAAGTAAGGTATCATCCAAGCTTATACTGGATCAGATTTCCTTCTGCAGATAAAAGAAATGTTAGCATTAAGCAAATATCAGTATTTTCAAAAAGACATAAAAGTACTGATTGCACTGTTCAATCTTAGGCTTATAATTGTGCCAACAACATGATGGTGTGTGCTGCTCTTGATTTTCCTTCTGTAGAACCAGCAGTGTGGTGTTACATGCTTCTTGCATGTACTTCTATGGACGGCTCCTGGGGAAAAAAAAGCAACCTGAGGACAATCCATAATTTCTTCAGAACAAGAGAGAATTCCTGGTTTGTTAGCTGTGCCTAACCATAAAAAGACCCAAAGGGAGTAATCAGAGCAGCATGTTCCAGTATATTTCTTGTTTGCTGGTATTGTGTAAATATTATCATAGTCCCACTCACAGGGAGAATTACAAGGCCACTTTAAAAAAAGCCTCATACTGACTGAAGCATTATTTCTTTGTAAGTGTAAGTGTAAGTGCCACCATTGTAAAAGCAGTACTATGTCTGTACTTTTATAGTAAAGGTAAAATCTCCTTCAAGTCAAGCTCAACTTCTGTAACTTCATAGATGCACATTCAAGCAGGGTTGTTGATTTTTGGCAACAACACAGAAGTGATTTGCCATTGTTTCATTCCAGGATGGGTGCTTAAATACTATGTGATGATATAAAATGTCAGCACGTTTTCTTAATACACTGTTCAAAACAGTAGGTATAATTTTGATTTGAGAAATAATCTATTTCTGGAAGTAGACTCATGAAAAAATTGTTTTCCATTATTGGATATGAGTTTGCATCATACAGTATCTACAGCAGAGCTTTCCAAACTGTGTGTCGCGACACAAAAGTGTGTCGCCTGCGGGGCCCAGATGTGTTGCATCAAAACCCGGAAGTGCTGATGGCACGCCACCGGGCCATCAGCACTTCCGGGTTTTCCCGCGGCGACACACCAATGGCAGCGCGCGAAAATCCGAAAGCGCCGCAGTCACGGCGGCGCTTCCTGGTTTTCCCGCGGCGACACACGAAAATCCGAAAGTGCCGCAGCCACAGCGGCGCACAAAAACTGAGAGCGGCAGCAGCGCTTCCGGGTTTTTGCGTGCTGCCGCAACAGCGGCACTTCCGGGTTTTCCCGCGGTGACACACCAATGGCAGTCACACCAACGGCGGTTGGTGTGTCGCCGCGCGAAAACTTTGGAAAGCCCTGATCTACAGATTTTCATAAACATTAAACATGAATATCTTTCTACCGGAGAGAGATATAAAATAATATATGTGGAAGCCTAAGTGAAATAATAATTGCAAGTTTATTTCATTGCATTGAAACTTTTGTACAACACTGTCAGTGGCTACCTGCATTATGCATGGAGAAGATAGATAATGAAATGAAATGTATTGCATTAGCTGTTTCATATGGCTAGAGGAGCTACTGCTAATCGATTTTAAAAGGGTATGTTTCAGGAGGTCTGGAAATTTGCTATATGCACTCAGCAAAGATAATAAATCTCTGTGGTATCTTAACACAAGTCTTTTGTTACAGATGCCACTCCTTCAGCTTGCTCATCAAACAGAAAGGTATAACTTTCATAACATAATGGAGGCAGTCATAGGGCTTGTCAATCCCATTTGTGTCTTCTTTCTTAAATTCATGCTCATTCATTAAGGAAAAAATAGCATCTCAGGTGATGTTGAAGAACATGAAAGGCTTTTATTCAGTTGGGTTCATGGCTATTGCCCAAAATTGTGTGTCTTCTCAGTATTGGAAAACATTTATCTACTGCTGCAATTGTAGGGTTAGAGCAGAATATTTTCTGCATATTTTTCTCATCTGTAATAATTATTTATGCATTGTGCAAGATTTGCTGTTAGCAGCCTCTTTATCAACTATTCTGTTTTGCATTTGAGACCTACCATATTAGGTATGAGTGTATGTAGCTATCAAATAAAGGTTACTTCTGTGAGTGTGAATTTTCATGCTTCTTAATTATTCTAATCTAATCCAGGTGTTTAGAAATAGCTGCTGAATATAATGTAAACGAAAAGAGTTATGATTATTTTTAAAAAATGGGTAAATGAACATTCCTTCCCAAACCTCAATCTTGCCATCTTGATAATTGTCTTTCCCTTCTTTTTCTATATTATCTGGATAATGTATTTGTACTGTTTTTCTTGAAATCTTGGACTAAAAAAAGCAGCATACTCTTAATTATAACTCACCTGCTCAGTATAAACTACTCCAGAAAACCCCTTCATTTAGTTTGCATAGTTGTTGCTGAAATTCCAAATCATGTGAGTAAGTGCCTGACATAGATCATACCTGGCATGTTTACTGTAGAGTCGGCTTTTTTGGCTTGGAGTGTTATGATTTCTGGCGCCAACTTCAAAACTTAGCTGCCCAGTTTGTCTATCTAAATTTTTCTAACTAGTAATTTAAGTACACTTAATTGGTAGAGTGCAGTGAATCCTGTCTATATTTGACTGTTGCTTATTCATGTTAATTATAGTAAGTTGTTTCAGAAATAAAATAAAGACCTATGCTGCCCATATTGCCAACTTAATTTAAGTAAATCCAATGTACTCATATCACTGCCAGACCTGTCAACAAATGCACATTTTCAGAATAAAAGCTTAGCTTTTATATTTTTGGTTTACAATTCAAGGAAATGATCACGTAACATTGGCAAAATGTCATTTTGGACTTAATGTAGTAAGACATTCATTAACTAAAAGTGTTTTCACTATTTAAGCTACGGATGTATTTGAACAGAATCATAATCATTGGTGTCTGTTACATTTTTTTTAATGTAAGATACAGTAAGGATTTATAGTTGAAAAATGTCATGAATAGGTACTTAACATTGTGAGAGAAGGGTATACTGACTTGTAACGAGCTGTGAAATTGTACACAAATATAAATGCTGATTCAATAATAGAGCACCGGTTTGTTTTTGTTTTTGTTATGCAAATGGATACTGTTAACTGCTCTTTTAAGTTGGCATCTTAAAGCAGCTTGTCTAGGAACTCTTTTGTGGTCTGCTTGACACTATTTTCTGTAATACTTTGTTCAAGTTTTTTTTCACTAGGCAATAAACTTTTCATGGTGCTTCTCTGGACTGAATTTGTTCAGAGTCAGGTAAGCTGCTTCTTTCCAGGTGTTTAGAACGTCTAGTTCTATAATCCCTATAAACTTCAAGATACTGGAATAAATTGTATATGCCTTAGATGTTTGTGTGCTTTGTGCCTCTACAGATGCACTCTTTTTATCTAAATTGGGCCTTAAATATTATATGCAAAAGCTCCAATTTGCCTTGGAAGTTCTAGGTAAGATAGGAAAGAGTACTGAGCAGCAGTCTGAGTTCCCATGAGGTTATGATTTATGAACACGTTGTTGCATTTAATTGTCCGCTGATTGCTCAGTATTTGTTTACATATGCTGTTAGTGTGAACAGATCAAGATACAGTTTATTTTTGTAACTTATTAGATTTCTTTCTATACTGTAAACTGGGTTTTTCCTGAAAAATGTAGAACAGGGCCATATCAGAAGTGTCTAATACTTTATCAAGTGTCTAAACAAGTTTTAATCTAGAAGTTTAATGGTTAAGATCAACAAATCTCTGTGCTGTGCCCTGCTTTTCTGACCTTACTTTTCACTGCTGCCCATAATAGTGCTTCTGGCTGGGATTCAGGAGACTGCTATTGCAGCTGTAAAAGAAAAAGAAAAAAAAGAAAATCCCTTGGATTCTAAGTATGCTGTGGAACATTGCACAAGTCTGAAGATTTATTGGGACAGGTTGCACTAAATTGTATCTGTTTTGACATGTTTCATGAGATACACTGATGGACAAGAGCTTAAGCAAACACTTTGTACCATACCCTGTTTTAACACAATTATGATTTTAAGAAGTCAGTTACATCGTCTTATAATAATTTTGTGGCTAAGAAGGCTTAACTATATTGTGAGAGTAAATTACCACTTTGGTTACAGAAATATTCCATATTAGCAATTAAATAATTTAAGTTTTATCATTTACTCCTTAACTATAGTTTGGATATACAGTATTTCCACTGTCTGCTTAATTTGTATCTTAATAGTTACAGTATATGATAGTGAGATCATTTGATTGTCACATAACTTGCCTTGCCTTGAATAAAATAAGATCTCCACTAGGTGAAAGAGTTGTACAAATATGTTTAACAGCCTCCTGAAGCAAAATCTCAAAACTCTGACTGTAGGTTAATTTTTTAAATGTATGAAATTGCATTTGAGTTGTATAAGAAAAATATGAAATGGGTTTACAATACTACATCTGATAATACTGGTTGCAGATGTAATTATTTATTGCATACATGCTTCACATGCTGAGGTGTGAACCTAATACCCAGGTGAGACAAAAATAGGGAAGGTGTGATTTTGAACCTATAAATATACAGTGCTGTGCACCTATAGCATTCTCTCCCTCTCTCTCTCTCCCCCCTTCTCTCTCCCTCAGAAAAAATGTTTTCTGCTATATTATGGAGAAGGAAAGAAATACTAAGAGTTCCTGTTTCTTTTTTTGTCTAAAACACAAATGAAAGATTTGACTCCCCCCCCCCCCAAGAGCTCCAGAACAGGATTTGAACATTTTTTCTATTTTTTGTTAACATTTGAATAATGTAAACAATAGCAACTGGTCACAAGAAGAAATGCTACCTAGATTAATTAAATGGAAACCCTATCTGTTTTGATAGATCTAGTTGCCTGTGACCAGGACTTGGTATGCATTTTAACACAGTGAATGAACCAAATGCTAGAATCTATACCATATATAAAATCTGTACCAAGAATGTTTACCATAAAATGTGGAACAGCTTCCCTCCTGAGATTCAGAGGGCACCCAACCTATTAGCCTTTCAGAGAGCTGTGAAGACCTGGCTCTTCACTCAGGCTTTGAGCTAGGATAGTAGTGAAGCAGAGCCAGTTTGGTGTAGTGGTTAAGGCATCAGGCTAGAAACCAGGAGACCAGGAGCTCTAGTCCCGCCTTAGGCACAAAGCCAGCTGGGTGACCTTGGGCCAGTCACATTCTCTCAGCCCTAGGAAGAGGGCAATGCAAACCACTTCTGAAAAACCTGCCAAGAAAACTGCAAGGACTTGTCCAGGCAGTCTCTGAGAATTGGACATGATTGAACGGATTAAAACAAAAAAAACCAAAACAAAACAGAAGTGAAGCAAATGTAAGTAATAAATGAAGCAAATGTAAGAGCATAGGAGTCTGTGATGTTGTGGCACTGTGCTTGGGATATGTGGTGGTGGTGTGAGGTTGTTTTGTTTTATTTATTCTGTTTTTATTTAATATTGTGAGCCCCCTAGAATTATCTTGTATAAGGTAGAAATGGCCATGTACGTTTCAATAAAATAATATAACATAAAATAAAATATACAGTACTGTGTTTTTTTTCCTTCCTCATGCTCATGAAAAAATAATGAGTTTTAGAGGAAAGATATGATTAATTTTAATATTTTTATCAGTTTAAAATTTCATTACCTATATCTTGTTTTGTATTGAATTCACTTTTTATGCTTGTAAGAAATAATAAACCATTTGGGCAGCATGTAAATCAAGCATGCATATTTTTGGGTTTGCTCAATCTCCTTTGGAATCTTTGTAGTGAAATACTTTCACTATTAAAGCTATTATACAACATCAGTCAGCTAAAAGTGTTGACTATGTTTTTTAGAGCCTTCCTTTGGCTCTCATCCTATTCTGTGGCATACAGTTTTCTTAATAGCAATTGGGTTAAATGAAAACAGGCCACATCAGATTCCAGCTGAGGCACTTAGCATTATTGGACTGGGAAAACAGTTTCAGGTTCTCCTGTCATATACTTGACTCATGAAATTTGAAGAATTGACATAAACCATTGCTGCATCTTCATGCTTTTTGCATGCCTTCATGGGATGTCATTAAATAATTTGCCACTAAGATTGTAATACAGTTACTTGTAAACAGGAATATGCAACTAAAAGCTCTATTGAAGTATCACTCAGATGGCTTTGTTATCCTTCTTCTTGCCTAGCTATTAGAAATTATTCAACATGCATAATGAGCCACTAAAAAGCTTGAGGTGGTAGAATACCATCTCATTATTCAAGTTTGAATGAGTCAGTTTAGCAGGCAAACTAGAATTAATGGTAGAAAGTAACAGCACCCCAGGGATATTGAGAAGTCAATGTATATGTGACTTTGCTGTGAGGTGGTTAATGTCATAGCTTTCTTTATTTCTCTTGACACATTATTAGTTTTTTTAATTGAGTAGGATTATTATGAATTTTGATAGCAACAAAAATAGATGTAATATACTGTATACAACAGGAAAGTAAAAATTGAACAGTTAAGTATGGTAGGCATAAGCTTCCTATAGTGTGGTTAATGCCCCCAAACAAATCTTATGTGGAAGAAAAAAATGTTTTATGACTGAGCTAATTCATTTTCCCTTCTCAGAGTTTTCCCCAAGCCTTATCATTGGGGAGGGTAGTACTGGCGGTTGAACTACTGGCTGAAACAATAGCAGATTCAATAGTAGCCAGGAGTCACCTCTTCTTTGGGATCCCACAGGGGATCCCAAGTAACAATTATAGCCAGAATATTCCAATAGAAAGCAAGCTCCCCATCTATTTATCCAGGATGGTTGAGCATTTATGCACAGTATTTGTTGTCGTCTTATTCAAATGCATCCATGTATTTAGTTGCATCCATTTTTTTCTTTTTTGTTATTGTTGCTTGCTTTTCTTTTAATTTCTTAGAGCAAGATGGTTACATTTTCTAGCAGTCCAAAATTGTATTGGAATTCTATACAACACTCTGGATTATGGGCATTGAATGTGCAATTAACATCTCATAATAATGTGCAAACATACATAGCCCTTTTGTTCTTCTGATCTACAATATGTTCTCACTAAGAAATCAATCAGAATACAGTTTAGATAGGTAAAGCAATTTTAAGGCTCTTTTCAGTCTTAGTTTTTCAAGTTTTATTCCTTCCTCAGCAACAACTCAATTATGTTATTAGGAGGCGATTTCCACTTATTATTCAATATAGCATCTAATTTGAGTCACTTTGTCTAGGAATTAGGAATTAGGGGTGTGCAATACATTTTGAATCTGAAAAATTTTGAGCTCAAAACATCTCTTTCAAATTTGAAACAATTGTTTTGAGCTAAGGTAGGTGCATTTTCCAGACCTAGTTTATGTTAATGTTGCAGACTTTCCACCCTCATAGCATGATTTCACCTCTGCTGACTGAAAGCATATGAGTACCTCCTGAGGTTGACAGTAGATTTCCCCCCCCTCACACAAAGGTTTCCCATTAATAGTATTGTTAGGTCAATTAGAAGAGAGTCTATTTCTTAGCTGACCTAGGAGAGGTAGTGATTGCTTTAAAAACCACTGTCATAGCTTGTTCCATTTTAGAGATGACTCAGTCCTTGATATTTGTACTTGAAAATTGTGTTTGTGTATCCATATTTCACTGATTTGTATTCTCTGTCCCATGTTCAAAAATGCCCAAGGAAAGAATATTATACATTTTGTGTGTGCAGAAATTGTATGGGGTATATTGTAGGAAGATTAATAGTTTGATAGATCCCTGGGAACTGTCATTTCCCTGACCCATTTACCTAAGTATTGTTTCACTATACAGGTCTTTGCCCAGTGTCTTTGCCTATTCAGTGGAGAAGCAAAAGTTCTGTCACTTTCACCTTAGTTTGATTGCATTTTATCTCTTATTTTTACAATATTTGTTTAATTACAGTAAGTCAGCTCACAACAGGCGTGGTGGCTCAGCGGGTAAGACGCCAGGCTTGTCGATCGGAAGTTCGAATCCCTAGCCCCGCGTGACGGAGTGAGCTCCCACACTGGCACCAGCTCTTGCCAACTTAGCAATTCGAAAGCATGCAGATGCAAGTAGATTAATAGGTACCACTTCAGTGGGTAGGTAACAGCGTTCCGCGCACGTAATGCCAGCCACATGACCGCGGAAGCGTCTTCAGACAACGCTGACTCTTCGGCTAACAAATGGAGATGAGCACCGGCCCCTAGAGTTGGACACGACTGCACAAATGTGTGTGGGGAACCTTTACCTTTACCTATCAGGGGCCAAGATGGCGATGAGGCAGCATTTGCTAGAAAGAGCTCCTCTAAAGTTTACTTTTTAGTAGTTTATTTTTATACTTTATTTTAAAATTTTTATATATTTAACTATTTTTAACTATTTTTAACCACTTTTATCATCATTTTATGACAGACAGGCAACTTTTTAGCTTTAATTTATCAACATTTTAAATTAGCTCTCAGGAATGGGGAAAAGGAAAAAGAGGCAGCGTGCGCACTCCGCAGCACAGAAGCCACTGAAGCAGCAGAAAATGGATAATTATACAACAAGTAAAGAGACTGCTGTAGTAAGTAACTTAACCTTGGACTCCTTATCAGGTAGAGCTAACTTACAGAGCTCAGTGGAATGGGATAGTCAACAGCTCTTAGAACTTTCTTCCTGCCTTACAGAAAATGTCTCCCCCTCCCAGACTACAGCAGCTTGCTCGGCAGCTGCTATGCTTATGCAGGAGGGAGTTGTTATGGACTTAAAAAGGGAGAATGCAAGAGACTTTATATCTAGACAGTGCTTGCTTACCGCACAGACAGTGGTTTCAATCTTCGAACTTCTAACATCAATTAAGGATCAGGTTGACTCCCTGAAGGAGTCCGTTGTAAAATTCATTAAGAACTATCCAAATAAAACAGAACGAAACAGGAAGATATCTACTACTACTCCCACCAACAGTCATCAAGGGGTTAATACAGAAAATAAAGCTGGCTCTACTCCCAAAACCGAAAGGAGAGGAAAGAATAGCTCTAAAGAAAATAGCTCTCAACCAGGAAAAAGGCAGAGAGGAGATCCATGTAGTTATTACTTACAAACCAAACAGATTACCTTGCAGATTTATGATAATAAAATGAATAGAGGGAGATGGGGTGATAGGAGAGCTGTTATGCTCTCGTTGAGTCTGCTGCTACGATGCGAACGCTCTCTGATAGACTTAGTGCATGCTGAATGGCTGCCATCCAGAAGAGACTATATCCGAGTTTTGTTAATATTTAAGCAGCCTATAGTTCCCAGCATGCTTTTTAAAATGAAGCCTTTCCTGAGTACTTTTTCAATATTTCCAATACGTGTTTTTAGCTCAGAGAAAGTGAGTCCTCTCCTTGATCAGTCTTTGAAAGGGGGTAATATTGCTTTAAGTTCTGATGGCAGTAGCAAACATACAGATAATCATGAAGTTGCTACAACAGCAATGACCCTGAGTGAGGAAATGCCAGAAGAAACGCTGATTGACTTATTTGGGGAGTTACCACAATCAGAGCAATCAGATGTTATACAAAGACTGGATGAATTAAGAGAGACATTGAAATCAACACAATCTATGGCAAAGCCATTAATAAATATGGCATTACTAAGTACTCAGGCCTGTGAAAATATATCTGTTCAACAAAATACTACTACTTCAACAGAAAAGAAATGTCTAGAAACACAGGCTGATTGTGAGGAAATGGCATTGCTCAATTCAGTCCCAGATAATTTGCAGAAAGTTAAAGTATCTTGTGTGTTAAAATCGGATGCTGGTGGTGGAATAGAACTGAGTCCTAAGGATTCTATTTCCAACCAAATGTTGTCTCAAATGAGTCCCGCATACGCTAGATCTACAGCATTTGAAGGAGAAGTTCAAAATGGGTTATGGAAAGAACTAAAGGCTGGAACATCCTTACCTGTTAGTGAGGACTTTGTTTGTTTGGATGCTGATTCTACTTTGACTCTTCAACCTGTTAAAGTATTTCATCATAATTGTCTTGCTCCCCAATCTCTGTTGGCGCTTCCCCATCAACAAGACAATGACGAAGGCAGACAACTTGTAAATCAATGTGTCTTCTTCGATACAGAAGGCATTCTAGACAACATCACCCCTGCCGATTGACTAAAAGCCTCATGTACTCTAACCCAAAATTTCAAGTCTCCAATGGGGCCGCCTGCCAACATCAATTGCAAGGTTTTTCTCCACCTACTGACTTGGAACATTGCCGGTTGGAAAAATCGAGTATCTGATGGAGACTTGTTGGAATTTCTCTCTGGCTTTGATTTTATAGCTCATCAAGAAACTTGGCTGTCCAAAGAGGAAGAAAGGATCCACATTCCAGGATTTAATTCCTGGTCAGTCCCGGCAGTGAAACACAAGACTAAAGGAAGGGCATCGGGAGGATTGTCGATACTTGCCAAGGCTGAGTTGGGTTGGCAAGGCCAGGAACTGGTGTTTGGTTTTGATTCTCCTTTCTATTTGGTGGTTAAATTTTCGTATGAAGCAGTTGTAGTAGTACTAGTGAACATTTATCTGCCACCATATTCATCTCCATACTTTTCTCCCAACATTTGGGTAAATTTAGAAAATTTACTGTTGAAGATAAACCTTAATTACCCCAATGCTATTGTAATTTTAGCGGGAGATTTTAATGCCAGAGTGGGGGCTTCTTTATTTGATTTTGTACGACTGGGTGTTATTCCTGAGGACTACCTTATTAACAACCCACCCTGGCATTCTAGAGATTCCAAAAGGAACATGGCGGGTTCTCAGTTGGTCTCACTAATTTATAAATGTAACCTTCATATTTTAGGAGGCAAAGAATCTGATTTTATATATCCGTTTACATTTCATACAGGAAACTCTAGTAGTGTCCTAGATTATATTTGTGTTTCTCGAAATAAGTCTGGGTTATTTTCAGATATTCAAGCCCATGTGAGAGAAGACAGCGATCATCAGCCGATTACAGTTTATTTTGCAGCCAGATCAGATATTAGATCATTTATGACTTATGATAAGAGGTTACTAGCCAATATTGAAATTAGGCAAAACAGAAGACTTAGGTGGCACAAGGTAGATACAAAGGCAATAACAACCTATCTAAACTCAGAGCAGGTTCAGTCTTGGAGAAATTCTATTTCAACTCCTTTTCAATGCCCAGACAAGATCTTGACACAATATGCTCTTTTGTCTAGCTCGTTGAGGAAATTTTTGATAGATAAAGTTCCTGCTAGAAATCATTCTCAAAACAGTATGAACTGGTTTGATTCTGATTGTCTACATACTAGGAAACATTTAAGGGCAGCAATGCGTATGGCCCAGAGTTATCCTAGTATAAAAAATCAATCCAAAATGCTACAAATCAGGCGGGAATATAAGAAACTTATTGTGTCCAAAAAAGCTCTTTATACAGCTAAAATATGGGCAGACTTGGAATTATCAGCAAAAGGAACTAATTCAATATTTTTTTGGAATTCCGTCTCGGGTTTATTGAAGGAACGCAATTTTCAACTTGACATTCCTATACCTGCCTCAGTCTGGGAGGATTTCTATACAAGTTTATTTACTGAGTCAAACCAAAGACCCTTGCAGGAAAGTATAATTGATCCTACTTATTTTGAAAACCTCCCTCTTTGGCCCTCAGTGTCAGTGGCAGAAGTCAAATCTATCATCCATTCCTTGAAACCCAACAAGGCTCCAGGAGAGGACTTTTTACCACCAGAACTTTTTAAAACCCATACTGACTGGTGGGCCCCATTACTTGCAGGTTTGTTTTCTTATATAAACAACACAGGATTCATTCCAGTAGGATGGGAAGTAGCAATTGTTGTCCCTATATTTAAAAAAGGAAATAGGACTGAGCCACAAAATTATAGACCAATCAGTCTTATAGGAATTGCTGCAAAAATGTATGCCAAACACCTCTTGGGCAAAATAGAGGACTGGGTAATTAGGACAAACCTCCTTGTAGAGGTACAAACTGGTTTTAGACCAGATCGCTCCACAATAGATAATTGTTTCACATTACATCATCTTATTTCAAAACAATTGGCAAATGGTAAAAAAGTGTTCGCTGCTTTTATAGATTTTACCGCAGCTTTTGATTCCATAGATAGAAACATTTTATGGAAGAAATTAATTAATTTAAATATGGAGCCCAGACTTTTATTCCTGGTAAAGGCCCTCTATTCAAATACTTATTTAAAAGTAAGAACTGGTGTAAATGGCTCTTTAACCAAAAGTATTCCTACTCATAGAGGTGTCCGGCAGGGTTGTATCTTAGCTCCAATGCTCTTCAATCTTTATATTAATGATATTCCAGGGTTTATGCGTACCGTAGATACTCACATGTTAAAAATTCATGGCATATTTGTGAATGTCCTATTATATGCAGATGATATGATTTTGATGGCACATTCACAAGTTGGCCTGAGAAGACTCCTGAAAAAGTTGAATGTCTATTGTGTTCATAACTCTTTAACTATAAATAAGTCTAAATCTAAAGTGATGGTTTTTGGTAAAAGAAAAAGGATGAAATATAAATGGCAAATAAATGGGGAGCCTATAGAACAAGTGAATTCTTTCACTTACCTAGGAGTGGTTTTTACTGATACTGGAGCCTGGGACAATCATTTCAGAAGGACCGCAGGGAGGGCTGAGGTCTGTGCCAAAAGGCTATCTAAACTGTATAATTATAAATATCCCGGCACTTTGACCCCTATTCTGAAAGTATTTAGAGCAAAAATTGTCCCAATGTTGACTTATGGTGCGGAAGTGTGGGGTCTTACAAATTCTGCTGCACTTGAATATGTTCAAACCCGCTTTTTAAGAAGTATACTGGGAGTTGATAAAAATACGTCAGCACCCGCAATTAGAGCAGAAACAGGTATCCACTCTATACATAGCCAGACAGTATCAAAGGTCTTTTCTTACTGGCAGAAGGTCCATTCAATGGACCATGATAGGCTTCCCAAATTATGCCTACTTGAACAAATGAGTTTGGATTTTACCACGTCCTGGTTAAAACATCTCACTAAAGTTATTACACAATATGGATTTTCCATTCAACAGGTACTCATAACTGCACCGCAGGCAAAAGATATTTTTAAACAGCGAGCCCTGGATATCAGTGCCCAATTGGACATGGAGACATTGGCAAAAAATGGTTCATTAAAATGGTTAGCTAAGAATAAAACTATTTTTAAATTTGAAAAATACCTGTCGATGAGTCTAACACAAAATCTGAGAAGGGCCTATTCCAGGGCTAGGTTTGAATTGTTGGACTCTATGGTTAAATATGGACGTTTTCATCATTTGCCATATGATGAGAGGACTTGTGTATGTGGGGACCCAGCCATAGAAGATATTGCCCATGTTTTGTTCGACTGCAAATTATATGATTCACTTAGGATTAAATTCCTGTCTCCTTTGTTAGAAAGAACAGCACACTGGGATTCTAATCACAGATTATCTTATTTTCTTTCGGGCTCAAATACTTTTATTGTGAATAGGACTGCCAAGTTTGTAGACAAGGCAGTTCACCAGAGAGCCCATTATATGGAAAAGATTGGAGTGCCATGTAGGGGTGATGAACTCATTTGAATTCTGATTAGATATACATGTATTGTATTTATTATTATTTCAGGTTATTCAATTATCTTATTTCCTATTTTGGTGTATTTTTATCAATTTTATCAGTTAAATTGAATTGTATTGTATTCTTGTTATCTTATTTTATCTTTGATATGGTCGTAAGACTAATCAATAAAGTTGTTTAGTTTTTAGTACCTATCAGAAGTTGTAGTTGAAGGAGTAATAGGTGCTTCGGAGAGCATCTAGAATAAACAACCATCTTCCTTTTGTACAAGTACAGTATATGTTATATTAAAGATGGAAAAGATTCTGAAGTGATTTATCTTGGTCTGATTTTTTTACATCTCAAAAACCTGGCATTTTAACAGGTGTGTAGACTTTTTATATCCACTGTAGTTAATCTGAAGGATGGTTTTGTTGATGTTTTAGGATATAAAATGTGTTTTGCAGAAGGAACACACAATGGCATTTTTCTTCAAGAAATTCAAGCAATTTTCCTTCCTTGGGATTAGGATTTTCATGCAGATGTGTAAATTAATAAATGATTTGTGTAGTGTGTAATTTAGTAATATGTAAGTATCTTATTTACAATTATATGAAGAATCCCATTCCCCCAAGAAATTTGACTAGCAATGTGATAAATTTCTTTATAAGACATTGATACATTTTGGATTTACGTAGAATTAACTGGAGATACAATTTAAAAGGACTTGTGCAGTTTCCATTCTATGGTTTCTTTGCATCAGTTGTGCACTATAATGTGAGATTACTATAAATGCAGATCTGCTTTATAGTTAAAGTCACTGAAAGGAATAAACCCAAATTATCAATCTACAAAAGGGGTTCTCTAACTACAGCTGGATGATTCAAAATAGCTGATACATAAGTTTTTTTTTCACTATATTAAAATCTTAGGTGATGAATGCAAAAATGGGGATTGCCTTTCTTGGGAATTTCACAGGAAACATTCTCACAATTCTTTATAGCAAATGCTAAAGTGTTTTATGTTTGAGTTAGGAATTTAATATTTAAAAAATAATGTTAATTTAAAACAAGAAATGAAAACAACAGTAAAAATCTGTTGTCTGATCAACAGTTCCAGAAGCTAATCCTATATGTGATTTGACTATTGGTTAATATCTAATTGAATGAAACAATACATTTGTTGTAACCACAGATCATAACATTTTAGGACATGAACTACTTAAAATATAATAACTAATGTAGACATTAAAAATCATTTCTAAGAATGGCCAAAATTACAGCTCTAAAAACAGCAAAATAAAGCCTAAAGCTACAACTTAACCTGGCATATAGTAAGATAAACAATTTTATTTCTAATTTTAACAGACAGGTAAAATATCTATTTTATTATTAATAAAAGCAAATATAAGGTGCCAGTAAAGAGTTAATACCCCCTGTTTTAAAGGCTGGAGAACTGCCACTAACATGGCCTAGCATTTTTTTTCTGATTGTTCCATAAAAGGGATAATAGTGAACATTTTTTTTAGAATAAAAAATATCTTTGATAGTATCTGCTTATATATAAGTCTTCAAGACCCAGGTGAAAATGTCTCCTGACAATCTCTTATTTTTCCCCAATATTAGTGCTAACTAGACACCCCTGTGACCCATTGGGTCATCCTTTGAGAAAAAGGTAGTGCAGTCTGATGTGACCAGAATGAACATTACATTTTAGGCTGACCATATTTTTTTTACCCCAATGCTGGATGGTCCTGTGATCATCTAAGAAAAGTATATATCTAAATAGAAAAATAATTGTAGTGGCAAACGAACTTCAATAATAAGTCAATATTAACTTACCTAAACAGATAAACAGAATGACCACAGGCAGGCAAAAAAGCAGTGTGGAGCGACTTCTGACTTCCTGCCGGCTTCCCCATTGACTTTGCTTGTGGGAAGTTGGCAGGGAGCATCGGAAATCATGATACGTGACCACGGGGACACTGCAGTGGCCACAACCTTGCGAATAAAACTGGTCTGAATATTGTGGAAATTTCAATCCCACAAGAGTAATGGGTCCTGGATTTTTTACGCATTCTTTAAGTTAGCGGATTTTAGGTACCTTGATTCAAAAATTGTTGCGGTATAATGCACTGTTTGGACTAACTTAAGGGTACAAACAGAAAAACACAATGAGAGTTTTAGTAGTATATAGATCAGAGCTTTCCAAACTGTGTGTCACGACACAAAAGTGTGTCGCCACACACAATCTGGTGTGTCGCCACACAACCCGGAAGCGCTGATCATAATCAGCGCTTCCGGGTTTTCCTGCAGCGACACACCAACTGCAGCGCGCAAAACCCGAAAGCAGCAGCAGCGCTTCCGGGTTTTTGCGCACTGCCGCACTTCCGGGTTTTCCCACGGCAACACACCAACGCCGGTTGGTGTGTCGCCGCGGGAAAAACTTTGGAAAGCCCTGATATAGATTAACCAAGTCCAAGAAGATTGTTTCAGTTAACTGTCTTGCTCTTAGCCTCTCTCCTGCACCCCAAACAATATTTTGTGAACAGGGGAACCCTCTTTTTTAATAGTGTTACGTAATTTAGCTTTGAAACATTCTGTACTGTACTTGTCACTAAATTAGGTAGCAAATTACTTGAATTTGCATCTACCCCCATTTCCATGTGCTTCATAAATACTAACATTATTATTATTTTTTTGCCATTGAGTTATTTTGGTTGCAACTTGGCTAGTATACCAAAGATCAATTAACTCTTATCAAAGGTTAGTAATATGGCATACTATTGATAAGAAATAAGAGCCACGTGCATGCTGAACAATAATTCCAGGCAGTTTATTCTATGGAGACTTTCTAGACAAATTTAATTTAATCAGAAGATGGAAAATATTAACTTTCCTTGAATTATCATTAGAAGCTAGAGTCAGACTGAACTAATTTTAAGATGATAGCTAATTCAGTAATTCATATAAGAAGTAGATTTTCTGTTAAATTAATGGATAGTTTATAATCTCAAAGCCAATACTGTAGTGTTGATTCACTGGGAGTAGTGGACAATGCTTCACTGACTGCATATATCTAGAATATAATTTTCACTCATGCACCAACTTTGACTATTGTGTATGTTTCCTGTCAATCTTATAAAAATAAAAATAATCAGCAGTGAAAACTACAATAGAATATAGAATTATGGAACTAAGTGCAAGTATTGTTTACAGCTTGTTCACTTTATCAAGGAAAACAGAGTTGTTATATTGGTGGCTAATGGCTGAACTAGATAAAGCTAGAAAATACTGTAGTTTTCCTACACATATAGTGCTATTGGTATGAACACCATTTGAAGGGTAACTTATTGTGTGCAGGTAGTAATGATATTGTAGGGTTAGGGTTAGAGTTTGTGGTGAACTCGACGAAAAATTATTATGTGTCATTAAGTTGGTGTTGATTCTTAGTGATCACTTAGATCAGTGCTTTCCAAACTGCCGCCGTTGGCGACACACCAACCGCGGCAGCGGCGGCGGCGTGCATGGCGGCGGCCTTGCTAAAACGCAGAAGCACTAATGGCACGCCGTCGCTGTGCGCGCCCCCACCTCACAACACACTAAACTCTGTGTTGTGACACACTAAAGTGTCACGACACATAGTTTGGAAAACTATGACTTAGATCATCCTTGTACATGATGATCGGTCTTCAACCTGGCCATTTGTGTCTTCCAATGGTGCACCCATTGCCATTGTAATCAAGTTCATCTATTTTGCTTATGGTTGTCCTCTTTCCTTTTACCTTTCCTAGCATTATAGACTTCTCAAAAGAGCCAGGTCTTCACATAATGCTGACTTCTTTTTAGTATTCTTTGGTTTTCTCAGTTATCCAGCATGCAGTTCCTTGCCTTTTTCTAAAACAAGCTTGAACACCTGTCATCTCTGTTCCTCCAGTAGAAATACTTTATTGGATCAGAAGCCTTGTCTAGAGGGAAAGAGCCTTCCATTTGCAGAGTGTGACCCTGCATCCAGGCTGATGGTTTTAAAGACTTTTTATATGGTTTATTCCAATGTGTTTTCAAAGTATCTGAAAGTGTTGACTCTATTCTCTTTTAGCAATAAGATCTTGATATTAGGTTACATGTTTGCCCAGATCTGATGTGTGTTAGCTTCTTTGTAGCTTGAAGACAGGTTCTGTACACCTATCATATAACTATTAGAGATTTGGGATAAAGTAGCTCTTGCTTTGGTTGTGAATAACCATACTGAAAACTGAATGAGCATAATAATATTTGAAGAACAATATTACGTAGATGTTAAATATCATATTCATTTGATTACTGTTCATGAAAATGTGAATAGAGGAATAAAATACTGACTTAGGCAAAGTAGAATATGCTGTTTATTAACGATAAAGTAAAATGTCAAATTTGGGCCACCTACTTTAAAAAGCAGGGGAGGAATTTGGTAGAAGTTCAAGATTTTGTTTTTCCTGAAAGGGTTTCCAGCCTGGCTAAACTTTGCAAACACGCTGCTGTTTACAGCCTACTTTTGTATCTATAACAATATGACTGGACAGAGTGTCTCTCCAAAACATTTTTTTTCTCCCAGCTGTGAAATGAACTTTTCAAATTAATGCCACATTTCTGAGAAATGTTTCTTCTTTGCACTTTGATTTTCAAAAACTTTTTTTTTCATTCAAACAATGATGTAGTTCTGTTATAGAACTGTGAATCTTTAAAACTAGTACAGTATAATTTTGCTTTGAGGGGAAAATGTTATTTTCTCCAATTATTTTTGTAACATTAGAGCATAGCTTTCCAAACTGTGTGTCGCGACACTTTAGGCGGTGTGCATGGTGGCGGCGGCAGCGGCGTGCCATCAGCGGCAGCGGCGCGCCATCAGCGTTTCCGCGTTTTAGCGAGGCCGCCGCCATGCACACCCCCGCTGCCGTGTGCCCCCTGCTGCCGCGTGCCCCTGCTGCCGCGTGCCCCCCCGCCGCTCTGCGCGCCGCCGCCGCTGCCGCCGTTGGTGTGTCACCAACGGCAGCAGTTTGGAAAACACTGCATTAGAGTTTGCTACATGTTTGCTGAAATGAGACAAATAACCGAACTCCTGTGTTGTGATCCAGTTGGTTTGAATGTTTCCTTCAGAGCTTCTTCTAGCTCGGCCTTTCTCAACCTTCTGACCCTGGAGGAACTCTTGAAATATTTTTCAGGCCTCGGGGAACCCCTGCACATTCAGGCTCAAATATAGGCCAGAAGTTATAAAATTATTATATTTATTTCATGTGTAGGCCTATACATATGCACTAACAGTGTTCTTAAACTAAAAATAAAGAATGAAACTTACTTCTTTAATGTGAAGTTGCCCGAATTTAAAATAATTTTTAAAATAAATTGTGATCTCCCAGGGAACCCCTAGTGACCTCTCGCGGAACCCTAGGGTTCCACGGAACCTGGTTGAGAAACCCTGTTCTAGCTCATGTGAATTAATACATTTACATAGTATTCAGTGTTGTTTTTTAACAGTTTGGTAAGTATCAGGTCCTCTTGCCAACCTAGCAATTTGAAAGCATGCAAATGCAAGTAGATAAATACGTACCACTTCGGTGGGAAGGTAACAGCGTTCCACGTACGTCATGCCAGCCACATGGCCGTGGAAGCGTCTTCGGACAACGCTGGCTCTTCGGCTAACAAACGGAGATGAGCTCCACCCCCTAGAGTCGGACACGACTGCACAACTGTGCGGGGGGAACCTTTACCTTTTAAGTATCAGGTCACTGCCTGGAGCTTTCCCATTTTTTAACTGATTAATTAGTTTAATAATTTCCAAATGAGAGAGTGTGGCCAAAGGAGAATACTGGTTAGAAACATAGGTAGAAGCAAATGGCTAGTGAAGAGAGCATGTATAGCAGAGCTTTCCAAACTGTGTGTCGGGACACGTTAGTGTGTCGGCTGCAGTTTCTGGGTGTGTCGCAGCTGCTGCTGCCTCCTGGCTTCCACGCAGGTTCTAGTGCCTGCCTTGTGCCTTGCTGCCTTCAAACCTGCTGTGATTCCGCACAGGTCCCAGTGCCTGCCTTGTGCCCTGCTGTAAGAGTGTGTCGCGAAATGATGCATGTCTAAAAAGTGTGTCACCAACATGAAAAGTTTGGAAAGCTCTGATGTATAGTATTCAAAGCCAACTGGATTACTCTTCTTGGGTGGAATCTTACTTTCCGGCCAGGTCACTCTTTTGGTTGAGATGCTTGCAATTATCTCCCCAAAAGGGTGGCATTTTTATCCTCTGTAGCTTGAATAAGTCATTCTCAATTAGTTTGCGTAAATATGTGTTTTCTTTTTATTAGGTTGTTTAGCTTTTTTTTTTAGATCAAATACCTGATTGCTAATAGTGGGACCATTGCTGAACTTGTAAGGTTTGAAAGCTATCCTTAAATCTACCCTGGCTTGCATGCAGTCTTGATCAAACCTGGGTTTCTGCTCAGGGAAATTTGCTCATGAGGTGCTGATGGGTTCATAATAGTCTCTGAAGGTGTATCAGAGCATTATACGTGGCTAAGGTTTCTGCAGGATTTGAGGTCTCAGGAATCCATGAAGCTCAAGGGACTCATTTGAGAAATGATCATATAACTCAGTCTTTACAGGCCATTTAACCCTAGGAATTTATGTGAAGACCTAGCTCTCTGGAGATGGCTCTAATGCTGGGAAAAGTGGAAGGAAAGAGAAGAAGAGGACAACCAGCAGCAAGGTGGATGGACTCAGTTACAGAGGCAATGAGACCTGAAAGAACAGGTTAGGGATAGATCATCATAGAGAAAATCTATGTGGTTGCTAGGAGTCGAAAACGACTTGATGGCACTTAATCAAAATCAGTTCTAGGAATGGATGAACCTATGTAATTGTCCTTAGCCCAGGTGGACTGTCCAAAGAGGTTGAATGGGGACTAAGTCCCAGATGAAAGGCTTCTTTATTCACACATATTAATAACACATTCCAGATGACTAAAGGCTGGAATAATTCTATTACTGCCCATTTATCAAGAAAGGTAACAGCATGGACAGTTATCATCCAGTCAGCCCCTGAACTATATGCATGCTTTCAGTCCTATAGGTTTCTGGATTGGCTAGAACAGGAGACACTATTATTTTTTTTATTCTCAGAATTCAAATCATATTTTCCTTTCTCCTGAGAATGAATACTTAGAATGAAGTATTGTTTCTCCTCTTCCTCCTCCAACTTTACAAGAATATGTTAAGTCATACATCAAAAGCAAAGTGTCTGCTCTAGGGACTATGGAATAAAGAATGATGGATGCCATGTTCTTGTGTCAGTTTCAACTTATTTTATGTCAAATTGGGATTCTTTGGGAAAAAGTGGAGGAGTATTAACACTTTTGGCTGCATCATAAAGACTAGCACTTGGTAGAGTAGCAATGAAGAGCTTGGAAACAATGTTCAGATGGCATGATATGTCCATAGCTACAAAGATCAGAATAGTGCAGGGAATGGTTTCCCTGTGACACTCTATGGAAGCAAAAGTTGGACTTTGAAGAAACAAGATAGAGTATTGAAGCTTTTGAAGTTGGATGTTGGAAAAGCCTCCTGAGAATACCATGGATAGCCAAGAAACAAATGGATCATAGACCAAATGAATCTAGAGTTCTCACTCAAGGCACAAAGTATCTGGCTCAGTTTACTATATTCTGGACACATCATACAAATGCCTAGTTCTCTTGAGAAGTCTATAATGCTAGGAAAGTTGGATGGAAAGAGAAAAAGAGGATGACCAGCAGCAAGGTGGATGGACTCAATTACAGGAGCCATAGGTGCACCTTCGGAAGATCCAAAGGACCGGGTTAAAGACAGATCATCCTGGAGAAAATTGATTGCTAAGAGCTAACACCACCTTGATAGCATATAATCAATAAAAGGTAACAGAACTGGAGTGAGGGGAACACAGGGGAGTATATCTGATCCCCTGGTGAGTTGCAAGTGTGCACTTAATAGGTGGAGTCTGACACCAAAGAAATGTTCTCAAATGAAAAAATATATTAATTATTTTTTGATGATCTCCTTTAAATATTTAATTAATAGCCATAAAATACAAGGTAAAATATGTTAGCAAAGCATAAAAGCAAATCAATTAAAAAGATATTGGTAAAATTAAGAATTCAGCAGCAGCCACCAATTAAAATTTATTTCAGCATACTAATGTCAATTTAGAGATTAAAAGCTTGTCTTAATATGAATTTATGTGGCTGCCTACAAAAGGACATAAAATGAAACTAGTCTGGCTTCCATTGACAAGCACTTCCAGAGCTTGAAAGCAGCAACTGATAAGGCCCTCTCAAGTGCTCCCAAATACAGCATAAGTGATTTTACATCTATTACAGCTACATTAAAAGCATTCATGAGATTTCAATTCAGTCATACAGCCTACATATTGTAACCTTACCCTCTAGTGGTTAAGGCAACGGGCTAGAAACCAGGAGACTGTGAGTTCTAGTCCCGCCTTAGGCATGAAAGCCGGCTGGGTGACTTTGCGCCACTCACTCTCAGCCCAACTCACCTCACAGGGTGGTGGTTGTGGGGAAAATAGGAGGAGGAAGGAGTATTAGGTATGTTTGCTGCCTTGAGTTATTGATAAAAATAATAAAGGGATAACAAACAAACAAACAAACAAACCTTTAACTAGTTTGGCAAACTGTCTCCTAAACCAGTCAGTTCCTCCTCAGTGTGGCACATAGAACAGATCATTAATACATAGCAGGGTTGTGCAAAGTCTTTAAAAGGGGCTATTTGCATAGCTTGTTGGCACAAACAAATTATCCCTCCTCAAAAAGTTGAGCAGCCACATTCTCTAGATTACAGGGGTGGGGAACCTTTTTTCTGCCAAGGGCCATTTGGATATTTATAACATCATTTGGGGACCGGGGTGGGTGGGGTTTCCGGGCGGGAGCCAATCGCACGCACTGGGGGGCGAGGTTTCATTCTTTCATTCTGGTTTATTACGGTCACTGACCAGTACAAGATTCTACAAGGCATACTCATTGAACCTTACAATATGCACCATCTGATTTAGAATAGTTTTAAAATTATAAGTTAAATTACATTGTTCCAATTAAAAATTAAAATACATTCAGACCACAATGTGGATGAGCCCCTTAATCAAATTTAAATATGCTCTTAATATTAGTCATAACTAATATTCTATCAGATGTAAATGCTTATAAAAAGTAAAATATCATATATAAAATATGGTGATATATATATATACACACACACACACACACACACACACACACATACATACATACATACACACATACACATACCTATACCTATACCTATACCTATACCTATACCTATTAAAATCATTAAAATCATTACAAGGAGTACATTACTACATTTTTCCTATCATAGTCTGGCGTATCTTTATAGCAGCTGCACAGAATTTGGCTACTTGCGCCGTAACAGTTGGATCTTCATCTATAAGTAACATTTGCAGATACTCTATATCTTGCCTCCTAGGATATTTCTTGGTCAAGGGTAATATTAATTTACTCCTAAGCTTTTTATAAAAAGGACAACGGAGGAGCACGTGGTCTGTAGTTTCTGTCTCTCCATTATTACAACAGCACCACCTTGCAGCTTTTGGGATTTTTTTATATCTACCATCCAAGACTGCGGGAGGGAGTGCGTGGCTACGAGCTAGGGCAAAGGCTTTCCGATGGCTAGGGATTTCGAGTTGAGTAAGGTAGTTAGCAGAATTAACAATATATTTATTATACTCTGATGATAAGAAATGAGGGGCCTTCTCTAAGTCCGTTTGTCTCTCTATGTCCTTTATCCTTTGCTTCAAGGCCAATTTTGCCTGTTCATAATCCATCCTGAGAATTGAATCTGTAGAAAATCCTTCCTCTGGTCTTTCTACTACCATAGTCCCTGGCAGTTTTTCCTTGCTACTTTCAAATCCATCATCCCCTCTTTACAACCAGTCTGAAGCCATCGCATTAGTTGGATTCAAGCCCTCCACTGTTTCTCCGGTGGCCACTGGCAAGTGTGTGGGAGCTGGGAGAGCTGCCTGCATTGCAGATTTGATTACTTCCCCTTTGATATAGCAAAAGTAAGGTTGCAGATCTAAGGAATGAACAGAGTTCAAGGGAGTCTTTGGCACCATGATCATGATAGTGAGGAAAGAGGGCTCAAGACCTTTTATAGCTGCCCAGTGGCTGGCACCAGATGAGTTTTCCCTTGATCCATATCGGGCTGTATGATTTGGTGAAACACTTCTACACCAAAGGCTCAGAGTATGCTGGCATCAGTAGCTGGCTTCTTGCCATGGAAGCAGGGGTGATGGCCCAGTTCACCAATGTGGGGAAAGTGAGGTTCCAGGTCCAAACCAAATGGAGGCTGGCAGATGGTACCATTGGACATTGAATGCATACAAGACCATTGCCAGGGAGAAGGGGCTCAGAGTCCTCTAGAAATGGTATTTCCCAATATATGTTCTGTTCAGAATAGGAGACAGCCAGGAAGATGTATAGAAAATAGTTTCTAAACTAGAAAAGATGTATAGAAAATAGTTTCAAAATCAAATTTCTATGTAAATAAAGTCCTTAACGGCAATTCGAAGATCAGATTCAAACCCAACCAGGCAGTGGAGGAGGACCTGATAATTCTGTGAGGCTGGAACTGGTGGAGGAACGTGGCAACACTGCAAGGCAAAACACAGCTAGCGTTCGCAATGAGGTAGCGAGGCAGCGAGGCAAGGTGTAGCAGGAATTTGTGGCAATGAATCAAGGCTAAATTCAACAGGACTGGCAAGGCAAGACTGCGTAGCAGCGTCTAGACGAGGATGATCTAAGGCAGTAAAACACGGCTTGGCTGAAGCGACAATACAAGACTGGGCTGGAGGAACTAGGCACAGTTCTGCTGTAGCAACAGGACCAGGCTTGGCTGACTTGGCAAGGTGAGACTGAGCTGGAGCAACAAGGCAAGGTTCCGCTGGAGCGACAGGACAAGGCTGGACTGACTTGGCAAGGCGAGACAGAGCTGGAGCACGTGGCAAGACGGCTAGGCAAGAGTCAGTCTCCCGTGGCAAGGAAGCAGGGCGAGACTCTAATGAAGCTGGACTCAATTCCGAAATGGTGAAAGGCGCTGCTTCTGGTTCAGCGACGGCTGCAGGGCAGGATTCTGAAGACGGTTCCGGCTTGACTTCTCCGAAAGAAGCTGTTAGCTCAGTGGAATGCTTGTCTCCAGCGACTGGGTCCTTGTGCTGGCGTCCTTTTATCCTGTTCTCTCTGCGCTCCCTTAGGTCAGTGTAGTGAGAACCATTTATATGAATTCTGCTCCCAGCCAGTACAAAAGCGGTATGAAATATGCCCTGGCAGTGCTCCAAGTGGTGGGATCCCCGGTTTTCCAAAAAGTCTTTATACCCTTGTTTCTTCAGCCAGGCTCCTGGAATGTGGTGGTGTTTGTGACCAATGAACAGCTGAAGCATGGTCTAATGGTGGCTTTTAGACTCTCCCTTCTCAGCCAACTGGCAAAGCACAGTTTATCTCTTGTACACATGCCTGAATCCTATGAATGGATTTTACCCCCCTTGTATTTTTATGTCTCCACAGAGCCTTCTCCATTTTAAAATACTATAATTCTTTTATAATTATTTGTGTCATAACATGGTTGGAGCTGCTAATTCAGGACCTGCAGGAACTCCAGCTGGTTGTCTTTTTAAAAGTGACTTGTTCTTCCTATGCTGCTGTCCAGTCTTGCCTTGCTTTCTCTTTTTAAGATCTGCCTTTTGGATAAGGGCACGTTATTAAAATGCTGGAGAATCTAGAATGCCAGAGCTCAACACTCAGAAAGTTATCTGCAAGCTCCTGTTTCTCTGTTATATGCTTTGCATACCCATTAAAAACAAATGGACAGATTTTGTTCAGTTGCCAATTAACTAGGAGTCCCCTCCAGAACTCAGAAGAGATCAGCTTTTCCCAGCTTGATATTTTCCCAGATGTCTTAGAACTGCAGTCTTTGTTGGAATTGGTAGATCTTTTAGAATTGCCCACTTGCATTTCAGAGCTTGACTGGGGCTGCAGGGGAGTTTGGCTACTGTCCATTTCCCATCCTGTTCCTCCATCCTTCTCTCTTTGAACAAAAGCCCCCATTTCCAGCAGTTCTCTGAAGGGCTAATTTAGGGTCCTCACCTACCAGTAATTTGTTCAATTTTGAAAATTACAGAAACTGTCCCTATGTCTTCTTGTTTGTGTGAGCTTTCTGTGAAATCACTTGTGATGTTGCAAAATGATAACAGATCTGTTAAAAAGAATTATGTACTGTGCATCTCTCTTGTTTTTCAATAATGCTGACGCAGAAAAGTTGTTATTATTATTTTTTTAAAGTGGACTTTATGCTCTGGTTACATCCAGGCTGGATTATTGAAACATGTGCTGTTTAAGGGATTCTTTTAAGATGGGTTAAAGTACTTCAGATGATGCAGAATATTACATCAAGAACAATATTTGGGATTATGTAAGTGGAAATACTGCAATTTTTCTGTATCTGTTACACTGCTTGTCTTTTTCTCAGCGTAATTTAAACTATCCATTAGTGTTCCCCCAATCAGGGTGCCTTACAGAAATCTCCTACAGTTCTCAGCAGTAAGTATGCTGGCTAGGAATTCTGACCATTGAAGTCCACTCTTTCTGGTTTGGGGAAGGCTGGTGTGGGTACTGACCTTTAGACCCTGAATGTTTTGAGAGCAGCTTATTGGAAGGATTGCCGGCATCCATTAGAGTCTGCCTGGGCTTTCCAATTAATAAATGAGGTCCTGCTCTTTGACCCATTGATGATGAGAGATTTGCAAGACTTTTTTGTAGTCATAGACTGCCTTTTCCACTCAAAAGTAAAGAGAGCTGCTGCTTTGAAAATTTTAAATATACATTTACCTATTTATTTCATTGTACTTCTTACTAATTGCTCTGATAGATTCTTATTGGTAGTGGTAGTCTTTTTAAAGTGTGTATAATATGGCTTTAAACTGATGGTATATATATTGTTTTATGATTATTTGAAATACTGTGCATTGTCTTGAGAGGGAAACATAATCGTGACTTGAAATATTGTTTATTCATTGATTAGGCAGCAGTCTTATAAAAAATTTGTCTGGGAGTAGATTCCTTTAAACACAGTAGAACTTACTCCTGAGAAGACATCCATAATCAGTGCTTTCCAAAGTCCCGCTGTTGGCGACACACCAATGGTGGCGGCAGTGCAGTGGCGGCACGCACAACGGCAGTGTGCATGGCGGCGGCGGCCTCGTGTTTTGCGCTAAAACCCGGAAGCGCTGATGGTGCGCTGCTGCCGCCGCCGTGCGCACCACCACTGCGTGCTCCGCCACAGGGGCGGCGGTGACGCACCATTAGCACTTCTGGGTTTTGTCGTGACACATTAGTTTGGAATGTGTTGCGACATATAGTTTGGAAAGCACTGGCTTAATCATAGCTTTGAAATGTACATGCTTATAAAATATCTCTGTGTTATATTGTGCATAGATACAGTAATAAACATGGAGATAAAGCTTTGTATGTTTAATAAATGCTTAGATGAGACAGGCTTTATAAATTTAAGCAACAAGTTATGGTACTGTTCTGATTGCTTATTAAGCCTGCCATAGTTTGCCGTTGTATGATTGTGACAATAGAAAAACCCTTGAACAATTTTCTAGGTAAATTCAAATCCTTTAAATATAGCCTGAGTTTTTATTCTAATAAAAACAATTAATTTACAGGATAAAAAGAAAGGGAATACAATCCCCACCCATTACAGTGATTACCTCAGTAATAAGCTGCACTTTCTGCCTTTATTGACAGGTTTTCTGGTCTCTGTTATTAAACAAATAAGGGAGAAAATTCTCCTACAATAATTCTTGTGTCCCTGGCCCCTTGCTTTGTCATGAGTACCTGTTAAATGGTTGTAATAAAAGAACTAAGAGAAATACCCATTTAAATTTCAAGGCATTTTTTTTTCCTTCAAGGAGTGTTATAATTTTATTTTTCTTGACAATGTTGCTGTTTCCAAGAAATGGCTTGCCTCCAGGGAAAAGGTTCCGTGGATACTAATTGAGAAAACTAAGATTAAAATCAGAATGGATTTTAACATTCTTAGTCCTTTTATAAATCCTATTTCTTTCTCTTTCCCCAGTCACAGATGAAGATACAGTAAAGAGATATTTTGCCAAGTTTGAAGAAAAGTTTTTTCAAACTTGTGAGAAGGAGCTTGCCAAAATCAACACATTTTATTCAGGTAAGAAGTCTTTTGGACCATCAGATTCCTAAGAGGCGTATGTCATATCAAGGATATGTACCATGTTCTTGATGGAGTTTTGAAGGTTAATAAAAGAACTCCAAGCAGCTAACAACCATCTTGCAGAGTAGAAGCGTGGACCAGCAGGGAACTTGCACTTTAAGCTTAATTATGTTCAGAAATAAATTCAGTCTTCACACATTAGTTAGATGAAGAAAAATAGAGATAGTTTACATTTATTCAGTACATCTGGATACAAGTAGATTCATGGTAGATCTGCGTGCAAGCGAGATATAATGGATGAGAGCTGCATTGTGCAGCGCCTCCTGCTTGCAGGTGTGCCCAAAGAGTAATGGAGGTGGTTACAGAATACTGAACCCGAAGACAGGAAAAGTAAGCACATGCAGAGTGGTGTACTTCGATGAATGAGAGAAAGGCTACCATAGTCATGCTGACTATGACTGCGTAGAAACCAACAGCGGCAGCTATTAGCTTGAGATGTTTAGCCCAACATCTGAAGACTCAACCACCACACAGAGCCAGAGGGAGATAGAAGCTCAGGCAGAAACTCCACCAGAGCCAGATGACGAGGCCGAGGATGCAGAAGGGGTTGAACCACCAAATGCCACTCCTGAACCTGCTCCAAGACGCTCGTCACGACCCAACAAAGTAGTTCCAGCCGAGAGACTCACCTACCTCGCAAGGTCGTCGTTACCAAAAGAACCTGCATCGTGGCACGAAATGCAGCAAATGCCACCAGATGAAGCAAACAAGTGGAAGAAAGCAGCACAAGAAGAGCTAGAAGCTCTACACAAGAACAAAACATGGACTTTGACAAAACTACCAAAAGGCAAGAAAGCCATAGGATGCAAATGGGTTTTCAAAGCCAAACAAGATGAAGATGGAGAAGTATAAAGATACAAAGCTAGACTAGTCGCAAAAGGCTATTCACAAAAATATGGACTTGATTACGATGAATGTTTTGCTCCTGTTGTAAAACATACCACAATCAGAATGCTCCTGAGTCTAGCAGCTTCCAGGAACATGAGTGTTGAATACCTAGATGTAAAAACTGCATTTCTACATGGAGAGATAGAGGAAGAACTGTACATGCTACAACCTCCAGGCTTCGCCAATCCCAAGACACGGCAGCGAGTTTGCAAACTTCAGAAGGGGATTTATGGCCTGAAGCAAGCAGCAAGAGCATGGAATAAGAAGTTAAACCAAGTACTTATTAAGTAAGGCTTTGTTCAAGGCAAGCTGATCCCTGTCTCTACACAAGACGCAGAAATGGCAGAAAGGTGCACGTTCTTTGTTATGTGGATGATTTGATGATTTGCCATAATAACAAAAGAGACTTTCATGAACTTGTGTCCAACCTGAACAAAGAAGTAGAAGTCAAGCATCTGGGCAATGCCAGCTACTACTTGGGGATACAGATTGAAAAAGAAGAAGATGGAAGCTTTCTTCTAAGCCAGGAGCAAAAGATCCTAGAACTGTTGGAAAGCTTAGGACTGCAAAATGCCAATCCTATGCCAACACCAATGGAAACAGGTTTCCACAGGCAACAGGAACATAGTGAACTCTTACCAGAGAGCAATGGCTATAAAAGTGCCATAGGTAAGCTATTGTATCTAGCCACTACCACTAGGCCAGACCTAGCAGCTGCAGTAAACATTCTATGCAGAAAAACTAGCACACCCACACAGAGAGACTGGACTGGTGTTAAGCGGGTGGGAAGGTACCTAAAAGGCACTATACACCTAAAACTAAAGCTACCAGCCACTGACAATCCTAAACTAGTGGGGTTTACAGATGCAGATTGAGCAGAAGACATTACTGTACGCAGCCATCATCCGCTTGAGTGTGGCAGCCTCTCTCCCTCTCATCAAAGTACACCACTCTGCATACGTCTACTCGCCCCATTTTTGGGTTCAGGATTCTGTATCCTTTGCTTCCTGGAGCATACCCGATCATGATGCCTTCTTCAGCTCTGGGGTCTAGTTTGGATCTCTTTTCTTTTGGTATGTGTGCATAAACTTTGGATCCAAACACTCTCAGATGCTTTACGCTTGGTTTGCGTTCATGCCATAGCTCAAAAGGTGGTACCTCATTGGCTTTGGTTGGCAGTCTATACTGTAAGTATGTTGCTGTTAAAACAGCACCTGTCCAGTATTTGTCAGGCAGAACTGCTTCTAAAAGTGTACATCTTACCATGTCCATTAGTGAGCAATTTTTTCCTTTCTGCAACTCCATTTTGTTCAGGTGTGTATGGAGTGCTTAGTCTGTGTTCTATGCCTAGCTGTGTTAGGTATGTTTGCATGGTTTGTGAAATAAACTCACTTCCTCGATCGCTCTGGAGGGCTTGAGGGGTTCTGTTGAACTTGTTGGTCACCATGGCTACATACGCTTTCAACATGTCCGCTGTTTGGGATTTCTCCTTCATTAGGTAGGTTACTGTCGTGTGTAGGTGCAGAAATAACACGCCGAGGCAAGGAATCTAGTCTCTAGTGTTTATTGCATACCTACTTACAGAAATCCTGCTAAACTAACGATGCCTACAGATTCCCAAGTATATCAGTCCAACCTAGGGCGGAGCTTTCTTCTGACGTTTGGGAAAATAGGCTAGGCTCTCCGAGCTGCGTGCTCGCTTATTTCTCATGGCCCAGCCCTCTTCTCCACTCTCTTGTGTCTCCCTGACAGTTACACAGTATCTGGAAAAATCGTCTATAAAGCATAAAACATATTTATTTCCGCCTGCTGATGCTTGAAGGGGTCCACACAAATCAGTGTGGATAGGTTCGAGTGGCTTAGTTGCCCGCCTTTCCCTTTGTTTGGGTATGGCTGGTCTTGTTGCTTTTCCTTTGATGCATATCACACATTTTGATTGGCATTTATCATGGTTGCTTATTTCAAAATCTCATCATGCCTTCAGTTTTCATTCTTAAAATTGCGTTAAAATCACGGTGCGCAAAACGTCTGTGCCAGGTAGTGGCGCTGTTGTCCTCCTTTTGCTGCCGATAGGTGAGGCTGATATCTGGTGGCGGTTGTTCACAGTGCACCTGGTAGACACCATCCGTTTGAAAACCTGTAACATAAATCTTCACTGGTGACTTTACATTGTCCATTAGCATTAAAAATCACATCAAAACCTTTATTATTCAATGTTGAGACACTCAGTAAGTTGGCTTCTAAGTCTGGTACATAGAAAACATCTGTTGCCACAAGATCTTTGTGTTCATTCATGCATCGCAATGGCACACTTCCTTTTCCTTGAATCAAAATTGAACTGCCATCTGCTAATGTTATGCTTCCTTCTGTGTTTTCACTTAGCTCACAGAAGTCACGTTTATTCCCACATAGATGCCTGCTGGCCCCTGAATCAATTACCCATCATCTAGGACTTTTATTGGTATCAGCTCTATAAGCAGTGTGTAAAGCCTTCTCATGGTTAGAATTTTTCTCTTTGGAAAAAAACTTTCTTGTCTTTATTTCTGCAGAATCTTGCAATGTGACCTGGCCTCTTACATGAATTACAGACAATGGCCTTTTTGTGTTTTTGATGAGTCACTAATTGCTCTAGCTCATGTTTACCCTTCGTTGCTAGGTAACCAATGTCTTTGCCAGTCACTCTATTGTTATGCAAATTATCTTGCCTTCGACATTCTGATCTAATGGCTCCTAGAAGCTGAGAAAAATTCTTGCCTTCTAAATTCAAACCAGCAACGAATGGAAAAAATCTATTTGGTAACGTGCTTAGCAAAAATAGATATCTTAAGTTTTTCATTCATGAGATTCTGAACTGTGCTCAGCTGATCAAAGATTGCCTGTATTCTGATCAGGTGGTAATTTACTTTTCCACTGTCTTCCAAATTACATACTTGTAGTTCTCGCAACAAAGAGATCACTTTCTGATCATCAGCTTCTGAATATAAGGTGCATAAATTCTCAATCATTTCCTTAGCAGTAGAAATATTTTTAATCTCTACTAATCTGTGATCTGGAAGAGATCTGGCAATGAGAATTTTAGCGCTCTCATCCTTTTTCTTCCACTGTGTTTTGGCTTCCTCCCCATCCTCTGGTTTAGATTCAGGTAAATCCAGAACATCCAAACAATCTTCAAAATCTTGCTGCATCCTTAATCTGAACAGCCATGCTGAGTAATTATCCTCAGTCAATCTTGGTATGGGGGGAGGGACACCCTCCTCTTTCTCCATTGTTTAGAGAGAGAGAGAAAAAATTCTGAACTTAGCTTTTTAAATGTGCAAGTGGCTTCCCTTTTTGTGGCTGTGAAGCCAACAAAAAAAAAACTTTTCAAGAGGTCAGTACTGCACTGGTTTGTACTGGTCTTGTGCTGGACCCATAACCCTTGATGGAGTTTTGAAGGTTAATAAAAGAACTCCAAGCAGCTAACAACAATCTTGTAGAGTAGAAGCGTGGACCAGCAGGGAACTTGCACTTTAAACTTAATTATGTTCAGAAATAAATTCAGTCTTCACACATTAGTTAGATGAAGAAAAATAGAGATAGCTTACATTTATTCAGTAGATCTGGATACAAGTAGATTCATGGTAGATCTGTGTGCAAGCGAGATGTAATGGATGAGAGCTGCATTGTGCAGCACCTCCTGCTTGCAGATGTGCCCAAAGAGTAATGGAGGTTGTTAATCCCCCAAACTCAAGAAGAAGAAGGAAGTGGAAATCAGGTGACCCATGTGACATCCCACAAGCACAATAGAGATGCGTTTTACTAGAAAAGACCCCCCTTATGCTTATGAGACAATGCTGAGTTGACCCCTGATGATTCCAACAGTTCTGCAATAGTTCCTCTTATCTTACCCTATTTCAGAAGCTCCTTTTACTCTGCCAGGAACAAGAATATACAGCATATACAAGAATTCTCTTGAATACTCATTCCAGGACAGATTTTGCACATAAATCTGTCTGTTTCATAGGGCTTAGCTGTAGATAGTAAAAGTTATAATATTTTCTTGATGGAAAAAAGTTCTTAGTAGATGTAGTGGTTGGTAGGTTTTTGATATAGAGAAATGCTTATATGTGGATTGCAGAGTTATATTTTACCATCAGGAAAATGAATTTCTTCTGTGAACTAGGCTTTGGATGACAATAGGTGAAAGTGAGATCTTACTTCCTGCCCCTTTTCAAGGAGAAACATCAAAAATGTAGGAGTTATCACAGTATCAGACAGATTCATTTTAATTATATCATCATTTAAAGTTGTATGTTTACAAGATTCTTAATGAGACATGCTTGCGTTATGAGTTATGAATTAGTTATTCCCATCCCATTATAGTTAGATGAACTACAGCCCCCCCATCAACTTGTAGGAAAAAAAGCATCAAGTGACAATTGGATTCTCTTTATTTCAGCATCCATATATGCTGTAAAACACCATGGCTGCGTACCTGCTCCTTCCAGGGAAGAGCAACATGATTGTTTATGTTGAGCTTACTTAATATATTATATAAACATATTCTGTATTTTCATTCCATAGAAAAACTAGCAGAAGCTCAGCGCAGATTTGCTACGCTACAGAATGAGTTGCAGTCAACTTTGGATGCACAAAAGGAAACCAGTGGTCTTACTACCCTGCGGCAACGTAAAAAGCCAGTCTTCCATCTGTCTCATGAGGAACGAGTTCAGCATAGGAACATCAAAGACCTGAAACTGGCCTTCAGTGAGTTCTACCTCAGCCTCATCTTACTGCAGAATTATCAGGTATAGATCATATCATTAAAGGGTGTTTCTAGTGATTAAGATGGGATTAATCTTGATTAGAGTGTGATTTGCTGGAATTTTTGTGCTCCAGATTGCCTTTTATCTGGTTCAACATATAGCTATTAGATAAGATTCAGTTAGTCAGATTCTTCTTTACCCTACAGCTTGTATGGTTACAAATGAGCTGCAGATTTATATGAAGAGCTTGAGCCCATAATTAATTTCCAACATGCCATTTCACCTTTTAGACCAGGTTCAGATAAGCTTTCAATGGGCATGCTTTAAACTTACCTGGTGGCTAGCAAAATCTTCTTTTGCTTCCCACCAACATTTGAAAAATCAGGTATTAGGTTATTTATTGCCTAATTTTACAGATACTATCTGTAATAATAAGAAAGATGTTAAGGGGGCTGCGTGCTTCTTCTTGGCCATAGGTTGCCACATTCTGGTGTAGACACAGAAACATCTGCATTGCCACAAAACCCTTGAGCTGGGTTATAATGGGTGTGAAAATGGTGTCATTGCAGATAGTGGAACGTCTCTTCCTATCGATGATAGACGTGGTCCCTAGAAGTTTCTTTGAATTAAAGAGATGGACTTGCTACCAATAGACCTTCATTTATATAAATAGTTGCATTGTTCTTTATCCTCAGGCACTGATTAGTTACCACATCCTTATTTGACAAATAGGAAAAACTTTTCAACAGTGTCCAAATACATACTCTGGGAAGAGAGAGGTTGGGAAGAAGCTCTCTGATCGTTATGTCTGGTAGTATTCCATACCGTATGGATTGCTTGAGAAGCAATTACTTTTTTCATTTCTCCTCTCACTGAATTCCTAAAAGTTTAATATTCTTTATGATTAACTCCTTATTGCTCAAGATCTACAGTTGGAGTAGAAAGATTCTGGCAAGAATTCAACAGTGTACTAGTACTAGGCTTGCCAAATACTTCAGCTTGCTGAGGTTTGTCAAAAGCTGTAATTATTCCCAGAGCAACCAGAATTATTCAACCCAGAAAGAAAAATCTGTGCCTGAAATCATAACTTCATTTTTTCCCCCATTTAGGCTTGTGAACAAGGTATAGCTCTCATGGGAGCAGGGAGGCAGAATGCTCGGTTTCTTCAAGATTGAATAATTAAAATTACTTATTAAAGATAATATAGAACATTAATATATTGGTTTCCTGTTCCCATCTCCAAATTGTTTCCTTGCCTTTCCATCCTACTGAGCTCCATTATGAAACCACTCCAGGCATGATTTAATTGAAAATAATTTCAGTAGAGCTGTTGTAACCTTTCCCATAGGCACCATATTTTGATGCTGTTCTTCGTTTTGTTTTGGAATTGGAATTGAAATTACCAACCTAGCCTAAATGGGATCACTTTCCAAATAATATTATCTTTTGGATGTTTAGTTTATAAGGAACCTCTTTTCCTCTATTTTATATGATTCTTTCCCTCTTTATTTTGATTTTTTAAATTTAGGTTGGTGTGTGTGTGTGTGTATTCTTTTTACCATACAGTTTTTTAATATAACAGGTCAGGTTTCTTTTTAAAACTAAATAGTTTTTATATAATAGTGATACAGTGATATAGTTTTATTGCTATTTAGTTTATATATAATGTCACAAACTATTAAGGACTTTTCTTAAAGAAATTTAATTGTACTACTTTTGAAATTTAAATAAAAAAGATATGAATACACATACACAGACAGATACCTTTAAAATTAAATTACACCTTCAAAATTAATTACACTTTTCCATGTATCTGGTGATTAAATGCGATATAATGCAATATAATATGCAATATCATATGCCACAGCCTTAAAATGACGTAACAGATTTTTCTACCGGTATTTTAACTCATTCCCATGTACTACAATGAGTTAAAAACAAGTGAAGATTTGCATATACTTAATATTTAGTTCTTTATTTGCTTTTTTTGATAATCCAATTGCTTTCTTTTTTGAATACTCACTTCCTGCAATAATAATTATTCCCAGTAAACAGCACTTTACAGTATATGCCAGGTGTTCTAAAAGGTATTCATCAGTCAGTGAGTTGGGAATGTCAGCTTGGTTTCTAATCCTGTGTTTTTGTCTGTATGAAGTGTGGAGTTGCTGTTAGTAACTACAATCAATGTTATGCATCTGAAATAATGCAGAAAACTGAAAGACAACCAAATGTGGATTACAAGCAAACTGCAGCTCTGGCACTTTAATTTAAAAATGCAATTTTCAAGATGAGGTTACTCCTTTAGTAGCAATATCCTATGAGGGAATATATGATTTTTCAAAGCTGATCTTTTGTTAATTTTTAAAGGAAAAAAAAGACTGGCTTTATTAGCATGGATAGAAAAAAGTAAAACATGTTTCTCTTTTAAAAAATGGAAAAGATTTTGTAGTTTCTTCCTCCAGGTGATTTATTACGCTTCCCAATCCCCTGATATCAAACAAAGGGAAATATGCACAGAGACCAAGAAAATAACATGGTTGTGTTTTATCTTTACCTTTAGAATCTAAATTTCACAGGGTTCCGTAAGATTTTGAAGAAACATGATAAGATCCTGGAGACACCACGAGGTGCAGACTGGAGAGTGGCTCATGTTGAAGTGGCTCCTTTCTATACTTGCAAGAAAATCAACCAGCTCATCTCTGAAACAGAGGTAGAGTATATTGTGTAAGGGTGTTTTCCTCTTCCAGAATGGGCCAGCAGTGGTTCATGTTACAGTATTTCCAGAAATGAACTGCCCAGACCACTATTGACTACCTCTGTTTCTAACCAGTCCACCTGGAAATATACAAATCCCTCAGAAAACACTCAAATCGACCCATTCTGGGAGAATGAAATAGTGTGTTCATAAGCCAGGTTGTTTCAATGCTAATATTTCAGATTTTTATTTATATTTGTGTAGGAATTGAAATCCTATTAACTAAAGTCATTTTTGATATATGGTATGTGATGGAATCTGTCTCTGAGGGAGGTGATGTTATGGAGATTGCGGGCAAAGGAGGTGGCGCTTTCCAGGGTGAGAAACGCGTTCACAGCATCGAAGAAAGTCAGGCCGGACCCGCCTTAGGGTGCCTGGGGTTTTTTCCCAGAGAACTGCTTAGTGTGGCTTACTTTGGCAAGATTCTGTGTAAGGTAGAACAATAAAGATCTAGAGCTTAATTCTGAGGCTCAGCATTGTTCTTCGCCTAGCCATGACAATATATTTTTAAATAAGCTTTTGAACTTTTAGTGCCTCTTGTGTGTGTGATGGGATGACTGCATATTCTGCTACAAAACTTTTATAAGTGTGTGCTCCTTAAATTTTTTAAAAAATTATTAATTATAACTTTTTATCTAATTGGTTTTTTAGACAGTGGTAACCAATGAGTTGGAAGATGGAGACCGACAGAAAGCCATGAAACGATTACGTGTCCCACCACTAGGGGCAGCACAGGTGATGGAAATATAAGAAGTGCTTCACTATATTTCATCTGATAGATGAACACTCATTGAAAAGTTGGCATCCACTTCATATCTTGAGTTAACTTTCACTTTTCACTTTGTAACTTTCACTTCAAAAATATTGGAAGCAGAGAGTACATTAATGTGTAATGGCAGAATAGAAAGAATGCTAGAATAAATGTGTGTTCAATTCAGTCCTGTTATTCATTCCAGTTCCAGTTAATTATTTTGTTATTTTCCTCTGCTGTTTATTCCCATGAAAAGTCACAGGCGAAGAGCTCTGTAAAACAACTACAGTAAGAGAGCAACAGAGGGTTTTATTTAGCTAAGTCATTCTTAGAGATTTCAGTCATTCATTCTATGACATAAGCAAAATAGTCCTTCATTCCATGGATTTTTTTGATGTCTGCTGAGGCCAATTGAGCCTGATTCCTTGTCCAACACTGTTTCCCTTTCCCAATCAGCATTGTCTTAAATCACCCAACTGCTGCTTTGATTTTGATTAGACGCTGGCTCTAGCACCATTCCAGTTGCTAGTCAGCTTCTCCATTCAAGAAAGGCTTTTCAGTAGTAGCATTGACACAATCATGTCATGAGAGCTAAATGGTTTCTTGACATTAAACAGTTTCCATGTTTTATCAACAGCAGTACTTGGCATCAAATGCTGTGCATAGCACTGTCTGAACTAAAACATGATAGATGCCTCAAGCCAATCAGAACTGAGCAATTATTTGATGCTTATCCCATTCAACACTGTTACTGGATAAGCCTGCCATAGAAGGAGAAGTGACTGTTGGTTACAGTTACTCCACTGTAATGAAATCTTTATTGTAATGGAGTATCACTAGTATTGTGCTAAGGCCCACACAAGCCTGTCAGTGACTTCAACTATTTAATTCCCTCCCCGGTGTTATGAAAAGCTGTTTTGATCATTTCTGTTTTTGTATTGCTGTTGCTTACATCCATATACAATAGCTTTGCAATATTTTACAAAGCAGAACTATGACTCGATCTTTTCATACATTTATTTGTACTTTACAGCAAGTAAACAGCTATAGTATTTGTAAGTCTTCAGTCTCCCTAGACTGGACTTGTTTTCATCCATAAAAATGCCAGAAGTGTTGCTATTTGCCCCGATAAGTGCATTTTTTCCTCACTGGAACAAACAGCAGCTGGGACACAAACCTTGGAGAAAATTACACTGGGAGGAAAGCATTAATCTTCTTCATCCCATTCCTCAATATTGCTTTGCCAATCTAGTAGGACAGTTAGTTGCTCTTTAAGTAAAAATAAGATTCAGGAGATGCAGTCACACATCTTCTTCATAATGTATAGTCTAAGATTAACTTTCATTAAGCATAGCAGGTGTATAAAAGAGAATTCATTTGGCAGAAAGGGATTCAATCATTGGCTTGCCTGTATCTTAACTCAAACATATCAGTAAGTTTGATTATGTCAGCAAAAGGCTTTTAAAATCTTATAAGGATATTAAAAATGAATGAAAAATGCTCTGTTCTCTCTGCAGCCTGCACCAGCATGGACTACTTTCAGGGTTGGGTTGTTCTGTGGAATATTCATTGTGCTGAATATCACCCTCATACTTTCAGGTTAGTTTTTAATAGTAAACTTTACTTGTAACTTGGATTCAGGATTTTGGATAACTGTTTTTCTTGTAGGTTTAATATTAGCATAGGATGGGTTTTAAGCCAAGCTCACTTCAAAATCTAAATAAAGGTATTAAACTCACAATGATATTCTGAATAAACTTTTTTTCAGTCAGACATTATTGACCCTGTAGAAACAGTGAAACTCATTTCTCCGATAACACTCAGCTATTTTCATACATCAAGTGTAAATTAGTGAAGGGGATCTCAAACCTTGCAATACTGTAACCTCTTAACATGAATTTGACAACCCTCCATGAATAAAGTGAATGCTGTCATTGGGGTTAGGGTTGCACAGAAAATAATATACCACTTAGTTTTAATAATTAAATAGTAATATATCAAATTAAACTATCATAGAGCCTTATAACTTTATAAACTTATAACAATTTTAAAATAATATTTTTCATATGAATTTTGTTTATTTTTTTCATAATTCTTGAAATCTCTCATTTTATTTTGAAGATAGCTGTTCTTATTCACCAGCATTGGGTGGGGGAAAAAAGAAAAAGTTTTCCTTTTCTTAAACTGTTCTCTGCAATGATTCTTCTTCAGTACATTTTCATTCTTTAAAATCCAAGTGCTTGCTAGTTTCCTGCATCTGATATCTAGAGAAAACTTTTTTAAGGGTTGTGCATGCCTTGAAAATGTTTCTGGGGAAGGGTTTAGGACCATTGGTGAACACATGACCTCTCTGCTATTCTGGCTTCCACAAGATGCTGCTCCTTTAAGGGATCAACTCATTAAAATTAATATAACTATTAAAGAAGTCACATCTTTTTTTCAAGCTCATGCAGAAACCTGGAAATGGGCTGTTTTAATGAATAGCAGAGAAATACTGCCTAACATCTGAAGCACTTCTTCTGAATCATTTTTGAAACATGCATATCTTTTTCCTTTATTCACATCCTGTGTTGTTATTGACTCGATCATATGTTCCACTTCGCTCTCTTCATTTTAGTAAGATTTCCATTTTCCAAAAGAATATTTCTGGCCATGTATAGCTTCTTTGGTTCTGCTTATTAGCTATGGTGGCATCCACTGGGACTTATTTTTCCCCCTATTACACAATATGCATTCTAGCAGTTTCAAATAAATACCAAGAATTTGGATTTATTTAACCGTCTTATTGTTGATCCCAGAGTTTTGGGATCTTGTTCCCATTTTGAAATCAAATGTGACTGTGTTATACATCTTTGGGAATTTCCCATTTCTGTTTCCCGTTTCTTGTGAGTGTAGTCTTTGTTCCCATTCATTTTAAAAATATTTGTATCTAGCATTAGATCTTGATGTGACCATGTAGGATTTGTGACAGAATTGCTTCCCTTTTGATTTTCTGAGCATCTGTTCTAAATCATAATCATATATAAGATATATAAGAATTTTGTCTTTCTGTCATAACCTGGCATTCACTATATATAAAAATATTTGAAATTATCCATTTTATGCTTTGCCTTTTTGGTCTTCTTGGTTTATTTTTCTATCATGAGATTACCTTCCATATTTTGGTTAAGGAGTTGAGAGGAGATAGTGTGTTCCTTGTGCCAAATTGCTACTTAGGTCTGCCACTATGTAACTGTACTCAGAGAGGCTCATTAGAAGAGAATTTGAAGTGTTCTCAGTTCTTTTGTACTTACTAATTTATAATCCTCACCATACTTAAAGTACTCATGCTGAACATTCTGAATATTCCTTATCTTTCCAAGGCTAGAATTATGTTCATTTGTCTTTCAAGGAGTTATAATTTAAGGTACTTGACAACATTGTAGATCTAAGAATATTCAGAAGATCAATTATTTCTTACTACAGTTTAAAATTTTCTGACTGAAGTAGTATTAAATGGTTCAAGGGACAGCTGATGCCAGTCATGAGAAATCTAAATGGCACTAATTAATTCAGCTGTTTAGCAATCTTCTCACTGAGAAGAATAGAAATACAGTTTTTCAGAGGCTCATGGAGAAATAAAAGTAGCCTAAAAAGGGAAATAGCAGGAGTAACACTCTTACGTCCTTCTACATTCTCTTGAAAACCAAGTGAAGAAGTAGAGGAAGTAGTCCTGCATCTTTTGTTCTGAATGAAAACTCTGTGGTTCTTACCATTTAAACAGCAATCCTGTGGATGTTTGTTCAGAAGCAAATTTTAAATAGGATCTATTACAAAGAAAGCATGGATAAGATAGAAAAAAATAAAATAGATTACATTTTTTTAAAAAAATGAATTCGTAGAATAAATGAATCTAGAACAATTAGAGTTTACATAAATTAGAAAATATAGTTTCCACAAAGTTTCAAGATTAGTTTTATTAAGCATACTCCACTATGCTCATGTAATACTATTTCTGGCAAGATGTATGTTGCAGTTATAACCCAAACTTGAAGAATTAACCTAAAGCATAGGATCTGATAGTCAGGAAATCTTTACTTCTCAGGATTGCTGTGAAAAGTAAAGCAAAAAAAAAAAGCCGTGGGAAGCTCCTCAGCTTGTGTGTACATTACTCTGTGTATTACATATTCATGTTTCATGCAAGATAGAAATTCTTGCTAAACATATGCAGTTTGGAGCATGTACCCTCTGGCATTTTAGATACACATATCTGAGTTTTAGAAGTCTGCTGTATAAATTGTAGCACCATGTAACGTGTTGAGCTAACCTGTCAGTTGTGGAACAGGGTTCTGAAAGTTTTCATTTTTTTCATTTTCAGTTTTCCTCAAAGAGCAAGTGAGTTATTTGGTACAGAACACTTTTAATGTTGAACTGTTGCTCACACACTACAGAACATCCCAATTCAGATGAATGCCACAAAATTATTCACTAAACATCCTGGTGTCCTCTAGATGTTTTGACTAACATAACCCCTTGCTATGGGCCATGATGGCTGGTAGTGATAGGAATTAGGCCAAATATTTGGCATGTTCCAGATTGCCAACTAGATTGCATTATCACACATGACTTTCTGGAAATTGTCCAAAATTGCCAGAGTAGTTTTAGTACAGTTATCAAGTTATTCATTATATCCTTACTTCAGATATTTCAGGAACTATAAGGTACATAGTCACTGCCAGCTGACAAAAGCAGAACAATCTCTTCCCAGAATAGCATTTTAAATATTATCCCAAATATTTTGCCTTGCTTTACTTGTTATGTAAGTGTTATATAAGGCTATGTGCTTGTTTTCTGAGAAATTTTTAAAATAATTTTTCTTAGATTTTTCCAAGATCATGCTCTCTTTTAATCCTCTTTTTTTTTGCTCCTAATAGATTCACATTGTCAGTTGTCCCTCCTGTATTGCTTGCATTTGTTTTACTTTAGTACATGTTTTGTTGAACAATCCATATGCTAGCCTTCACCTAAAAAACTGCAATCAATCATTAAATCACTTTGTACGCTATATGAAGTTTTGTGATTAAATTATTAATATGCTAAGTAAATAAATTGGGGACATTTAGTTAAGATCTATCATCAGCATGCCTAATATTTTTAAAACAATGTTGTTGCTATTATTATTGATGGCAATGAGTCCATATGGAATGTGGCAGTATATAAATAAGTAAATATATAAATGGTGTGAAGAAAGGGAGTGAAAAGTTTCCTCTCTCATAATGCTACAACTTGAGGTCGTCAAAAAAAACAACAGATTATTAGGGCATTCAAGGTAGAAAAGGGAGTATTTTGCATAATACAGGTGTGATTTACTGCCATAAGATGGTGATGGGCATTATCTTGGTTGGCTTTATTTATTTATTATTTATTTATTACATTTATATCCCGCCCATCTCCCCCACAAGGAGGGACCCTGGGCGGTTCACAACAATTTAAAAGAATTAAAACAAATATCAATGATAACAATATAAAATTGCATATATATATGTATATATCTCCCCTTTAAAAGGGGATAGATTATATCCATAGCAACTGATCATGTGGACTGTATGGAATCTCCAGCTTCAAAGGTAGCTTGCTTCTCAGTATCAACTGCTAGGGTACTCAAAGGGAAAGAACTTTCATACCGGTGCTAGTGCTGGCAGTTCTGTTGAAATGGCCATATTAAGAATTTTGTTCTTGCATGGCAGCTAGAACTCTATATTGTAGTAAATTGAGAAGGGAAGAGTCATGTGTGAGTCACCTTCAAGTTTCCATCAGGGTAATGAAACATGCTCAGTATATACATGGGCAAGGAGCCTGTGGCCTTTGCATCAAATGTTAAAAGGTAAAGATGCCCTCCAGCACCTCCTGGGGACTCCATGGACACAACTCTGCAGATTTCTTCCCTGGTATTCCCTGGTGGTTTCTCATCTTAGTACCAAGGCCTCCCCCTACTTACCTTCCAAATCCAGACAAGATCAGCCAGGTGTTGCTACCTGCTGAAACTTTCCATATGTTGCTGAAATATAATTCCCAGCATTCATTACAATTTCACATGTTGGGCCAGGCTGCTGGGAAGTGTAGTTCAGCAAATAAGGGGGAAAGCAGGTTCTCTGCCCTGATCAGAAAAGGAATATAACTGCTGAATAGGTTGAAATTAAGAAGGTGTGCCTTTTAAAGATCATTTATTGCAGAATCTGGATTTTCTGGCATCAAATTTCAATACTTTTTTTAGGCTGCTCAGTATTAGAATTCTAGGCATTGAGAAATGATTTCAGTAGCTTCAGGTTTTACATGTTATTGATATTTTAAGTATAGAGGAAGGAATATGTCCTTTGTTATAAAGAAAGAGTTGCTTAGATATCTCTGATAGGTTGTCCATTTTGTATATGTTTGATTTGGGTCTTTTACTTGATAGGTGTGTTTAAAATGAAAGGATCGAACGTGTGGCCACTGATAAGAATCTATCGAGGTGGTTTTCTTCTGATAGAATTCCTTTTTCTCCTTGGCATTAACACATATGGCTGGAGGCAAGCTGGAGTGAATCATGTTCTTATCTTTGAACTCAATCCCCGCAGTAATTTGTCCCATCAGCATCTTTTTGAGGTAAGTTCTATAATTTAAGGAAAGTTGAAATGCCTTAATAGGTGATAGAATACACTTGCTCATTTTTATCTGATAAAACTGTCGCCTAGACAAGAAGAAATTGTTGAAGCTAAATAATAATGATGTTATATTTTCTTTAAAATAAGTATCATAGGTATGTACTTCATCTGCTTTATCAGGAATATGCCTAGGTAACCATTTTTTAAATTTAAAAGTATGGCCTGTTTTACTACAAATGCAGGCAACGTTTGCTATTCTATGCCAGCTTAATCGTAAAGCTTCTACTAACCAGACATAAGATGGGTATAGTGGGGAAATATGCAATTTAATTCCCAAGTATACTTGTTCAAGGGTGTGTTTATTTTATCATAAAGACTTAGAAGTTCTGGAGGACATGAAAACTTTGCATTAGAAACATGTTTGGATGAGTAATAAGGCACTATTTTTTATATCAGCTCATTTGAAAAGCAACTGAACTTACCCATTAAGCAGTCATAAGTGTGTTACTTGCATTAGATTTATAAGAAGAGGGAAGTACAACAAAATAATTCTTTTCAAAATGGAGAGGAATATATCTAGTTTCTTTTCCATCCTTCCCAAAGCATTCCCTTGCTGTGGTATGTACTGTAATGCTACATGCCTCAGTTTCAGACTGGTGATCTGTTCCTCAAATGATACATTATGTAGCTATATAGCTTCTGAGTATTTTGGGGAAGAGGACGCTTATTTGTCCTAAAATATCCCAGTATAATACAGGAAAGAAGCTTTGTAACCGCACTTCATCCATTACCTCTCTCGCTGCCCCCACGCTCTTCCAATATGTACCATTTATTTTTAATTACTTCAGTAGGTCAATTTCTCCTCCATCTTCCTCATCTCCCAGTTTCTTTCCTCCACCCCTAATGTTTTAATACAATACACTCACAACTCCTTGTTAAGCTTTTTTTGGGGGAAAGGGGAGGAATATGTCTTTATTTTACAAACGTAGGGTCCCCAGAGTACAATGTACTACTTCATAGCAAGTGAAATCTTTAGAGGATATTGTAAAATCTTATGATACATTTTCAAGATGTACAAATATGATTTTAAAAATAGTATAATCAATTAATGTTGCAAATTGAAATCTTACAGTTAAAGGTAGCAATATTAGATGAGATTCTCAGGAAAAGAAAGGTGAGAAATTTAAAGAACAAAAGGCAATGTATAAGTCAGTGTATGGATATGATGGAAGCAAGGATGGTTTGCAAGGATAGAAGGGTATGGAGAGGTATAGCAAATAGTGTGGTGTAAATTAGGTTTAATTAGATTGCCTTTTCTCTTTTTCCTGCCTCTCGTTCTTTTGCTTATTGCTTATTGCTTTTAACTCTTTTTCTATTCTTTGCATAGCATTGCAACATTACTTGATGGGTGGATATTATGTAATTTTAGTAATTACAGCACTACTGTTGCATTTGAATGGCTTATTGAACAGGTAGCATTTAAGATTTAATGTGTACAAATATATTACATTGCATAATACAGAACATCTTCAGGTATGTTTGCTTTGTTTGGGAGTCTGCCAAGCATATTCTTCTTGCAGTGTTTACTATGTGTCATGTTAATGTATTTATTTAAATTTATTTATAATTATATTTATAAGGCCACCCAATTCAGGATGAGTCTGAGTGACCTTATAAATTAAAATTATCAATCAATAAATAATACTTTCTTCTTCCAGAAAATATGTGTTCCAGGGTAATGTAGAAAAGTAGAATCATATCAACAATAAAATATATATGTATTGTCGAAGGCTTTCACGGCTGGAGTTCGATGGCTGTTGTGGGTCTTCCGGGCTGTGTGGCCGTGTTCTGGAAGTTGTGGTTCCTAACGTTTCGCCAGCATCTGTGGCCAGCATCTTCAGAGGGCAGGAGCACAGACCGAAGTGAAATCTCGAGATTTCGCTTCTGTCTGTGCTCCTGCCCTCTGAAGATGCGGGCCACAGATGCTGGCGAAACGTTAGGAACCACAACTTCCAGAACACGGCCACACAGCCCGGAAGACCCACAACAGCCAATAAAATATATACATAAAATTAAATTTGAGAGAGATAAAATAGCAACATATCAATCAACTAAAAACAATATGAAACATTGTAAACCAGCTTTGGTTCCACGCTGTTTAGAAGTATAAACATAAGCAACAGCAACTCAAAATGTATAGGCAGCCAATGTAATTATTTCAAATTAGACTCTGCGTAACTGCCAAATTCTGTATTAGTTGAAACTTGTAAAATATCTTTTTAGGTAGAGACATGCATGACATGTGAGAGCCAGTTTGGTGTAGTGGTTAAGGCATCAGTCTAGAAACTGGGAGACTGGGAGTTCTAGTCCCGCTGTAGGCACAAAACTGGCTGGGTGACCTTGGGCCAGTCACTCTCTCCCAGCCCTGGGAAGGAGGCAATGGCAAACCACTTCTGAAAAACCTTGCCAAGAAAACTGCTGGGACTTGTCCAGGCAGTTGTCGAGAATTGGGCACGATTGAACCCCCCCCCCAAGCATAACATACTACAGTAATCCAACCTTGAGGTTACTATAACATGAAGCTTGGTACTGAAATCTTTCTGCTATCCACCTTATTCATATGCTTTAGATTCTTCCCACCTGTTGCATCCGATGGGGATAGGGATTGGGAAGAAGATCTCAAAAATATATATACTTCCAGTCATAGGATAAACTAATAAGTTGAAAATCTTGAGCAACTTGTTCCAATTCATCAAAGTTTCCATCTTTTGAAATCACAAATGTCCAAGTTAAAAAGTATGACTGTCAAACGCTGATCTGGTTAGAGAAGAAAAATTAACTTATACTAGTATTTTTGAGTATCTGTTTACTAGACTAGAGCTGAAATATAAAGAACAAGACACAAGCTCATTATGGTTAATTTTAGCAAAATTACATGCCCCTGTACTTATTTTGAAAAGCAGGACCTCATAAATTCAATTGCACTGGTTTCCAGCAAAGTATACAGGGTACTCTGCGCAAAAAAAAAAAGTACTGGTAAAAATTAGGTGTAAGTATATTTAGCTTACTAACTATATTGTTTGTTTTAATTATTAGGAGGTTTTTTTCTGAGATTTTTCTATAAAATAGAAGTATCTCTCATCATTGGCCATACTGACTAGGTAGTTCAGCATGGCCACAGGATTCTACCCATAGAAGTTTCTGTTTCATAAGCAATACAGGAGAATAGCATAATATAGCTTCTTGATCCCCATTTATTTATTTATTTAATCAAATTTATCACCGCCCAACTCCCCCAAGGGAGACTCTGGGTGGTTTACAACAAAATATAATCCTTAATATACAATTATAAATAGATTAAAATACAAATTAAATAACAATTCAAAATATAAAGAATATAATAAAATCCAATGGCGGAATCTTCTTAAGTTCTTCTTAAGTAAAAAGGGCACTCCAGGGATAATCTAAGGTCTAAATTTTTTTTTTTTAAAGGACTTTGTATCAACAGCAGTGAAATGAGCTAGTACTTTCTTGGAAGGCATTCCACAGGTACACATACCACTATAATCTAAAACGTCTTGCTCCTACCCACTGAAACTTAAGTGGAGGAGTGAGAATTGTTATTCAATGTGTTGGGTTGGTATGGCTGGATGAAGACATATTTACCAGATAAGCTGGTCCTAAATGACATAGGACTTTAAAACTTAAAATCAGAACTTTAAGTTGGAGCTGGAAATAAATTAATAACTTTTTACAGTAATGTAATATTGCAGTAATATATTCCTTGTATATATTGTGTTCTGCCTTATCTGCATTTAGAGCTAATTTTGCATTATTTAAACATTTTTATCCTACTAGATTGCTGGGTTCCTTGGAATGCTATGGTGTCTGAGTCTGCTGGCATGTATATATGGAGATAGCACTGGATTTCCTATGCAGGCAAACCCACTTATCTTGTATGGATTTATGCTGCTGTTCCTTATCAATCCTACAAAAACCCTTTACTACAAATCTCGATTTTGGCTGCTTAAACTCTTGGTAAGTCGAGATCTGGTTAATATCCATCAGCAACTGACTGTCTCACCACTCTTCCTATCAAAACTATTATAATTAATTATTCTCAGATTTAGTTACGTGGGCTACCTGCATTGCTTATCAACAGCCAGTTTGTACGTTAAACTTGGTATGGGTATTTTGAACAGCAAATGCTGAGTTGACAGAGTTAGAAAATTTGTGACTGAAGATACTACAACCATGTCTTTGATAGCAAAATCATTACATTTTTTGGGAATACAGCAGGTCCCCAGTTTAAGAATGTTCTGGTTTATGGACGATTCCTAGGTTAGAATGGACTGCCATAAAGACTATTATATTAAAAATTTAAGTTAAGTACAATGTTTCAGATTAAATACACAATAGTACTTTGTGTATTATTATGTTTAAGATATTTTAGTATATTTGGAAGTGTTTTATGTGCATAGAAAGGTAAAATATATATTATATACTAAGACAAACATTTGACTAACCGATGCTAAATAACTGTTCTGACTTAAATACAAATTTGACTTAAGAACAGACTTAGGAACGGAACTCGTTCTTAAACCGGGGACCTGCTATATAGTAGTTCTATCACCATTGCTGAAATAAGTATAATTTTAGATACCGACTGATCATATGTATTGTGAATTCTTCTGTTTTACCTATTAAACTCTTTAGTGGAAAGACTCTGACACTTGTAAAATGATTTCAGTGTACACTGGCACTTTCATAACCATCCCATTGGCAATGTTACTCTTTGAATAATCTTGTCTTGATCATAAAAATGTAACAATTGTATTTTGTTCTTGTATCCAACACACTGAACATCTGTAGTAGGTATGACTTCTCGTTGCTGCTGCAAGTGTAGTATCTGAAGAACTCCTTTCCATTCCATTGTATCCTATACTTCCAGCCCTGAAAGTGCTGCTTTGCTCACTCATTCTCTTGTAGCATTCGACTCAGCTCCTTGAAGGAGCAGAATTCATTGTTAAAACTGAATCACTGAACTCTAGCTTAATGTTCATAACATTGTTAACTAACATTCAGACTGAGATTGGCTGATTTGAAGTCAGGGGGGAACTGAAATTTAATGCAACTGCATCTCAGCAAAACCAGTATATAATGGGGAGAAGGGGAGAAGATTGAAGGAGGAGAAAAATGGTTTATGAAATCATCAGTTCTTTACAGTTACAAAGTTCAAAATGATGGTACAATGTAGCCTAATCTGTAAATAAATGTACAGGTAGTCTTCGTTAACGACCACAATTGGGACCTGAATTTCAGTCGCTAAGGGAAGTAATCAAGCGAATCCGACCCGATTTTACAACCATTTTTGCGGCAGTGGTTAAGCAAATCACATGGCCATTAAGTGAACTGCGTGGTCGTTAAGCAAATCATGTTCCCCGCATGATTTTGCTTGCCAGAAGTTGGCTGGGAAGGTCGAAAATGGGGATCACGTGACCGTGGGATGCTGCAACGGTTGTAAATGCAAACCAGTTGCCAAGCTCCCGAATCACGATCACGTGACTGCAGGGATGCTGCAATGGTATATATATTTCTGAATAAAGTTCTTCGTAATTACATTTTGGCAAAATGTGTTTAATTTTTGAGTGGAGGAATCTAAAAGACATATGTGCTATCTAAAATATCACCAGCAAGAACATTATCCTCTTCCCCCTGATTGTTTGTGTTGTATAGATCTTGGTGTTGCCATTTTAGCATTTAGATGTTGATGTTCTAACTAACCGTGCAGGAAGAGCTATAATCCAAGATAAATGGAGCATGAAATGGCCTAGTTTGAGAAGCACATAGCTGAAGGCAGAATGGACTGAGACGAGAAGCATCTGTTTTTACTATTTCCTCCATTATGGTTGCAGAAGTGTGTGAAAGCAAACATTTCCACAGCTGTGGTTCTTAGTGCCAAACAGTTTCCCTACACTTGAAGCTTGGAGATAGACAACTTAAAAACATTTTATGATTTGTTACAGAATTGTATAAAATTGTTAATGTCAACTAATGCTGTAGTGCTACTAAGCCATTTCCCCATTGAAATTAATGACAAAACTCTTAATTATAATGCAGTTTTAATTTGAATGCCTATTATGATAAATGTAAAGCAAGATTTGAATACGAATTCCCAGTCCAACACTATCTGCAAACTTTCCATACTTTTTATTTTTGTCATTTATAATAGTAAAGTATAATAGTGGAGATGATCAAAGCACTTTAAAAGTTATGTACTTCACCTCCCTCAGTCCAATATCTTTGGCCATACATACTGAGACTAGTGGGAGTTTAAGTTCAAAATAACTAGGGCATCTGGTTGTTGCGTACTCTGCATTAGGACGAACCAGGCTCATAATAAATAGACATGCTATTTACATAGAATTGCACTGAGAAGTCCTTTAGCTTCTACATCTGCCTTGTAATATTGAATGATAGAATAATTTCTGTAATGCAGTTTTATCATTTGAGAGAAAATGTTTCAGCTTTCTGGGTCTGCATTTTACAATGTTATATTTGAACCTTCTTATTTTTTGTAGTTCCGGGTATTCACTGCCCCCTTCCACAAGGTGGGTTTTGCAGATTTCTGGCTTGCTGACCAGCTTAATAGTCTTGCTGTAATACTTATGGACCTCGAATACATGATTTGTTTCTATAGCTTTGAACTCCAGTGGAAAGCTAAAGATGCGTTGCTGGAAGATCCAGGTATGTCAGTGAGAGGAGGAGATTTGGTAACTGCCATATAGATTGGTGTGTACTGTATATTTAAGACAAATTTGACCTTTATTTATTCAATGCAACCATACAATCACATTTATTATGCATATTCAGTGTCTCTTTTACTGGGGGTGTGGTGGTAGAAATAAAGAATTGTTTTTGTTTGCTAAGTTTTCATTTTCCAAGATTCCCTTATCTGTGAGTACATATATATTATGTGTGCCTGGATTCTTTAAAATATTTGATTTACATTGTTGAATCTTAACTGGAATTATTTATCTGCAATTCACAAGATCATTTTCTTAGAGATTTCTTGCCTGTTGAAAGTTGCCTTTTTTTATAGGTATTCATACTTGTAACACCTATGCTTATGGTGTGCGTGCAGTTGTTCAGTGCATTCCTGCTTGGCTGAGATTCGTCCAGTGCCTGCGCCGATACCGTGATACTAAACGGGCCTTTCCCCATCTGGTTAATGCTGGGAAATATTCCACTACCTTCTTTATGGTGACATTTGCAGCCCTTTACAGCACCCACAAAGGTATTATCTTAGAGTCTTTGCTGATGAGTCCAATGTCTCTGCTTTTAAGTGCCAGCTTATTTGAGATTTCTCAGAATTGTTGACAGTGTGTCTTTATGAAGTACAGGTAGTCCTTGGTTAATGGCGGTAATTGGGATCGGGAACTCCATCGTTAAGCAGCGCGGTAGTAAAGCGCGATGTTAGGTGACCACGCCAACTTAAGACAGCTTTTCCGGTAGTTCCAGTTGCAGTCGTTTGGTGAATCCCGCATGGTCATTAGGCGCAATGTCACGTGATCACCATTTGCGACCTCCTGCCGGCTTCACCATTGACTTTGCTTGTCAGAAATGGCAATCACATGACTGCTAGTCACTGCAACCGTCATAATTTCAAGTCGGTTGCCAAGTGCCCAAATTTTGATCATGGGGACACTGCAGTGACCGCAACTTCTAGGACTGGCCATAAGTCTCCTTGTTCAGCGCTGTTGTGACTTCAAATGGTCACTGAACGAATGGTCATTAACCGAGGACTACCTATATACTGTATATTTAAGAAGTTTATATTAAATTTCAAGAATAGCTTCTGAATAAATTAAGTAAAAGAAATTTACTTATTTTTTTTCCCATTCTGCTATGGAATGCGATGAACTAAGCAGCAGTGACTAAGTAAAACAAGTAAATCCTCTGTACTCACTTACTAAAACAATTGTATTTTTATTAATAATTCTATACAATCAGATCATTTAGTCCCTTTCTTCCAATTATTACATAATTTTTCAATAGTACCATCAGGATTCATGATGCATAAACACACACATTCACAATTTATATAAAAAAGACAATTTTCTATTCCCAAAGGAGTTTTCAGTCAAAATTTTAATTATGGGAAAAACCAATGGAGGAAAGATATCATCATCTTCATTTATTAAATTTATTATGTCTGCCTACTCCAAAAGACTCTGGGTGGCTTACAACATATCAGAATTAAAACAGCTAAAAACATAACAGCTTGGACAAAAAACCAAAACATCTATAACAAAGACACAGTAGGAGCTCCACAAACAATCTAACCCCAGTCCTGGGAACAGAGCCAGGTCTTAAGAATCCTAAGATAATAGGTGCCCTGCATATCTCTTTTGTTGTTGTTCAGTCGTTTAGTCATGTCCGACTCTTCGCAGATGCTATTCCAGAGGGCAGGAGCTGTGACAGAGAAGGCTTGCTTCCTTGGTCCCACAACATGGAAGTAATAGAGATGGACACAAGTAACATACATATATTTGCAATAGGAGTTATAAAGTGAGCTTTAAATCTATTAGGCCTGTAAATTGATTCTAATTGTTTCCCATCAAATCAATTGCTTTGTGTTTATAGAGTCGGTGCCATTTTAAACATCTTTTAAGATTTATGCAAATATATTTTTTGTTACAAACAAGAGCAGTTTAGCTCATAGATGTTTAGAAGAATCGATGGTATTTCAAAAAGGTATGTAGTAATGACTACCCTTTTGATAGTTATACTGCTCTGCTACGTAAAGCTGAAATATATCATTATCTGATGAAGGTGAAGAGAAATATTCAGTTCTAGAAAAGTGCCTATTGATTTTACACACACATAGAAACAGAAATATACTCAGAATGATAGGAAATTGCTTTTAAATTATTAATCCACAGACTGAGATCTCTGAACCATCATGTTCCCACATCTCCGTGGAAACCACAGTGATTTCCTTTTGCTATTCTTACAGAAGAATAAAGCATTTAGTAACTTGTGCTTTAGGCAGTTACAGTATCTTTGTGCACCCCCAACACACCCCTTTCAACTGTTATGCCTGCCAAGAGGTTTAAATCTACTCTAAAATACATGCTGATTTAGCCACATTTGCACATATTTTACTTATATATAGGTAGGCAGAATTGGAAAACTGCCAACTTTGTTCTACTATTTTACACCCAATAAACTTATAATTTTCTTCAGTTGATTTATATTTTCTATAATTTTAAGAGAACATCAAGCTTCATGCAGAACCCTGGACTACCTTGCCAATTTGATGGTAATGAAGTGGGATCAACACTTGAAAATCATAGTAAAATCCAAATGTTTACATGCAAGTTTGAGGGAATTAGCATTACATTTGTAGTATTGAAATTAACAATATTGAAAAGAAATTGAATGGCCGTTCACTCAAAGGTTGAAAAAGGTAGAAAAAAATAGGATGCAATTGTGGTGGAGGTGGAGCCTCTTTTTCTCCTTAGACACTGAGAAGAAACAAAATGAATTCTTGTTTCAAATATTTTTATCCTCATCAACTATAACTATTAATTATTATAACCAGAATAATCACCAGACATTTGTAGTTTATTTATTTGGGGACAGAAACAAATTAAATTTGTAGGGCTAGCATGTATCTAAAAAGATGAGAGGTGGGGGGTACAGAGCTGTCAAAATCAACAGTTTATATTACCTATTTATTTTACAAATGATTATACCTTTTTTTAACTAGGCCTACCCATGATATACAGTGTAGAGATAGCCCTAGGTAAGTTACTTTCAGAACATCAAAAGAATATATGTGAGGGTTAGGGACAGACTTCATAAAAATTAGCTAGATTTTCTTCCAAATTACAGAGATCAGTCTGGACAAGGTAAGACCTTAAAGGAAGGTGGTACTTGAGGTGTATTTGTTTGAAAATGGGTAGAAAGAAAGTATTCCCTGGGGAAAAGCCAAGATGGAAGGGAATGGTGGATGCTGTTGCTTGAAGGTGTGTGTGGTGTTTTTAAGAGGAAACATCCCACTTTACCTTTACCTCCAGGAGCATAAAATACCAGTGCTTAACACAGCACACTCTAAATAACCCTTGTCTTCAGAAAGATCATGGCAGAATGTAGGGAAATGGCTTATAAGATTTGTTTATTCAGTAAGAATACTATGTATGTATTGTAATACTATGTATGTCAAGAGAGAGAGAGATTCCTGGTCTAGTGAATTATTACTGAACGGTATTTGAGGCTTTAAAAGAAACTGTGTTCAGCCAGTTTGTACCAAATTCACAGGCGCTGCTTTTTTATACAGGTCTACCCAGAAGTAAGTCTCATTCACTTTAGTAAAGCTTTACTTCTAGGTTAACTAGATACTGAAATGCAACCAAAATCTTTTCCAGAAGTGCTACAATTAGAAGCAGTAGAAGTAGAGCATGAAAAATGGTTAGAAAAAAATTCAATGATTAGATAAAGAAGCCAGTTTCAAAAATCTGCATCCCCTTCTCTGCAGTTTTCCCTCTGTGCCTGGCCTGTTTATGGGGTACTGAGAAGATTTTATATAGTTAGAGTTATCCTGAATTCTGGAAATAACCCAGAGCAAAGAAACCTAATTCCAGAGTTGTATAAATGATTATGTAATACCTGAACATTCTAACAAAAAGAAAATAGAGGAAATGTTTTCAAGACCTGTTAAAATCATACTCAATGAGCAATGAACATGAATTAGACAGTTGTTTAACATAGGATAATAAATGGCAAAGATACAATGTTTGGAAGATTTTTCTCTTTGAAATAGAGTTTTCACTTGCCTCTTTGTGCACACATATGCCCAATATTCACTTTTCATATGCTTGGATTTTATCAAAACCTCAAGAAAATAAGTCTGATTTCTATAAAATGTCACATTTCTTTTTTTATCATAGTCTACTACATCTTCAAAACAAATATTTTATATGCCAATATAAAACAAACACAAGGAGTACATAATCACTGTATCAGAATTTATTTATTTAAAGATTTTTTTAAGACCACCCAACTGATTGTATGACTCTGGGTGGCATACATCAGTCAAAATCAAACAAAAGTAATGGAAACCAAAATAGTGAACCACGATTATACATATCTACATAATTGATCCTAGGCATGACAGAGACTTTCTCAGTGGAATAGGCTCAGTTACCATCCTGTCCCAATGCACGGGAGGAAAGTCAATTCTTCATGGCTCTATGAAAGGCTAATAGGGTCGAGCCATCTGAACCAGGGGTGGGGGTAGGGGCTCATTCCAAAGGGCAGTGGCAGCAGCAAGGAAGGCAGGTCTCTTAGGCCCCATTAGAAGACACTGCCTCAGAGAGGGACATGGTGTGTGCCCACTCTATGTGACCTAATAACTTTTGTAATTCTTTACTTTTTATTATTCTGACTTAAAAATAATGCTTGTGCAGTTCTGTTATTACTGAGATGTGGTGAGTTTGGCTGTCATTTATAATCTTTAAATTGCCATTTTCTCTGGATTGCAGTATCACAGAAGACTGATTTTTATTCAAAAATACTTGAATACATGCCTAAAACGAACATAATTAGTTTGATAATGTATTTTGTAAATTTTAAGTTGCTTCCATTCTATAATTTTTAACCTAGGCTTTAAAAAAGTTTGCATAAAAGGCTTGGTGAAAAAGTAGCTTACTTAAAATTCATTATGAGAATTGGTTAAACCATGTGGCTGTAAGAACAATTTTATGCTGTGGAGTCCTTGGTGCTCTCTGAGCTTGGTTGTTTGCTTGCAGACATTTCATTACCTGAGTAGGTAACATCATCAGGCACTACCTGATTACCTAGTCGGGTAATGAAATGTCTGCAAGCAAACAACCAAGCTCAGAAAGCACCAAGGACTCCACAGTTCAACCCTGAGCTACATACAGTATATTCTCTTCTACTGGAATTTTATGCTAGTCAGGAGATAATGTCATATATCTTGACTTCTATTCATTCTAAGGTTAAAATTATATTTTAAATAGATTTGGATTCAGCAAGTCAAAAAGCATAAGCAAAGAGCAAATCTGTGTCAGATAGTATCAAAACTTGGGAAACTTTCCCCTTTAGGAATAACTATTGCTATCTGTTAAGTAACAGTTTTATTTTCTTGTAACTAAAATCCTCTTTCTTAAAATGCATATTTCAAAAATGTGTTTAAATTTATTTATTTATTATTTATTTATTATTTAAATTTGTATCACCGCCCATCTCCTCCACACCTGGGGACTCTGGGCAGTTCACAATAATAAGATAAGATAAAAATATAAAATTACAGCCACAATAATTTACATATAAAATCCAGACAAAAAGATGTTAATAATAAGGCGGGTTTCATGGCACCAGCCACTCCCAAGAGGAACTATTGGCATTCCTGTCCCAAGCCAGGCGGCAGAACCAGGTCTTCAGGTCTTTCCAGAAGGTCGGGAGTGAAGAAACTCGCCTCAGCTCCAGGGGCAAGATATTCCAAAGGGCGGGTGCTTTTTAATTAAAAAATTACCTTTTTTTCCCCTTAGTCTTTTGTTTAACCAAAAATTAACACTAAGATTGGTTTAGAGACAATTATGACATATCAAATTAACATCCTTAAGACAGATGTTCCAAGGCATTGATATATAATGACCAGAAAAAAGCATAAAATGACAGGAAATGTGGAAGCTAGCTCTTTGGAATTTAGAATTGATGTGTTTCTGAAGGAATATTCACTTGAAGGAAAAGGTGGGAGGGGAAGCAGGTTGCTTACTGTTGGAATTCTGCCAAAGAACAGACCTGTCATGGTCGTTATGGTAACCAAAGTATTCATTATTTTTTTAAACTTTCCCATCCCGATCATTGGCCTGGCCCCTTATGCTCTTACATGCCAGTTGCTGACTTCAGGAAGAAGTAAGGATGCTAAGCTTCTACTCTGGAAATGAATACTACTTTGTGTGAATGCTGCTTCAACACATTACAACGGTTTCGATGGGCTTGTTTTCCTTCACTGATTTTTGAGGTTGAAATTTCTGGCTGTATTCCAAAGACTGAATTCATGGGGGGGGGGGAGAGTGTGTGTGTAATTAGGTGTGGAGTTCTGTGGAATCAAATAAATAAAAAACCAATATTGAATGGGCCTGGCTTCTATGATACAGTCTGAGGGGTCCTTCTATATTAATAAAAGAGATGGAAAAAGTAAGCGTAGCACCTAGGGTTACACTGTAGGATTCAGTATAGGATTTTGTTTAACCAAAACATAATGTTAAAATTAGTTTGGAGACAATTATAACACATCAAATTAACAACTTTAAGACAGATGTTCCAAGGCACTGATATATAAATGACCAGAAAAAAGCATAAAATGACAGGAAATGGATGATAATGACTTTCATTTCATTTGTATAAGAATTTACCAAAGTTTGCGGATTTCTTCATGAATGAGTCAAGTTAAAATTGAGAGCTCTGTCCGTTCCTATTCTTAGGTCTTTTATGTATGCTTTGCTCCCCAGTTTAGCTCAAGCTGGTGATAGGATAGGTGATAGCCTAACCTGAAATTAAATTGGATATAGCTTGGATATGCAAAGCCTCTGACTTGTAGGTGGCAGTGCTGCAAGATGACTGTTAATTCAGGCAGCCTATAGTACTTAACTTTAAAATTAAGGCAGGTTTTGATAACCTCTCAGTTTCTTGGTCTCACTGTCATGGTTCAATATTTAGCAGAAACCACAGCTATCTACAATGGCTGACCCTCCCAGAAAACTTATCACAGCCATTGTATTCTGTGCCAGTTTTTGATAGCACACAGCATTGATTTTTTCCCCTTTCAGCTACATTGAGCAGAATATATTGTTTGCCTTTCCTAGATAATTTAACAGTAAACAAAGAACATTCATTGGCAGCAAATCCAATGTTAACAGTTTGTAGTATAGAAATGATTCTGTATGCATAGTGGCTATTTACATAATGTATATACAGGTAGTTCTTGCCTAGCGACCACAATTGGGACTGGCAAATCCATCGCTAAGGACCGCAGTTGCTAAGTGAAACATCACGTGATCACGATGAGCTTAAGACCTCACTTCCATCATAGTCCTTAAGCGAATCACCCACAGTTGTGAAGCGAGACATCACATGATCACAACTTCCAATTTTACTGTTGCCTTCTCCATTGACTCTGCTTGTCGCAAGCCAGTTGTGAAGCACACAAATGGCGATCATGTGACCTCAGGATGCTGCGACGGTTGTAAATGCCCGCAAGTTGCGAAGGGCCCGAATGTCGATCATGTGGGCACTGCACGGGTTATAAATGCGAGGACTGGTCATAAAGTTACTTTTTCAGTGCTGTCGTAACTTCAAACAGTCGCTAAACAAGGCAGTTGGTAAGCGAGGTCTACCTGTAATGAGAATTAGAAGGAATAAGTCACATAATAAGTTCTACTGTCTAGAAGGAACTGTTAGAATTCAAGTTATTCACCTGTGCTACCTTTTTGCCTTGTTAAAATACCCACTGTAAACTATACTTATTCTGTTAGACTTGAGAGACTATTGTTGGCTTGAGGAATGCCTCCATCCTTGCACCTCTTTTTGATCTTTGGTATTTTGTTGTGTTTATATATGTACAGTATTTTAGAAGTCAATTAACATGTTTTGTGTGATTGTTCAGTAGAGAAAAGAGTGAACCTTTCCTTGCAACAACTTTCTGACAAATCCTGTCCACCAAAATAATTGCTGAGTAATGGCAGCATGTAAACATGTGCAAAAAATTACACTCAAATACTATTTCCTTTCAAAACTATCGTATAAAAGTATTTCTCAATTTGATGAGGCTAATATCAAGACTCTGTTAATGGTACAAAGATTCCTGCTGAACTTGGGAGCATTACTTAGGAGGGCAGAAATGCTGAGAATGTAAAAATTCAAGTACCAATGGAAGGGAAAGGGAGAAGTGAGAAAAGGAAATTGAAGAATTCTCTTCATGGAAGAGTTCCCATTCCTGCCATAAAAAGAGATGAAGAAATTGAAGTATGAATGGATGCAAACATCTCTCCTGCACAGTCTATGAGAGATTATGCAATCACAAACAATGTATTAAAAGTATGGGATTAACTTAGGAAAAAATCATGAAAGTGAATGTCCAAAAAAATGACACGTGGAGCAATAATAATTCATACAGACTGCAAGATTTAATTCTTAGCAAAACATAGATGAAATCTTTCAAGATTCTTTCCTCAGAATGGTCAGAATCATTTTACTGGTTTCAGTATCTTCAGTATTTCTATCTTTAGTACCACAGTTTAAAAAGAATGATATAAACAAAGCGGAATCCTTACAGACTTGACCAAATTTGAAAAAAAAATCATAACACAAAACTCAGAACATCTCTTGGGGCTTATTTACAAATTTTATTGAAAAACAGCTCAGAATCTGAACAAGTTAAAGGTTGTATGATTAAATGTATGCAGACTTTAAACAGGACAATTGGTATACAACAATGGGAATATCAATGGAAGACAGATATTAAATTTACCATGAATATTTTACTTAGAGAAAACTGCCATAAGCTGTTCTACCACTGGCATATTACCCCAGTTCTGATTGCCAAAAGAGATAATTCATTTTCCTGAAAATTATTGGAAGTACAATAATTAGATTGGTGGCAATGCTGATTATTGCACTCAACGATTTTAGAAAAAAATGTATTACAGAACAAAACTAATGTTAAACGACTTCTTTTTCTTGCCAGCTGTTTTTCTATTAAACATCACTTTGTATATCCCTCAAAGTATACTCAGTAGGCTTGTATGCATCAATTTAAAAAGCAAAGACGTACTTGAAAAACAAGTCTGATACATAATTTAATTCAATTTGCAAACTCTACATGGATTATAATTCTATAGGCTTCTATCACACTCGAAGTTCATGCTTCTCCTAACATGATTTTTTACTTTATTACCTCATGTTTGTTTCATTAAATAAGGATAGAATTTTTAGATTAGACAGAATTTTTAAAAATTCTTTATTCTGACATGATTCATACTATGCTGGCTACTTTAATTACTGAATATTGAGTTGGTTTTAATAATGGTCCTGAAGTCTTTTTTTTTATAGTAAATTTTATTAAGTTTCAAAGAAAGAATAAAAACCACAATAAAAACAAAAAACTACAAAAAAAAACTAGAAAGTGCAGAAACACAAGTGAATTTTTTAAAAAAAAATTACAGAAAGATGTGGCTTCTGACTTTTAACAGCAAGGATATACAAAATTTACTAATCAATCTCTTAAAGGTAAAGGTAAAGGTTCCCCCTGCACAGTTGTGCAGTCGTGTCCGACTCTAGGGGCCGGTGCTCATCTCCGTTTCTTAGCCGAAGAGCCAGCGTTGTCCGAAGACGCTTCCACGGTCATGTGGCCGGCATGATGCCCGCGGAACGCTGTTACCTACCCACCGAAGTGGTACCTATTAATCTACTTGCATTTGCATGCTTTCAAATTGCTAGGTTGGCAAGAGCTGGGGCGAGTGCGGGAGCTCACTCCGTCATGCGGGGCTAGGGATTCGAACTTGCGATCTTCCGATCAACAAGCCTGGCGTCTTACCCGCTGAGCCACCACGCCCCCTAATCAATCTCTTACTCTATATTAATCCAAAACACCACATTATTTCTATAAATCATTCCCCTTTAACACATAATAAAAATCACTAAGTACAGTTACTCCTCCCCGTTATATTAAAATGAAGATGTAAGGCCCCTGCTTACACTGTTTTACCCAAGTTTCTGAAGTTACCAATAACAGTCTTGAGTCGAGGCTTGGAGATATAAAATAACAGCATTTATTTTGGCCAAGACAGAGCTGGGTGAGGTCTCCACAGACATCATGACAGTAAAATGCCTGGGAAGACCCCCCCCCCCCACACACACACGTACAGTACTTATATAGGGTTTGCAAAGCTCAGTAAGAAAGCATAATGAACTCTCCTCCCAGTAACAGGGCAAGGTTCCTAAATCTGCATTGTTAGCAGTAATCATACTTAGAGACCTCCAGGGGCAGTCTTAATGTCTCCTGGTATTCCAAACAATTCTTGGCGAACAGCGTTATCGCCTTTCCCTTTTACCTAATTTCTAACAGCAAGCCGTTTCCAAAAGCAAGATGGCATAGGTTATGCTAAGCTAACCCTTTCAAAGAATTTTTTTTTCACATAAACCTCCTAAACATCTTTCTCCCCTCCAAAAGGTAAAATATATTTAATTATTCCCTTCCTACCACTATTCTATACATTTCTGTCTACTATAATAAAAATCAAATTGAAAGGCACATAAGTTGTCAGCTATTATACTTAATGGTATGACAAATTTAATTATCCCAATCGTAATAAACCCAAAATCTTAATAAACTCAAAAAAAGCCAATTCAAAACATTAAATCCAAATCTTAAAAGGCAAATAACAACTTTCGTCCCGTCCCACCTTCCCTTTTTGGGAAAGGTGGTTGAGAAGGTGGTGGCGCTGCAACTCCAGAGGATTCTGGATGAAACGGATTATCTAGACCCCTTTCAGTCAGGTTTCAGGCCGGGATATGGGACAGAGACTGCATTGGTTGCGCTTATGGATGATCTCTGGCGGGAGCGAGATGGAGGGAGTGCATCCATTCTCGCTCTCTTGGATCTCTCAGCGGCTTTCGATACCGTCGACCATGGTATCCTTTTGGGACGACTCAGGGAGTTGGGGGTGGGCGGCGTTTTATGCTGGTTCGCCTCCTTCCTCCGGGACCGTTCCCAATCGGTGGTAATAGGAGAGGAGAGATCTGACCCTCGACCCCTCTTGTGTGGGGTGCCGCAGGGTTCGGTTCTCTCTCCTCTCCTATTTAACATCTACATGCAGCCACTGGGCAAGATCATCCGTCACCACAGGATGAGGTATCACCAGTATGCTGATGATACCCAGTTGTACATCTCCGTCCCGGGTGAAGTAAGTGTTGCAGTCGACACCCTTTCTCAGTGTCTGGAGGCTGTAGGGGCCTGGATGGGGAACAACAGGCTTCAGCTGAACCCTGGTAAGACGGAGTGGCTGTGGATTGATGGCCTCTCAATTTCCAGGAAGTTGACATCTTTAACTCTGGATGTTTGGGGGTCCTCCTGGACTCACAACTCCTGCTCGAGGAGCAGGTGGCAGTCATGGCCAGGAGGGCCTTTGCACAGCTTCGGGTTGTGCGCCAGTTGCGCCCCTTCCTGGATCAGGAGGCCCTCCGAACAGTCACTCATGCCCTTGTCATCTCCCATATAGATTACTGCAACGCGCTCTACATGGGGCTACCCTTGAAGAATATCCGGAAGCTTCAGCTGGTCCAGAATGCGGCTACACGGGTAGTTCTGGGTGCTATAAGATCAGCACATGTAACACCGCTACTCCGTGAGCTGCATTGGGTACCAGTTTGCTTCCAGGTCCAATTCAAGGTGTTGGTTATCACCTTTAAAGCCCTACATGGCATGGGACCAGGGTATCTGAGGGACCGTCTTATCCCGATCACATCCACCCGCCCCACCCGATCATGCAGGGAGGGCATGCTTCGGATCCCATCACTAAAAGAATTCCATCTAGCGGGGTCCAGGAGGCGTGCCTTCTCTGCGATAGCACCCGCCCTGTGGAATATCTTGCCCCCTGAGGTGAGACAGGCACCCTCACTCCTGGCCTTCAGGAAGTCTTTAAAGACCTGGTTCTGCCATCTTGCTTGGAACGAAGGAAATAATAGTTCCTCCTGGGGGTGGTTAGCTTAGTAATATCCTCTTTTTAAGAACACACCATCTCTTGGATTTTTATTTTTTATTTTTATAGTAGATTTTAGATGTATAGGTTTTTAATTTTTTATAATGTGATTGTAAACCGCCCAGAGTCTGCCATGGTGGAGATGGGCGGTGATAAATCAAATAAATAAATAAATAATTAAATAAATAATTAATTAAATAAATAAATAAATAAATAAATAATAAAATCAGTCAAATCCTTAAAGCAAACCAAATAAACATTCTTCAACCCGTATACGATTCAAAATAAACCAAAGCAGTTACATATTCCCAAGATATGCACAGAGCACAGAGCTTTCTTCTTAAGAAAATCAAACAGCCCAGCTGCCCCCCTCAAAAATTCCAGGTTCTTTTCATGGCATTCCACCAGGAGATCGATACTACTCATGGCTTGCAGATCACTCTCTCCCCTAGATTTTTCCAACTCCATTATCCAATCTTCGTCCAGCATCTTGACAAAAATCCCAATCTCAGTCTTAAAAGAAACCTTTCTATTGATCTTAGATTCCTCAATTTCATCCACCACATCCCCAACCTGATGGCACATTTCAGCTCTCATATTTTCCACAATGTCCTGGCTGTCTTGCATAAAGGTTTGATAAAAGTCAGAAAATATCTTTTTGAAGTCCTGGTGAAGGTCAGAAAGGATCTGTTTGAAATCCTCCATGTCTCACACAATGGCGCCCCCTAGAAACTTAATCAGCGAAAGTCGAAGATTTGAGAGAGTTTGAAAGTTGTTTACAAAAAAAGAAAGTAAATAGCAGCCTGTTCTCAAAGGAAAGTGAAGACAGAAAGCTGAAGGTTCAAATCAACCGATTGTGAGGGTTCCTCCACAGATTGTCTCCGGCCAGACTTCCACGGGGATGGAAGGAAGTGTTATTGCCTGATTACTTCTCCCTAGCCTGGTGTTACCTGTTGCCCTGACAACCAAGAAGCCATGGATCAACAGCTGTCAATGGAAAACGCGCAGCTATCCCAGCAGGTCGCCCAGCTCAGTGACCAAAACAACCAACTTAGCCAGATGATCGCCCACTTGAGCACGCAAGTGGCCCAGCTGCAAGGACAACAGGCGGCGGTTGCACCGGTTGTCAGCCAGAGAACCAAATGTCCGGTACAAGTGCCCGAGAAGTTCGATGGGACCCTTGCCACGTTTCCAGCCTTCCTGGCACAATGTCAGCTATACCAGAGCCTCCGCCCAGAGGAATTCCCAACCGATCGACACAAGGTGGGCTTTGTGGCCAGTCTATTGTCGGGTTCCGCTGCAAAATGGGTGTCTCTGCTGATAATCCAACAGGACCCGCTCATAGATAACTATGGTGGGTTTTGCGACCAACTCTGGGCAATGTATGTGTACCTGGTCAAGGTCCAAACAGCCGCCAGGCAGATTAAGGGAGTGCGACAAGGGGCCAAGCCGGTGGCCAAATACATCAGTGATTTCAGATTGCTGGCGCAAGACCTGGATTGGAACGAACCTGCCTTGGTTGACCAATTCCAGGAAGGACTATCTTCTGAGCTTCTAGACGAGCTAGCCAGAACTGAGTGCCCTAGAAATCTCCAAGATCTGACCCATCTTTGCCTACAGATCGATGGGCGATTACAGCAACGGAGGTCAAGGAGACGTTTTGCCCAACCCCTACCCTTCGTTCCGCGTTCTCAAGCCATGGAGGAGCCGATGCAGTTGCAGGGTGCCAGACCTCGCCTCACATCTACCGAGAAGGACCGACGCTGCCGGGAGGGTCTTTGCCTGTATTGCGGGGGAGCGGGTCACCTGCAAATTGCCCCGCCAAGTCCCCAGTCGCATCCTCATCGGGAAACGGACTCGGCTCGGCCTAAATGGGCAGTTAGGTTGGGCTGAGCTGGCCTCCAGCCAGTCACCATTGCCCGCTCCGAATCCCCCCAAGCACTTCTCCATCGCCGTCACACTCCAGGTACCGATGGATCCGACACTGAGGGTCCAAGCCAGAGCTTTCCAAACTGTGTGTCGCGACACAAAAGTGTGTCGCCACACCACCCGGAAGCGGCGGTGCGCATGTGCATGGTGGCGGCAGCCACTGCCGCTGCCGCCGTGCACGCGCGCCGCCGCCATGCACGCGCGCCGCCACACGCCCCCCCCCCCGCGCTGCCACGCGTGCACCTGTGCCGCCGGCGGCACTTTGGAAAGCCCTGGTCCAAGCCATGGTGGACTCGGGGGCTACCTTCAACTTCATGGACCTTGGGTTCGCAGAGAAGTGGGGAATTCCCCAACATGAAGTGCGCCCTCCACTGGTGATTGAGACAATCGATGGCCGCCCTCTCTGTTCCGGTCCAGTGACCACCGCTACCCAGAGCATACTCATGCGTGTGGGGAAACATCAGGAGTGGCTGGAGTTTTACATGGTTACGACTCCCCACTGCCCCCTCGTGCTGGGATTGTTGTGGCTTCAGACACATGAGCCACAAATCACCTGGACAACGGGGAAGGTCGTGTTCTCCCACCCAAGTTGCGCCGCCCATACTAGCAACACTCTCGCTGCATTGCAACTGGTCACCCCAAAACTCCAGATCCCAGCTCAACTCCAGGACTACGCTGACGTTTTTGATTAAGGGGAGGCGGACCAACTTCCCCCACATCGGCCCTATGACTGCGCTATCAACCTGGTTCCAGGTGCAAGGCTTCCAGTAGGCCGGCTTTACTCTCTATCGGAACCGGAGCGAGCAGCCCTCAAGGATTTTATTGATACCAACCTCAGGAGGGGATTCATCCGACCCTCTACCTCTCCGATGGCTGCCCCCGTGTTATTTGTCAAAAAAAAAAATCAGGAGAACTTAGGATGTGTTGCGATTACCAGAAGTTAAACGAGATCACGATCAAGAACCGGTACCCTTTGCCACTGATATCAGAGCTCCTGGAGCGACTCCGCAATGCTCGCCTATTCACAAAGTTGGACCTGAGAGGGGCATACAACCTGGTCCGTATCCGACAGGGTGATGAGTGGAAGACCGCGTTCCGTACTCGCTATGGCCACTACGAATTTATGGTCGTTCCATTTGGACTATCAAACGCTCCTGCAGTCTTCATGCATTTCATGAATGACATATTCAAGGACCTCCTGGACCAGTACCTGATAATCTACCTAGATGATATTCTGATCTTTTCATCTTCTCCGAGCGATCACGAACAGCAGGTCAGAACCGTACTGCAACAACTGCGTGAGCACCACCTATACGCTAAGTTGGAGAAGTGTCAATTTGCCTGCGAAACTGTAGAGTTCTTGGGACACCGAATCTCTGCTACCGGCATCGCCATGGAACCAGGCAAGGTGGAGGCATTGCAAACTTGGCAGCCTCCACGTCGGGCCAAGGATGTCCAACGACTGCTCGGGTTTGCTAATTACTATCGAAATTTCATTCCTCAATTCGCAGGACTGACCACACCCTTATCAAACCTGCTCCAGAAGAAGACCAAGTTTCATTGGGGAGACACGAAACAACGTGCTTTCGATAGGCTCAAACTAGCCTTTACCACGGAGCCTATACTCAGGCACCCAGACCCGTTCCGGCCATTCATTGTAGAAACAGACGCATCTGATGTAGCCGTCGGCGCCATCTTACTCCAGGCCGACACCCAGACCGGCACCCTTTGCCCTTGTGCTTACCATTCCTGGAAGCTCGCCCCGGCCGAGAAGGCCTATACCATTTGGGACAAGGAGCTCCTGGCCATTAAGGTGGCATTCAAGACATGGAGGCACCATTTGGAAGGGGCGCATCACCCCGTGGAAGTAAGAACCGACCACCGCAACCTGGAACATCTGAAGACTGCCAGGACCTTGAACCAGCGGCAAATACGATGGTCCCTGTTCTTCTCCCGGTTTGACTTCAGGGTAACTTACATTTCGAGAGGCCAGAACCAACGGGCAGACACGCTTTCGAGAAAACCTGAATATGATCGCCTAGAGGCTCCAGCACCGCCTCAACCTGTCCTCCCTCCGGAGCTGTTTGCTGCCATCACCGTACAGGGTGACCTAAGCCATCGGATTCGAGAACAACAAAGAGCCGACCCCTGGGCAAGGAAAAAGAGACAAGAGCTGGCGCACCTTCCCATCGGTCAGACTGATCAGTGGACATGTAATCATGAGACGCTTTGCTTCCGAGGCCGCTACTACGTACCCCCGGGGTAACTCCACAAACTGGTCCTGCAACTATGCCATGACAACCCGGCCGCCGGCCATTTCGGGTTCTTCAAAACGCTGAACCGCATTTCATCCACAATCGGACGGAGGAACGGAAAGGGTGAACGCCATCCTGGAGCAGTACCTGCGCTGTTACGTGAACTACCAACAGGACAATTGGGCAGACCTCCTAGCCTTGGCAGAGTTCGCGTACAACAACGCACAACACTCTTCGACCCAGATGGCCCCCTTTGCTGCAAATTATGGGTTCCACCCGCGATCGTTTCCTCTCACCGCGCCGGACTCAGCCGTGCCAGCCGCAAATCAGTTCCTCCAAGAACTACAGGCCAGCCACCAAGTGCTTAAAGACCAGTTGGAAAGGGCTAAAGAGGACTACAAACGCTTCGCCGACTGCCACCAGAAGACGGGAACCTCACTAAAGGTTGGTGACATGGTGTGGTTGTCGACAAGACATCTATCCTCTTCCCGACCATCTCGGAAGCTGGACCACCTGTTCCTGGGACCATTCCCAGTAGAAGCTGTAGTCAATCCAGTCGCCTTCCGATTAACCCTTCCGGGACACATGCGCATACACCCCGTGTTCCACAGATCCTTGCTGGTCCCTGCTTCAGCTGACAGCCCACTCAGAACCAGGAAGACACCACCTCCTCCTGTCATCATCCAAGGGGAAACCGAATATGAGGTTGCTCGCATCCTGGACTCACGCGAACGTCGCGGCCGTCTCCAGTACCTAATAGACTGGAAGGGTTACGGCCCAGATGAGTACTCCTGGGAAGATGCTGCGGACGTCCACGCGCTGTTACGGGTACAATTCCATCGCCAATACCCGGAGAAACCCAGACCACAAAGCCGGGGGGAGGAAGGTCCTGCGGGGGGGGGGGATAGTGTGAGGGTAATGAAATCCCCAAAATAATGTTAAGCACCAAGAGAACCAGCTTCTCCTCGCTGTAGAAAGCCTCTCTTGGGGTACATATACTTAAAAAAAACAAATTGGTGACTTAAAAATGGGGTGGCCGGTCTTAGTGTCCCTTTAAGGCTACAGTGTGGCTTGGTAATGGTGACGTCCCCGCCTCCCAGGTGCTCTTACTGAAAAAATGCAGTTTGCGATCTCCTGGCTTCAAGCCTCCGTTCCGGGGGACAGATGGGATGATTCCAAGTATTCTCCTTGATCCGGAGAACGTTTCTGGGCTTCAGGAAAGCCTGCCTGAGCCCAAAAAGAAGTCACCACGCTGTCCGCTCCGCCCACCGAAACAGCATGCACAGACGCTCAGTCCGCCATTCCCACCGGAAGCCCAATGGTCCTGAAGTCTTAAATTAATACTAGATACTTCAATATGCAGCACTAAATTAATTTTTATTCAACTTGATATTGTTTATAATCTCTTTTCTACTTTCTTCTTTTTTTACTTTTTACTTTTTTTCTTGATTGTATTTTTTAAATACTATAAATAAATATCCAAGCAAACAAGCAGCCGATTAGGATTATAAAGAAATAAATATTTCCTAATAAAGCAGTCCTTGTTTCTGGAGGGGACCTGATAGCAGATTCATGTTGCTCAAAGTGCTTCCAGGCTGTTCAGTTTCTGGATTTCATGCAGTTGGATGGAGCCACCAAGCGTATAGAAGTCTTTAAGCACATACATGAGAGATTCCAAGGTTTTCTCCCAGAAAGTAATGGAGCTACCTAATCTGGAAGACTTTTTCAGTCCACAGTACTCCCAAAAACACCTCAAAAGAAGATAATGGCAAAACATTTATATATAATTGCCAAGAAAAATGCAGGAACATACCCATGTAGTCCCCAAGATTCTAACTTAACTGCAGGGAATCTCTATTACATAGCTTTCCAAACTCTGTGTCGCGACACTTTAGTGTGTCGCAACATACAGTTTAGTGTGTCACGAAGCGGCAGCACGGGGGCACGCGCGGTGGTGGCAGTGTGTACAGCGGCGGCAGCAACGACAGCACCGGCGCGCCATCAGCGCTTCCACGTTTTAGCAAGGCCGCCGCCGCGTGCCTCCCTGCACCGCCACCGTGCATGTGCGTCCACCCCGTGCTCCCCCGCGCCGCTGCCGCTGTTGGTGTGTGGCCAACGGCGGCACTTTGGAAAGCACTGCTCTATTATATCAGTTACTTATTTAATTTTTAAGTATTAAATTATTAGTTTTCAAGCAATTTAGAACTAGCAAATATATTGTTAATATAGTTATCAAAATAGTAGTCCACTTCATCAGGTATAAGTGTTGTTACACATTTTTAAAATGTCAAAAGACTTTTTTTGTTCTTTTAGTTAACACATTCTTTGAAACATGGATAATAATCATATAAAATGAATTAAGTATTCAAATCATAGCTAGAAATGTCATAGTAAAATTTTAGCAATAGGAATAGAATAAAATTTCCCATGTTTCAAACAAAAATCCCATAGAAATAAGCACTATGTTGAATGAGATAAGAAAATATACCTTTTAAATCACATCTTGCTGCATTTTAAACTGATAATAGATGCCAGCAGTTAAGCATAACAACTTTTCCTAAATCTATTTTATCCAGTGTGTTGATTTAGTTTCAATTGCCTTTGTACATGGAAGTCCACAAGCTGAAACTCTGTATTTTTTTAATACAGACAGATATCATAAGTGCATGTACCATGGCTTATTTCAACCAATAAAACAGACATGTAGTGCTTGAGGGCTGTATTTGGAATACCAATGCCCTGATTTTCTGAACAGCATTGAAGATAATTGTTAGGATTCGCTAGTGGAGATTGAGATATAATTGCTTGCCTAGAGCAACAACATTTTAGTACATCACCTGAATACCAATGAGGAGGAACAATAGGGAAGAAAGGTGACAGTTGAATCCTAGAAACGTGAATATTGAGAGAGAGAGGTTAAGGGCATTGTAGGCAAACATTTGGAAGGTGAGACCAAATGGTTTAAGAACTGATACCTTTTAAAAGGAGTTTTCTTGGGAAGCTTACTGATTTCCTTATATTTCATAGTTATTATGTATGCACTATAGTAATTCTACAGGACAACATCATGTTTCCTGATTGCTACTGAAGAGAATTGTAGTCTAAGGATCCAGTAGAAGAAAATGTTGATTCTGCAAGTATAATTTAATAGATGAGTCTCCTGTTTTTCTCTTTTCTCAATATAACTTAATCATTTTTGAAAATAATTTAAATGTGTGTGGAGAATGGACCATTTGAATTCTAGATCCTTTGTGTATTCAAATGTTCAATGATACAGTTTTGGAACATACAGAAAAATGTTGGCTCTTTGGGAAATTGGGAAAATTTGTGATCAATGTTTGTAATACTTTTTTAAAGAGTATTTTGTAAAAGATACAAGGAGTGCTCCCGTGGTTTAAAACCTGCAGTCTCTTCTTAAAGTTGAATGATTTTGCTAATATTATATTCATGTAGCAGTTTATATTAAGTGCCTGAACTAACTGTTTAGACACTTCCTTTGATATTTGACTAGTTTTCCTGTGGGCACTGCAGACACATTTGATTGCAAGAGAAACAGTTTGTACCCCGTGAGGGTTAGGGTATCATCTGTGATAGCAGAGGTGCTCTCTTATAGCACATGGTTCCAGAATTATCTACTTTTGTTTTAGATTTTTTTTATCCTGCCTTTATTATTTTTATAAATAACTCAAGGCAGGGAACATACCTAATACTCCTGCCTCCTCCTATTTTCCCCACAGTAACAACCCTATGAGATGAGTTGGGCTGAGAGAGAGTGACTGGCCCAAAGTAACTCAGCTGGCTTTCATGCCTGAGGCATGAAAGGAATAGGAAGTCAGTCTCCTGGTTTCTAGCCTTGGTGCCTTAACCGCTAGACCATAGCTTTCCAAAGTGTGTGTCGCGACACACTACTGTGTGGTCTGCGGTGTCCTGGTGTGTTGTGCACAAACCCAGAAGCGCTGATGGGGGGAACCGGAAGGAGCGGCACCCCCGCCAATCAGTGCCGCCGCTGCTACAGCGGCAGCGCTGATTGACGGGGGTGCCGCTCCTTCCGGTTCCCCCATCAGTACTTCCGGGTTTGCGCACGACACACCAGGATACCGCAGGCCGCACCACCACCACCACCGCCATTGGTGTGTGTCGCCAACATGAAAAGTTTGGGAAGCTCTGCGCTAGACCAAAGTGGCTCTTTTACTTAGATCTTTTAAAAAAAATTTTAGATCTTTTTAAATATTTAAATCTTTAAAACATTTTTTTATAAAATATCTTTTTACTTAGATCTTTTACTTAGATCTCTAGAATTGAACCCCAATACTAAATATGTAATATACTACAACAGCCAAGTGAAGCTCACCTTATTTTTCAGCTTTTGTTCTTTACATTTCCCCAAAATACAGGGTTTGAGAACCATAGGACAGTGTAGTTCGTTTGTTTTGTTTTAGTTTCCAGTTGCAACTAATTAAATCTGTCCTTTACTGTTAACTATTCTAAATGATTTTCAATAATTTAAACATTGTAATTTTATATTTTTATATTATTTTAAATGTGATTTTATTGTAAACCGCCCAGAGTTCCCTGTTGGGGGAGATGGGCGGTCAATTAAATTAAATTATTAAATTAAATTAAATTAAATTAAATTAAATTTTAAATTAAATTTTAAATTAAATTTTAAATTAAATAATTAAATTAAATAATTAAATTAAATAATTAAATTAAATAATTAAATTAAATTAAAACATAATAATTTAAGCAAAAATAAAAGCTTAGAAGATCAGTAATACCTTCTTATTTTTCCCTTAATGTATTCAAATCCAAACCTCTCAAAAATTAAATTAATTTTTTTAAGGGTGTAATTGGATCTATATTAATTTTGTCACCTTCAAGGGGGAAAATGAAGAAAAGTGTGCAGGGTTTTCATGTAACAGTAAGCCATAATTTAAATTTGTGTGTATGACCAGGAATTTGTGCAGTGGAGATGTTCAAGCATCCACCCTCTTATTTTCTTCTCTCAGGAAGAAAAAAATGCAGCCAATAATAGCAATAAAGTAGAAATAAGTATAATTTTAGCAGATAGTTATGATGGTTGCGCTCATAATAGTGGTAAGTAATACTGGGTGTGTTCACATATTAAATAAACTTCCTCCCTTTCAGAATAGGCAAACTGCATCATGGCTTAGCATAATGTGCAAGCAAGCTATTGTGGCTTAAAATTAATTGTAGACAATTGCTAAACAAGCCTACTCCAAAGCTAGCATTGTTTCTGTGGTTTGTTTAGCAAAGTCAGGTTTCTTTTAAATTGTAGCTTCTGATTTCTATTTTAAAAACAATATATTACAGTGAAACTGAAACTTTTATTATTTGTTCTATATATGCATGTAGAGAAGAAAAGCTATTGTGAAATTTTGGCACTCTGCATTGGATCACTCCCATTGTGCACATAACCATACATTAGAGTTGATCATTAAGTGTGAATGCAGCCATTGTCATTCATCTTTAAAGTCTGATGTTTTTACATTATGGCTAGAAACATTCTTGTAGTAAAACTGGCGTGTTGAGCAGATATACAGTGTTGGTTTTATTTGTATCAAAAATATCAAGATGGGACTTCCGGTGGGAACATGGCAGACTGAACAGCTTTGCCCGCAAGCTCCACGGGCAAAACTGGCATCTGGCAGTTTTTTTGGGCTCAGGCTGGTTTCTTCTGAAGCCCAGGAACGTTTTTCTGGATCAAGGAAAACGCTCGGAATTGACCCATTCATCCTCCGGATGGCAAGTTGCAGCCAGGAGATTGTAAACAGCGTGCGCAATCAATGGGTAAGACTTTGCCGGGAGGCTAGGAAGACACCATTTCCAAGCCGCACTGCAGCCTTTAAGGGACATTAAGTTGAGCCACCCCATTTCTAAAGCACCCAATTTATTTTTTCTTTAAGTATTTGTACCCTAAGAGAGGCTTTCTACATTAAGGAGAAACAATCTCTCTTGGTGCTTATTGTTATTTTTGTGATAAATTCTTTAAAAAAATTTTTTTTAAGCTTTGGTTTGTTTTCCATCCAATACTAAGGAGGGTTGAGAGTATGTTTTCATCTCCCTGTTATTATTTTTGCGCTAAGTTTGAAGATTTTAGCATTTTTCCTACACGTTGAATCTGCCATTCTGAACTTTTACTTTCCTGCCACTACTTTCACTGGGAACTCTCTGTGATCTTAACTCAGTTTGGAAATTTTCCATTACCTTTCACTTCTGCCAGTTAAGTATCTTAGAGGGTGCCATAATGTACTGCATGAGACTTGGATGATCTTAACCAGGCTTTTTCTGACTTTCGCTGAAATATTAAAGCAGATATTAAGCAGACTGTTTCTGATTCCTGCCAAGCTATTGTGCGAGACATTTAGAGCATTGTGGAAAATATGTGGTCTAAAATGCGCCATCTGATTGGGGATGAGGTAGATGAACTTGAAGAATCTAACAGCGATGGAAATGTCTCTCCCAAGAATGAGAGTTGGGCTTCTGTTGAAATTCTGGATGAAATTGGCAATGCTGAATTGAAGAACTTAAATGGAGAAATTGAGCTGCAGGATATGAGTGAATCTGACTTTCTGATGCAATGTTATGGAAAAGAAGGGGTTATTATGTATGGGAGGTTTTTTGAAGAGAAGTCTGTGTTTATGAGGGGAGCAGTTGGGCTGTTTGATTTCTTTCAGAAAGTAACTCTGTGCTTATTATGGGGATATCTTGGTCTATGGGTAAATGTCTTGGTCTATTTTGAAGTGGGTTAAGGGACTAAAATATTTATCTGGATCGTCTTTTGGCTTTGGATGATTTTACTTATCGTTAATGATTGGGATTATGATTATTAAGGTTTTTTCTTATTCATTTTTTTGTATTCATGTTTTTTGTATTAATTATAATGGTAGATAATTTACATGCTTTTCTATTTTTGATCTTTATTATAGTAGACAGGAATGTATAGAATAGTAGGAAGGGAATAATTAAGTAATTGTTATTTTAGGGGGAGGAAGTTGATTAGGTGATTTATACTTTTTTCCCTTCTTTTAATATAAAGGGAGGGAGCAATGGTATTTAGTGATTTTTATAATGTGCTAAGGGGTTGACTTCTAGAAATAACGTGAGTTTGGTTTAATATGGAGTAAGGGATTGATTATGGGAAATTGCTGTATATCCTTGATGTTTGAAGTCGGAAGTCACTTCTTTTTGTAATGTATCTAAAAAAATTTCTCTTGTGTTTTCACACTTTTTAGTTTTTTTGTAGTTTTTTGTTTTTCTGTATCTCTTATCTTTTTTTGAAATTTAATACAGTTCTTTAAAAATATCAAGATGGTAAGTGTGCCAATTTATGAAAATACGCTGCAAGGTCTAATATGGTGTCTTGGTGTAATGACTACATAATATCCCCCACAACCCCTCCCCCCTGTTCAGGCCACTTGAGATCTTGAGTGCTCTGCCCTTCTCACACCTCCTCACGACCTTGGTCCACAGGGTGGCAGATCACTGTCGAGGAATGTGGGTCCAGCCTCTTCCCCTTTAACTCCTTCAATGCATGATCCCTGTTGCAAAGGTCTGCAGCTTTACAACAGGGATCATGACACTTGGTCTGTTTCAGCAGAACAGGCACATTTGCTAATTCAGATTTATGATTACAAAGTCAAAAACAAATCTATTTTTGTAAATGAAATTCTGCCATAACTCTCCCATTATTATTAGAGGTAGTTTTGTTTTAGGATTAACCTCTAGTCCTCAGAGCACTTCCAAAAGCTGCTCCTGAAAAGTAATTTTGAATTAATTAGAAGGATATTTTTTCATTGGACCTCCTTATTTCAGCAGTATTTTAATGCCTTTGTTGACATATTCTTGTGCAGCTTTATCAACTTATCTATCACCTATTTTTAAAAAGTGACTGCTGTTTTCCCCTTTGACCAGAACAAAGAATCTTTTAACCTGGGCTTGGTCCTGAGTTTACAAGCTTAGTGTAATTGGCATCTACGATTTGAGCTTATTCAGAACTCAGTTTTAATGGATGACGAAGGAGCAGGCTAACCTTAACTTTAGTATATCTTTTCCTAGTGCAATATTGCTTATCTGGTTATCAAAAAAGATCCATCCAAAATCCATTGTAGGGGAGACTTTACTGTATAAAATATAAATACATATATAAGAATAAGATGAAACGACACTGGGTCCAGATTTAGTATATTTTTAGTATACTAAAAAGTATACTATACTAATTTAGTATACTATATATGGAATTTAACGTATTCTTGACTAAGTCTGAATGATTTGCATGGATTTATTCTTAAAAAATGCTAAGTTTGGATCAAGCTCCCCTTTTTTCCCTGGAATAGCATCTCTGTTCACTGTTGGTTCTAAAGTACTCTGCTGTATGGTAGAACTGCCAAGTGGAATGATGAAATTCTTATTATTTAAACAATTTTTTTGCATGCCACATTGAGTTTCATGTTTTGGTATGTGAAAGCATCCATTTCCATCTACTGGAGAAAATGTGAATGACATCCTTATTGGTTACAATAACAAAAGCAGTCTCCATTTATGCAATAGTTTCTCTAAGCTTTACGTATTTCACATAGAAGAAATATTATTACCCTACTCTTGGAAAGTACCTGGCTGTCTTAGATAAATGTTTTGTTGTCAGATAAATTATTCATACTAAGGGTATGATTATTTAAATCAGGTTTCCCATACATACTGCTTCATAGGTTTACTAAACAATGGTCTAAAATTAATCAAAAGCCATGTTAAACAAAGTTCACTTAAGTGTTTCATTCTAACAACCAGAGCTTGCATCTCTGTGTTGCATGTGAACATCTTAAATACTTTCCTTTTTAAAATATTCCTACAGAATATTTTACAAGTACTCTTAAAACAATTTGTGAAGTTTTAGATAAAGCGATTGTTTAGATCAGGGCTTTCCAAAGTGCCGCCGCTGGTGACAGATCAGCGGCGGCGGCAGCGCAGCGGTGGCACGCGCACGTCAGCGGTGCGGGGGGCGTGCGGCGGCGCGCACATGGTGGCGGCGTGGGCGTGCGGCAGCGCACAGCGGCGGCGTGGGAGGGTGTGCGGCAGCGTGCGCGCAGCGGCGGCAGCCTCCACTAAAACGCGAAAGCACTGATCCCGTGCCGCTGCCGCCGCCGCCGTGCACACACACGCCGCTGCTTCCAGGTAGTGTGGCGACACACCATGCTGTGTGTGGTGACACACTTTTGTGTCGCGACACACAGTTTGGAAAGCTCTGGTTTAGATGATAATTGTTTAGATAAAACAATTATCTGTTTTGTCTTCCTTTTGTTATTTCCAGTGTTGCTCTTTTGGGGTTCTTTCTTCCTTGACCCAACTCTTCTCCACAAAAAGAAAGAACAAAAGAAACTTTGATTACTATAACTGAAAGCTCAAAGTAAATTCTGATAGTTTCTTGACAGAATGGGGCAGTTTGATATTTATCAAACACTTAGTTGAGAGCGTTCCATGCGTTCCATGCGCGTCATGCGGCCACATGACCGTGGAAGCGTCTTTGGACAACGCTGGCTCTTCGGCTAACAAACAGAGATGAGCAGCAGCTCCTAGAGTCGGACACGACTGCACAAATGTGCAGGGGGAACCTTTACCTTTTTACTTAGTTGAGAAATGTTCTTAATTTAGATAGAAAAGGCTTCCTTAATTAAAAGTTAAAGGTAAAAGCACTAACTGCATTAGAACATTATAATAAGACATAATTTTCTGGAATGCTGGCTTAAATGTGGATGAGCAGGATGCCATGTGTACTGCTGAACTATTCCAGTTAGTGTATTGTCGAAGGCTTTCACGGCCGGAGTTCGACGGCTGTTGTGGGTCTTCCGGGCTACACGGCCACACAGTCCGGAAGACCCACAACAGCCATATTCCAGTTAGTGTCTCCTGCCAGTAGGAATTGCTGAACAAACCCAGATGGTTTTTGTCATTTGTTTAATATTATGCATAAACAGGGAGCTCTGTTTCATTCCTAGCAAACTAGAACTGTAAGCCATGGCTATTTATTTGCATATTTGTTTATTAGATTATTCATCTTTTCACTAGAAGTTTAAAGCAGCATGCATAGAACTCCCTCCACAATTTTTTCCATCTAGCAACAACTCTGGGGTGGTTTCACTGAGGGATAGTATCCGATACAAGGTAACTTAGTGTATTGAGGCTAGACTCAAATCTGCAGCTCTTTGATCCTAATCCAAACTTTAACTATTTAGTACACTGGCCCTCAGTGATTTTTCTTAGAATGCAGGTTAAAAACAAGCCAGAATTCATGTGTAACTACAGTGGTGCTTTAAAGTTTGTGAACCCTTTTGAATTTTCAATATTTCTGCAAAAAATGACCTAAAACGTGATCTGTTCTCCACACAAGTCCCAAAACTAGATAAAAAGAATCCAATTAAATAAATGAGTCAAAAACATTATACTTGTTCATTTATGTATTGAGAAAAATGATCCAAAGCTACATATTTGATGGCTGTTGTGGGTCTTCCGGGCTGTGTGGCCGTGTTCTGGAAGTTGTGGTTCCTAACGTTTCGCCAGCATCTGTGGCCAGCATCTTCAGAGGGCAGGAGCACAGATAGAAGCAAAATCTCTGTCTGAGATTTTGCTTCTATCTGTGCTCCTGCCCTCTGAAGATGCTGGCCACAGATGCTGGCGAAACGTTAGGAACCACAACTTCCAGAACACGGCCACACAGCCCGGAAGACCCACAACAGCCATTGAACTCCGGCCATGAAAGCCTTCAACAATACACTACATATTTGACTTTGGGGAAAATATGTGAACCTTTGCTTTCAGTAATTGGTAGCCCCCCCCCCCCCTTGGGCAGCAATAACTGCAGTTAAACGTTTCTGATAACTGTTGATCAGTCCTGCACATTGGCTTAGAAGAATTTTAGCCCATTCCTCCTTCCAGAACAGCATCAATTAATTCCTTGCATGAATTGCCCACTTCAAGTCCTTCCACAACATTTCTATAGGATTACGGGCAGGACTCTATCTATCTATCTATCTATCTATCTATCTATCTATCTATCTATCTATCTATCTATCTATCTATCTCATTTGTATCCCGCCCATCTCCCCCACTTTGACTTGGCCATTCCAAAATATTAACTTTCTTCTGCTTTAACCATTCTTTGGTCGTACAACTTGTGTGTTGTTGTCTTGCTGCATGGCCCACTTTCTCTTGAGCTTCAGTTCACAGACAGATACTGTAATGGTAAAGCTGACAGATAACCTGACATTTTCCTGTAGAATTTGCTGGTACAATTCAGAATTCATAGTTCCATCAATGATGGCAAGCTGTCCTGGTCCAGAGGCAGCAAAGCAGGCCCAAACCACGATACTGCCACCACCATGTTTCACAGATGGGATAAGGTTCTTTTGCCAAACACAACATTTTTCATTCAAGCCCAAAAGTTCTATTTTGGCCTCATCCATCCATAGAACATTCTTCCAATAGCCTTCTGGCTTATCCACATGGTCTTTCACAAAGGGGCAGCAACATTCTTTTTGGAGAGTAGTGGCTTTCTCCTTACAACCCTGCCATGTATACCATTGTTGTTCAGTGTTCTCCTGGTGGTCGTATTTTCCTTAATAAATAAATGAACAAGTATAATGTTTTTGGCTCATTTGTTTAATTGGGTTCTCTTTATCTAGTTTTAGAACTTGTGTGGAGATCAGATCACGTTTTAGCTCATATTTCTGCAGAAATGTTGAACATTCAAAACTTTCACAAACTTTTAAGCACCACTGAATCTGTCAAACCATTATCAGAGCTATTTCTTCAGCCATTCCAACTAGCATACTGCTCTTTCTTTTTTTATAAGAATTTTATTAAGTTTAAAAGAAAGATAAAAACTACAAAAAAACTAAAAACTAAAAAAAAGAAAAAAGAAAAACTAAAAAAGTGTAAAACACAAGAAAAAAGAATTTTGAAAATTACATACAGAAGTGACTTCCAACTTTCAACAGCTAAAATATACAGCAATTTCCATAAACAATCCCTTACTCTATATCAAATCAAGATCACATTATTTCTATAAATCCTTCCATTAGAACATATACAAATCACTAATATAATTGCTCCTTCCACATCTATCTATCTATCTATCTATCTATCTATCTATCTATCTATCTATCTTTCTAAATCAGCTTCCCTCCCCCATAAAACATTTATTTAGTTATTTCCTTCCTACCACTATTCTAATATTTCTGTCCACTATAATAAAAATCAAGTTATAAAAACATATAAATTGTCTACTTTTATAATTAATAATACTAGAGCAATTAATCCAAATCATTAAAAAAATTGAAGTATAACCTCATTGTTAATTCAATTAAACTTTCATAAATTTTATCTTCTATCATAAAAATCCAATTATAAAAACATATAAATTGTCTACTTTTATAGTTAATAGTACTACAACAATCTTAACCCTATTAAACCTAAAAACCAAACAATTATTATTATATACCTTATAAATCTTAAAAATCAAACAAACCTTAAAAAGAATTGAATAAATCTTAATCCAAATCATTAAAGAAAAATGAAATCATAAAAGCCTCATTATCAATCCAATTAAACATTCTTAACTTTTTTTTACCCCACTTCTAAATAAACCAAAACATTTATACAGTATATCTCCCAATTACCCACAAGGCATTTTTCTTACAAAAATCAAACAGCCCATCTGCCCCCCTTAAAAACTCAGACTTCTCAGCAAAAAAACTCCCACAAAGCAGATTTTCTTCTCTCCCAAAACATTCCCCCAGAAAGCCATAACATTTCCACCGAAAAACAACTCTCCTTGTTATCTGCAGCTCAGACTGTCGTTTTAACCCCTTCAGCACCAAAATGTAGTCATCTTCTGGCATTACTTCAGACTCGCTGTCAATAGAGAAATCTCCATCCTTGTCAAAATCTTCATCTTCCTCTATAACAGCTTCAGCCAGATGACACACTTTAGAAATAGTATCTTCCCCAATGTCCCGAATAGTCTGCAGAATAGCTTGATAGGCATCCTCAAAAAACTGTCTAAAGATCTGTTTAAAGTCAGAACGAATCTCACCACGGAACTCTGAGAGATTCTCCTTGAAATCTTCCATGCTTCAGGCAGCAAATTATGGGGCCCCCTAGATACTTGACACACACAGATAGGAGTTAATGAGTTAATTAAAAACTTCCAAGTGAAATTGAAGCAAGAGAAAGTGCATTAACAAGCAGCTCTCAGAGAAAGTGAACAGAGCGCTAGAAATTCAAAACAACAATTTCAGCATGTAGGAAAATATTAAATCCTTCGAATTCGGTACAAAAATAATAGCAGGTAGGGAATTAATTATTCTCAATTCTCCTTAGTCTTTAAATGGGAAAACAAGCCAAAACTTAAAAAAGATTTTAAAAATTTAATCCAGAAATAACAATAAGCACCAAGAGAGTCCGCTTCTTCTTACTGTAGAAAACCTCTCTTAGGCTACAAAACTTTTTAAAAATATACAAATTGAGTGATTTAGAAATGGGGTGGCTCAACCTACTGTCCCTTTAAGGCTACAGCGTGGCATGGAAATGGTGGCATCCCAGTCTCCCGTTGTCTCTTACCAGGTTGTTTCAAACGCTGTTTGTGATTCTCTGACTACAGGACGGCGTTTTGGAGTACAAATGGGATGATTCCAAGCATTTTCTAACCATGAAAACACTCTAGGGCTGCAGGAAATGCCTGCCTGCGCCCTCCAAAAAAGCCGCGTTGTCAGATCTGCCCGCGGAGCTCGCGGACACAGCTGGTCAGGCGGCCATGTTCCCCACCGGACGTCAGCATACTGCTCTTTCTTAATTAAGTAGAAATTCTAAAGAATTCTAACGTCCATTTTAATTTGACATCCACAATGAGCATTCTTTTTATAGACTGTCAGACCAGCATAAATATATTCATATAATTTCATATTAAGTATTTATTATTTTTAAAAAGTATATTTGCCACCTTAAAGATATGATCTGCTGTAATTTTGAACTGTTTTTAATGAATCACTTTGCCATTCATTACTACACAAGCCTGCTCCTGCTCCACAGTTGTCATCAGATACTCACCTGTGTAACCCCGTCATCTTGTTATCATTAAAAAACACACACACACACACACACATACTGCATCCTATTGATCACAAGGTTCAGAGTGTCAAATAATATGTATTCTTCTTAGGAGAAGTAGCTAATTAAAATATTTGAAAACAAAAATAAATAGCAGAGCCATACCCAAACTCTTGGTAGCCTCAGCCCTTTAAAGAAAAATAAACATCCATCCTCACAAATACTGTACAAAGATGAGCTTTTATGAGCTTTGTGGGGTGGGGTGCAGAATGCCATTGGTAATCTTTCCCTGTGGCATGTAAAGGTGACTTCCATTGATTGATTGATTGATTGTGATATTTATACCCCGCCTATCCCCTCCCTAATGGAGGACTCTAGGCGGCTTACATTCATATATATACAATTCAAATTATACAATTCACCAAATTTAATTCACCGCGCGTGAAGGGAGGGGGGTGAGGGAACCGATTCTACTAGGCTCCGGACTACAATTCCCAGGATGCCTTGAGCCGGCTGCTGACGTCCTGTAGCTGTCACATCCGGGTCCATCGTCACCACTGCCATTCGATCTTCCTCCGATCCTCTCCTCCGGTGGAGCCGACTTCCCGACAGGAAATTAGCCCACTTAAGGTGGTACCCATTACTACTTGCTAGGCTTTCGAACTATTATACAATTATACTTTCATAAGACTCAGAGTGGTTATTCAGATGTGAATAATCAAGGTCTGTTTTCATAGATGTGGAAAGCAGATACCTAAAAATTATATTAGTATCTTTAAGTGCAATATTAATGGGTGCTACTCAAATAGAATACCATCCACTGCCAAAAGGAATCTGAGATATGATTAACTGAATTCCATTCTCTGGAGTGAAGTCTGTACTGTATAGTCTTATATAACATTACTGTTTTTCTTTCTTGTAGTTCAAAAACACAATGACTACCAAGTATTCTTCTATCTGTGGATTGTCTTCTACTTCATTAGCTCCTGCTATACCCTTATCTGGGACTTGAAGATGGACTGGGGTCTTTTTGATAAGAATGCTGGTGAAAATACTTTCCTCCGGGAAGAGATTGTTTACCCACAAAAAGTGTGTATATGGACAGTGTTTCTTTGAAAATGCTTATGGGAGTTAAGTGTGCATGCTGACGAGGCCTCCTGCTAATGATTTCTGTTTAAACTGAGCATTATCTAGATTGTACAGTGATTGTACACATCTTTAAAAATGTGCTTTGAAAGAGATAATTGATTAAGCTAAAATAGATTCCACCTTAAAACCACACATATTTGGAAGATCAATAATAAGTAGATATCCACGTGAAGAATTAGTACAGAAGGAGGAGCAGGATTTGTTCCAATTTTCCTTCCTGCACCTTAGCAGCTGAATATTTAGATTCTCTTGTATTTTCTCTCTGTCTCTCAAGCATGCACACATTTTCCCTGGTCATCCCTCCCCTCCTCTGCTTCCAATCCACAGCTAGAACTTTAGCTCACCTCCTATGATACAGTACTTATATCACATATGAAAGATAGTGACCATTTGACTGCACAGGTACCATAGTTAGTGGGCAGAGTCAGCAACTGAAGGACTGGATATCTCTTTGTAGACATTTATTTTGAGGTTGATCTGGTGGATATTATTCCTCGATATTACAGCTGCCTGTGCTGTCTGTTTGTCAGGCCTATTACTACTGTGCCATTGTAGAGGATGTGATTCTACGTTTTGCATGGACTATCCAGATCTCTCTGACTACCATGGAAATTCACCCTTTTGCTGGTGACATCATTGCTACTGTATTTGCACCACTTGAGGTTTTCCGGTAAGATGCATCCACTAACAGAATACTTAATAAGCTTTGGAAGACCTATTTGCAAATAATTATGACTGCCATTTACCCTCTATAATTAAAAATAATAATATTTTATTCTCTCTCTACATCTGTAGATCAGAACTCTCAGCTGAGCAATCCTTGCAGCATCCAAAACAAATATTCTATAACATTTTAAAAATGCAAGCGAAACCAGAAATCAAAAGAGACCTTGGATATGGTCTCTAGCAATTAGGATTTGAGACTTCCATGTTTATAAGTATCAGAAATATGACAGTTCCATACTACAGTTAGCAGAGGTTATAAAATATTACATGTACTGTATCTATGAAAGTGTAGTTTTCATTTTTTTACCAGAGTTTGAGGACTTGGGTTTATCTAATGTGGATCATATCTAGATTTAATATTTACCACTCTTGCATTTTACTGCTATATACAGTTCATCTTCACAGTAATATTTTGAGACATTTGTGATTAAGTGAGTAAGGGAACTGGACTTCAGTGTCGTAAGTTCAGCATATGTTCACATGAACTCATTATAGTGAAAACCTGATCCCTTTTTTCCTCCAGTGTTTGACCTGTTACATTTACATTATAGAAAAGAGGCTGTCAAGTAATTAAATGTATTATTAGTCAGTTGGGAAATTAATGCAGAAGGTTCTCTAGTGTTAGTTTTCCGCTTTGTCACTCCTTTTGGGAGAAGGGTAAAATTTATTTCCCTTATAAAATATATTTATGCATTAGTCTTAGATCTATATTAATATCTTCAAATCTTTGTTTTAGTTGCTTATTATCCTCCACTTTTCAGGCGGTTTGTGTGGAATTTCTTCCGATTAGAGAATGAGCACCTGAATAACTGTGGTGAGTTCCGAGCTGTCCGGGACATTTCAGTGGCACCGCTGAATGCAGATGATCAGACCTTGCTTGAACAGATGATGGACCAGGAGGATGGTGTCCGAAACCGCCAGAAAAACAGAGCTTGGAAGCGTAGCCACAGTGTGTCCTTGCACAGACCATGTCTGTCTTCACAGTACGTGTTACACCATAGCTCAATGAGTTTCTTATTTGATTAGAACAGCTTTCCTCCACATGTTACCCTTCAGATATTCTTGGGACTGCAGCTTCCAGAATTCCCAGCTGGAATGGCCAAAGAGAGTGCTAAATTTTCTGAAGGGCATAACATTTCTTAATGCATTTTTCTTAATACACTTAATTTAATAATTTAATTTAATACATGCACTATTCATGTGGCCAGAAGTTAAAAGTCAGTGGAGATACAACTGATAAACTGGATTCTCTCTCATGTATGCATGCCTCTTCCCCACAGGCTTGTTGGCATTAGATGTTGGAGTTGGAGCACCTAACTTTCTTAACTGTAGGAAGGTTAGAATTTGTGATGATAATGTGATATAGTTCTTGCAAGGGTACTCTTACATTCTTATGATCATTCAGTATCTAATTAGATTGAACTATTAAGATGCATAGTACAATGAGGATAATATACTTTACCAAGCTATATGCAGTATTTATCCCTGTTTTGTCCAAAGACCCAATTCTAGTTTAAATCTGTTGCCCTGCTCAGTGTATCTCAAAATCTGTTGCATACATATAGCATGGAATTAAGACTGTTCTAATATTTCCAGGAATATTGAGCTGAAGCCTGTACACAAAATCTGCATGATCTTTACATACATACCAGTTGGTATGACTCACTACTAATTGATGACTCTAGCTGCGGTAATACCCAGGGGAAGTATTAAGCAGTTGCTGTGATTCCAGCTCCCTCAGGGCTATAACTCTTGTAACAAGGCACCTTCATCAGTTTCTTGCATAAGCCTTGGGTTGAGGCCATAACCTCTTGCACAGACTCAAAATCTAACTCAGTCTTCTGATAATCTGTTGAAGCTACCACCTTCTATTGTTCCCACTGCCATCAGTGGGAGCCTGGGCATGCTGGCTAGATGCCAGGCTAGCTGAAAGATCTTCCCCAACTGGTCTTCAATCATGTCCTCCAATAGCTTGCTGCCTTGTTGTGGATGAGCATATCCCTTAGTTATAGGATTGTTATCATTTATTTATGGCCTTACACAAATATCAATTGGTTGTGCTGTCAGATTTATAAGAGCTAGGGACAGTTCCTCCTCTGGGTAAGTGTGTGTTTAATTCTAGGCAAGCTGTACTTGTGTCATGTTCATCTTTGTGTTATCCCTTTTTCCACCGTTTTGTGCTGGATTATCATAGCTCCTTTTTATCTACAGGGGCCTTGACCTTTCCCCACATTGATCCACTGCTGTTCTATTTGGTGTTCTTGTTGCTCTTCATTTTATGTCAGGGGTCCCCAACCTGTGGGCCGTGGCCTGTTAGGAACTGGGCTGCGGGGCTCCCGCCCGCAAACCCCGCCCCCCGGTGCACGCGATTGGCTCCCGCCCGCAAACCCCACCCTCCAGTGCATACAATTGGCTCCCGCCCGCAAACCCCACCCCTGGTTCATACTGTTGGCTCCCACCCGCAAACCCCGTCCCCCGGTCCACAGAAATCCCGGAAAAAACTCCCCGGTCAGCGGAAAAACCGGTCCCTGGCGCCAAAAAGGTTGGGGACCCCTGCTTTATGGTGATGCTAAAGTTTATATATATAATTTTTATTACAGATTTTCACATAAGTAAAAAGTAAAGATTCTGTAGCAGAAACAGCTCTTACTGGTATGCTTTTTAATAGCATCAGTGTCAACAGAATATGATTTTGTTCAGATTGGGGGGGAAATTTAAAGGACTAAAATATACCTTTTATTGCATTAAGTTACAATTCTTGTCTCAACCACTCCTGCCTCTCCCTTCTCTGTTTAGAGGAGTTGTATATAGCATAATTTTACCTTGAGAGTAATTGAGTTCCAGGTTTTATCTCCAGCTGATTATCAGTGTTATGAGCGCATATTCTTTTCTGACCACAGACCTTTCCTACAGCCATAAATTGATTTCTGCATTTCAGTAAAGAGCAAATATGGTCATCTTTAAAAACCCAACCAGGAGTAATTTGAAATCACCTCAATAAAAACCCTTTTTATTCTGATACATCAAAGGCAGTGTACAGCATTAAATTTTAATGCAATTTCTCTTATAGCCATGGTAACCTGGGAGCTACATAGTATCTCTCAGATTGCCTTGGTATACCTGAATCACAGGAGAATGCGTAATTGCTTTCCTGTTATGCATTTCATTCACAACAACTTCATCCTGATGCAAAATATGGGAGTTGCCACTGTTTTTAGTCACATGTGCTCAGGCAAGGAAGATAATATACTATCTTTGTGAAGGTGTGACACCCAGGGATGGGGAATTTTTCCTTCCCCTCTTACTGTCTGTTTTCCCTTCCCAACCTCCATTACTGCTGTGTTTGCTGCTGTCTTGTCCAGACCATTTTAGTACAATGCTTGTTATTCTGTCCCTCTGGAGAGTTAGCTTTTGATACCCCTTCTTGTAGTTTTACCAAGTATTTCTTGAGGAGGATTTTGAATTAATTTGTTTTGTTATTAGCAACCTTTAGTTGGTTGTTGATTGAAATAACTGTTTGAGGTATTAATAAACAGCTTTTGGCTTTAAATTCAAGTGAGCATCCAAACAAGGGATTTCATTTCCTGCTTCTCTGTCCTGAAGCTGTAAGAGCTCTTTACTCTCCCAATCTAGCACAGCATAATTTATGAAATGTAAAGGAGTGCAATGCACTTGCCATATAATTATGTTGCAGCAAATCCTCTTAAGTTATTTAAAGTTCATCTGCAATTCAAAATTCTTCCTTTGTCACCTCTTTGATTTTTTCTTGCTTTTTACTTTAGTCTTGTTATCATATTCTTACTAATACTACTCAAATTTCCCATCTTCATGCTAGTATGCAAGATCACTCCTTGTTGGTAAAGGCTGCCTGGGAGATGACAGGTAGCTGGATCCATGCTATAATTGAAGGAGGCAGTGGTGTACCCATTCCTCAAGAAACATCCAAGAATGCTAGGGAATTCCTGGAAGCTTGGCACTCTGACAAGTCAGCCATCAACAGGCACATAGAGATAAACAACATTTACATACCATTCAAAAGAGACAATAGAAAAGCCAAAAGACCAGAACACTGCCTCACCAGCAATCAACACCCAGATAGGCAAAGATTAACACCAGGATTAACACCAGATGAACAATCAAACAGTACACTAGACCTTAATCAAGGAACTATTAACTCAAGTCAATCAACCAAGCAGCAAACAACAACTCAATCAAGGAACTCCCAAGGAGAGAACAACACCCCCACCAACACAAGCAGGGCAAACCACTGTATATAAACAGAGAGCAAACACCACTCCCTTTTCTCACTGAGGATGTTGCCTAGTCGGGCAATGAAACATCTGCAAGAAAACAACAAGGCTCAGAGAGCACCAAGGACATAGCTATTGTGCTCATGTGCTTTACTTCCATCATGTACCATTCTTATCATATGAAGCAGCCAACTTTCAACTCCATATTTATACAAAACATTCCATTATTCAGGCTTATTCACTTTGTCATATGCTTTTGCTAAAGAAATGTACAAAAAAGCTTCTTACATTCATAAGTTGCTTAATGACTTATGAAGAGCAAAACTCTGCATGCTTCCTGACTGGCATAAAGATGCACTGCACTTCCCAAATTGTGTTCATTGTCACTTGTATCCTTTCAAGGAGAATTTTCCCAAACACCTTCTCAGGGAGACTAACAGACAAATTCCCTGTACTTTGTGCATTCACTTTTTCTACCTTTCCCTTTGTGTAGGAGAACTATAACAGTATTATTCCAGTCAACCGTCACATGTGGAGTCTTTACACACATGTTAAACAAGTTGTGCAATCACTCCATAAGCCAGAGCTTTCCAAACTTTTCATGTTGGTGACACACTTTTTAGACATGCATAATTTCGCGACACACTCTTACAGCAGGGCATCATTTTGTGACACACTCTTACAGCAGGGCACAAGGCAGGCACTAGGACCTGCACGGAATCACAGCAGGTTTGGAGGCAGCAGGGCACAAGGCAGGCACTAGGACCTGCGTGGAATCCTGGCAGGGCAGGTTTGGAGGCAGCCAGGCACAAGGCAGGCACTAGGACCTGCGCGGACCCCTGGCAGGGCAGGTTTGGAGGCAGCAAGGCACAAGGCAGGCACTAGGACCTGCACGGAATCACAGCAGGTTTGGAGGCAGCAAGGCACAAGGCAGGCACTAGGACCTGCACGGAATCACAGCAGGTTTGGAGGCAGCAAGGCACAAGGCAGGCACTAGGACCTGCGTGGAATCCTGGCAGGTTTGGAGGCAGCAAGGCACAAGGCAGGCACTAGGACCTGCGCGGACCCCTGGCAGGGCAGGTTTGGAGGCAGCAAGGCACAAGGCAGGCACTAGGACCTGCACGGAATCACAGCAGGTTTGGAGGCAGCAAGGCACAAGGCAGGCACTAGGACCTGCACGGAATCACAGCAGGTTTGGAGGCAGCAAGGCACAAGGCAGGCACTAGGACCTGCGTGGAATCCTGGCAGGTTTGGAGGCAGCAAGGCACAAGGCAGGCACTAGGACCTGCGTGGAATCCTGGCAGGTTTGGAGGCAGCAAGGCACAAGGCAGGCACTAGGACCTGCGCAAAATCCTGGCAGGGCAGGTTTGGAGGCAGTAGGGCACAAGGCAGGCACCAGGACCTGCTTGGAATCCTGGCAGGGCTTGGAGGCACCAGCAGCTGCGACACACCCAGACACTGCAGCCGACACACTAACGTAATAATTAATATCACTGTTTAATATCACTGCTAAAAGTTAAATACATTGGAATTTATTTGACAAAAAACAATGAATATCTCCTTCCAGCATTCATTGCTTTTATTTTTAATTCCATTCACTCTGCTGGAGGCTCCTTCTTTAGCCCTCTTCTCCCACTTCCAGAACCATTTTTTATTTCCATCAAAATGTTGCTCATTTTCTCTGCCATTTTTAATTTTTAACCAGTCCTTATTCTCTGACTATGTACTTGGAAATTCTTTTTCTGTATTTACTGATTTTATATGTGTGTGTCTCCATGTTTGCATATACCCATTTTTCACAGCAACCATTTTTATATGCATTTTTCTCATCCTCATCCTCTTTCACTTTATTATTCCAACAAGCATACTTTTTTGTACTCCCTATTAGCCTGATTCCACACAAATACATGGCACTTTATAACATAATTGTTTTTACTCTATTCCAGGAAGCTTCCACATCCTCTTTAATTCCTTCTATTAATCCATTTTATATTACTTTTTCATATAGAACTTGTATCTTTCTGAAGTCATTCTTTCACTCTTGTTTCATTTCTTCCCTCTTCTTCTTTGTCCGTTTTCCCCCCAGTCCATTTTTGATACTTCCAAAAAATGGTCTGTCTCACATTCAGAACCTCTCATCACTCTTGTATCCTTCACTAATCCTTTCCTGTCAATCTTTCATCATAAACAATCAGTCTTGCTTTTAGATTTATATTCATTGCTGTTCAACATTAATAACAGACCTTTTTTTAAGCAGCTATTACCAAGTCACCATTCTCATTCCTTCTTGGGTCTCTAAATGGCGCATCACTTTTTCAGTTCTCTCTCATCTTGTTCATGCCCATGTGTTCATGGTATCTAGCAGAATTTTTTTTCCTTCCGGATGAACCTGAATCCTACTGCTGTTGTATGCAGGCTAGAATCTAATCAAATTCTAGAATCTAGAGATTACTTTGCAAGCCAACATTCTATTTACTGAATGCCACCAACTGGAAGATATATGCAATGTCCTGGCATATGCTCAGATGCAATTGGAAATTCAGGATGCTGATTTTGAAAAAAAAAGTTTGGAGACTACATTTGAAATCCCTATTCATTTCCTGATTTTGTATCCAGGTTAACACATACATCCGGATGCTCTCACATGCACACATACACTATACACAGCAAAAGCAAAATACCATTTTATTCCCAGTTACTCTCTCTACATACATTTCTTTTTCTTTTCTTCATGGTAACAGGGAAAGATGAACTTCAGGAACCTGCCATTTTGATTCTTTCCAGCAGAATGTTGGAAAGAAATTAAGTAAAAGGGCTCAGGACTCTGTCCATCAGCAGGCTAGCTCTCTGAAAATGGAAAAGTACAGGATCAAATTTGCTATAGGGGAAAAAGCTGGCAAAAGAAAGATTGAGTCCTAAAATGGCTGATATTTACGGTGACCATATTTTCTTGGAAAAAATAAAGGACAAACCTGAAAAAGGGGCAAATCTGAAAGAGGTTCATAAGGATTTAAAAAACTGTTTATGTTTATAACTTTGCTTTACAAAGGAAAATTCAATAGCAAAACCAAGTAAAACTGGTTTTGAGAAAAATGCCATTCTCGAATATATTTATTTATTTAATTTTTACCCCACCTTTTTATAAATAACTCAAGGCGGCGAACATGCCTAATACTCCTTCCTCCTCCTATTTTCCCCACACCAACAACCCTGTGAGGTGAGTTGGGCTGAGAGAGAGACTGGCCCAAGGTCACCCAGCCAGCTTTCATGCCTAAGGCGGGACTAGAACTCTCAGTCTCCTGGTTTGCGATTGGCTCCTTCCTAGGGCTGAGAGAGAGACTGGCCCAAGGTCACCCAGCCAGCTTTCATGCCTAAGGCGGGACTAGAACTCACAGACTCCTGGTTTCTAGCCCAGCACCTTAACCACTATAACCAATATATCCCTATAGGAGGGGCAGATGGTCAACAGTTTAGAATCTAGCCAGTTCCTCCAGTCTAAGCCCCCTTCCTTCTTGGTCACATGACCCAGATTGGAGCATATGCAGCCTGCCCTGTGCTTCCCAGTACACTTGTAGAAATGCAAATGTAACATAAGGACAGAAACACGCATGTGAGTACTCAATATATTACCTTGCTATATAGAAGAAAATACAGATGTGTCCTATGACCACTGCTACTAATGGGGTTGGAATGGAAGGAATTCCAGCTTTCCCTGCCTTGTTTTCTAAATTTTGCCTCAAGTCCATGTAGTGGACTAGAATAATTATTGGAAACAAGGATGTCACTAGACTATACCAACAGACTCCGTGTTTGGGTTTCATTTGATTTATTTTTTTCCCTTGAATTAAAAAAAACAAAACCATTCAGGGCAGGGAGATTGCAACAGGTGTAAATACGTTCTGATTGTGGAGCATCATTGTTTAACTTAATGTCTAATTGATCACTGCTTATTCTGTGAGAACAATGAATGCCAATTCAGTAGAAATGCTTTGTCTTCTGGGGTTTTTTCATACTAGCAAGTACTCAGCAGAGGGAGCTGTTGAGATATAGTATTTTTTATCTTTTATACCTCTTATCTTCTTTTATCTTTTGTATCTTTTGTATTTTTATAATGGTTTTTTATGACACTTCATTTGTAAGCCGCCCAGAGCCACTTTTATAGTGAGATGGGCGGTGTATAAATTTAATAAATAAATTAAAATTAAAATAAAATAAAATAAATATTTATGCAGTTCAATAAAGATTGATATGCCTGGCCAAAATTCCTTTGCTTATATCTTGTTTTGAATGTGTGGATGGCTGTTTCCCCAGGTATTTGGGTCAGGGGGTAGATGAGCTCTGCTAGTATTGATGGTGAGTGGGCTTAACAGTTTATCCTTGGGCACCGGGGGGGGGGGGGGGGGGGGGGGGGGGGGGGGGGGGAGAGAAGCGGGTTGTTTCTTTTAATCTTGTAAGATGCCCAGAGTCACTTGTGTGAGATGGGTGGCTATATAAAACAAATACACAAACAAACATACTGTTAATCAGAGTTTAATTTCCTGTTTTCTCAGGTTGAAGATTCATGACACCAAAGTATTAATAGAAGACACAGACGACGAAGCAAACACATGAAATGCCCACAGAGCCAAGTTCCACCTCCCTCGTGTTCTCTTGCTTTATTACCTTCCCAACCCCGACTGCCACCCAGCCCATCCTCTGTTACAGTTCCAGCTAAAAACAGGAGAAAAATCTGAACACACTTTCTGAGCTCTTCCGGACCGGTTCCTATGGACTCCAACAAGCTCACTGTGTTTTCTTTTCTTTTCTTCTGGTTTTAATTTGATTTCTTGTTTTTAAGATATAAATCTAACTTTGTTTTGCCAATCAGAGGGACATTTAAGGAAGGAGCTGTCTTAAAGATTGTTTACAATCTCTTCAAGGACATATAATCTGGACGAAGAAGCATCATTTGGACTCCCTAATGGGACTTTACTAAGAAATCACTCGGTCTCTGCTCAGTCCAGTTTTGACTGGTTGAAACTGGACCGGGGTTTTTAACTCTGGCTCGCGCTCTGGTTTTTGGTGTTTTCTTTCATATCCAGCGCCAAGGCACTGGCTGCACTTGCCGGGAAAGTGCACTTAGAGCAGTACCTTCATTCACGAAGCTACTTTTTAATTTGATGTAACTTTCTTATAATTTTTTTTGAAATATGATGTATTTGTTGCACATAGTTTTCACATTATTTATGATAGTTAACCATATGAGAATGGTTTTGAGTCCTGTGCAATGAAGGTGGTAACTCTTTAAAAGAAAAAAAAAGGCAAGTGGTTGGGGAGAAGGGGATGTAGATCCTGGATCTCTCTTGCTGCAAGGTTAAGCCCTTTAAAATACCTCTTTGAGAGAACTTGCACCGGCTTAACCTGTCTGATTTTTTATTTTTATTTTTATGTTTCTTCTTATTGATTGATTGATTGATTGATTTTAAGCCAAAGTTGCTCTGTTGGGTTTTACTTGCTGCTGCTGGTCCCGCAGAAACCTTGTCACCTTCCTTAGCCAGATCATCTTTGTATGTGTGCCTCCACAGAAATAGTAACACGATCTCCAGATTTCTGTTGGAAAAAATTAGAGCTAACCCTGTGTAGTTCGTCAGACATCCATGCAAGAAAGCCTTAGTTTGTACATTTAAGAATGGTTTTCATTTTAATGAGCTGAGTCTCCAGGACATCATCCCATTTTTAAATAGGGAGTTCCTGTATGTATGGTTCATTCACTTTAGCTAAATAATAGAGGGGAAAAAAACTGATTGAGACAATGGTCTGTCTTGTAGGGGATATAGGATTACTCATTCAGCAGTATATACCGGGTTCAGGCAGACACTCAACAGCTTGTCATTTATGTCATCTGGAGGCTGTGTAGTCTTTAAAAATTGAGGAAGTTGGTATTGCTATAGAAAGGGCTCTTTAATTTTTTTTAATAAATAAAAAAATATTTTGCCATACTTTGGCAAAGACTTGTCTGACAATCACTGTCCAAGAACATCCTCAGGTTAACTTTTGTTTCATTTTTTAAACCTACCTACCCCAAGTCCTAGATTTCCAGTGTGGTGCTAGGCTTGACTTTTACAAACATTATGAGTGGCACTGCTAATTGGACTTACGGTAGATGGTCATACACTTTAGTAAATTCTTTTTTTAAAAAGTTTCCAGTTGATTATTTTTTTATTCCATATTGGCCTCCAGCATCCATAGGATAGAGCAGCATGAATGCTTAAGATGACCACACCCTCTCCTTGTAGTAGAAAGCCTGTGTTGTGTATGCCAAGCATTTGTACTTCATATTAGCAAATGAAAGCTTATTGTGCTCTGTTACACAATGTGTGCATTTGTGAAATCACCACCATATAATGGGAGAAGCTATTTCGGATTTTCTTAACTCCAATTCTGACATAGGACTTCACAGCAAGGACTGTGTTGTTCTTGTATAGGTTTATAGATGGTGTTAGTTCCTTTCTCCTGTCCAATCTTCTTTGGTTTGCAAATCACAACCATACTTTTAAGCAAAGAGGACTCCTCTTTTAACCTTTTTTTTCTTAGTTCATAATTGTGTCTGTAAATTTATTTCCTTATTTTATCTTTCAAATCATTCATAAAGACTTATTTTGTAAGGCAACTGTGACTTAAAAATATTATGCATAATGTGCCTATAGCCATAAGGAACTAGAAAACAAATTTCTGGCAAAACAAATTAACTTCAAATCAGGGCCCCTTGACAGGCAAGAGAGCTGTAGAATGAGACTTTAAATCACAGTTATTTTTTATTGTGCTTTAACTTGGTAGAAGATTTAGGACATTGTGGTAGTAACACAAGTAGATTTTGGAGTTGTGCATTATTTGTGCTTCTGCTGTGTAGCAGCTATTGCTTGGTATTCTAGTACCAGGCTGTTCTAGTAGAAAATTCGGATTTTGGAATCCAGGAATCTCCCACTAAACTGTTCCTGTTTTGTAGCAAGATAAGTCTGCAGTTCAATGGGGTTTTTTTTGTATTTTACATATTGCAATAATAGAGTACTATGAACAGCTTTATGTGAATAATGGCAACTACTTACACATTCAGTTAAACAAATATGAGAGGTCAATCTACCTAAGGAATGCTAATCTGAATAAATCATGTGTCATGTGTCCCGTAAGTTCTTCCTGCCAAAGACATATAACATGGAAAAATTTTTTCAGGATATACAGAAGGATTCTGACATTTGAGGATTAAGCAGAAGCAGCAGCCTGATGGTGGAAATTGAGCCAGTGAGCTCATGATAGTCTAAAGAGAGAGACTTAGCTGGTAGTTATAACCTCTAATATTCCATTTTCAATTATATTTATATTTCCCTTGGGTATTGATTCAGAATTTTTGTGTTGTACTGTCGCCTCTGATTGAACAAGTTTAGAAGTACTGGCAATCTGAAATAATTTGCCTATCAGAATAGGAAGAGCATATATGCCACAATCAACAATGTTTTTTTTTCATACTACCATCAGCTGACTGAACAAAAGTCACTGCCTTGTGCATAATACAGAATTTTACATGGAAGCAATAAATGAAGCTCCAGATTCAGATTTATATTTAGAGAACTTGACTAGCTTTTGTACATTGTATATTGTGTTCTTTGAATCTATATAGTGATTAGCCAAGTTTGTTAACTAACAGTCCCCCCCACCAGGCTGCTGTCATTGAGAACTCCTACAATCTTTTATTAAGCTAGTTATTATAAAGCCCACATGGTTGTTCAGCGTGGATATTTGGAAGAAATATGTGTCCTGAAGAATTCATGCTTGGTAGCCTAACTTAAGAAGTTGGGATTTGCACCTCTTGTTAATGGAGAGGTTTATCTCCAGAGTTTATCATATTTTTCTGTGGATGATTAGTGCAGAATTGTTGTTAATTAAAACCATTATATTGGAATTTCTCATGTAGCAAGCTTTTAGAATCAGTAAGATGGAATATTGGGATAGCTAGGACACTGTTTCCATTTTCCTGGAGGGTAGCGAAATGCCATGTAACTGGCCAAAAACATTCAAAAGATTTTTTCCCCACATAATTAAAGACTTGAAAGAAGGGTTGATGCTTTTGGTCTTTATACTTGACCCTTTCCATCTCTGGCAAATAGATTTAATGTAGTGTTACATAATGGTTAGATTTTCTTTGACCTAGAAGGACAAGAGAAATATATATGAACTTCATGGGAACTAATGGCTTTCTAAAGTGGTTTTCACGTATTTTGGAAATAGAATGGAACTGACCCTCTGCCAAGGAGGTTGGAGAAGCATCTTTGTAAGGATGCGCAGAAGCACTTTTCTACTTTTTGTTTTCTTCTTTCAAAGGAGTTTTACCTTTCCATGTTTTGTCAGAGGGAGAACAATTTGTTATATTTCAATTAAAATAACTCCCTTGCTCTTTGTCCATTCTCCAGAAGGGTTGCCCAGTTGTGGAGACCATTAGGAATCTTCTTGCAATGGAATGAGGCTTTATTCTGAGCATACAGCAAAAAAAAAAGAGCTTTTTTTTTTCATGCTTCGCTTTTTATTACCCCCATACCCCATTTTCTTTACCTTCTTGATTGTCACAATCAAGTGGGCTTTTTAGAAAGATAAACAAAAGCTCTCATGCTGGCAGTTTAAGCATGTATTCAGGAAAAAGTATATAGTTCTGGTGTCTAAGTAGCAAATGCCCTGCTGTCATTCCTGCATCAAACTCCATTGTGTTATTCTGGACTTTGGTTTGAAATTGATGACAAGCCTATATGGAAGGGGTGGAAGGAACAGCTTTGTATAGGTCATTTACTTTTTAAACTTCTTAAAAACATCAGACAGTTTCATCATTAAGGAAGTCAGTCCCCACCCCCCTCAAAAAATGTCATTGAACAAAAATTTGTCCAGTATGTTTATTTTCTGTGGAGAAATGTTATGTTTAAATTAAGCAATGTCTTGAGCATCTAGATATTTCTAAGCTGCTTCAAAAGATACACATGAACAGTTTTAATCCATGATTTTGTTATCTCATATTTTCCTTTTCAAGGAAGCATTATTGATGAGGCCTCTAATCTTGCAGTATCATAAAACTGCAAAGGGCAGGGAGGAAAAATTTAACTTGGGTAGGAAGATTTGCTCATGATATATAACAAACTTGATCTTTTGACTGTCCCATTTTTCTCTAAGAGTCATAAAAAAGCCAGAAGGCATAAATTGAAACTCCAGATTTTAGACTCTACTCCTGTAGTTAGATCCAGAGCAATTCAGTCAGTACAGTTGCCAGGTAAGACAGAACTGTTTCTTTTTCTAAGCGCCATGCTGAATTGGGCAATTACATTAGTCCCGTGCCATTTTTTAAATCTTTCTGCAAACAAGTTGGTCAGTATGTATTGGAAGAAATTGTTCTGGCTTAAATAATGTTTTTTTGTAAACTGGTTATTAAAACGGAAGGAAGATTTCTTTGGTATAGGGAACAAAGGGTCATTTTTTATGCTTTCCATACCTTCCCCTATATTTTTTTTCCTGCTCCTTATATCAATAGGAGTGATTTAACATGAGAAAGCAACAATGTCGCCAAAGTAATTCTGCCAGTTCTGATTGGAGGGTGTGCACTTGGATATTTCCTGCTTCCAAATCTTTATGAACTTGATGTTAAGAAACCACTTTTTTCCTTTCTTTACACTGCTGGACTAGGTAGAGTAAAGGAGCTATAGGGTTGATAACTGGGCTGTGAACTGCAATCCTTGTATCTGTATATGCCAATAGATGAGTCCATTTGCCATGCTAAACTATAAATTGTCTCCACCTTGTTTAAGCCTTCGGCCTTACACTGTATGAATTCTTCAAATGGTAATTGGAGATGGCAACAAACTTGCCTTTTCATTTCCAACTTTGCCCTGCTGCTATATTGAGCTCTATCTCATTCCCATTTTTCACCTTACTGGTGTGTTGGTCTAAATGATTATTATATATTACAAAACCCCGAGCTGTAGGTGTCAAAAGTAACTATGGAATGTGATATAGTCCTCTTGTGGGTGCTTTTTTCTTTACTTCCTTTCTCTGTCCCCTTCTCCACTCTTTTGGTTCAGTGGAGAAGGTGAAGAAAAGACTTGCCGCTTGCTTGGACTCATAATGATGTTTTCTGTGATTGCGCTATTAGCTGTCTCCTTCTCCCTCCCCTATTCTCCCCCCATGGATATAAGACTTTTCTGAAGTGTGGAATTAACTTTCTTGATAAGTAGGTTTAAAAAATGCACAATGTGGTACTGTTTCATAGTTCTTAGATGGTTGTATAAAAAGAGTTAATGTGGTTTGTGCTTTTAAAAGGAATCAGTGATTGATTTATTAATCTGTCTTTTTCATTATTACAAGCTTTGTTTTCCAATGACTACTTGCCTGTTCAGTTTTGTACACTATATGTGTGTTTAATGCTTGATTTCATTCTTAAATATTGATGCTGATCACATCAGGCACACAGATCACACTGGTGCAAGCCCTATGCACCTGGATAGGACTTCCACAAGAATATTTTTACACATTTATTACTTACTGATTAGATTTCTATTCTGCCTTTAGAGCATATTGTAAAATAATTGTGATTAGGATAAATTTCTATAATTGCTGACCATGTTTGTTTCCTTTTTAAACAAAAAAAAAGCTGATGAAATTAAGCTTTAGACAGCAAATACTGTTTTTACACTACCTGAGCAGCATAATTGATGCTCCCCGGTAGTTCACCTGTGTAGTTCTCATATCATTTGAACCTGAGCTGTTGCAGAAAAAAATCAAGAACATAATTATTTTCCATATTAATGTTGTCCAGGTATATTATCCATTAAATTCAATTTTCCCAAAGGATAGCAGCCATGTTATTCTTTTGCAGCAAAAACAAAAAATTCCTGTGTCACCTTAAAGACATATGGTGCTTGTTTGTGTTCCCACACACTCCAAAGCACCTTTTTGGAATTCAAATCCAAAGTGCTGTACAGACCTAATATATAGTATGTAATATGGTGCTAAAACAGACCCTTCCAAAAGCTACAGGAGAAATGTTATTTTCATATACAACAGTTGTTTTTATTCATGAAAAGCATTTAGCAGTGTTTGGACAATGAAGGCAAGTCAGGAAGTGGAAGAATAATTAAATCCAATGGTCTCATGTACTAGGATACTTATTTTCCAAATTGCTATCAAGGGAATTAGGCTTCCTCAATTTTTAATTGCTAATATGCTGGTGCATAGACCTAGAGTAAATAGTATCAACACCAAGAACAAAACACATCTATACCGTCTTAAATATGTAAGATTTTATGACTATACCACATGTAGGGACAGATCAGCAGCATATTCACACTAGAGACTGCATATGGTATATCTAATACAAAAAAGGCTTACCATATAGGTCATTCTTATGCATTTCAGTGGTCATAATGGAGTTGATTATATTTTTAATCTATCAGTTGGGTGGAGTGGGCAGCAAGCATAATTCATCCAAAAAAAATTTATTACTAGAAAATCAAAACATAGAACAATTTTCAGGGCCATTTTGTTTCATAATCCCAATTGAAATTGTTTCAATAGGGAAATCCCAATTGAAACAGGAGTAATCAAGGCCCTATGGCTCAGCTCTGTCTCCTATTCTGTTACAGTAACATTGAATCTGCCTTGCTTTACTCCATTGCTGTACTGTTTCTGGCAAGATCAGTTGGGATGGGAGCAGCAGAATAAAACATGTTCTGATCAACGTACTGCATAGAGGAGAACTGTAGTCACTCACGTTTGTTTCAAGCTGTGCGAATGTTAAAACACCAATCATTAGCAACTAAACCTGGACAATGTACAACATGAAATACATATATAACTGCAGACTGGAGAGCTGGGGAGCCTTTTTTCCTTGAAGTTTGCATTCCTTGGAGGTAATCTATTTGGGAGTTTCATGCCAACTGTAAAAGGGTCCAGAAATTGGCCTCTGCCATCGACTTCTTCCTTTTAACCATTCTCTTTACATATCTCACTTTCTTCCTTTTGTTAAACAAATCTCTTTGGCCAGAGTCTAAACTGATTACTTGTATAAGGGTATTTTTTTAAAGCAGAAATTTCAAGCCATTGATAGGCCACAGATTGTGGTGAAACTTCTTTTTCCTTCAGTAACCCTGAATGTTGCAAAAAGTCATAATAAAAACTTTGCGGTCAGAAATGGGTACCTTATCTTACAAAAGATGAGGAAAACAAACACACAGGATGACAAAGTATGCATTTCTTCTACCACCTTTATATAGTAAGAACTCAAAACAATATTGTAATTTCCCCATCTATTCTGTCACACATGTCCTCTGCCATTATAAGCACGCGGACAAAACTCAGTGCAATTGATCCTTGGCATCCCATCCCATTCCCACTTCAATTAAATGACATTTGGAAATCGGCATAATACTGGAAATTGAAGCATTTTATTTGCCACTTAGAATTAATAAAAAGGAAAAAAAAGACCTCACATTTAGCACAATTTAACAGTTGATACCAGGTGGCCATTTTTTTAGAAAGCAAAGCTGATTAGCAGCATTCATTGTTGCATTTCCTACGCACTGAAGTCAACAGCCATGGAAGGGACAGGAGTGGATTAAAACAATTTCATAATCCTAGTGATTTTCTTTTTTTATCAGGATTATGAAACCAATCATGAATATCAAAAGCCACAGCTTAAACCAGCCCCTTAGGACAGATGCCTTGTAGTGATGGGTGCAGGAGACAAAGCAGCCAATAGGACAAGAATGAAGAGCAACTCTCCATTTTATTTAGTGAGATTCTCTCTTCTTCTGTATTCATAGCAGTTTGATAGCTGCTGGGTTTAATTGAGATAGCTGATGATACTCAGGTAAGGCATTTCTTTAAGTTATTATGTTCTGCTTACCACAAAGCCAAGGCCAGTAATGAATATTGATTGCTAAATTGTTTTGTATTTAAGATTTAGGAAACCACCTAAACCATTCCACGAAGAGTGGTTTTTTGACCTCAGGTTGTCCATTGCGAAAGCTTAAGAACCCATTGATATAAGCAAAATCTTTCTATACTGATTCTAAAGAATAAGTAAAATAGGTAAATATTAGGGTTATGTAAATATACTTCTTAGGAGTAATCTAGACTATATATTATAGCTCAAAATGTTGCTCCCACATTACGTGTTAACTGATCATTGACAACCATACACATACATTTATTAAGGCTGACCATATTAAATGTTTCCTTACCTAAACACTTCATAATCCTATTTTTTTTAAACTGCACTCTTACTGGCAATGTAGTTTTCTACAAGAGAAAAACGCCCTACACTAATTTACAGCAGATAATGCCAAATTGAATTAGAGTAAAAGAGAGGATGCATGCAAAGTAACCTCATCTGGACGTTAACACTTCAACAGTTTTCCAAAATAAAAAATAAAATTCAATTTGAGCATTATTTGTACCCTTTTGCCTAGTGTGAATATGAATACTGTCTCTGTTGAGCTGCAGCTGCACTTAAAAGTTAACTCTCATAGGAAATGTCCTCATCAGAGTCACTTGAACAGCACTGAAACCTCTCATTAGGGCTATATTAGGAAGAAGTGCATTTAGAAATTTTAAATACTACTGTACATTAAGTGATTAATTAATAGCCCACCTTTTTCTTTGTATAAACACTCAAAGTGGCTTCCAAGAACACTTTAAAAGATCATACCAGTAAAATCAATACAATTAAAATCAGTAGCATTAAAATCAATGAACAGTTAAAACCTTAACAAGAGATGGGGTTTTGATGTTTTTTTAGGTACTAGGAGAGCAGGGTCCAAAGACACCGTATTCCATTGCTTGGGAACCACCCAGGAAAACGTGCGCTCTCATGTACCAAATAACCCACTTCTGGCAGCAGCAGGGGCATCTGACAGCCTCTCCTGCTGACCTAAGGAATCAGGAAGGTTCATAGTGGGAGTGGGGGACCCTCAGATAGTCAAGCCCTAAATCATCTTGGATTCTGAAGATTAACACAAGCATCTCAAATGTACCTCACAAACAATTAATAGCCAGCGCAGATCATTCAGTGCAGGCAGCTGTCAGCTCTGTGCCTTGTACTGCATTTTGCACCAATTGCAATTTCTATACACTTTTCAAGGATAGCCCAATGTAAAGTATATTGCAGTAGTCAAGGCAGGTTGCAACCAAGGCATGGATAGCCGTTGCTAAGTCTGATCGGCTGAGGAAAGGTCACAGTTGGCACTCTGGCCATACTGCAAATACATCCCTTGCCGTAAGTGCTACCTTCCCATCCAGAGATAGTGGATGCTCAGGGAACACCCCCAACTCAAGCAAGTATCTATTATTTGGTTATTATCCCCTATATTTTAGATATCTAGACATGGAGAAGCAGCTCAGTATGAATCATAAAGACCTTGGTTTGAATCTTGTCTCTGCTGTGGTTTCACTAGAAGGCTATCCCGTCCCATTCCCACCTTTTGCATAACAACCCCAATACGCATGACTGAATGGTACCTAGTCTAAGTATGTGCTGCTGAACCAAATGGATTATTTCTCTCCTGAATACTCTCTCGCCCCCGCTTCCCTTTCTCAGTAATTTCATTTATCTTTCACTTGTACTCTTAAGAGTTCCATGCACACAAATGTAATTTTCTTTTCCATTTACATGCCAGATACTGCTTTCAAAACAAGCAATTTTAACAGATTTTTAAGATTTTGTTTGCAAAGAGATCCCAAATTAAGATGTTACGGATAAATGCCTGCTCCTTTATAAGTTTCAGAAAAATGTAGTTACTTAAGTTGGTGTTGTATTATATAAACAAGCCTAGGTTGTTTCAGAGCACTACACTTTTATTTGAAACAAAGTCTCAGAGTTTTGTGTATTGTCATTCAGCTGCTTCCAAGTCTTCATGACCCATGGACATATTTCACCAAAATTGTCTATTAGTAACTCTTCTTGAATTTTTGTAAGCCTACGCTTGTGTCATCAATGGTAGAATCTAGAAACCTTATCTTCTGTCAGACTCTCAATTGCCTTCTATTTTCCCCAGATCAGGATCTTCTCTTGCCTTTGCATTGTGTATCCAAAATATCTAAGCTTTAGCTTCATTTAGTAGTGTTTCCTGGGAGAAATCTGGTTTAATGTCACTAGTACTGAACGATTTGTTCTTCTTGCAGCCCAAGGTACTCTCAACAATTTTCTCAAGTCCCATGGTGTAATTTTTTTCTTCATCCAACTTTCAGTCTTATGCTACAACTGGGAAAACCATAGCCTTGTCAATATGTAACTTTGTTGTCGGTGTGATATCTCTGCACTTTAATATTTTGTCTAGACTTGCCTTTCCCCCAAATAACAGACATTTCTTTATTTCCTGGCTACAGTCACGATCCCTGTGAATTTTTGAGCCTCAAAAGATAAGTCTCTTACCACTTCAATTATTTCTCCTATTTGCACTGGGTTGGCTTTGCCTATTGACATTTTCTTGGGGGTTGTTTTTGTTTTGTTTGTTTATTGTTTATGTTGAGGAAGGACTATCTTTTGCCCTCTTTTTTTTTTTAACCTTCCAGAAGAGATTCTTTAACTCTTTCTGGAAGTGGCATCAGCATATCTGGTTTTTCCCAGCAATTTTAATTCCCATTTCTTCTACTTCTCACCTAGCACGTCTCATGGTATACATTGCATACAAATTAAATACGTGTATGAGGCTCATTACATGTATTAGGTTCATTTTCCTCTCTGCAAAACTGCCTCTACATCCTGTTGCCCTCCTAAATCTTAGAAGGTGTTTAAAATTCTAGCCAGGTCTTTCACACAAAAATGGAAGCTAAACAAAAGGGAATTCCTGAATAGCACCCAGAGGATGGACTAACTTCCCCTCTCTGCCTCCTGTCTGCTTTCTCTTCCTCAAAATGCTCTTCGGCAGACTAGGAAAGAGATCGGGCCTTGGAGTATAGAGTTACATATTGTAAATTTGTTAAGAATGTTCTTTGGCCAGTTAAGTCACGGGAATATATTTGAATGAAATTTCCCTGGGCCACATAGCAGCCTTTTTCCCACCCCCAGCCCTCCTCCCGCTGGACGGCTCCACTGAGCCGTAGCCATGGCAACTCAGAGCCCCGCTAAACAGGCAAGGCTTTGGAGCAGCCTGTTTTTGCGGTTAGCCGGAGTGATTGTTGGTTGGATTCCCTGGTATGCAGCTTCCAGCAGCCAAAAGCCTGTCCTGGCTCCCAAGGCGAAGACTTTCCTTGTACACAGCTGGCTGGCTGGAAGAAGCAGGGGGGGAGGAGGGGGGAAAGTGGGAGGAGAGGTCATATTGCTGCTGAGAAGAGTTACTCCAACTCCAGCAGAGGCGTTACCCCTCCTTTTCCTTTCTTCGCATCTAGCAATCTTTGAGGGATGTGACGCTCCAAAAGCCCCTGCAGGAAGCGTTTCTGCTCCTAAAGACAGGCTGAGGCCTAACGGGGCTCTTGGTTTGGATGACTCCAGTTGAACTTTGGCAGAGCCGTAGATCCCACTGAGGATTGGAGGCTTAAGCTGCTCTGCTCTTGCTTGCTCTTGGCTTCAAATGCAGCTTTGAGGCCTCTTGCCAGGGTCGTAAGCACTTTTTCTAATGAGCAGCTTGGGCCGTAAGAAAGCAGGAGAAAACATACCTTGCTCGGCAATACTCATTTGAAAAGATGATCTGCGCCTCGGAAAGCTGGAAGGAACAAGCTAGAAGAAAGTCTTCTCTTTTTTCCTAAGAATTAATGAGGCTTAATTGAACAGCCTCCTTTCTTCAGTATCCTCTGAGAAATGGGCTGCCATTCTCACAAACCTTTTTGGCTTGGATGGACCTAGGAGAGATGTCTTCCCAGGAAGGTGAGTTTCAGGAACGGGCACTCATACCCTGCTTCTCTTTCCCCTTCCCCCCCTCCTCCCCGGAAGGAACTTCAGAAAGCTGGGTAAGTATCTCTCTTGGTTTCCTTAGGACGTGGTAATGTCGTTGCTCTTCCACTGAAACCTTTCATCTGCTGCTCTTTTCTTGCTAAGTGCATGGAAAAGTTTTCCCCTAGTTAAAATTTGGGTAAGGATTGGAAGGAGGGTGTCCCAACAGTTTATAAATCAAGGATTTGAGCTCAGTGGGCTCTCTAATAAAAAGGTGTTGAGTGTTAAACCAAGAAATTTGCAGTACTCGATAGAAAAAGGAGTCTTGCTAGTGCTAGGACAGTTGATGTCTTCCTTAATTTGGGTGTAGGCAAATATCCCCTGGAACTTCCTTGGAAGGCAGCCTGGCTCTAGAGGCAGAGTTGCTGAAATTATTACTGGGCCAGGTCCAATATTTACAGGAGTTGGGCCCTTATTTTTAATCATTAAGTAGAATTTCTATAAAGTGGTGGTCTCTCTGCATTGCCTCCTCAGCTTCACTTCCACACTTTCACATATTCCTCCTGGAATATGCTTGAGGGCATGCTTTCTTTACCCTTTTTCCAATAACAGGCTTTGTTGAGCTGGTAAACATGTTTAATCCCAAGGCATCTCAAACGTCTTGCTTCCAAGCCACTCTACCTGTGAACAAATCTGTTTAATTCCAAATTACCTTATACTATTGTGGCCCAAGGAATTGTGTCCAATGGCCAGAAGCAAGCTTTTGTAATGTAGTAACTACAGATACATACTTGCTTCAGTAACTATAGATATATACTTGGAACAATGCCTGCTCAGTTATGGAGTGTGGGAGCTGAGTATAGGAAGAGTTTAGGGCCCTGCAAAACCTCTTATTCTTCCAAACAATTAGCAGAACCAGAACAGACTAGGTAAAATATTAGTATGCAAGATAAACATGCAAAATTGGTAATTTTTAATTTGCATAAGGTGTACAGATTGTAAAATTCAGATTTACTTGGCAAAAAAATGGATTAGGTTAATGTAGTTATTTAATTATTTTAGCATGTAATAGATGCATTCTTGACAGCAGTAATGAGAGAGGGCTTTAGTGCACCACAAGTTTTTCCCTTCCCATTCTTTAAGGAAATTAGAATAGAGTGTACACAATTAATGAAATTTGTAAATTTGCTTAAAACTGCAGAAGGTCAGATTATATTGTGCAGAACTTTGCATACTTTGAGAAGTACACATATTTTTAGTATACAGCTCTGAACAAAGGTTCTTCCCCAGACAGAAAAGTGTCAGCCATTCTAGCAGATATTAACTGTGGAAAATGTTTCCAAGCCAAGCAAGCAGGTTTTTGCTCAAACGGTTTTTGTTTCCCCCCCAGAAGGTTTGTTACCAGCTGGACACAAGACCATGGAGGGAAATTTCTCTACTGAAAAAAGAAAGGGCTGCATAAAGCAGTGTGTTAAAAATACTTCTAGATCCAAACAGCCTGACAAGTGCCCTGAACATGTAAATAATTTTTCTCTTAGTGGGCCAACTTGGATTCCAGTGGGACAGAAAGGGTCTATAAGTAAGTCCACCTCTGTTTTGGAGTCCAAGGTTAAAGCTCTGAAAGAGAAGAGGAACCTCATGAACAGGCAAACTGAAGCAATACCTCAGGAAGAGGCTTCTCTAAAGAAGGCTAAAGCCTGGAAGGGAAAGCCACCAACAGAGCCTGCTCTTCAGAATGCAGTAGTGGAGCCACAAGCTCAGCTCCGCACTTACTTGACAGATGTGTTGCTGGACAGCACTGACTATCCACATCAGATGCAGGAGGAATCTCAGGGAACAATCCTTCCACATCCATACATCAATGATCGTGAAACACAATCTATGGCAACAGAAGAACCCACAGGCATGAGTTCACCAAAAGAATTTAGGAGGCTCCCAGGAAGAGACATACCAGATAAAAAGAGCTCTTTAGGAAGCACCACGAAAAAAGCATCCTTAAGTGCCATTTGTGGAACTGGCTCTTCAAAAGACCTTTCCTTTACCCTGAAATCTTCTGAAGAAACAAATGGTAGAGAAGACCATCTAATTCGGCCTGAGGAGTTTGAAAGCAATTCTTCTATGAACAAGAATGACACCCCTGAGATGGCACCAGCTGGGAGGATTTGGAGAACGGAGAGCTGGGACAGCCTTGGCAGTGGCAGCAGCAACGTCAGTACTTTGTCTTTAGCAGAGAGAGTGGAAAGAAACCGGTCTATGTTGCAGGAGATGCTGAGCACATCACAACTGAATAGCCGTTATTCACGGGACTCGCATACTCTGAATAGTTACAGGAAGGAAATCCCAGACCTTGGAAATGATGGGCCTAATAATGGTATGTTTATGTGATGAAAATGGGGTGATAAAAATTGAAGTATCTTTGTAACTTGGGTAGGTGATAAAATGTCTCAGAAAGTATTCTGACAGCAGAGAATCTATAACATAACCAAATCTCTCCCTCCCTTTCCTTTTGATCTTTGCAGCTCCTTCTCCAAACCTTTTGCACATTTCATCTCTTAGGTTATCCCAGTCTCAGGTTTTGATCTAAACCTTGGATTTTTAACCCCTTTCCCTGGATCTCCAAGAGAAGGAAAAGTAAAATCTAATGATGAAACCAAAATCAAGGGAGACAGGCCATTTTGCCTTGGATTTGAGCTTCTGTCATGTGTTTCACTCTTCATTCCTTACATCCATTAGTAATGGTCATAGATTTTCTATGGGACTGTAGCAAAGAAATGTGAAACTAATTACATCTTCATTGTGGTCCTGACCAATCCCACCCCAATCCCTGCATTAAAAAAAAACTGACATGATTGGTTCTAAACTCAGTGGGTAGGGAAAGGAAGGGGCCACACATGCACATTATGAACTTGCATCCTGACATTTCTCTGCATCTCTGTTACTCATGTTATCTAGGGAATACTTGGAAATATTGAAAATTAGTTAAAATCCTCCAACTCTTTCTAATGGGCATGGCATTACATACTATATGTACAGTAAGTGCGCAAGAGAGTTTCTATAACTGTGAAGTTATCAGGGAGATAATTTGAGTGAAACTTTTAGATCTGATATTGGAAGCAAGTGAGTGGAAGTGTGAACTGCTGTTTGAATTTTGATTTATTGGCATGGCTGGCAATTCACATGCAATGTTCTATCTAATTCAGAGCTTTCCAAACTTTACATGTTGGTGACACACTTTTTAGACATGCATCATTTTGCGACACACTCTTACAGCAGGGCACAAGGCAGGCACTAGGACCTGTGCGGAATCCTGGCAGGGCTCGGAGGCAGCAGCAGCCACGACACACCCAGACACTGCACCCGACACACACATGTGTCGCGACACACAGTTTGGAAAGCTCTGATCTAATTTAATACTTGCACAACACTTCAGTTCATACCATTGAAGACTGTGCATGCTTCGGCCCATGTCCAAGCATGAGAACAGCACCTCTTTCCTATTCATTCAAACAGCCCAATGTTTTCCAGGTTCTTATGCAAGCCTTAAAGAAGGCACATGGTAGCCTGAAAAAAGTTGGGCTACTTTAAATATTACAAGGGGAATCCTGCAAGATCTGAAGCACATCTGAATAATTTTCAAAGTATCAACAGCTCTAATAATTCCCATGGGGATGTTGGTAGTCTAAAGATACATCTATTCTCATTTCACGGTCAGACATTCTCTTTATCTTAAAAATAGCTTAATATAAATAAATAAGTAAATAAATCAATAAATCAATAAATAAATGATTTAAATAATTATTGTTGGTGGCAAATACCTCTTTTGTAGGGAAAGTATTGAGTGGTGGATGACCAAAAAGATCACTAGGTCTACATTGACATGAAAAAGTGGATAAAATATGTTGACACTGAAGAACACTGAAACAAACAGTATCTTTTTAATGTCCTGCTATGTTTCTTGTGAATAAGGTTTACAAAATTAATTATGCATTTCTTTTGTCACATGATTACAGAAATTCTGCTGAATGATGGAGACTGGGATTCTAGTGTCTCCTTACGGGATTCCGAAGGCTACCGGTAAGATTCCAGAGCTACTAAGCTAAGGTTTGATTGATTGTGTGCCATCAACTCATTTTCAACTCCTAGTGACCACATAGATTTTCTTTATGATGATCTGTACCTAACCTGGTCTTTCAGGTCCTCCAATGGTGCACCCATTGCCACTGTAATTGAATATCCACCTTGCTGCTGGTTGCCCTCTTTGTCTTTTTCCTTCCACTTTTCCCAGAATTAGAGCCTTCTCCAGTCGTTGCATAATGTGTCCAAAGTAGGATAATTTGAGCCTGGTACTTTGTGCCTCGAGTGAGAACTCTGGGTTGATTTGTTCAATGATCCATTTGTTTGTTTTCTTGGCTGTCCACAGTATTCTCAGGAGTCTTTCCAATACCAAAGGATTCTTCCTATCCTGCTTCTTCAAAGTCCAACTTTCGACTAAACTTAGGAGCTATGGGTTTTTCAGTTCTCTGTTAGGGCAAGAGGTGTTTTTCTAAATGACAATAGCCATTACTACCAACATATGTTAGAACTTTCTCTGCTTAGCGTTTGCCCTGAATATATAATTATCAAAATAATGTGCAGAAAAAAATGTCTATCTTCTTTCAGGCCACACTTAGGTAGCTCTGTAAACAGAGCGAGATTGTTGGTCCGAAGGGCACAACTTACTTGTTTCCTAATCTTCCACTCACCCTTATTGCTTTCTTTGGTTTACCTAATCCTAGGAGACAATCAGAACTCTATATTTTAATTGAGAGCTGAAAGGCTCTGCCCCTGTGATTCTGGAGAGGTAGAAACCACAGAACATGTCCTTCTTCATTGTTCCTTTTACAGAGACACTTGAACTAGATTTATCCTCCCTCTGATCAGCAGATACCCTGGTCGCTCAGACTTGGCCTATGCCCAGATGCTGCTCATAGATGAGTTGCCTTTTATTACAGCACATGTGGCTAGGTCTTGTGCAGCAGCATGTAAGATCTGCTGGACCCTGATGGGCCAAGTTCCTGCTACACCGATGTATTTTATGTAATCTTAGATATTGTCATTTTTTGGGGTAATTTTACGTATCACATTTTACATACATTTTAGATACCATCACATTTTTGTAATTTTAGATGCTAACACATTTTATATAATTTTAGATACTACCTTATAACTTAGACATACAGTAGATTGCTGTTGTAGCTGTTGTTTTTAATCCCTGTTCACCACCCAGAGTCACTGTTGTGAGATGGGTGGCCATATAAATTATTTAAATAAATAAACAGGTAAGCTAGATGAACAGAATTGCTTGCCAAACTCTGGCCTCTATTCTAAGCAGTTCTACCTCCATTCTCAGGGCTGCATTCAGAACACATCTTGGAGTCAGAAAAATGGTTCTTAGAAAGCCAGGTTGCACATTTTCATGGGAAGTGAAACTGGAACCAAGTCCCACTTGAGCCCCATATCCAAGATGCAGCCTTGCCTCATTGCTTTCAGACTTGGAATTGACCCAATCAATTGCCCTGCACTATTTTGTCTAATTCTGACACTTGTGTCCTAATACAGTTTGGTCATTAATAACAGCAAATGTTTGTTAGGGTGAAAGTTTTGAGCTTTTCCCATCAAAGGGTTCTAGAGGTAGAATCAAAGACCTCACTGAAATCAACAGAGAGTTGTGAATTGGTGCCCCAGGTATATTTATCTGCTAAATGCTGCAGAATCAAACAGTAGATCTTCCCCGAAGCCATCCTGCTCATCTTCTAAAATATGCTCACATTCTGTACCATCACAGAACTTCCAGCATAAATACCTTGCATATAATTTGCTGATAATATTTAGAAGGTACAAGGGCCTATAATTTGCCAGCTTGCTTTTATCTCCATTTTTGAAAGTAGGGACAACTATTGCAACATCCCAATCTTCTGGGGTCATGCGCTATATTGTCAATATAGATTCATACAAATGTAAGAACTAGGGGCCCACCAGTCAATAGTACTCCTAATTGATTTTCCTGGGACATAATTGTTTCTAGAGACTTTCTAGAGATCATATATATATGAGATAGGGATATCTTCAGATAAAGAATTGTCATCTTCATCTGAAGAACATCTGCAGAGCCACTGTGAAGATTCTTCTAGCCATCTGCTGGATAAAATTGTTTGGATCTGGTCTCAGCTGGACTTTGGCTGTACACGTCCTTTTGAGGTGACAGATGTACAGTCTAGCCGGTTATTTAAGAAGAGATTGAGCCTGTAAGTCTCAAGAAAATGAATAGGGTCCTTGAGGTTGTGAGGATGGCCACCTATTTATTAGCTCCATGTCCCTCCTGGTTGGTTAAGCCCTCTTGGAAGACATGTGGTTGTTTTTTTCCAAGTGGTGGTGAATTCAGCCTTGAGTGAGGGGGTCATGCCAGTGGCTCTTAAAGAGGCAGTGATCCCTTTGGTGGGAAGGTTGTAGAGAATGGAATTGGGCTCCGCTTCAGAGGACCCTGGAGGAAACAGATTTATCTGGACCCCTTTCAGTTGGGCTTCAGGCCTGGGTATAGTATTGAGGTGTCTTTGACCACACAGGTGTATAATCTTTGGCAAGTTCGAGATGGAGGTAGTGCATCCACTCTGGCCCTGCTTTATCTCTTGGAAGCTTTCAATAACTATCAAAAAGTATGTGGTGTACTTTTGGACCAGCTCAAGGAATAGCAAGGGGAGGGGCACAATTGTTGAAGTGATTCTTCTCCTTCTTTAGAGCTGGTTCCAGTAGGTATTGGTGAGGGGAAGAGATCTAGCCCTAGGCCCTTGCAGTGTAGAGTTTCTCAGGGTTTAACTCTCTCTCCACTCCTATTAACATCTACATGAAGCTGTTGGGGAAGGTCATCTGATGACACAGGCTTAGGTATTATCAGTATGGTGATGATACCCAGTTTACATCTCAACTCTGGGCCGATCAAGTGATGCCATCAGTTTCTATCACTGTGCCTGGAGGCTATGGGACTTTGAATGGGGATGAACTGGCTTAGGTTCAACTCTAGGAAGGCCAAGTGCTATGGGTTTGGGAGCTGCCCAGCTCCAGAGATTTTCCTCCATTAATTCTGGATGGGGTTGACTACCCCAGACAGAACTCGTGCACAATTTGGGGGTTCTCCTAGATTTCTGGATCCTGAAGACCAATTGGCAGCCGTGGCTAGGAGGGCCTTTACACAAATCCATCTTGCGTGCCAATTCTACCCATTCCTGGATTGTGGGCCCTTCTCACCATCACTCATTCCTTAGTCACCTCTCTGAAAGTCTTCCCTTAATAGTTTGTTCATTCCTTCCCCATTTCCAAGGACAGGTCAACATTCCTTTTCACCATGTAACACCTCTACTACATGAGCTGCACTGATTACCAATCTGCTTCTGGGTATAGATCAAGCTGCTTTAAGAAGGCCCTGCAAACCTTGTTCTTCCCCCAGACACTGGACCAGGAAATCAAATGAGTCTGCTGTATGTTATAAATTGCCTGGTCCCTGGCACAGTTGTACACTATTATGTTCCATTATTTTAACATTTTCTTTACTGGATGTTTTTAACCCTCATTAGTTGTCCAGAGTCATTGGCAAATGGCCAGTCATATGAATTAATTAAATAAATCTGGTGCATCATATAAGGCTTGGAAGAGTCACCCCCATGCATCCACTGGTATCCAACAGGCCAATCTAGACAGGCTTTTGTCTGGGTGGTTCATGATGAATTGCCAGAAAATTGAGAAGTCTTTCATCTTTACAGCCTATATCAGGTGATGTCATCCCGCTGTTGCTGCCAACTTCTTTTGTCTTATTCAAAAGATATATTTCTTTTGGGTTTCCATTATAGCCCTGCTAGAGCTGTTTGAAGGAACTTTTTTATGACTGATGAATGCATTAATCAAGTCTTTTTTAGCAATTATGCATCTTCGGTCAAACCGCCTCTTATTAAAATAGTCCTGCTGGCTGCCTTGGAATTTTTCTTCGTGACATATGGCTGTAGACTCTATACCAACTTGTCATATCAATTATTTATTTATTATTATTTATTTATTAAACAGATTTATAAGGCCGCCCGACTCACACATGGTGACTCCGGGCGGCTTACAGAATTAAAAACGATAAAAAAAACAATAGATACACCCCAGCGGCAGCCAACCCATTCATACCAGCCACTTGATTGGCTCCGAAGCAGCTTGGGGTCCCCAGGACTGTTGACAGAACCATGTCTTCAGGGCATTCTGGAACAGGAGCAAGGAGGGGACCAATCTTATATCTGGGGGAATGATGTTCCAAAGGGAGGGAGCCACTACGGAGAAGGCCCTTTTCCTTGGTCTGACTAGATTTACCTCCCTAACTGAAGGGACCCGCAACTTGCCCTGTCTCCCCACTCTGGTGGGCCGGGTGGATGTAACTGGGGAAATGCGGTCCTGCAAATAATCTGTCCCCAAGCCATGTAGGGCTTTAAAGGTGATAACCAGCACCTTGAATTGGACCCGGAAGCAAATTGGCAACCAATGCAGCTCCCGCAAAAGAGGTGACACATGGGCAAGTTTAGGCTTGCGCAAAACTATGTGGGCGGCTGCATTTTGAACCAACTGAAGCTTCCGGATACTTTTCAAGGGCAGCCCAATGAAGAGTGCATTACAATAGTCCAAACACAAGGTGACTAGGGCCTGGGTGACTGTGAGAAGGGCCTGTTGGTCCAGGAATGGGTGTAGCTGGCGCACAACATGCAGTTGTGCAAAGGCTCTCCTGGCCACGACTGCCATCTTCGAGCAGGAGTCTTGAGTCCAGGAGAACCCCCAGGTTATGCACAGGGTCTCTCTGTGGCAGTGTAACCCCATCCAAGACCAAGGATGGTAATTCTCTGGAAACCAAAGTGCCCTGAACACACAGCCATTGCATCTTGCCAGGGTTCAACTTCAACCTGTTGCTCCCCGTCCAGACCTCAACAGCCTCCAGGCACTGGAAGAGGGAGGTCGCGGCATCGCTTAACTCACCATGGGCAGAGATGTACAACTGAGTGTCATCAGCATACTGATAATATCTCACCCCATGGTGACGGATGATCTCCCCCAGCGGATTCATGTAGATGTTAAACAGGAGCGGAGAGAGCACCGACCCCTGCGGCAACCCACAAAGCAGGGGCTAGGGGGGGACCTCTCACCTCCGATCATCACTGTCTGGAAACAGCCCCCCAACCCCAACCCCCAAAGCTGCTGCAAAAGGATACCATGATCGATGGTATTGAAAGCCGCCGAGAGGTCAAGTAGAGCCAGGATGGTCGCACACCCTCCATCCCACTCCCTCCAGAGATCATTGAAAAGTGCGACCAATGCCATTTCTGTCCCATATCCAGGCCTGAATCCTGACTGAAAGGGCTCCAGATAATCCGTTTCATCCAGGATCCTCTGGAGCTGCAGCACGACCACCTTCTCAACAACCTTCCGCAAAAAGGGGAGGTTGGAGAGAGGACGAAAACTGTCCATCAGGATGGGATCCAGCGATGGCTTCTTAAGGAGGGGGCAAACCACAGCCTCTTTAAAAGGCTGGGGCACAACCCCCTCCTCCAGAGATGCATTAGTCACCACCAGTACCCACCCACACGTCACCTCCCGGGAGGCTTTTACTAGCTAGGAGGGACATGGATCCAACACACAAGTGGCCGACCTCACAGTCCCTAGGATCCTGTCCACTTCCTCAGGAGCAACAGGGTCAAAGTGTTCCCAGATAACTGGGCAAGAACCTACCCCAGACATCTCCACCGGACCATTATCCACCCTGGCATCCAACTGGGAACGAATCTGAGTGATTTTATCTGTCAGAAAATCTGCAAATTCCTCAGCGCACCCCTGCAGGTACACCCCCGAATCCTCCTTACCCAGAAGGAGATGGGTCACCTTACAAAGAGCCGCCGGGCGATTATATGCAGATGCACTTTGTGCGGAGAAGTATTGCCTCTTCACCGCACGAATCGCCATGAGGTAGGCTTTAATAGCAGCAGGGATTATGCTGGTCTATGACCGTAATAAAGATTGATTTGACTTGCCATACCAGGCCACTACCTTCCCTCAAATTATACTGTAATCTGTGGTTGCCAGTTTACCATCTGAACAGGATGAGAATTGGCCAGAGTGGTCACCCAGGATAACCTCATTCAGAATAAATAAATCTAGTCTGAATGACACTTGCACAATCCACATTCTAGATTACTCCTCTTGTCCAGGAAGGACCTTGAAGATAGAGGTGGGTCCTCTGGGAACCAATTCTGAAAATGCAAAAATGACCTCATTTGGGAGGCCCATTTTAGTCTTTAAATCGCCTCTGATAATCATGTGAGCTTGAAGGGGCGTGGTGGCTCAGCGGGTAAGATGCCAGGCTTGTTGATCGGGAGATCGTAAGTTTGAATCCTTAGCTGCGCGTGACGGAGTGAGCTCCCGCACTCGCCCCAGCTCTTGCCAAGCTAGCAATTTGAAAGCATGCAAATGCAAGTAGAATAATAGGTACCACTTCGGTGGGAAGGTAACAGCGTTCCGCGCGTGTCATGCAGCCACATGACCGCGGAAGCGTCTTCGGACAACGCTGGCTCTTCAGCTAACAAACGGAGATGAGCACCGGCCCCTAGAGTCGGACACGACTGCACAAATGTGTGCGGGGAACCTTTACCTTTACTTGCAGGTGCAGATCAGTATGTAATATTGTATATCACTCTAGGTCGGCATTATCTGAAAATTATTGCTGCGGAGGGCTGAGGCTAGAAGTAATGGCTTGCCAAATGCTACAATAGCTGGTTTATGGCCAAAGCAAAATTTGAATCAAGAATTCTTGAGTTATTATTAGTAAAGCGCCCAGAGTCCCCTTTGGGGGAGATGGTGCGGTAATAGAAGTTAAAGTATAAATAAATAAATTATTCTACATCAATTCTAATGATAATTCATTCTGTAAGCCTGAAGGAAGCAAACTCCCTTGTGGGGGGAAGATGGGCGGTGATATAAATCAAATAATAATAATAATAATAATAATAATAATAATAATAATAATAATAAAAACTTTTTGTGTGAAGAGTCCATTCCTAAACACAATGATGCAGGAATAACAAGATCTGTGTCATGTTATTACAGTGCAAGCTTCGCCTTTTGTTCATTGGCGATCACTCGTAGCCGAGTAAGATTGTCTTCCAAAGGTAAAATTTTAACGGTGGATCCGTAAGTGGCTATAAAGGCCAATTCTGGATCCGCACAACCTCCCACAATGAGGGCATAGGTTTCCGGGTGGGAGACGGTCATGATGAGGGTTTGCCTGACGTGCCTTCCTTTTAGCTCTTTTCTCCTTTTCGCCCTGTACTCGTGCTTCTTCAAAGTCCATAGCGCCATTAATAAAGGATGACCTCCAATTGAAACGCTCATGAGTTAGGGCTTCCCAGTTCTCAATGCTGATATTACATTTTTTTAAATTAGCTTTGAGAGTATCTTTGAATCTCTTTTGCTGTCCACCAATATTCCGTTTTCCATTCTTAAGTTGGGAGTAAAGTAGCTGCTTTGGAAGACGATGGTCAGGCATTCGAACAACATGACCGGTCCAGCGAAGTTGATGTTGGATGATCATTGTTTCAATGCTGGTGGTTTTCGTTTCTTCTAATACGCTAACATTAGTCCGCCTATCTTCCCAAGTAATTTGCAGAATTTTTCAGAGGCAGCGTTGATGGAATCTTTCAAGAAGTTGGAGGTGGCGTTTGTAGAGGGTCCGTGTTTCACAGGCGTACAGAAGGGCTGGTAGTACAATGGCTTTGTAAACAAGCATTTTGGTCTCCCTGCGAATGTCCCGATCCTCAAACACTCTACGCTTCATTCGGGAGAAAGCTACACTCGCAGAGCTCAGGCGATGCTGAATTTCAGCGTCGATGTCGGCTTTTGTAGATAGATGGCTGCCGAGATAAGAAAAGTGATCGACATTTTCTAGTGACACACCTTTAAGCTGGATTGATGGCGCTGCAGAGGGATTGGTTTGAACTTGCTGGTAAAGCACTTTGGTTTTTTTAATGTTAATCGAGAGGCCGAGTTTTTCATATGCTTCTGCAAAGATGTTTAGGATAGTTTGAAGATCTTCCTCGGAGTGTGCACAGACTACGTTATCATCAGCATATTGAAGTTCTATAACAGAAGTTGCAATTACCTTATTTTTTGCTTTCAGCCTACTAAGATTAAAAAGCTTTCCATCTGTTCGATATATAATTTCTACACCAGTAGGAAGTTTCTCTTCAACAAGGTGCATAATCATAGCGATGAAGATAGCGAATAAGGTTGGAGCAATAACACATCCCTGACTAACGCCGGATTCCACTTTAAATGGATCACTTCGAGAGCCATTGTTATTCAGGATTGTTGCCATCATGTCGTCATGGAGTAACCGCAAGATGTTCACAAATTTATCAGGGCATCCGATTTTCGGATGGGGTCACCATCTAGCGGTCGTAAAAAAAACATGAATTTTGGAACATGGAATATACGGACACTGCAAGACAATATGGATAGTGAACGACCTGAACGTAGGACTGCCATTATTGCAAGGGAGCTGAGACGTTTTAATATTGATATAGCAGCACTCCAAGAAACTCGAAGAGCAGGAGAAGGACAGTTGAAGGAAGAAAAAGGAGGTTATACCTTCTTTTGGAAAGGACTGCCTGAACAAGAACGACGAATACATGGGGTAGGCTTTGCTATCAAAAACGACCTTGTGAAGCTCTTGTCAGAAGTTCCCACTGGGATTAACAAACGACTCTCAATTCTCCGAATAAAACTCGCCAAAAACCAACAGGCAACTATCCTAAGTGCCAAACTAAATAAAGAGAGCAAAACACAGCTAATATAATATCCAAATATATATTTTAAAAAGAAAAAGGGGAGGACAAAAGGGACCTGGAGATTCATTTCATATAGAAAACAATTCCAAAAATTTGACCAAATTGCTTGATCTTCTCCTTACCTCTTTGCGAAAAAAAACCCAATGCCAAACCCAAAGTTAACAGAGCATACATATCAGCAGTACAGTGCTGCAGAGAGGGTTAGACCTTTGGAGAGATCTTTGTTTCTTTCTCTCTTTTTGAATCCCTACAAGGAAGTAATATACAGTACAATGGCCTATGAGTTCAATTCCCAGTAGAGGATTTGAGCCCCATAGAAAGATCTGTGGCTACGTATGCCTAATGAGTCCCAAGTCAGGATAAAACCAGTCGTGTAGTCCTTGGTGCTCTCTGAGCCTTGTTGTTTTCTTGCAGACGTTTCATTGCCAGGCTAGGCAACATCTTCAGTGCGAAAAGGGAATAGGACTTACTCTCTGTTTATATACCATGGCTTGTCCTGCTTGTGTTGGTGGGGGTGTTGTTCTCTCCTTGGTAGTTCCTTGATTGGGCTGTTGTTTGCTCTTTGGTTGACTGACTGAGTTAATAGTTCCTTGATTAGGGCATATTGTGCTGTTTGATTGTTTCTCTGGTGCTAATCCTGGTGTTAATCTTTGCATATCTGGGTGTTGATTGCTGGCAAGGAGGTGTTCTGGTCTTTTGGCTTTTCTATTGTCTCTTATGAATGGTATGTAAATGTTGTTTACCTCTATGTGTCTGTTGATGGCTGCTTTGTCTGAGTGCCAAGCTTCCAGGAATTCTCTAGCATTTTTGGATTTGGCTTGGTTTAAGATGCTCACAGTTTCCCAGTTGAAAGTATGGTTGGGTCTGTCCATGTGTTGTGAGATTAAGGAGATTTCATTGTGTCTTCTGACTGCTAGTTGGTGTTCGTGGATGCGTTCTGCTAGTCTTCTGCCGGTCTGTCCTACATAGTGGCTGCTACTGCTGTTACACTGTATGTTGTAGATAACTCCTGTTTTTTCTTCTTGGGCTACTGGGTCTTTTGGGTTACTTACGATGTTCTGAAGGTTTTTGGTTGGTTTATGTGCTACGGTGATGCCATGTGGTTGTAACAGTCTATTGGTAGTTTCTGAGATGTTTCTGATGTATGGCAGTGTTATCCTTTTCATAGCTTCTATTGGTTGTGTTGTAGTGGGTTGGGTAGTCAGGCAGTTTTTGATAAAGTTGCGTGGGTATCCATTTTGCTGGAAGATGCTGTATAGGTTATTTGTTTCCTTTTTCTGGTGTTCTGGGTTGCTGCAGTGTGTTAGTGCTTGTCTGAATAATGTTCTTACACAGCTTCTCTTGTGGGATGTTGGGTTGTTGCTTTGGTAATGGAGCACTTGGTTGGTGTGGGTAGATTTCCGGTAGACTTGTGTTTCTAGAATGCCCTTATTTCCTCTACTGATGAGGATGTCCAAGAAGGGTAGTGTGTTGTTGTTTTCTTCTTCCCTTGTTAATTTTATTCCATTGAAGATGTTGTTGATGGTTTCATGTGTTTCTTCCAGTTGTTCCTTTTTTATTATGACGAAGGTGTCGTCTACATACCGTATCCATATTTTGGGTTGTATACGTGGAAGTGCTATCCTTTCTAGACGCTGCATTACAATCTCTGCTATGAGTCCTGAAAGTGGTGATCCCAAGGGTGTTCCTTTGATTTGTTGGTATATTTGTCCATCAAACTGAAAGTAGGTAGTGAGGCAGAGGTCAATGAGGTCCATGATTCTGGGTATTTCTATCTTAGTGTATTTGACTAGGTCGGGTGTGTTTCATATAACTGCTGCCATGGATTCTTTCACTAGTGCTGAGTCTATGGATGTAAAGAGTGAAATGACATCGAATGACACCATAATTTCATCTTCTATTTTTAAGACTTTGATATTTGCTCTCCTCTGTAAGATGCCTAAGTTTTTTTGTGAGCTCTTTAGCTATGTTGTAAGTGGGAGTCCCTGGTAACGATACAACAGTATGCCAGGTTTGGGTATTTTGGGGCGTCTTTTGGGTTCTCTTCGATTAAAACCAGTCATATGCTGCCTCCTGGTGATCAGCATAAGTAAAACACCACACAGGGTATACCATGTGTAAAAATGGAGAAATCCCCTTCCCCCACAAAGAGGGAAGGTGGAAGTCATGTAAACTCTCCTAAACCAAAGGCATGACATCTGTAACTTCTGTATGTCTCTGGTCTGAGAGCTTAAGAAAAGGAAGGTGGACTGTATATATCACTCTAAAATAGACTCTACAAAATAAAGCTTTCTGAAACTAAATTCAAGAAGGTAAGAGTCCTAGATAGTGCAAATGAGGCTAGAAAGCAAGTCATAATATGATCTGGAGCCTCTTGTGTGCTTGTCTTTTTTTTTTTTTTTTTGGAAAGAGAGCGCTTTGATACAGGTGCTTGAAACTAAAGTGTTCTGGGGGGAAATGTGTCATTATATGCTTTATTTTCTGAAGGATTTACTTTATCGGAATAATGTTATTTGGGATGATAAGGCTAAGTCTCCCACCCAGTTAGCCTTCTGGAAGACACAGCTTTGGGCCATTCTCTCTCAGCCCAACCTACATCACAGGAGAGCTATGTATTCCACCTTGAGCTGCTGAACTAAAGGCTAAGTATTAAATAAATACACAAAAATAAACAGGTGCTCCTGGATGCATGAAGCATCTCATTGGGGTTTTTTCTTTAGTCCCAAAGTCTAAGGAATTTTAAAGGAAGTATGATATTTCAAATGGGTTGCTGGACATCATTGGGGACATGCTTTATCTGTTCATGACTGAAAGAGACCTGCAAAAACAAGCTGTATGCATATTACTAGCCTCCATGTGCAATGCACATTCTAGGCTGAAAGAGTTAAGCTTAGATCAGCTGAAGTGACTCACTAAGCCGATTAAAGTAATTGTGAAGATTATGATCAAGACAAATGGGAAATGTCTGAGTGAGTGTGCTGGTAAACTCAGTAGGGTAGAAAAATGGGTCACATGATAAGAACAGTGAAGCACTATAGGACAAATATTTAAGGAAGCAGCAATATCAGCTCCCTATAAGTTTCAGGAACAACAAAAAGCTGAGGCAATATTGATAGGAGAGGAATTAATCCCCTGAAGAAAGAAAGATCTTACTGTAATTTGTAATTGTAAAAAGACATTGTAATTTGCCTTAATGAAAATACTGGATTATGTTGTTTATATTTTGCTGGTTACAGAAGTCGTATCTTTTTGGAAATGTGGAAGCAGGCAGGATTCAGAAGTTCTGTTTTACAATTTATCTGTGGGAAAACCATTTTTTCCCAGTTTTAACTACTATTTTATGTGTGTACTCTTAAGAGACCTCAGAAGTGCATCACGTACTGTGTTCAGTTGGCTGTTGTGGACATATACAATACCGTCTGTGAAATACCCGCTAAAGAATACTTCTACCCAGAACAATTTGTTCAGTTCTTCTTAGCGGTTTGTTTATTTAGTTAAAATATATGTATGCCATTTCTCGCTATAAAAATCCTGAAACAATTTACAACCATTACTCCATTAGCTGAATTCCATGATGGAAGTCCTCCTCTCACTGATTAAAAATGTGTCTGCCTACTCTACTTGACCCTGGCTGATCTCAGAGGGAAAGCAGGGTCAGCCTGGTTAGTATTTGGGTGGGGGACTGGGATGGGGTAAAAAAAGGGTGCGTGGGGGGGGGGGGGAGAAGGCAGACCATTTCTGTAAACAGTGCCAGGAAAGCTGCACCGATGCTGTCATAAGGAGTCAGAGCCAACTTCAGGCCATCTTTACCACTGCTTTTTTTACTGAGAATAATGGTATGGGGCACGGCTCTTTACACTATTATCATGTGCAACCCTTTTACTCTTTTATATAAATGAATGTCTGCCTTAACATTTATTTTATGAATTTTAGGCATTGATCTTTCTTGAACACTTCGGCATCTCTACAGTTTTCTTACTGTTGGTATTCTGGCTCAGAGCTTTCCAAACTTTTCATGTTGGTGACACACACCAACGGCGGTGGCGCAGCCTGCGGTGTCCTGGTGTGTCGCACGCAAACCCGGAAGCGCTGATGGGGGGAACCGTAAGGAGCGGCACCCCCACCAATCAGCGCTTCCAGGTTTGCATGCGACACACCAGGACACCGCAGACGACACAGTAGTGTGTCGCAACACACACTTTGGAAAGCTATGTTCTGGCTAGTCTGATGTCTGATCACTGGTCTGCTTAAGAATATATTGGCGAAGAAAAATACCATCTATTTTAAGACAGGCTGCAGTGGAAGCCCCACATCCAGCCTCCACAACTGTGTTGTCTCTCCACAATGCTGCCACTCTCACTGCTAAACCACTCTTAATCCTTATTTCCCCCCTCCCCCCTCATCCACCACTCTTTGTTCCCTTGCTTGCAGGGTCTTTGTTCCTAACCAGGAGCTTGAGCTGAGCCCCAGGCATGAACAGGCCAAGCAGCTGCTGCAGAGAGCTCGGATGAAGGCCAGGACAAACCCTCTCCGAGCCAGCCATAACATCCTGCCTACTACCCCCTCAGAAAAAAGGTAAGCTCGGTCATTTCCATTTGATAGCAAGAGGATCTGGACCCGATTGACATGAGCAGGGAGGAGCTGGTAAAGAAGGTTTGGGTTATTTTTCCAGCACACACCATTCAGTTCTAGCTGCTTTCCAGCCTCTTTGTTCCTCACACCTGTAAGCCATTTAAAGTTTTCATCTTACAAATGAAATGATGTGCAAGAATAAAAAAGACAGATTAAAGAAATGTACGTGTGTTGATTCAGAGCCCCAAAATTATGTACCTGAAGGAAACAGTGAAAGTAAACATAAACATTTGATTCAGATATAACTATGGAATAGAGTGAGATTCAAATGAAATTAATTCATTATCGTGTGGCTTGATGTCCTTTGCAATAAAATGTATAATGATGAGCATGCATAAGAGTTCAATGTTTTCAGATAGCATAGTCTTACAAAATATAGTTTTCCAAAAATATTGGACAATTTAGACGTTATAAAAATTGCTATTATTTGTACTGTGAACTTTAGTGCTTCAATTTTCTTTCTGCATTAGAAGAGGATATGCACAAACTCTCTCACATACCAAATGCATCAGAAATTATTACAAACACAAATGAAATAAATAATATTCTGGCCGTGAAAGCCTTCGACTATACAATATTTATTTATTTGCTAACACTTATATCTCACTCAGCTCCAGAGTCTCTGGGCAGCTAACATCCAAATAAAACTCATAAAATAATCCTAAAATAATTATCACAATAATATAAAGATAAGGAAATGGCAAAAACAAATATTAGAGATAATCCATGTTGCATAACTTAATCTCCAAATGCTCTTACTTAAAAAAATCTGTGGAAGGTGGAGGCTATATGGATTTCAGGAGACAGCATATTCTACAATGACAAGGCTGCTAGTGAAAGACTGTTTTCCAGGTCTATTCTCCTTGATCTGTTGAGGGGAACCCAAAGCATGGAATCAAGTCAATTCCTTCTGGAGGAGATGATCCTGTATATAACCTGGACCTAAGCCATGTAGGGCTTTATAGTTCTTGAACTGAATCTGGAAACAAACTGGTAACCAACACAGCGCATGTAATATTGGTGTAGCTCTGCTGTAGTGGTTCTCAACAACCAGGTTATGGGCTGCTGCATTTTGCACCACTTGAAGTTTCAAGATCAGCTCCAAGTAGAGCAAGTTGCAGTAATCCAACTTTGAATGCTCAAGAGCAAAGGTTTCCTGAAAGTTAGGATGAAGTAAGGAGACACTTAAGAGGCTAGTGATACATCAAGATGAAGTGATCATGTGCACGTTCATTTATGAAATGTGGATTGAGCAATAAGTGTTTGGCTGCCCATGTATGCTGTAGGTCCAGTTGGTGCAGAAATATCAGAAATAATAGGAGTGCTATTTAGCAACAGCAGGGAGGCAGTTGGTAACCTCAACTTTGTATCTGAGTGATGGTTCTTTGAGCTGTCTGTATTTTATTTGGCATATTTGTGAAATGTTGACTGTTCTTTTAAGTAATTGAATAAATTAAGTACTGGGTATGCAAGTGAAAGGAAAAATCCTTTTACTTAAAGGGACAGTGGCAAGTATAGAAATATTTTATTAGTAATCATTGTCTTAGATCCTGAGTTCTGTAAATGCAACTCTGTTCAAAGGACATTCCTGCTAAAGAGAGAGGAGATGAGTGCTTTCATTGATTTCTCTTTAGCAAAAAGGAAATAGGGTAGGCAAAAATCACCTTTTCTTCCATACCTTTCAGTAAGAGCCCACACTGCATCTTGGCCCCTTCTTTAAAATGTACAGAACACTTCAATTCCTGGAAAGAATATTTTGGAACCCAGCAAGTTATTTATTTATTTTTTATTTTATTGTTTGATTTATATCACCGCCCATCTCCCCCCACAAGGGGACTCTGGGCGGTTTACAACAAAATTGATTAATTAAAAGCATATAAAATACAATACATTATTCCAATTTAATTAGATATAAATATATAAATATATAAAATCCAAGAGGTTATGTTATTGTTTAAGGAACTCTATGGTGCCAGCCACCTCCAAGAGGAGCTATTACCCCCCCCCCCCATCCCAGGCGAGGTGGCAGAGCCAGGTCTTCAATTGCTTTCGGAAGGTCAGGAGTGTGGGGGCCTGCCTCACCTCCAGGGGGAGAATGTTCCAAAGGGCGGGTGCCACTGCCAAGAAGGCTCGCCTCCTGGACCCCGTCAGATGGAATTCTTTTATAGACGGGATCCGTAGCAAGCCCTCTCTGGATAACCGGGTGGGGCGGGTCGACGTTCTGGGGATGAGGCGGTTCCTTAGGTAACCTGGTCCCATGCCATGTAGGGCTTTAAAGGTAACAACCAACACCTTGAATTGCACCCGGAAGCAAACCGGTAACCAGTGCAGCTCACGCAGCAGAGGTGTCACATGTGCCGATCTTGAGGCACCCATAACTGCGTGCGCAGCTGCATTCTGGACCAGCTGAAGCTTCCGGATACTCTTCAAGGGTAGCCCCATGTAGAGCGCATTGCAATAGTCTATGTGAGAGATGACCAGGGCATGAGTGACTGTACGGAGGGCATCTCGGTCCAGGAAAGGGCGTAGCTGGCGTACAACTCGAAGCAGGAGCCGTGAGTCCAGAAGGACCCCCAGGTTCCGCACCAAGTCCGAACGGGGTAGTGCCACCCCATCCAGATCTAAAGATAACAACTCTCTGGATCCCGAGGCGCCATCAATCCACAGCCACTCTGTCTTACCAGGGTTCAGCTGAAGCCTGTTGTTCCCCATCCAGACCCCCACAGCCTTCAGACACTGAGAGAGGGCAGCCACTGCATCACTTAACTCACCCGGGATGGAGATATACAATTGAGTATCATCAGCATATTGATGATACCTCATCCCGTGTTGGCGGGAAAAATGAAAAGCAAATCAACATATAGTTGTAAAATGCACTACCTTAAATGCATTCACAAGTATTGCTCTTTCACCATTGTAACATTTATTCTACCAGAGCTGGATAATTATTTACTTTTGCCTATAAAAATAAATAGATCTGAACTTGGTTTGCAGCTGAATGGGAGACCTACTTGGGACTAGTTTTTGACCTCAGATATTACCTTATTATGTCTTATATTGCCTCAGAGCAATTTCAACTGCTTGTTTAGTTGCTTTCCACAGCTCATCACTGCCATTTTCCAATCCTATGCTATTCTTCATTTGGGAAGCATAAATTCATATTGTTGATTTGTTACACACTATTCAGACCATTGAAAACCATTATAGAATGCAAGCAGTGCTCCAGACCCAGTCAGTTATTTGGGTCAGCTGTTTCCCACAATATTAGGATTGTAACAAAATGCTAGATCTCTTGTTGATCTGATGACTGTACAAGCAGTTAGATGCACATTACACTTTATTTTTGCTAGATGGCAAATAGGTTTAGTTATATTACAATATTACAGGGAAATATTACAAACCTTGGTTCTTCATTAGGCTGCAATAAGTGGCCATTAAGATAAACGGTGCCTTCTGCTAAAGATTTGAGCATAGATGAAAAGGATAGCAAAGTGGATAATTTCACCAAATAAGAAAAAAAATCTTTTCTTTTGTTCGTTAGGGGTACCTGTAGATTCTCTGTTGCAGATGCAAAAGACTTTGCTTTGAAGGATGGAAACATCCACGCAAGTGGAAACCAGAGTGATTCATCTAGTGGAGAATCCAGCTGCGGGCAGCAGAGGAAGCGAGGGCCATCTCCTTCTCGAGTGCGTTTTGAGGATGAATCTGCAAGAGATGCTGAGGTTCGCTATTTGGAACGCCTGCAACAACGCCAGAAGCGGCCCTTAGATTCAGTTCTCTTATCTCTCGGCCAGGGCCCACTGCTCTCCAAACCAGATCTTTCTGGGTATATAAATGGTGATCTCCAGCGTAAAGAGAGTAACATCAGCAAATCTGGCTGGGAACATCAAAGCATGGGACAGGCAGCAAAAATGCTTACTCACCAGAGCAACAGGGGGTGCTCTGAAAAAGGGAAGCCTCTGCGAGTCAATAAAGAAAGGAAGTGTAGTGCCTGTGGGTCTTATATCAGCAATTCAGCAGACGCTAGAGTCAAGCAAACTGGGAATGGCAAGCATGAGACTGCTCATGCCCTTCATGGAGGCAGTGATACTGCTCACACCAATGGAAGCAAAGAGCTTGGGTCTTCCCAGGAGAACTTACGAACAAAGCCTCTGGGTCCCCAAGGGACTCCATTGTGGATCCTTCCTTCTCGGCAGCGTGTTTATACAGAATGCCTCAGGGAGACGTATATTGGGGAAGTTACTTGCACTGAAGAAGTGGACTCAGCTTTAGGCAGTACTACTGACACATCAGACAGCTACAGGACAGACAGTGAAGAAGCTGGCATCAGTAATCAGGAATTTGGAATCAAAAACTGGCATGGTGTCCCTAGGCCATTGTGTCCTTCAGAGAAGGAAGCCAATACTGTTACCAGGGATAGGCACTGGGAAAATGGCTGCTGCAAAAATAGTGAAGACGTTATCTGGGGTAACATTCCTAATGTAAACAGAATGGAAATTACTAATGAAGCAAACAACTGCAGCTTGCAGGGGGACTCTGAGGTAAAAGATGAGGTGACCCAGACGGCCATTCCCAGAAGCAACCAACTGGTAGATCTGTGTCAAATGGCAAAGGAAGACAAAGCCAAAGCACAAACAAGGGTACCTGGTGCCCAGTTGAGGGAACCCATATCTCCCATCTTTTCTCACCAGTTGCTTTCCCATGATGGTGTAGAAGATCCTATGAACAAGCCAGTCAATAATTTATGTCAAACCAAGCAGCAAACCAAGCAGGTAGCCACTGGCTACAATTTAATGAACCGAATACCAGCACCCCCTACTACTGGAAAAGTCCACTCCTCCCCAATGTCTTATAGGAGAGCTGTTTTAACAGGCAACTACAAATTGATCAAACAGGATCCTGGGCATATAAACAAAACCAATGAATTATCAATTTCAGCTGCCTCTAGTGGTTTCCAGGATGTGGATGTATCTGAGCTGGAGGAGCATAATGGCCAGCAGAATCCAGGGATAATCTCCAAACATCTGGCTTTGTCCTCCAATAATCACAATAATGTATCTACCAAGCCAGAGCCCAAAACCTTAATAACTGGGAGAGATGAGCAGCTTCAGGAGAGTGAGAAGATGGGAAAAAATCAAGGTAAGAGATCATGTTGACTTGATTGAAAAAAGGGAGTCTCTCCAGCAAGGAAATTAAAAATGTATGCTCGAGTTAACATTGTTTTATTGAAAGCTACCAAACTTATTTGGGCTGAATGTGAAGATTCAGGGTATTTGCACAAATTCAAACAGGAAGGAATAGTGAGGTTATAAGACGTAAGCAGCAGTGAGAAAACAAAGTTAGTGGAACGTATTTACAGAAGCTGGAAGACCATATAAAAGAATGTAAAACCCATATCTCATTAGCATCTACTTTCCAGAATAGCTAAACAAATCCTTAAGAATGCCCAAAAGCAAGGCACAAGGGCCATAACTTTCCCTTTCTATTGACTTCCAATATGCTGAGGCATGTAGCCTTATTCTAAAGATGACATCACAATGAGTAGCCATTGATAGCCTTATCCTCCATTAATTTGTGTAATCTGCTAACTGCTAATTCTTGTCACAGCATACCCTGTTATGTAATTATGCACTATATAAAGAAGTACATTAAACAATGCAGGTTTAATTAGTATTTCAATGGTTTTCCAATTTTACTATTACAATCAAAATGACTAGAAAGCTACTGTCCAAACTGCACATCTGTGAGACTATGGAAGATAATTAAAAGTGGAGAGTTCAAATTCCAAAGGGGTAGTTAGTAGCACCAGTCTGTTATAGCAGAAACAACAAAGAATATTGTGTCTCCTTAAAGATTAACTGGTTTATTATCTTTTTATGGATTATAAATGCAAATAGTAGTAATGGTATTTTTATTTATTTATTTTATTTATTGAACTTCTCCACCTCCCAACTCGTATACAATATCTCTGGGCGGTTTACAAATAATAAAAATAACATATCTAAAATGATACAATATGCATATAAATATAAAAATATATAGATATAATATAAAAATACAAATATAAAATATATAAATACAAGATGGCAAATCAAGATCTTATCGTTGGCACCATCATGGTGTCAACCACCTCCCATGAATGGCTATCCCCCCTCCCACCCCAAGCAAGATGGCATAACCAGGTTTTAACCCCCTTCCTGAAGGCCAGGAGAGTGGGGGCCTGTCTTACCTCCAGGGGTAACTTATTCCAAAGGGCGGGCGCCACGGCAGAGAAGGCCCTCCTCCTGGACCCTGCCAATCGGCAATCCCTCATGGACATGATATGTAACATGACCTCTCTGCCTGACTGGGTGGGGCGGGTCAATGTAACGGGTGAGGCGGTCCTTCAGGTAACCTGGACCCATGCCATGTAGGGCTTTAAAGGTCATAACCAACACCTTGAATTGGACCTGGAAGCAAACTGGTACCCAGTGCAACTCGCGCAGCAACGGTGTTATGCATGCCCTCCTTGGGGCTCCCAAAACTGCTTGCTTGGCCGCATTCTGCACCAGCTGTAGCTTCCGGATACTCTTCAAGGGTAGCCCCATGTAGAGCACATTGCAGTAGTCTATACGGGAGATGACTAGAGCATGAGTGACTGACCAGAGGGACTCCTGATCCAGGAAAGGGCGGAGGTGGTGCACGACACGAAGCTGTGCAAAGGCTCCCCTGGCCACGGCTGCCACCTGCTTTTTGAGCAGAAGCCGTGAGTCCAGGAGAACCCCCAGGTTCCGCACCGGGTCTGTCTGGGGCAGTGCAACCCCATCTAGAATCAAAGATGATAAGTTCCTGGATACCAGGGAGCCCCCAACCCACAGCCACTCTGTCTTACCAGGGTTCAGCTGAAGCCTGTTGTTCCCCATCCAGACCCCCACAGCCTCCAGGCACCAAGAGAGGGTGGTCACAGCATCACTTACATCACCCGGGATGGAGATGTATAGTTGAGTATCATCAGCTTATTGATGATACTTCATCCCGTGGCGACAAATGATCTCACCCAGCGGTTTGATGTAGATGTTAAAAAGGAGCGGGGAGAGTACCAAACCCTGGGGCACCCCACAAAGGAGGGGCCGTGGGCCAAATCCCTCACTCCCTATCAACGCTGATTAGGACCGGCCCTGGAGGAAGGAGGTGAACCAGTGCAAAACCACGCCACTCACCCTCAACTCCCTGAGCTGACCCAAAAGGATACCATGGTCGATGGTATCGAAAGCCGCTGAGAGGTCAAGAAGAGCAAGGATGGATGCACTGCCCTCATCCTGCTCCCGCCAGAGATCATCCATAAGTGCGACCAAAGCTGTTTCCATCCCATATCTGGGCCTGAAACCCGACTGAAAAGGGTCCAGATAATCTATTTCATCCAGGATCCTCTGGAGCTGTAACACCACCACTTTTTCAACCACCTTCCCTAAAAAGGGGAGGTGGGAAACTGGATGAAAATTGTCCAGGATTAAGTATGCACTTAGACTTAAGTACAAAGAAGGGCATAATTTGCAACACTGCATAAACCAATGTAAACAATAAAACAGTATCATAATCAATTTAAAACATCTAATCCTGACACTCCCATACTTTAACTGTATGGTAAAATAGTTAAAGCTGTGATGCTTTAGTAACTCCCAAATATTGTTCCACAGAAGATGCCTGCAGCTGACAATACTGAAAATAAAAGAAATAAGAGGAAAAGAAAAAAGAATGTCAATCAGGGTGAAAAACAGTAGTTTGGTTTTCTCAAAATTTAATTTAAGGCAGAAGGAACACGTCCATCTGGAAATCCCAGTAAGGTAGTTGTAGATGGAAGACTACAATGCATCATCCCGGACTAGAACAGAATAATACACATGGATGTCATTGGTATAAATATGATAGTTATTTTTAGTTATTGATGAAAAGCAAGCAGAAAACCAAGTGACAAAGTATACAAAGGGGGACCTAGAAGTGAACCGTGAGGAACACCCTCAAATGAAAGGAAGGGCTGAGAGCAAAGACTCTCCTACTTAACTGAAAATGTGTGATGGAAAATGTAAGACTGGAACCATTGAGAAACTGCAAATCATTGATAAGCTAAGTCAGCCCCAGTCCAGTGGAATGATCTTCACAAAGCCATGATTGAAATGGGTTAGTGAAATCATTTGCTGACATGTGGAGTCCTTGGTTCTCTTCGACTGGTATTTGCTGACAGATAGGGAAGGAATTGTGTGAGAACAACTTGTTGGATAATCTTAGGCAAAAAATAAAAGAGAAGACCCTGGCCAAAAACGAATCAATCTTACCTATCCATCCATCCATCCATCCAAAAAAAACACAAACCAGCAACTCCAAATTGCAGTTATACAATAATTCAATCAGAGTTATGTTTTCCTCAAAATGAAAAGTAATAGCAGTATTCAAGTATTTGCTTCCCTCACCTACATTCAGTTATCCTGCTATTTCTGCTTATTCCATTTGTTGGAGGCTGAAATTTTCCAGAGCAAAACCTTTTCTACTTGAGTGTGTAGGAGCTCCGCATAATTTCAAAATTGGATGATCAGAATTCTAAATCAGATAGTTGGCCTAATCAAGAGAAAGGGTTTCTTGCTGCAGAACACCAGCCCCCAGTATACTGTATGAGGCCAAACAAATGGTAATGTGACTTGTCCACATTCTCCTCCTTATGCTAAACAGAATCTCCTTTTCCAGAAATCAATGAAATCTTGTATGCTAACACTTTCTATATACATTTTTTACCTTTGCCAAATTGTAAATTTAATTGATTGACCAGTTGGCTTCAGTAATACATTTCCATGCATTTATGCAACCCTCCCCCTGCAATCTTGAATCAGCATGGGCTTGCATATTTTCCAACTTTTCAGAGAATTTTTAAAACAAACTTCAGCTGAAAACATTTTAATGGGCTTTTTTTCTTTTTTTTGGAAGTAATTTTTCTGCAGCTCTTATGCTCCGCCATTCCATGGAAGAGAATACTTGGTGTTAGCTGTCAGAGATTTCTCTGTATCCTATAGGTTGTCTATGTTATCATCCTGACAGCCACAACTGTTATGTGTATTGTTATGATACTGTGGTTATGTAGTTTGCATAGTTTTTATAACCATGTTAGTTGCTAAACTACTGTAACACCCTAGTTTTTGCGTATTTCTACAGAGTGTTGCACTGAAGTTGTTATCTTCATATGTGAAAACTAGCACTAAGTCTTAGAGAAATCTTGATATGGAAGCTGTAGGTGAAAATTGAGAATAAGACATAATAAAGTGACTTCTTTTACTTTTTTCTGACCTTCTGTATAACAAATACATTTTAAGCCTGTTTCTGGAATATTCTGGAAATGAAAAAGCCAGAAAGTTGTTGTAACAATTTAATAGTATGCCTATATTGTTGTGAAAATGGATGAATTACTACTACATTTCTAGAGAATGCGGATAGTTCAGAAGGATCTAATGAAATTCTCAGTATCCTCAAAGAACTACCATTTCTTAGCTTTATTTTCTGTTGGGGGAAGAAGGTATGTGTCAATGTAAGATCTCTCCTTAGATTTTCCAGTTTGGATCTTGCCACTATACAGGGTGGCATCTGATATGTGTTAAGAACATTTTCTTTGATAAAAGGATGTATACCAGAAATTATTTTATGTGCTAAGCTGCAATTACTTGTTATGTCCTGTCATACTAGCTGAAGGTGGAAGTCCACCCCAAAGGTGTTCTAAGAACAGCAATTGGAAGTATCTGTATCGTTGCAGTAGGTCCATCATCCTCAACGTGTGGTGCTCCCAATGCCATCAGTTCCACTGCTATTAATCTCACCCTGACAACTGAAGAGGCCAACTTCACAATCTCCACTCAGTCAATCAGTAGAGAAGCTCCAGTAGCAGAGGCGCAGAAGATAAAACCCGGGCAAGCAAATATTATTCAACGGTGAGTAAAACTATATCATGTCAGGAAGTGGGGGTCGCATAGAGCAGGGCTGTTTGTAAGATAAAAATGTCATTTTCCTAAAGCTAAAATAAGCCTTCCCCAAATTAATCCCTCTTTGTATGTTGGAACTTCCCAGCCAGCATGGCCAAATGATCTGCTACTGAGAGATTCTGTCCATCAGCCTTCCCTAACTTGGTATCCTCTAGGTCAGCTGAACTTCATCTCCCATAATTCCCCACCAGGTTAGCCAAAACTGAAGTTTCTGATGACCAAGATGCATTTTAATAAATTTTTTTGCTTTGTTCCTACCATGAGTTCTTTGTTTGCAGTGGCATATACTAAAGAAAATAAAGAGCAGCCAGTTAATATACATTCATCCCCCAGCTCCCCACCTCAAAGTAGTTGCACTATAGTTCCTAGGAAATGGAAAAGAAGCAGGAGAATGACTCATCAGTTTCTTCCAATCCAATTATTTCTTCATTACTACCCAGTCTTTAAAGAACCAAAATGACACCTATGTACATGGACATCATCAGATGGAGTACACAGAAATAAAATTGACCATATTATTGGTACAGCAAGGTTAAACAGCTCAGTTACAGGGGCTGAGTGTGGAACAGATCATGAACTGCTCATGTGGAAATTCCAAGTCAAGCTATAGTGGAACAGCAAAGCCAACTGGATTCTACAATATTTATTTATTTATTTTCTATCCTGCCTTTATTATTTTTATAAATAACTCAAGGCAGCAAACATACCAAATACTCCTTCCTCCTCCTACTTTCCCCACAACAACCACCCTGTGAGGTGAGTTGGGCTGAGAGTGACAGGCCCAAGGTCACCTAGCCGGTTTTCATGCCTAAGGCTGGACTAGAACTCTCAGTCTCCTGGTTTCTAGCCCATTGCCTTAACCACTAGACCAAATCTTGAGCTTATACCTACTACTTTCAAGGAGCACATCAGGAATTGTTTTGAAGTCCTGATCCTCATTGATTAGGAACCACAGGAACTCTGGAATTAATTTAAAGAAGATGTTAAGGATGAATGTGAAAACAGGCTGCCCAAGACCAAGAAACAGAAGAAAGCAAACTGGATGTCAGAACAGACAGTGGAAATTGCAGAGAAGAGAAGAGAAAGATCTCAGGAAGGAATTTAACAAAGAATTTCAGAGAATTGTTAGAAGAGACAAGAGCAGTATTAGAATTATTTATTATTTATTTAACTTATATGACCGCCCATCTCCCCCAACGAGGAAAGTCTTCCAAAAGATCTCTGATCTCATAAAAAGGCTCCAACCACAAATTGGCATGTTGAAGGAAGTCAATGGACAAATAAATAAATAGCAACTGATTTAAAAAAGATCAGAGATGGGAGGTAAAGAAAAAAGGTAAAGGTTCCCTCCGCATATTTGTGCAGTCGTGTCCGACTCTAGGGGGCGGTGCTCATCTCCGTTTGTTAGCCGAAGAGCCAGCGTTGTCCGAAGACGCTTCCACGGTCATGTGGCCGGCATGACACACGCGGAACGCTGTTACCTACCCACCGAAGTGGTACCTATTAATCTACCTGCAATTGCATGCTTTCGATGGACCATACTGAAATTCTGCAGTAGAAATCTCAACATTCAAGATACATGAGAAGATATTCTCTATTTACAAGAACCTCTGATAGAAGAGAACACTAGATAGCACTTCAGTCATTACCAAGTTGGAAAGCTACAGGAATTAATGGAATAACTACAGAAATACGGCAAGTAAAAGAAGAAAAATTAGTAAAAGCACTAACCAAACTATGCCAGCAATGGAGAATGGCATGATGGCCAACAGTTTGGAAGAGTTTGATCTACATTTCAATACCAAAGAAAGGATATTTAACAGAATGTGCAAACTATAATGCAATATCATTAATTTCATATGCTAGCAAAAGAATGGTTAGGATCATCCAACACAGATTAGAGTCCTGAATGGAAAGAGAAATGGCAGATATTTAAGCTGGTTTTAGAAAAGGCCGAAGAACAAGAGACATTGTCTGTAGCTTGAATCATGTCAACTGGATTTCTATCTTCTCAGTGGAAACGTTTCGCTCCTTATCCAAGGAGCTTCTTCAGTCTGAGCAAAGTTAGTAAGGAAATCCTAAAAAAAAAATTTATAATTTTTTTTTAAAAAAATTAATTTTTTAAAAAATAAAATTTTTTAAAATTTTTTTAAAATTTTATAAAAATTTTTTAAAAAATAAATTTTTTTAAAAAAATAATTTTTAAAAAAAATAAATTTTTTTTAGGATTTCCTTACTAACTTTGCTCAGACTGAAGAAGCTCCTTGGATAAGGAGCGAAACGTTTCCACTGAGAAAATAGAAATCCAGTTGACATGATTCAAGCTACAGACAATTCCACCTGGATGACTGAGAACCTTCATAGAAACAAGAGACATTATTACTGATACATGCTGGATAATTGAGAAAGCCAAAGAATACCCCAAAGAAGTAAATATTAATTGATTATAGAAAGGTCTTTGATTGTGTTGACTACGTTAAGCTGTGGGATGTACTTAGGAAAATGGGAATCCCAGAACATCTCATTATCCTCATGCAAAACTTAAACACAGGACAGAAAGACATAGTCTTGATGGAACATGGCAAAACAGACTGGCTCCAGGGTTGGCAGAGGAATGAGACAGGCTGTATATTGTCTCCTTATTTATTCAGTCTACGTATATGTGAATATATATTGAGGGAATCTGGATGGGAAGAAGATAATGTCATTTTAAATGTGGAGGAAGAAACATTAATAATCTGCAGTATGTTGATGATGTTACTGTGGAAGCTGAAAAGGCACATGATCTGGAGGCTTTAATAATGAAAGTCAAGGAGCACAATGAAAAAATGAGGTTAAGATTAAATTAAAGATTAAATATAAAGAAAACCACACTAATGAGAACAGCAACAGCAACCAGCCCTAGAACTCACAATGAAGATATTGAAGTGGTAGGTGGCTTCTGCCTTTTAGGATCAATTTTCAACAGTAAAGGAATCAGCAGTCATAATATATGCACTAGCACTTACAGTAATAGAATAGCAATAAAGGTCTTGGCAAAGATATTTAAATGCTGTGATGTGTTTATACCTTAAAAGACCAGAATCATGCAGGGCAATGGTTTTTCTTTTGATGCTCTATGAAAGTGAACTTTTTAATCTATTTATTTCCAATAAATAAAGTTCAATAAATAAATACATAATATGGTCAGGCTCAAATTATCATATTTTGGACACATTATGCAAAGACCTTGCTCTCTTACGAAGTCTATAGTGCTGAGAAAAGTTGAACGCAAGGGAAAAATGACCAGCAAGCAAGGTGGATGGAGTTGAGTACAGAGGCGATGGGTGCATCATTGAAAGGCCAGGTTGGGGACCCATCATCCTGGAGAAGGTCCATCTATGTGGTTGCTAAGAGTGAACACCAACTTCCTATGTTCATAAGACTCCCTGGTTCTTTCCAGTAATTCGTTGTGCGGGTTTTCTTCCCAGGGAATGCAGCAGTACCAACTGAATAGCTCTTTCGGTTTGTTAGCAACAGATGCTTCCTGCCTGTCTGCTTTCTGCCTCTCCGTGCTACAGTCTTTCCTCTGCTGAACTCCACTTAGGTCTGCTGCACTTCTCCCCACAGGTGCCTTCGGCTTTCTCAGCCTCGGCTTTTCACTCGCGCAGCACAGCGGGCAAGTGCTGCCCCGTTGCCTTCCCTGCTGTTTTCCCCTCCCTCTCTGCTCTGAAATCTGCTTTGACCTACTTCTCCCTTCCTGCCCAAATCCCCAGAAAGTTCTTGCTGTGGCTAGATATCTTGGTCCTCAGACATTAAGCCTCTTCTTTTTAATCCAGGAATTCTATCTAAAATGCTGAAATGGCATATTATCGGTTTATTCCATATACCAAAGTCCATTTTGATAGCTCAGGTAGCCACATTGTTTAGCCACATCAACAATGTGCTTAGTTTGGATTCTACTGCTGTCTAATTGTTTAACCTGAGAAATAAAATAATTTGATCTGATGAAATTCTGTCCAGCATTGCCAGAAACAAATTAATCTAAGCCAGCGCAAGCCTGGTAGTTTTACTTAGGATCACAGTAGAGATGCTCAGGCCGAGATGATCCTCAGAGCACATTTTCCTGGAGAGGGGGGCTAGGGGAGTATGCACTAGACACATTTGGAAGGTGCAAAAGAGAAAAGTAAGGGACACCCTTGACTTTGAGAGCCTTTTTTGGTTTCAGAATCTGTGTGTGTGTGTCTGCCTTCAAGTCAGGGTTGACTCCTGGGCTATTCCCTGCAGTTTTCTTGCCAAGATTTCAGAAGTGGTTCCCAGGACTGAGAGAGGGACTGGCCCAAGGTCACCCAGCTGGCCTCGTGCCTGGCAGAAGTTATTTTGTACACAAAGAACACAACGTTCTATATTTCTATATCATGAAAAAGCATAATTTAATACAATGGGGCTTATTTCTTTCTGGCCAGTGTTTGGCTGAACAATTGGTATTCCTTTAATAAAGAAAGAGCAGATGAAAAGGTGAAGTTTGATTCTCAGTAGCATCTCTTACTCCAGTGATGACTCTACATCAGTGCTTTCCAAACTTTTCATGTTGGTGACACGCTTTTTAGACATGCATAATTTCGCGACACACTCTTACAGCAGGGCATAATTTCGCGGCACACACTTACAGCAGGGCACAAGGCAGGCACTAGGACCTGCGCGGAATCCTGTCAGGGCTCCGAGGCAGCCGCCGCCGGGACATATCCAGACACTGCAGCCGACACACGTGTCCCGACACACAGTTTGGAAAGCTCTGCTCTACATGCATCCCTTTTCGTTCTGCAGGATAAATGTCTACCGTTTACTCTTATGGAAGGCAAGGAGAATGAACTATCGCCCTTGGGGACAGTGTTGCTCTGTTCATCCCTGGCATAGTCTCACCTGCCTTTATAGAAGTAGCTGTTTTGGAAATCATCTGTAAGAATTGATTTATAAATCTGAGAAATGTATATAGAGGGGGAATTATCCCTATGCACACCATCCAATGGATTGTAATTTTGCTAGCCAGCTCCCAACATTTTCTACTAACTCTTGAAAACCCAGAATAGCATCACATCAAGAAACAGAACTCAAGGCAGGGTGATGTAAAGAAAGGTATTTCATTCATTCATTCATTCATTCATTCATTCATTCATTCATTCATTCATTCATTGTGTTCGCAAGGCATTTGTCGTGCAACTAGCAGTGGCAAGCAGGCGTGGCAGGTAGCAGATAGGTCTACTCAGTTTTCAGCAGCTCTTATTGTATTACATGGAACATTGGACTGTAGGAAAGGTGGAAGATTGCTATACTGGGAGCAAATAAGAAGAATAGCACATGAGTCTGCATTACAGCCCGTAATACCTTATTTTCCTGGGTCCTGTAGGCATGCCTTACTCCATAAAAGATCATAATGATGTACCATTTGCTTCGTTGGCTTGTATAAAAAAGAGCTCCAACTATAGCTTAAACTCTTTCAGAATACCTGCTTGATGTACCCCTTTGTCTGTCTCCCTTCAAATTTCTGGGTGAGGCATATGAATTTAGTGCTGTTGATAACGCCCTGTTTTCTTTCTTCCTTTCTCTCCCTCCTATTCTCAAACTGCTTATAAGATCTTTGGGGCACACCTCTATCCTTGACCTATGTGAAGTTCCCTACATATTAGAGCCAGTTTGGTCTAGTGGTTAAGGCAACGGGCTAGAATCCAGGAGACTGAGTTCTAGTCCCGCCTTAGGCATGAAACCCAGCTGGGTGACCTTGGGCCAGTCACACACACACTGCCCAACTCACCTCACAGGGTTGTTGTTGTGGGGAAAATAGGAGGAGGAAAGAATATTAGGTATGTTCGCCACCTTGAGTTATTTATAAAAATAATAAAGGCGGGATAAAAATTAAATAAATAAATAAATAAAATAAATATTAATGGTATTACATGGTATACATCAGCCTTCCCCAACCTGGTGTTCACCAGCTGTATTGGTTTTCATTTCCCATAATTCCTGGTCAAAAAGGCTGATTTCAATTAATGTTCTGATCAGAAGACCACTTACTGCAATCTATTTCTAGTATTCACCTTTTGATGGCACCCCAATATATTAGTCCTTTTTGACAATAACCACACAGTTTATAGCTGTCTACGAAATACGTTTACCAGAGATACAGTACAGTATAACTGCTCTCCTTTGTTTTGTCAAAATACTGGTGGGATTGGAGACCAGGTCCCTCACTCTTTTCAGTGCCTCATACATGAAATTCTTGACTGCAGTCTGAAATGGACAAATCCTAGTCATAGTAAAAGTAAAAACTGAATTACACAAGGAATGAACTTCACAGAAAAATAAGCTATAATTCTCCACAGGAACTTTGCTTTACAGTTTATAAAACAAAAACAAAGCAAAAGTTGTGCATAAATAAAATAAAAATAAATAATTTAATATTAACTTGGAAAGTTTTTTTTAGATTAGGTAAAGGTAAAGGTTTTCCCCTGCACAGTCGTGTCCGACTCTAGGGGGCGGTGCTCATCTCTGTTTCTTAGCCGAAGAGCCATCCCACCGAAGTGGTACCTATTTATCTACTTGCATTTGCATGCTTTCGAATTGCTAGGTTGGCAAGAGCTGGGGCGAGTGCGGGAGCTCACTCCATCACGCGGGGCTAGGGTCTCGAACCTCCGAACTTGTGACCTTCCGATCGACAAGCCTGGCGTCTTACCCACTGAGCCACCACGCCCCTTAATTTTAGATTAGAATTGTGAAATATGTTTATAATGATGTGTAGTTGTTTCTCTGTTCCTTGGATCTTAATGTGGTTAACTTGAAGGTATAGGTAAATTTGTCTACTTTGTTTATTAATGATTTATTTAATACCTTTTAGTCCTTTTAAAATCCTTTTATCATTTATTGTCCTCATTTTTTTTTGTGCCTTCAAGTCAGACTGGCAAGATTTTTGGAAGTGATTTGCCATTGCCTGCTTCTTCCTAGAGCTGAGAGAGGGAATGGCCCAAAGTCACCCAGCTGGCTTTGTGCCCAAGGCAGAACTGAAACTTAGTCTCCTGGTTTCTAGCGTGATGCCTTAACCACTACACCAAACTGGCGCTCATTATCCTCATTTGGGCACTGCAAATTGTAAATGAAGTTACTCTTGCTTTGTAATTCTCTTGGCTGGCTTGTTTTGCCTTCCAGCAAACACTTAGAAGTCTACCCGCAGCCAAAGAAGCAGCAGTCCACCAAGAAAGGAGAAGTCTCTTCTACATCAGGATTAAAAAAATTCTTCACCACTCTGAGTCAGAGCACCAAACAAAGATTGGGCAGATTCCGATGTTATAGCATGGAACAGATCTCTATGCTAGAATCAGGAGCTGCAGTGCCCAACATGGAACCTGGTCCAGATACCACCTGTTCTCCAAAAATGAAGAAAGTACCTTCCCTACAGTCCTTACAGATGGTGAGTTGAAACTGTTTTTATTACATCTTATGAGATAAGGCAGCGGTAATTTAGCTTAGTTTTGGTGGTACAGTTCTAAAATTATTTCCCAGGGAAATATGAGTCTTATAACTCATAAGTGAGATTGTCTCCCACTGATTTCTCAATGTTGGTATTTTGATATTAGATTTATGCACATCTATTCTTCTGTACAGTGACTGTTGGAGTGAACAGTCTAGTAAACAGAAACTCAGGTTTCTAAAGACTTCAGATTTGGATAAACCACAGACTAGGATGGTTGAGTCCTTGCTACTGCTTCTGGAACATATGGGCAAGATTAATGAGGTCTCCAAAGGCTCCAAACTGACCCCTTCTCCTCTTACTGTAACTTCTTCTTTTCTCTCCATCCTGCTCATTCTCTCCCCCTCTCCCTGTAAGGAAACAAGAGGGAAACACATTTTTTATTTATTTATTTATTTATTTATTTATTTATTTATTTATTTAATTTTTATTCCGCCTTTATTATTCTAATAAATAACTCAAGGCGGCGAACATACCTAATACTCCTTCCTCCTCCTATTTTCCCCATAACAGCAACCCTGTGAGGTGAGTTGGGCTGAGAGAGAGTGACTGGCTCAAGGTCACCCAGCCGGCTTTCATGCTTCAGGCGGGACTAGAACTCACGGACTCCTGGTTTCTAGCCTGTTGCCTTAACCACTAGACCAAAGTGGCTGATTTTGCATTTTCAAATTTTGCATTACACAGCTTCATGAATGTTTAAACATTTTCAGACCCAAGGTCCACCTGTAAGCCAAGTGTGCATCTGGAGACCCATTTCATTTTTTACAATATAATGACACCATTGAAATCCATCTTAGACCATCTTAGTTTGTAATGCTCCCAGTTCCTTGAGGCAGTAATGAAGCCCAACAGTCCTAGCCATTGACTCAGACATTCCTTACACCGATTCTCTACTTTTCTGTAGTTCCTGCTTCTCAAATCTCAAATACAGGGACTCAATTATTTTTCCATTGAATCAAAGGAACATTAGAGAAAAGCAGCTCATGAATTATCTAAGCCTAGCTGTCCATGAAAAACATAAGGCACGGCAAGAAACCGCTCACATAGGAAAACGTTCTAACAAGACCATCTCTAAGGACTACAAAAGGGCTGCTGAAATTTCATATGTTGAAACAATAGTAGTAATATGCAGAGTTTCCAAGGAAAAATTCCTTTTCTTCAGTAGGCAAGTGAGAAGGGAAGAACAAAAAAAATACAAATATGCGGTTGTCTCCCAGATTAACATTGATTATTATTATTATTATTTATTTAACTTATATGACCGCCCATCTCCCCCAACGAGGAACTCTGGGCGGTTTACAATAAAACTGATTAAAATAGAATAAAGAATATAAAAACACAATCAAATAATACAATAAATAAATTATAAAATCCAAATGGCCAGATAGCTTAATAAAAAGAAGGACATTATGAAATTAACCACCCCCATGAGGAACTATCATTTCCTCCTCCCCATGCCAGGCGGCAGAACCAGGTCTTCAGATCTTTCCTAAAGGTCAGGAGGGAGGGGATCTGCCTCAACTCTGGGGGCAAGCTGTTCCAGAGTGCGGGTGCCACCACAGAGAAGGCCCGCCTTCTTTTGATGTCATCTGGATGACTGGTAAATGTTCTAGTAGCACTGTCATCTGAAAACCCACTTTGAGTTATTGGCCCCTGCTAAATATTATTTGCCAAAAGTAAATGTTTCATAAATGCATGTACATAATATTTCATTATATGATTATGTTGTGACAATACAATATTCTTGAAGCATCAGAATTTAGATCTGTGAAACATATTTTATCTGTTATGTTAATGAAAGCAAATGCAGTAGCCCCCCCCCCCTTTTTTTCTTCTTCTTCTTCTTCTTCTTCTGGTTTCCAGAAGGATCAAGCTAATTCAAGGTTTACAGTCAGGAAACCTCATTCCTCTTTGCCCAACATATCTGCAGTTTGATTCTTCAGTACTCCTTCTGATTTGCAGTATTTTCTCCCACTAGGTGTCGCCTTTCTGCCAACCAAGAAAAGCCTCTTCTGTTCAAAATCTGCATTCCTTTTTGGGCAAGAATAATCGGTCTAATGTCTACCTGGTGGGAGAGCCAAAGGATGAGGAAGCTTTTCCTAACAGGTGAGAATCGGAATGCTTTAGGTGACTATTTGTGATCACATCCTAAATGCTTTTTTTTTATGTGTTGGGTGGGGGGTAATCACTTATTTCCTTTGAGACACTGAATGCAGCAACTCACCTCTGTCTGCATCCTGCAGGATCTTCTTATATTTTTTGTTAAACCAATTCACAGTATTCTGAATATTGGCTCACTTTTCTGCAGTAGACACAAATAAGCAGACCCAATCCTGTCTCTAACTGCTGTTTCTCAGGAGAAACTCAGACATTTTAAATACATACGTACAATACTTACACAGGTATGGTTGCATCATCCTGTTTTCTCTTCATGTTACTATTGTATGTGATTAGTTATAAAGTCAGGTTCATCTTGCTTCCATGTTAATGCGCAGAACTAATCCATACATACAGATTCATATTTTACAGGTTCAGCTATAATGCTAAACTATGGTCTAGTGTTCTGTGCACAGAACGTGGGCGCTTGTGCTTCATTTCTGATGCAGATGTAAATGAGAGATGGAAGTTCGATGGCTGTTGTGGGTCTTCTGGGCCTTCGACAATACACAGAGATGGAAGTTCTTGTTTAGTTTTCAGTTAGTCACATTTAGTAAAAGGGGCGTGGTGGCTCAGCGGAGGGGGCGTGGTGGCTCAGCGGGTAAGACACCAGGCTTGTCGATCGGAAGATCGCAAGTTCGGTGGTTCGAATCCCTAGCCCTGCGTGCGGAGTGAGCTCCCGCACTAGCTCCAGCTCTTGCCAACCTAGCAATTCGAAAGCATGCAAATGAAAGTAGATTAATAGGTACCACTTTGGTGGGTAGGTAACAGCGTTCCGCGTGTGTCATGCGGCCACATGACTGCGGAAGCATCTTCGGACAACGCTGGCTCTTCGGCTAACAAACGGAGATGAGCACCGGCCCCTAGAGTCGGACACGACTGCACAAATGTGCGGGGGGAACCTTTACCATTTTTAAAGGTTCCCCCCGCACATTTGTGCAGTCGTGTCCGACTCTAGGGGCCGGTGCTCATCTCAGTTTCTTAGCCGAAGAGCCAGCGCTGTCCGAAAACGCTTCCGCGGTCATGTGGCTGGCATGACGCGGAACGCTGTTACCTTCCCAACGAAGTGGTACCTATTCATCTACTTGCATTTGCATGTTTTTCTTGTTTAATTTTCAGTTAGTCACATTTAGAGTTATATCCAAACCTTAAATTATAATAGTAACTTTGGTTTACAGCTGAACCTTGAATTATTAATACTAACTTTGGTTTATAGGAAATTATCCATTTTCATAAATAGGGTGAAATTGCTTTGTTTTGCTCTACCGTAGTTAAAGTAACCATGTCAGACATTATGATTGCTTCATAATGCCTTCTTGGGAAGAAGAAAAGTTATAATGCTACATAATTCAACGTGAATATACTGTACAGTGGGGCAAAAAAGTATTTAGTCAGCCACCAATTGTGCAAGTTCTCCCACTTAAAAAGATGAGAGAGGCCTGTAATTAACATCATAGGTAGACCTCAACTATGAGAGAGAAAATGAGAAAACAAATCCAGACAATCACATTGTCTGAGTCGGAAAGAGTTTATTTGCAAATTATGGTGGAAAATAAGTATTTGGTCAATATCAAAAGTTCATCTCAATACTTTGTTATATATCCTTTGTTGGCAATGACAGAGGTCAAACGTTTTCTGTAAGTCTTCACAAGGTTGGCACACACTGTTGCTGGTATGTTGGCCCATTCCTCCATGCAGATCTCCTCTAGAGCAGTGATGTTTTGGGGCTGTCGCTGGGCAAAACGGACTTTCAACTCCCTCCAAAGGTTTTCTATGGGGTTGAGATCTGGAGACTGGCTAGGCCACTCCAGGACCTTGAACTGCTTCTTACGAAGCCACTCCTTCGTTGCCCGGGCGGTGTGTTTGGGATCATTGTCATGCTGAAAGACCCAGCCACGTTTCATCTTCAATGCCCTTGCTGATGGAAGGAGGTTTGCACTCAAAATCTCACGATACATGGCCCCATTCATTCTTTCCTGTAAACGGAACAGTCGTCCTGGTCCCTTTGCAGAGAAACAGCCCCAAAGCATGATGTTGCCACCCCCATGCTTCACAGTAGGTATGGTGTTCTTTGGATGCAACTCAGCATTCTCTCTCCTCCAAACACGACGAGTTGTGTTTCTACCAAACAGTTCTACTTTGGTTTCATCTGACCATATGACATTCTCCCAGTCCTCTTCTGGATCATCCAAATGCTCTCTAGCAAACTTCAGACGGGCCCGGACATGTACTGGCTTAAGCGGGGGGACACGTCTGGCACTGCAGGATCTGAGTCCCTGGCGGCGTAGTGTGTTACTGATGGTAGCCTTTGTTACGTTGGTCCCAGCTCTCTGCAGGTCATTCACTAGGTCCCCCCGTGTGGTTCTGGGATTTTTGCTCACCGTTCTTGTGATCATTTTGACCCCACAGGGTGAGATCTTGCGTGGAGCCCCAGATCGAGGGAGATTATCAGTGGTCTTGTATGTCTTCCATTTTCTAATGATTGCTCCCACAGTTGATTTCTTCACACCAAGCTGCTTGCCTATTGCAGATTCAGTCTTCCCAGCCTGGTGCAGGTCTACAATTTTGTTTCTGGTGTCCTTCGACAGCTCTTTGGTCTTCACCATAGTGGAGTTTGGAGTGTGACTGTTTGAGGTTGTGGACAGGTGTCTTTTATACTGATAACAAGTTCAAACAGGTGCCATTACTACAGGTAATGAGTGGAGGACAGAGGAGCCTCTTAAAGAAGAAGTTACAGGTCTGTGAGAGCCAGAAATCTTGCTTGTTTGTAGGTGACCAAATACTTATTTTCCACCATAATTTGCAAATAAATTCTTTCCGAATCAGACAATGTGATTGTCTGGATTTGTTTTCTCATTTTGTCTCTCATAGTTGAGGTCTACCTATGATGTCAATTACAGGCCTCTCTCATCTTTTTAAGTGGGAGAACTTGCACAATTGGTGGCTGACTAAATACTTTTTTGCCCCACTGTATGTCTGAATGAATCCATAAAAATATGTCTGGAAATGTGTGTTTTAATGTATATTTTCTCATAATTGAAATACATATCAGAGTATTTGAGAATGTGAAGCCTAGTGGCTAACTAAACACTGATTTGCTTGCTATTCCTGGATATGCAGCTCAAATCAATTTATACTGGGAATTCCAAAGGATGGAATCTCAGAGTTTTCTAGCAGAATGCACAGCTGATAGAACAACATACATATTTTGCTTTTTACAATCAGATGCTTCTAGAATTGACTTTAAACAGTTTTTTAAAAATGCCCTGAAGTGGGGGGATGATGTGAGAATTTTTAAACACAGGATAGCAAAAAGTAAATTTGCAGAGATTGAAAAGATACTAATGAATAATGCTGTAAGCTTAGCATATTTCCTTTGTAGAAAGCCTCCTTGTACATATGGGACATGCATAGGTGGGGTCTGCAAAGCTTATTTCCCAAGAATCCAAATTACCTTATGCTCTAGGTGTCACTTTCACTTTTTTATGCATTTCCCATCAAAATGTGAGCTGAAAATCTACTTTCATTAAAAACCAAGATGTTATAAAGGAGTTAGATTAGATGATCAGTAATACAATAACCACCTGTTCTTTGACTTCGGATTAGACGTCTTTCTGAGTATGACAGGATATTTTTCACATTCATAGGAAAACAAGGACTCGGCATAGAAGATCCCTCAGTGTAGAGGACATTGGATCCCCCAACTTGGTGAGAACCGTTGGGCGGGTGGTAGCAGTTTTTCCAGATGGAACTAGCCAATTAGAATTGCAGCGCTCCCAACAAGGCCACTTTGGGTTTCGTGTTTCTTCAGGGAATGGTCGGCCTGATACAGGTATGTGCTTTGTAGCCAATGGCCTGAAGCCTTGAACAAATGGACCCCTGGCTCACTTTTTAAAATCATTTGTTGGGGTATCTCTTTGATTTTTAAATTGTACGTTCTACTGTTACTTTTTTTTTCTTTGCCGGGGAGAAGGATGCTGGCTTACATTTGTTTTATTTTACAATTGATATCCTTAGTCTTTCAGTTGAGAAACCAAACCACACTTACATTATGAACTTAAAAACTGGGTTTATGTATTTTTAACATATAGAATCCATGTATTTAATTGTAGGAATAGTCAAAATATTCTGTCTTTATCCACTAGAGCTTTCCAGCTCAAGGAAACGAAGCAGAATAATATAATGCTCATCTATATTAGCCCTTCAGCTGGTTTGGGTGATAGAGGGGAACCTCTTATTCTTCCACATTAGTATCCATGGTGCTCTGACATTGTGATGATCTTCTGCAATCAGCTGGGAATGGAATTATAACTGCAGGCCACATATAAAATACTTTATTCCTGTAAACATACTGTATCTTAAATGTACCATAAAAGCATTTTAGCACAATGTTGGTAGACCTGCTATGTATATTTACTGTATTAAAAGCCCATTCCCTCCTTTTTATTTTCAAAGTTATATACAAAAGTAGTAGTACATGATTCTGTCCAACTATATAAATAGAAAACAAGATGGGACATCTCTCAGAGGCATTCTTAAATAACCGGTTTCAACCTAGCCTCTTCATTGACTTGTACATTCTAAGTTAATGTAGGCTTAAAACATTCTTCTGGACCTGGAAGTTATCCTTTTTGTTGTTGTTTTTTGCACAGGGACTTCAGAAGCTAGGTCTTACGACAATTAGGATGACATTACTCCTTTTAAAACTGCTTTGCCCTCAAAGCCAAGGATGGTAACTTCCTAGCCACAAACTAGCTACAGGATACTGTATATGCACCCAAGCACCATTTTTGTGGTGCCAAGATTTTCCCTAGATCACTTCTCTGAGTTACAGCAGCAAAACACAGTGATGTTGCCCTTTCAAGCAAAATAGATGTGTCAGGCCTCCACAAGACTCGGCAAACCTATTAACATTTTTTAAAAAAAATCCAGAACACCAAAAAACATCCTCTCAAAGAACAGGTAATTTTTTTTAAGTGGCACCACCTCCACTGACATGGCTGCATGACTCCCTGCAATCCTTGCTAATTATGATTTGATATAATGGTGAAATTGACAAACCACATGTATAGCTGTGTGCAGTCATACCAAAAAAAAAAGGAATGCCACACAAATGGTAAAAACAGCCATGCCATTCAAAACCAGGGTTGCCTGTATCAGTTGCACAGTTCGGTGCAGGTGTGTTATTGCTTCATCGACTTATATCATTTCCCTAAACGTTGTGCTTTGTTTCTCAAGAAATACATTTGAAATATTCAGCCACATATGTGCTCCTCACTAGGCTACAATCCTACTTTGATATACTGCTCTACAGCACTAGCTGAAAAGCAGGCTCTGAAACACAACCAAATATTTTGTTGTGCTAGAATCTCACTATGGTGTTTTTGTGTTTTTTTTTAAGAGGAAGACTGTCTAAAGTAGGTCAGATGGCAGGAATAATTTGAAACATGTGTTCTCAGGTTCTTTCTCCCAGGCAAACTCCTGAGAATGTTGCAATATTTGTGACGGAGATGACAGATGTTTGTCCTGGCGTTAAGCACTCTGGTTCCAGGGATGTATTGTTTCCATTACACCTCTTAGATTCCACCTCCACCCTAAAAATATTTCAAAATGAATTGGGGTACAGCCCAATTAAACAATTTCCCTTCCCAGGAAGCCTTGAAGTCACTAGATATAAATCTAACAAATGGACTTAGACTATTTTTTCTTAGTCGTTGTGCTGCTTTTCTTACTGGATTTTTTTTCTTTTTGCTTGTGCTAGTATACTTGACTCCTTATTTACAATTTGCCTGTAACCAGCTATAAAATAGCTTTCAGCACAAACAAAAACATAAGTTACGTGTTGGTGTCTTGACAAATGTGGAGCTGGTTTTAATAACTGAGCCTATAAAGGTATTTGGCAATTTCCATATTAAGAGGGCAAAACATCTCCTTTAGGTTCTGTTGTAGTTTGGGATCTAGGGTTATAAACTTTTATGCATTCCTGCTTTAACTTATAGAAGAAAATCCTGCATTATTAGAAAGGGCTCATAATTCCAAATATTTATTTATTTTTATTTATTTATTATTTATTTAAAATATTTGTATTGCTGCCCACCTTGTATAATAGGACCTCCAGACTGGTAGGAACATAAATCCAAATTGAAGGCTGGGCAGCTTGAGATAAAAATGAACAATATTTCTGAATAAAATGTAGAAATATACAATTTTCCAGTTTAAATATAAATAGCCCCAGGTTTAGTTGACATTTATAATGTAGAATCCATAGCATTATGTTTAGTATGTATCACTAGAAATTTCAGCATATATGCGATTTGAAATGTTGCATTTCAAGAATGGATTTAATGTGGCAACAGCACATCAAAACAGTTTATTTGGTCAGAAATAGCATAATTTCTTCTGACTATAATTTGGTCAGAAGGGGCATAATAAACAGGTTCCCCTCACTCTAAACTGGGGTTATATTCCCCGAAAACCCCACATAAAGGGAATTCACATAAAGTGAGACACTGAACCAGTGGATAAAAATGGTGGATTGCAGGATATGGTATTAAAATTTCGTAACCCAAATGTGCTTATAAGTTTTTAGAGGCTTATTCTTAAGCAGTACATTACTGTTTTCTAATGTACAGTGAAAAAAGTTTCTCCATCTTTTCTACAGTTAGATTTCTCATGCATGTGGTGGAATGTATCACGGCAGTAGAAATAGTAATAATCATAGCTATTGCAAGTTCAACAGTAAGTGGGAGACAGAACATACAACTAGAGCAATTGCGCAACACAGTGGTAAATGCATGAAGGCAGAAAGGGTTTGACGGGCAAATGTTCAAGTGATTTTGGTGGTTTTGGCATGTTTCCAGATTTTTTGGTGCAAATTGATTTTGTTGGCACAAATCATATACTAGCAGGTTGTGGGTTTTTTTTGCATCAAGCAAATTCTTGGATGAAAATGCTCAATTGTGAATAGCTAATTCATATAAAGCAGGGAAACCTGTGGCTTTGTATAACAAGATCTAAAAGATTAATGAAGGCATAATAAGCTTATGTTCAGTGAAGAAGTGTTATATGTCTCTGTTTTCCCCCAAACTCTTTTCTGATTTTGAGGGAGGAACATTTCCCCCACTCCATAGTTGCAACATTTCAAGAAAAGGTTATCTTACTAAAACACTGAATGCAATGTTTTGTTATTTTTTTTTCTTAACAGGTATCTATGTTCAGGAGATGGCAGACCCCAGTACAGCTAAACTCTACGCTGGACTCCTGGAAGTCGGGGATGAGATACTTGAAGTAAACGGTGCCAAGGTGGCTGGGCTGGGCCTAGCCCAGATCAATGAACTGCTCTTGTGGGCGGAGACTCTCTCCCTCCGAGTGCTGAGGCAGAGACCTGTTCGGCAGTAGCAGAAGGGGAGATGTTTGTGAGGGAGGCTTGAATGGGCAGCTTGTCTTGTAAACAGTGCAAGGAACTCCTGCTGCCTATTATGCCTGCCTGAGACTTGGAGTTCGCATCTGTGTCCCAATGCTTTTATGACTTGGATGTGGATGGAGGCACAATCCAACCCCATGGGTTATTCTGTAATGGAAACTGGTGTGTATTAAATGTTTAATTTATGCAAAGATTGGCCGTGCAATCTGGATTCTCTCCATCACCAAGGAATAGGAATTAGATATCTGGCACTTCCCTGCACATAGAATCGGGGGGGGGGGGCGCATCAGGTAACAATTTGTGGTTAAAGACTTACTGTATCTTTTGACCACCAACATCCCCACAAACTCTTTACCTAAAAATTGGAGGATGCTGGATCATCTTAAATTCATATTGTAAGCATAACGAGTTGGGTGTGTTCATAAAAGCTTTTTAAAAACATTCAGGCTAATAATTTGCTTTTGCTCTGAGTATTGCTCATTGTTTGATTGTCTCTGTTCACTTTGTTAAAGAATAATGTGGACTCAGCCTCAGCTATTATTCTCCTGGGAAATTTTCTAGAAATGCAGAGGTCGTTGACTGAATTGGGGACCTGCTAGAGCATTAAGTGATTCCTATTATGGAATTCTTATTTCTCTCTCCCCACCCCACCCCCCTTTATTTACAAGGAAAAATTCTAAGATTTGAGATTCTTTAAAGAAGTTTAGATCTCTTTACCAGAAAATCTAGAGTTCCCTTACAAACCTCAGGATTCTTTACAGGCATCCAGAAAAGAATAAATTCTGAATCGGTTTATGCGCACATTATCTATCTATCTATCTATCTATCTGTCTGTCTCTGTCTGTCTGTCTGTCTGTCTGTCTGTCTGTCTGTCTGTCTGTCTATCATCTATCCAAACTCACTCATGCAGCAGTATCAGCAGACAATTCTGTCTAATTGTTCTATATTAAGTGTTTTATGTTTGCAGTGAAAGCTATATGACTTTGGGGTTTTTTTGCTCCTTCAGCAGGCCAGAGCTGAGAACTCCTGATGTTTGCAGATTCCCATAGCTTCTTAAAAATATTGAACTTATTTTTGGAGAAATATTGAACTTATTTTTGGAGAAACTTGCAACCCAGTTTTACTGGTCAGCCTGAACCTCCTATTCCTGTACCTCTCATGTTCAGTTCTTGACAAACCTTGGTTCTCGTGAAGTGGTAAACCTGTGCCTGTATCATTCTAGAGTGCACATGGAGCTCACAAGATAAAATGATCTTTGATTTGATTGTTTGTAGGAATATTCAGTTATGTAAGTTTCTAGCTGCAAGTCTGAAATGGCAGAGCTCATAGCCAGGTTTATCACCAGTCATCATCTTTTGTGTCTGTCTTAGAGTCTCTATGGCCCCAAAGACCAGGTTCTCTCATGAGCTTTGTACCCAGGAAATGATTGTGACAGGAGAGGCTTCTCTTTTTGATGACTGATCTGTATTCAGCCCTGACCCACAGCCACAGGCTGCTTTTGACAAGCCTCTCTACCTTGGTTCACTGTATTTCTCTGATTAAATTATTTATTAAAAGCAGTTATGTGCTCTTGGCTTCAATCAATGATGGGAGAGCAGACTTATGAAGTGAGTGAATCACATAAGGGTCTATCAGGAAGTCAGGATGGCCTAATTTTAGGTGGTCTCCACCCCACCTAATTTCAAGAGTAGCCTATAAGCAGTCAGGAAAGGGTGTGGTGGCCCAGTCCATTTAGCCTTGGCCTTAGTCCAGTGCTTCAGCTCCAACACTGATGTGCTTTCCCCAACAGATTAACTCAAGGTAATGTGGACTTCAACATGGCGGGGGGGCGGGGAACCCTCATGCTTTAGAGGAAACCCACGGTATTTCTGTGTTCTGCCCAAGGGAGATAAGGGCTTTCAAGCTGTAGCCTTTTCCTATCAGCTGAGAAAAGGAAGGAAGGAGTAAGGAGAAATTGCTGATGGGCAGGGCAGGCTCAAAACATTGTTGTGTCTGGGCAGAAAACCTAAAAGACACGCCATTTTTTCTACTCTTCCTATACATACTGTATTTCAGATAAAGCAAATTTCAGTAGGAAAAAAAACCAGCCTCACTGAAAATAATTGAAACACTGTGGTCATAGTGGGAGGACTGTTAATTACAAATCCTGAAGTATGGTAGCACCCCAATATCCTAGGCAAATGCCTTTGCATTACAAAACTGAGCTGCTAAAGGGACAACTTTGATGCCTGTCAACAAAATGTAGAAATATATACCCAGAACTCTCACCATCTTGGGAGTAAAAAGATCTGTACAGGCCCCCTCCCTAACCGGATAATTGGGGACAGCCCTTTGGTATTAGCTGAACTGTTTATCATGCATGTCTTAACATACCAAGAAAGTGGCATATGTGGAATGAATGGTGTCTGTAACAAGCCATGATGATGTCAACATAGTAGCATGGACGTCATTGCACAAAGGGTGTGAGTTGGTGTCCCCCTACTCCAATAACTTTAGCTTGGGGAGGGCGGAGAACATGTGGCTCCCTAGGGTTCGGATGGATGGATGGATTGATGGATAGATGGATAGATGGATGGAGTTCTTAAGCGCTGCGACTCAGCTGCTGGACTATCATTTTGCTGTTTTTTTAAACGTAAAATGTAGATTGTGTAGGTTAGAATGAATTGTATTGTGACGGTTTTGTATTTTTTGCAATTTTTATGCAGGGGTTCCCTGAGACCTGAAACTTATTTCAAGGGTTCCTCCTAGATAAAAAGGTTGAGAAAGGCTGGTTTAGAGTCAGTGCACAATACAGTGGCGTGAGGGGCGTGGTGGCTCAGCGGGTAAGATGCCAGGCTTGTCGATCGGAAGATCGCAAGTTCGGAGGTTCGAACCCCTAGCCCCGTGTGACAGAGTGAGCTCCCACACTAGCCCCAGCTTTTGCCAACCTATCAATTCGAAAGCATGCAAATGCAAGTAGATGAATAGGTACCACTTTGGTGGGAAGGTAACAGCGTTCCGCGCGCGTCATGTGGCCACATGACCGTGGAAGCATCTTCGGACAACGCTGGCTCTTCGGCTAACAAACGGAGATGAGCAACGGCCCCTAGAGTCGGACACGACTGCACAAATGTGCGGGGGGGGGGACCTTTACCTTTTTTACAATACAGTATATGCTACCACTTGCATGCTATCTGCCTGCATCGCAAAAGATACTGTACAAATATAAGGAAGCCACCCGGCCACTACAGCAATTTGTCTCCTGAAAGAAGGCAACTGCGGAGCAGCACTTCCTCCTACTGGGGCAGAGATGCTAGTGGCCTGGGCAAAGGATGCATGAGGAACCCCCTCTCAACCTCTTCCTTCCTAGATGGCCACGAGATGGCAGTTCACAATGCCACCCCAGCTAATCAGCTACTATCGGTGACTAGCCCAGAGTTAGCTAAGCCATGGTCTACATTAGTAGGGTTTACACACTGCATTGCGCCACAAAGCAGCCAACAGCATCTTAGCCTGCTGTGTTGTATAAATAGTAAAGTAGTGGTGTTAGATAACCAGATGTTGAAGCACACACACACACACCCCGCTGTCTCATACCATCCTCTGGTGCTCTCCCAACACGAGTTATTGATAGTGGAATTGCTGTTTTAGATGTGATTGGCAGAGCTTCCAATGTTGCATTAGCTCTGACGTTTGAAACATCCAATGGGGTGCAACTTCTGTCCCTCCCAGTGCATCAGTAGGAGCCTGTAATGACAGGGGGAAGAGGCAGGGAATGGATGGACTTTTCTTCATGCTGATGTTCTGAACATCATATGTGTGACATACAGTACATCTACTGCAAACAGTGTTTTTATAATCATTTGATAATTGGGTCAGGAGATATGCATGATATCTTCCCTCCCTTGAAAAGCTCCCTCAGGCTTTAGTATGGATTGCAGAACTGTCTTCATTTGTCAGTGAAAATTATAATATTGGGCTATGTTTAAAAAAAAGTGATAAATAAAAAAATGGAATAGTATGAACTTTACAGTAAGTCACATCTTTTTTGCCTTTTTAAATGCCACTCCCATGATTACAAAACCTAGTGTGTGTATTTCTGAACAGTGTATCTTCAATTATCAGAAAATATAGGCAATGTTGGCATTGCGTATACACACATGCACGCATACACACGCATGCATACATACATGACTGTATCCTATCCTGTCTGCAAAGGCTTTTATGTCCTCCTTCAGGACCTTTTGGAAGCATCTGGGTAGCCACTATCAGGGTCATCATATTTATTCATTCAGATATTTAATCCATTGCAATCCTGCAATTTGGACACATTATGTGAAGACCCAGCTCTCTGGAAAAGGATCTAATGCTGGGAAAGGTGGAAGGAAAGAGAAGAAGAGGACGACCAGCAGCAAGGTGGATGGACTCGGTTACAGTGGCAATGGGTGCACTGTTGGAAGACCTGAAAGACCAGGTTCTGGGCAGATTGTCATGGATAAAAACTTTCTATGTAGTTGCTAGGAGTTGGCAACGACTTGATGGCATGTAATCAATTAATCCATTAAATACCAACTCTTGTTTATTTCTGACCCTGCCCATTTTCGTCTGTGAGTGCTGCACAGCACACAGAGTACAACTCTAAGCCCTAAATTATTACCCCCGTTTTAGAAGTGCCCGCCAATCCTTTCCCTAACTTCTCCCTTTTCTGTTCTAGTCCATTCATTCACAGCCTTTCTTAATTTGTTTTCTAGAAGTTTAATTACTCCTGCTGTTATTCGTTAGACTGTCTCAAGTTCCACGTTGTCACGCCACCTGGATGCATGCCATCCATTACAGAACAAAGTGATGTGAGTGAGCATTAAGTCCTTTTTTGGTTTCCTGCTGCAAAATCAACTTAAGTGCCTAACACTAAAGCTCGGCCCTCCCCTTGTAATTTGGCGACTGAAATGTACAGGGTTTTTACAGAAATTACTCATTGAACACTAGAGGGAGGGATTTGTTAACTTTTTTAGCCATCCCTAAACTATAAACATAAACCTTGCTTATAAAAGAGTATCTACAGTACAATCTTTTTCCCATAGCAACCATGTCTGCAAATTTTATCCAATTCTAACTAATAAACTTACTTCCTTTTAAAATATATATAAAGGAAGGAGCCTTGCACACCCCTCCCTACATGTATAGGTAAAGGTAAAGGTTCCCCCCGCACATTTGTGCAGTCGTGTCTGACACTAGGGGGTGGTGCTCATCTCCGCTTCTTAGCCAAAGAGCCAGCGTTGTCCGAAGACGCTTCCGTGGTCATGTGGCCAGCATGACACGCGCGGAACGCTGTTACCTACCTGCCGAAGTGGTACCTATTAATCTACTTGCATTTGCATGCTTTTGAATTGCTAGGTTGGCAAGAGCTGGGGCTAGTGCGGGAGCTCACTCCATCACACAGGGCTAGGGATTTGAACCTCTGAACTTGCAATCTTCCGATCGACAAGCCTGGTGTCTTACCTGCTGAGCCACCACGCCCCTTCCCTACATGTATATTTATCTGAAATTTGCCAAGATTGTCCTCTCAGAAGAGTTTACTGCATATGCAGATTTTATCAAGTTCAGTTGGGTTATTTGTTTATTTAAAATTATAGATTCACTCTAATATAGCCAATAGAAAGCTTGACATTTCAGATTTCCAAATCAGGTGAGGTGATTAATCCTACAAATATGAAAAGGGCCAAACACATTGTGTTGCCAAGTGTCCAAACCCTTTATCAGGGGCTAGGGCAATTAGTTCTTTTAGATCCAATGATAATAGCACACCAGTGGATAAAGAAACTTAAAGATTATAAACAGACAAAGTTGAGCAGAAGCACAGTTTAACAAGCATAGCATACAGAAAGAAATGCATACATACATACCAAGCAAACAAAGTGATACCTAATCTCCTATAGCAGAGCTTTCCAAACTGTGTGTTGCGACACAAAAGTGTGTCGCCACACACAGTGTGGTATGTCACCACACCACCCGGAAGCGGCGGCACACGCGTGCACGGCGGCCGCCATGCATGCGCGCGCCGCCGCACGCCCCCCGCACCGCCGCATGCCCCTCCCGCGCCGCCACCGTGCGCGCGCACGCTGCCGCACGCCCCCCCGCACTGCCGCACACCCCCCCGTGCCGTCACCGTGCGTGCTGCCGCACGCCCCCCCCCCGCGTCGCCGCCACCACCACTGCTGGGTGTGTTGCCAGCGGCGGCACTTTGGAAAGCCCTGTCCTATAGGCTGCCAGGAGCCCTCTAATAAGGACAGCGGAGATACCCCAAGGTGGCAATTTTCACAGCACCCAGCACTCAGGTCTGTGTGGACTCCCAAAACTCCAAAGACAATACTAAGGCTTTTATCAAAGCCTGGCTTCCAAACCCCGTGACCAAGTTTCCATGGCACTGAAGCTGCATAGCCTGACCTTGACTGGGATTCTTACTGTGGTCCCGGCACCTGTCCATGACATCATTCCCATAGCCTGGGAAGCCATCAGATAAGCAAGTGCTTAACCAAAACAATTTCTTATCATCCCCCCCCCCCCATTCCAAGCCGCTAGAGGGGCGTCTGGAGGAGTGAACTTATGCTTAAACTTAACAAGCTGGGGGTTTTCTCTCCCCCCACTTTAAACAAAGTTATGTTCTGAAGGGCTGTTGGAGAAGTGGGCATATGCTTCTTCTCTTCCCCCTCCCATGCCAAGCAGAATTAAAACAAGCCAATTAAACATCAGTATAACTCAAAAAAAAAATCTAATCTCCTAGGTGTGGGGGAAGAAAAATCAAACATGCCACCTAACTCCTCGAAATACAAAGGTCTTCCGCAGGTTGCCACTACACACATATGCTGTTAACCACAGTACAACTCTTGTTTTGTTATGAGTTGACTAGGGGTTCTTTTGGGCAAGAATACAGTCCTTGTCATATCCCATATAACTCAGTGGAGTAAATAGATACCTTTATGACATTGGGTACATTAGACAAATTTTTCAATTAACTGTTAGACTCACTCAACCTTGAGCAACTTGGTATAACTGTTGAGAGATCCTGACCCAGGATCACCCAAAATCTTTCACTGGTGAGTAGGTAATTGATGGGACCATCAGAGCTGCTCTTGCAGTTACATAATTGTGAATTCTTGATAATTGCCATCTTTCCCTCTGTTGGATCTTCTCAACTGACGGTGTCACAATTTGGGGGCCTGGCAAACAAGAACTTTGCACAAACTTGTCCTGGACCTGAAATATTATTTATGCATTGAAGCAGGCAAGCCAGGTTCTGTAATCAGAGGTCACAGTGAAGGATTCTTAGATAGGGAGTGTTACTTTTAAGTGTACCTATAACTTTTCACTTTACAGTATCAAGAAAGAAGGAGCAACCTTACGTTATACTTCTAATGATTACCTGATGACACTTCCTGGAATGAGAAGCAAAGGCTTTAATACAGGGGCTGAGCTTTGGAGCCAGATTTTTTTTTCCTGAAGATCTGTTAGATTCTTTCTACCATTAGATCTCCCCTATCCAACCAGGATATGCTATGCTTAGAAACATAAGTAATATAAATAATACATTCACAAAAGCTACTGTATGTTTCAAGTTTGGAGAATGCGATACACAACATTTAGGGTATCTCCTCTGTAACACTCTTAATGATATATCTAGGACAAGGGTCGGAAATGGCGGCTCGCGAGGCAGATGCGGCTCTTTGGCCCCTTGAGTGTGGCTCTTCCGCAGCTGAACTCACCCCCGCCCCTTCCACGCGATTGGATCCCGCCCCAAACTCTGCTGGCCGGCGCTGGAGGAGGGCGATTGATTCTTCCTCCTCCCGCCCTCGGGAGCCTTCCAGAGTCGGGCAGCGCTTCTTCGAGGTCGGCGGGTGGGGAAGTTGGTTGGTCGCCGCCGCCGCCTCTTCCTCCGCCCGCGTTGCAACGGCCGCCGCCGCCCCCCCCTGAAGCGCTCGCCAGGCAGGCAGGAGAGCGTCGCCATGCTGGGCGCGCTGCGAGAGGAGACAGCGCACCTGCTGGGCGACTACCTGCAGCACCGGCTGGGGGACGTGGCGCTGCCCCCCAGCTGCACGGCCGAGACGCTGCGGCGGGTGGCCGACGAGCTGGAGAGGTGCAGCGGGACGGGAGCATTGCCGGCGGCCCGCGAGGACCAGCCAGGGAAGGCGTGCGGGCGGAGCTGCTTGCCTGGCACTCGGGCGCTCCGGCTGGGGTGCAGCGGGACGGGAGCTCCGCCCGCGCACCTTCCCTGGCTGGTCCTTGCGGGCCAATCGCGTGGAAGGCGCGCGGGCGGAGCTGCCTGCCTGGCACTCGGGCACTCCGGCTGGGGTGCAGCGGGACGGGAGCTCCGCCCACGCGCCTTCCCTGGCCGGTCCTCAAGGGCCGATCGCGTGGAAGGCGCGCGGGCGGAGCTGCCTGTCTGGCACTCGGGCGCTCCGGCTGGGGTGCAGCGGGACGGGAGCTCCGCCCGCACGCCTTCCCTGGCCGGTCCTCACGGGCCGATCGCGTGGAAGGCGCGCGGGCGGAGCTGCCTGTCTGGCACTCGGGCGCTCCGGCTGGGGTGCAGCGGGACGGGAGCTCCGCCCGCGCGCCTTCCCTGGCCGGTCCTCACGGGCCGATCGCGTGGAAGGCGCGCGGGCGGAGCTGCCTGTCTGGCACTCGGGCGCTCCGGTAGCGCGGCCCCGCCGCCGCCCTTTCTCTCCGGCTTGGATCCCGGGAAGGCAGCGGGGGGCCTCGCGGAGGGAGGCAAGCAGGCAGGTAAGCGGGCGGGCGGGCGGGCGGGTGGCCCGGGCCTCCTCTGCCGGCGGGAGAGAAGGTGGAGCGGCTGCCCGCCTGCCTCCACCCGCCCTGAGGGGACCCACCCGGCGGCGGCGGCGGCGGCTCCCCTGAAGCGCGCCGCTTGTCGTCGCCGCCCGCCTCGTTTCCCGCCCCCCATCATTTCCTTGGCTCGACGCGGGTGGGCGGAAGCGGCAGCTCCGCCCGCGCCGAGTGGCGGTAGCGCGGCCCCGCCGCCGCCCTTTCTCTCCGGCTTGGATCCCGGGAAGGCAGCGGGGGGCCTCGCGGAGGGAGGCAAGCACGCAGGCAAGCGGGCAGGGCGGGCGGGCGGGCGGCCCGGGCCTCTGCCTCCAGGTCCGCCCCCCTCGGCGCCTGTGCGGCTCCCCCGCGCCCGCTCCGCCCGGCCAGACATGCCCCGCTCTGCAGGCTGGGCTCGCCGAGGAGGACCCCCAACCCTCGCAAACAGATTTGCCCTCCCACCCCCCCAATAAGCCGTGTGATTGGCTCCCGCCCGCAAACCCCGCCCCCTTCCACGTGATTGGCCCCCGCCCGCAAACCCCGCCCCCTTCCACGCGATTGGCCCCCGCCCACAAACCCCGCCCCCTGGCTCTCGAGCATTTCAAAATGTGCACGAGCATGTCAAAATGGCTCCCGGCATAAAAAGTTTGCCGACCCCTGATCTAGGACTTTAAAATAAATATAGGAATGTTCAGTTGAAGTCATGGGGAAATCGCAGCTTTTACAGAACAAGAGATTTTTACAGTGATACATATAATGCTATATAGTAAGGAAAAGTCTGAATCATAAATTAGTTGTCAATTGTCTTGGTTTGCATTTCTTGTTTTACATTCAAATCTTTTTTTTTAATAAGGATGTAAGATGTTCAGCATCTTGCTGCTTAACAAATTTCGAGAAATTAATAATTAACTTCCCCTACTAACCTAAAAGAACAATCTTGAAGATATATATGATATTATCAGAAAAAGTAGGTGATCTTCTTCTAGATCTAAAAGAAGCTTGGGATATAGATTTAGGGAAACAAATGGAAGAGATGAGATGGCAATAACTTTGGAAATCAGGTTGTTGTTTTATCAGCTTTTATATAAGAGTTGCTGAGGAATATAGTATATTTTTGGCATTTAACTCCAGTAAGACCAGTGCAAATATCTCACAATTATTCAGTAAAGTTTTGGAGGGGTTGTCAAGAGAAAGGAGTTTTTTTCCTATGTGGTGGATATGTGAAAAAGTTGTAGCTTTCTGGAGGAGAATATTCAAAAAAGTAAGAATTATAACTAAACAAAGAGTAGAATGCACTCCAGAATTCAAATTTTTACATATTTTCAAGGAAGTGAATGCTAAATCACCTAATAAGAAACTTATTGTATCCTTCTTTCTGGGAACTAAATTAATAATTGCGCAATAGTGCAACTTCCTAGATAAACTAACAATTGAAAGGTATTGTGATCTAATTGATAGAAAGTTTTTAATCTCTGATCTGATCCACCAGCTAATCACCACTCCCATAATTATTTCTTCTCTCATTTTGGATGCAATGGCTGCGTTCTGCATGTGCACTTGCTTGACAGCTGGAATTAACAACTGCTCTTCCTAATGTGCAGTGTTGAAAGGGAGAAACCAAAGAGAAGAGAAAGCCAAAAAGAGTTACAGTACCTGGGTAACACCGATGCAAAATAATGCTATATATACTAACAGTGATGATTGATTATGATTAATTAATTTGTGGCAGCCTTCCACAGCCTGGTGCCTGTCCTCTTTGCAGGGAACCTGAACAGTTCAAGTGGAATAAGGCCAACATAGTTTTGTATGCATTAAGTTTATATGACTATTTTGTGGGGTTTTCATGTGGAATTGGTCTGGCTGAAGGGGCTTATTGTCTGAAAGCCAGAAAATTCTGGACGGGGTCCCATTGTGCAGGGGCTGCATATTATCAACGTTTCTGGTAGCATCAAGGAACCACTGGTTTGTCTAATCTCTAGAACAGCAGTGGGAAACTTTTCAGTGGTTAGAGGCTGCACTAGCCCTTCCTTCCTTCCTTCCTTCCTTCCTTCCTTCCTTCCTTCCTTCCTTCCTTCCTTCCTTCCTTCCTTCCTTCCTTCCAGCTTCGCAGTGGACACACCATTATACAAAGTAGCTGAGGCCAGGGAGATATTAGAAGTAATATCACTCCATTCAAAACCAATATTTTACCATTAGAACAAAGACTGCAACAAGCTTTCCTGCTCTCAAAATACGTTTTAAATTCAGTAGCCTAGTGAGCCAGTTTGGTCTAGTGCAGAGCTTTCCAAACTTTTCATGTTGGTGACACACTTTTTAGACATGCATCATTTTGCGACACACTCTTACAGCAGGGCACAAGGCAGGCACTAGGACCTGCATGGAATCCTGGCAGGGCTCGGAGGCATCAGCAGCCGCGACACACCCAGATACTGCAGCCGACACACTAATGTGTCCCGACACACAGTTTGGAAAGCTCTGCCCTAGTGGTTAAGGCACCAGGCTAGAAACCGGGAGACCATGAGTTCTAGTCCCGCCTTGGGCACAAAGCCAGCTGGGTGACCTTGGGCCAGTCATTCTCTCTCTCAGCCCTAGGAAGGAGGCAAGGGCAAACTGCTTCTGAAAAACCTTGCCAAGGAAACTGCAGGGATTTGTCCAGGGACTCGCCAGGAGTCAACACTGACTTGAAGGCACATACACGATTGGAGGGAGTAGCAGGATCACAAAAGAACAGATACAGATAAAATGAAGGAGGATCCTTGTATCACATTCTCACTATAAGCTTTACAGAGGTCTAGAAGTACCAGTATAAAAAGCTGCCTGGACATATATTTTTTTAGTGTTGCAATGTAAAGGGTTCCTGTTCAGGGTTTCATCTATGGCATTTGATAGCACATTTAATTCTTCTCAGGGTTCTCAAAAAGTGATCAGACTTCATTCTGTGCTGACTAAGCATGCTTTGCCTTCAGTCACTGAACCCTTTGGAGCATCTTCTCCATTTCCCCCAACATTTTTGGGGAAACGTGTTGCAACATTTCTCTTTGCATTGATTGTGGACACATCTATGGAGCTTTCTTGGCAGCAGCTTCTTCCGAGATGGTTTTATGACCTCCCAGGTGAACGAATTGCACCCAATGCCTGCGGGGGATCTCTGGCTGCTATAGTCTCGCCCCACTAGCTGGGAAGCTCCTTAGATACCTTTCCCTCTCTCTCGCTGCCCCCTCTGGCAGCACCATTTGGGCTGCTGTTTCTCACGTGCTGCTCCTCTCCCTCCTTGCCCCACATTTCCCAGCTTTTCTGGCTTTCTTCAAAGCTCTTCCATCCCCCGGCAGGGCCCAACGGCAGGCGAGCATCTTGCTGCAATTGCCAAAGGCTTCCAATAATACAAAAGAGAGCTGTGATGCGGCCAAGAATTCTGGGCTGGCAGCCAAGCCAAGAAGCCACCTGCCCAGCTCCAGTTGTGCTTTAGCTCTTCCAGCTGCCTCCTCCCCCCCCCCCCCGCCGCCCAGCCCCCCAGTACGGTTCCCGTTCCCTGGACGAGTAACTTCAGCTTTTGTTCTTCCAATGCTAATTACTTCAGTGTGTCTGGACCGATTGCCTGCAATGCGTGTGGAGGGGAAGCAAAGAGCAGGACAGCGTTTGGCTTCTTGTGGCGCTTTTCTTCTCGGGACAGAGCTTGTGAACTGGAGCATAATTGCCTCCCACTTTTCCCTTGAATGGCATTTGGCTTTGCCGAGCGAAGCCCTCAGGAGGGGGGAGAACCGTTCCAACTCAAGCCCTCTAACTACCTTTGAAGAAAGAGTGGGGGTGGAGGTTAGAGTTGCCATTTCAGATTTCATTAGAGGCTACTGTGGTGGACTTGGCCATCCTACTTCCACTTCAGAGAAGGTAAACGGGTGAGCTGAAAGCTAAATAACTTGTCCAAGAACTTGATTGTAAGGCGGAGGTGAGAAATGAAATCCATAATACAAAACCGCTCTTTTGAACCCGGTTTCCTTTCCCAGCAACTACTCATTGCACAAAAAGTAGGGTTATTTTTCCCTCCCTCTCCAGCAGCCATCTCCCCCTCAAATTCTCTTTCTTCTTGGATGCACACACAGAAAGGGTAGGGATTGCCTGACTCATACAGACACCCAGAGAGGGGGGGAAATGTTGTATACCAACTCAAAGCAGGCCTGTGTTTCTTCACCTAGTCCAGGGCATTTATCTCCTTTCATGCCCTAGATCTGTGGACTCCCTTTTCCCTCTTTCTACCCCACTCTTGTTCTTCTCACACTCCCCACATGGCTCCATGTTAGTTGCCTTTCCAGGTTGCCATGCTCTGGATCAGTGTTTCTCAACCTCGGTAACTTTAAGATGTGTAGACTTCAACTCCCAGAGTTCCCCAGCCAGCCTGCTGGCTGGGGAATTCTGGGAGTTGAAGTCCACACATCTTAAAGTTGCCAAGGTTGAGAAACACTGCTTTGGATACTTAAGTTCCAGCTCAGCCACTGGGGGCCTCCTGGCTCCCTTCCAACAAAATCAAGATGGCAGAGGCCCAATGGGAACAGCAGGTAGCCTTCCTCAGCTGCAGATAGATTTTAGTTGAATTTTGGGAGGGGGATAACCTAGGGTTACAAGATTTGTGCTGCAAAAATCTAGACAGTGCTAGTGGAAGCAAAGCATTATGGTTTCCGGTATCTCTTCGCTATCATCTAATGGTTTTTTGAATTTTTGCAGCACAGATCTGGTAGCCCTAGTCAGTCTGTTATAAAGCAGAAGAGCTGGACTTCCAGTGAGAACATGGCGGACTGAGCAGCTGTGTCTGTGAGCTCCGTGGACAGAACTAAATATGAACTAAATATCTAGGGGGCGTCATAATCTACTGCCTGAAATATGGAAGATTTTAAAGAGGTATTTTCAGAGTTTCATTGTGAGCGTAAGCAGTCCTTTAAAGAGATTTTTTTCAGAGTGCTGTCAAGCTATTCTGCAGAATATATGGGACATTAGGGAAGAGATTATTTCTAAAGTGTACCATCCGGCTGAAGATGTTATGGAGGAAGATGAAGATGAAGATCTTGGCAAAGATGGAGATGTTCTTGTTGTCAGTGACATTGAAGTAATGCCAGGTGAAGACTACATCTTGGTGTTGGAGGGGTTAAAGTGACAGTCTGAACTGCAGATAAAAAGTTTTGTTTTTCTGGGGAAATATTATGACTTTCTGAAGGATTGTTATGAGAGAGAAGAGAATATGTTCTGTGGGAGTTTTTTTGCTCTGAGGTTTGAATTTTTAAGGGGGGAAGTTGGGCGTTTTGATTTCTACAAGAAAAATGCCTTGAGTGTAATTGGGAGATATGTAACTGTTTTAGTTTATTTTTAAGTGGGGTAAAAATTTAAGAATGCATAATTGGATTGATAATGAGGTTATGATGATTTCATTTCTTTTTAATGTCTTGGATTAAGATTTACTGGAATTTTTTAAAGGTTTGTTTGATTTGCAAGATTTATTAGATATCTATAAGATATAATAATTATTTGATTTTTAGGTTTAATAGGGTTAAGAATATTGTAGTATTATTAATTATAAAAGCAGACAATTTATATGTTTTTATAACTTGATTTTCATTGTAGTGGACAGAAATATATAGAATAGTGATAGGAAGGAAATAATTCCTGCTTGTGTTGGTGCGGGTGTTGTTCTCTCCTTGGTAGTATGTAAATGTTGTTTACCTCTATGTGTCTGTTGATGGCTGCTTTGTCTGAGTGCCAAGCTTCCAGGAATTCTCTAGCGTTTTTGGATTTGGCTTGGTTTAAGATGCTCACAGTTTCCCAGTTGAAAGTATGGTTGAGTCTGTCCATGTGTTGTGAGATTAAGGAGTTTTCATCGTGTTTTCTGACTGATAGTTGGTGTTCGTGGATATGGTCTGCTAGTCTTCTGCTGGTCTGTCCTAGTTTTTAACTAGAATTAGAAACGAGAAACACAATATAGAATCTCTAATATATATATATATATATATATATATATATATATATATATATTAGATTATATATATAATAGATAGATAATTATATTACTATTAATAATATATTATTATATATAGATAGATTATATATATATATATATATCATCTCTAAAATTCTTCTATCTTGTGTTTCACACTTTTTTAGTTTTCTTTTTTCCTTTCGTAGTTTTTTGTTTTTTTGTAGTTTTTATCTTTCTTAAACTTAATGAAATTATTACAAAAAAAAAAAAGCAGAAGAGCTGGCCTGGTGGTGCCGTTATAGCGTCCCCAGATGTATTGGGTCCACCCTGTCAACCTCAGATTTAACTGTCAGCTTTTCTTTCCCTCTAACAGACAATTCAGGTGGCTGACTGCTGACAAGATGGAGCCACAGATGAAATGTGTAAAGGTATCCATTTTAAAAAAAAAAGCCAAGAAGCCAAGATTTACTATTGCAGGAAAACTCCATGTTCATCATTTACTGATTTGCAATATTATGCTTTTATACTGAAATACGGCAACACTGGCTTACGCCTTCTTATTAACTGCACTAATTAAGTAAAATATGCAACACAAATGACACTTGGAAAGGCAGGTCTGATCAGGAAAAAATGCCTAAGTATATATTGTATATTAAAAGGAATTATAATAAAATTAAAGCCTCACACAGAGTGGGCATGATCAGTAATCTCTCCAAAGACAGCCATATTTGGGCATGCATCATTTGTAGATAAGGATCATCCAGTTGTTTAACAACACGTAGGCTCCTAAGGAATGACACACTGCAAATGATGCCTCTTTGTCCAGCATTTCAGATCTGTTAAGAGTTTAACAACAAAACCAGAAGCAAGCTAGATTTTGCTAGGAAGAACCTGGATCAATGCAAACATACAGTAGTAACCCTTCCCTTTATCATGTAAGGCAGTGTTTTCCAAACTTGGCAACTTTAAGATGTGTGGACTTCAACTCCAAGAATTCCCCAGCCAGCATGGAAGTTCCAGTTTTTTTGCTGAGAGGTTTGAATTTTTAAGGGGGGAAGTTGGGCCTCTGGAAGTTGAAGTCCACACATCTTAAAGTTGCCAAGTTTGGAAAACACTGATCTAAGGACAGGCTGGTTATCCTGTGGAGTTCATGCTGTCCCCTAGGACTGCACCTCACATCTGTGGTCCCACAAAGGACTCAACAATCACACTGCCAAAATTCAGCAGCAACATGGTCAGATTTTTGAAAAGCCCCTTAATTTGCAGGGATCTTGATTAATATAGTTAGGGCTGTGCAAATTATTTGAAATAGGTGCTTTGCAGAGTGTTTTGAGTGCATGAGAAGATAAGCAGTTCTCCTTGAAGCATTAAAGCAGCGCTGTCCTTTGGAAAGCTCGCATGGCTGTTTTGAAGACAATCCTGGTTATCCACGAGTGCTTTGCTGGCGGCCCCAGCCATGTGAGCTTTCCAGAATTTGTCTATTTTATTACAATGAGAAACACTTTTCTACTAACATGTTTTGTGAAGCACCACTTTCAGATGCTTTGCACAACCTAATCATATATGCAGTAAGTCTTTGAAATCACCAGATGTGAGGCAGAAGAAAGTATAGAAGAAAAACAACTGCAAAATAAGTGGCTAAGAGTCTTCTGAGATACATGTTCACCCCCCCCCCAATGGTATCATAACATAGTAATCAGGAGAAAAGGGTTCCAAACTTCTTATGCCCCAGCATCATTTCTCCCTCTCCGCAAGAACTGTCTCCCCACTCCCCTTGATCTCCCCATAACAATCATTCTAATGTTGCTCTTTTTACAATGGCTCTTTTGTTCCTGGGTGGGCGTCCCCCTTGAGATTTCTCCACAAGTCCCTGCCATATCATTTGCATTATGGAAACAATTCAGCAGCCCAAGCAATATTCCGCTTACTTAGCTAATTTGCAAAGCACCCGATTGTCATCTTTCTGTGGAGGATGCAAGCAAAGGGATTTTTGTCGTCTTGCCTTGAGAGGAGGTGACCCAATCCAATCAGGGTTGGGAGCAATAGGCCTGTTTTGCTTTGCCCACACATTCTAGAGCCCTTAAAGTCTCCTTCCAGTTGAACTGGTGACTGGAAGAGATGCAGTCACACAGGTTTCTTGGCAATATGGAAGCAGATTGCCACTGCCATAAGCAAGTAGGATTGTTCAAATTCTCAGTCTAGTTTACAGCTTGGAATTCCTGGTAGTTTCCCATCAAAGTAGGAACCAAGTCTAATCCTGATAAGGTTTTTTGAGATCAGCCAAGGTCAGCTGTTGCCCTTCATGTTGTAACTAGGTGGTCTTTTGCTAGTTAGACAAATTTAGGAAGTATTTTGTTGTTTGTTTGCTTAGAGGGCAGATATGAAAATGAAATTATTTACCATGTTCAGATCCACGGATGGTGGTGTGAACAGGCACAAAGGCCACATTGGTCCATTTAGGGCAGGGGTTCCTAAACTTTTTGCCATCACACCTCCCCTAAAAATCCAAACACTAAAATGAACACAAATGAAAACAATACAATGAAACTTTGGGAAAGGTGGATTTATTGTAACCATGTACAACTAAAAGGTTCTTCACACCTCCCCTGGACTGTCTGCACCTCCCCAAGGGAGGTACACCTCCCAGTTTGGGAAACCCTGGACAGCAGTGTTTAGTGTGCTCAACAACCTCGCAATGTCAGCACTCATCCGTGAAGGTACAGTATAACCATTCTAAAAGCAATGAGCTGGTTGTGTGGAAAACACCTATTAGGTCCGTCCCCCCCCCCAAATAATGACTCATGAATGGTGAGGGTGGGGTCTCTTACCTGAGGAAAACACAGTTGATGACCAATAGGCAGGAGGAGCAAATGAATGGAGACACTGCTTCTGAAAAGCCTGGGAACCTTGGATGATTGACTGTGGCTTGATAGGTGCTGTTTGTCTATTGAACTTTAAGCCTTTCTGTAAGGTCCAAATATAGTTTCTCTCTCTCTTTTCCAATTCAGTTAACCTTGCCTCATCTCCATTCACTTTTGTTCCCCATTTTATATTCCCTTCTCAGGGCTGCCACCCAGCTCCCCTCCCTATTTCTATCATGCATATGACAAGAGTTTGTGTACCACAGGGAGAAAATGTGCAGATAAGAAATCAATTTTAATAATGGGGTACTTTATTTTTCAGGAAATCAATTTTAATCGGTAACGCTTCTTAATTTATGGCCTGGCTGTACATGCTTTTGGAAGGTGGTTTCTGGCAAGTATCTGTGTACACATTAAAAATGTGTCTTACATACACACCTCTGATTGTGGGGGGAGCCTCTGGAATTTATTTTCTTTGTAGTTGGCAACCCAAAATTGACAAGGTGGGGAAGGTGGAATATTGCCCAGGATTTTTTTTTTCCTTTTTTTCCTTGTCTACCTTGGGGAGGTGGCTATCTTGAATTCAGGATTGTTATCCTTTCAGGTAAATAATATACAGTCTTGTGTCAAATGAGTGCACGTTGGTTGGCATAAGTTGCCTTTGGGACCAGACCTGAAGAGAATCTGTTTGGTGGTGTAATATTCTGGCAAGCTGACGACTCAAATTCCCATTCAATGATGAAGAGGCACAGAACCACATCCCATGGGATGCAAGAATGTCTTTTAAAACATGAAATTGAGAACCTTGTACTCTGAAAGGAATAATTAAGACAGTATTGTTATTTTCCAAAGTACTGGTATCATCTGAGACAATGTGAGGGTTTGATACTTGGTCCCCTCAAGTGCTTGGAACAAATGAAAAGAGCAAACCTGCCCCTAGCACACTTTCCAACCAGCTGCAACACTCCAGCCAGTTGAAATCACAAGTAGTAAGCCAATCTTTTACATACTGAAGCAACATCCATTGGTTTTAATATACAGTAACTATGACCCAATTGCACAGCCAGGATAGGAATCAGGCGTTGACCTTTCAGAATTGTGCTATTTCTGGAGCAGCTTCTTTGCCTCCATGCCAGGATGCTTTCACCTAAGAAATTGGGTGAAACTAAGCTGCATTCCCTGTATTCTCCGGAGAAAGAAGGTTGTGTGCCATTATCTCTCACCCAGATTTTCCCATTGGAAATGATGGCCACAGATTACTCTGCAAATGTTTCTTCTGCAACGTTTGAATTCACTGCTAAGAAATTTAGAATGTAAAGTGGACAAATTGAAGACTACTCTCAATTCCTTTTGGGTGGACCTTAAGTAGCAATTAAAAGAGCAAATATGTTCCCAGTGTAGTAGACATATCTCAACTTCTTTTTAAAGCAAATTCAAAGAATTTAAGCAGGCCAACACATAAATTGCACCATCACATCCATAATCAGCATACCTGATTAGCTTGCCATGTAACGGGTGAATATAACAGAATGATCTACTTCCAACAAAGATATGCAGGACATCAAAGTACAGCCACAAACACATTCATTAATTTTGAAGTTCTTTTATGTGGGAGGGAGGAAAATATTTTAGTCTCCAAATTTTAGATAATTTCCTCTCCTTTACAAAGAATTGAAAACAGCTCAAGCTGATGTGCATTGTCTTCCAAGTGCCTGTATTCAGAATGTGATAGGCTGATGAGACTCTTCAAACCCACTGATAACTACCCCTTCCTGATGATTCATGGGGGGATGAAGAGACCTTGAATGGATTTCCAGAAGCTATGAGTTTCTGGGCATTAAGGAGGAAGACTGGGAGCAGATAGTGTTTTTGTCAATTCTTCCAGTTGACGATCAAGATGTAAAAAGAAAAACAGGATCCTGGACGTGAACAACTGGCTCCATAGGTGGTGTGGCTGAGAAGGGTTTGGGTTCCATGTCCATAGATGGGGCTATCTAGATGAAGGGCTTCTGACAAGTTACATCTCATGAAGATGGGGAAGGATGTGTTCAGCAGGCACCACACCAACATCATCAGAAGGGTGCTAAAGTAGAGCAAATGGAAGAGGATGGCAGCAGCCCAGAACCTACTATACTGCCAAACCCATGGCCAAAAACCATGGGAGAGAAAGGAAAAAGTGTAAGACTGGAGTGGGAGACTTAGAAATTGGCAGGAAACTACAACTGTGAAGCCAGTAGGGGATCATGAAACTTGGTGGGATGACACATGATTGGAACAGCCTGGAAACCTACAGCTTATTCAAAAGGAACAGACTCAATAAAAAGGGAGGGGTACCACCATGTGTATAAAGGAAGCATATGCTTGCACAGAAATTCATGAATCAAAACAGAAATCCTGTTGCGAATGTTTGAGTAAGAATAAAAGGAAAAGCAAGTAGCACTGTAAGAGTTAAAGAGCAGGTGGAGGCTGTGGCTAGAGAGACCTTTGCCAAGCTTTGACTGGTGTGCCAATTTTGACCTTAACCGGACCAGGCTTTGACAATGGTAATTCATCACAGCTTGGTTGCATTACTATTATATAATGTATGTGGAACAACTTTTGAATATACCCTGAAAACTTCAATTGGTCCAGAACACAGTGGTGAGATTGCTGGCAAGATTGCTCCTTTTGAAGTCACTGCATTGGTTACCAGTCAGCTTTGGGCCCAAATCAAAGGGCTGGATATAACGTACAAAGCCTTAAATGGCACAGCACCAGGCTACATCAAGCACAGTTTGCCAGAATTGATTCTGCCCATCCAATGGGAATATCTCAGGAAAGCCTTTTATGAGTCCCCTTCCATCTAAGGCTGGGGGATGTAGACAAGACAGGCCTTCTCCACGGCAGCCCCCCCCCCCTTAGGAATTCTCTATTTCTAGAGATTCAAAAAGCTTCCTCCCATCCCCATGGCAGTTGAAAAAATCACCATGGCTCTATTTGATTGAGCATGAATCTTAGTTGAGTTTAATGGTGTTACTTTATGGACACCAATGGGTTGGTTTATATTTGTACGCTATTTTACCTTTTTATTCTATTGTAACCTGCCCAGAGTCTTTGTATTGAGACGGGTTATAAAAACTATAAATGAATGTAATAGTTTATTGTAAATTGCCCAAATAGACAGGCAGATCATCTGGATGAGGCTTTTCTGAGCCAGACAACTCAACTTTCAAAAAGGCGCATAATAGGGACAATAGGAGATTTCAGCTACCCTGATATCTGCTGGAAATCCATGTCATGAGTCAGAAGCCCAACAAATTCCTGTCCCTTCTTGGTGACAGCCTCATCTGCGAGAACATAGAAGGAGCAGGGCTGGTTGGAGTTAGACAGCATCAAAAATAAATAAATGTATGTACGTAATGAACAGGAAGAAAATGATTGAAGTGAAAGTAAACAGAACTTTGGAAGAAATTAACTGTTTTACTGAGTTCACAATATCAAGGGAAGTAGTAGTAATCAGCCTTGTGTACTGAATTTCAGAAAAGCAGATTTTGATGAACTCCAGTGGAAGGTGGGTCAGGCTCAATGGCTGGAGATCCTGAAAGATGGGAAATCCTGAAAAACAAGCTACTGAAAGTGCAACCACACACAATCCCTACCAGAAGGAAAAACAAAAGACCAGTGAGGTCACACACAGTTTTCTAAAATGCTGAAAGAAAAATGGACTTGTATAGAAAATTGGAAGGAAGGACATGTAACCCAAGGAGGATATAAGGCAATTGCCAAAAACTATAGGGATTGCATCAGAAAGGCTAAACCTGAGAATAAGCTGAGGCTTGTGAGAAATGCCACCAACAAAAGCAATAGACTTTTTCAGGCACTACAGAAACAAAAGAAAATTCAACAAAGTTGTAGGTCTGTTGCAAGGAGAATGGGGTGAACTGGAAGTGGATGATAGTGAGAAAACAGAAAATCTTAACTTGCATTTTACATTTGTCTTCTCTCAGAAAGGAAACAAAACCTTGCTGGCCATCATTGTGTCACTTGTGAAAGAAGGGAGCTGCAACTCTAGATAGAGGAGAAAAAATTAACTAGTTTAACTAGTTAAAATTAATTTAGCTAGTTTAACTAGTTTTAACTAGTTTTAATTAATTCCGGTCTCCAGGACCAGATGAATTACATTCTGGAATACTCAAGAAACTAGCACAGGAGATCGCAATACAACTAACTGTAATCTTCGAGAGCTCCAGAACTGGTGAGGTCCCAGAAGACTGGAGGAGAGCAAATGCTGGGCCTACCTTCAAAATAGTGGAAGATCTGTCAGCTTGATGTGAAAACTGGGTACAGTCCTCAAGCTGATGATTAAACAGCATTATTTATGAGCCCTATGGTAGGAATACAACAAACAAGAGCCAGCATGGGTTCGTTACAATGTTAAGACTAACCATACCTCCTTTTCTGAGTTACTAGCTTACCACAGAATACCACAGGAATAGTGTACTTTGACCACGGCCTCTGCTCGATAAAGTCTCTCATATCCACATTAATAAAATGGTAAAATATGGGTCAGATGTTACAACTGTAGGATGGATTCATAATTGGCTAAATTACCACGTCCAGACTGTACTCATAAACGGCTCCATGTCAGATTGCAGGATAGTATCGAGTGGCATGTCACAGGGCCCTGTCCTGAACGATCTTATTAATGGTCTGGATGAAGAAGTTGATGGGAAGATTAACAAGTCTGCAGGGAACACTAACCAGCAGGAACAGGTAATACTTTAGAAGAAACAGAGAAGGTGCAAAAAATATCTAGACAGGCTTTAGCAGTGGGCCAAGATGCACAGGATAAGGGGAAATATAAAATCCCTCTTTCCTTCGCTACCTACCTACCCACTTTGCTTCTGAGAAGAAAAAAATGGCAAAAGTATTGAAGGGGGAGACCTGGTTTGGTAGTTGTACATGTGGAAAGGAGCTGGAAGTTCTATTAGATCACAAGTTGAAACTAAGTCAACAGCATGATGCAGCTGCTAAAAACAAGGCAAATTTATTTTGAGATGTATTAACAGGAGCACAGCATTCAGGTCACATGTCCCATTTGTCTCTACTTTGACCAGGCCCAATTTGGAATACTACGTCCAGGTCTGGGCATTGCAGTATAAAAGGACATTGATAAATTGGAGCAAGTTTAGAGGAAGGCCATGAATATGGTGAAGGGACTGAAACCAAGTCCCAAAGAATGGTTAAAGGAACTCCAGAAGAGATATGATAGCAGTCTTCAGATATATAAAGGGTTATCATATAGAGGAGGCGGACTTATTCTCTATCACTCCAGAGGGGAGGGTAAGACCTAATGTATTGAAACAACAGAGAATTAGATACAGATTAGACATTAGGAGGAATTTCCTGACACTAAGAGCTGTCAACCAGTTGAATAGGTTGCCTGATGAAGTGGTATTATGCCGTTCACTGGAGGTGTTCAGCGCCTGGACAGTCATCTGTCCAAAATGCTTTAGTATATCCTGCCCTGAGCATGAGGTTAATCCAGATAACCTTTGAAGTCCCATCGAACTCTGTCAGGGAGATGTATGTATGTGAAACAAAGGAGCAGCTTCTTTCCCTTGCAGCCTCCTAATTTTATACAAGTGGTAACACATAGCTAAATTTGACCCATCCCCCAAAGTGAAGCTTGTACTTGGATGGGACACCATCAAGAAATTCCAGGGTTGCAGGACAATCTGAGTAGTTGAAAAATATCCTGGAAGACGACAGTGGCAAAGAACATCTACATTGTTGCCCAAAATCTGTTCATGAAGTCACCAGGGGTCAATCTTGACGTTTAAGATCAGCTTGCAATCCTTACAGCTGAAGAGTGATCCAAATTGGAGTCTTCCCAAACTTGCATTTCAAACTCTTACCTATGTCACCCCAGCTCTTAAGGCAACTTTTTCATGTGTAGCTTTTCCAGTTCCCATATGGCAAGCTGAAGGAGTCACACTTGTCAGCAATCCCTGAAAATTTCACCGTTTCTCCACTCTACTTCCATTTTCTGTCCAGCTAGGTGGGGAGACACCTAGAACCCAGCAATTGAGAGAAAAGACACCCCCTCCACCTCTAAGAGCTGTTCCTGGCATCTGGTCAATGTTCCTTCAATCTAACTGAATGAGAAGGTAACTCTGTTCTCCTTTTGTGAGATCTTCAAAGGCAGTAATGAACAGGCAACAGTAATTACCAATTTAAGCCAAACAGTAGATGAGAAAGTAATAAATTGGCTTAAGCAGCATTGTACACCCCTCATCTTGCAAGAGGACCTCACAGTCACAATTCAGCATTACTGTACTCGGAACAAGCTTTTTCTGCTATAGTCAAGAAGATAAAGGCCTCATATACAAGAATGAGCAGCTGCTGTCTACTACTGCTAGTAGTGCCCTTGGACACATACAAAGTAATGGAACAATGGTGCAATGCTCTAAATGAATGATGAGAGCATGGGAAGAGGGGGGACTATAAGCAAGCAACTGTCCATCCACTGACTGTTTAATACATGGAACGCACCAACTATGCCTGACCATTCCTGGAAAACCTGCATGAATACACACTATTGAACTGTTGGGATGTACCCGCTTGTCCCTAAGTTCTATTACATGGCACAACTCTCATTTATTCGCACATTTAAAAGCTACCGAGCAGAGACACCGTGTCTGAATTAGAGGCCACTCATATGCCTTATTTGTTAACAAATGGAAAAAGGCATTTCCATAGCAGATCCTTAGGCAGCCACCCTCGCTAATAAAGGAATCTGGCACATCTCTGCAGTGAGAGGGGCTGAATGATATCAGAGTAAAAATCCTGCAAGATCTGTCATTAGGGAGTTGATATGGAAGAGGCAGTGACACTCAAAGCCTGGAATGATGTCATTCTCCCAGTTTAGTAGTGCTTATTGCAAGTTATATTTAAATGACCTGGCACACAATCTGGAAATGACCGTATCTTTCTAAAACAAGTTGTATTTTTTCCTATAGAATCCATTGTTCAACTCCAAACACAGAAAATTAAAACAATCCTTTTCTTAGGGAGTGGGTCCATATATGCTGTCATCTTTTAGACTGGATGATCAGTTTGCATCCTCTGCTGCGGAAGCACCTGGAGCAATGAAGCTTTGTCCTCCTGTAGAAGTGGCATGGGATGAAGATACTTCTTTCTGTTTCTCAAAGCAGCACTTCTAGCCTTGTATCTCAAAAGAGTTGTTTCATGGAATTTAGTTCAAAACAAAAGCCCAGCTTGTTCTGAAGTAGCAGCCGCACCAGAATTGTCCAGATATACAAAGATTCCCTTTGTTATAGCGGTACTGAAAAGGTAGCCATTCAAAGGAGGACATTCAGAGCTACAGAGACTTTTGTTAGCTCAATACTTTCCCTCTTTAGAGAAGTGTAAGGGGGTGGGGCAGAAGAGAGATTAAGTACAAGGATGATTTCAAGGTAAAAGCCACATAATTTACACAAGCACAGCATTGCAGAAAGGTGGAGTGTCAGCATTCCCTTGAAAATATTAAGAGCTTAAGCATTACAAAAAAGTTATTTTAAAATAAAAGCATTAAAATATTCTGATGATACATGCTGCAGAATGTTAAAACACAGCTTTCAACTAGGTTCAATTCTTATTACTGACTAAAGGTGAGTCTGTAACATACATCTTTAAGTAATGATTAAGAAAGTACTCTTAGATTTTAAACCCAATGCCTAGAGAACATTCAAGAGATCATGTCTAAAAGCATTGGTTTCCAGACAGATTTACTGCAAGACACAGGCAGTTGGAGTGATGAATTAAAATTATGTGAGTGAAGGGGAAATTATGGCAACTAAATAAAACCACAGACTTCCTATCTTCAGGGAGCCCTCTCTAGGAAGGGCTTTCTTAATGAGAAACCTCTCCGTGCCTGCTAGGGAAGCCTGACAATAGGTGTGCTACTTTGGTCCTGCAAGAATCCATATGACCACTAGCTGGCAATGAAGAGTACCTTTTCTATTTGTTGCCATCACGATTGTCTGGATTTTTGTGTCCAGCTATAGTACACTCTTATGCTGCACAGGCTTCTGTAACCCATACTGTATAGCATTGAACAGTATCATGGAATCACACTCTTTTGATTTCATTTCTCTATGTATAGAGAAATTTGCATTGAAGTGTCGCAACTGGCTTTCAAGATATCCTATTCTTTTTACCTATTCAGAGGAAACACTGACTCCTTTGGCTAGCCCGTCTGTCTAAATTCTCTGCTCAGTAGTAGTACTCTGTTGTTGTTGTTATTGATCACTCTTCTGGGAGCAAAGAAGGTGAGGCAGCAGCTATGACTCTACTGAGATTTGTCTCAATCAACTTCTGACTACCTCATCAGAATATGGAAATTAATTAAACCTGGCAAGAATCTGGAATCCTTATTCTAGGATCAAAGGATGGCCTGAGGGGTAGGGGAGAGAGATCTGTATCTATAAGGAAACCAGAGTTCTTGGGCTCTTTCACATGCTTCTGAACCAGCAGGTCAATAAGAGATGGAAAACTGGACCTACAATGCTCCTAGCTGTTCAAACAGACCAACACTCACCATGATATGAAGAAATCAGCACTTTCATATTGGGAATACATAGGGAGATCAGAAACCTCTCCCACTCAAATGCTGGAAGAAACATGTTTTCAATCCATGTATTTCCACCCAAAGTCAGTTTAGCAATTGCAATGCTGAAATAATGTTAGAAATGTAATCAATAAAACTTCATACAAACTAAATGCTCCTTCCTAATTAGCCTGACACAAACATCAGAAGAGAAAAACAAGAACCCACAGGTTCTATGTGCTCAGATAAAAATCTTCAGATAATTAAGATCTTACAAAAGTAATAGTGGGGATACAATACATGAATCTCATTGGTGGTGGGGAACTGCAGATGTCACGGGGTGCAAATGAAATTGAGCTTTTGACAGCAATCATTGTGCTGGGCCTTGACAACTTCTAGCATGTGGGTTTCTTAGAGGAAAAGAAGTCCAAATGAGACACATTAATGCCTAAAAGGACTTTGGCAGGAATCCAGGATTTCCACTCCCAGCAGAATAAGCAAAAGGGAACCACAAAAAGCAGCAGGGCAGGCTTACCACACTTCAAAGTTAGTGAAGTAACACACATTACCTTCCAAAATATTCCCTTTTTGTCACCATGAAGTCTAGACAGAACATCCCAAAAGTTCATACCAGATTCATTTTTGAAAGGAAGTGATGATCTTGTAGAGTTCAAGTAAACCACCTTATGACAGAATCAAGGGAAATGGAGCTTCCTCTATCTGTTAACAGGCCTTAGTGGGGAAGTGTCCAGACATAGGATCCAGGAGCAACCATGATCTTATCTATTTATTAGTCTGCAGGAATTCCACCACACTATCAAAATGGCAAAATAATGGCAAAACTATTCTATCATCAAAGGACTGGAATGCTTCCATATTCTTTTGGAGGGCATTTTACTATGCACTTTTAAGTTTTGAAAACATTAAAGGAGCTGTGCAACTTTGTTGCCTTGTGTGCTTGTGCATCCAGGAGAGTATATATTCTCCCCAAGACATAAACACAAGACAGAAAGAAGCCTGATTGAGCAGAAGCCATTTCCCCCACTCCTGCACTTAAAGATTAAATCTTGACAGCTACCGCAACAGAAGCGTCTCTTTATTTTTTTTTCCTATCCGTTCAATGGTGTCCAATTCTCGAAGACTGCCTGGGCAAGTCCCTGCAGTTTTCTTGGCAAGGTTTTCCAGAAGTGTTTTGCCATTGCTTCCTTCCTAGGGCTGAGAGAGAATGACTGGCCCAAGCTCACCCAGCTGGCTTTGTGCCTAAGGCAGGACTAGAACTCATGGCCTCCCAGTTTCTAGCCTGATGCCTTAACCACTACACTAAACTGGCTCTTAAATTAGCAGAACCCAGATGGAAGCTTCTCTTTTCAGAGAGCTAATAATCAAAGCCACAAATATTTCACCCTCCCCTCCCCCAAAAGTGCAAGCTTTTAGCAACTATAGTATGCCGACTGACGTTCCCTTCCACACTGCAGTAGAACTGAGATTACAGCTCTGAAAAGTGGAGTCACTACAGCTGTCTGATGTACGGCAACATAGACATGCACAGATTTTGCTTACGGCTTGTACTAGCCTGCTAGGGCCAGTCTGCCTCACTGAAGCAGAACTGAATTCCAGTCCAATGCCCAGACTTGCTACGGCTCTATTTGCCATTTGCCCTGCTTTCAGGAGTACTGAGACTGACTTTAGTTTTGTTTCAGCAGCACGTACAGGCCTGTAGCTTTCCTCCCATTCTGTCTGTGTAGCTTTCCATTTAACATTATTTAGCATTACGGGCACAGAACTATGTACCCTTGACATTTTCAAGTGCACAGTCCTGTTCTGGAGAAAACAAATATTCACAGTGTGAGTTCAGTGGCTGCTCTTACTGGCCCTTTTCCTCCTTTAAAGATCCATGATTATTTGGCAGGCAGGGCTGTGTACAAGGCCTGTGAAAGGAATCTTGTAGGGAATGGGATAGTTTCTGCAAGATCTGCTTGTGTGTGAGTGCACACATATGTGTATGCTGGTTTAACATTGCTAAGAGTCCTGTTAATGATAAGCAGACAAAAGGCATCTGGTGGCTCATACCTGCAACAGGATGGACATGAGATCACACACTGGTTTCTTCCATTCTCAACCACCTGCCCCATAGTAGAGCATTGGGGGAAAAAAGAGCCCATATCTCAACCCAGGGAGACATTCCAGTGTTAGCAGAGTTCGGGTGTATATGAATGGTCCATTTCTTCCTCGAGCAAGATGATGAGGATCATGAGAAGAACCACCATGAGGACAGAGAGCAATGTCACTGATATCCATCCACAGCAGAGCACAGTATCAAACTCTCATAAGGTATTTTCCATGAAGAGAATTCTCTCTGGTGGACAGCAACAGTGTCTGAGATGTCTGCACAAAAGGAACTCGGAAAAGAATCTGAGCCCCAAACTATCACAGCACAAAAAATAGAATAAGCACCACCAGAAGGATAACAAGGAGGATGATAATTGCACACCACTGTCTTCGATCTGCCAGTAAAAAAATAAAGAGGAAGAGAAGTTAGTTCTATACTTCCCAGAGATGCTAGCTCTTTCCACTGAGAACAGTGCTAGAGTTAAATTAAGGCTAGGGGGAAAAACAGCAGTAAGAGAAACCATGGTGTTAAGGGAGATCTTTTGCAGAACAATTCACTTAGATATTGGCAGATGCACCACAAACAAGTCACTCCCAGATATATTAATTCCCTGAGTCAATGGGCATTGAGTCCTGGATTCACTATAGCTGGTGCTGTATCTAGAGCAGAGCTTTCCAAACTGTGTGTCGCGACACAAAAGTGTGTCGCCACACACAGTCTGGTGTGTCGCTACACAACCCGGAAGCGCTGATCATCATCAGCGCTTCTGGGTTTTCCCATGGCGCGCAAAAACCCGAAAGCGGCAGCAGCGCTTCCGGGTTTTTGCGCGCTGCCGCAACTGCGGCACTTCTGGGTTTTCCCGCGGCGATACACCAACGGCGGTTGGTGTGTCGCCGCGGGAAAACTTTGGAAAGCCCTGATCTAGAGAGTCTGAGAAGGAATCCTTTAGGGCCATGATTTAATTAAAACAACATCATCATATCGAGACCAATCAGCAAGAGGAAGAATTTTTTTTCTCTTTTCCTGTGTTCTGAACAATGATTTTAAAAGATCCTTTTAGAGGAGTATTTTTCACACTTACTCCTCTGTGATCTGCCACAGAATCCCTGTATTTCAGGGATAACTGAGGCACATTTAAGTTTAAACACTTCACATAGTTCACTATCACCCCAAGGAAATTACAAACACTCCAAGCTCTCCCCTGATATCCAGAGTGGAACAAAACTTTGGAAGGATCATTCATATTTTTTTCAGCTATAAAACTTCCAAAAAATTCAAGAAGTTCCACAGAATACCCTCCAAAAGCCACTGATCTCTTCAGCAAAAAGTACAACTTTTTCCTCCCACCACCCCACCTTTTTCACCAGAATGGTCTTATTGGAAAATGGCACTGAGATGTTGCTTATAGCAGGGGTCCCCAACCTTTTTGGTGCCAGGGACCGGTTTCAAAAAATGATTTTTCCACGGACCGGTGGGGGGGGGGGTGTTTCTGGGATTTCTGCGGCCCAGGGCTGGGGTTTGTGGGCGGGAGCCAATCACGTGCACCAGGGGGCGAGGTTTGCAGGCGGGAGCCAATCGCACGGAAGGGGGTGGGGTTTGCAGGCAGGAGCCCTGCGGCCCGGTTCCTAACAGGCTGCGGCCCACTAGTGGGCCGTGGCCCACAGGTTGGGGACCCCTGGCTTATAGTATCCCTCAGCAGAAAAAGTGTTAAAAAATCTTGAAACTTTGCAGAAATGAAAATGTAAAGATTATTATGTTCATATTATGCTTACTGATGCAATTAGAAAAGTATCTTGTTTCTAGGGCTGATCTAAGGGTACATAAGCTATTGTTTGAGCGTACAATCAGAACAACAAGCAGCTATCAAAGACCTCTAAAGCCATCTCGCATATCTCTGAAATGTACCTCTTGATATACAGCTAGTGAATATCCCAAATTGGCTTAATGTTAGAAAGGTATGAGAAGCTCTGGAGCACACATATATAACCTAGGTCACATTCAGCCTAACAGCCTTGGATGTGGTCTCCAGAGATCTCTGTAAATTGTTAACAATTCTAATGGCAGTATTTAAAAAAGGGAAATATTAAATGTGTAACTGGAGAGTAGACAGTAAATTCTATCCTGGTCCCACTCACTATTTTTAGGCATGCGTATCCTGGCATGCCACCACTCTAGAGCAGCAGGAATGAACAATTAAACCACCAAGGGTGAGATCCATAGTTGTTTGATAGGAGACATTTTTTGACCACAGGGAGCTACTTTATGCATATTCAACACAAATCCTTTCAATACCAGACTCGTTCCTGGCTATCAGCTGTTCATCATGCCTGAATCTTTAGACTGAGGAAAAGAGCATGTTGCATCTTTTTCTGGACACAAAAAGTTTTCCTCATTGCATGAACTAAAATGGCAGCATTTTACATTTTGACCAGCATTTTCTATTATTTGTTGTTTATTACATCAATTTATATGGCCACTCATCTCACAGATGCAACTGGGCAGCTGACAAGACATTAAAAACAATAAAAAAAGTTTATCAACAAAGCATAAAAACCTATAATGGATACCAAGAATAAATGTAAAGCGGTCAGCAGGACAAGGCTTGGGCCACCTAAACTTACGACCCCTGTGCTCTGAAGCACATCCAGGTCTTCCATGCTTTGCAAAAGTGTCAGGTGCCAATGTAATCTCTATTTTTCTATTTTAATTTTCTATCTTCTGACTTTAAGGTTGCACTTTTATTTTCCCCCACAGCACAAGCTTAGCAGGTCTGAGACGAGTAGTTTGGGATTGATGCCCACAAAGGATGTGGCTGCTGAAGACTGTCTTGCTATTCGTGAGGGAAAAATTGACCTTTGGTTACACATTTCTATTAGATGTCAGGCTACTTACCACTAGTCATATGGGACACTTTTGCAAGTTTCTTCATAACATTATCTAGTCGTGACTGAGTGCTGTCCAGCTCATGAGAGAAGTCATCCAACATGCTGCAACCACAGGAACAGTGCACTGATTATGGTATGGACGGAAGCCATTCCCTCACTAGCATTTTATAGCATCGCCTAACACTATTCCTGTGTTCATTACTGATACAGCGGTATAAACATGAACTGAATGATGATATAAGACACTTGAGGTCCCTAGGGAAACTTTGAAATTTCACGTAAGAAAAGGTGGGCAAAAGTTTGTTACAAAAAGTTGATACTTAATAGAGAAGTAGGTGTAATTTGGAAGAGTCTTGGAGCCTATTTCCTCACAACGCTTGATTGTAGCTACCACTTCTCTTTTCTCTCTTTCAGTCACCACCTTCCCCACATTTTCCCCTTCTTCATTCGTTCATTTTGTCTCACACAAAGCTCATGCTATATTTCACTTATAGAAACTAACCCCCCCACCAACACAGGCAGGACAAGCCTGGGTATATAAACAGAGAGCAAGTTCCACTCCCTTTTCGCACTGAAGATGTTGCCTAGCCTGGCAATGAAACATCTGCAAGAAAACAACAAGGCTTAGAGAGCACCATGGACTCCACAGAAAATTTCTTATACCTCAGCCTTCCAAATCAATTATTACAAAAAGGGCCAACTAGAAGTTACATAAGAAATATGCAACTGTCTCCCAAAAGTATTAGTAATGGTAGGGATACATAACCCTTTCCCATTTCAGCCATTTGTCTGCTCATTACTGTTCTTCTATCTATTGGGGTAATCAGCAGGAAAATGGAAAAATAATTTCTTAGTTCATACTGGCATCTTCCCATCCCATAACTATTTTTATTTTCTAAAAATGGTTTATATATATAATATCTAATCTGGAAAGTAACTGGCATCACAAAGATACAGACTGAGGAGCAGTATGCATGTTTGTGTTTGAACACTAATCTTTCAGATGAAATAGAAAAGCAACGATCTTGGTTTTTAAGCATAAAGTTAACTGGACAGCATTGGATTACAATAATGGACTACTGAAACCCTTTAAGAAGCAAATATACTGTTTACTTGATCTTATTTGTGAGAAACAATATCTCCAGAAATAAAATAATTTATCATTCTAAATGGAAGATTTTATTAGTAAATTCCCTCTCTCTAACTATCTGCATTACTATTTTTCTATCATTGTCTACCACATCCAAGAGCTTTCAAATGAATAGTTTCTTTAAGTTCCATTTGTTCAATCCAAAACTTGTTTTAAGGATGAAGGTCAAGCCAAAATGACTTTGCTTTCACCGTTTGGCATGTACAGATGAGGCGGACTCATGCTGCTGATTCCACTTCACAAATACAGCAAAGTAAATGAGACTAAATATTTAGCATTCTCAGTGAACGCCAGATGACTCGTAGTATTCTGCTCTAGATAAGGAAGCTAACCATTTTTTGAGGCAATTTTTTAAGCTCAACCTCCACTCCATCCCATCCCACTGTTGCTGAGCCGACCCAAGCCAAAACAAGCTAACCTAGGCCAATTATTTTTGGTGCTGGGTGAGAAAATAAATTTCACCAAAGATACCATCATGCATTTACTCAAATACTTTATTTCTAACAGTGGCTATTCATACATCCTAGGGAAGATTGTACATGAAGAAGTCAATACAGTAGTGGGATTTGTTTTAACTGCCAAGAAGCCTGTTAATAAGAAATTTATATTATGCACACATGGATTCAATTTGCTTAATACTCACACAGCTTGTTCATCCAACTCCCCTCCAATGCGTTGGGACATATTCTTTAGTACTCCAACACTGCCAGAGACCAGCTCCAACTGTTCATCCTGCTGTTCGATGATTAACTAGAACCCAGAACAGCGAGTTGGATGAGGGGACAGGAAGAAAGGAAAGTTTTATGTAGTTCAAATTATGCATTGACAAGATAATTGGCTTCTGACTGCAAAATGCTAATATCTTCTTGAGCATCCAGAGACTGCCTTGGAGAAAAAAGTTCATCTTCCATTAAAAATGACTGAAGTCCCCCTTCAGAAGCTCTCTTTTTCTAAAGGATATAGCCTACCTTACATGCCTGCCCAGATCTCAGAGGAAAACTGAATTCCTTCAAACTCTCCTTTGTGCATGATTTGTCTAGACTCTCAATATTACTTTTTACTTTAATTTGGTATGAGTTATTGATGAACTGGAGAATGACGTGCAAAGATTCAGGGAAGGGGCTTCCTTGCCCTTGCCCACTTCACTGACATGAGAATGTGCGTGCATGTGTGAACCCTGAGAATGTGCGTGCATGTGTAAGAGAGGAGCATCCTGATCTCTATGTCTTCGTACAAAGTAGAAAAGGTTCATTGACACTTCACATTGGCACCAAACTTGTGTGTCTCCCTGGATTTCCCTTGGTCTTCATTTGGATCTGTGTCAGGTTGTGTATGTGGGATGAATATACCACTGGCCACCCCACCCCACCCGGCACACTTTGAGAGAGAGATGCTCTTATCACCTCGGAGGCAACAGAGGGCCTGCTACCATGCTCACCGTCCCCTCCTGACCCCCCCAACCTGAAATACAAATGTGAATGTATAGTGGGCTTGCTTGTGGGTCTCACCTATTATCTTAGAGACCGTGAGATTTCTGGGCGAAAGCCTCATCTAGAAATCCCATTCTATAAGTGGCTAGCTGAGTCTTTGCACAGACAGACAGACAGACAGACGCACGCAAACTACCTGCTGCTGCACTTGTTGCTCTTCAATGAAGTGTGAATTTGCAGAGTGCAGTTCTCGATCCAAGCGGCTGTATTTATCAGCCCCAGAACTCCAGCTGGGAGTTCTACTTTCTCCCAGAAGCACCTGCACAGGAATAGGAAATACATGGCCAGTTATTGCATGTTGTTGAACTTGAACCCTTGCAAAACATAGGTGTTGTTTGTCCAAAAACACTTGGCTCTCTGTCATCCTCGGTTTTGATTCTAGGTGGGCTGGCACTTCCCCGAAGCAGCGGATCTGATACTTGAGGGTTCTCCTGGATTCACAGCTTCTGCTAGATTTGCAGGTAGAAACTAAGACTAGGAGAGCCTTTGCCCAGCTTTGATTGGTGCATCAGCTGCAGTCCAATTTTGAGTGGGAGGTCTTGGTGACAGTAACTCATTCTCTCACTACCTCTAAGTTAGACTACTGCAACATGCTTTAATGAGGATGCTTTTGAGTATTATTCATAAGCTGCAATTGGTGCAAAATGTGGTGGCCCACCTACTGACAGGCGAGAATAACACCTACTACAGCTGCATAACGGAAGCTGCACTGACTTTCAATTGGCTCCTGGATGCAGTTCAAAGTGTTGCTTTTAAGAGCATAAAGCCCAAGGTGGCTTGCCTCCCAGGTATCTGCAGGAGTCTCTCCTTCAGGGGAACCATCCACATATTCCAAGAAGGGATTTTTAAGATTCTCTGCATCTGAGAAGTTGGGAAGGGGGGCAGAGACAATGTTTCTCTGTGCAGCCCCTTCCCTTTGGAATGACATTTCCCTGAAGAGGTTTAGTTGGCACTCACCTTGCTTTTTTTTTTTAGAAAGGCCACAAAAACAGTATTAACAGAGCTTATGACTGTCACCACCAGGTATCAGTGGGGAGTGCTGCTTGACTGTTTACTGAAGTTTTTAATCATATAAAAATAATAAAGGCGGGATAAAAATTAAATAAATAAATAAAATTATCAATTGTGTGGGTTTTCTTCTCTTTTTTTTGTATGACTGTTGTATCCCATTCAGTCCCTACTAAGGGGGATGGGCTAGAAACATTGTAAGTAAACAAACAAGCCCACTCTGTTATTTTAAACTGTTTCATTAACTATTTTTAATTGTATTTTTTTATTTGGAAACCTCCAGGGTGTGTACTAGATTATGGTGGCATTCAAGAACTGTAAAACAGATGGACAAATACAACACACAAATCTCATGACTCAGACCTGATCTCACCACATTCCCAAAATCAGGCTTTTAAGACTCAGTCATTTTCTCTTTTGAATGCTGCAGCTGTACCTCTTTCACTGTCAGTTTTCAAGCAGATTATTAAGGAACAATCTCCCTCTTCCTATATAAAAGGAATAGTGGCAAACAGAAAAAGGTGTCCTACTTTGAAACTAAGTAGTTAAAGAGATCCTGAAATATAGTGATGGCAAATGACTAAGAAGAAAGCCCTGCTTATTTTAATCTACATTTGGATCTTAACTTTGCTGTTTCAGAGCTATGACAGACCCAGAACAATGTGAACCTGCAAGATTTGGCTATAGTTTTCAGAAGAACTTGTACCTGCAAAGTTTAACATGTACTGTACAAGCAGTACTCACTTAAGAATAGGGTTCTGTTTATACAGCCTTGAAAGGCACGCAAACAGGAGTTCTCTGTTCACTTGAAATCCAATCAGCCACTGTCTTGAGCTCTGAGTAAGTGCAGGAGAGGCTCAGGAAATGGACTGGCTTACCAGTCTCTCTTCTCCACAGCAAGACAAAGGTGCTGTTGCCCCCCACACACCCATCTTTCACCAAAGCTATGTCTATATTTGGAAATTCATGGTTTCTGTCTTCAGCAGCTCCATCATTCACTTCCTGATGGATTATCAATCTGAGTGTAACAAGAATTCCCCCTTTCCATTAATCTAGGGGGAAAACATGGACCGAGTCCCGTATGACCTCTGAACTAAGGGAACTTCCCTTTTAGATGGGTGGCTAATGTTACAACTGAACACTTAATACAAACACTTCAGTCACAACTAACAAATTCTGTATCCAAGATGCAAGGTAATCCAGTATCCGTACTGACCTGCCTGTTTTTCTTTTCAGCCAGTGCTTGAACAGAAGTATTTGACATTTGATCCTTCATATCCTATTGTTTTTTTTAAAAATATATAAGTTAGCATAATTGACTGATATGGTAGTTCATTTACTATAAAAGACTTTGTGACAAATGTAACCCAACCTAATTGTCTTTTTCTTGCTTTGTTTTCTTTGGGAATGTTGCAGCAACAAAAAGCCCTGCAAGAATTAATTCAGGGCCCATAAGCAGATATTCATTTGCATATTTATTTTAGGGGTCAGACTAAATATAATCCATTGGAAAAGGAAATGGTAATGCAAACCCAGTATTTTGCCAAAAAAACCAAATGGACATTCACAGGACAATGTCAACATGATATTGGAAGATGAGCCCTCCAGCGGGGAAGTTATTCAACAAGTGCTGGGGAACAGCAGAGGGCAAGTACAAGTAGCACCAATGTTTATGATGTGGCTGGATTAAAGCCTAAAGGATGTCCAGCTGCTGATGTGGCCAGAGGAAAAAGAAAAGTTTGATGCTGCAAAGGTATCTATATCCCTGGTTCATGGAATGTTGCCAAGTTTATAATCAAAGTGAACTTGGTAATTGTCAGAGCAAAGTCAGGACTGAACATTGACAATGTAAGAACTGGCAACTTGACTGCACATCAGAGCGTCAGATCCTTGGTGGACAAGAATATCATAGAACAGAGGGAGTAGCCAATTAGTCATCATTATTAACAGAAGGATATGAAACATAGTACCCAAACACAACCCCCCCCAAATGACAGAATAATCTCAATCTGAATCCAAGGCAAGCTAATCAATATTATAATTCCAAGTTTATGCTCCAGCCAGAGATGCAGAGGAAATGGAAGTTGAACAGTTCTATGACGACTTGCAACATCTTGTTGAAACACCACCAGAAAGAGATATCATAACAGTTATAGGAGATTGAAATGCTGAAGATGAAAATGAAATAACACATGGAATAATGGGAGAATGTGGCCTCGGTGTATGAAACAAAGCAGGAGACAGACTAATAGAAAATACAATGTTCATAGCTAATACTTCTTCCAAAACTCTGCACATGGATATCACTGGATGGACAAAATCAAATTGATTATACACTCTGCAAGCAAAGATGGAGCAGTTCTATTCACGATCTATAAAATAAGACCTGGTGCTAATTGCGGCTCAAATCAGGAACTCCTTCTTTTCTCTGAGCATCACTAGTTCATTTTAGTTTAGCTGGATTCTGTCTAGCAGAGTAGAACAATAAAACACTAGAGCCTTTACACCAAGTTTCAGCGTGTTCTTTCACTCGAAGTCAGGACATCAATCCAGCTAAACGAAAATGAACTAGTAATGCTCAGAGAAAAGGCCCAAGAAACTAGGGCGGTGCCTTCTTTAGCCTCTTGGGAGGAAAGCAAAGCAATTCAGTCTCTGCACATGTGTTTATCCCCCTGGAGGGAGCCCCCTCCTCCTTCACCAGTTATCTCCCTAACAGTAAAGCAGTTTTGAGAGGTATCTTCATTTTCCCTCTTAATCTCATGGTGAATTAGGGACTGCTGTGCTCTAACAAGCAGGTAGAATTTCTTTTGCACTGTATCATAGTGTTGCCTCCTCAAGGAACTCCAGTGCCTTACCCTGACCACCTGCCGGGTGCTTGTGATGAAGGCTTTTCTCACACCCAGTTCTGTTGCATCAAGGTTGAATTTCCGAGGATTTGCTTCAACAATGCGTTGAGGATAATCAGTTAAGGGAATTACATTTCAAATGCAATTTTTACTTATATATTTTCATGAAACCTTTAAAAATTAATCATTGCTTCTACACAAGGAAAAACTCATTCTATCAGCATTTTTAGGACTGCTATACTCTGATGCCTTATTTTATTTATTTATTTGAATTTATATTACCACCCATCTCCCCCACCGGGGGACTCTAGGCGGTTCACAAAACAGTAAAAACATAAATAAAAATTTACAATATTAATAAATAATATAAAATCCAAGCATAAAAGATGTTAAAAAGATGGTAATACTGGGGAGCTTCACGGGACCAGCCATCCCCAAGAGGAACTGTTGGCATTTCCCTCCCAGGCAAGCCGGCAGAACCAGGTTTTTAAGTCTTTTCGAAAGGTCGGGAGCGAGGAAACCCGCCTCAGCTCTGGGGGTAAGATGTTCCAAAGGGCGGGCGCTAATGCAGAGAAGGCCCGCCTCCTGGACCCCGCTAGATGGAACTCTTTAATTGATGGGGTCCGCAGCAAGCCCTCTCTGACTGATCGGATTTCTTGTTTCCCATTTTGCAAGTTCATGAGCTAAAACCCTACTAACAATGCTTCAGAATTCAATTCTGATGTCTTTTGCTGGCTAGGTGCTTCTTAGAGTTATTAAAAGTATCTTCCTCTAATAATGTTCTATTTGTGACTACAGAATGTATAAAAGGAAAACAAACATGTATATAACAACTTTATATCCTATAAATGTATAAGGGTACACATTTCTGGGTTCAACAATTGCTCTAAAGTAAGTTGGGTGAGAACTTTTATTATATTGAATAATTTTATGGCAAACCATTTGGTTGCTTGCCTAGTTGCTATGTGAGTTTTTATCTATCAACCCCAAGAACACAAAGGATATTAATTGTTTCATCTAAATCTTCAAGATCCCACTCAATACTCCTTAAGTTATTCCTTAGCTCATTCGTGGTCCAGTCAATTTCTTCTCTTGTAGCTGTTGACGGATCTTGTAAGAGTTCTGTCCATCTCTGGAACAGCCCCTGAGCAGTATTCACTGCCTTCTGAACTTCCCTGGAAGTGAAAGAGGGAGGACAGACCTCATGAGTACCCACATGGAAGATATCACATAAACTCTAAGTATCATAATAAGAATTCTATGTCTGCACTAAAGCTTCACTTTAAAGACTGGTGTATCAATTAAAAAACTGATCCCTCAGCATGAAAGTGAAATGTATGCATATAGCCATTTGTCATGCACATAATGTGTATGGGGAGTTACAGTATATAATGGTGCATTTCTAGGTTCAATTTGTATAATTTTTTTCCTACTGGTATGTATGAAGGGGGAGATTAGATCATACCAACTGGCCTATACCTATAGCTCAAGCTACCTAAGAAATAGATAGGACAGATATTTCTAACCATCTCTCTACTAGACAAAAAAAGGTACTGAATGGGTACGAATTATCCCCCTGAATCTGGGGGTGGTGGTGGTGGTCTGAAGAGTTTATCCTTCTCCTGTTTTTAAACTCTACAAATATAAAAACACAACCCTTTTTCCAAAGAGATATTTACTACTTATAACCTGTGGCTCACATACATACAAGATGGCTCTTGGGCTGTTTCACTGGTGTTTCTTAATGAAGTTTCTACTAGGCAGTTTGAACTCTGTCTTTCTCCTAATTTCTCTCCAATTCTACTGAAGTTTCTAAAGTGGCTTTAAAAGTCCTGTTTGAAAACCAGACCAGTAGTAACTAAAATATCTGTTGCAAAGAAGGGATGGGGTGTGGAATAGCAATGCATTGATATCAGGTAGACTAGACTATGGCAGTCCAAGAAGGAGCACACTGTATATTTTTTTTATTGCAAATAACATGTTGGGTGATTATGCTGGTCTATGACTGTAATATTGATTTGACATGTTGGTGATTCAATATTCTAAGGCAGGGCTTTCCAAACTTTTGCTGTTGGCAACACACCAACGGCCGGCGCGCAAAACCCCGGAAGTGCCAGCAGCGGTGCTTCCGGGTTGCCGCCGTGGCGCACAAAACCCCGGAAGCGCGGCCACCGCCGCACTTCCGGGTTTAGCTTTCAGCGCTTCCGGATTGTCGCGGAACACACTTGGGGCCCCAGGTGACACAGTACTGTGTCGCGACACACAGTTTGGAAAGTCCTGTTCTAAGGGCTGATTTTAGACAAATTTGTGTCAGAAAACTCAAATGCTACAAAGTGCTTTATGCAGTTAAATCAGATTCTATACTGTTAACTTTCCATAACACAGCAGCTGAAGCATCAAATCTGGATTTAGGAGGACAAAGATTCCATTGCCTCACCTCTCCAGAAAGGGCAGAGTAAGGGAAAGTGGGTGCTTCAGAGGAAGCCTTAGCTGTGCCCATTTCCCATTCATCTCCTTTCTCTTCTAAGCAACTGTGTTCCTCTATTTTCCTAAGCATTTAATGATTTCTATGAAGTGTTCATTTGTTGAAAAATGTTCAGTTGATCCTGTCCTTAAACTTTTGATATATTTTGCAACTGATAAAACTTTCAAAAAATATGTAGCCCTGCCCTGGAACTAATGTTTCAACTTCATTCATCTAAGTGATGGATTATCTAAAGCAGCAACATTTTACGTGGTGAAAATTCACTGTACTCATTTTATTGTATAAGATTTTATTGAACATCTTTGTGTAAGATTTTACTGAAAATCTTAAAGGTTAAATATTATTTATCATACATTTTCTGTCTTCAGGGGTGTGCTGGAAGGGGCTCATGGGAGTCCCTAGTTAGGAAGCAAAACATCTGATAAAAGTTATTGTGTACAGGTGGTGACACAATGCAGAGGAATGACAAGAAAGGATTTGCTCACAGCAATTCAATCCTATGGAAGGGATTCTGAGTAGAACACACGAAGACCCAAGAGAGGGGTTCAGGCCTTGTTGCTTAGCACTGTTAAACACCCTCATCCGTCTCAATTAACTTGGTTGCAGGAAAAAGAAAGTAACAGTACAAGGATGTCTTTTTTTCCCCCCAGACCAGCAAAGTAAGGACTTTTCTCATCCCCCCTCCCCTTTATGTCTTTGACTAGAGACACCTTGGTAACAAATTAGAGATAAAGAGCTTCTCCAAACCGTTTACAATATTACAGCCTTTAGCCCCACAAGGACTCATTCAATTAGCAAAATACTCATAGAATGCCAGTTACACAGTAAAAGGCTGTTATGCACATAATGAATTCAGCATGTGAAATAAGGGAACAAAACACAGTACCTTTCAGTACAAAATGATAATGCATTCAGTATGGGACAATAATAGTATTTCACAACCAAATATAACCTGTGCAAAGACAACTGAAATTGAAACAAGTCAGTAACTACTATATTTTACTGCACTGTAGAAAGTTCCACCTGGAAAAATATTATTTTATTGAAAATCAATGTATCCAATTTCAATTTTAAAAGATGGACAGAGACAGTTGCATTTGCTAATTTACATTTTAAGAGACAATAAAAACATGTTAACTGTCAATTTGTAATATGCCATTACTTAAATTTCAGAGAAGGTGCTGTATGCCAGCCTATATGTGAAGCACATCCTCTGCCCTCAAAAGAAAAGCTGCTTTCTTTATTCCATGACAGGACAGACTGCAGTGCTTAGAAGACACACGATGACCATGTTACCAAATGCTAGTTTACTGTTATTTCTCTTAATATATCCCTGCACTTAAGCTTTTAATTAGCTTCCCTCAACCTAATGTCTTTCAGGAGTGTTAGACTACAATTTCTATTATTCTCAGCCAACACATCTATGTTGGCTGGGAATGGTGAGGGTTGCTGTCCAACACATCTGGAGAGGATCAGAAGAAAAGCTGCTTTATATAGTAGAAAATAGAAATATTAGAAAGGTTGATTAAAACTGAATAATGTGCAATCTTCTTGCCTATCCACACATGTGCACATACTGTACTCTCTACTTAATGAATTCTAAATATACCTATATTTCTTTCTTACAATAACTTGTATGTATGCTTCAGCTATATGGCATTTGAAGCTTCATTAAATTCAGGCAAAAATATTTAAATGTATATTTAAGTAAATATGCTTTAAAGTTGCATATTTAGGTATGTGCCATTGGAAACTGTCAGGGTATAAAAGTATCTTGCTGTGCAAATGGAAATCTCATAAACCAGGCCTAAAGACAATACTGTAGCACAGTGATGGGTAACTTTTTGCTGGCATGAAGCCACACAATGTTGTAGGATGAAAGCAAGGGTCACAGTGGGATGATGGTACAAAGAGGCAGTAGCAAGATTTTCTTCCCAGGTTTTAAGGGAGAGTTGGAAGGGGGGGCAGTGGTTGTTTTTAATTCTCTTAAATCAATTTGGGAATCACATTACATTTTGTATGCATTATACACCAAAATGTTAGGAAATCATTCTTTGATTTTTGGCAACCATGTTAGGAGAAGGCCGAGAGGTACAAAATAGGGATTAAGAGGGCATACGAAGCCCTGGCACCACCCTACTCCCTAGTGTGGAGTACTGAAAGGTATACTGTCTCTAGATTTGGCAGTATCATTTAACTTTTACCCCTAATAGATATTCACTAAAACTTTCATTCATACATCCAACCTCTTTCTTTAAGGAAAACAAACTGCTACATCAAACAACTGCATAAAATCATTTGATATGTCCTGGATCAGCTATTACCCAGTTTAACTGAGAGAACTCATCTATTTATAGTCCCCTCCCCCCCCCGTTTCTACCATTCCTTTTCACTGTTTAAATCTCTCATTAAGGAGGTCAACTGTACCTATACAAATCTCCACGCTTCATAATACAGACCAATAGATCAAGGAAAACAGAACCAGCTCCCCCCCCCCCCGCCCCAATCAGGATTTTAGCTACCAATGCTGCAGACAAGTCTGCGCCTGAGATTTTATCACGGTGTTGCCAGATAGCATGGAGTTGGCTTAGAGCAAGATTTGCCTCTACTACGGAGCTGATCCGCACCTAAAGGGAAGTGACACTTCCTTACAACGGCAACTTAGTACCATTTTTACAACATTTTCCCTTTAAATAACCACACATACACATAAAAGGGGGAAGCTCAGCACAGCAGCAAGACTACCCTATTCAAGAAAGAGCAGAGAGGGGATCAGGGAAACCCTCAGAAATAAAGACGACGGGTTCGCGTCCAAAGCGGTACAACCTAAAACTTGCACCATTTCAAAGAAGAGGATCCTTTTTCGACTAAGACGCAGGGCAGACACAGGCTAACCATCTCCCGGAGGATTAGGCCGGGAATACCACCCACACCCTGACGAAGACCTCCTCAACCGCACCGCCATCTCCTCCTCCTCGCTGGCTGTCCACCCACCCTTTCACCACAAAGAAGGGGTCCTCCATGGACATGACGCCTGGCGCCCGTCGCCGTGCGGGCTCGGCTCGAAGCTTCCCCCCACGCCGTGCCGAGAGCCTCCCAGGCTGGGCCGCCCGTTCCTTCCAAGGCTGCGACCCCCGCTCGCTCCCTTCTATGGGCGGGAGCAGCGGCACCAGCAATGCCCACTCGCCCTCCTTGCTTGTTCGCTCTTCTTTCCGATCAGCAGGTTTCAGCACGCTTGCCCATAGGACTCCTTTCACGCGAGAAGGGAACGCGACACTCCTTATTGGAGCAGAAGGACGTCGACCTTGCCCCACGTGACTTGGGAACTCAGGAGGCCCTGCCTTCCAGCCCGAGCGTGTGGTCAAATCAAATGCGCTGGAGTTAAAGGAACAGAGGGGAAGGGAGGGGCTTGTAAACAATCTGGGTTAAGAGGTGGCTCTTTATCTCACTTTATTGGGTTTCTGTGACCTGCAGACAGACTTAAAAAGTCCTCTTTCCGAAAGGGTTTGAATGTGATCAAGGGCATTTATTATTATATTTTAATTATTCATTGCGTTAATATCCTACTTTTTCTCCTAGGGCTTAATAAGGCATTTCTTCCAGTTTTATGACCAGGATGATAACAGCCTTGTGTGGGCTAAGAGAATCACCTAGTGCACAGCTTTCCAAACTGTGTGTCGCGACACTTTAGTGTGTCGCAACACACAGTCTGGTGTGTCGCCACACAACCTGGAAGCGGCAGCGGTGGCGTGCACGGCGGCAGCGGCAGCAGTGCGCCATTAGCGCTTCCGCGTTTTAGCGGAGGCCGCCGCCGCCATGCACACCCCTGCCCCTGCACGCCCCCCACACCGCCGCCGTGCACGCCCCCGCGCCGCTGCCGCTGTTGTTATGTCGCCAACGGCACTTTGGGAAGCACTGACCTAGTGAGTTTCCATGACTGCAAGTGAACATGAATCTTGTTTTCCCGTGTCCTAGCGTAAGGGAAAGGTAATTGGCAAGCCCTCGGGTAGGGTTACAATATTTGCAAAATTATGGACTACTAGCTGACAGCAAGGAATTAAAAGTATCTCTTTTCTACTTTTTGCTGCCCAGTTACAGTATCCTTACCTTAAGGTAAAGGTTCCCCCCGCACATTTGTGCAGTCGTGTCCGACTCTAGGGGCCGGTGCTCATCTCCGTTTGTTAGCCGAAGAGCCAGCGTTGTCTGAAGACTCTTCCACGGTCATGTGGCCGGCATGACGCGCGCGGAACGCTGTTACCTACCCACCGAAGTGGTACCTATTAATCTACTTGCATTTGCATGCTTTCGAATTGCTAGGTTGGCAAGAGCTGGGGCGAGTGCGGGAGCTCACTCCGTCACGCGGGGCTAGGGATTCGAACCTCCGAACTTGCAATCTTCCGATCGACAAGCCTGGCATCTTAACCGCTGAGCCACCACGCCCCACCTCACCTCACCTCCTTACCTTACAGGCATTTTAATAATCACTTTTTAGATTTTTCTTTTGGGGGGCAGGTTCTTGCAAGTTTTATCCTTCATACTGATAATGTCTCTCTTTGCTGACACATAAAGCAATGGCTTGTTTAAGCATGGTTTACTGAATAAACCACAATCAGCTGATTCATGCAATTAAATCATAAACTGCTTTACAAACTGCAATGGCCAACTTCACATGACACATTCCATCATATTTTGACTTAAGAGTATTATGCAAATTTAGCCAATATATCATTCCCAACTGTTGTTTTGTAAATAGCTGCTGTCACTATCACATCCCATCCAACCAGAGGATATATGTATATATGCCCACTAACTCAGGATGATGCTTCTGAGGAAATGGATATAATTTATGGACCATTAAATAAGCATTAAGAAAATACAGAGACCACCCAAATAAGCAAGCCCTCCCTCCCTATAATTCCAAGGGAGTTCATATTTTTAGCAAATAAAATAACAATCATAGCTGTACTTGTACTTTCCCACCCCCTGCATTTTAAAAGGCCTTTTATGATTGCAACAGAGTTGTTGTTGCTTCTCTCCATTGTATGTTTTTACTTCCTCAGCTGTTATCCCTGACTTCAAACTTTGTTCTAATTTTAAGAAGAATTTCCTATTTTGATTATCTATCTATCTATCTATCTATCTATCTATCTATCTATCTATCTATCTATCTATCTATCTATCAAATTTATCACCGCCCAACTCCCCCAAGGGGGACTCTGGGCGGTTTACATAATTATACATTGATTTTACTTTTTCACTAAGCTGTGGTTTGTTTAGCTATGGCTTGTTAAATTGGAAGGATTTGCCTAACACATGAAGCCATTAATCATGATTTAGAAATCATAGTGGCCTGGTTCAACATCACAATGAGCCAAAACCAAGCTATTTTAAAGCTAGCACAACATGTGAACCTGGCTATTATAAGTGGCATTTCCCCTGCTGATTCTTCAACTGTAGGCTAAGGGAAGAGGACTGCCTGCTGAATAGTTGCATATTATTCAGCAGATAAAAGCACAAGAGTACTGAGCAAATTTATATCAGGTCAGACTGGGAAATGTGCAAGTGTTAAATAGATGAAAAGTATGTCTAAAAGCATCTATATAAGTACTTCAGGCACTTGAGGCAAATGTTACAATACTTTCTGGGTTTCAGACACAAAACTGTTTTTGCTCATCAGGTGTGGTATGCTTGATAGTGTTGGACTTGGAGAGGATGCAAAAAGTCAAGATGGTGTCCACATGATTGAAGTCTTGCCCCTTTTTTACATGGGTTGCGTGCAACCCAGATAACAGGGGTGGGGCTTCAATCACACAATTGTGACCGCCATCTTGACTTTTTGGATGCCCCCTGTGGGGATGTCCCTGACTCATATTTGGGCTGGCCTGGTGTCTTCTCAATTCACTATTTGAAGGTTAATAATACAATCTGTGAGCAAGCTTTACTTGTGAACCACACAGAGTCGCTGGGAGATTATCTGGCCTTCAAAAATTCCTCAGCTTTTCCAGATCTTCTTCCTGAAGAGGCTCTGTTGTAAATTGCTAGGTGAGAGCAACAGTTATATGATACAGGCACAGTCTCTATGTCTCTATACACCAGCCTTCTCCAACCTGGCACCCTCCAGAGGTGGTGGACAATTACGCTGATCATCATCAGCCAGCATAGCTATACTGGCTGGGAATGATGGGAATTGTATTCTAACATATCTGGAAGGTGCCAGGTCAAAAAACTGCTACAGACCATATTAATTAATTCCAACATCGGTATTATATCTGTTTGTTAAAAATAGTTGTTGGATTCCATAAGTCCAAGCAGGTAAAATATTCAAAGTTAACTTTAAGGTAATTCCTTTTCTTTAGGAACAATCCCCAAGGTCACAAATAAGTGAGCAAACGTTTGCATTTATAAAACCTTTTCATTAGGTTGGTCATATATTTTAAAAGCAAAAAGGTAGAAGAACGAAAAGGCTGCTGCTATACTAAATGAAATCTTAATCTGCCTTTTTAACAAGCCTTAAATGGTCTCTGAATGGTGTGTATGTATGTATGTATGTACTTTTTATTTATTTAAATGTTTCTTCAGCTAAACTGCTTATTATCCAAAGGGTTTCAGGTTCAGCTACAGTCCATAAATCAGAGCTTTCCAAACTGTGTGTCGCGACACAAAAGTGTGTCGCCACACACAGTGTGGTGTGTCGCCACACCACCCGGAAGCGGCGGCGCGTGCGTGCATGGTGGCAGCGGCAGCTGCCGCCGCCGTGCACACGTGCGCCGCCGCACGCCCCCTGCGCTGCTGCCGTGCGCGTGCACGCGCGCGCTGCCGCACGCCCCCCGTGCTGCTGCCGTGCGCACGCGCACCGCCGCACACCCTCCTGTGTTGCTGCCGCGCACGCGCGCCACTGCGCCACCACGCTGCCGCCGCCGCAGCGCCGCTGGCATGTCGCCAGCGGCGGCACTTTGGAAAGCCCTGCCATAAATAAATAATGAAGTGAACTAAAAACAAACCAGCAAGAACCATAATACAATAATAGAGAGGCACAGATTTTTATGAGGAGCAGTAGAACATAGTCAGGTTGGAGTTAAATCCTAAATGGAAGGATGGGGACTAGATCAAATTTTGAGGCAGGTTTTCACCTAGTGCTGAAAACTAGTGTTGGTGCTGGGATAGGGCATTCCAAAGTCAAGGCACCACAACAAAAGTAACAAAAATAATGTGCTGTAGGATGTTGAGGAGGGCCCCCTGTGAAGCTTGTAATGTTTGTTCAGGCATATATCCTGGGAGAACAGATTCATCAAGTACTGAAGTCCTAAACCATTTAAGATCTTGAATGTCATTACTAAAACCTTCAAGTTTGATTGGTAGTATATAGGCAGCCAGTGCAGTTTACTTAGGGCCAGGTCTTACATGGTCTCTAAAAATTCTTCCAGACAGCACTCTTGGTGTGGCCTTCTGCAGTTATTGCAGCATTTGAGTCATCTTCAAGGGCAGGTCCATGGAGAACACATTGCAGCAACCTAATGGATCCAGAACATGGATTCCTTTAGCCTGCTCAACCTTGTCCAAGAGAGGCAGCGGGCAATTGCAGCTAGCCAAATGCACTCAAAGCTACAAATGCTACTTGGACATTGAGAAAGAAGTGAAGTCCAGGAGAACTTCAAAGCTGCATCTCTGCTTTGGAGCGGGGGCGGGGGGAGAGAAAGAATTCCAGTTCAGAATCAGACAGCCATTTCCTAGATTCATCTTATCCACAGTGCCTCTTGAGCCAACTCATACCACCAAGATACTGCAGCTCAGTCTTCGTGCTAAGCCACACTGACTAATTTTTGTATGTGTGTCTGTGTGCCTCTGAGTCAGGTTTTGGCTCCTAGTGATTCCCTGGACTACCCCCTGCAGCTTTTTTGGCAAGATGTTTTGGAAGCGGTTTGCCCTTGCCTGCTTCCTAGGGCAGAGAGAGAGTGACTGGCCCAAGGTCACCCAGCTGGCTTTGTGCCTCAGCGGGACTAGAACTCACGGTCCCCCAGTTTCTAGCCTGATGCCTTAACCACGACACCAAACTGGCTCTCTAAATAAAATGCACTACCAGGAAAAAGAAGACCAACTGCTCTCCCTATGAAATTATAAAAATCTGCCTTATCCAATTGTGTCCCCATACTGATCCCACTCCAACCTTAGTGGCACAATGCAGTTTGCCTCAGGGCTGCATGTCTCTTTCTCACTGGCAAAACACATCTAACCTGCTAAAAATTAATATTACAAAATCAATGTCTCTCTTCTAAGTAAACACTAAGCATCAAAATGTTACACAGTGGGATGTACTGTATCTTGCTAGATGTTGTTACTCTCATTCATCAAGGAGGACAGCATACAGCCCTTAGTTCTGAGTATATCCATCTGTTACCAATGCACAGATACACCGTCTTGGCATCAAATGCACCTTTCAGTCATTAAGCCTGCGTCAGGGAGCAGTTTCACCATGCAGCACCAAGGCTGCCCCAATTTCTTGCTCATGCCAACGAGAAGTTCCCAAGTCCATCTCACTCTCTTTCTTCTCCATTTTTCCTCTCTTTCTTTGCTCCCACTAAGCAGCTCTGATTTCAGAATGAGGTCCCTACTTTTACTAGGAGGCTACACTTTCATTGCATTTTGAGACACCACCAAAAATGGTCTCTTTGTGTCTTTTTTTTTTTTTTTAACAGTCAAGAACTGCTGGACGTTACTTCATTTTGCAAGGCACTGTCTATTCTGCTGGCTTCCTTTGTTACATTTTTGCCTGACTGATTTGCTTTTGGTGTGAATTGAAGTGGAATTCCCAAGGCTTGGGCCCACTGTCCTCTCCCTCAGGTATTCCATTGTAACCCCGCACTAGGTTATTAGCAGCTGAAAACTGTTACTAAGGCTTTTTCTTCCCAAGTAAAGTTGAAAGAGAGGGGGACTGTCTGCCGCCTTCCTCTCTTCATATTCCAAGAACCGTCTCCCCTGTTTGGGCTTCGCTCATTACTGCAACACGCTTTCAAGGGATGACAGAACTGCAAAGATCCACAGCAATAGGAGCTCTACTCAATCATGAGAGAAACAGCAAAACCCAGCAGCAGTTCAAGCAGCCTATCGTATTGGCTGCTCTGATCTTATTCTAGAAACTTTTTTTTCCCCCATTACAGAAAGGACTTGGTAGGGAAAGATTTTGGTTGTTGACATGTTGCCAGAGAGAATTCTTTCATCTTCTCAGAGATGTACAAACACCATGGGATCCCACACAAGCTCATGCAATCAGACTTGAGCAGCCAAAAGTGCTTGTTAGAAGGCTTTTGCCCTGCAAAGCAATAGCTTCTATCAGCCGAATAAAGCTGGTTGGGCATAGATTTCTGTGCAGAGCCCTGAGGCAGCCTCTTCTCTTTGCAAGGTTGCCTCAGGCAGCAAAGATCTTTGGCTTAGTGGAAAAAGAGAATTGTCCCAGCATAGGGATAGAGATTTCACCTTGCCCACACTGTCATGCTACTCTGCTGATGGATGCCTTTCATGTTGATTCTGCTCTTCTGATACAGTATTTACAGACACAGGATGTATTAGAATATGAGACAATATGGAGAAAGCTTTAATATTAATAGCTGAACATCAGGACATCATCAAAGTCATGATGCGGGTTGCAGAATAAGGAGGTTAGGCTCTTTCCCTTATGATAAATCAGGATTAGGCCATATGCTTATGGATGCTCCCTGCGTATCTATAAAGTGTCCTGTGGAAACTAGGGATTCATTATTATTTTTCGAATAGACTGAAGTGCCTCAGATTGATATGGCCTTCAACTACCAGCCATCTTTATGAGTAGCTCTTGGATGCTCTGCATGTGAGAGGAAAGAGAGAACTATGGGCTCAGAGAAGTGAATGTATGCTTTGGGGTTTGCAACAGTGATTTTACGAAGTCAGCCTCTAAGACAGGGGTACCCAACCTTTTTGGCACCAGGAACCGGTCGTGGAAGACAATTTTTCCACGGACCGGGAGGGCGGGGTTTGCAGGCGGGAGCCAATTGTGCAGACTGGGGGGGAGGGGTTTGCAGGCGGGAGCCAATTGCATGGGCTGGGGGGCGGGGTTTGCAGGTGGGACCCAATCGCACGGACGGGGGGTGGGGTTTGCAGGCGGGAACCAATCGCGCGGACCACCACCGCTCCTATGCGACCCACTTCCTAACAGGCCGTGGCCCACAAGTTGGGGACCCCTGCCCTAAGAGAACCATTCTGTGATGGCTCCCCTGAGACTTTTGTTAAGATTCCAAATGTGCCCATCAGCCCAAAATATAAAAAAACAAATGCTATAAACCATGTTTTATTTTAAATACCACAAGCCTGCAGGACAGGAATTTTAGGAGATGAAATCCCATATATGTAGACTTGGGAAAACTGCCCTAGGAAGATTATAGTGTTATGAAGTTCATACTGGTTTTAAGACATACTTAATTTCTGCTCTGGTGTATTCTAGTGGCTTTTATAGAGAGAAAAGTAGGATCTATTTTTGCAGCAACATCAATAAATTGGAACTACAAAAACATTGGCCAAATAACTGTAAAACCTGTGGTGCAAACCTTGAGCGAAGATTTATGACGGGATTTTGTTCTGGGCCTTCTGGGCATCAATACCTCACTGACACTCCTTGGATACAATATTTGCAGTTGTAGCACTAGTCCTGATAGAACATGCTATCTTAGTGCAAGAGTGAACTCGTGCAGACATAATATTTTCATTCTGCTCAATTCTTATGGTGTTCTAGTATAGTATTATGCCTTCAACAGTAGCCAAGAAGAGGCCTCTGAAAAATGTAAGATGTTGTTCCCAGCTTTGGTAAACAGAGAGAGAATGCTTCTGCAAATGGAGGTTCCATGTTGCTATTCTGAGGGTAGAAGTTCAATAATTCATTTGGCAAACATTGTTAAATGGATTGATCTGATTTATATTTCCTTGACTAATATATGGAAGATAATGCAAAATGGCATACAAAAATTCATGTTTAAGAATCACCCACATAAAAATGTTTATTTTAGGATAAAATATGTCCTAAACATGAATATGACTAAGTATTTAAATGCAAACTTTGAGTATCTTTTTAAAAATGAACATTTGCAGCTGAAGGTAGAAACAAGATGGAATGGATTTAAGAATACATATGCTGGTCTATGACTGAAAAAAAATTAAGAATACTTGCAAATCTGACACAAATTAATCATCCATACAAAATAGCCATTGGCAAATCCAAAGTAGTTTAATCCATTTTTAAAAGGCAACTTAAATTAACATTGAACTTCATACTGTATCTTGTAGAAGACCGGATGATTGTGTTATCTGTATAGATGGAGTGCTGTAGCTGAGATGTGTCTCACAATTAAATTGGGCCATCCCAAATCATACATCCATAATCCAGCCAACTACCTTTCATGTAATAATGGCCATGTCCTGTCCACTTACAAGCTTTTTCTAGATGTGTGGCATTGGTCGCCATAGTACAAATGCTCAAAATTGAGAGGAATGTGTGTCAGGATATCCGTCCCCCAGAATACCATTGGGCTACCAAAGATCATCCAACCACATGTCCAGAAGACTGAGTACAACAGAGCTGCATCATATCCATCTGAAAGCTTTTTTTTTTTTTTTACTACAGGCATTGCTAATATTGCAGAAAGTTTACCTTACTCCATTTAGGTAGAAATGAATAAGTACAGTAACTGGGACTTTGCACTCCAAAATGTATTTGGGGCAAGACAGACGTGTGCATGTATGTCTGCAAAGGGACAAATATTTGGGAGGGGCAAATTTAGATTATGGAAGTGGCCCTCCATGGGAGATCCTAGAATTCCAAGCCATCTTGGCCAGTGGTGTCCTCCTCCCCGCCCCCCACCCCCACCCCACAGCAGGGCTACTTAAAATTTGCTCTTATAAGACTCTTACAATCACCGTTTTTATCTCCACAGCAGCACTTAGCCAACTTTGGCTGATCTCAACAAGTCTAATCTGATTAGTGCTTGGATGAGAGACTACTAAGAAATATCACAGTTGTGGGCTAGACAGGGAAATTGAAAAGACACCCCAGAAGAAGGTATGTCAAATTATTTATGTATTGTATTGTCGAAGGCTTTCACGGCCGGAGTTCAATGGCTGTTGTGGGTCTTCCGGGCTGTGTGGCCGTGTTCTGGAAGTTGTGGTTCCTAACGTTTCGCCAGCATCTGTGGCCAGCATCTTCAGAGGGCAGGAGCACAGATAGAAGCCTATCTATCTATCTATCTATCTATCTATCTATCTATCTATCTATCTATCTATCTATCTATTCTATCTGTGCTCCTGCCCTCTGAAGATGCTGGCCACAGATGCTGGCGAAACGTTAGGAACCACAACTTCCAGAACACGGCCACACAGCCCGGAAGACCCACAACAGCCATTTATGTATTGTTGCCAAAAGAGCTACATAGCCACAGCAACCAGCTCAGCTCAGAGACTTGACCTTTTTAAACCTGTAAGTTTGATTTGTAAGTAGATGGAGCTGTATTTTGTTGGGCTTCATCAGTGTGGGAGTTTGAATCTAGTCCTAACAGTGTAGCTACCTTATTGTGGAAGTTTTTTATACAAAGCACTCAACATGTTGCTGATTGGAATGGCCCATCCTGGATTATAGTTTGCATCCACCCATTTGCATTCATTCACAGGCTCTATCTGTGAACTGTGGTTATCGAGCAGCCAGGATATGGTGCTGCACAGTCCTACCAAACCATATCCACTCCCTAAGGGCCACATTCAGGGCCTTTCCAGTGGCTGATAAATATAAACTCAGAACAACAAATCATTCAGGGGCAGCAGGCACACCTTTGACCATTGTAAATGACTTTCACAAGCTGTTTCCTGTTCGAGGTTTCTTGCAGGGCTGTCTGTTTTCCCTTCCGAGCAGGGGAATGGCTCCCTGCTGATTTGAGTTCCCCCATCTGCGAAAAGGTTTCCCCTTCTCCATCACCACCTGTTCCGCAGTCTCCCCACAAAAGTCAAATGGAAAACGGATAGATAAAAGCCACCTCTTAAGTCAGCTTTGACTTGCCTTCTTCTTCCCTCTGCCATGGAGCTATTTTTGGAATGAGCAGCTGAGCTGCTGGAGAGAAAGGTTGTTAATTGTTTGTCCAATCTTTCCAGACCAGTAAGATCACACAGAGAGATTAGCATACACGTACATCCTTTCTTGCAGCCGTTTCCCCTCCCCTTGTCCCTCTGTGACACCCCCCCCCCGCAAGGCGGGTGGGAGCATTTTTCTGGGAAGGTAGAGGCATCCAGAGAGAGCCCATAGAACGAAAAAGCCACCGGGAAGAGAAGGACATGAGATTACTCATTGGGAATATTCCCCTGTGGGTCTGTGTGTGGTAAGCCATTCTAACCAATCGTGGTATGGAGACAAAAACAGTCTGCAACCAATCATAGCCGCTGTTGAAGAGCAACACTGGCACATGTGTGACTGCAACCCCAACCCTTTCACGCACACCCTGGAAATCAAAGCAGGGTCTTTCTCTCACGCAGGGACAAGAAGGCAGGCAGGCAGGCAGGCTATGCAGCCACCTAAGAGGACATTGGCCTCACAAGCAGCCATGTGACTGGCTGCCTCTGTTTGAAATTTACTAAAGAATTACATCAGTCTGGGAATGGGGGAGGAGGAAGGAGGAGGATGAAATCACAGGGGAGAGGAGAGGGATCTAGAACCAAAACATTTGTCTTCTTAAAAGGGTAATGTCACAGTCTGTTTTCTGCAATATTTGTCTTCTCTTTCCATTACTTTCTCCAACCCTGACTGTTCAGAGCACTTCAGGTCCGTCAGACAATTGACTCAGTTCCTTCCAGTTGCTAGCAGGGAATTTCAGTCCTAACACATCTGAAGGGTGCCACACAGGCATACATCATCGGCGTTCGCCTATTGTCCCTTAGTCTTAGAAAACAAGGCTGATTGTTACAAGGAGGGGATGATCAAGAAGCAGAAACTAACATATTTGGGGACTGTAATACAAGCAATGAAGGACTGAAAAAGATTTGGGCTGTACAGTACTTTGGATTCAAAGGCAAAATGGTGTTTTGGTGTGTGCGTGGGTAGTTGTGTAGTACCTGGATGTAACTTCTTAAAGCAGCTAAGGCTTTCCACAGGATCTAGCGCAGTGTTTCTCAACCTTGGCAGCTTGAAGATGTGTGGACTTCAACTCCCACTATCCCCCAGCCAGCATAGCTGGCTGGGGAATACTGGGAGTTGAAGTCCACACATCTTCAAATTGCCAAGGTTGAGAAACACTGATCTAGTGGTTGAGATTTGCATATATATGTCCCAGACTGTTTGTGTTTTGTTTTTGACTTTTGGATTCCACTATTAACTTTTTTTTTCTATATTGTATTATATATTTAGGCATATTTCTTGAGAAGAAAAGAATAGCCAAGCTGGAAGAGCATAGCAGTTGGGCCTTTCTGTCTAACCCCTAGTGCATACGGGAATCAAATTAAAGCATCCCTGACAGATGTGTGTCCATCCTCTGCTTGAACACAACCAGCAAACTCACCTCTTCTTTCAGTAATTGGGCACACTGTTTAGCTCTTCTTGCTGTTAATTAGAAGTTTTCCTAATATTCAAGCAACATCTATCTTTCTGTAACTTAAAGACCATTATTCCGAGTCCTGCACAATGGAATGATAGAGAACAGATGTTGACCACCATCTGTATCATATTCTTTCAGGTACTTGGAAAGAGCTACAGTATCATATGCCCTCTGAGTTGTCTCTTTTCAAAGCTAAGGTTAACAACTTCCCTCACTCTTTTCTTGCAAAACAATGTTTTCAGTCCCCTGATCATCTTCATTGTCATTCTTTGCATCTGTTCAAATTTGTCTGAATCCTTATTAGAATGTGGAGTTCAGTACTGGACACAATACTTGCGATGAAGTCTGACCAATACAGAATAGAGTGGAAATATTACTTCCCATGATTTGAAAACTTTATAGTCATATCGATACAGCCTAAAATTGCATTTCCTTTTTGGCAGGCGCATTATTGCTGACTTATATTCTGGTTGTGATCAACTACAGTTCTAAAACTCTTTTCCTCATATACTATTATCAAATCAGCTATACTCCATGCTATATTTGAACATTTTATTTCCTTTTCCTAAGTGAATAACTTTATATTTGTTTGTTATTTTTAGCTTATTTCTCTAATCTGTCAATATTATTTTTAATTGTGCTTTTGTTTTCTAGAGTATTTGGTATCCCTCACAGTTCGGTTTTATCTGCAGATTTGATAAACATTCCTTACAGCTCTTCGTCCAACTCATTGATAAAAATATTGAAGCATACTGGGCCCACAACCAAATCCTGCGGTATCTCACTCCAGTTTTATGAGTACTCTTTGAGTATGAATTTCCAACCAGTTCTAGATTCATCTAGACATGCCAATCAACCTACTGTACTTAGATATTTTGCTAATCAGAATATCAACATGTTTTGCTAAAATCAACATATATGATTTATAGTCAAGATATATTATGCAAATAGCATTTGCTATTTGTTAATTTATTAAAAAATAAAATATTAATTTGACAAGTGTTGTTCCTTTCAAATCCATTATGATTTCTAGTAATAACGGCATTTTTTTCAAGTTGCTTACAGATCAGTCACTTTATAACCTGCTATAGAGACCTCCCAGCTATGGAGTCAGACTATTCTGTAGTTCCCTAGCATTTCCTCCCTCCCCCTCCAACTTTTGAAGAAAGGAACATTTGTCCACCTTCAGTCATAAGCTATTTCACTCCTTCTCCAGGATTTCTTTAAAATAATAGAGGTTAAGCAACAGCATTAGTACCAGCAACTTCCCTTAGTATTTTAGGATGCAACCCATCTGTCCCTGGTATTTCCAGATTATGTGTACTGTATATTGAGTTCAAGATGGAATCTTGTTACTTAAACCAATTTTTTACAATCTCCCATTTACAAAATGTACAATTTTTTTACAAGTTCTCTTCATAGAGAACAGTGAGCCGCCAACGGAGCATTTCTGCCTTTTCACTGCGTCTTTCATATATCTCAGTCCACTCAGAACCAAAGCTTAGTGTAGTTAGTCCAGACACTGCTAACTGAATAAACTAACTACAACTAATGATGTTGTGTCATTTTTTTGTGAATAGATATTTTTGAGCATGCAAATACATTCTAGTTCTGCCCTTTTAATTGCCAGTTATGAAAAGAAAACTTCCTGTTGTTAAATCTGCTACTGATTACTAATATGTTTATTTTTATTTTTCAGATACATTCACATAAAAGCAGCTTGGATAAATTTGATGTAATACAGTTCAATCGGTCATTACATTTTCCCAATAAGTTTATTTATCTTATAGACTGCTGTATTGATAGAGAAATTTCCATTCACTTATCTTGGTGAATTGGTTTTGTTTTTTTTATAAATACAATATATCATGATGGGTTATTTTCATGCTTTCTTGAGAAAGGGTTTATGCCCTATTTAATGAAGAGAATCCAGAATCTGGTTGGGAAAAGGAATCTTGTGCCTTAAAATAGCCATTTCTCATGGCTTATGTTTATTTTGGACCATTAAGAATGCAGACATCTGTATGGTACCAGCAACAGTTATGGAGAAATAGTTTTTCTAACAGATTAACACTGCAATTCTCTACTGCCTTCCCTAAGTTCAGGCCCATGAATTCAATGAAACTTTTTGCTGTTTCTATTGCAAAGTTTTAATCCTTTTATGATTATTCTTTTGAGAGTGGGTGAAAGGATTTATATGGAAGCTTTAAAATGAACATTTAGCAAATTGAAATATTCCTGTTCAATAATGGCTACAGGGAAATTTATATCCACCAGACCATAGTGACAGACAACTTCCAGGAGTAATAACTGGAGGTCAGCAAGAAAGAGTAAAAGAGAATTACAACATTAAATTTCTGTCTCCCACTTCCATACAAGATTATTAATATCAACCTGTATCTACTGTATTACTAATTTTCCCTAACATCTGGTTAGATAAACACAGGCTTAACTACAGATCACTAAATCAATTCTGATTTAGCAAATCTTTACATTCATTTTTTTAAAAAAGGAATTCTTAACCTTGGGTTTCCAGATGTAAACCTTTTCCTAGATAGGAACTGGTACATCAAAACAATTGCTGCGGTCATGGGCCTCAGTTTTAAGTTTGATCCTTGATACTATGAATTTCTTCTCATAAGTGAGTTCAGTTATGTTCTTATTCTTAAGATGTGCCCAGCTTCATTCACTGTTGTTTATATAGATTTGTCAAATTAGAAATGAAAAAAATCTTCACCAGAAAAATAAATTAATGTTGTGGCTAAAACATCAAGATGTGTGAGGAAATGTGGTATTGGTCAGAAAGACAAATACTAAACCCCATTTAGAGTGTAATCCTATGCCCACATATTTGGATTTAATTGCCTTTGAACCTCTGGGTAAATATACATAGGATTTTGCAATGAATTATCTGGACAGCAAGCAGTTAGGTTGAATTTCATAGATGGCATTGGAACATTAAATAAGAAATAATAGTTGCATGACTTCAGTGAAGCCCAGCTCCAGGTAAAAGCAGAAGGAGTTCTGCTTAAGACCACTTTTTAAAAATAGACTAGATAACCCATGACCTGTTGGGTCATCCTTTCAGAGATATTTCCTAACCTAAACAGAGAAACAGAATGACCACACGCAGGCAAAAAAGCAGTGGGAGTGTGAGCGACTTCTGATTTCCTGCCGGCTTCCCCATTGACTTTGCTTCGTTGGAAATCACTCTTCCTCCTCCTCTGCTGACCCGTGGAACTGCCTTACCACTTTGCTGGGGGGAGGGGGAACAAAGGGAGCCACGGACAAGGAAAACTTTACCCCTGTTCCACATCCTGGCATATCCCCAAGGGCCCCCTCCCTCCAGGGAGGAAGAGGGCTCACCCGTTGATCACTGACCCCCAGCCAGGAACTAGGGCCTGTGTCACCCGGGGCAAACATGGATTCCGCGCCCCCCCTAGGTTATTTTGTCATTTTGGCGCCCCCGGGCGTCATTTTGGCACACCTCCCAGCACGGCGCCCGGGGCACATGCCCAGCTTGCCCCCCTAGTTGCGGCCCTGTCCCCAGCCAGCCCTACCTCACCAACAGGCATCCAAGTCACTTCCTTTCCTTCCTTCACCACCCACCGCTGTTAAGAGATTTCAAATTTCAGCCTCGGTTCCAAAGCAGCCAACTGCTGCTAACCCATTGGGCCTTGCTGCCAGCTCATTGGGTGCAGGGGCCGGAGGGAGGTGGGAAAGCAGGCAGGAATATTTATTTATTTATTTATTCGATTTATCACTGCCCAACTCCCTCAAAGGGACTCTGGGCGGTTTACAATCCAAATATAAAATTAAATAAACATTAAAATAAACAATTTAAAAATACAATAAATATAATAAAATCAAGATGGTAGTATCTTCTTTAAAACACTGGAAAGGGCAATTCTAGGGCCATCCTAAGATATTAGCCATCCCCAAGAGTATATACTCTTCTTCCCGCCCCAGGCCTGTTGGCAGAGCCAAATCTTGAGTTTTTTCTGGAAGTCCAGGAGCGAGGGGGACTGTCTTAACTCTGGGGGAAGAATATTCCACAAAGCAGGCGCTACTGCCGAGAAGGCACGCTTCCGTGACCCTGTTAGATGGAATTCTTTGACCGATGGGGTCCGTAGCATGCCTTCCCTGCATGACCAGATGGGACGGGACGATGTAATGGGGATAAGACAGTCTCTTAGGTAACCTGGTCCCATGCCATGGAGGGCTTTAAAGGTCATAACCAACACCTTGAATTGGACCCGGAAGCAAACTGGAACCCAGTGCAGCTCGCGTAACAACGGTGTTACATGTGTCCGATAAGGGACTTCCAAGATCGTCTGTGCGGCCGCATTCTGGATCAGCTGAAGCTTCCGGATACTCTTCAAGGGTAGCCCCATGTAGAGCGCATTACAGTAGTCTATTTGTGAGATAACCAGGGCATGAGTGACCGTTCGAAGGGCCTCTCGTTCCAGGAAAGGTCATAACTGGCACACAACACGAAGTTGTGCAAAGGCCCTCCTGGCCACGACTGCCACCTGCTCTTTGAGCAGGAGTCGCGAGTCCAGGAGGACCCCCAAGTTACGCACCGGGTCTGTCTGGGGCAGTGCCACCCCATCCAGGACTAAAGTTGGCAATTTCCTAGATATCGAGGAGCCATTAATCCACAGCCACTCCATCTTACTAGGGTTCAGTCGAAGCCTGTTTTTCCCCATCCAGGCCCTTACAGCCCCCTGCCACTTGGACAGGGTAGAAACTGCATCACTTACTTCCCCCGGGATGGAGATGTATAATTGAGTATCATCAGCATACTGATGATATCTCACCCCATGGAGACAGATGATCTCACCCAGTGGTTTCATGTAGATGTTAAAAAGGAGCGGAGAGAGTACCGAGCCCTGCGGGACCCCACAAGAAAGGGCCCGCGGGCTGTATCTCTTGCTCCCAATCAACACTGACTGGAACCGGCCCTGGAGGAAGGAGGCGAACCAGCGCAGCACAACGCCGCCCACCCCCAACTCCCTGAGCCGCTCCAGAAGGTTACCATGGTCGACAGTATCGAAAGCCGCTGAGAGGCCAAGAAGAGCGAGAATGGATGCACTGCCTCCATCTCGCTCCCGCCAAAGATCATCCATAAGCGCGACCAATGCAGTTTCAGTCCCATGGCCAGGCCTGAAACCTGACTGAAAGGGGTCCAGATAATCCGTTTCATCCAGAATCCTCTGGAGCTGCAACGCCACCAATATGCCCCTCCCATCTTTCCTTGCGCCATGCAACCTACGGCTTTCTGGGAAGTGTAGTTGGAAGGCGCAGTGGCACTGAAGTGGCCACAACTTTGACAAATTTCAATCCCATGGGAGTAATGGGTTCTGGATTTTGGATGCAGTTTGGATGCCCATTTGAGGTATGTTGATTCAAAAATTGTTGCCCTATGATGTACCGTTTCACCCAATTGAAGGTTACAAAGAAACACTCAGAGTTGTAGTAGTGTATAGATTAAGATCTGGCTATCGGGCTACATCCAATGTGAGGGAATTTGGGTGTAATGTCCATTAAGTCATTGGCACATCCTTTGCTTTTTTTCATTCATAGAGAAATTATATCAATCTTGTTTGTATGTACTGTATACTTGTATAATATGGTCATGAACTGCTTCCCTAGAGAATGTACAAAATTGATTGTTGTTGTTTATTCGTTCAGTCGCTTCCGACTCTTCGTGACTTCATGGACCAGCCCACGCCAGAGCTTCCTGTCAGCTGTCGCCACCCCCAGCTCCCCCAAGGTTGAGTCCGTCACCTCCAGAATATCATCCATCCACCTTGCCCTTGGTCGGCCCCTCTTCCTTTTGCCTTCCACTTTCCCTAGCATCAGCATTTTCTCCAGGGTATCCTGTCTTCTCATTATGTGGCCAAAGTACTTCAGTTTTGCCTTTATTATCATTCCCTCAAGTGAGCAGTCTGGCTTTATTTCCCGGAGTATGGACTGGTTTGATCTTTTTGCAGTCCAAGGCACTCTCAGAATTTTCCTCCAACACCACAGTTCAAAATCTTCCTTCGCTCAGTCTTCCTTATCCAATTATGTGGTATTTCATCAGTACAATGATGCTGCCTGCATTTTGCACTAACTGTGCCTTCCAAACCAAATATAAGGATAGCATCATACAGTGTACATGACAATAATAGAGGCATGATGTTATCACTGCCTAGGGTCCTGCAGCGAAGCTATTCCTGTCCTGGCATTTCAGCTGAACATAGTAGAATGTGTTCTTTATCACTGTGGCCACTTGGCTCTCTAGTGACAATGATGGTTCTGTGTGAATCCCCAAACTGCACTTCTACTTCTGTAAAGAGGTTTGCAATCAAGGACAAATAAAACACCGATTTCTTGTTCCTTGGTACTAACAACCTACAGGACCACCACATCACTAGTCTTAATTTATTATTGGCCTCCCTACCCAACCGACAACTGCATTCAGAAACTAGTCTAGGAGTTGCACAGCCTCTTCCAATTCAAATGTAACAGGGAAAAGGTTGAGTATTATCAGCACGAAATAGTCCAGATCTGCTTTGGAGGCGCCATAGAATTATGGAATATGGAATAGCATTGGGGAGAAGATGGTCATCCAGTGCTGTCTGCTACTTAGCTTCCAGTAGGTGGAACAGAACTGTTGTAGAACAACCCCCTCCCCCACTCAGTGAGACAATCCAAAAAGAGATCAAGCAAGAATAACCAAAGCAATCAGGAATCTATTGGTTTCCACATATTCCTGATGCTTTAGTAGATACATTGAGAATTTAATGTTAGAATACAACCAACTATATTATTCATATTTTGCTTGTGCAATTATTGCATATTGTGTTCAAAGCTTTTTGCATAAGCACTTCCTAGAATGATGCAAAATCAGTATTACTCCTCTGAATAATTCCTGTGAAAAGGACTTACTGTATTTTGTATTTGTATTTGTATTTTGGCTGTTGTGGGTCTTCCGGGCTGTGTGGCCGTGTTCTGGAAGTTCCTCCTTCAGTGGAGGAACCACAACTTCCAGAACACGGCCACACAGCCCAGAAGACCCACAACAGCCATCGAACTCCGGCCGTGAAAGCCTTCGACAGTACATTACTGTATTTTGTTCTTTTGTGACAGTGAGGGTAAAGGGTTAACTTGCCACTTCCATATTCACAAGGCAGCTTTAAAGCGAAAACTTGGAGAGACAGAGAAGGGAAGCCGTTGACAATTGGACTAACAAGAAAAGGAAATAACCAGCAGTGCATATCTAAAATTAAAAAGGTACTCTGCTAGCTTTGTGGCAAATTAAACAGTAATCATTCTACAAAGATTACAGCTTTATCCTAAACTGTCTGTCCATGCAATTTTATTGGTAAATAAAGTTTGGATCATGTTTAATTTGTCTGAGCCTAATTGAAGGAAAAGAACAGATCAACACATCAAATCTCAAGCAAAGAACTCTAAGTGGTGGCCGCGGGATCTTTACGAATATGTATGTCTTTGTCGTCAAGATAAAACTCGGAACACTCGTGTCCAGATAAACCACGGTTTCACCACAATTCCCCATGGAAGTGAACCGCAATTTCTATCAAGAAGCCACGAGGTTTATTGTTGCCTCTTTTAAAAACAACCAGACAGCGCTGAAACCCTTTCCCCGCAACCTTCCTCATTGGCCGAAGGTCGGGGATGGGAGCGCGCGAGGCGGCGCGCACCGGAGGCTCGCTGGGGTTGGCGGAAACACGATTCAAGCACGGCGGGTACGGCCGGGCGCTCTGATTGGTCGGAACACAGAGGAGCGATATAAAAAGCGCGCGTCCCGAACAGGCTTGCATTTGGTGGTGGTGGAATGCAGGCGGGCTATTTTGTGCCGTGATGTCGTTGTGATATGCTCTCATTGATTTTTTTTTAAAAGCACCTCCTTTTTTTTAAAGGGAAGGCTTCCTTCGCCTGTTCGTTTAGGGCGGCTGTCCGCTGGCGGCGATTCCCTGTAAGTTGCCTGCCACGCATCGGCAGAAAGGCGGCATGGAATACAAGCTGGAAGCTCACCGTATCGTCAGCATCTCGCTAGGCAAGATGTACAGTGCACGGGGTCAACGTGGCGGCGTGAAATTACACAAAAATCTTCTCGTGTCGCTTGTCCTGCGCAGCGCCCGGCAAGTCTACCTGAATGAACTCGATTGCTCAGCTTCGCCTCCTCTCGCTGCTGCTCCCTCGCCGCCGGCCGCCGGGGCGAATCCCCTCCGAGATGGGGGGGAGGGAGGAGAGCCCCCGCCGCTGCCCTTTCTCTCTCCTCCTCGCGCCTTTCTGCCGCCAACGCGGGCGGCGTTGTTGTCCGATCCCCGGGCTTCTCCGTTGTCCCGGAAGCTCCCGCCGCCGGACTGGGAAGTTCCGCGGTTGCCACGCTGCTGCTGCGGCTGCTCCTGCACCTCTTTCGTGAGCGAAGCTGGCAAACGGCCGGCGGAGGCTCCTCCTGCGCTCTACTGCTCCAGAAAGCGGAATGCTGCTGTGCAGCCCGACGGCGGGACCGAGGAAACGTCTCCGGGCAGCTCCCCGCTGAAAAAGGTCCGCAGGGAGGAAGAGGAGGACATGGAGACGGGCAATGTGGCCAGTCTCATCAGCATCTTCGGCTCCAGTTTCTCGGGACTGCTCAGCAAAAAGTCCTGCGGGGGCGAGAGGGAGGGCAGCAAGCAGCGGGGAAGGCGGCAAGAGAAAGAGGAGGCGGCGGCAGGAGCGGCTGAGGCAGAGCCCGGGCAAATCTGTTGCGACGAGTCGGTGCTGCGAAACCTCAACCCCTGGAGCACGGCTATCGTGGCCTTCTGAACTTCTCCAACCTCCCCAGCTGACCCCGGTGGCAGAATATGGGACCGCGCTGATTCAGAAGCTGGAGGGAATTGGTTTGCCGTTCGATAGGAACGGGGACTCATCGCTCCAGGCGCTGCCCCTCCTCAAGGAGAGGCGGGGGCTGTGGTGATGGAACTCAATCAGAGCAGCCCTTCGCGTTTCTCTCCTGAGTGCCCTTGGTGGCGGCGTCTCATTCTGCATGAAAGCATTTTCGGCTTGTTTCCACCTGCTCGGAATTTCCCTTTCTCTCCCCCTCCAACCTCCAGGCTTTTGGGAAGGTTAGAGCAGACCCCTTGTTATCCTACCATGCAGAGCATGTTCCCTAAGCAACCACTGCAGTTTGCTATAAGTCTCAGATGACATTAGGGACCAAAGGAAGGGGAGCTTTCTTACCCTGCTAGGCTGCGTTGATGATGGTGCTGCTGAGGTGTGTTAACAAATCTTTGGTTTGGAGTTCCCTGGGGCTTTTATTGCTCCTGGTCTTTGTTATATAAAGGCCCTTGAAGGAAGGTGGGCCTTAATGGATGTTTTGTACAGTATGCTCTCTCTCTGGTTGTGTTTTGTATGAAAATGTAACTGCGTGTGCAACACGTATTAAATATTTTGACATTGTTACATTACACATGTGTTTCTGCAATCTCTGGGCTGGGGAATTGGGCACGGATTGGGGATGGCGTGTGCAGATGCCCAGAACAGACTTCTTCATGCTGGCTGGGGCAATGGCAGACCCAGGAGAGCATCAAGCTAGGAAAGGGCAATTTAGGATGAATCTCTTTTCTAAACAATAGCTTAGGCTGGGAATTGGCAAATGGTCGTCCTTGAGTTACCCACTTTGCAAATCTGATGAAGGGAAAGGTAACATGTGAATTGTGTTTCAGGAGCCATAATTGAAACTGAATTGCCTCCTTCAGAGTGTAGTGGTAAGCCTTCATTACATGCAAGTCATCACTTGATGTGATGGAATTATATCTGACTTCGATAGATGCTATCTTGGATACCTCTGTCCATGAAGAGTCTGGTACTCTAAAGTACTGTTTCTCAACCTCGCCAACTTGAAGGTGTGTGGACTTCAACTCCCAGAATTCCCCAGCCACTGCTGTAAAGCTTCTTTAGAAACCTCTTCCTTACGGGATTCCTGTTTTAATCAGTGCCAGTTTCTCACTAATATCAAGAGAATGGCTACCCGTTCTTGACCTATGGCACAATATATAGATGAAGGCCGGTTTGGTACCATGGACAGCTTTATTCAAAGGAAAGTGTAAGTATTCTCCCACTTAGGATACCAGAGGAAGCTGTCTGAGAGCTGCAACTTAGACTTGTAGCAGACACAACAGCGCTCCTGACCAGACACAGGTCAGGCTCCCAGCATCGTCCTAATAATGAAGAAGCTTTGTGTTGTCTATAACTTGCAAGGGCAAATACTGTCCGTACTAATTCTCATCTCTGCCTGAAGGATTTGAAGCCTGTGAAACTACCTCCTTTGCTTCCTCACCAACATAAATTCCAGAGTAAATCCTGAGGTCTCATCATGAATTCATACAAGTTAGAAAAGTTTTACACTTCCTTGTACCATATACCTTGAAATGAGTGATTGCTTTGAGTAGGCTTGTTTTATAGGAGAAATAGGCAAAATGACTGGTTTGTACTACCTCGGGAACATTTCATTTTTATTTAAATAATAATTAGATATTTATTATTACGAGTAAAAGCAGAATACTTAGAGAATTTGGCATGCATTCTAGCTTTTTTCTTCTGGGCAGAAATATGTCTGAGGGAAATATCCTTTCATGTGAACCTCTACCTGAAATGGCCTAGACTAACAGTGTCTCATTGCCATGGCAACTCTTGAAGTTATGTCAGATGTAGGTTATTTTTGGCTGTGTTTCCTTGACCCCTACACACACACACACACACACACACACACACACACACACACGACAATTCCACAACTGCTTAAATAAGCTGTAAATGCACTTAGGCTTCACTTCAGTTGGGAACTGGGACTAGAGGGGTGAGTCAAAGTGTGGACAGTAACCATTTATGGACTTTTTGCTGATACCAGGACTGAAAAGTTGGTGATTTATGGATTTGCATATAGATAAGGGATGGATTATGGTAAGGAGGGATATTTGTAACCTTATAGGGGGTGAAGAGTTATCAAATTTGTTTATACTTGTGATGAAGATCAGAAGTCACTTCTTCATATACTTCTTTTTCTTTATTTTACTTCCTTTTTCTTTGCACTTTATTCTTTCTCTTTAAGTTTAGTTTGTATTTGCTTTTTTATTGTAATAAAAACTTTCAATAAAAATGCAGACAGAAGTAATTGATTAATTAATAGAGTTTTAGGTTAGCCATGGCCCAAAGTCCCATTGATTTCAATATCTGTGCCACTGAAAATGTCCCAGATTTGAGAAAAAAATAATTTTCACTGGCAGTCAAGGTAGATTAGCCCATTATAATTTTGATTTCCCTTCTCCATAGCTCCTAGCTTGAAGCTAGACACATTAATTTCAAAATAACTGTTTTAGCTTCACTATTTTCCTTCCCAAGCTTCCCTTCCCTTCTCTGCATCTTTATGTGCCAGACCACTGTTAAAGATGGAGTTATAAGTTTGAAAAATGGGTGGCAACCATATGAATAGAAGAGATTTCAAGCCTTAGGGCAGAGCTTTCCAAACTGTGTGTCAGGACACGTTAGTGTGTCGGCTGCAGTGTCTGGGTGTGTTGCGGCTGCTACTGCCTCCGAGCCCTGCCAGGATTCCACGCAGGTCCTAGTGCCTGCCTTGTGCCTTGCTGCCTCCAAACCTGCCCTGCCAGGATTCCTCACAGGTCCCAGTGCCTGCCTTGTGCCCTGCTGTAAGAGTGTGTTGCAAAATGATGCCCTGCTGTAAGAGTGTGTCGTGAAATGATGCATGTTTAAAAAGTGTGTCGCCAACATGAAAAGTTTGGAAAGCTCTGCCTTAGGGTATTGGGTATGTGCGGGTGTGGCATACAGAATTAAGGAAAGCTCCTGGCTGTTTGTGTGTATGTTTGTAAAATAATTTCTACCTGTATAGAACAAAAAGTTGTAAGTAAACTACTGTATATCTTTAATTCATCCTAAACCTGTTCTGTTTATAAAACTGACCCATAGGCATTGCTGCCTTTGGTTTTAGGTGGAAAAGGGAAGTGGTATCGCTGCATATCTTTCACTCTAGATGCCTATTGATGGAACATCCTAATGGAAAGGAGGAGTAATTTAATGGAAGCAAAATGTTTTCTATTACAAGTTGAGCTAGTGCTTTGCTTACACTCTTCCCTAGAAGAAGAAGGAAGGAAAGAAGGAAAGCAGGAAGGAAAGAAGAGCTGGATGGTTGCTGCTTCAGTTAAAGGAAGAATATCATGAAAGCACTGTGGGATCCCAGATCATGTCCAGACATGTTGAGGCTCTACTTTTTATTATTCCACCATGCTAATGGACAGATTGGCTGGGAATGGTCGAGTTTGTAATCCAAAACATCTGGGCAGCACCTGTTTGGGGAAAGCTGTACTAAGAATGTGATATTGTCAGGTATGGAGGGTTACTTTCCAAAAGTATGTGCATAATTGGGTAAGTAGTGCAAGATGTTTTGCTTTTATGTGCCCATTTGCCATTTTACTAGCTTTGAAAAAGGGAAGGTTGAGTGAAAGGACATTTGTAGATAATCTGCATCTCAAGACATCTTGAGTCCTATTCTTATTTTTGGAGGAGGAAAGAAGAAAATGAGTTGCAGTACAAGCAGCTTCTAACATTCTGCTTTTGTGTTATTGTATTGTTTAATAGTGGTGCAGAAGAGGGTAGCTGGTTTTCTCAGGAATGCCTTGCTGTATTGACTAGTTAAAGATCTTAGCATCTGGAACATTGCTTCATGTACATTGCTACATTCTGTAGTAGAATGTTGGTTAATCACCTCAATGAGAACTGGGCTAGATAAAGAAGCTGCTACAGTAATAATTCTCAAGCAGGTTTCTTACTGTATTCCACTGTGAATATGGGGGGAAAAAAGAGGCTAACAATAACTATGGGAAAGGTGGAGTCTCTTTTGTGGAAATGACCAAGGACACCGAGGAAATAAAAGGGTCCACCCAATTACTAACAGTAAACGTCACTCCACCAAAATAGGTTTAGCAGCTCTTTCTATAACTGACTTTCTGATCTGTATGTTTGTGTGCTGAAATTTGGGGATATAAATTGTTAAAGCTAAATGGCACTAATAATGCTAATATTAGTCTTTCTTTTTCCAGACTGCTTTCAGTATAAGTATCTTTACCTGCCTATGGCAAATGGGTACCTTAGATATCTCATCACTCCCAGGTTCATGACTGCTGGTTATGGATGATAGGATCTATAATCCAGTATGCCTGGAAAGCACCTGGATGAGGAAGATTATCTTTGATCTGAACATTTTCCTCCAGCTGTGGAATAAGATAGTTCTTTTTCTAATGCAGAACAGGCTTTCTTAACCTGGTGTCTTCCAGTTATGTTGGATACCACCTCCAAAATATCCCTGACCATTATGGATGGGAATGATGAGACCCATAGTCTTAATCTGAAGGCTACTGAGTTGGATTAAGGCCAAAATAAGTTCATTATGAATAAGGTGTAGGGGGAGCAGCAAAGGAATCTTTCATTGCAATGTGACCTGGAAAGTTTACTTCCACATGAGAGGCAAAAAAATAACAATAACGGAATTACAACTGAGCAAAGAAAGTCTCTTTAGTGTGAGTAAAATTAAAATGACAATGTATAGTAAATTATGACTGCCTTCTAGGTTATTAGCAACAAGCCCACTTTTTTGAGAAATAAGAGCTGCTGTTAGGCTAAGAAAAAATTTCCTCAAATAAAAACTCCTGCCTATATTTATTTAAGAAAATGTGTGACCGGAGGCTGAAATAACTCGGGCTGAGAGCTTTCTTCCATTTCAGCTTCTTTGCCATGGTGGTTTTGTGTCAAGAAGTACCCCAAACATCTTTGATGTCCAGAAAATGGACAGCTGTTTCCACTTGAGTTTCAAACCTTAATTATTCACTACAAAGAGACCTGAATGCCTGATGTAAAGGTAGGTTAAAAATATTTTGGATGAACAAAATAAATGTGTGCATTATTGGTACAGCCTATGCAGAGACCTGAGGGGCGTGGTGGCTCAGCGGGTAAGATGCCAGGCTTGTCGATCGGAAGATCACAAGTTCGGAGGTTCGAATCCCTAGCCCCACGTGACGGAGTGAGCTCCCGCACTCGCCCCAGCTCTTGCCAACCTAGCAATTCGAAAGCATGCAAATGCAAGTAGATGAATAGGCACCACTTCAGTGGGTAGGTAACAGCGTTCCACGCACGTCATGTGGCCACATGACCGCGGAAGCATCTTCGGACAACGCTGGCTCTTCGGCTAACAAAAGGAGATGAGCAACGGCCCCTAGAGTCGGACACGACTGCACAAATGTGCGGGGGGAACCTTTACCTTTATGCACAGACCTATGATCAGGTGACAGCCAAGCAGGGGCAGTTTCTGGTTGGTGCTTGGGAGACCCGCAAGACATACCAGGTTGCAGGCTAACTGAGTAGCTGCAAACATCTCTAAAGATGACAGAGGCAAATTGTTTCCATGCTGTCGCCAAGAAAAATCCATGGGTGTGTCCATGTAGTCACCAAGGGCCTGGTGACTTTGCGGGGTGTTTTCCTTTTATGTATTGAGCAAGGGAAGACTCCCTGTGCTATACTGGTATCATGGGAGACATTGCAACACGATCTGATTTTTCAAGTGCAGAAATGCATGGAGAGGAAGCATAGATTTTTCATAAGTGGCTTATGAAAGCCACTTGGTTTGCTGTGGCCTTAAGTCTCCCTCCCTCATGGATCAACAGCCTGCCTTAAGAAAAATGTTCCCCATATCAAATTTAAACAGGTAGAGCTTTCATGTTCTGAAGCAGTGTATCTCTGGATAGCTGGTTATGAATAAACATCCCCATCCCCTCCTACAAATTTCCCCACATCTTGTGGCTAGAAGATTAGCAAGGAATTATGCAAAATGTAGCTAAGATGTGTTGAGGGACAGTAGTTGTTATTATTGGGAAAGACATGACCTTAGATGACCAGCCATGGGAAAATATGAACGTATCTATACAGGTCTCTATAGCTTATCTCAGCAGTCTGGAATTTTGTGAGCTTGTTGAAGAGAGAAAGAAACTTCTGGGGCCTGCATTCCTTACGCAACCTTTCTGCAGTTTACTGAAAGACAGATGGTCGTCCACTTTAGAGATATCAGAATACCAGTAAAGTTGTGGGTGGGATAAGAAGGTGGATATATATCTGGGACTGTGGTTAATTGTTAAGTCTCTGCCACTTTCAGAATAACTGGTGAAATGGAGAGTCAACTTAGTGGTCGTCTGTGGACAGGATTCAGTTTGTGGTTTGATTCTTTGGGGATTCTAAATGAAGAGATTAAATCTGGTCTGGCACTAAAATATTGCCGTCTCTACCTTGCAATATAGTTGCTTCTCTTTGGGGTTTCAGCTAGCCTGGCAAAAGAGCCTGATAGTGCTGTGCAGCAAAGGGAGAGAGAAATAAATCCCCTTCTCCAGAAATGTATGCTACACGCACCTGCATTAGGCTTATGCATGCTGTATTCCGTATGCTATAAACGGGAGTTTCCCAGCCTGATACCATCCAGCCACAGTGCTGGTTAAGAAGAACAGATGTTCATAGAGTCATACAATGTCAATGGTGGAAGGGAACTTGGAGAAACCCAACCCCTGACTAATGGTGCAGCATCCCCAACAGACTGCCATCCAGCCTCAGTTTAAACCCTTCCAATGAAGGAAAGTCCACCATCTCCTGAGTATGTTTTGCAGGCTAAGACATTTGGAGGACATCAAGTTGGAATACTAGCGCACAGTATTGTCACCTTGCTCCTTAGTATCCCTTTTGCCACTCAGAGCAAAAAATGTTCTGGATAGAAAAATGGGGAAGGTAGGTTTTTAATCCCATGATGTGAAATCCATTAGTATTAATTTCCATCTCCATCACACCATAATATTTAAGGGTCTCATCAAACCCATTCGATCTTCTGAAATTGTTCAGTTAATGTTGTCTGTGTTTGCAGTATTCCCCAAATGTCAGGAACACACTGTTTCTTCTTTCCATGTAAATGCAAAAAAATTGTTTAAGTTTTAAATGAGTGCGTGCTTTTGGTAATGGTTAGAATAACAGCAAACTGAATTCACAGGACACAGTCCTATCTGGATTTGGTTTCAGTCCCATGATTAGCCTGGACCCGAATGCTCAGCTTTATACAATTTGAGATCATACTATATTCTCGTATACAATCCAGGCTTTAAGATCTTCGGAAGAGACTCTTATTTCTGTGTAACTATCAAACAAAGTTCAAGGAGAACCTTCCAAGGATTTGGAACTTCCTGCCAAGGGAAGCCTATAACTGATGAACTTCTACCAGCAGTCCGTGTCCTTGATCTCATTAAATAATTTGTTATAGCTGCGGTGAATGTGCTAGTTATATTTATTCTATAGTTTTTAATATAGTTTTCTTGATTCTTCTTGCTTTGATTTTGTATGTTACTGTTATTATTCATCTTGAGGGCCATTTTGTGTTAGGGTTAGGGTTAGGGTTAGGGAATTTTAGCTAACCAATTAGCTGAAACTAACAGGAAGTAGCCCAAGCACTGTACTCTAGTACAGAAGTACTATAAATCTGCATACTACATCCGTAGAGGCATCCAACCTTGTGTTGACTCCTTCACTTAATATTGTTTGCCTCCCTGCCCAAGGAATGATAATTTGTGGCAATTATTTTGCATTATCACCAAAGGGACCCAAGTTTGAGCTCCCTGAGAGATCAGATAAATTCAGAGCAGGTTAGGATTTAGCACCATCCCTCTCCTGCATACTCAAGGCTCATCTTTACTACTGAAGGGGAAGTGATGTTTGTGATAGAACTAAGCCTGCCACTTTGTTTTAAGGGATATGTTTGTACCTTGAGCAGCCTTCCTAAGTGTAGTAACTGAAGATTTTTCCTGGCCCATGTGCTTTCAGAATACTAGGGAGCAGCTTGCAAGTTAAACTCCATCAACTGAAACTCCCCCTTTTTGACAACTGTTCAGGGTGTGGGAACCTTTTCTTCTTTCGCACTTGGACACCAGATTAGGACATAAGGCTCCTTTAAGAAAAACAGCAGGGCCAGTCTGTGTACCAATCTAGGAGGGAATAATGAGGTCCTGATTCAGGATAGTAAAAAAATGGTGCCTTGCTTCTGACTGGCAATCTCAACCCTACTCTCGTGGCTCAAAACCCATCCACTGCTGCAAAGCATTGTAATGAGAAACAGAAATCCTTGGCTGAGCAGGTCAAAATGTTTCCATCTCCTCCTCTGTCCAACCAGCTGCTACTCATTTGCAAAAACGCAGTTTACTAAATATGGAAGTATTGGAAATAAAAGTAAGTAAGGATGCAATCCTCCACTCCCTTCTCTGGGAGGGAGTGATACTTATTGAACTCAGCAGGACTTATTCTGAATTGAAATCTAGGACTGAAGTGTAAACAGGCTCAGATGAAAGCAGAGTGAGATCTGGTGCTTAAGAACCATAAAACGGAGAGGGAGACAAACAGAATGGAGTAGGCAGAGAGAAGATGGAAGAAGGTGCTTTTTTCCAAGATGTGGTTTGAGAACAGAATGAGATTGACTCTGATTTTGCTAGACAAGCAATCTGGATTTTGCCATAGTTCCTATGATGGTTCTAGTTCTTATATGAACCAGATGGAGTAAACTTTTCAAAAATTGCTCAATAGTGTTGGAGTTGTGTGTGTGTGTGTGTGTGTGTGTGTGTTTAGTACATGGAGCCCTGCACATTTGGAATCCCAAAGCAGGGCTCCTCCTTTCTTTGGAGAGCGTGTGCCAGATTTTAGCCTGGAAACAGCTGGAATCAGAAATGGAAAAGGGAGGAGCTCGAAAAGGGAGCCAAGTTTCCCTTTGATGAAAATGCATGGGAGGCATCTGTCAGCTTTAACAAAGCCATTGGCCTTGGACCTCTGGGACTCTCCTTGCAGATGTCTGCAATGGTTATGACTTGCTCAAACCAAAAGTTGAGCTATCAGAATTTTTTATTGGGTTGTCCTTTATCAAGGAGCGTATTGCATCAAAGAAAGCAGCTGACAATGAAATATAGAGCCAGTTTGGTCTAGTGAGTGGTTAAGGCAATCGGCTAGAAACCAGGAGATTGAGAGTTCTAGTCCTGCCTGAGGCATGAAAGCCGGCTGGGCAACCTTGGGCCAGTCTCTCTCTCTCTCAGCCCAACTCACCTCACGGGGTTGCTGTTGTGGGGAAAATAGGAGGAGGAAGGAATATTAGGTATGTTTGCCGCCTTGAGTTATTTATAAATAATAATAGTAATGATAGATAGATAGATAGATAGATAGATAGATAGATAGATAGATAGATAGATAGATAGAAGCAGGCTATTTTTATGGTCTAAATCCTGCTCCATGTAGGGAAGAAAAATGCATGGCGAACAGTAGTTTGGAGGAGGGATTTTGATGGGGAATTAGTGTCTGAGTTCACTCTTTGTGCGAAACCTTGGCTTTTTAAGCGACAGTTTATTGAATCAGCCACAGTTGACTGGATTCACACAAAATGCTAAGCTAGAGGTGGGCAAACTTTTGTGGCCAGGGACTGCATTTTCTTGGCTGGCTTCTAAGAAACAGAGGGGTATGGCCAGTTGATGACTGACGTCATTGGAGCTGACTTAAAATAGGTGATGCACCAACTGAAAGCCTTAAATTGGAGACAGAAAAAATGGTGCTACCCAAATGGCCACTTTTTCACCCCATTTCAGTGGCATAATCCTGGGGTGCTCTGGGGACTGCAAAACCAGGGTTGGAAGAGTTTGTAAACCACCTTATGATCCCACCGCTGTTCTAAGGGAATAGCAAGCCCTTCTCTCCCCAGTGCCTACTCGCTTCTGCTGTGTTGCAGCTCAGGTAAAAACAGTCTTGATTGTTAACTGTGAATGAGCCATTTAGCTTATATAGTTTCACCCTTACATTGACATTAGTGAGGAACCGAGGAACAATAATACACACCAGCAAAAATCCCATTAATTGACCAAAAAATGATAGGAACAGCAGCCATTCAGTAGGACCAATTAAACACGATTGAATTCCTATTCAAATAGCGGAAAAAACAACACGCTAACCTCAACACTCCAGAAAGTTGCTTTGTTTTCTGTTGCACAACAACACATGAGCTCCTCAGATACAATAAATAGTGAGGAATTTTATTCATGCAATATTCGAGGTTACACTGCTTATATCTCTGGAAAGAAACACTTCAGCCCGTCCCCAGTTTTCATCTTCTGTCAGACGAATAGTCCTAAGACGCGGCAGCATCCATCTACAGCAGTGACCTGTTTGTTATTGCCAACAGTGAGGATTTTAACCCTCAAGTGATGCCACCCAAGGACACTCCTGGCAGGCTCCTTTCCGACTATCAAAGTGACCTCAGATGCCAAGAAAGCAGTAGTTCTGTAGCCTTGCTGTTGTTGTTTTTGTTAGAAAGCAAAGGTATCTTGGCTGTGTCACCAGCACTGTGTGTATCCCCTGCCTTCACATGTGTGCTGGGGCAGAGTGAGGTTTTTGCTCTCTTGCCAACAGTTATTAATGCAGCCATAAAAAAATCCCACCCAGCCATCTGCTCTTCGCAGCTATCATTCTAGCTTGGGGAACCGTGAAGCTTCCTGGGGATTTTTTTTTCTTCTTCATCCACACTGCACACACACGCTTTCTGCCAACATTGTCTGACCTCAGCTGTCATCTTTGTTTTTGGAGGGGATTAATCTTGAGCCTAAGGAAAGGTTTGGACATGTCTAATGCAAAGGAAGACTAGTAGGGTTGGAAAACAATGGAGCATTTTATTGCAACTGCACAAATGGCTGTCAGTAAAGGAATGTGGGTGATGAGACACAGTGTGGGCTAGAAAGTCCTTGATGCAAATGTAGCCTCAGCTCTCCGATCATAGGGTTGCAGTAAAGCAAGGCTCCCAAGCAGATCTGGATAGTTAAATCTGATCTTCAACAGTTAAATGGGCATGTGTGCATGAAGGTGAGAAATTAAAGGGGAGGATATCTGAGGATGGGGGAAAGGCTGTAATTTTGCCCCTCGCCTAGTTTATCTCTTTTTGGGGTGGGGGTGCCTTCGAGTCAGTGTTGACTCCTGATGACTGTCTGGACAAGTCCCTGCAGTTTTCTTGGCAAGATTTTGGAAGTGGTTTGCCATTGCCTCCTTCCTAGTGCTGAGAGAGAGGGACTGGCTCAAGGCCACCCAGCTGGCTTTGTGCCTAAGGCAGGACTAGAACTCACTCCCGCTTTCTAGCCTGGTGCCTTAACTACTACACCAAACTGTCTCTCTATTTTATCTCTTGGTAGCCCCATTCCCAAGTACTTTTCTCCTAGCCAAGCAGCTACAGCACTGGAATTATTCTGAGGGTCAAATATCCAAATAGGGACGGATTTAACATCAATTTGTTGTGGCTCCATTGGTTGTTAAAACTGGGTTACCCCAGCTTCTTTTGAAACCATTGGTCCCACCCAGGTTTAAGAATATGATGTATTGTTGCTAGAGCTATCTTGTTTCATAGATAAATTGCTTTATCACTTTCCCCAACTTTTAGATGTGTTGGGACTTCAACTTCCAGAATGCCTAGCCATCATGACTGGGAATTCTGGGAGCTGTAGTCCTAACACAGTTGAGGGTGCCAGGCTGACAAAAACTGAGTATCTTTTGATCCTCAGTTTCCCCTTTTTCTACCCACTATATGTGGATAATAATCTTTGCCTGCCACAGAGAGTTTTTGTAATGGGATTATAATGTAGGTGTTGATTGGTGGAAATGCATTACATAAATTGATACTTTGAAAAATGTGTGAATCCTTTGCAAAATTCCTGCAGGTAGAGGGTTCTGTTCAGACTTTTGCATGTTTAGAGAAGGGGACAGTGAGGACTATGCTGCTACCTGCACCCCTGATGTCTTGTTTCTCACCACACATATCCCTTGGCGACATCTACAAATTGGCCCAGATCTGCCTAGCATCAGGGCAAGGCAAGCAGCCAAAGTATACCCACATAGAACTTCTGCATTATATTCCCTGCAATTAATTCTTAGAGCTTTGAACATTCAGGGATGCCTGTGCTCATACTCCGAAATATATGAATGCATAAGCTTTCTGGGGCTGAGCCTAATTTTAAATTCAATCTTCTTGTCTGGGGCGCATCATTCACTGCCAGAACTGGGTGATAGTCTGGAGATGAGATTCCCAACGCAGGTGTTTTTGGACAGTAGGACCCTCTGTGGATACAAGAAAAGAGAAGGATGTGCAAGAACAGCCACTGTGGGCACTTCATTTTTGCTCATCAGTCCTCCCAGAACAGTTGGAAAGAGACCTGTCTCTCTTGCGGACCTCAGAATGCTGGTAATGAATGTGCCAATCAGGGTTCTCCCTCCAGTTGGCCAATAGGAGCCTGCAAAAAAGAGCATTTAGTCAGTGCCCTGACCTGTATATTTGCAGGTCCTGAGCAGCAGCAGCAGCAAAACAACAACAAATCCCTTAGCTGTACTCCATACAAAACAGAAATGAAATAAATTGGTAGCTTGCCTCAGCCCAGGTTTTCAGTACTTGCCTGGTGTATTCATTTAACACCCCCCCCCCAAAACAAACATTTGGAGCAGGGTGAAGCTGTCTGGCTACCAAGTCCTGAAGGTGGTGTGACAACATGTCCACAGTTCTGCACCAGGCATTGTCCCTAATGCCTTTAACCATGGCTGCAGGTTGAAGGAGCAGCTGAAATGGGGAAGAATGGGCAAGCTCTAAACAAAATGCATATTTTTTAGACTGCACAGGAATCGGAACTCATTGTAAGGGCACTCTTAAACTCTGCAGAGGTAACCCCAATCCTTTCACTCCACATGAAGGGAAATAAATACACATGCAGCCTGGAGCTTTGCACCTGCAGTACAGAAGGGAAGAAGCAAACACACACACACACACACAAACACACACACACACACACAGAGAGAGAGAGAGAGAGAGAGAGAGAGAGAGAGAGAGAGAATTCGACATCAAACCAGAATTCCTCTTAAAGGTAGCTGAAGTCCAGGAGGCAGGGGCTGAGGCAAGTAGGGAAAGAGGCCGCCCAGAAATTCTGCACGGCTTCACCTTTTCAAATATAAAATTGTATTACCCCGCAGCTAGAGGCCACCATCGTGGGGTCCCAGATATCTGCAGCTGCTTTTGAGTCCTCATATGGAAGGGTCTTGTGACTGACAAGATTGGCCAGAACTAGGGTATATACAAGGAGCCTGATTTGGTGCATAAAGTATGTCTGGCAATAGCTTTCTGCTTGCTTCTCCAGCTTCTTACTAAAATTGCCAGCTCCCATGGCTCCTTGGAAAGCATATCTTCTACATCTGCTTCTCATGATCCCAGGCAGGCAAAAACACTTGCCTGGTTTCCAGGGATTAATGACTTGAGACCTTCATATTTCAAAGGAACCATGTCCCTAAAGGGCTTACCCTATAATTGCCCTGGAGTATCCTGAATTATCCAACACTCTCCCCATGAGCCCAGGCTGTTAGGGCAGGAGCAACAACCAAGTTTTATAATCCTAAGAATATTTTCAGCAGTTGTCCTATTTCAGCTGTCTTTGTTCAAGTGGGAACAGATTCATTCTTGAAAAGGCAGTGATCTGTTCCCTCCTCAAGAAACCATCACAGGTCCCAGTGCTGTTGGATCATTCCAGACCACTTTCCAAGTTGTTATAGTTGGGCTTCAGTTTCAGAGGGCCTTGGAGGAATTGGATTATTTGAACCCATTTTAGTCAGGATTCAGGCCTGGGCGTAGCACTGCAATAGCACTGATAGTGCTTGTGGATGATCATTGACACTGGGCGTGGTGCGTCCATACTGGTCCTTCTTGATCTCTTGGAGGCTTTTGACACCATCAATCATGGCATCCTTCTGGACTAGTTCAGGGAGCTGGGGTTAGCTCAACATCTCTGCAGAGCTCTAGCTGGGCAAGTGTTGGACACAGAGTTGCAGTGGTTCTCCTCCTTCCTCTGGGGCCAGTTCTATTTGGGGAGGTGGGAGGGGCGAGCTTTTGGCAAGGTTATCCAGCAGTATGGAGTTATATATCATCCATATGCTTTTGATACCCAGTTATATATCTCAGTCCAGACTCACCAAGCAATGACGCTAGGGTTCTCCCTCAATATTTGGAGGCTGTGGAAGTCTGGATAGGATGAACGGGTTTAGTCTCAGCCACAGCAAGACAAGGCAGTGGATTCTGGTGCCAACAATCTCTGAAAACCTTCCATCCATCACTCTGGATGGGGTGGCTCCACCCCAGATGGAACTGGTGCAAAATTTGGAGGTTCCCCTAGACTCCTGGCTCCTGCTGGAAGAACAGGTAGCAGCTGTGGCTAGGATGGCCTTTGCACAATCCACCTTATGCACCAATAGCACCTATTCCTGGATTGGGAGCCCTACTCATGGTCACTCATGCCTTAGTGCCTGGATTGTTGCAATGTGCTGTACATGGGGCTGCCCTTGAAGCCCACTCAGAAGCTACAGCTGGTCTAGAATGCAGTGGCATAAGTAGTTATGGACACATCTTTAAATGCCCGTGTAACACCAGTACCGAATGAACTGCACTGGTTACCAATGTGCTTCTGGTACAATTCAAGGTCCTGGTGGTCACCTATAAAGTCCTACAATGACCCTGGGACCATCTGACTTCAGTAGTCTCTACTCTTCAAATATGATCTGACAGGGCTGGGATGCTCAGGGTCCCCTCAATTAAACACTACCACCTTATGAGACCCAGTAGGTATGCCTTCTCTGTCACAGTGCCTGCCCTATGACAAACCTCTCTCCTGAAACGTGGTTGGCCTTGTCCCAGTTGGCCTTTAACAAGGCCCTGAAAACCCGATTCTTCCCCAGGCTTTGGGCTGGGAAGTTAGATGAGCTGTCTGTAGAATATGAATTGTGTGTCTGGTTGCTGGTGCAGTATGTTTTACATTATTAGGTTTTATTATTTTTATCCTTGTACTGGATGCCCTTGTTAGCTGCCCAGAGTTGCTTGGTGAGTGGGTGGCCTTATACACTGATGGGGGGGGGGGGGAAAGAGAGAAAAAAAAAATGACACTTGAAGTTGCTATAAATCCCTAATGGAAAAATGGCCTACGATTCCACTTAAAGGAAAAAATACTTTCAGTGCCCCTTCCTTATGCATCTCTTTTTATTCCCTTTCCTTGCTAGTTGTTTTTTCCCACCAGTTTCCAGCTGATTGGAAACTGCACTGGAATATGAAGCGGAGCTCCTTTGCCTGAAGGGTGCAGCCCAAATTTCATCTGAATTTCCAGCAGGCAAATTAATTTTCCAGTCTCTCATAGTTAGATGGATATACAGTAGTATCACTGGCATTCTTCCAAGAGCCTCCCAAGGCTGGGCTACAGCAGATGACTTGTCCTAGATGAGGTTTTACTGGAAGAAGCCACATGTCTCTGGGACAGACTGATCTGATTTTATTCACCCTAAGCCAGGAGTAAGCTAAGCCCCAATGAATTCAGTGGGATTTACTCTGAGTAAATGTGCAGAGGATTGAATGGTGAGGTTGATTCTGCCTGACGCCTTTGGACTCCACAGTGGGATTCCTTCATTTAAATTATATGGCAGCTCTGTAATGCTTAAGCCTTTTCCACTGGCTTAGGGGTCTGGGTAGCTATAGATTAAGGATGAATGCTGTACGCTAATTTCACCCTACTTAAAGTTTGAGGATGCAGTTAAGGCAACGGGCTAGAAACTGGGAGACTGAGAGTTCTAGTCCCACCTGAAGCAGAAAGCCAGCTGGGTGACTTGGGCCAGTCACTCTCTCTCAGCCCTAGGAAGGAGGCAATGGCAAACCAGTTCTGAAATCTTGCTGAGAAAACTGCAGGGACTGGTCCAGGAAGTTGCCAGGAGTCAAGACTGACTTGAAGGCACAAAAACAAACAAATACAATGTATAAAAGGAAAAGAAAATGAATTCCTTCATAATGCCAGTTCTGTGACAACAAAAGCTGAATCTGGGATGGGGAATGTGTAGCCCTTCAGAAACTGATGAGTTAAGACTTTGACAGCCTTAGTCAGTACAACTAAGAGTGAAGAATGCTGGGAGCTGCAGTACAATCGGAGGACTACACTTTCCCTACCTGGGCCTTCAAGCAACTTCCAAAATACTTGACAATGAATTGCTAATTTCTGCAAATAATACACAGGGCAGCTTTTCTATAGCATAATATAGCTTAAGCTTATGAAATCAATAAAGACAGAATTACTATCTCTTAGCAAATCTTTTGAGTGCTGAAGCTGTGAGAAGGACGATATGTATAATTGCCATAAAGTCACCGACATAAGATCACAGTAATTTAGCCTGTTTATAAAGCAGATACCCCAGCTCAATCAAATACTGTAAAACTAATAACATGGAGTTCTGGTGGGGCAAATCCAATGTCACTAATGTGAATTTGAACACTCATTCAGCACTAAGCGTGTGTGGAAAAGAACAGATTTAGCAGCTGGAATGCAGTATATAATTATACTGGCCACTCTAGGAAAATGTTATTCTGGACCAATTAACCCGGCATGAAAGGGCACGATCATGTGCAGCCTCGGATAGCTTTGTGCACCCTTGGCCACAGCTCATCTTGGCCTTTAGTTTTCATGCACGCTCGAGAGGAAGGATGAGGTACAGCTGCTGGAAGAAATAATATTATTCCAACTGTCTCCCGCTTCTTGCTCTGGCTCCCTGCGGCTGTGAGCTGGGGCTCGTCTGCGAGCTGGCACGAGAGTAGAGTTTCCTGTCCACATCCCTCGTGGCGCCTTGTCTTGCCCTTCCTGGCTTTTGGCTCCCGTGCTAGGCCTCAGGGGCAGCTTCTCTGGTGTCATTCACGGTGGCCCTCTATTTTCCATTTCCAGCTCTCCTCGCTGGCTGCTGACAGTCTATTACCAGGGAAACCTGGGAGCCAGACTTCTGAAGCAGATCAGAGCAGGTCAAGGCATGCAGGAAGAGGAGATCAGGGCTGGCCCGCCAGGCTGGCGGGGTGTGGAAAAGGAGGAGCTGCTGTTTTGTCTGGGTACGGTTGCTGTGGGAAGCCAACACAGGGCTGGGAGACGTGCCAGGCATGGCCCAGGACTAAGCATCTCTCCGAGGCAGGGAGGAACCCGGCACCTCTCCAAACCAGCAGCTGAAGCCACGAAAGGAAAGAGCCGCCCACTAAAGGGAGGAAGGATAATCAGCCTTTGTTGGTTCGGGCTGCACCTTTGCAACCCAGAGCTAAAATGGGCGGCTGCTCCCTATCAGGTGAACCCAGGATTATCACTACGTGTTGTGAGAAAATACCCTTCGAAGGAGACCCCAGGTCGCTACCTAACTGGCCAGAAAGCCAAGCAAGGTAGCAAGGATTGTTGTGTAATGTGAGATGGTGGAGCCCTGAGGTGATAAATGAATTCCACCCAAGCAAGTAAACACTCTTCTATATTAAAAACAAGCTTTACTAACTACCCTTCCTGCAGACGACTAACCTGATAGTCTACCCTTCCTGATAGATGACTAACGCATCAGGCGAGAAAAATTACATCTCCCGTGCTGCTGTTTGTAGGAAGGCTCTAGTGTACTGATGAATTCAAAAATGTGATCCTCGGTTTGTGGTCTGATATGGTAACAGAGATTTTCAGTTGAACAATTCAAAGTTAGTTTATTTATGCATTGCTTACCCACCCCAACTAACCCCCTTTGTTCTTCTTTTGGCTACACCTATTACAGTAGGGTCACATTTCACTACATAGTCCACTACATAGTCCACCCTCTATCATCAAAGCATTCTGTTGCCTCCTCATTCTTTTGCACGTAAGGACCTGGCTTAAGGTTCCTTGGACAAGAGAAGGGGAATTTTGAAGTAGGTGTAGAAGAGATGCTTATTTCGTTCTCCATACTATCCCAGAGTCCCCATCCTCAGTCCTTTAATGTTCTCAGATCCCCTCATCCAATCTGGCTGAACAAGGAAGAGTGAAGCTATAGGCAGACCAAAAGACTGGCAGGCTTGGTCAGTGTTCTAGTGGTCCTCAAAAGCACATAACTCTGGATAGCTTTTAGAGCAGAAAGGCCTGGGTTGACCACGCATTTAGGGAAAAGAAACAGGAGAGGAATGATCTAACACTAATGTTAAGAACAGAGAATTCTTTAGGTTGAGAGCCAGACCTCAAGGGGATCTCCCAAGGCAGAACCAGACCTTGGCTGATTTGCCCTCCTCAGTCTACTCCAGCACCATGAGTTACGATGAATGTGACTAAAGGCTCATCCTCATGTCTCTCTAGCTACATCATGAAGGTGCCCTGTAAGCATTTTTAAAAGATATTCCAGCATGACCTTGCCTTCATCTACTCCTCAGTCCACAGCAAAGGTAGCTTACACTGTATTTAGGGGGTCAGAAGCTGGGATCTGCCCAGCTGCTATTGGCCACTTCAAGCTGCTGCAGGCAGCCCCCTTCCCTGCTAGTTGCTGGACATTGCCCCCCCCATGGCCATTTGGCTCGAGCTTTAGGAGAGACTGGTCCCCCCACTTCTGCAGGTAAGCCTTCATAAAGTGCTGGCTGGGCATTATGTGGTCTTCTCATGGGTTCTTTTGAAACAGCACAAGACCTTCTTTTTAAATTCCGCTTTTTACAAACAGTTCTAGTGCTCTCTGAAGAGAGTGCTTGTCTGTGCTGGATAGAAAGTAGATTTAAATGGGGGGAAAGAGTTGGGTTGTTTCAGCTGTGGGCTGCGGCTTCTGGGCCAAATTAGTGCATGACAGGTTTTCTGCTGCTTCTGCTAACAAAGGGTTTCACAAGGCCATACGTTATCCTGTTTTTATTACAAGTAGTTGCAGGGCGGGCGGAAATAGGACATATTTTGGCTCACTCCTATGCCATTTTGCACACTCCAATTTACAGGTAGTGCTAGCTAAGAGATCAGAACTGAACTGCTTGCCTGGCCACACCACCATTTAGTTGTAGTAACTCTTTTACCACACATTCAATGATTTGTATGGTTTCTTGTTAGCTGTTACAACCTTGAACTTCCTTCAGTGCCAATTCTGTCAGGATCTTGAATACTATAGGTCAGCCTTTCTCAAACTTTTTACCTGGTGGAACCCTTGAAATAATGTTCAGGTCTCAGAGAACCCAACAGCTGAGTCACAGAACATAAAAAATTCTTAGCACTGCGGCACTAGCATTGTGCGGTACATGAAGTAAAACAAAACATTTTTTTTTCCAATCACCACCTCTCCCATAGTTGAGAAAGGTTGCTGCAGGTTGTCTATGAAGGTTCTCAGTCATCCAGGTGGAATTGTCTGTAGCTTGAATCATGTCAACTGGATTTCTATTTTCTCAGTGGAAACGTTTCGCTCCTTATCCAAGGAGCTTCTTCAGTCTGAGCAAAGTTAGTAAGGGAATCCTTAAATATGTTGCTGTGTGACCTTACACCTGGGGCTAGGTCATGGTTATTTTGAGATAAACAGGTTTATGTGTTCTGGAAGTCCAACAATGAATCCACAGTATAATTAATAGACAATAAATACAATTTATTAAATAATAATTGAGGCTAGTGGAATACAAGGCAATAAAATAATCACTTGACATTCAATATTTATTATTAGCAATTACACTGAACTCTTAAGCATCATAAGGTCATATAAATTAATTAATTAAATAAATAAATAAATAAATAAATAAATTTAATAGTCTATTATTAGTATTACTAGCATTATTAACACTACAGATTGCAATTAATGCAGTCAAGTAAATGAGAGAAAGCTAGTGTTATAAAAAAGAAAGGTGGGGGAAGCAGTGGATTTTGAGAAGTGATTCTCTTTGATGGGGCATACACAATTAAGCTACAAAGAGGGAGAGCAGAGAAATAAAACTAAAGTTGTAATGCAATATTTTAAAAATGTAACATCTATGCATTCACGCATACACAGACTGATGTGCTTAATGAGAGGTACTGTGCCCAGCTTAGCCAGAGAATAAAAAAATAAAGAAAAAGTTTCCTTTCTGGCCGAGAAAAACATTCTGGTTTAGGAAGGAGAAAAACAAAAGACAAAACAAAACAAAACAAGAATTGCCTTTCCAGGATGCTAGACTGCTTTGCCTGGCTTGGTGTGATAAAAAATGGCTTAGCTTCTTTGGGGTAAAGACAAACAGGGATAAAGAGGAGGAAGAGTTCAGTTGAGCAGGAATCCCTCTTGGTCTTTTCTGACTTGCTGGATGGTTGATGGTTATTTTTATACTTTTTTTTGGTGGGGGGAATTTAATAAATTAAAAGAAACCAAAACCAAATTTCAGGATTGGGGGAAATAATGTGTTAATAGGTATCAGAAATATTTTTCCTCTTCTCTCTTCCTGGGTAGAGGGGAGGGGCGAAAGAGGAGATTCTTCTGCATAATGATTGGCCAAAGGGCTTTACTGAACTGATTTGATTTAGCAACAGCAGCAATACAAGTCTAAACCTCAGAATTACAGGCTGCGCTCTTCCACACAGCAGTATCCAGTATGAGACCCAGCAGAAGACAGTGCCGGCTTAAAGAAGGGCTGGCTGCAGTTTCCAGCCCTGTTCTGCCTCAGTGATGACGCAGAATAGAGATTCTGTCTGCATGAGAAATAGGTCGGGACAGAGAAGCAGGATGAGAACAGTCAAAAACTGGCAGCAGAAAACCAGCCGGTCTCCTGCGATCCACAGAGCAATCACTGGGTGGGATTGCACACAGGTTTGGGACCACAGGAGCGTCCTGTGATGTTGCCTTGCCACCCCCTTCTCCTGTCATCCCCAGCAAGAGAAGCAGCAGGGGGCAGAGGAGAGATCAAGAGATGCTTCTCTTGCCACAGGTCGCAGACAAAGTGGGGAGGGGGATTAAGAAGGGAGAGTGGGTCTTCTGCTGATAATTTTATCTTACACTTACCCATTTCTAACCTACTTACTTTCATACCAAGAACCTTCATTCAGGAAGCCCCTTCCTTCCACATTACTGCTTTCTATTATCTGCATTATTCATTTATGCTGCAATGGTCCTTGGCTCTGCTGAATTAAGACCCAAGAGATTTTTTTTTTTTGGTGAAAGATGCGCTAGATTAAAACCTTGTCCTACTCTCTGATATCAAGGCCGTAGTGGCTGGGAATTCTTTGAGTTGTAGTCTACCATATCTGGAGAAATCAAGGTTGGGGAAGCCTGTCCTAGGGATTTGCTCTAATAAGTAAGTGATGTAGAGTACCATGGCTACGTATAAGCACATGGATTTGGTACTTCCTAGTTCAAAAGGGGCATGACGCTGAATGCTAGTTTGTGGGCAGCAGTTGTGGTTTCAAGCCATTGCTTGCAGGCTTTGTGGAGGCACCAGGCTCTGCTGGTGTGAGAAACAACACACCAGGCAAGATAGATCTGATCTAGAGGGGCTTTTCTTATCTTCTGATGCTAACTGGAAAACCCTGTGGAGGGAACGTTGTTGGCTCTCACACAGCCTTCCTTACCTGCAGTCTCCATTCCTTTCCTGTACTCCAGTAGCAGGAAAGGAGCGACATTTAAGAAAATATGTTTTGTGGAGTGGGAAAGGGGGAGATACATCCCCAAATCTCCCTTTCATTTATTTAAATGGAGCAGGCAAAAGAGCTGTAGTCACCATGCTCTTTGAACCCAAAGGAAAATATCTATCATGATGCCTGTGCCAAGAGAAATATTTTAATGTTTTCCTAAAGCACAGGAAAATACCTGTATCCAGCCCTGCTTTGGACCTGATTGGATCTTCCCCTTTTTTGTCCAGAGTACTCCTTTGTGACTGTTGTTGTTGTTGTTGTTGTTGTTGTTGTTGTTGTTGTTATCAGATTGAGAAGAAAGGAGTGGCAGCAGCAGTCTCAACTCACTCCTTTCCCCATTTCACTGTCTTGATGGTTCCCCAAGGTGAAATTATAAAGCAGCCACTCCTAGCGCAGATCCATAGGGCTTTTACTCTTCGGATCATACGTTCAGGAGACAGTTCCCCCCTTATCCTCTCCTGTATGAACCTTCCTGTTCCCAAGACAACATCACCTAAGGGCAGCAAAGCTATTCCTTCGGTATCTTTCATTCTAAGAAAGGGGGAAAAATACAGCTTCATAGATCCCCGCTTCCCTCTCTCTTACTACTCTTGCATGGATTCTTTCCCCCTGCCTTTCCCAGCAGTATGTAATTCAATTTCCCACTCTGTGCTAGAGTCACTGCAGGAATGTCCACCCCCTCCCAATTCCACAGAAGCATCCCATGATAGTTCTGTCCCTAAGGTTGGAGGGAAGGGGCAGGGGAGCTGCAAGAACCAGTATAGCAGAAGGTTTACTTCCATGATAGAAAGGACACCAATGTTCTCATATTTATTTAGGTTGCCAGGAAAAATGAAAGGAAAGGAAAGAAGAAGAGCAGCCCACACCTCTATAGGATGCGCTTCTTACCACTATCTCTGAGTTTTTAAAGAAGCCCTTATGGATGATTAATTGGTTTTCCAGCAAACTGTAGAGGTTTGGACTAGATGTCGTTGTGGATCATCTTCCAACTCTACAGTTCTACGATTCTACACATGCTTATGGATCAGGTTACAGATGGCTTATCCATGATTTAAGGCTTTGTAATTTATGGAGAATACTTTGAATTGAGCTTGAAAATATACTGGTAATCAGGGCAACTAATTTAGAATGAGAGTTACATGGCTGATCATTTGGCTCCAGAGATGGTTGCATTGTGTATGAGGTGAAGTTTCTTTGGACTGGTAGATGAACTGATATTGAGTAAACCAAAGGAGATTGGATTAGTCAGTCATAGGATCAACAACCATAGGATCTTTATTTATAAATAAGTTAAGGTCACTACCAGTTGTACCTTGGCATAAAACAATGAGTCCATAAAAATAAATCCAAGCTGTGAACTTGTTCTTTCAGTAGTAGTGTCTATGAAGGTTCTCAGTCATCCAGGTGGAATTGTCTGTAGCTTGAATCATGTCAACTTTCAGTAGTAGTGCAATTTCCATACATATCAGCCAGCTTGTCTGTTTTAAGTTTTAGATTGTATATCCTCATTTACCCCAAACCATTAAGACACCTAGGATTTGTAAGTAGAAAAGAGGCAGAGCAAAGTGTTATCTATACTCTGGTATCAACATAGTCCAAGCTTCTAGATGACTTTGGATAATTGGGAGAATAATTATTGCATGTAGATATTATATAGCATGGAGGTCAAGAAAGAATCTTGAGATAAGATTCCAGTAAGTCAAAGGCACAAGACTGAATATCACTGTCTGAAACAAACCATCCCAGAAGATCTGAAGGCCCAACTAAACCATGCCTTCCAGACTCAACCCAGCACAGCAGTCTAGGATATCAGAGTCACAGATATTGAAAACTGCTGATCTAAGAGAACCAGTTGAGTTACACTCCATACATCTAGCCCGCTGATTTAAGATGTTTATTAGAGCAACTAGGAAGGTTTCCTTCCCAAAACTGGATTAGAAACTGTATTGAATTCAAGTGATCAGAATTTTGCAAATGACACTGCTTTCTCCAACATTTTGCTTAAGAAAAAAATCCAGTTGGATACAGCAAAATCATACATGTATATTTGCAGACCTAATTAAGAATGTTCACTGATGCCTCTTGTACACACAATCAAACCTCTGTTATAGGAAATTTCTACTGAAGAGGTTAGAGAATGGAATGGCTCCCACTTTTTAAAGCTATGCTTATTTCTGTTGGGAATTACTGTGTCTACTTTAGAGCAGGTGAGAGGAGCCTTCAGACCTACATAACTTTTATTAGAAACTTGAATTCACCTCACAGGGTTGTTGTTGTGGGGAAAATAGGAGGAGGAAGGAGTATTTGTTATGTTCGCCACCTTGAGTTATTTATAAAAATAATAAAGGCGGGATAAAAATTAAATAAATAAATAAATATAAGGGAGATGCCAAAAAAAAAAAAAAGGCTCAGATGGGTAGAAACATACTAAAAGTTAAGAAATAGGATGTCTCTGAATACATTCTATTTGGTGATTAGAACCAGAAACAAGTACCAGACTGTCAGTTTCCTGTGTCTTGTCAGAATGACCTTCTGGGAAAATCAGATAATTTCAGAATATTTGGGGGGACTGTGGAGTTGTCTTCCTGAGAATTTTCAAGGAAAGGCTACAGGGAGACTGAGAGCACAAACTGGACTGTTTATTCATTCATTATGTCCTACAAAAAATCCTTTGGTGATATAGCAAGAAAAAATGTATTATTAGCATAATGCTAATAAAATTAAATACCATGAGCACAGATATGCATGAATTAAAAATACTGTTGGTGCAGAATGTGAGTTGTATTGTATTATATTCACAGTATATCATGTTAATATTTGTACTTCTGTGATCCGTTGTGTTTCTGTCTGTCTGTTGCATTTGAATAGCCTTCTTTGGGAATGCAGCTTATCTCAAAATGGCCATCCTGGATGGATGCAGCTGATGAATAAATGTCTTTTTTGTTCCTCCTTTCCTATTTTGGTGTTCAGATGGGGATGGAACGACACATTGTCTGGAATTGATTGATGCGTGGTGAATCTGGTGATGCATCCTTGATTTGAGGAACGGGGGTGGCAAAAAGCCAATTAAGGCTGGATTAGTGCAAAAGAGAAAGCCGGGAGACATTCTTGTAAAGGAGTTGAGGTTATGACAATACTGGATGCGCCATCCTATAGAGGCGTCTTGGGGGAAGGGGGAAGGATAGACCTCAGGAGCTCCTAGGAAGCAATGCTGTAAAAACAAATAGCACCAATAGGTAATGAGGTGAAAAGGTTACCCGCTAAAAGGTAGGGGAACACTGGGCTGCCTAATTGCATTTTGCTATTCTCTAGTGAGTAAATGGGAGGCTGTAAAATCTTGAGGTTAATGGCTCAAGCTGGGGCCTAGTGGTTTGTCCTGGAAATGGGAGATCAGCATTTTATTCCCTGAGGTCAAGCTTTTACTGCACTTTCTCTGGTGGGTATAGTGATGATCCTGATTTATTCACTCATGCAGTTTTCCTTCCATCTACCTTTTAAATTCAGGGCTGATGGTGGTCAACCTGGTATTTAGGGATACATCCTGCCCTGTCTGAACTTGGCATGTGCAACAATCCAAGAGCCATTTCACACAAGCAAATGCCCCCACGCACCCAAAGGTTTGTAATGCCAAGAGAAAGGATGGAGAGAGGACTTACCAAAGGTCCATGTGAAACAGTAGTTCCAAGGCAGTGATAAGGACAAGGGAGTGTACTCTTACCAGTTAATCTTATGATGAATAAAGAGAGGCTCTGGCTGAAACGAACCTTCTATATTTGTGCCAGACAACTTAGATCATATTGACCCGGGGGGTAAATGGGGGTTTGTTTACAATCCAACGTAAGAGGAGAGCATCAGGTTGAGGAAGGTCTACTGGATAAAGTGTTGGGCTTCCACTGGGATGGAAAGTCTGGTTTCAAACCCTTTGCGGAGCTGTGTAACTTCCTTGGAGATCTTGGGCTAATTGCCATCTTTCCATCTAAGTTATATCAGAGAGTAACTTGGGAAACCAAAATGGTGAAGAGGAGCAACTCTGTTCCTCTGGAAGAATGACAGAACCTGAATATAATAATTTTAGCACTTATTACAATACCTTTGCAGCCTGAAGACTTCCTGAACATTATGCACTTCAGTCCCTTTCTCCCACATAAGTCAAAGAAGAGAAGTTTAAACTTGTAACAATCCCATTCCCTTGAGTGAAGGGTGGCAAAAGCTTTTCTTGGTCCAGGCATTTTTTCTCAGGCCAGTCTACCTCATAGGGTTATTGTGAAGATACAACTGGGCAAGAGAGAAATATGCATTATTATATGGACTTAAAAAAAACTTTATTAAAAGTTTTACAAAGAACATAAAAACTAACACAACCTAATAAGGAGTAGAAGGAACAGAGTAAGAAAGAAAAAAGGAAGAAGGAAGAAGAAAGAAAGAGTGCAAAAGGAAAGAACAAAAAGAAATAGAAAGAAGAAGCTTCTTTCCTCTGCAGCAAATATAAGTACAATTACAAAATCAACTCTTACTCTATGATTACAAAAAAAAGCTCACTTTTTTATTATCCAGTGTTTTTTTCTAATCATCAAAACCACAAAGCATAAGTGCATTTTCTTCTGTTTCATGCAAACAGTCTATAAGGGGTTTCCAGTCAACCAAAAATGTAGATATTGTTTTTTCTCTAATCAAAGAGGTTAATTTGACCATCTTCGCAAATTCCATCATCTTCACCAGCCATTCCTCCATTGTGGGTAGTATCGAACCTTTCCACTTTTGAGCATATAATAGCCTGGCTGCAGTTAGCATTATTATATTATATGGACTTCATGATGGAAAGGCAGCAGACAAATATGAAACCCATAAGTAAACACATTAATGCTTTCTCTTCATAACTTTGGTTATACACTTGCTGGATTTGTGCAATATACCAAGTTATGGCTAATGGAATCAGGATTTATTGAATTATGAACTAAGTTTGCACAAGACACTGTGCCATGAATTAGCTAACTACATTTTACCCTTGTGTGTTGTGCAAACCCTTTCTTTGTTTCCTCTTCCATAAAAATATCCCTTGACCAACTAGTAAAGATGAAATCAGTCACTGATAAGGAGGGGATGGAAAAAACAGGCTAGGGTTCTTCTTATCCTTGGACATGCTGAGAAGCATGATCATATTAGCAGTTACTGCATGGTGTGATGTCATCCTAATATGTAATGTGTGTACAGTATGTGTGTAGAGCAACAGAATAGTATGTGGATCAGAGCTAGGATCATCTTGCCGTGTTAATAATAAAACAGGATTGGCATAGACGGGGCCCCATAAATTTTTCAGCCAAAATGGTGATCAAATGAAAGAGACACCCAGAGGACATGTGCTGTTTAAAGCATTGACTTAGGATAAATATGAATCAGAGTAAATTTATAGTTTGCTTCCCACAGCCCATCCTCCAGAGAATATCAGCTTCTTTCCTTGATTTACTTTTCAGTATCTTCTCTCCTCCCTCTGCTCTGCTACATGCCTGGAAACTCTAGGTGTACATGAAGCTATTTGGATATTTGAACATGGTTTGCAATACTGATTTATGTACAGACCAGAATTTGGATGAGTTTCTAGTCTTGGCATAAGAGGAAGGAGAAGAGAGAGTACACCAGCATGAGGGCAATCATGTTTCAGTGTGGCATCTCCATATCTGTTTTGGTGAAGCCTGGCCATCCTGTCTTGAAGAAACACCAGCTACCAGTAGACATATTAATGAGCTCCAGGCATACTGGCTTTCATGATATTCCAGATAGGGGACAGAGACCTGGATCCAGACTGTGGTGGATGACTCACTGAGGGAGTGGAAGATGCTGGAAACCTGGAAAAGGGCTTTGGTTTGCCCCCTTCTTAAGGTGCTGACCTTGAATCCAGCTATACCAGACAACTACTGCCCAGTCTCCAAGCTCCTTTTTATGGCTGAGGTTGTGGAGAAGGTGATGTTGTGGCAGCTGCAAAGGGCTCTGGAGGAAATGGATTATCTAGACTCTTCCCAGTCAGGACAGAAACTGTACTGGTCACTCTCATTAGTGATGTGCAGTAGGACCTAGATGGGTAAGTGAAGCTCTACTGGTCCTGATGGAAACTCTTGGGGGGCTTTGGATACCATGGACTTTGGTATTCTTGTGGACTGTCTGCAAGGAGGCTTGAGAATTGGTGGTTTTGCTTTTTCCTGAATGATGACTCCAGTTGGTGTGTGGGAAAGATGAGGCTGGGTCATTGAGCCTCTAAAACAGGGCTTTCCAAAGTTTTCCCGTGGCGACACACCAACCGCCGTTGGTGTGTCGCTGCGGGAAAATCCAGAAGTGCTGCCGTTGCGGCAGCGTGCAAAAACCCAGAAGCGCTGCTGCCGCTTTCGGTTTTTGCGTGCCGCCATTGGTGTGTTGCCGCGGGAAAACCCAGAAACCCTGGGTTCTGGGTTTTGACGCGACACATCTGGGCCCTGCAGGCGACACACTTTTGTGTCGCGACACACACTTTGGAAAGCTCTGCTCTAAAATGAAGTGCCTCAAGGCTCAGCCTTCTCCCTTATTTTATTTAACATCTACATGAGGCTACTGAGAGAGGTTATTCAGTGGTTTGGGGTACAGTCCATCAATAAGCCGATGATATCCGGTTATACAGCTCTACCTCTGAACAAATGGTAAATACTGTAGAAGTTTTGACCCAGTGTTTGAAGACTATGAATGGGGATGAACAGGTTGAGACTCAACCCAGAGTATCAACTTGGATGGAGTAGCTGTTAATTCAGAAACCAATCAATTACTGAATTGTTCTAATGTTAGAACAATTGATGGGGGGGGGGGGACTACTCCCTGCTCCCCTATGAGGCAGAATTGGTTATCCCTGGAAGGACCTTGGAAGTGAGCATTCTTTACCAGAGCTTCCCTGTAGTGGAATTCTGTGTTCCCCCAGGCCTTGTGATTGTGGAGTCCTGTTTTTAGTTGTTTGCATTTGATTTGTTTTAGCTTTTTTGTACTTTGCTCTTCTGATCGGTTGTATTTTTCTTTTAATGAGTTGGTTTTTAATTGTAAGCTGCCCAGACTCGTTTGGGAGTCAGGTGGCCTATAAAATAAATAAATAAATAGTTCCCCTCATTGGAGGGTAGGTAAAGATAATAATCAATCCAGACACACATGGAGCTGAGTTTTTAATTGAAGTGAAGTTTAACAACATATACAAACTAATACAGTAGGTAATTGGTGCTGTTTGTGTTCAAGCACAATGTCTTGTTCCTATTTCTAAGTGAGTGAACATGAAATAAGATCAGCATCCTCAGTACTAATATTTAGGAAACGATTGTAAACTTGGTTACTTAAGCAGGCGTTCAGGGACTGAGATGTGAAATATATAGGTGGGCATTCTGGTTGTTATGACTTCTATTGGGAAGTTGATTTATTAATATTGTATGTATGTTTCATATTGCATACTGCTTTTGTAAGTTGGTTAGATGCATATTTGACTGAAATGGCATAAAAGCATTTACAAACAAACGAACAAGGGATTCCAATAATTTGAGCACAAGGATGTTGATTTCAGGGATAGCCTTGTGACTCTCATAAGGAATAGTTTCATCTTCACTGTATGAATTGCAAGATTATTATGTCCTCCTGTTGTTTCCATTTCCAGGGGAAATCCTTGTTTTTTTAAAATATATCTAATGATGATAAACCATTGTCCCTTGATTTATATGCTTTAAATGCCCTGTTGCCATCTTCCAGGATTCAACCGCAGAAGTTAAATCTCAGGCCCTTAGAATAGCAGGACTGGGTGCATTTTATCCCTCCAGGTGTGTAAATGAACATGAAGGCCTCATGCACTGTCCAGCTTGTCACAGGTATCAGCCTTATCCATCCAGCTGCCCTCTAAAGGTGTTAGAAAAATTCCTGGTCATCATGACTACAATTCTGGCAAAGTGGTCCCTACCTTACTGTATCTGGTAGACACCTGATTTGGGAAAGCCAGGTTAGCACATTTTTTGGTATTGTAATCCTCTTTGTCAACATAATTTTAGTAAAGGTCCTTCTATCTCTTTCCCCATAATCTGAACACATGTCCTGCTGGATAAAGCAAACTCTACTGAGTTCAACTTCCTGTTTGTTAAGCTTGATCCAGAAGCTTCCAGAAAGCCCATGAGGGTGGGAGTGTGAACCACCTTTTCTCCCCTCACCCAGAAGCTGATATTCAGAAGTCCTTTGAGAAGGATAGAAATAATAATGGCTAAAAATGTCATATTTTGTTGCTGATTTAACTAAAGCTGAGATCCTCAGGAGGTTGGATTCCACATGTTGTACTCCTTATTATATGTTAGCATGGCATAAAGAATCCTTTTCTGTCACATGCAATATTCTGTGTGTTATGCCTGCAAGTAACCATCTATATGCAGTATGTCTATGAAGCACAGTATGTCTATATGCAGCACATGTTACTTGGAAGTAAGGCAGTCTGTTAAGTTTTATATGAGTAAGTAAGCCAAAAAAAAAAAAAAGACCTTTCCTCTGATTGAGAGAGACAAAAGAACTTGGAAGCAGCTCAAAAGAATTTTTTTGTGCCTTCAAGTCAGTTTTGACTCCTGGTGGCTGCCTGGACTAGTCCCTGCAGTTTTCTTGGCAAGATTTCAGAATTAGTTTGCCCTTGCCTTCTTCTTCCTAGGGCTGAGAGAGAGGGACTGGCCCAAGGTCAGCCAGCTGGCTTCATGCCTAAGGCGGGACTGGAACTCTCAGTCTCCCTATTCCTAACCTGGTGCCTTAACCATTACATTTTGTCTTTGTTTCATTGTGTATTGCTTCTTCCATTCCGGATTTATTACACACATACATTGCCAACAATACAATACATTTTCACAACCATGACCCTTACACACACATGGTCACTGCCCTAAGCAGTATACAGTCATGTTCTGGCTCTGGGGAATGCAACAATGTGGTCTTTACTTACTGCTTGCCTTACACATGGCACGTATCTTATCTCAAAGCTTGGCTCAGACCTAGACAAATTATTGTGGGAAATTTTCTACCTCAAAATATGCTTCCATTAAAAATCCCATCCCAAGAACGACATCCTGGATTGCAGCCTGGCACACAGCATCACCCAGTATGTTTATGCTGGATGTAGGTGACCCACTTTCTTCCCAGATCAGCTCCCTCTGCCTGACCTGGAAACTACACCCGGTAGGCATTGATCAAATGACGCAATTCCAGAATCCCTGTGAAAACTCCCACATCCTATGCAGACATAATGCAGATGTTGTGTGTGTGTGTGTGTGTGTGTGTGTGTGCACGCAGATGCAGGACTTAATTCTATTAGTTCAAAGACTGTATCTATGGCAAACTGCATCAAAACATCCTGTAGTGCTTTGTCTCTCTTGGGCAGGGAGGGGAAAAAAGAGAGGCTGAGATGGGGGAATCCAGGGGAGAAAAGGCAGGCCCAACTGACTTCTAGTGCTGGATGTTGGCATTGCTGGCTTCGGCCTTTCTCATTGTCTGCATGTGACCCCCAACAGATTGACCCTGAAGGAATTTGACCTGCAGCAGAAAAAACAGTCCATTGCCTCCGAATTCAGAGACTCACGTAATGCCGATTGAACCAGCCAGGAGGGACATGGATCTAATTCGCACGTGGTGGCATTTACAGTCCGGAGGATCCTATCCACTTCCTCGGGTCCAACAGGATCAAACTGTTCCCAGATAACAGGGTAAGTACGTTCCTCAGGCATCTCCCCAGACCATGTTTCACGCTTAGAGTCTAACTTAGAGCGAATCCGAGCGATTTTATCCTGCAGATGCCTGGAAAACTCCTCAGCACGTCCCTGCAGGTGATTTTCTGAATCACCTTTCCCCAAAAGGGATCGGGTGATCCTGAACAGGGCCGCTGGGCGGCATTCTGCGGATGCAATAAGAGCAGAGAAATATTGGCGTTTCGCTGCTCTTACTGCCACAAGGTAGGCCTTAACCACGGCTCTAGCTTGTGTTCGGTGGGGTTCAGTCTTTGTCTTCCTCCAGCAGCGCTCTAGGCATCTCTTAATCCTCTTCAGGACCCTCAACTCCTCCGTGAACCACGGGGAGTGTCGAGTTCGATAGGACAAGAGAGGCCGCACAGGCGCGATCCTGTCCAAGGCCCCAGCCGCCTCCCTATTCCAGGTGGCAGCTAGGACCTCTGCTGGACCGTGCAGCAGATCTCCGGGGACAACCCCCAGCTCCCTCTGAAACCGAATTGGGTCCATCAGTCGCCGGGGGCGGACCGATCGAATAGGTCCTGCCTCCCTGCGGAGTGGGGCGGCATAAGAGAATCTCAAGGCCACCAGGGCGTGATCTGAACATGACAAAGGGGAAAGGTGTAACTCTCCCCTCAGAGCACATTGCCACTGCTCCAACAAGAAAACTAAATCCGGTGTGAGACCACTGTCTCTAGTCGGGTCCCGAATAATCTGAGTCAGGCCCATGGCCGCCATGGTGACCATGAACTCCCGAGCCGCCTCTGAGGACCGTCTCAGGGATGGCAGATTGAAATCCCCCAGAACCATAAGTCTGGGGAATTCCACTGCCAACCCCGAGACAGCCTCCTGCAGCTCAGGCAGGGAGGTTGCTACGCAGCAGGGAGGCTGGTACAGCAGCAACACTCCCAACTGCTCTTGGGTACCCAACTTAAAAAACAGGGTCTCACAACTGGCTACTTGTGGAGCAGTGCCCCTGAAGGCCACAAGAGACTCTCAGATGACAACTGCCACCCCTCCTCCCCTGCCCTGACATCTTGGCTGGTGCCACACCCGAAACCCAGCCGGGCACATCTCTGACAAAGCCACTCCTCCCTCCGGGCCCAGCCAGGTTTTGGTAATACATGCCAGGTCAGCCCCCTCCTCGGTGATCAAGTCACTTATGAGGGGGGCCTTGTTGTTAACTGACCTGGCATTAAGCAGCAGCAGCCGGAGGTCAGGACCCCCATGAGTCTGCTGTCCAGGGCCTAGGTTCAAGTCTGGAGGGTCGGAACACGCCACAGATAATAAACTTCTGGGGCGTCTTCCTTGACGATGACTCACCCTCCAGCTTCCGGCATAACATCCCCTGCCCGTCACCACCTCGATAAAAGGTGCCTCCGAATTCAGAGAGACACGTAATGCCAAGTCCATTTCAAGATCCTGGATGTCCCAACATGTGCCCAACCTGAGTATTAATCATCACATTTTAGGAAGGGACATCCATACTTGAAACCTGTTCCCTTATTACGCAGAATCTCATGAGCCATGAAAAAGTGCTCATTTTCATTTGAAATGTCTTTTTACCTATTTTTGAAACGACTTCATGGTTTATGTTAAGGTACTGCAACTCTGTTTGAAAAGAGAGTTTTCTGTTGTGTTCTTTTTTTAGAGGGATCTTGATAGAGATTCCAGAGTAAGTTGTAACTTAAAGCCCTTCATACACAACAGTTTTAGACACAGCATTTCATAGTTCTCCATTTGTCTCCTTCCCCATTCCTTTCCTATTTGCTATAATCCCTCCTTTGATTTATATATCATTAGAAAATATCTCAGTTCCAAAGTCAAAACAGACTAGCAAACATATCTAAGATACCACAAGCATTTCACAAAATCTGTAGGATCTTCTCTACAACTTCTAGTTATCATCCCCTGAGTGAAGTTCATCTTCCAGTTTTTCCCACTGAGTTGCTCTGTCTGCTCCCAACATCCTGCATCCTGCAATGCAGGAGCCTCAGCACCCTGTGATGTAGGAGACACCACCACCTCCGAAGTAAAATCAACTAGCACCTCACTGCATTCCTACTGAGACGGAATAGTTCTCAGATGCTTGACATTTCTAATTAAATACTACCATATTTGGTGTTAACAAATTCAAAAGAAGACTCAGAAATTCTCCAAAGATAATGAACATTCTTATGTGTAAGCTGAAGTTTATCACCAACCAGATTGTTAGCAACATACATACACCAAGTCCCCAATTTTAAAACAGACTTGTTACACTGCATCTCCCATCAGCCTTGACCACCAGTCATTCTGATTAGCAATAACAGTAGTTGTCCCTCAGAGCTCCAGGTTGAAGGAGGTTCTCCTGGTATGTTCAGGAGAGCAGCCTAATTGGAGTTATGGGCCTTTGACTTGGGACTTTGGGCTGATCCTCATGACTAGCTTGCCCCAGCGTGAGTATGGGCCACTGACCATTTCTTGAGGGGCAGGAGCACACACTGTCATCTTTTGCCTGGCCTCAGCCGCTGGGTGGGGAACTCCACCATCTTTTCCTAATATGCCTCAGTGGTCATTTTTTTCACATGTGCTATCTCAAGTGGTGCTGTCTAGTTCGCGTGCTGTAGGTGAATCCCTCTGCTCCAATTAATTACTGGGCACTGTAGCAGGAACGTCCCCCCCCTCCAATCACTTCCACAGCTATTTTAAAAACAAATTTTAACTTTTTAAAAAACAAGTTCACTGATGGAACAATGACATGGTGGACCTGCCCTTAGTTAGCATTTTTTAACCAGGTGAAATTGACACAACTTCTGCCACTTTCCCTTTCTGATCCAAGTATCAGGAAAACTGGTAAAACTGTGGTACAGTATTTTCACTTTTCTTTTTACCAGTCCAGAAGGGATAAAGAAAGGGAATCCACCAATCAGAAACGGGGTCTGGATGGAACAACAATCAGACCATCACTGTGGTCAAAGTGCAGGAAGGGGATGAAATCCACCAAGGGATTTCTTAAGCTGGCTTCATTTCTAGCTTGTTTACACACATGAATCTAGCAGCTTAAGGCTGCAGTGCAGAAATGCCCTTTGTGTTAGCAAGAGCCACAAACCTCCTGCTAAAGCACCCAGCAACCGGGCTCCCCTCCATGTTTCCCAGAATTCCCAGCATAGCAGCTCTGGCAGGGAATTCTGGAAGATGAAGTCCATGCATCTGAAGCGAGTTGAGGAAAGCTGCTGTCGAAAGGGCTATGGGGGAGACAGGAACAGCAGCCATCTCTTCCTTACATTCTTGAAATGCTTTGTGGAAAATCCAGCTTGAGTTTACCTTTAGAAAAAGCTGGGCGGTGGGGGTGAGTGGAAGCTGCATGCCTGTGTGCTGAATAAGTCACACACTGCTGCCCTCTACAGGTGCTTTCCTTTTGATATTTATTAAACCCTTGTTTACAGGGCATTCATTGCTTTCTTCAAGTGGGGAGAGAGGTAATCTGGAAGAACATCATATCCTAGGATGCTTACTAACTGGCCAGTTTTCTGTACCATTTGCAGTCCTGAGGATTAAGTAGTGGTTAAAGAGTGGCTGATTGAGTTTTATTTATTTATTTATTTAATTTATTTTATATCTCGCCTTTATTATTTTTACAAATAACATACCTAATACTCCTTCCTCCTCCTATTTTCTTCACAAAAACAACCCTGTGAGGTGAGTTGGGCTGAGAGAGAGAGACTGGCCGAAGGTCACCCAGCCGGCTTTCATGCCTAAGGCGGGACTAGAACTCTCAGTCTCCTGGTTTGCCATTGGCTCCTTCCTAAGGCTGAGAGACAAGGACTGGCCCAAGGTCACCCAGCCAGCTTTCATGCCTAAGGTGGGACTAGAACTCTCAGTCTCCTGGTTTCTAGCCCATTGCCTTAACCACTAAATTTTAGCTAGCTAGATGGTGGTGCAGGCATGAATTAAGGGAGAACAAGTGAAAGAGGGACATGTCTAGGTTACTAGGAAGATCCCAATGGAATTAAAGCAGGAGTGCAAAATACACAGCCAGGAGACCACATTGGTCTAAGAGCATTCCTTTTGTGCCTCTAGAGCCGCCTCGGAATGGGTGGGACCAAAACCTGGGTCTGTTTTTGCATTTAGGGAGAGTTTGGGGGATTTAAGGGGGCCAAATGGGGGCATTAAGCCTTTTTACCCCTTAAAATGCTTTGAAACCTCTCTCACATTTGGAGTCTGTCCTGGCTTATGACCCAAAGCGTCTTTTCCCTCCCTACTGCCCGCCAGCGTGGCTGACCACTAGGGATTCTGGGGGCTGTAGCTCTGACTGATTTGAAGGGTTGGAAAAGTACTGATGTTTGTAAAACCTTTCAGTTAACAGAAAATGGCAACAACTCTAAAAATGTTACTGTGATTAATAGGGTCCTAACAGACTTGGTGAAGATTTCAGGTGTAGGCCACAGTCCTGGAATTGCCTAGTATGCTCCCATCGAGGTACGAACCAGGCCAGATCCCACTTTGCTTTGGAGCTCATACAAGGTCAGCCTCCTACTGAACTTCTATTTCCAAGGCCGGGCCATATGATACCCAGCAAAGCAAAAGGTCAGTCAGACTTTTTAGCTTCGTATGCTTTATTTTTCTGGAATTCCGTCTATCACTGAAACTAATACAGGAGGAATTAGTTACGCTAGCTTCAAATAGGTATAGTTAAGGGCCTCATTTGGGCAGCTCCTGGGAAAGTGAGAAGGTTTGATTCAGCATTTCAATAAATAGCTTCAACCCTTCCCACCTCCGTTATCTGTCTCTGTCTCTGTCTCTGTCTCTGTCTCTGTCTCTGTCTGTCTCTATCTCTATCTCTATCTCTATCTCTATCTCTATCTCTATCTCTATCTCTATCTCTATCTCTATCTCTATCTCTATCTCTATCTCTATCTCTATCTCTATCTCTATCTCTATCTCTATCTCTATCTCTATCATCTCTATCTCTATCATCTCTATATCTATCTCCCATCCATCATCTATCTATCTATCTATCTATCTATCTATCTATCTATCTATCTATCTATCTATCCATCCATCCATCCATCCATCCATCCATCCATCCATCCATCCATCCATCCATCCATCCATCACTAAAACTCTCATATATGTTTGATACTTGTAACCATCGTAGGGCAACACTTTTTGAACCAAGGCTCAGCGGGTAAGACGCCAGGCTTGTTGATCGGAAGATCGCAAGTTCGGAGGTTCGAATCCCTAGCCCTGCGTGCGGAGTGAGCTCCCGCACTAGCTCCAGCTCTTGCCAACCTAGCAATTCGAAAGCATGCAAATGCAAGTAGATGAATAGGTACCACTTCGGTGGGAAGGTAACAGCGTTCCGCGGCGTCATGCGGCCACATGACCGTGGAAGTGTCTTCGGACAACGCTGGCTCTTCGGCTAACAAACGGAGATGAGCACCGGCCCCTAGAGTCGGACACGACTGCACAAATGTGCGGGGGGTACCTTTACCTTTTACCTCAAATGGACTAACTTACAGAATGTGTCCACAATCCAGGACTCATTACTCCCATGGAATAGAAATTTGGAAAATTTTATACAACATTTAATGACATAAACATGATCATAAAACATTTTATGACATAATCCAAAATGTCATAAAATATTTCCTGTGGTCAACTCCTGATGTTTGACTGTGCTATGCAGTTCAACAAGCTACTTTCACACCTCTCCCTGGATTTTAAAGAACTTTTCCAGTACATTAGAAGCTCTGCCATTGTTGAAGGCATTGAGGAATCTGGTAAGGAAATATCTCAGAAACAATGACCCAGCGGGTCACGGGTTGTCTAGTGTCCCAATAAAAGGTTCTCTACCTTGCAGTAGATATATATGCAAGGTGCTTCCTCCTAAAGGCACAACTAATGCCTACAGGACAGATCACCACCCTTGGCAGACACTCCATAAGTCAGTGGATCTTGGGTGTAGAGTTGCCCTGCTCAAAATTAGCAGAGCGAAGAATGAGCACAAGTAGAATGTTGCTTGCTGGTTTGCAAGGAGTGTGTGTCTGTACATTCCAAGTCTTTTGCAGAGGTATCTGCTGGGGATGCTCAAGGGGTGGCAGATGATGAAAGCAGCATCACACTTCCCTGCCACAAACTATGCCTTTTTGGTAGTATGTGATAATGTTGCAAAAAATGTTGAAAAGGAATGGAGCTTACATTACAATGGCATGACACTGTGTTCATCATTTGGAGCAAAGGAATGGATTCTGTGGGCACTTCTCCTTTTGTAGAAGGAGACTTTCTTTTTGTCCTTGAACATTTCCTCAATTCTATTGGTTTTGCTGTCTAGGAGAACTGTTGTGAGGCAGAGGATGCTTGGTTGATCCACATCCCCACTTTAATAATCTTTTAACATATGGAGGCCTACTTTTCCCACAGAATCTAAGGTATTTGAGTGGTAGAATGCATGATATAAATCTTTTATTAATGATATCATTAAGTTTCCTTCGAGCTGAGCTTGTCACCTGGTGATTTCATAGACAAATTAATATAGTTTTCTTAGCGGTAATATGGAAGTGATTTGCCATAGCTTTTGTCCTGGATGGATGGATGGATGGATGGATGGATGGATAGATAGATAGATTTACTTCCCAGTCTAAATATACCCTTTTATCTTTGAGGCTTCCAAGGGTAGATTAAAAGCCCTCTGGAGCCCTCTGCTGGGCATTCATTTTCCATAATATTTTATTGCAATCTTAACTAATCAGTGTACACTGTACAGGTAGTCCTCGAGTTATGATGGCAATTGGGACTGGAATTTCCGTCACTAAGCGATGCAGTTGTAAAGCTTGATGTCACATGACCACATTGCTTAGCAACGGCAATCCCAGCACTCCCCGTTGCCATTGTTACCTGGATCCCACTGGCTGTTAGCCGAGGACCCACCCCGATCCAAGCCATTCCCGGCTTGGTTCCTCCCAGCCCTGAGCCTCGGTTCTTTCAAGGTAAGGGGCTGCCTGCCCTTCAACTCCCCACAACCACCTATTCTCCTCCCCATCTCTGCCCTTTTGGCCGCCCTGTACCCTGCCTTGCAGGGTGGGAAGCCGCCCCAGAACTGCATGGCTCTGGGGATGCTTGCCGTGCTGCGGCTCAGGGGCTTCTTGGTGCACCACGGCTCTGGGGATGCAAGAAGCCCCAGATGCAAAGCCCCAGATGCCCTAGTCTGGCCTGGCACCCTGCCTTGAAGCTCCAGCTGCCCCAGGAAGCCCCAGCCCAGCCCAGCCCAGCCCAGCCCAGCAGCACAGTGCGAAGCTCCAGCTGCAGCTGCCCTCTTCACCCTGCACTCCAAGGCCCCTGCCACCCTGTGCTCCATGCCGCAGCTGACTTTCACCATCTTCTTGCTCCTGCTGCTGCCTTCTTCCCCAGGTCTCACGAGGAAACTGCTGTGTGCGACCTTGGCAAGAAAGCCTTGCAGTCAGCAGCTGCCTCGCGAAGGGCCAGGCTGGGTGTGCTTGGTCAGCAGCGGGAGTGGGAAGACAGTGAAGGTCAGCTGGGGTGGCGGAGCACAGGGTGGCAGAGGTCTCAGAGTGCAGGGGACCAAAAGGGCAGAGATGGGGGGGAAGATAGGTGGGTGGAGGGAGCTGAAGCACCCCATGGGTTGTAAGTGTGGGCAGGCTGCCAAGTGCCCAAATTTTGATCACGTGACTGCAGGGGCACTGCAACGGCCGTAACTTTGGGGACTGGGCGTAAGTGCCATTTGTTCAGCGCTGCCGTAACTTCAAACAGCTGCTAAACGAATGGTCGTAACTTGACCTGTAATATGCTGGCAGTCCAGAGTAAGGTCAAAATACCTGTAACAAAGAATTGTATTGGTGTGCCTATGTCCTTGCTATCTGATCCATATGATTTTAGTAGCTTTAACCTCAGCATCACAATTTACTCAGACTGGCTTTGTTTAATGGCAAAACATTTAATTAGAAGGAATAAGCTAAACTAACTTTTTTCCATAACTAAATATGGAACCAAATTTAGATAACCCAGAAACATGCTGGTTAGCTGAGACGATGCTTCAAAATTAAGTACTCATCCAGTTCTGGTTGCAGTTGTCCTGGTCATAAAGTCCTTTGTGAGGGGCTACATGGGAAATGTGTTTGGAAACTTCAACAGGTATAGAATGCAATAATTAGAGTGTTGATAGGAGCCTGCAGATCCCATAACACAGAACTTTCCAAACTTTTCACGTTGGCGACACACACCGACGGCGGCTGCGGCGCGGCCTGCGGTGTCCTGGTGTATCGCGCAAAAAACCCGGAAGCGCTGATGGGGGAACCGAAAGAAGTGGCACCCCCGCCAATCAGCGCCGCCGCCGCTGGTGGCACTGATTGGTGGGGGTGCCGCTTCTTTTTGTTCCCCCATCAGCGCTTCCGGGGTTTTGTGCGACACACCAGGACACAGCAGGCGACACAGTAGTGTGTCGCGACACACACATTGGAAAGCTATGCCATAACAATACAAAGATGGGATCAGCTTCACTGGCTCCTGATTTGCTTCTGAGCCAACCCATTTGGGATCAGAAATCCTGATAACCCTATCTACCTGCTTATATCTTCAGAGAAGGCTCTAATTCCTACTATTGCCTGAGGAATTGTAAATGGAAAAGGAAATATTCTGGGAAATATTTTCCAGGCTATGGGGTCATCTTTCTGAAGAAATTTGGCTGCTATCATCTTTCTTCACCTTTAAGCTTCAGGACACACCTCTGTTGTCTATTGATGGTCCTTGAACTCTTTGGCTCTTTGAATGTTCTTTTGTTGGGGAGAACTTTTTTAAAAAACATTTTAATTGTTCTGTTGTTGTACTGGCAAAAGTACATTACTGCAAGAAGAACGGCAAAGAAAGCTGTCGCAGAGGCCAAAGCCAAACACTACTAGGACTTATATAAACAACTGGACACAAAGAAAGGCAAAAAAAAACATCTATTGCAGGGCTTTCCAAACTTTTGCCGTTGGCGACACATCAACGGCCGGCCCACAAAAACCTGGAAGTGCCGGCGGCACAAAAACCGGAAGTGCCAGCGGCGGTGCTTCCGGGTTGCCGCCACGGCAGCAGTGGCTGCTCCTTCGAAAGGGCAGGCTCTGGGAACCCCGAAAATGCCCTCTGTTCAGGCAGGGAGGTGAAAAGCCTCCCTGCGCGCGCGCGCATTTTGCCGAGCGGCGCTCAGCTTTTCTGCGGGGAGAATTTCCACCCCGGCTCCAGGGCAGTGTGTGCGTGCGGCGAGGGGAGGCTTTTGCCTCCCTGCCTGAACCGAGGGCATTTTCAGGGTCCCCGGAGCCTGCCTTTTCGAAGGGGCAGCCACTGTGGCCACGCGGCAACCCGGAAACACCACCGCCGGTGCTTCCGGTGCTTCTGGGTTGTCACGCGACACACTTGGGGCTCCCAGGCGACACAGTATTGTGTCATGACACACAGTTTGGAAAGCTCTGATCTATTGACTAGTCAAAATGTGCACCAAGGCGGCAAAAGACATTGAACACTACATGTGTGTTAAGGATAAAAATGGACGGCAATTGCAGGATAAGCTCAAAATCCTGAAACGCTGGCAGCAGCACTTTTACAAAATCTCTAATGTCGAATTTCCACACCTGCCAATTCCTGATGGCTTGGCTAACGCTGTCACAGTCCTGCATATTACACTGGAGGAGGTTACCAAAGCTATCAGTGGTATGAAGAATTCGAAAGCACCTGGCCCAGACAATCTACCAGCAGACATCTGGAAGCTGAGAGAACTTCGCAGCACAGCAGCTAACTGGCTGACAAACTTCTTCAATGCCATTGTGGACTCTGGCCACGTGCCTGCTGAATGGGCCACAAGTATCATGGTTCCCCTCTTCAAGAACAAAGGCAACCTGGAAGACTGTTCCAACTACTGACCAATCAGCCTCCTGTCGCACAGAATGAAAATTTTTGAGCGGGTCCTCAACCAGTGCCTTTGTGACATTGTTGAAATCAGTATCAACCAGTGTGGTTTTGTCAAAGGCTTGAGTACCACCAATGCCATTTGCGCAGCTCGCATGCTCATGGAGAAGCATAGAGAAAAGAAGATGTCATTATATCTGGCTTTTCTTGACCTAGAAAAAGCTTTTGACCGTGTTCCACTCAGCAGATATGGTACGCGCTACGTGACCATGGTGTGCCCGAGCTACTCATAAAATAGGTTTCGATGCTTTACTTTAATACCAACAGCCAAGTAAGATGCACCGCCGGCCTTTCCAACAGCTTTCCTATGAAAGTTGGCATGCACCAAGGCTCAGCATTATTACCATTGTTGTTCATTCTTATCATGGATACCATCATGAGAGACCTGCATCACAGGGCCCCCTGGTCCTTGCTCTACGCCGACGATGTCTTGCTCACAGCTACCACCAGGAAAGAACTGCTGTGCTGTGTTCAGACATGGAATGACCATCTTAGCTAATTTGGTTTGCGCCTCGATATCAAGACTGAGTATCTAGAGCAGAGCTTTCCAAACTGTGTGTCGTGACACAAAAGTGTGTCGCCACACACAGTCTGGTGTGTCGCCACACAACCCGGAAGCGCTGATCATTATCAGCGCTTCCGGGTTTTCCCGCGGCGACACACCAACGCCAGTTGGTGTGTCGCCGCGGGAAAAACTTTGGAAAGCCCTGATCTAGAGACTAGCCAGAGCACCTCCACCAGCCAGGTCAGCGGCAAAGATCTAGTGAAGACAAACTCCTTCCATTATTTAGGATCCCATTGGCAAAGTGATGGTGGCATTAATGAGGAAGTGCGCACAAGGGGGAATGCAACATGGTTGCGGTGGAAGGAGATCACTGGAGTGCTCTGTGATAGGTGCATGCCAATTCACCTAAAATCGAAAGTATATAGAATGATGGTCCACCCAGTAGCCCTGTATGGTGCTGAGTGCTGGCCAACTACCAAAAGTGCTGAGTGCCCTTTACATGCCATGGAGATGCACATGCTCCATTGGTCATTAGGTGTCTCCCTTCTCAACCACATCAGCAATGATACAGTACGGCAGCAGATGGGCGTTGCACCAATAACAGAGAAAATGTGGGAAAAACGGCTACAATGGTATGGCCACGTTCTATGCTGCGTGCGATTGCATGAAATGGTGTTCATTGATCTGAAAAGCGGACCCTGCACCTGCGGGAAAACACTAGGATGATGAAGAAGAAGAATTGTTCTATTGTTTCATTTTTTAAAAAATTATTGGCCTGTTCAAATGGTTGCTTGCTTGTTACTAGTGGATTTATTTGCAACTTAATGTTTTATACTGTGGTAATTATCTTTGATGGGAAACTTCATTTGGAGTTGGAAAGTTGTGCCATGATGGTTTATATAGATGATTAAGCCGGCCAGTCCCACGCCACCAGCTGAAATCAACTTCCTGGAGATACTTTCAAAGCAAAGAAATGCTACATTTCCCTTTCTGCAACAGCGTAGGCAATAGTTTCTTCTTTCAGTCATTAGTGTAGCTGAGACATCCTTTGAAATTATGACCCTCTGCATAATTTGGCCAATCCTCCACCCCTGGTATGGTTTTCTTTTCAATACTTGGATTTGGCAATTTACTCTGGGTCTATCATGCCCACTGCTGAGTGAATAGCAATCTGTACAATTTATTATCTGTTTCTTGAGCAGTGAAGGCACTGAAGTGCTCTGGACAAAAACGGGTGGAGTGGGGTGGGTGGGTATGTATGTATTTCCCATCAATATTCAGTTTCCGAGCTTGTGGACATACAAAATGTAAAGAAGGTCCACCTAGTCTGCTAATCTTTTGAGACTCCTGTGCAAGAAGGATGGGGGGAGTTTTTACAAGGAAAGGTCCTGTTTTGTCTCATTGCATAGCAATATTTATTTTTATTCTGAAGTTTAAACAGGTTTAATCTGCAGGCCTGAAATGTTCTTAACCTGAGCAGGACTGTTTCTTGCTTTTTGTTGTTGCTGTTGTTATTTGTTTGGATGATATAGTTGGTGTTTAATGTTAACTTGATAGCTAATTATATTTCTCCTCTCAGCCAGAGACAACTTTTTAGTTATAAAATTGCTATCTTTTAACATTTTGAACAGAACATTTGGGAAAATATTGCCTTGTTTAAATCATAAGAACACAAGCATAATTTAAGGCGCTATAGAAGCCACTGTCTTTTAAGTAATCATTATGGGCAGATATGCCTTCCCAGAAAGTGTCTAGAGTCCCAAACAATGTTGTCCCAGTGGTTGCATTTGGCACCCCAAGGACACGTTATGGGTTCACGCACAAAATGGTTGCTATGCTGGGTGTGTCCAATGGCAAAACACCCGTAGACCAGAAGGCTACCAACAGGGGGGCTGCAGTCACCCACCAATTCATTTTCAAAGATTGCTGGAAATACAGGTTAGGCTTAAGGTTGGTGTCATGGTCTCCGATTCAAAGCTTCTGGGTTTCGTATCGGAGATAATGACATGGAAAGAGTTAACAGAGAAGGAGGCCGTGCCGGCATACGTGAGGCTGCTGTCTACCAATGGTGGCGTCGGCGTTGTCTGAAGAACCGGAAGTACCATCTCAGTGGCCGAACAGGGGGGTGGGATTTGGGGCCATATATCAGTGTCTGTTGCGTGCGCTTTTGTTCAGTAGCAACTTTCTTTTTGTAATTGTAGTAACTTATAGTAAACAGTTTTCCACTAGTATGGTGTGAGATTGTTGATACTAAGCCTGAGTTCTGCAATCATTACAGTTGGGGCTTGGCCTTGTGGCTTATTTGCAATATGTGGGAGCTTGGAGTGAATTTTCAATCTATTGGTATATTTAAACCAATAGAAAAACTTCATTCTAGGAATCAGCTAAAGGACTTAAACCAGACATTTCTCAAACCATAGATAGGTAGGCAGATACATAGATAAGATTTAGAACCTTATATAGAACCTCTCAACCTTTTGACCCTGGAGGAACCCTTGAAATATTTTTCAGGCCTCAGGGAACCCCTGCACATTCAGGCTCAGATATAGGCAAGAAGTTACAATGATTATATTCATTTCATGTGGAGGCCTGTATATATGCATGAACAGTGTTCTTAAACTAAAAATAATGAGTGAAACTTACCTCTTTAATGTGAAGTTGCCCGAATTTGAGATATTTTTTTAAATAAATCGTGATCTCCCAGGGAACCCCTAGTGACCTCCCAGGGAACCCTAGGGGTCCATGGAACCCTGGTTGAGAAACCCTGATTTAGAAGCTGCCTGCCTCCAGAATGACTCTGGGCGGCTTACACTAGAGGTTTGTGGGGGATGGGGGGAGCAAGGGACAAAATGTGCATTGTGATGTCATGATGCAAACTCTGCAATTTATGTCCTTGTGTCAGAGGTTAGGATGTAAGTATATAACGGTTTAAGTCACAATGCCACCGCTTGCATCATGATTAGCTGTGGATGCCTATGACTCAAACTACAGTCTGCCCACCACAAAGTGGGAAAAAGTATCAATAGGGCCAGACAAGTATCCAGGAACAAGCTACTGTACTACAAGATAGACCCCAAACAGCGAACAGCTAAACATGGCTTGCTTTCAACTACTGCTCCCACCTAAAACCTCTAAAATATACCATGCATTATCACACAGTCCATCCTGGAGAATGACACTTCCTTCTCATAAGCTTTGGATGGTGAGTTTATACATTTTGCTTATAGGCAGCCCCCCAATCTAAAACAGTCAACGACTACACAGATATGAGAACCAAGCTAAGTGGTTGAGCTTTGAAGACCACATGCAGCCCTTCAGTAGAAGATGTGTGGACTCTTGCCCTATTGCATTCTACATTCTAAGAATAAATAGATGTGATGATGTTAACAAATTAAGAGCACTTTACGTTCTGAGGACCTTTGGCCTGTGACCTTAAAATACAGACCTTCTTGAGCAAATGAACTTCTCCAACAGATTTCAATGTGAAACAGCGGAGCTACACTTATTCAACAGGTTCAACTCTGTCTTCTGTGGCTTGATAGGAAAAACTGTTCTGGAATGGACGCTGTTAATAATATAAATATCTCCAAATGTATTTTCTGCATTTCCCTCTGATCACACTGTTTACAATTCCATCATCCAATCATGAGTATTAAGAGTGGTCCAGTCATACATATTTCTAATTTAGGATAACACTTTGTGCATCACGATGAGTCCAGGAGTGCATGAATAAAGCAGTTTATTGGTCTTTAAAGTGCCACAAGGCTCTTTGCAGTTTTTGCTGCAATAGAATATCTGATCTATCACTCTGCATTTTTTTTCCTAGACAATCCTCTCCTTCCCAGGGGCTTGTGCAATAGAATGTCCCTGAATGAAGTAGCCAAGCAACAGTTGCCATAGAATGATTCCTTTTGTTTAATAAGAGTGGGACAGAATCCTGCACTTAGGTATTCTTCCTAAACCCTTTACTTTTACATTTTTCTACTTCTCTGTGGCTTTTTGAATGCTTTGCAAAAGTCACATATGCATGTGCTGTAACTGTTTTCAGACTTGACAATAGTAAATATCTGTGTAGAAAGGACCACGTCCATGATTGAAAAAGAGACAAACATTTAACATGGTAGCTGTGGCTTCCTCAATTTTCCTTGGTCTTTCTACGCATTTCAGTTTGGAAGGAGAAAGGATTGAAGAACTCTGATTTGCATTTCCAAGAAAAAGAAAACAGCTGCATAATTGGTAGGGTTCCCAATCTGTTACAAGAAACCCCTTTAACAAGGACAATGTGAGGGAGATATAGTTGTCTTTAATTATGGTTGTTTTGGGTTTTCCAGGTTGTGTGGCCATGTTCTAGCAGTTTTGGTTCCTAACGTTTCGCCAGTAGCTGTGGCTGGCATCTTCAGAGGACAGGAGCACAGCTAGAAGATTCTCTCTGTGCCCAAGTGGAGGGTGTGTGTTCCTGCTGGTGTTTATAGCTGCTGAGAGGGTGTGTGTCTTCTGTGGGTCATTTACAAGAGATTAGGAGAGGGTTCTTTGTGGTGATTAGTGGGTGTGGTGCTGTCGTGTGTGGGATTAGCACATCTATTGTGTGAGTTGTTTGTATATTTCTGTGGTTGAGTAGAGTTCGTTGACCTTTTGCAAGCTTTTGTTTTTTGCTTTTGACCTTTTGTTTTTCAGGACTGGTAGCCAGGTTTTGCTGATCTTTAGGCTTTCTTCTTTTTTATTGAAACTGTGTTGGTGTTTATGTATTTCAATGGCTTCCCTGTATAGTCTAACATAGTGGCTGTTGGTGTTGTCTAGTATTTCTGTATTTTCAAATAAGATTTGGTGACCAGTTTGTTTGAGAACATGTTCAGCTATTGCAGGTTTTTCAGGTTGCTGTAGTCTGTAGTGTCTTTCATGTTCTTTTATCCTGGTGTGGATGCTGCGTTTTGTGGTCCCAATGTATACTTGCCCACAGCTGCAGGGTATGCGGTAAACTCCTGCAGCGGTGAGGGGGTTCCTTTTGTCTTTTGCTGATTTTAACATTTGTTGTATTTTTCTGGTGGGTTTGAAGACTGTTTGGAGGTTATGTTTTTTCATTAGTTTTTCCATGCGGTCCATGACTCCTTTAATGTAGGGCAGAAATATTTTGCTTGTGGGGGCCTGTTTTTCTTCAGTTGAGTGCTGTTTTTTCGGTTTGATGGCTCTCCTGATTTCATTCTTGGAGTAGCCATTCGCCTGTAGGGACCAATCCAAATGGTTGAGTTCAGAATTGAGAAATTGAGCTTCACAGTTCTGATTTGCGTGATCCACTAGTATTTTGATGATGCCTCTTTTTTGTCGTGGGTGGTGATTGGAATTTTTGTGTAGATACCAGTCTGTGTGGGTGAGTTTTCTGTAGATTTTGTGTCCTAATTGCAGGTCCAGTTTGCGTATGACCATGACATCTAAAAATGATAGTTTGCCTTCCATTTCTTTTTCCATGGTGAATTGTATATTCTGGTGAATGCTGTTGAGGTGTCTTTAATTACTTGTAACAGACAAACCTATACATCTACTCAGAGGTAAGTCCCATAGAGTAAATGGATATTGATCTGGTCCCGGAACTGAAGTATCATGGTGACAAAAGAGTGAAAAGTACAGATTTTCTTGGAAATAAGTTCCATTCCATTCAGGATAAGGGGCATGGTGGCTCAGTGGGTAAGACACCAAGCTTGTCGATCAGAAGATTTCAAGTTCGGAGGTTCGAATCCCTAGCCCCACATGACGGAGTGAGCTCCCACACTCGCCCCAGCTCTTGCCAACCTAGCAATTCGAAAGCATGCAAATGCAAGTAGATTAATAGTTACCACTTTGGTGGGAAGGTAACAGCATTCCACGCGCGCCATGCCAGCCACATGACCACAGAAGCGTCTTCGGACAATGCTGGCTCTTCAGCTAACAAACAGAGATGAGCACCGGCCCCTAGAGTTGGACACGACTGCACAAATATGTGGGGAGAACCTTTACCTTTACCTTAAGTTCCATTAAGCACAGTAGGAGTCGCTTCCTAGCAAACATAAATATGATTTTGTTCCAAGACATCTTTTTAAGCGTGTAGTATGTGGAATTGATCAGCTTAGTAACAATACAGATATTGTGTATTCTTCTGTTACAGATATTTGTGTATTCTTCTCATGCTCATGAAACAGCATTCCCCCTGAGACCTGGATGGCCCCAACCCTGTGAGCCTTTCAGGAAGAACTGGCTTTTCTCTCATGTGCAGGGGGTAGGTTGTCAGTAGAGCCCGACAGGTACAGTATGGTTTGATTGGGATATAATTTTCAGGGGCCTCAGTTTTACTGTAATGTTGTTTTATGTCTTTTTGCTTTTATTCTTGCATTTGAGCCACCCAGAGTCAAAAGACTGAGATGGGCTCAATATAAATTCTATAAAAATGAATGAATGAATGAATGAATGAATAAATAAATAAATAAATAAATAAATGTAAATAAATGTAAATAAATTGATTCACACGGCATGGTAAGCCATATGCCCATGTTTTACAAGACAGAGTGGCTGAATTCATAAGACCCACTAAACCAAACCCAACAAAACCACATTATGCCATAATCCAGTATCTGCAATGGGGCTCTTCTCATAGCAGTTCTCTTTTTTTGCCTGTCCCCCTTGACCTTTATGCCCTGTCATCTTCTCTTGGCTCTTGCTGTGTGCTTGCATTGCACAAAACAAAACAAAACAAAACAAAACAGAACAAAACAAAACAAAACAAAACAAAACAAAACAAAACAAAACAAAACAAAACAAAACATTCAATAAAAGTTTGCTTTTTTAAAAAGGGAATAAAATACAGAGATGGGCATCTTCTTTATACTTTTTGGGGGATTGTATATCTGATATACTTGGAAAGACTCTATGCAAAAACAAAAATGAGAACTGGCTCTTGTTAGGACGGTCTCTGAGCACAAATTAGGTTGAAACCTATTCCTTGGAACTTGCTCACTCCTGACATCTCAACTTTCTGGACTCCTCATCTGTTTCTACTGCACTGTGACTCCTTGGGTTGATATATAAATAGCAAACTGTACTTAAAGCTTCCTTGAATAATGACTAAACAAGTCTAAGGGATTATTTGTGTTTTATTTTCAGGAACGGTTTAAAGGCCACCGTACAAACATAATGCTGTTGCCATCATCTTCAAAGTCCTGGTTTTATTCCCATCTGAGCTAATCCCATCCTTTGCCCTTGAAATACTTTGCATGCCCCTCTTCCCCAATTGGAAACAGGTTCTTTGAAAGACTTTGAAGATCACCATAGGTGGTCATGAGCTGCCAGATTAATTTCTTTCCAGAAACCAGTACCACCTCTCAACATATTTCAGGATAATCCAGAAGAAAAAAATAATAGTACTACAGGGTAGATAGCTTCCAGCCTTTCTACTTTCAATGTATCTCTGCATCATGCAGAACACCATAGGAAAATCCATAATTTAAACCAGAGTGTTGGGCCTCGCTGCAGCCCTAGTAATCCCATTACATCAAACCCTGTTTATTTTTAAACCCTGGGAATCTAAGCTTCTCCAGATGTTGGAGAAGCCCTAGGTCAGGGCTTTCCAAAGTTTTCCTGTGGTGACACACCAACTGCTGTTGGTGTATCGCCGCAGGAAAACCCGGAAGTGCCGCCGTTGCGGCAGCGTGCAAAAACCCGGAAGCGCTGCTGCCGCTTTTGGATTTTCATGCGCCGCCGTTGGTGTGTCGCCGCAGGAAAACCCGGAAGCGCTGATGGCGTGCCATCAGCGTTTCTGGGTTTTGACGCGATACATCTGGGCCCCGCAGGTGACAGACCTTTGTGTCGCGACACACAGTTTGGAAAGCTCTGCCCTAGGTAATCTGTTCAGTGGTCACGAATAATGAAGTTGCCTTGTAACCACATTTTGATGAGCAGGGTTCCCTGACTTAGAGGCTTAGCAGGGATCCTTAATAAGAACTTTAAAGTTTCCTAAATGATAGCTGGACCTGTAACATTTTACTGTAACTTAGCTCAATCTCTGGATAGGGATTTCTAAGCTCAGAGACTTATTTTATAGGTCTGTTTGGAAGACTGAGTGCATTTACTATAGTCCAAGCTGTTTTTAATCTGTTTTGGCACTGCTCTTTCTTAAACTGATCGAATAATATTCAGAAGCCTGCAGCTCCACAACCTTTGAGACCTCTTATGCCACAATTAGCTCTAGCCTTGAGAAGAAATGTTGCAGCATGCCAGGGCTAACTAGGCAAAGTCTGATTGTTGTTAGGATCCGATATTCTTTTAGGAGGTGGCCTAGCCAGATTGGAGCCGGCTTGCATGATTTCTGAACTACCCAGGACAGGAGACTTGCCTAGCCAGGGACTAAATCTGGCTCCTGATTGCAAAAACTGTACTCTACCATTAAGTTATGGTATGCTCAGCCCCAGCTTCCTTTGCATTCACATCTTCCTATCACCAGAGAGTTAGCATTTCAAGACGAATTGGCCCGAGAATGTCCTAAAACGAGAGCCAGGGGGTTCACCGTGGGAAGAGAGGGCAGTGACTTATCTTGTGCGGCTTGATTAAAATACTATTTCACGTGGTCCAAAGGTTTTCCTTAGACCAAGGCTATGGTCCTCCTGATGCTTCCCTCCATAGTCTTATCTACCTCCCTGTTATCTGCTCTGTAGCACATTGGGTATCAGGTCACAATCGTGGAAGAGAAGGGAGGGCCACCTCTCAATCTGGGGAAAAAACAGGGTGGAAGAAGTACACTTGCTTGACTCCTTTTGGAATCTGCAAGGTTTAAAGACACGATCAGTGGAAGAAGGGCCTCTTTCAGTGGGATGTGATAGTACAGTTGGCTAGGATTTAGAAGACTGAGTATGACACACCTGGAGGGCACCTGGCTGGAAAAGCTGATGTCAGTCCATGGGAAGGTATAGTGCCAGCATCTATTTATATAAAATTCCTTGCCATTTGGCCTAGGGCTCCTTACTTTTCAGGGTATCCTACTTTCTCTCTGGGGTCACTTGTGTGTCCAAAAATGTACCTCCTAACCAGCTCAGACTCAGTTAAGGAGCGGCATCAGGAAGATCAGGTTAGAACAACAAGAGTGTCCCAGAATGTTGCATATTTGTCTGCCAAATGCTTCTTTTCAGATCCATTACTATGAGTAGACGATGGAGTTCATTTTCCACCATACAGAACTTTCATGAAATTTAATGAACGGCAGTGGGAATAGAAAGTGAGTGGCTGCAGGTGAGACACACGCTCCCTCCCTCCCTCCCTCCCTCCCTCCCTCCCTCCTCCCTCCCTCCCTCCTTCTTCCCTCCTCCTCCTCCTCCTCCTCCTCCTCCTCCTCCCGCTCCTTCTTCTTCTTCTTCTTTCCCGGATTGGGCAGGTGAGACTGGGAAGTAAAAAAAAACCTGAAAGAGAAGAAGCCAATGGCAAATGATTTCTTTGTTGTTGCTAAGATAACTGCATGGATGTATTCAGGAACTATCTGGAGCTGAGCTCAACTTGAAGAAGACTTTACTTAATGGGAATGGTAATTCTCAGTGAGGCCACCAGGTGGAGCTTCAGCCCTTGTTCCAGCTGTTGTGACTGCAGAATATAACGTCTAAAAATCTTGTCTTCAATTTACTCTACTGTTCTAGCTTATTGAATTGTTCCTGGGGCCGGCTAGTGCTTCAGTTAGTAAGCCTGAATGTAAGCAAATGCTTTCTTTGCTCCTTTTTCTCTTTCACATGTCTGCTCTCAAACCACTGGGGCTTCCTACTTAAATCCATGATTCTACTCTCACTGGACTAAAGCCACACACACCTAGTACTGGTTCTAATGCGGCTGTCTATTTTTTTCTGGTCCTAGGACATATTAACTTTCAATAGGCCTTAACAGTGGCTTCTGCAGATGGCCACAGCTTGTTCTGTATGTTAGGACTCTCTATATTCTTACTGCGATGGAGACTGCATCAGAGTTTTTATCATCAGCTCTCACCAATTTGAGACCCTTTCTCCAGGGATCTCTCTGCTCTTTTCTTTGCATCATTATTTAGGAAATGGGCAAGTTATGGGGACATGAGGCACGGGGATACTGCAGAATGAGAAAAGCTGTGGCATCTTATCTCAGTTTTATTCTCTTAATGCTTGACATGTGTGGGGGAGAAAAGTATTAGGGGATACATTTTGTTTCCCAGGTAGAGGCCACAGTCCCACCCAAAAGGACCTGTCTTCAAATGAATTGAATGGCATTGTTTTGGACCCACGCTCAAGACAGCCTCTTCCCGTCAATCGTGTTCTAAGGCTTCGTTGCCACCTAAATTTGAGCTAGTTCTAACTTTGGTTCTAGAATATGCATTGCCCAAAGGACATAGATTTAGGAACCAGTTCCTACAACAATCCTTTTTTTCTTTTCCAGACATTTGGTGGCTGACTGTGTAATTTAACTTGTCCTTCCAGGCATCCAAGGTCATTTTCTCTATCAAAGTTAGTTATCCATTTCTGACAGACTCTTTTAGAGTCAAGAAATATACATTAGGCTAGGGTTAGGTACATAAGGGCTAATTTGATTCACAGTAACTCCAACTGAGTTTTATGGAACAAAGTTGATTTTAGTCAGAGGGAAAGTTGAAGAGAAACTTGTTTTAAGATTGGGATGGGCTTGTTTAAAGCATTTATTCCTTCTCACACCAACTAGAAAAGCTCTGAGTGCAGTTCAGTTATTTGTTTAAAAAGTTCCTCTATTTATAAACAGCCTTTCCCAACAGGATAACAATTCCCAGGAGTTGTGTTCCCAACATATCTGGAAGGCACTGAGTTGCAGACATCTAAAAAGGCAGGAAGGAAAAGGAAAATAAGAACTGTGTTCTTACCACATTCTTGATGTTATAAAGATCTTAGTCTCTCTAGCTCTCTCTCCTGTACTCTGATGAAATGGTTGATAGAGAACAGAAGAAGCCTGATGGAGGTGACTTCTCAGAAGTAATAATGGTGGCTTCTAGGTTTAGCCTCATTCCAGTGCTCTTTCTGAGTACATCCTTAATTTTCTCCAATAGAAGTAATCAGTCCTCCAGAGCAAGGGAAAAAGGGGACATCATGGCACTGATAGCAAAAGCTCTCACTCCTGATAGATTGGAATCTGGCCACCCCAGAGATTCCATGAGAAGAAGCCTGATGGATCATAGGGGTCTAACAGTAGTTAGCAGTAGTTCTAACAGGCTGCTGAATGGGCTTCATCCAGGTCCTTTTCTGAGCTTCTGAGCTTTAAATTCATTGGGTTGCGTAGCTTTCTTTGGATGCCAAATGGGCAAAAAAGGTCAGAGACTTGTGGGACCCTAGAATATGCTTTAGCATAGAAAATGGGGCTATGATCTGCAATTTAGCTAACTCCAGATCTTTTTTGCTCAGGGAATTAGGAATGATTATATTTAATTTAGAAGCTCCTTTTTCTCCTTCAATCTGTGAAGTGTATTTCTTGGTGGGTGTTTTGTTTTGTTTTGTTTTATATTCACCTTCAGAATAATATATCTTGCTAATTTTCTCTCCTGTCTCCATATTCTGTCCCCCCTCCTTTCCATCTGTGCCTTTGGTGTACCCAGAGACATGAATTAATTTTAATTATTGGAATTACATTGTCTCTTCTGATCAACAAATTAACCTTTGCCATTATGGAAGTCATAAAAGAAAAGCCTCCAGTCTGTGCCTGAATTGAGTGAAACAATTTTCTCACTGTCTTGTTCAGATGGTGAAGCAATCCTACTCAGTTCTGACATTTTCCGGTATTTCTTTTCATTGAAAGCCCCCAAAAGGAAGGGTTGTCTTTCATTTCCATGTTGCCAACTCTGATCTATAGTCATTGACCAATCAAGAGTGTGATGAAGCTGGTCCTCAGTTACTACAATACTACAATTATTATTATTATTATTATTATTATTATTATTATTATTATTATTATTCAAATTTATCACCGCCCATCTCTACAGCAGTAGACTCTGGGTGGTTTACAACAATAATATTAAAATTAAAAAGCTATACACTTTAAAATACAATATAATAATAAATAGAAAAAATCCAGAGGATGGTGAGATCTTAAAAAGGAGGATATTACGGAGCTAACCACCGCCAGGAGGAACTATTACCCATCATATATACTGGAAGGATACTAAATCCTGACAAAGAGCTTCATAAAACAGTACATTCACAGATAAAGAGGAGGAGGAATAATTGTTTTCAAAAATGACTTTCTCATTGCCCTTCTCACAGTCATTCATACCTTAGTCATTTTGTGGTTGGATTACAGCAATGTGCTTTACACGGGGATGCCTTTGAAGACCATTCAGAAGCTACAGCTGGTAGCATGAATAGTTACGGGAGCATCTTGGTTGTGCAATTCAAAGTACTAGTGGTCCCCTTTAAAGCAGTGCATGGTACAGGACCTGTGTATTTATGGGTGTCAGGATGTGACCTCCTGCCATCATAAGGGTTAGAGGGTTAGAGTGGTAGAGATTTAGAAATGGGATTTGTAGTAGATGTATTAGTAAGCAATTGGGCTTGGGAAGGAAAGGAGGGTGACGATGAGCTGAGCATCTGGAAGGTCAACGGTGTGAGTTATCAGTGCTCATTAGTCTGGAATGTGAGACAAGGGGGGAGAGCTGCCAGAAGGTGGGATGGAATTTTACTGTTAGTTAGTTAAGCAAGAAAGGGTTTTTTTTTAGCTGTTTGATGTTATGGGACTGGTTGAAGCTGTTGGGAGGGGTGAGTACTATAGGGGGGGATTTTAGTTTAGCTTTGCACACGCTTTTCTTCATACTGAGTTGGGGACCCCTGCCCTGGATTACATGTGTACTGTGGTAACTTGCAATGACCCAGATGTTGCAGCAAGCTCACATTTGCCCAGAAAACAAATTTCTCAGAGAAAGTTTAGGTTCTCTTAAGAAATTCATGGGAAAATTACAAGGACAAAGGACTGGTTTAGTTCTACCTGGACCCCCACTCAGCATACCTCCATGGTAGTCTTCCCCACTGACTAGGAATTCTGGAATTGGTAGCCCAACATCTCTGTGAAGCCCATTCAGCAGTCTGTTAGAACTACTGAAATGGAGCAGAGCTGCAAAGTTCGTGTACAGAAAAAGAATATTGTTTAAAAACAGAGCCCATGAGCATATTAGAGAGATCTAGGTTAATCTTACACCCTTAGCCCACCCAAGCATAAAGAAACACACGCTTAGACATGGCAGGTATGAAAAGTAAGTACAAAAGAGTCCTTACGTTTATTCATTGCAGGTACAGCATTTTGGTAGATAAATGATGTTCCATTTCTTCTTTGTTTCCCTAAACTTAATACCTCTTGCCCTGTTTGCTGCAAGAGATGCGTGTAGAAAGGGGGAAAAATCTCCTAAGCCCATCCATGGCCTAGAATTGAGCAGCACACAGCCATGTGCTTGCTCCTGGTCCAAGTAGAGAGAGAGAAGAGAGAAAGAGGGAGTGGGAGTGGCCACAAACAGCTTCCTCAAAAAGCATGGAGAACTTGCATCCTAGAGCAGCCATCCATATGCTGATGCGGCATGCTGGATTTGCCAGAATCATCAACACTCTGGAAGGCTTCAGATTGGGGAAAGTTGTAACTTTCTAAGCCTGCATCTTGTAGCCTTTGCTGTGCTCCTCTGCTTCTTACTCATGGCGCTGTAATGTTAGTACAAGTCAACAAGACAGCCATGCCCACTGAAGAGTTAAATCCCGGCCCTCTGAAGATTAGTAAGAGGAAAAATCAATGTGATCAGCCAAGTTGGCCTTTCTTAAAAGCATTGTCTGAGGCTGCAGGGGAGAGCTGAAGTTTTAGAAAGGGAGGCAGCACCCAGGAGAGTGGCTCGCAGTTGAAAAGAGAGAGAGAAACTAAATCGTGCTCCAGAGATTTTTCCTGTCCGGCCAGGTATAATAAGATCCAAAATATGACCTTTAATGTCAGTGTGCTGACTCTAGCCTGCTGTGAGAGACCAAACTAATCCACCGTGCTGTCTGGTGTCAGATCATCTTAGATAAAAGGGGAGAAGGGAACCAGGACTGCCTCAGTGGGCGGAAAAGAAGAAGGCGAAGCTGAAAAGAAGTGAAAAAGCCACTTTGTATCAGAGGAGAAACACAGATAAAACCTCAGCCTGGGACTTGAAAAGGACCTGAAAAGGGACCCAAAAGGAGGGAATGGAGTATATTGCATGAAGCTATCAGGAGAGCTTCGTATCCCCAACTTTCCTGTGAGAAGTTTCTGGATCAGCCCCCCCACCCTCGCCCTAAGGCACTTATTCCTTTGGGAACAGAATGTGCTATCTGGAAATATGCTGGAACGTACACATTGAGGAGAGAGATGAAGGAAAAAAGGGGGAAAAGGAATATTAACAGGTCATAGAAAGAGAGGAAGGAGTTGGGACTGAAGTTGATAAGAGAAGATTTCTAAAGACCACTCCAAAATGACATCCATTCCGATAACTCTCCAGTCTCAGACCCCTAGAAGGCAGTGCTATTTTTAAAAGTTTTTCTGCCACCTTGAGGGCTAGAAACGTGTTTTTATTTAAACCGAAGCTCTGGAAGCTGATGGGGAAGCACATGGATTTGACTGCAATTAAAGAGTGAGTGGTTTCCCTCCCCCCGCCCCACTGCATTGCAGATCCAGTCTGGAGTTTACATAAATCTCTCCCCTGCCTTGCTGTGTCCCACTTGACTGGTATTCTAGGTAGCTCCTTCATGGAGGAGATAATTAGCACCTGAGCTTGATCAGTCAATACTGCAGCCGAGGTAAATGGGGAGGAAGAGAGGAAAGGAGGGGCTGGATGGCATATGAGACTGCAAGGGAAGGGAGCGGTGGAAATACTTCCCATGGATCATAATTACAGCTCACCCAGCAAGGAGCGTCCTACAGCTCAGTGGGGCATCTGCCCTCCATAGCGGAAAAAAGGGCAGAGAAAAGACAGTGGAGAAGAGAGGAAGCTGCATAAGCCTGCCCATTTCAGAATCCCTCAAAACAGGAGTGAACTTAAAACAGCTCTTAACAGTGCTACGCTGGGGAGGGGGGAATCGGGGGGGGGGAGCTGCAATTTCTGCAGCTGATTTTATGTCCATTTTCCCTGAAGCAGCAGTGCCTAAAATGCTAGAATGTGAAAGCTTGGGGCCAGGAATTGAACTAGGATAAAACTTTATGTTATTTTTTTTTATTTGGAGTAGTTTCCCTCTACTCATTGGCCAGTGTAAAAACTGTCAGTTGATATCTCTGTATGTGTGTGAAAAATGATAACTGCATTTTTTCAGTGGAGTTAAATATTTACACAAGTCATTCTGTAAAACATTTTTCCCCTTAATTACTTTACTGGAAAACTCCTAGATTTAAGATTATTCAGTTAATACTAATGATGCCAAGGTTGCTAGTCAACATTGTCTACATGTGTCACATGCAGACAATTTCAGATTCAGTCTTTAATGTTGCTCAGTAGGGCTGGAACACTACTCCATGAAATCCTACTAGTAGTCCCTATTAGCAGTTGTGGGCGACTAATGGGCAGTGTCTGTATAAAGTAGCTTCCACCATTCCTTGGAGAAATAAGAGCTTGTCTCAATTTCCCATGAAAAGGAAGAACATATTTAGAACATGCCAGTTCCAATATCAAAGGCTGCTGCAGAAATTCACTCATACAGTGACGGCTCAAATAACATAAAAAAGGTAAAGGTTCCCCCCCCCCCCGCACATTTCTGCAGTCGTGTCCGACTCTAGGGGCCGGTGCTCATCTCCGTTTGTTAGCCGAAGAGCCAGCGTTGTCCGAAGACGCTTCTGCGGTCATGTGGCCGTAACATACTCAGCCATAAAACCTGGTTTACAGCTGGATTTGCACAACAGACTAAGATGAAACAAACCCTATTAGGGCTTCCTGAATTTTATGAACTGAGGCATGATTTTATATAATGCTAAAAACCTTACTTGGTCTGATGCATTCCTCTTGTATGTAATAACTTGTCCTGTATCAACTTAAAATTGGAAGGTCCTATTTAGAAAACATAATGGTATTTATTTATTTATTTATTTATATTTGTATTTATACCCCGCCCATCCTCTCCCTAACGGAGGACTCTGGGCGGCTTACATACATCGTTATACATCAAATTATACAGTGTTCTTTCATTATACAATCCACGTGCAAGGGGAGGGGGTAAGGGAACCGGCTCTTCTTGGCTTTCTGGACTACATGTCCCAAGGTGCCTTGCGTTGGAGCCGGCTGCTGACTTCCTGTAGATGTTTGTTGCTTCCGGGATCTGCAGCCATTCGAAAGATCTTCCGTCCGATGGAACCTGACCCCAGACAGGACAGGACGCCAGCATATTTTCCCACTTAAGGTGGTACCCAATTTATCTACTTGCTAAGCTTTCGAACTGTTGGGTCGACAGGAGCTGGGACTAGCAATGAGAGCTCACCTCGTTGCACGGGGATTCGAACTGCCGACCTTCCGACTGGCAGTCCAAGTTCGGTATCACAAAACTATCGTTTTTGTTGCTTTGCCAAAAGTAGTACACAGGGCAGTTAATAATAAAATGCATAAAAGGTTTTATAACATAAAAGAAAATTAAAAACATCTTCAATATGCATACTTTTTAAAAAAGAAACAGCACCCGCCAGTTAAAACCTAACTCTAAGCTATAAAGCCTGATCAGGAAAGTTTTTGCTTGCCAACCGAAATACATCGAGGATAGATCTGGCCTGATCTTCCTTGACAAGGAATTCCAGAGCTTGGGAACAATCACTGAATAGGCCTCTCCCAGGTTCATGCTGAAGCCCCACGTTCTTCCCATGGAAGCAGGACAAGAGAAAGGCCTTTCCCAAGGAATGTAAGGTAATGTAACTCAACACAACACAGACATGCTCATCTGAATACAGTGTGGTCGTTCAAATGGCCTGGTTTCAAGTTGTGCAGAGGTTTATAGCTCACAAACAATACTTAATATTGTGTCCAGCAATTAGCCAGTATCCAATTGAGTTGTTTTAACGAGACATCACATACTCGCTACAATTAGACTAACCACGTTTTAACGAGATCCTCCAACAAAGCTGAGCATAGATGGGAGGAACAGTTGGAGTGTATCAGGATACACTCCCACTGTTCCTCCCATCTATGCTCAGCTTTGTTGGAGGATCTCGTTAAAACGTGGTTAGTCTAATTGCTGAAATGAAAGCCAGTGGCATTATGGACACTTTTCTTGGCACCACCCAGATTTCATGCTCCACTTGATGTTCTTTTAAGATTATTTTAATTATTATTATTTAACTGAAAAGCTAGCATTCTTAAAAGCAAAGTGCAACTCTCAGGAATATTTTATTTCCAAGAACACTTTGGGGGCCCCAGTTATAATCCAAAGGTATTCTTAGAAAATAAAAAGGACAGGGGCTGCAGCCCAATATTTAACCTGAATGTATGTCAACCTGCTGACAAAAAACATACAGGTAAATTGAAGGAGCAGAGAGAATCCTGGGAGGCTAGAGGGGGTAGAGAGAAGTAACCTTAAGCCTGACCTCTGGTAAATTGGTATTTGCAACTGGGGAGCTACTTTCAAATGTTGAATAATACAGAACATGTCCAAATATCTGGTTCTGCTCCTGCAAACTGTTGGCAGGACTTTTGCAAAGTGCAACCTTGAAGGATTCTTACTTTTAGATTTGGACAGCCCCATCTTATATGTGTGAGTGTGTGTGTATATATCTATATCTATATATCTATATCTATATCTATATCTATATCTATATCTATATCTATATCTATATCTATATCTATATCTATATCTATATCTATATCTATCTATATCTATATATCTATATATCACATTATTATAAGGTGGGTCTAGAACTCATGGTCTCACCACTAGACCAAACTGGGTCTCCCGTGAAGGTAAAGGTATCTGCTAAAGGTATCTGCTGAAAGAGATAGAGAGAGCGTGCTAGCATTTGATAATGTATAGTAAAGGTAAAGGTAAAGGTTCCCCCCGCACATTTGTGCAGTCGTGTCTGACTCTAGGGGCCGGTGCTCATCTCCGTTTGTTAGCCGAAGAGCCAGCGTTGTCCAAAGACACTTCCACGGTCATGTGGCCGCATGACACACGCGGAACGCTGTTACCTACCCACCGAAGTGGTACCTATTAATCTACTTGCATTTGCATGCTTTCGAATTGCCAGGTTGGCAAGAGCTGGGGCGAGTGCGGGAGCTCACTCCGTCATGTGGGGCTAGGGATTCGAACCTCCAAACTTGCGATCTTCCGATCGACAAGCCTGGCGTCTTACCCGCTGAGCCACCACGCCCCTTCCCGTGAAGCTTATGCCCATGTAAAACATATTAAGCTGTAGAAAAGGAAATAAATACCTGCATGAAATAAAATATAGCAATGAATGCTCGAAAATAGCCACATATATAGTTGTAGTTAATATGTGAAAGAGCAGGTAAATTTTCAATTCCATTCCATTCTCAACATTCAGACTCAAAGGCTATAGATCTTTCAGAGAAATAGATCTGTTAGGATGAGATTTTTTTTCAAAGATTTGACCAGATTACGAGTATTAAGTAAAAACAGGATAGTTATTTTAATACTTGCAGGCTGTTTCTTTGCATTTGTACTGCTAAGCAAGTCCCACTAAGTTGAGTATCCCCAACACCAGAGGTTCGAACACCCTTAGCCACACAGTCTTGCTAGGTAGCACAAGCTAATCTAACATGATAATGTTATATTATATAACATGATAATATAATAATATAATAATATAATATAATATAATATAATATAATATAATATAATATAATATAATATAATATAATATAATATAATATAATGTTATGCTATATAACATGATAATGTAATATTATCTAACATGATAATAAAACATCTGCAAGCTTGGAGAACACCTAGAACCTAAGAAAGAAAACTTGGCTTTTGGAGGACAGACATAGAACTTGTCACTATCAATTAATACTGCACACCCATTATATTATATAGCATTTTGTAATTGCATCATCGCGACATGAAATGTTGAAATAAAGAACATGAAATGCTGAAGTAAAGAAACAGACACCAGGGTAAACATTTTACTAAGCTGAAGTGCTGAGTTACTGCATTGGCTTACAAGTCTCCTTTTAGCAAGCTATGCATTCATTATATCATTAGGCCAACACAAATTAAGTTGACACAATCCAGATTCTACCTTTATCAGAAGCAGAAAGCGAGAACTCTTAAATGTATAATTCAAATAGAAGACAATCAGCAAATCCACGCAGATGACTCAAAGCCTTCTCCAGAGACATTATTTTGACCTAAACCAGTCTTCCAAGAAATGCCCTGTATGCTGCTTGTATAGATCTGAAAATTTGATTTAATTCCTTGTGAGAGATTATGGTGAGAATTGGCAGCCTTCTCTATTAATCAACTTCTCTGATTAACAACGATGCTGCATAAAATTGACCACAATGCAGGGCTGATATGTGAACAGCAGAGAACTGATTGTACCTCTTCCAACCCCAAGGGAGTCAAACAGAGATGTATCCTGGCACCCCTATTATTTAATTTCTATTTTAAAAACATTGTCCTTACCCTCACTAGAGTCAACTTCCACCTTCCCTCTCCAGCTCATAACCCAATTTCCATATTATTATATGCCAGTGCTGATGCCGTCCTTTCTGTATTCCAAGTGGGGGTGTGATGAAGCCTCCATGTACTAATTGCTAGATCAGAACTTAACCACACAAAAACTAAGGAGGTTGTATTTACTCATCTCTAAAGTGGGTATAGTATGGATATGTTCTGACACTAAAATTGAGGTGGCTATGCATGTACTCTTGAAGTGCTATCTTTCACCCTGGAATACAAAGTTAATCTCTTCTCTAATGACAAATTGAGGACCGGTCCCAACAGGCAATTGTGTCTTTCCTATTAAATGAGCCAGACCGTGAAGTCTCTAGCAAGGTGGCTAAATTCTGTGCTATAGCAATGGCAGCCAGGAACCTGTGGGTCTGAACATAATACAGCCATGCTTAGCTACTGCTGTGAATAAGATTTTTAATCCCAGATACTTTCTATTTTCCTTCCTTCCTTCCTTCCTTCCTTCCTTCCTTCCTTCCTTCCTTCCTTCCTTCCTTCCTTCCTTCCTTCCTTCCTTCTTGTCTACAACTGTAAATTGTTTAATAATTAAAAACATCCCCCCTGATGTTTAGGTAACAGTCTTGTTTTCAAGTAAAAATTCAAATTCTACTCAATTTTTTATCAATCTTTCCTCTTTCAGGTACGGGTACTAAAGCTGAAGTTCTGGAATCATTTTAATTCTCCTCTAAACACAGGATTATGTTGATTCACATCTGCCATAAATCTGCAAAGCTGTGTGAGATCTGCCTATGCTTAGTGCCTTTGAAGGAACAAGCAAGGAAGAAGCCTAGCTCAGGGAAGATCCTTGGTTGCTATAGCAGCTCCCTGAGAAGCCAGGTGCCCCCCCCCACCCCCCAAGGCAGAGTAATAGGGCAAGAGGTAGAGACAAGCTGGAAGGGAAATCTGAGAGGTCTCCAACTATGGACCTCAGAATAGTTTATCTATAATTCCTAGTCGATTTCCCAAGAAGATACGGGTAGTCCTCACTTAACAACCATTTGTTTAGTGACAGTTCAGACTTACGTTGGTGCTGAAAAAAACGACTTACAACCAGTACTCACACTTATGACCATCGCAGCATCCCCACGGTCACGTGATCATGATTTGGATGCTTGGCAACCAGTCCGCATTTATGACCATTGCAGCGTCCTGTGGTCACGGGATCGCTATTTTCAACCTTCCTGGCTGGCTTCTGGCAAGCAAAATCAATGGGGAACCACGTGATTCACTTAACAACCACATGGTTTGCTTAACCCCACAGTGATTCACTTAACGACCGCTGCAAAAAGGTTGTAATATTGGGTCAGATTCACTTAATGACCTCTTCACTTAGCAACCAAAATTCCGGTCCCAATTGTGGTCGTTAAGTGAGGACTACCTGTATTGATCTGGCTCAGCTAGATACTCCTACTTCTTAAAGTGAGAGGGGACAAGTTCTACTGAGGGCCCCATTTCCTTAGGAATAGTGTGGAAGAGCTGAAGCTAGGAGTGGGTGAGGCAGAACCCAAAGTGCATGGGAGGCACCCTTTTTTCCCCTTAATACCTTCTTTTTCAATCTCTCTCTACACATCATATTTGCCCCAACCCAGTTGCCTATAGGAAATGATAGCTCTTACCAAAGGTCTTTCTTAAAAGCTTTGAAATTAGGTAGAGAGTAGCATTAAATTAATCTGAGGACTTCATGTGGTATAGAAGCAAGGAAGTCCCAGCTCTGTCCTATAGTTATGCTAAAATCCTTGTCTCTCTTCACCCTTCTTCCTTTTCTCTAGGCTTCAAAAACATGTCAGGATCTACCCAATACATTCTCACACCATCAGCAGCAGCAACAATGTTGCTGGGACGTGGTGGCTCAGCAGGTTAAACTGCTGAGCTGTAGGCTGCCGATCAGAAGGTGAGCTCTCGTTGCTAGTCCCAGCTCCTGTCAACCCAACAGTTCGAAAGCTTTGCAAGTAGATAAATGGGTACCACCTTAAGTGGGCTAATTTGCTGGCGTCCTGTCGGGAAGTCGGTACCACCGGAGGAGAGGATCGGAGGAGAGGATCGGAGGAAGATCAAATGGCGGCGGTGACGACGGACCCGGATGCAACAGCTACAGGATGTCAGCAGCCGGCTCAAGGCATCCTGGGAATTGTAGTCCAGAGCCTGGAAGAGTTGGTTCCCTTACCCCTTCCCCTCACACGCGGTTAATGGTGAATTGTATAATTAATGTATATATGGTTGTAAGCCGCCTAGAGTCCTCCATTAGGGAGGGGATAGCGGGGTATAAATATCACAATAAATAAATAAAATGTAAGAGGACCATTAACTAAAAGAGAGCAGAAAGACTTCGGAAAAGACAAATCTCAGACCTCAGACTGTTCTACCTATGTTTTGTAAGACAGGTTGTCCCATTGTTGTTTATTTGTTCAGTCACCTCTGTGACTTCATGGACCAGCCCACGCCAGAGCTTCCTGTCGGCCGTTGCCATCCCCAGCTCCCCCACGGTCGAGCACATCACCTCCAGAATATCATTCATCCATCTTGCCCTTGGTCGGCCCCTCTTCCTTTTGCCTTCCACTTTCCCTAGCATCAGCATCTTCTCCAGGGTATCCTGTCTTCTCATTATGTGGCCAAAGTACTTCAGTTTTGCCTTTAATATCATTCCCTCAAGTGAGCAGTCTGGCTTTATTTCCTGGAGTATGGACTGGTTTGATCTTCTTGCAGTCCAAGGCACTCTCAGAATTTTCTTCCAACACTACAGTTCAAAAGGATCTATCTTCCTTCGCTCAGCCTTCCTTATGGTCCAGCTCTTGCAGCCATAGCTGCATTGTTCTGTGGTCTGTTCTTACCGTTGCTACTAGGTCGTTACACAGATTCCTCAGGAGGCAGACAAGATGACTTGGTATCCCCATACCACCAAGAACTTGCCACAACTTGTTATGATCCACACAGTCAAAGGCTTTAGAATAGTCAATAAAACAGAAATAGATGTTTTTCTGAAACTCCCTGGCTTTCTCCATTATCCAGCGGATATTGGCAATTTGGTCTCTAGTTCCTCTGCCTTTTCTAAACCCAGCTTGTACATCTGGCAATTCTCGCTCCATGAATTGCTGGAGTCTACCTTGCAGGATCTTGAGCATTACCTTACTGGCATGTGAAATAAGTGCCACTGTTCAATAGTTTGAACATTCTTTAGTGCTTCCCTTTTTTGGTATGGGGATATAAGTTGATTGTTTCCAATCTGATGGCCATTCTTGTGTTTTCCAAATTTTCTGGCATATGGCATGCATCACTTTGACAGCATCATCTTGCAAGATTTTAAACAGTTCAGCTGGGATACCGTCGTCTCCTGCTGCCTTGTTATTAGCAATGCTTCTTAAGGCCCATTCAACCTCACTCTTCAGGATGTCTGGCCCTAACTCACTGACCACACCGTCAAAGCTATCCCCGATATTATTATCCTTCCTATACAGATCTTCCGTATATTCTTGCCACCTTTTCTTGATCTCTTCTGCTTCTGTAAGGTCCTTGCCATCTTTGTTTTTGATCATACCCATTTTAGCCTGTTCTCTCAGACCATGCTTACCTGTAATTCCAGGTGTACCTTAGACAGGGTGGAGACCTTCAGCAGCCCTCCTTGGGATGAATTCTCTGGGTGGGCTGATCCTGGACTCTGAATTGGGCCTGGAAACGTATCAGTACCAACGCAGTGACCTCAACATACTGTAGGTCTAACGCTAATCCTTTCTGATAGCATTTTGAACCAATTGCAGAATCTGAGTTATTTTCCAAGGCAGCCATTTGTAAAGCATGCTGCAGTAGTCCAGCTGTAAGGTGTTGAGGGCATGAGTCACCATATGCTTCCTCCCTCCAAAGAAAACTTCCATACTGGTGTTGCTCCTTCACCCTTCAGCAGTAGGTAACATGGTACTTTTCCTCCAGAAGGGAGGGTGGACATCCCTTCTGTACGGGACAAGGAGTGAGTTCCTTCCTTTCAGTGGGAATTTGCCTGGCCAAAGGTGTAGAAGGAATGTGGCAAACCAGTCTTCAAAGTGTTTCCTCTGGGGCAGGTTCTGAGCTAACCAGCTCAATTCCCCAAGTCTCACACAGTCATGAGGACACAGGAAAAGGGGTCTGAGGAAAAAGCTTTCATGTGGCATCTTCTTGATGCATTGAGAGAAAGCCCAAGAAAAATAAATGTAGTGCAGACGCATGCACGTTCTGATTTGAAAACAGCAATAATGGAGTGTTTGACTGGTTTCCCCTCCTCTCCCCTTTGTTAAAGAACGCTGGTGTTTTTTCCTCCTCGTTTCAGCAAATTACCAAATAGATTATCTGGGAAGGGAAATGTAATCAGAAGCTGAACAGAGCAACCCATCAATAACTATACTTCTCTGAATTTCAGTGTAAGAACAAAGCAAAATGGCCAATCATACAAATGCTGGGCCTCCTGCAGGGAATGTATTAATTTAGCCATTCCATATGTCCATTTCTTGCTGCCTGCCCAAGAAACCTGCCCCTTATTATGCAGAGCTGATGCTGAGCTTTCAAGTGTATCTTGTTGCCAGGAATTTCCTTTTCAAGTTGCATGATGCTTTGGGTGTTATTTCATAAACCAAACATTCTGTCTCCTCTTGAATTTATTTGAGCCACAGCTGTTGGCTTTGTCTCTAACAGCTTTCCATAGGACCCTCCAGATGTTGTTCGCCCTGCAACTTCCAGAATTTCCAGCCAGTACTGGTTGCAATCCCAAGAATATCATATCTGGAAGGCTTCAGGCTGGGGAAGACCGGTTAACAAAATATTTGTTTTCTCTTCTTATTCTCTAAATTATAACATTTAAAGGTCAGCGGTGAAGAAGAAGGGAAGTGCAAATGCTAGAACAAGATAGTCCTTTTCCAGAAGACAGAATGTATAAGTAATAGAGCCAGTGAACTTCCATGGATTCAGTTCTGGAATGCAAACTAGTGTTGGCTTTTGTGATAATTTAGGGGGAAAATGTAACTAGGAATTATGCAGATTGGTAAGTGAGGGCCTTTTTATGGTGAGCTGCTGCCCATGATACATATTTTGTAGGAGGAGAGACTGTTCATCTATGGTAGCCAAAAATCAGAAGGAGTCTAGTACTGTCAGCCTTCCCAGGTAGACCAGACAGGAAACACAACCAGAATGAGCTAATTCTACTTTATTGTAAGGCTACATTAACAGAATCTGAAAGTACCATTTTCCTGCTGTCACCTTTACAGCCCGATAACTTAGGCAGGGTCTCTCCTGAGCTTCTTGCTCCTTCCACTATGCAGCTGTGGGCTATGCTACCTCTTATCTGACCATTCCCTAGGCAGCATCTCTTCGCCCAAGGTCATTCCCACATGCCATTACAGGTACCATCTTTTCAGACTAACACATTTTATTAAAAGATGTACATTTTCATGATATCTTTTTATTAAAAGGGATAAGCTTCAGTGATATCTGATGCACACACATGTGTTAATGTATTGATAGAGATATGGATCATACATATGTACATACACACAAGCACAAACTCCAGCTCTAAGTTTGATTTTATATTTCTGTTATTCTCTGGGTGATGCCTTTTCACAAAGCTGACACTGGACCCAAATAAAACCTTTAGCCTTTGCACACAGCAAACCCAAATTATTATTAAGATCAGTAGCGGTGAAAATTAACACCAATCCACCATTTAAAACGTAAAGGCTTAACTATAATACAGCTTCCCAAATTTCATGCATTGGCAGTTGGTTTCCAGAGACAATGCTACCTTTGCATCTGGCAGTAAGCACTGATCACTTACCAGTGGATTAGAAACAAACCCTGTCTTATTCTAAAAAGAGCAGTGAGCTATTTTGCATATCCCGTGGCATATTATTGAGCAGCAGTGTGACTTCCCAAATGCCTTGCTTTGGTAGGTTTTGCTTTTCTCTCTCCAAGTAAAGATCTTATAACTCCATATGACTATAATACTTCGGGCAGAAACAGATACAATGCTTGATGATCATTCTAGAGTAAAGTGCTGTGGCAGGCAGCTAAATGATTAACTCCACGCCTTAGAAGACTTTTACAACCCCCCTCCCAAATTAGAGGGAAAAATATCCAGCCCAATCTTGGATGTGTTGTTTATTCGTTCACTCGCTTCCGACTCTTCGTGACTTCATGGACCAGCCCACGCCAGAACTTCCTGTCGGCCGTTGCCATCCCCAGCTCCCCCACAGTCGAGTCCGTCAACTCCAGAATATCATCCATCCATCTTGCCCTTGGTCGGCCCCTCTTCCTTTTGCCTTCCACTTTCCCTAGCATCAGCTTCTTCTCCAGGGTATCCTGTCTTCTCATTATGTGGCCAAAGTACTTCAGTTTTGCCTTTAATATCATTCCCTCAAGTGAGCAGTCTGGCTTTATTTCCTGGAGTATGGACTGGTTTGATCTTCTTGCAGTCCAAGGCACTCTCAGAATTTTCCTCCAACACCACAGTTCAAAAGCATCTATCTTCCTTTGCGCAGCCTTCCTTATGGTCCAGCTCTCGCAGCCATAGGTTACTTCTTGGATGTACCAAGAGAGATAGAAATATTTCCAGCACAGCCCTGAGTGTAAAGAGAGGGGCGGGGGGCGGGGAGGGTTTGTTGTGCCTATAAACCTGGTATAGCACAAAACTTGGAAAGGCTTCATTTCAACATAACTGTCAAATAACAGCTGAGATGTGCATTTTGTATGATTCATTATGTGTAAAAGAAAAGTAAACCATATTCGGGGGGGGGGGTCAGAAGCTGAAGGAAGGGACTCTTAATATCGTTAATATGTTGCTTTGGTAACATGTGCTGTCTGGAAGGAGGAAACCCTTCTACTGTTTATTGGGTAAATATAGCTGATCCACTTGTAGAGATAATTTTCTGTTCAGGGGACCAAATCTGAATGACTGCGTGAATGACAAGAGAAAAGGAAAACAAACCGGTGATGGGCAAATAAGCAGGAAAAAGCCTGATGCAGAAACAGATTTGTTTTGCATGGTGCCACTATGAAAATCCACCATTTCCTGGGCTGGAATCTATCAGCTTTGGAGAGTTCCATCTATGATTGCTACAGCTTCATTTTAAAAATAAGGGATTTATGGCACAATACTGGAAAAAAAAACCCACCACAAAGCAGCTGTTGGCAAGAACTCTGTTGAGAAATTGCTGTAAAGCCCACATTTATATTCCATTTATCCATGGAAATTTTCTTGCTGTAAGTAAGGGTTTATTCATTTTCCTTATTCCTTATTCACATTTTCTTGAAGGGTGAAGGATGTTCACACATCTAGATTCCTCATTTGATTAATAGTAAACAAAAATGTAAAGATGCCCTCAAGACAAGCTTGATCCCTGCTGATTACAGGGACACAAGCATGTCATTTTCTTGCCATTTACAGTAAGTAGGTAATGGTTTGCAAATGTTTTCTTGGTGACTGTAGTTAAATGTGTGAACTGGTTGTTTTGAAATAGTGTTATCTTTCAGTTGACAATGGATGACTAACTGCTTCTGTCTTTACTGGTCAACGTTGAATGGTTTGGTCATAACTCTTCAATTCAGTTTCTCTCACACTTTTTAAGTTTTATTAGTTTGTCCTACCCATCAAGTTGAGAAGGTTTTTTCCCCCCTTCTGATCAAATAAAAGACACTAGAATCAGCAGAAGGTTTTGCTACACTTTTACTGAAACTTCTAGAATGAATTCCAGCGAGTCAGTAGGAATTACAACATATTGCGGGCAGCCAAGGTCGTTATTATTATTATGGCTGGTCGTACAGTCAGTCAGATGTTTAGACTGGATTTGGCATTTTTATCATTATTATTGTTGGTTACACAGTCAGCCAGATGTTTAGACTGGTTTTGGCATTATTATTATTATTATTATTATTATTATTATTATTATTATTATTATTCTCTATCTCTATCTCTATCTCTATCTCTATCTCTATCTCTATCTCTATCTCTATCTCTATCTCTCTGTTAACTCAAGGCAGCAAACATACCGAATACTCCTTTTTTCCCCACAACAACAACCCTGTGTGGTGAGTTGGGCTGAGAGAGAGTGACTGGCCCAAAGTCGCCCAGCTGGCTTTCATGCCTAAGGGAGGCCTTGAACTCACAGTCTCCTGGTTTCTAGGCCAGCACCTTAACCACTACCCCAAAGGTGGATGGGGACTTCCTGAGAGATCAGATATCAGGATAAGTGTTGCTCGACCTGGCACTGGTCTGGCATCCCTGTCCCTTTTACAGTTCAGTGGAAATAGCTAGCAATCTTATGGCATTTGTTTGTAAGAGCACTGGTGGTAACCTTGGTGTCAACTGGGATGATCCTGGCACCAGCTGTCTCCAGTCCAAGGCCATCCTTCACAATCAGATTAGTTTGGTGAATAACGCAGTTGATATCAACTAACCATGTCTGACAGGTTGTTTTTTTGCATGTTCAGCCCAGCAAATGTCTGAGATGAAGAGGACATCCCTCATTTTCTCCCTGCAACCTGTTGGAAGAGATGCCAGAATGCTAAATGGCTAGTTATTCAAAGCCATTATCTGCACAATAGCACACATCACTTCTTATGCCTTTGGGCTATCTTAGTTTGATCTAGTGGTTAAGGTGCTGGGCTAGAAACCAGGAGTCTGTGAGTTCTAGTCCTGCCTGAGGCATGAAAGCCGGCTGGGTGACCTTGGGCCAGTCACTCTCTCTCAGCCCAACTCACCTCACAGGGTTGCTGTTGTGGGGAAAATAGGAGGAGGAAGGAGTATTAGGTATGTTCGCCGCCTTGAGTTGTTTATAAAAATAATAAAGGCGGGATAAAAAAATCAAATAAATAAATAAAATAAATATATGCTTTAACTATTGTGTGGGCAATTTGCTCTGCTAGTAAGCAGGTGCCTTGCTGCTAGTCAGCAACACTGGTTGCCTAGTGCTGCAAAAGATGGAAGGACACCTGGATGATGCCTGAAGTACTCATCTCCAGCTCCTTCCTTGGTTGATCCATGTCTTGCAGGGATTGCAGTCAAAATGGCATGGGTCTTCAAGTACTTCTTTTTTTCAGGTCCTGAATGATCTGCTGGTGCTTCCGGGGTATCAATTACCACCATGTGCTGTGGACTCTGATTCAGGAGGGGTTAGTTCCTCTCCTCCTGACCTTTCCCCTCAATTTCTGGGTTGCTAACAGAGGGGAGGGGGCTGACTGCCTTAAGCTTCAACACGAATAGCTCCTCTGCTTGGGAGGGAGGGGGAGGGGGGAGGGGGGAGGGGGGAGGGTTCCCTCCCATTCCTTCCCGTTCCTTCCCCAGCATTGGACCCTTCCTCAAACGTCCCCACCATAGGACAGACAGCACCACTGCTATCTCGGGAGGAACAGATATGGGACTCAAATCAAGCCTCTTTACAGCAGTCACCCCCCCCCCTTGATCAGCAACCCTTGGCACTGCCCTCCCTCTGAATAGCCCTGCTTGCTTAGCCTTGTTCAGAGTAGGGTTTTTTGGGGTGGGTTGAGATGCTTTGGAGCATGTACGCAGCTAGTCATAGTCTGCCAGCCTCTGTTTTAAAACAGAAAAGGAAAGGGCTCTTTTTAATGTGTGCCTAGGTGCCTCTAGCAAGCAGCAGTGCTGCCAGTGCCAGCACACACACACAAAACTAATTGAAGAATTGATTTCCCCAGTTAAGCCAGCAGGCCTATTTGGGGGAGGGGGGGTTGGAGGGAGGGGAATATCCTTTAAACTCAAAAGGGAGCAGATTTGGAAAGTAAGGGAATTGGAGGGGTTGGGGAATCCTTTTTTCTTTCTCTCTCTTTTTTTCTTCGAATTACAACCCCCATCCACCACCACCCATACTAATGCAAAACTGAAATGAAAAAAAGAAACAAAAATAGAATGGGATTCCTGAGAGGCAAGCAGGTAGATTCTTAACCGCCAGTAAACACCACACTCCTGCAGAAATCTTGGTCTAGTGGTGAGTCCAACGTCACTCACAACATTTTCTTCTTCTCTAGTTTGCCCCAACACCAACTAGGTCCAGAATAGCAATCTCACTTTACAATGTGCTCCTTAACTGCCTGCTGTTCTGCCCCCAAATGCCACCCAGATCTCCCTCCCCCCCAACCAACCTAAGTCAATATAACAGGAGGAACATGACCAACTGGCCCAGACAGGAACATTCAAAAGTTAACTCCCCAATTGCAAGAGACCAGAGCACTTCCAGTCACAGCAGCTAAAACAGAATGTAACACCTGGAACATTGCAGTACCTGGAACAACTGGTTTGTGTTCCCCCTCCTCCACCTAAACAGCTGAAATGAAGCACACTTTTCCTTTTGGGCATTGACTACCCAAAACCAGCTTAACCACAAACAGAACAATTGGTGTACATCTCTAGAAGCTGGTTGACAGCAATGTCCTCCTTTCTACATGACAGGGGAAACAATGTGCTTATGGTAGAAAATCCAGATGGCTTCTCTTCTCATTAATTAGCCTGAAGAAATGGGTCCCTATCGTGGAATATATAAATGATCATAAATGAAAAATATAAGAAATATTATTTATTTAGCCACCATCGAGCATTTCTTCACATTTTGCATAACCTGTTGTTATATTGCTCTTCTGAAGCTTATCTAGCTCCCAGAGAAGGCTGGGGTGAAATAGCCATTGTCTCTCTCCTTTCCTGAGGTATGCCCTGAACCAAACCATTATTTATTCTGTACTGTTTCCTTGCACACAGTGACTTCCCCTGGAGCTGTCTACATTTCAAGAAAAATCCTTCTTTATGCAGTCTGCCTGCCAGTTTGAGAGACACTTCTCCCATGCATATGGCTTCGCAAGAGAATGTTGTTGCTATTTTTTAAAATCTGGCTGTTATTTTTCCACATTAAAAGGAGACAGGAGGATCAAAGTCAAAGGACTGGGTGGGGAGAAGGTGTTCCATAGTTCTTGAATTGAACCTTAGGGGAATGGGAGAGTTTAACAATACACATATATTGTTGGTATGGCAGTAGAGATGTTTGAGTAGAAGCATGGGTTTGCAGGACTCCCTGGGTTGGAATATCAGATGGAGTATATGGACAATGAGGTAGGTGTGTAAGTATGCATGGACATATTGGATGGCCGAAGAAAGAATATTGGTGAATTATAATCCTGTAATGATCAACTTTGCTGAAAAACAAAATGACAGTTATGGGTACACCATGGGTAACAGTGGATATGTCATAGGTTCAACATCCTTGGGCAGCTCTTGTCTTTCCTCAGTTCTCCACACTCATTTTTTGTGTTTTCCCTTACTTCTCTCACTCATTCTCTTGAAGGCAGATTTTGTCATGGATCATGATCCATATCAACCTCATCCCTGTCAAGTTATTTAGCTTTATACATAACTGACTAATCTCCTTGTTTACAGCGTGACTCTGCTCGATTCTGAAAGCTTGACTATCCAGTGTTTCTAAGAAATTCACAATATTGACTTTAGAGATCACTGAAGAGTGGGAATAGTATCACTCCAATAAACTGATTGGTAACTTTATTATAGGTGGGCAGGATGTACAATGGTTACTAAGAGCTCAACAGTATAGGCAAAATTCATCTAGAGGAATATAGAACAGAATTCTCTTCCTTCCCCCAGGCTCCTGGTGATACCCATCAAGTTATTTATTTATTTATTTTTAGCCCACCTGTATTATTTTTATAAATAACTCAAGGCGGCAAACATACCAAATACTCCTTCTTCCTCCTATTTTCCCCACAACAACAACCCTGTGAGGTGAGTTGGGCTGCGAGAGAGTGACTGGCCCAAGGTCACCCAATTGGCTTTCATGCCTAAGGCGGGACTAGAACTCACAGTCTCCCGGTTTCTAGCCCATTGCCTTAACCACTAGGCCAGAGCTTTCCAAACTTTTGCTGTTGGCGACACACCAACGGCCGGCCCACAAAAACCCGGAAGCGCCGCGGCCAGTGTGGCGCAAAAACCGGAAGTGTCGGAGGCGGTGCTTCCGGGTTGCCGTCACGGTGGCAGCAACTGCCCCTTTGAAAGGGCAGGCTCCGGGGACCCCGAAAATGCCCTTGGTTCTGGCAGGGAGGCGAAAAGCCTCGCCATGAGCACGCATGCTGCCGGGATTCCCAGCACAGCTGATGGGAGCCAGGGTGGAAATTCTCCCCGCCGATCAGCTGAGCGCCGGAACCCGGCAGCGCGTGGCGAGGCTTTTCACCTCCCTGCCGGAACCAAGGGCATTTTCGGGGTCCCCGGAGCCTGCCCTTTCGAAGGGGCAGCCGCTGCCGCCACGCGGCAACCTGGAAGCATCGCCCGCCGGCGCTTCCGGGTTGTCACGCGACACACTTGGGGCCCCCAGGCGACACAGTATTGTGTCGCGACACACAGTTCGGAAAGCCCTGCACTAGACCAAACTGGTCTAAATTGTGACTACGTTTGAGATTTCTGTTGCCTTGTTTGCTTTCTAAAATGGCTTTTAAAGTCTTATTTATTGGGGGTGGTCAGTCCCAAAGAGGTTTTGACCATAAGATGCCGCCCAGAGTCCCCTCTGCGGGAGATGGTGTGGTGATAGGAGTTGAAAGATAAATAAAAATAAATAAATATTTTAAATGAATAGACTTACAGTACATATGTTCACAATGTTTTGTCCTAGAATGATAACCGTATTTATTGCAAACTTTTAGAATCTTTCCCAGGTCTTTCTCTTAGTATTCAGCTATCACTGGCAAGTCTCCAGGAATGGCTTGTGGAAACAGAAGAAAAAGAATGCAGGCCTTCATATGTCCAGTTGATCACCATAACAATACAATCCAACAGGGATGTACAATCCATTCTGTGTATAACATCTGGTTTTGGGTGGTCCATGGCTAAACAAAAATACACATATTTGGATCCATATAGGGAACAAAATGAGGTGTTTTGTTCCAGAGACTGACCAAACTATGGTTCTGTAAGGAATGAAGCTTTGGTACTCCTGTATCAATAGGAATCAACTCCAGTGTAGGGGTGTCCTAGATCTCAGTCCTGTTCCACATTTTTTGCAACTTCTACATGAAACTGCTGGGTTAGGTCACCTATTGGTTTGTTGTTAAGTGGCATCAATGTGCTGATGATACCCAGCCATACATTTGTACTCCAGACCAATTGGGAGATGTGATGGGAGCTTTGAACTGGTACCTGGAAGTGTTAGGAACTGGATGGGATAAGTACAGTAGAACAGACTTGCTGAATGTCAGTAATATGGAGTTGCTGTGTGTACAGGAGCCTTTAGGCTCTATAACTGTTCCATTTATTGCTCTTGATAGCCTTGGATTTTCCCTGAAGAAGCATGGATCATGCACTATGCAAGTGGAGGCCATGGCCAGGACAGCCATTGACTGAATTCAGTGATAGGCTAGTTTTGCCCTTCAGAAGGCACTGAAGACAACGACTCATGCCCTGTCGTTTGTCAGATTCTAAACTACTCTACACAGAGGCTGCCCTTGAAGATGACCTGGAAACTGCAGCTAGCACAGAACACAGCTGCCTGCTTACTAACTGGTACTAACAAGTTCATTAGAGTAACATGCATTCATGGGAGGAGCATCAGTTTCCTATAGGAACTGTAGTTCTATGTTTTTAGCAGCGTAAGCCACTCAGAGTCCGGTGAGTATGCAGCATACAAATTGTGAAATAAATAAATAACGATCACGATCAGTATAAAATTACTGGCTATGGACAGTTGAGATTTATTAAAAGAGAAAATGGAAACCAGTGCCCTTTTAAATGCATTGGTTTCTGACAACTTACCTTTGAAGAATCCCTAGAACAGGCTTAAGGGCCTTGCTGAATCCTATTTCCTTCCGAAATGGTGTTCAGCGTTTTTGTCTGGTATGTACTCACATCTCAACACAATATAAGATCTATTTTTCCTCCACACCAACCTTGGGAGGTAGGTTGGGCTGAGAGAGAATGACTAGCCCAAAGCCACCAAAGAGTGAGGTTGGACTAGGACCTGGCTCTCCAACACTGTACTAGCTCTAGTATTTTGTAACGTTTGCCAGTAGTCATGTATCCGGATGGACTGTTGCATCTTCAAGAACAGGCTTGTCAAAACTGCAGGCACCTTTAAGCCCAGTAGGATTCTGATCAAGGTAAAAAAGAGAGCTAATAGTACTTAGCATGGATGCAGAGCTGTGAGCTGTTCAAAACCCTTCTAGGTCCCTCATCTTTGAACCCATTGGTATCCTACCTCCAATAATTATTTCATTTTGAGCACTGAAATGGTGGGCGAGGAAAGAACTCAACATGCTTTCTAGGCACCACCATTTCTCCGCTTTAAACTCTTTCCCCTTTGAAAACAAGTTTGCTTTAAAAAAGTGTGTGGGCACAATAACACATATTAGCATGTAACACATAGTTAGCCCTAGTAAGCATGACTAATTGTTGCTTACTTGTTTCCATTGTCTGTTCACAGACATGCTGCATCTGGCCCCTTCTAAGTTCAGAGAGCCACAGACCCTTCTGTTCTGGTGAGCACAAACAGAACCGGGACACGTTATTTAACAGTCGTTGGATTTGCTCGGCTGCGAGCCGCTTGCCAGAGAAACAGCCTCATAGCTGCAGCTGCGTGATCTTTTACCTCTCCTGTCAGCCCCTTTATGACAAATGCCGTAAGTGGGGAAGTAGTAAGAACTGATTATGCTTTTACAGCTTTCAACCAGAATTTGATGGAATTTTTTCAAGGAGGCATTTGCCCTGTGTGGGTTTTAATGGAAATTGGAAAACTGTAAACTAAAAAAGATATGTATCTCTGCCACTCTGTAAATGTAAGCAACTGAATGTACGCTGAAAGTTGCAAAGTATACTTTTCACATTGATTTTCTTTTTAAATCCTTCAAATGCTTATTAAGCCAAAAGTTTGATACAGTAAGGCAACAAACTTTTGGATTTCACAGAGCTCTTCAGAGAGGAAAGAAATGTTCAGTGATATTGAAAAACTCATAGCTTCCTTCCATTGTAGTCCCAGTGAAACAGGTTACTTGGGTTGCATAAACATCTATTCCCTGGGACTTTTTTGTAATTTCCTTACACTGCCGTCTCCCCTCTTCCCCTCAAAATTATGTATCTAGAAATAGATATCTACTGTATATCTGCTGCTGTAATCACTCAAAATAGTGCCTTAGAAGTCCAGTGTGGGGAGATTCTTGTCATTTAAAAAATATTTGATTGATGGCTCAGATTTATACTGTAGATTCCCACCCAAAAAGAGTGGTCAAAGAAACCAACAAAAACACAAGAAAAATAAGATAACAAATGAATAAACTATAATGAAAAACAACCCCCTCCCCAAACAACAATAATAAAAAACATTACAATTATTCAAATAACTTTTATTTACATTGTGCATCTAAACTGCCACTTCTAGAAATAGGAAGTATGGGGCTGATTAAAATGTTTGTTGGTATCCAAGGCATTAAATATTAGTACTTAGATGTACTGATATTAAGGAACCAATCTTCAGTAGTTGAATATATAAAGAGTTTCCTGTGAGGATAAACTCTTGCTTGGTGAGCGCAAATCTGGATGGGGTTGAAGGACACCCTTTGCTGCTATTGCTCTTGTTGTTTTAATACTTTCTGGTGCTAATGTGGTACTTAAATACAGAATGGCAAAGAAAATATTAAAGAACGCCACACAGATTATAAATCATGCAACCTTCGTGTGTGTGTGTGTGTGTGTGTGTGTGTGTGTGTGTGCTTTCAATCAGTCTTGACTCCTGGCAATTGTCTGGACTAGTCCCTGCAGTTTTCTTGGCAACATTTTCAGAAGTAGTTTGCTATTTCGTTCTTCTTGCTATGGTTGAGAGAAAATGGCTGACCCAAAGCCACCCAGTTGGCTTCATACCCAAGACATAATTAGAACTCCCAGTCTCCCACTATCTCACCAAACTATAAGCTTGTGCTCTAATAAATATATTAGCCTTTGTCAAGAGGGTGTTCTTTTGGTAGTGTTTCTCAACTGGGTTGGAAGCTGGGGGAAAAATATACTTGCTGAAAGAGGAAACATGAAAATAGATTCAGCCCCATAACAAGACCCACAGGTTAGGAGACAGCTGCTGGAGCCTGAATTCTCAATCGTTCTAGAGTGTCTGATTTGGAATTCTGCAACAAATTGTGGAGAGATTTGGTTCTCTGTTTCCATTGCTCAGATACAGATATACTGATTCCACTTTTAAAGTATGTATCCTAAATAATGGACAAGCCAACTGCTATAATTTGCAATGTAAAGACATACCTGAATTAACTAATTCAGGCCAGAATGACAATTGCTAATCCATAATCTAGTTTCTTTGGTATTTTCCCCTTTATACTTTAGTATTCAGGTTTTCAAACCTAGAACTCATCCTTTGTCTAGCCAAGTATTTAAAGAACCCCTTCTTAATTTTGTCTATTAGACAGTGGTGGCAGTACTTTTGCAGTTGGTGGTCACTTGCCAATTAAAGATCAATGGTTTAGTGCCACCTTCCCAGCCTTGTATCTTCTAGATGTACTTAGATTACAAGTCATAAAATTCCCAGACAGAATATCTAAAAGACTTCTTAGGAGCTGCAAGTTGCACTCCTATTTGAAGAACACCAGACTGGGGAAGTGTAAAGCAACGTAGACCTGGCCTTGGGAATGGGCTGACAGTTTTTCAAGACTGATGTCAATCCTTCAAGGTAGGTACAGTCAAGAAACTGGCATAGCAAGGATTCTAGTAATGCTACTTTATTGTTGTAGGGCAGGGCTTTCCAAACTTTTGCCGTTGGCGACACACCAAAGGCCGGTGTGCAAAAACCTGGAAGCGCCGCTGCGGCGTGCAAAACCCTGGAAGTGCCAGTGGCGGGGCTTCCAGGTTGCTGCTGCCACCGCACTTTCAGGGTTTTGTGTGTTGTGGCGGCGGCGGCAGCGGCATCCTGGTATGTCACACAACAGCCTAGAAGCGCTGATGACCTGCCGCCGCTGCCATCACCGCTTCCGGGTTGTCGCGTGGCACACTTGGGGCCCCCAGGCGACACAGTATTGTGTCGCAACACACAGTTTGGAAAGCCCTGTTGTAGGGTATAATAACGGAATCTTGAAAGCCTGTCAGAGGTCCTCTATGTCCCATCTTATACAAAACAAAGTCAAGGCAGGATTATTTTGAGTTTCTTTCTCACACTTTTCTCTTTCTCAGGACTACGTAATCTTTTCTGTAAAATCCTCCCTTAATGGTTTGCTCATTCTTTCTTTATTCCCAAGGCTAGGTCTACATTCCTTCACAGGAAGCTAATTTGATGGCTCTTTGGGACCTCAGATTCCTATCAGAAATTTTTGCTGAACTAGTATGTGTTCTTTTGTGTTACTAGCTGTAATGATAGGACCACTATCCTGCCTTCCAGCCAAGCTTTTGAATTGCCTGGACATGTAAGAAGAAGGCTACATCAGCTTCCCACTGTGATTGTCCTCAGTACTGTGGATATTCCACTCAGAATGGGATGATTGTAATTATAGCCCTGGATTGGGCTACAGGAATTTCCATTTACTGATCAAACAGAAGTTGCAGTTGTCTCCAGAAAATGGAGTGAGGAATGAACTCAGAGAACAGACAATATTCCCAGTCCTTGGACTACCTTTTCACAATGATACAGTTAATTTTGAACAATATGTATGATTTCCCAGGACAGATAATTTCTCTGCAACCTCTGCTACCCAACATGATCTGATTGTGGCCTTTGTGGTTCTTAAATTGGTGGTGTGTTTTTTTAACATAAACTCTGAAATCCCTACTGAAAATATTAAAGGGAAATGCTCTAGAAGTTTCTGTCAGATGCTGAAGCAAAGGTTCACTTCCCAATGCTTCCTTAAGTAGAGGAAACATTTTAAAAAGTCATCGGGTCTTTGCCCCCTACTCTATCCCAATCTCATGTGTGCAATAGCTATACTGTAGGCAAGAAAGATCCAAATATACGCCCCAACCACAGATGCTGAAGAAGCAGAAGTAGATCAGTTCTATGAGGATCTGCAGCACCTACTGGATAATATGCCAAAAAGATATGTTATTTTCATTACAGGAGACTGGAATGCTAAGGTGGGTAGTCAAACGACACTTGGAATTACAGGTAAGCATGGTCTGGGAGAACAAAATGAAGCAGGACATAGGCTGATAGAATTTTGCCAAGACAACTCACTGTGCATAACAAACACTCTCTTCCAACAACCTAAAAGATGACTTTATACATGGACTTAACCAGATGGTCGACACCGAAATCAGATTGACTACATCCTTTGTAGCCAAAGGTGGCGGACATCTATACAGTTGGTAAAAACAAGACCTGGAGCTGACTGTAGTTCAGATCACAAACTTCTTATTGCACAATTTAGAATGAGACTAAAGAGAATAGGGAAGACCCACAGATCAGTTAGATATGAGCTCACTAATATTCCTAATGAATATGCAGTGGAGGTGAAGAATAGATTTAAGGGACTAGATTTAGTAGGTAGGGTCCCAGAAGAACTATGGGCAGAAGTTCACAACAAGTTCAGGAGGCAAAAAAAAACCTCCCAAAGAAAAAGAAAACCAAGAAGACAAGATGGCTGTCTGCTGAGACACTGGAAGTAGCCCAATAAAGAAGGAAAGCAAAAGGCAACAGTGATAGGGGGAAATATGCCCAATTAAAAGCAAAATTCCAGAGGTTAGCCAGAAGAGATAAGGAATTATTTTTAAACAAGCAATGCACGGAAGTGGAAGAAGACAATAGAATAGGAAGGACAAGAGATCTCTTCCAGAAAATTAGAAACTTCAGAGGTAAATTCCAGGCAAAAATGGGTATGATCAAAAACAAAGATGGCAAGGACCTAACAGAAGCAGAAGAGATCAAGAAAAGGTGGCAAGAATATATGGAAGATCTGTATAGGAAGGATAATAATATCGGGGATAGCTTTGATGGTGTGGTCAGTGAGTTAGGGCCAGACATCCTGAAGAGTGAGGTTGAATGGGCCTTAAGAAGCATTGCTAATAACAAGGCAGCAGGAGATGATGGTATCCCAGCTGAACTGTCATATGCCAGCAAATTTGGAAAACACAAGAATGGCCATTAGATTGAAAAAAATCAACTTATATCCCCATACCAAAAAAGGGAAACACTAAAGAATGTTCAAACTATCGAACAGTGGCACTTATTTCACATGCCAGTAAGATAATGCTCAAGATCCTGCAAGGTAGACTCTAGCAATTCATGGAGCAAGAATTGCCAGAAGTACAAGCTGGGTTTAGAAAAGGCAGAGGAACTAGAGACCAAATTGCCAATATCCGCTGGATAATGGAGAAAGCCAGGGAGTTTCAGAAAAACATCTATTTCTGTTTTATTGACTATTCTAAAGCCTTTGACTGTGTGGATCATAACAAATTGTGGCAAGTCCTTGGTGGTATGGGGATACCAAGTCATCTTGTCTGCCTCCTGAGGAATCTGTATAACGACCAAGTAGCAACGGTAAGAACAGACCACGGAACAACAGACTGGTTTAAGATTGGGAAAGAAGTACGGCAGGGCTGTATACTCTCACCCTACCTATTCAACCTGTACACGTCATTCAATGTGCTGCACTTGATGAATCCAAGGGTGGAGTTAAAATTGCTGGAAGAAACGTTAACAATCTCAGATATGCAGATGATACCACTTTGATGGCTGAAAGCGAGAAGGAGCTAAGGAGCCTTATGACGAAGGTGAAAGAAGAAAGTGCAAAAGCTGGGTTGCAGTTAAACCTCAAAAAACCCAAGATTATGGCAACCAGCTTGATTGATAACTGGCAAATAGAGGGAGAAAACCTGGAGGCAGTGACAGACTTTGTATTTCTAGGCGCAAAGATTACTGCAGATGCTGACTGCAGTCAGGAAATCAGAAGACGTCTACTTCTTGGGAGGAGAGCAATGACAAATCTTGATAAAATAGTTAAGAGCAGAGACATCACACTGACAACAAAGGTCTGCATAGTTAAAGCAATGGTATTCCCCGTAGTAACCTATGGCTGCGAGAGCTGGACCATAAGGAAGGCTGAGCGAAGGAAGATAGATGCTTTTGAATTGTGGTGTTGGAGGAAAATTCTGAGAGTGCCTTGGACTGCAAGAAGATCAAACCAGTCCATATTCCAGGAAATAAAGCCAGACTGCTCACTTGAGGGAATGATATTAAAGGCAAAACTGAAGTACTTTGGCCACATAATGAGAAGACAGGATACCCTGGAAAAGATGCTGATGCTAGGGAAAGTGGAAGGCAAAAGGAAGAGGGGCCGACCAAGGGCAAGATGGATGGATGATATTCTGGAGGTGACGGACTTGACCGTGGGGGAGCTGGGGATGGCGACAGCCAACAGGAAGTTCTGGCGTGGGCTGGTCCATGAAGTCACGAAGAGTTGGGAGCGACTGAACGAATAGAACAAAAGGCAAGAAAGATAGCTCTGAAAGTTTTCTCACTTGAACTCACTTGAAAACTCCAATTCTTTCTTGGTAATTTGCTCACTTTAGGTATTTGATGAAATTGATATTAATACATCACCTTTAGAATAATAAGTTTGAATGCCTTATAAATCAGTGACAACTTGCTTTAAAGAATGTGACATTAGTCTCTTGTGATCTTAAAATGTGGTTAAGAAAATAAAAAACACCTCTGGAAATGTGCAATGAAGGTATGTTACAATTGCCTTATCGTTGGAAGAGGCAAATTTGGAACATTCACTCAAATGATCTCAGCTTACCCTGTTATTGTCACATTTTGAACTGAAATTTACAGAATTGTTAGCATTACTTTAGTTGACATTAAGTAACAGCTTGCTTGGTGGGGTGTCAAGAAGGCAAGACTTGGCGGTGAGGAGGGAGGGTAACAATGCCTTATGTTTTTTTTTATCACATCCCTTGACAAAAAAAATATGCAAAAGTGCCCAGTTTTATGAAACAAACATGCAAACTTTGGGCTAATTTGGAAAATAAATACTTCTGCCCTCAATGAAGGTTCTCAGTCATCCAGGTGGAATTGTCTGTAGCTTGAATCATGTCAACTGGATTTCTATTTTCTCAGTGGAAACGTTTCGCTCCTTATCCAAGAAGCTTCTTCAGTCTGAGCAAAGTTTGTAAGGGAATCCTTAAATATGTTTCTAGGGTGGCTGTGGGACCTTGCACCTGGGGCTAGGTCATGGTTATTTGAGATGTTTATTTCTAAGTCCCTTTATCATCCAAAGGAGGATCGTTAAGATTACCTTGCTGTTGTTGAGATTGTGAAATGGTCTTAATCTTCCTAGGCACAGAAGACAAAGCAGGAAGGAAAATAGGGGAAAGATTGTGCCTGAGGCCCCCACCTCTATTCAAAGAAGGATTTTCCAAGTTGGCATAAATGGATTCCTTGACCCCTCTTTCAAACCACTTATCTTCCCTGTCTAAAATGTGAACATTAATGTCCTCAAATGAGTGTTCTTTTTCCTTTAGATGAAGGTAAACTGCTGACTCTGGTCCTGTGGTGTTGCTCCTCCTGTGTTGGGCCATCCTCCTGTACAAAGGTTGTTTGGTTTCTCCAATGTAGAGCTCAGAGCACTCCTCACTGCACTGGATTGCATACACTACATTGCTTTTCTTGTGTTTTGGAGTTTGATCTTCTCCAAAACTCCAAAACACAAGAAAAGCAATGTAGTGTATGCAATCTTGGTGGTCCTTGCCAAACCATGGTCCACCAATAGTGAGGTGCTGCTCAGGGGCTATGATGTCAAGTGACTAGGTTGCATCCTGTTGCCAATGGTTTACCAGACATTTGAAGAAAGTGTCTGCCATATTACCAGGGCCTGCTGGAAACCATTTTGATCCATTAAGTGTCTAGGGAAGACCATCTGAATTTGTCCAATTGCCCCATGGGGATTCTGGGGAGCAGTCAGTCTCTCTGGCAAAGGTCTAATCTGACTATGCAAAGGAATGATGGAAGGAAGGAATTAATATCCGGATCATATAGCAACTGCTCAAAGGCAAAAATGAGGTTCAACCTGTGATTGCCGGCATGTGTTGGCCAGAGGTTACCTGGGGCAAGCCCATGATTGCCATGGAGGCCATGAACTCCTGGACTTTCCTGAACCCCACTCAGGTCCCCCAGTGCCAGAAGGTGGGAGGTCTCTACTACCAGCCTGGTAACAAAGCCCAGAAGTTCAAGGAGGGATCTTGCTGGGCAGCAGGGTGGCTGTATGCTAGCAGGATCCCTAGCAGTCCCTGCAGTCTATCTTCATGCATAGGCATTCACACTTTGGCACCTCAGGAGCAGAGTCCTTGATCAAAATTAAGGGGTCTCTGAAGATCAGTGCCATGCCATCTCCATGGCCTTAGCACTGAAAGTGCTGAAGGATCTGAAATCCAGAAGGGCAGATGTCAGAAAGGCCAACATCACCACCCCCTCCCAGCCAGGTTTCAGTAATGTACACCAGATATGCCTGTTTGTTCACTACAAAGTTGTGGATAAATGAAGTCTTATTACAAACCCTGGTGAGCTGCTGCCAGTGAGCAACAATACTATGATGACATCGGAACAAACCGGCAATGGGGCCCAGTGTCTGAAGGCCAAAATGGTTTTTTCAGCCAAGAACATCACAAGAATTAGAACATGGAACGTACGAACATTGCATCAGACTGGATGGCTTGCCCAACTCCTACGGGTCTTCGATGATTACAGGTTAGATATCTTGGGCATCAGTGAGGTTAGGTGGATAGAGAGTGGCCGGATCAACAGTAATGGTAAGACCATCCTTTATGCAGGTCACAAAGAACGACATGAACATGGGGTTGCCCTCATTTTGAGTGAACGGGCAATAAGAGCGCTCATTGGGTGGAAACCGGTTAGTGATCGAATAATCACAGCCCGTTTCGCCCATGGGTATGCCAAAACAACTATTATACAAGCCTATGCACCAACAGATAATGCAGATGATGCGGTGAAAAACGAATTTTACGAGCAACTTCAGGACGCTTTTGATAGTATCCCAAATTACAACTTAAAGATTCTTATTGGAGACTTCAATGCTCAATTAGGTGATGACCAATGTAGACTAGAGAACGTGATTGGAGCCTACGCATCCTCAACTCGCCTCAGCAACAACGATAAACGACTGGTGACTTTTTGATAACACAACGGACTGTGCATCAGTAATACATACATTCAACATCGACGTATACATAAGGTGACATGGCGATCACCAGATGGGCGCACTTTTAATGAGATCGATTTCATTTGCATCAGTCGGAAATGGAGGTCATAATTGCGCAATACAAGGGCCTATAGAGGGGCAGACATTGGATCGGACCATTACTTAGTCAGGGCAGAAATTAAATTAAAGCTGGTCGATGAAAGGAAAGTCATAAAGCTAAAATGGGATCAAGGCAAAAATATGGATGAGGTGGAAGAAATGAGCCAGAGATACATAGAACTCGACCGGCTGGTGAAGAAAAGTTACAGGAAAGATAAGAAAGAATGGTTGGAGTGGAAAAGCATTGAAGCACAAGAAGCGGCTGACCAAAACGACTCCAAGACCCTTTACTGCATTATTAAGGAACTGACCGGAATGAAGAAAAGCATCAGTGTCCCGATCAAGGATAAGAACGGGAAGCTTCTAGTCACCCAGGAAGAGCAAAGCAGAAGATGGGCTGAATATTTCCAAGAGACGCTCAATCAACCAGATCTGTCCAGTACATATAATTTCAACGAAGAAAATGTCCAACAAGAGCTCCAGGTGAACACTGGTGAGATTACTATTGAAGAAGTTGAAATTGCGACTAGAAGCCTGAAAAACAATAAGGCAGCTGGTTTGGATGAGATACCTGCAGAGAACTTAAAGTATGGTGGTCAGGCTATGCTGAAAGAGCTGACAAAGCTGTTCGATAAGTGTTGGCAAAGTGGTACAATCCCAGAAGACTGGCGAAGAGGTGTTATTGTTAAAGTCCCGAAGAAAGGTAACATCTCTGAATGTACCAACTGGAGGAGCATTACCCTTCTCTCAGTACCCGGGAAGGCATTTTGTGAAGTCCTCTTAAGACGACTGTGAAACACCATTGATCAACGCCTGAGAGAGAAACAAGCTGGATTCCGTTGTGGAAGGTCCTGCGATGAGCAAATCTTTACCTTTAGAAATATCATAGAACAGTGTATTGAGTATCGGCACCCATTAGCCATAAATTTCGTTGATTTTAAAAAAGCTTTTGATAGCATCCACCAAGAGTCTCTTTGGCAAAGCCTGCATTTATATGGAGTGCCGGCAGTCTTTGTTACCATCTTTAAGAACTTATACCAGCGATCAAGCTGTTGTGTTAAGACTGAGAATGGCCATACAGACTTTTTTGAGATTACCACTGGGGTCAGACAAGGTTGTATCCTGCCTCCACTTCTCTTCCTTTTGGCCCTTGATTATGTCATGCGGTGAGCTGAAGTATGCACTGGGACAAGCATCTATTGCAGGGGTTCCCAATCTGTGGGCTGCGGCCCACTAGTGGGCCGCGGCCTGTTAGGAAGTGGGCCGCGGGGCTCCGTCCTGCAAACCCCTCCCCCGGTGCACATGATTGGCTTCCACCTGCAAACCCTGCCCCCTGGTGCACACAATTGGCTCCTGCCTGCAAACCCGCCCCCTGGTGCGTGTGATTGGCTCCCACCTGCAAACCCCGCCCCCCGGTGCGCACGATTGGCTTCCACCTGCAAACCCCATCCCCTGGTGCATGCAATTGTCTCTTGCCTGCAAACCCCGCCCCCAGTGCACACAATTGGCTCCTGCCTGCAAACCCTGCCCCCCCGGTCCATGGAAAAATTGTCTTCCATGACCGGTCCCTGGTGCCAAAAAGGTTGGGGACCCCTGATCTATTGGAATGATCGAAGTCACCTTGGCAACTTGGATTTTGCCGATGATATCACCTTGCTTGAGGAAGTCAAACTAAAATTACAACATGCCACGACTGTCTTGGAAGATGAAACAAATAAAGTTGGCCTTAGGATAAGCGCTGAAAAATCGAAGAACATGCATGTGAGCTCCACGGACCCAGCATGGGGAATTGTACTCGGACTGCAGCAGTTAGAAGAAGTGGAGAGGTTCACCTATCTGGGTAGTGTGATCGCCCGGAATGGAGATGCAGAGGAGGACATTAAGTGCCGCATTGGGAAGGCGATAGCCATTTTTCAGAGGATGAATAAGTTCTGGTCCTCGTCGTCCATATCATTGAAAATTAAGTTTCATCTGTTCAATTATATTGTGATCCTGACAGTTACTTATGCCAGCGAGACTTGGAAGGCATCATCAAGTATCAACAAGAGGCTTGACGTCTTTCAACAGAGATGCCTCCGTCAAATTCTAAAGATTCAATATTTTGATCACATCACAAATGAAGAGGTGCTCCGTAGGAGCAACTCATGTAAACTCCATAACATCGTTGCATGTAAAAGACTTCAACTGGCTGGCCACATCTTCCGCATGGAGAACAATCGGATCCCTAAAGTGGCAATGAGTTGGATCCCTCCTAATGCTAAACGACAACGAGGATGCCCTCGAATAACATGGCGAAGAATGCTGATAGAAGACCTGAAGGCATTGCATATCACATAGAAAGACGCTGAAACAATTGCCCAAGACCGAAACAGCTGGAAAACCCTTACTGCCCGATATGCCACATAGCTTAGACCCGGGAGAGAGAGAGAGAAGGAGATACTGTAGGAGTGTTGGCATTCAGACAGCTGCTTGGTTTGCTTCTATAGCCACACTTGCTGCTCCCACGCCATGTGGTGATCATGGCTACATGAGACAATGTTGCCTTAAGTCAAGAGGATTGAGGCTATGGATGCACTGAATTTTCCAGAATGCTGAAAAAGCAATACTTGAAGCCTTCTTGTCCATGCAATGTCCACTAACTGCAATAAGAATGGCAGAGTAGCAGTGTGATTCTGGGCTGAAATGTTTGTATGTCTGCATTGAAGATGCAAAAAAGTGCAACCTGGATGCTGAATTCAGGCACCCAGTATCCTTTTTGTAGCCCCCAGATCCCACCCAGAGAGGTTAAGGCCAAACATTTTAACATTTTTTAATTTAGGGTTTTTCAGTTTGGGGGAAAAAATTAAGGGGGAAAATACTTCTTAAATAACCTCCCAGAGTAGACTTTGGCTTCACTCACACGGAGCAGGATCTTTGCATGCTGCATCAAGCCTGGTGTGGCCCTTAATCCAATTAAAACTGTATAAACCTGAACTACATGGTTTGGTTTGGTTTGGTTTGGTTTGGCTTAGTTTGGCTGAGTTAAGTTTTTGTACCCCATCTTTCAGTCAGGAGCAAAAGGCAGCATACATAGCACTCCTCCCTTCTATTTTTTCCCACAACTACAACCCTGGGAGGTAAAATGGGCTGAGAGAGAGTGACTGGCCCAAAGTCACCATGGGTTTCCATGGATGAGGGTGATGTAGAACCTGGGTGCCTGCACTCCTAATCCAATACCTTAATTAAGGTAAAGATTCCCCCCGTACATTTGTGCAGTCGTGTCCGACTCTAGGGGCCGGTGCTCATCTCCATTTGTTAGCCGAAGAGCCAGCGTTGTCCAAAGACGCTTCCACGGTCATGTGGCCACATGACGCGCATGGAACGCTGTTACCTACCTACCGGAGTGGTACCTATTAATCTACTTGCATTTGCATGCTTTCGAATTGCTAGGTTGGCAAGAGCTGGAGCTAGTGTGGGAGCTCACTCCATCACGCGGGGCTAGGGATTCGAACCTCCAAACTTGCGATCTTCCGATCGATAAGCCTGGCGTCTTACCCGCTGAGCCACCATGCCCCCCTTAATACCTTAATTACTGGGTGGTTATTGCAGATGACCTTAATCACACAAAGTTTATATCCATGAGAAGGTTAATAAAATGGTTATCAGGATATCTGGAGTTTTTTTTCTTAATCTAAAGCTGAGAAATATGGTCTAATTTGTCATATGAAACATGAACACACTTTTCCAACCCTTCCATTATATTATGTGCAGCTTACATAGGCAGTTTACATCAACAGCCCCGAGGTTCTTGGGCTTAGAGAAGTAGAAGCAGACGCCGAAAGAACCAAGCAAGAGACTGACTCTCGTCACCCTCTGAGCGGATATGCTTCTCCAATTCGTCGACTTAAATCTAGAAAGAGCTTTATGGCAAGAACTAATACCCTAGAGGGGTCCAAAGAACAGAATCAAATGGAGGAATGAGCTCACCGATTTGAGTATTTTACTGAAGGAAGAAATGGCTGCTCTCCTTTATACAGTTTGGAGGACAATGAATAGGATGAGGGTGGGGGTACCAAGGTGCAAGACAAATTTATTTAAGTGGGGGTTGTTGGCTGACGACAATACATTATGTGAATGCGGAGAAACCCAAGACCCGGCGCATCTGATGGTGTGTCGATTACTGTTGGAGCCTTGTACTGTCGACAAGCTAGAGCAAGCTAATGACAAAGCTGTGGCAGTGGCTACATTTTGGCAGAGTAAAGTTTGATCTGGACACGAAATAAATAAATAAATGTGCACTGCCAAAACTCCATGTTGTGAAGAGCAGCAAATAGTGATCCAGGCTTTCTTGAAGCAAAGCAAATAAGTTATTAGGTGTTGAGATGCTAATCTTCCAGTAGATAAAGCACAGTCAGTCAGAGCAAGGCACTAAGTTGCTGTCGTGAGGAAAGCAATTCCTCAAAAAAAATTAATTGTTAGGTGTGTGAACCCTTTCGTATGAGCTAGTTCTTGGTTATCACTTGGTTATTGCTATGAATGGATAAGAGACAATGCTAATTTCCTATTAAACAGTGGACATTCACAGAAGAGTCTTTGGCAGATATTCTCTCATTGGTGAGCTGTTTAGCAGATATAAAATAAAAGGATTTTTTTCCAAAAAAAATATGTATGTGTTAATTAGCTCACTAATGGGAAAATGATATTTGCATTTTATTTTCTTCTGTTTTCTCTGTTGAAAATTACCTTCCATTGCATCCAGCAAGGGATGTCTATTTACTGTTGTCTCAGGGTAACACTCCACAAAGCTGATTAACTGAATGTTGCCCCCAGTCCCTGTCTTGTTTTTATTTCAAACAGTAAGGACATCAACAATCACTTATTAGAAGACTGCTATCATGTCTCCCCACAGCATTCTCTTCTTCAGGCTAATGGATGCTGAAGGAACCAAGGAGTACTGCAGAGAAGGTCTAGACTACATGATTTGTATTTATATGGGATAAATTAAATCTGAATGTCGTGGTACCCAATGTAGTATTTATTATATTTATATTCTTAGCAGTGAGAGTTGAAGGCAGCTTACATAGGCAGTTTACATCAACAGCCCTGAGGTTCTTGGGCTTAGAGAAAGTGTGGCTGGCTATTAAAGTTACCCAGTGGATCTCTGTGATCAAGCATGGACTTGAAGTAGCGTCCTTATAGTCTGAATCTAACCCTTCAATTTACTTGTTCTGTGTTAGAACAATTCTGTGCAATATTTTAGCCTGATAGTGAGAGAACCAATTTATTATTTGATTTATGGAGAAAAATCTTTTTAAAATAATGTATAGAAATAGTGTATAGAATAAGTGGGGCGTGGTGGCTCAGCAGGTAAGACGCCAGGCTTGTCGATCGGAAGATCGCAAATTAGGAGGTTCGAATCCCTAGCCCCACGTGATGGAGTGAGCTCCCGCACTAGCTCCAGCTCTTGCCAACCTAGCAATTCGAAAGCATGCAAATGCAAGTAGATGAATAGCTACCACTTTGGTGGGAAGGTAACAGCGTTCCACGTGTGTCATGCCGGCCACATGACCGTGGAAGTGTCTTCGGAGAACGCTGGCTCTTCGGCTAACAAACGGAGATGAGCACCGGCCCCTAGAGTCGGACACGACTGCACAAATGTGCGGGGGGAACCTTTACCTTTTTATAGAATCATAGGGTTGGAAGGGGCATTGAAGGACTTCTAGTCCAACCTCCAGCCCAGGGCAGGAATCCTCAGACCATCCCAGACAAATGGCTGTCCAACCTTTGTTGAAAAACCTCTGGTGATGAAGCACCCAGGAAGGCAGGCTGTTCCACTGCTTAGTACCTCTCATGGTCAGGAAATTCTGCCTCTTTTCAAGTTTGGATCTCTCTCTGCAAAGCTTCTACCCATTGGTCCTACCCTTGGGAGCTATGGAGAATAAATCCACACCCTCTTCCCTGTGACTGCCTGCCAGTTATTAGAAAATTGCTATCATGTCTCTTCTTTAGGCTAAACATACTCAGCTCCTTTAACCACTCTCATACAGTTTAGCCCCCAAGCCCCTCATCACCACCCAACCATGTGCCTTCTCCTTTGGTATGTGTGTCTGAAAAAGAGAAAGAAGGGATGTTTTTGTATCCCCTTATTACACATGCAAATGCAGACATGGATGTACCAATTCAAGAGACATGGATGTAATACACCAATGCAATGCTTCCCTTCCATTTCCACTTTGTCATATAAGTGACTACCAAAATACTAAATATAACCAAATGTGTTGGGGTCCAGCATTGCAGTCCCAATGGTAGATGGGATTAGAGTGGCCTAAACTAGTCGATGGAATGGGCTATGGCCATACAAGAAGGAGTGATTGGGCCTTCCTCTCTTTCAACATACCTTCCCTGTGTTGGTTGAGAATCAAGAACATCAATCCAGCCCTTGATTAGTTTTGCGATTCTAAAATGATACTGAAAATTGGCACTGTGTGGGCTTTTAAAACCAAAGTTGATGTGGCTGAATGAAGCTGCTAAAGTTGCAGATAAGTTCTCAGAAGTGACATTATTAATAGCAGTGTTATCAGTAGGGGGATGCTTTTTTCTTTTAATAATTAAACTATGGAGAAGTCAAACTTTAAAATAATGGTATTAATGTAGAATTTGGGATGCAATGTGATTGAACCTACCATCACAGTCTAGTTTCTCCTCCACATGCTGAATTTTGTAGCTTTGGGAGAAATAATACCTGGCATTGATGTTATAATTATAAAGTTTAATCAATTTTAAATTTCAGGTGGACTCTCTAAAATCTGTTTCAGGGAAAACTTCTTTTCTAGGAACAGAGACTCTACTTATTTTAATAAATATAGGCTCTAGTGCATTTAAACAGACTTTCCAAGGAATTTTGGCCAAGTCCTGCCAAAGCTTGTGCACTTGATTTTGTATAATGCTAATAGACCCTTTCTCAAGGCACTTTGACACCACCAGAATTTCCACCTCCCAATCCCACAGAGAGCAGGCTGAAAGTGACCCACAATCACCTTCATTATTTGCCCATTTCTGTCTCTATAGTTGTGAATGTACTTCTCGCAGAGAACACAATAAGCCCATCAGTGCCTATCCATTCTTCCTCCATCAGCCAATAAGAGAGTTCAAAGGACACCATTCAGTCAGCAATGTCACACTCCAAAGCTACCATAGGCTGAGAAGTAATAACATCCCCCACCCCCACCCTGAATGAGAGCATTTTGACAATTTTGCAACCAGATAATTTTCACAATAGCAATGACCATGACTGCATATTGGTCATGCAATTCCAGTAAAGGTAGGGAGTAAATAAAGGCAGTTTCTTAATAGTGTATGCAGTAAGCGATATTGAAAGCTCCAGGAAAAGGTTGCTGAACCTCTCTGGCCTTGAGTGGGAGAGTGGAGGAAGCAGTGGCTGACTTGAGGCCAGGAAGCATAAGGTAGGGCAAGACAAGAATTTCTGACCTCTCACAACAGCAACAGGCTTTCTTCACAAAGCTTGAAACTTTGCATCTCAAAGAAAAATTGAGTTCAGTACTACTGTAACAGAACCAGATGTAAATAGACTTACCTCCCAGAAACAGATGTTGTTGTGAGAACAAATGGATCAAGAGCAGATCCTGAAGAGTCCTCAAATTGTCAGAGTTTCGCCCAGGGCAAGATAATACATTTTGGCCTAGAAACTCATCTCTACACTCAGGAGGGGCAGAGCAAGATTTAAGAACACTGCTTAGATAGATAAGTGTCTTTTATTGCAAATAGCGAAGAATCCCTAATTCATGAAGAAGTTCAGAAAATGCAAGATCTAGAAATCAATCTATATTTATATCAGATCATTTAGAGCAATGCTTCCCAAACCTGGGTAAATTACCCAAAATTGGGTAAAAGTGGTTTTTCTTTGGGTAATGACACATGAACCCATTACCCAATCACAACAGGGACATTTAAATTGACTTGAAGTGTTTTACCTACATTGGGTAAAAAGGACTTTCTGATAACCGGTTTTGGGTAATGAAGGAAAAGGTTTGGGAAGCACTGATTTAGATGATTTAAATCCTATGCCTCTTGCTCGCACCCTTACATGGTAATACTTTTTGCCATCATTTCTCAGCCTTGGATGTGGAAGGCACAGTGTTTTGATTATGGTCCTGTCTGGTCTTAGGCTCCTTGGTCTAGCCAGGCCAGCTTCACCCCTCACATACTTGGCCTTGGGCAATGGCCATTCTGTTCCTGTTCTGCAAAGAACTTCCTGAAGAAGTTCTTCAACTACAGTTAGAAACTGACGGACAGCTTGTGAGCTGAGCTTCCTGTGATAAGGCAGGAAAGGCAAAAAAATCAAAGCAAAAAGGTACATTTTCCTATGGCCTGTTGACCTTGACCCAGCAGGAGAGAATATTTGCTGATAGTGTTCCATCATTTTTTTTCTGATGAAGGTTTCCTTTTCTTTAATTGTTTCCCTTCCACTGATTCTTGAAGGAGGAAAATAATTATTCCAGTACCAGAGCGGGTGTAATTCCTTCTCTCACTCTGGGGCTGTCAGGAAATAGGGAGACTATATCTAGTGGACTCTCAGCCTCCCTTGGTAACTCTCTTCTGTCATCTCCAACACTGGGGCTCTCACATGAGAAGAACACTGACTGAGGACTTTTCTGTAGTCTCATGATTCTGGCAAAATACCTTTAGGTGCCTGGATCTCCCTCCCTGAGGGCTGATCTCACCCCTACCCTCAGAGATGGGGATAGACACATGCTATACATACTTGCTCCTTGGGAGGAAAGCTATGGCAAACCTAGAAAGCATATTAAAAAGTAGAGACATCACCTTGCTGACGAAGGTCCGTAAAATCAAAGCTATGGTTTTTCCAGTAGTAATGTATGGCTGTGAGAGTTGGACCATAAGGAAGGCTGAGCGCTGAAGAATTGATGCTTTTGAACTGTGGTGCTGGAGAAGACTCTTAAGAGTCCCTTGGACTGCAAGGAGGTCAAATCAGTCAATCCTAAAGGAAATCAACCTTGACTGCTCATTGGAAGGACAGATACTGAAGCTGAAGCTCAAATACTTTGGCCACCTAATGCGAAGAGAGGACTCACTGGAAAAGACCCTGATGCTGGGAAAGACTGAAGGCAAAAGGAGAAGGGGACGGCAGAGGATGAGATGGTTAGATAGCATCACCGATGTAATGAACATGAATTTGAGTAAACTCCGGGAGACAGTGGAGGACAGGAAGGCCTGGCGTGCTATGGTCCATGAGGTCACGAAGAGTTGGACACGACTAAACGACTGAACAACAACAAAAATCCACTAGAAGGAATTGAAATATTAATACAGAAATTAAAAGACTTTGGGTCGCTAGCAGGGTTTAAAGTGAATTTACAGAAGACAAAAGTTTTGACTAAAAATATGGATTACCACCAACAAGAGAAATTGAAAGAAATAACAGGATATTCAATGGAAGAAAAAGTAAAATATTTGGGAGTATACTTAACAACTAAAAATGTTAAGTTGTTCAAGAATAACTATATTCCACTTTGGATGGATATTAAGAAAGATTTGGAACATTGGGAAAAACTGCAATTATCATTATTAGGTAGAATTTCAGCAATTAAAATGAATGTTTTGCCAAGAATTTTATATCTTTTTCAAACACTACCTATATTGGCATCAGAAGAACCTTTCAAACAATGGCAGCGAGATATTTCTAAGTTTATTTGGCAAGGGAAAAAACCAAGGATAAAATATAAAGTCTTGCAAGATTCAAAGGAAAGAGGCGGACTGGGTTTACCGGATCTGAAATTATATTATGCTGCTTGTTGTTTGGTATGGATAAAAGAATGGATAGTTTTGAAAAATGAAAAATTATTGAATTTGGAGGGACATGAATTAAGATATGGATGGCATGGATATTTGTGGTACGACAAAGTGAAAGTTAATGTGGATTTTAAAAATCATTATATTAGAAGATCTTTATTAAGAATTTGGAATAAATATAAATTAATTTTATGTTACAAAAGACCTTTATGGATTTCTACACAAGAAGCATTTTATAGAACAGAAGTAAGAGTTAAAGATAAATGGTTGACTTACAAAGATCTTTTAAAAAAAGAACAAGGACAATATAAAACTAAATCAAAAGAAGAATTGGCCTCTGAAGGATATACTTTCCAATGGCTTTCATATATGCAACTTGTAGAAAAATTTAAATCAGACAAAAAAGACCTTGAATTTGAACAAAATAAATCGGAATTTGAGATACAACTATGTGAGACAGATGACCATTTAATTGCCAAAATGTATAAATTATTGTTAAAAGGTGAAATGGTAGAGGAACAAGTTAAAGATTGTATGATTAAATGGGCAAAAAATATTGGTCATAATATTCAAATGCAACAATGGGAAGATATGTGGACTAAAGGATTAAAATTTACTCTGTGTTATAATTTGAAGGAAAATTTCTATAAAATGATGTACAGATGGTATATGACCCCACAAAAGTTAGCTAAAATGTACGGGAATGTATCCAACTTATGTTGGAAATGTAAAAAAAAAGAGGGGTCATTTTATCATATGTGGTGGACCTGTGAGATTGCTAAGAAATTTTGGACTCAGATACATTCATTGATGCAAAATATTTTACAAATTCAAGTTCCATATAAACCAGAATTATTTTTATTGGGAATAACAGAAGAACAAATAGGAAAGAAATTTACAAGAATTATGCAATATATGGTTACAGCAGCAAGACTTATATATGCACAAAATTGGAAAAACCATACTATACCTACAATACAGGACTGGATGTTAAAAGTAATGGAAATGGCAGAAAACGATAAATTGACATGTTTATTAAAAGAAAATACAAATTATTATTTTCTTAAAGAGTGGAAACCATTAATGGACTATTTACAAAATGCAGGAGGGGTAAAGCTTATATGGGGTTTTGAAGATTAAAATATACATAAATTGATATATTAGACAGGAAATGCTCTACAATGTTATATATAGACCTAGCATGTAAGAGACTATTTTTTAAATCACTATGACCAGAGATAAATCGGAAGTTCTAATTTCTATGTTTCATCTTTCTCTTTTTCTAGTTACTTTACTACACTTTTTTCTTTCTTTCTTTGATTTGTATTTCTATTTCTTTTTCCTTTTCAACCTTTTATCTATGTATATTTAAAATTCAATAAAATATATTAAAAACAACAACAACAACAACAACAACATACATACAGTAGCTCTTGGGATGACCAATCCAGGACTACTTTGCTTGCTTAAACATCAAGTTGCCCTTGCCCCTGGCTCTTTTCTTATTGCCCTCCCCTTTCAGTCAAAATGTATATTAGAAGCTCATTAGAGCAGGGGTTTATCTAGCTAATATTATTATGCACAGTTCAATATATACCAAAATTACTACCACAGTAATGCTGTTATTAGTATTATTAATATTTTATTCCATTTTTCTACTAAGAATATTCCAAAAAGCTGACAAAAATAATTAAAAGTATGAATAAAAGATACACTCTTATTTAAAATAAACTTTTAAATAATACAGTACATCCATTTGAAATATAAGTCCAAAACAGTGAGGTATTATTAGAACCAATTATAATATTAATAACGTAGACACACTGTGCTTATAAAATGATTTAACCGAACTATGATATATTAAATTGCTGCTGATTTTGTGTTATTTGTTGTTAATGACTTATGTAAGGAATACATGTCAGAAAATCAGGATATATATTTGTCATAAATACATAATTATGGTTTATACTACAGTAGTTTGGTACGCTAGCTGTCTAAGATGTGCCTTTTTATAGAGTAATATCTAATGAAATAGAAACTAGAGTGTTCTACAAAAGTTTATGGCACAATACATTTATGAGTCATGAAAGAGCCACAAAATTCTGTATTCTTTTCGAGGACAAATAAAAAAAGCTTGTCCCTAAAAGTTTACAACCAAGCAACATAATTAAACTTGGAAGAGAGTTGGGTATCTCAGGAGAAACATAGAAAGAATGGTGATACTTCAGAAGCATGTGTGGTAAAATAAGAAGAGAGTGAGTCAAGAATGAATGGATTCTGAAAGAATGTGGACTGAGTGAGTGACAAACTATAAAAGAATTACATTGAAATTATTTAGCCACATAGAGAGGCCAAGTGAATGAAGACTGAATTGCAAAACAAATACATGAAAGAAGAGTGAATGAGTCAATAGGAAGGGAAGACCGAAAAAAATCACGATTGGGTGCAAAGGCTAGAGTGGGAGAAAAAGACATACAGGAAGATGGCAACAGCACACCAGAAGGCTGCCAAAAATCCGGATGGAGGAGTCCATGAAATTAGTGTTGAGCCTGACTTAAAGGAGTCTTTACTTTCCATTATCAAACAACTGACTGAAGAAGACACATCTATGTTTTTATTACTATAGTCCTGATTGTAATATACCCTTTCAAGTACCCCCTATTTAACAATTGTAAAGTTCATATAATTAATCTTTTTTCAGAATTCTTGGCTTTTCAGATTGTGGACTTTAAATTTGGAACTCTTTAGTGAATGCAGTTAATTTTGCTTACTTGCTTTTTAACAGCTTCTTTTTGTTGTTAGCAAACAAGGCTCATAGTTTCTCCAGCCATGATCAGCTTTCAGTCATGTTTGTTTAATCATCCATCTTTCAGGAAAAAACAAAAACCCATTTGCCCTTTGTTTAGACTTTATATCTCATAAAGCCCTGCTACATATTTTAATGAGTAAGTGTTCCACTGTTTCAGTTTCTCCTTCATGCACTGGGAGCATACAGGTTCTACTTGCTGCTTTTGAGAGAGGTGTTCCCCACCCTGATTTGACTTTAACATGAACTTTGCCATCCCCAACTTCCATCATCTTATAATATAGGGACGCGGTGGCTCAGCAGTTAAACTGCTGAGCTGTAGGCTGCTGATCAGAAGGTCGGCAGTTCGAACCCCGCGCAACGAGGTGAGCTCTCGTTGCTAGTCCCAGCTCCTGTCAACCCAACAGTTCAAAAGCTTTGCAAGTAGATAAATGGGTACCACCTTAAGTGGGCTAATTTGCTGGCGTCCTGTCAGGAAGTCGGTACCACCGGAGGAGAGGATCGCAGGAAGATCGAATGGCAGCGGTGACGATGGACCCAGATGCAACAGCTACAGGACATCAGCAGCCAGCTCAAGGCATCCTGGGAATTGTAGTCCAGAGCCTGAAAGAGCCGGTTCCCTTACCCCCTCCCCTCACGCGTGGTTAAATGGTGAATTGTATAATTGTATAATTGATGTATGTATGGTTGTAAGCCGCCTAGAGTTCTCCATTAGGGAGGGGATAGGCGGGGTATAAATATCACAATAAATAAATAAATAAATAAATAAATAAATAAATAAATAAATCTTCCATGCAACTTCCATCATCCCCAACTATCATGGATCTTCATGCTAATTACGGCTGTTTAAGATTTTTGCTCTCTATCTTGTTTGGAGCATTCTCATTAATGTTAATTTCCCCTCTTCCAAACAGGATCGCTTGTCTGTCTGTCAACTTGAAATTCAGCTCTTAACTCTAGTCAACCTTCCCCAACTTGGTGCCCTCCAAATGTACTGGAATTGCAATGCTCAGATTCCCAGCATTGCAGGTAACAACCATACTAAGTAGTCTGTAAGCGGTTGTTCCAACACATCTAGCAGGTATCATATTGGAGGAATTTGTTGTCAGCAGAAGGGGCTCATGGCTGGATGTCAAATCATCACCAAATAATTAGTATCTTCCTATTGTTCATTTTTTTCCTTATGTACCAGACTGTAAAACAAGCAAAGAAAAACCAAACCATCAGAGGTAACTCATGTAAACCTTCAAACCATTAGAGATTTAAAAAAAGTCATTGGTAAAGAAAGAAACAATCTGATCTGCTTTTGGGGACACAATATGGCCTGGATTGCTCTGGAAGTAGTTTGATCTTCAATGCCATGATCCAGAGTGAGAATTGTAATATTTTCTTGTCTGTATAGTGGTAATTTTTTACATCCATATGAAAAACAAAAAACAAAACCCCCACCCACATTTCATCTTAATATTCTCAAATGCATATACTCTGTTTTGATGGAATCCAAAACCATCTTAGTCAGCCATCTTGGATTATATCTTCATGCCATTTAGGAATGCGAAACTGGAGTTATTGTGGAGTTGTCTAAAAGGGAAGCAGTGCTCAACCTCAGTATTTACTCAGTTACCAAATGTGTCAGTCTTACAATATACACCTCTTAATAACATTTAACTACAACCCACCCAGTCCTCACTACCAAACTCTGAATATTTTGTTCTTTCTATTACTAATATTGGGCTCATCTATTTTTCTATGCCCCTCAATAAGGTTGTTGTTGTTGTTGTTGTTAGTATTATTTTGCAGTACTGATTCCCAATGGTGCCTCCTAAAAGAATTAATCAGAAAGAGCAAAACAAGGTATGTCTTGTATGCAGTCTGTCCCCTAGATTTAATACCAGAGTACTAGATCTGAACTGTAAAAATCCAAATGATGACAACAAATGGATACAGAAAACTCTTTGCTGTCATCTAATGATCATCCTTGATAATGAAGATGTTGAAGGGGTGGAAAATTTCTGCCTTTTAGGATCAACCATCAACACTAAAGGAACAAGCAATCAAGAAATACACTGCGTGGCTGGTTGGGAAATTCTGGGAGTTGAAGTCCACACATCTTAAAGTTGCCGAGGTTGAGAAACACTAGTCTAGAGAGAGGGGGCAAAACTGATCAGGCTTTGGAAATTGATAAGATGATGGCTGAGGATATCAGTTAAATGAGATCTTAATTAAATGGCTTCTTTTATGCCCCCATCTATCCTGAGCAGATCATCTCTTGCCTCCCAATTCACAGCCACCCACTTGTGCATTGGGCAAGGCAAAGATAGATTGCAAAGTGGTGCCCCATCTAGATCTTCAAAAAGTTTGTTCTGAGACAAAGTCTTTGAATATGTCCACATAAAACACTTGCACAAAAGCAAAGCAAGTGTTGACCGGTGGCTAAATCTGCTGCTCTAGCCATCTGTCGAAACTTGCCTTCTCCCCAATTCTCCCCAGTTCTACCCAATTCCTGCTCCATTCCAGGCTAAGGAGAGAAATTGGGGTTTTTGTTCCCCCCAAAGCTGGTGATGTATGGTGGGAGACAAACAAAGCCAAAGAAATTACTGTCCTTAACTTGTCTCATATTAAAACTGTAGGGTAGCACCATTCCCTTGCCTTCTTACCGAAGCAGAATAAGTAATGTGGGCAGGGCAAAGTATGTTGGCATACTCTCCTGCCATCTCAAGGAATGGAGGAAAGCACTAACACAGCCATGAGGAAGAACCCATGACTGCATTATGGGAGTCTCTCTCTCTCTCCTATCTATCATCTATCCATCTACAGTATCTATCTGAAATACTTTTCCTCCTACTTATTTCTGACTCTCACCCTTAGATTTTATTGCTGAAAAAGATGAATACCCTGAAAACGTTGATGCATCCACCTTCCACCCTCTGGCAAACTGCAGGAAAATTTCCAGGAGAACCAAAAGCACTATTAATATCCAGTGCAAGAACTTTTGCACAAAGTTATGATAATGAAGATATTCTCAGTAGAGCACTAAAAGTGCTGTCAGCTAGTTTTTGGAGGGTTTCTTCACAGTAGTTCTAATGTTCCAAAGTAGATATAACCTTAAGGAGATAAAGACAACAGATGTGTATCCCCCCCCCCAAGAATATAAATAGCAGTTGACTGTGAGAGAGCCTGATTAACATGGGGACCATGGTGGGTTGGGAATCTCTTGCTGAGATTCAGATGAAAATCACACCCATGAGTTTGTTTTTTGTCACAGGGAAGGCTCCTGTGACACATTTATCCTTGGTAAACTCACTTTTGTTTCTCCCCTTGCTATAATATCCTGCTCAATTACATGCTGTAGCAGCCTGTAGTTTTCTGGTGATTTCTGCTTTCATTCCCGTCCTTTTCTGACTCTTTGGTGATTACTTTTGTGTGTGTTGGGCTTGCACTTCGATAGTCTTAATGATGTGGACAAGTAACATGCTAGTCTAACTCCACTTATAGTGTTTCTCAACCTTGGTGGCTTTAAGATGAGTGGACTTCGAAGCCCACACATCTTAAAGCCACCAAGGTTGAGAAACACTGATTTAGAGGAAGCACGTTTGCTTGCTGAACCTGCTTGCCAACCTTTTTACCCCACTTTCACTTTCTTTTGCAAGTGGCAAACTTCTGTGGAGAGCAAAATGTGTATGAATGTGTGTGCTGGGGAAGGAACTCCAAATTCAGGTTCCTTCCATAGTACCAATGATAAAAATCTGCATTGGTTTAATCTGAAAATAGAAAGTTGACACAATATAGGTATGTTTGGATCGGAGGAATATGCAAAGGCAAAAGCCACCCTCTCGGTAGTGAAACCCAAGAGTTCAATTCCCCCTGCCACTTTTTGGTAACCATAGTAACATCATTACTCCAAAGCCTTGCTTTGTCCCTGAACAACGCTGGAAATAAATAAACAAAAGCACATTAAAAGAGAATAAATGTAAATGAGATTTGGATGCTCGGTGGATGATGTACAGAATGGTTGGGGTGGACAACAGAGGGTTCTTTTCAGGTTTGGGTGAGAGAAATGTGCTGTGAGAACAGAGAGGCTGGGAAGGGAGAAAGACAGAAATTCACCAAGGTTCAAAGGTTTCATGCCAAAAAAGAGAGAGAAAGAGATGGAACATCGTTATTTCTTTTTAGAACATAAGAGCCAGAAGCAGAGATGAAAGTTTGAACCTTCTTTTTCTTCTCCACCCCAGATTATGCCTCTGTCTCAGATGGGAAGGATGGGATCCAACAGGAGACTAATGCTGCGGAGTCTGTCACAACTGGAAATGAAGGAAGAGAAGGGAATGCAGCATCTGCAGCATCCGTTAACCTCTGGTTCCTGCTGAAATCCCAATTCCTGCACAATGATTAAATGAGGATGTAATCCTGTCCCTCATTTCATTTGGCTGCCTTTCCTTCCCTGCATGTTTCTCTGTTTTCTTTCTTAGATCTGTCTCCAGACCTTCTCTCTCCCCCCTATCAGACAGATATTCCACCGTCTGTTTCGGGCAGCATCTTGAAATTCCAAACAATGCCTGACATAGCCAGTCTTCATCCTGTGTGGACTCAGATGTTTTGAGGTATAAGTATTAAAAGATGTATATGTGAAATAGAGTTTCTAATAAGTAGAAAAATGTTTCTAATAGGTAGAGAAATCAAATGACAGATATGTATCTGTATCAGATATGTATGTTTATTTATACATTAAGATTTATGTTATACCCCATTTTGAAACCTAACATGTACAGCAAAAGCCCAAAACAAAACAGGAAAACAGAACAATTACAAAGGAGAACAAGATTTTAACTACACCTGTAAGTGGCCCATTCATTGCTGAGTTAGCTCCAAAAACCAGCTGAAACAGCTATACAATCTTAAATACCTGTGAAAAGAAGTATTGACTGACTGAAGATCACATTATTACATGGTTACCTGCAGTATATATACAATCAGGCCCCATAGATAATTTATTATATAAATTACATTAAATGTTCAAATTGGTTGCCATTCTTTTCCTAAAAAACCCCTTACTGGTTTGATACATGACCTTTGAACATTCCTAAGTACAATAACATTTTCTCTGAAAAAAAATTAATAAAACATATTGTGATTGGCCTATGGGGTCTGACTTTTGGTATACCTTGCATATTAGAGCACAAGTGAGGGAGCAATCTCTTAAGGATTATTGGGCCTAAACCCAATAAATAAAACAAATTATATTTATTTTAACTGTTATATTTTGTAAACCGCCCAGAGTCCCCTTCATGGGAGATGGAGCGGTAATAGAAATTGAAAAATAAATAAATAAATAAATAAAATAAACCATTTAGAGGTAATGAAAGCCCTGATTAATATTAGACTGGTGTTGTGGAAATGAATTTTGGTAGTTTGGAAGCAGCATATTGGACACATTGGACAAAACACTCAACTAGAAACATTTGAAGAATACTTTTTTTCTGATTTTGCACTATTAGATGCTGATGGTGGTGATGATCAGCACTTAACTTCTGTCAGGAAGGGGTTATTTTTTCACATTCTCCCCCAACATTATTATTACTTTTCCAATCCTTGGAAGTTCCATGGTGTGACATGGGAAGGTGGAATAATAGAGAATGATTTGATTTTTAAAACTAGTGAAAAGGTTACATTGGATGCAATGGAAGGAAGTCTTTTTATTCTATGGTCATTGTCAGGAACTGGAGAAAAAAGAAGAAAGTTCCTTTAAGGCAAGATGATTTGAATTGGCTCATTTGCTCAATAAATTTTCTTCTTCACAAAACTGTTCCCTGGGTTGGGGAGGCATCTCTGAAAAGTAACTTGTTCTATAATCTTGGTATCTTCTTGCATCATCCTATAATTATCCCGTTCTTCTAGATGTTTTGAATTAACCTCACATAATTGCTGGCTAGGACTTGGGAAACCTAATGTAAACCAAGAATGGAATTCTCTATGGTCAAAGTATTCTCTAGAGCAATGTTTCTCAACCTCAATAACTTTAAGGTGTGTGGACTTCAACTCCTAGAATGCTGGGTGGGGAATTCTGGGAGGTGAAATCCATCCATATTAAAGTTGCTGTGGTTGAGAAACACTGCACTAGAGAATGGTTCAGGAGCCTTGCAATTTTATAATCAATTTGGTGACACCTACAGCAAACAACTGTGTGGTTTGGGATCATGTAAGCCAAGTGGATACAGTAGGCCACAGCTGCCCTCCAACAGGTAAGGCCAAAATAAAAACTGAATTTGATTTACATTGAATTAAAATGCATGCAATTAATTTAATGTAGTAAATATGATTACTTCCCATGTATTTCATAGGTTTTCCCTTTGATCATTTTAAAAATTAGAATTTCTTCTCCATATCTGTAATGGCTCAGCCCCAAGGCTTTCAGGATGGTTACCTCTGATGTAAATGAAGCTGTTGGGCTCTGCTGTAGGGGAGCCAAAAGTGGGGTAGTGGATCAACCCCTGAAATAAAATGCAGGAGATAGAAACCAACTCAGTGGGAGACACCTAAAAGATGCTAAGTTTCTGATAAGGATATCTAGTTAGGACTTCTCGGCTCTGATTCACAGGTGACCATTTGTGAACCAGTGTCCAGCCTGAATAGCAATGAAGGGGAAGAGAGAGATTTGGTGGGAAATGTGAGGAGAAATTTGGTGGGAAAAGAGAGGAGAGAGATAGAAAGAGAGCTGAAAGCGAGAGGAAGGAAGGAAGAAAAGAGTAAGCCATAAGGAGAGGAATGTAAGAAGAAAGGATTTTATTTGGAGTGAAGAGGATTGCTTTCTGGTAGGAAAACAAAAACATGACCCTGAAAAGAAAAAGAAAAAAAAAGGGGGAGGGAGGAACAGACTACTGGGAGGAGACCTGGTGGATGAGGAAGGGTTACTGAATGTATGAAGAGGCTGATGATCTTGTGGGGGGAGAGTTTCATTGGATAACAGTTAATAAAGCTGTTGGAAGTAATTGCTTCATAAAATGATTGCAGTGCATTGGATATTCCCCCAATTTTTTTCCTGGGGAGGCAGGGAGAAGCAGTCATCCCCCACATGGGCCCTTTATACCCAGGACATATCTTCACCACCATGTTATTTGGAAAACAGACCAGAACTGACCCACAAAACTCCCCAGGTCAGCTCAGTTTCCAAACAATCAGAGAAAGACACTGTAGGGTGGTAGGCACTATACAAATATTTGACGGGTATTTGTGTGTGTGTGTATGTGTACTTATTAGCATTAATATACTGCCTTTCTTCCACATGTGTTTCCAAGATTCATTAAACAATCTCAATAATCATCAGGACGCTACATACACATCAAATGTATATTCAAAAAGAAAGATGTAACCTTAAGGAATGGAAACTATGTACAGTATTACAGCTTGGAAGCATTTTCCTTTTCCAAATGCTCAAATTTCTAGAGAGACCAGGCTGCACCTTTCCAGATTTTGTTTTTCAATGACAGTAGGAAGGTAGGATTAAAGTTTTGAATGTGATGACTGCAGTGGTAATAATGAGGGAGATGCAAATACTTTAAGTACCATTATGAATTAAGCTCTGTAGAAAGAGTTTGAGAAGCCTAACACCCCATGTATGTTTGAGTGTACAACCGTGCATTCGCCACGGCTTCTTCCCCTTTCCCCTTCTCACAACTGGATGTCAGAGAGCTGGTTTCCATGGCTACTAAATGGAATCCATGTGCTGAATTATTAAACCAGGCCTGCTCTTTGGAGCCATTGCCACTGGTAACAAAGTCAAGTTAGTAAAAGCTTTTGCCAAACTGCTGGGAAGCATTTGCTCTCTCAAACAGTTTCGCTTGTGGAGGTGAAGAAAAAGTGGATGTTCTAACACCATGGCAGCCTTTTTCAAATGAGGGTTGCCAAATGACTCATGTTATATTGGAGCACATTGTGTAATGTAATGAATATTGCATCTTGAAAACTGCTAAACCCAAAATCAGCCTTTCCTACCCTGACACTTTCCAGGAATGTTGAGGTTGTAACTCCTAGGTTTCCCCAATTGACAAGCTAGCTGGGGGATGGTGGGAATGGCAATTTCAGTGCATATGGAATGTGCTGGATTGGGCAAGGCTGCCCCAGATCAATAGATTTCAATCTATTTAGACTCAGAACCTGTCTTTTCCTTAAATGTGTATAACTCTTATCCCTTATATCTATGTATTGACGATCTAGTGATGCCAGTATGAGCTACAGTGTATTGGGTTGCAAGATTGGGTTCCATCTTGACCTGCCAACTGAAGACCAATGCTCTAAAACAGCTTTCTCCAACCTGGCACCACTAGGTGTACTGGATTTCAGCGCATACAATTTTCAACCAGTATGGTCCACGGGGTCCCAGAATGATGAGAACTGAAGGTCTACTTCAGGGGGAAGGTGTCAGGCTTGGCCCATACATATTCTGCCAGACTCTGCTCTGGCTCTGAGAATCAGTTGGGTGAGACATTACCTGTAGATTGTAAACTGTTTGAACCCAACACATAATAGTTATTAAAACTTGTTAAAACATAATAGTTATTAAAATTAAATCTACATCTGAAAGATTGTGCTGCATAACTGAAGTCTGCTAGCAAGCCATCTTATCTTAGTTTGTAAATACAAAACCACATTACACATGTAAATAAAATAAAGCTGAGGTGAAGGACAATTGTAATTTATTGTTACTGAATTTAATATTCTTAGTTGGCAAAAGGATTGCTTTTAAGCCATTTGTATGACATATTGGTTTTGCAGAAGTCTAAACCTATCCTGTTTGCTTCTCTAGACACATTTCAGTTTCAAAGGCAGCGATAGTTATTTTTTAAATGAAAAATTGGTAACTCTGACACTTTTTCATGTTACTATTTGGCATGTCCCATTTCTACATGCTATCTGAACTCCCCACTTTCTCTATGGAGAATATACAATAAAACTTGTTTTGAGTAGCAGGCAAGTTGCTCATTAGCCTTCCCCAGCCTATTGCTCTGTGTCCAAGGGAGTTCAACTCCTATAATTCCCAGCTACTAATGGGCACTAGGTTGGGGAAGGCAGATGCTGATATTGGCATACTGGTGAACTGTTTAATGCTTGCAAGCTGCTGAGATTCTTTGTGGTAAATATCTAGATAAAATCTAACCCAACAAGGTAATTTATTTTTTAAGCAAGATCCTCAGGATCACTGAAAAGAAAAAAAAAGCTAAATGCTTCTTTGAATTGAACTTGACTCCTGGTGACTTCAGGGATACTGTATGTCCATGTCCTGGTAGTTCTTGGTGATCTCCCAGGACCTTGCTGAGTTTCCCAGCTCAGACCAGATCAGTAAGGGCTAGCACCTAGCCACCATTCTCAAGATCATTAGACATATAATCATTAACATGCCTTTGGTTTATCTGTTCTCAGATCTCATTTATAAACTCTTGCTTTAAAAGATATCTACAGTTTTTAATAAAATAGACCATGCAAGGATGAAATGGTTTGCTAACCATTTTAAATATACATACCTTTCCTAAATGATTCATGACGTCTTAATTCTGAGGCCGAAGTGATGGGAAAAAAAACCTTGCTGGTTTAAAACTGGCCAGGTGGCTGTCTTTCAAAGAGGAGAAGGAGAAATAGAGGCTTGGGTGAAGACCTTTTTTATTTATATAAATCAACACTTAAGTTTGCTAGCATTTCCTTGCAGACGAATCAGATTCTTGCCATCCTAGGCACATAGGGGACAAGGCCAAAACCAATATTACTTATTCCATGTGGAAGGCTTCTGCTTTGCTCTAATTAGTTGATGCTTTTGATAACTGAAAAAAAAAGTGAGCTGATTTTTAAGTTGTGTATCTCAATAAAATGTACAAAAACTGCTTTAGGTTCACCAGTGCAATAGTACTAGAATACATTTTCTTTCGATTGTGAACCAGCAGTTATTTCACCACCCATAATAGTAAAACTATCTTCTACAGTATCAAGTAAGCTGCATTTGGTAGCTCAAAAAACCATTACACTCAAAGTTCTGTTATAGCTTTTCACTAAGATGTCCATGGGTCTTACTTCACAGAGGACAGTTTTTTTTAGAAGGACCATTTAAATAGCTGTCTCTTTGAAATATTCCTTTAGTACAGAGGTCAGCAATTTTGGAGTGATGAAGGGCCACTCTTTTAGCCAATAGATTGTTTCCTATTTCTGAAAATAAAATCCATTTATAATTTAGATCTGTTTCCATCCTTAGAGAAAAAACACAGTTTGGGGTTGGTGGAAAACAGGTGTAGAAAGAAACTAGGCAGTTTTTATATTGACAAAACATGATATAATTTGAGGTAATGAACTCAATTTCAGAGCAAGAGTCAATAGAAGCTAAATTTTTTATCCATTAGCTTGAAAAATATCCACTCGGAAAATAAAGTCCAAAGTGATATAAAATTATCTTCCTCTCAAATAGCAGACCTTGTTATCACATAGCTAAATCCAGCATTCTTGAAAACAAAGTAGCCATATTGATTCTAAGAAGAATTCCAAAATTAGAGCAGTCCTTTCTAGGCCAACCTAAAGATCATAAAATAATGTGCAAACTTTTGAGATCTGCAGAATTTTGAATCAGAAACAAAACAAAAAGTGGAGGGGAAAAATGAAGAAAGGTAACTAGCTCTGAAAACATGTTGGGTATTTGGGATCTGCAGTTCCAACATATATGGAGGGCACCAGATCAGGGAAGGCTGTGCTTCGGGATGCTCTGGGTATGTGAACTATTATATGATATTGAGAGGTAGAGCAGAGTCAGAAATACTATTGTTCACTGTTTTGTTGGTATTTTTTTTAAACTACTTTAGTAACATGAGAAACCTGAAATATGTAAGAGAAGTACACTGTGTATTGTCGAAGGCTTTCACGGCCGGAGTTCGATGGTTGTTGTGGGTCTTCCGGGCTGTGTGGCCGTGTTCTGGAAGTTGTGGTTCCTAACGTTTCACCAGCATCTGTGGCCAGCATCTTCAGAGGGCAGGAGCACAGACAGAGCGCTTCTGTCTGTGCTCCTGCCCTCTGAAGATGCTGGCCACAGATGCTGGTGAAACGTTAGGAACCACAACTTCCAGAACACGGCCACACAGCCCCGAAGACCCACAACAACCATAGAAGTACACTGCATGACCAGTGCAGGTTTTCCTCCATTTCTTAGAAGGCAAAACTTAGCCTTGGTAGAAGCTACCAGATCTAATGTAGCCCATGACTTCCCACATTTTTGAATAGCAGCAGCATCCTTGCCACTGTTGTAAGAGAAGAAAGGGCTCTGATTGTACAATCTGACTCATCAGGCCACGCTATCATGTAGTTTGTTTTTGGGTTAGTACATTGCGGCTTAGACAAGCTTGGTTTTAAAAACTGTGACTTACCATGATGTGTCAAGCTGATGATGCTGTAAGATCTATTTCCAAGCAGTCATGCATAGGAATGTACTGTAAATATCCAAAGTTCTTTATCTACGTCAGAGGGATGTATTTTTCTGACAGCCTAAGGACTATATCAGAGTGGTATGTCCACGGAGTATTCTGTCCCATTTTGAGAGAGGATTACAGGAATTGAAAGAAGTGAAACGGGTGCTTTAATCACCTGCAAGACATAAGGCATCAGTTTGGCCCATTAAACCTCAGAAATCCCAATTTCTTGAGGAGTCTCTCAGGCCTGCGAAAGGGAAGCTGGTGGGCTATGTGCAGTCCCTAGGCCACACTTTTTCCACCCTGCCCTAGAATCCATTAATATGATGATAATCAAATCACTTAAGTAAGTTGTTAATAATAAATAAACAGTTTAAGTGCAGAGGGCAGTGTCATTTCAGTGTGCAGGACCAGGGAGCTTGTGTGTTTTACTTTTTTAAAAATGGGGCAGAGTAAGCTTATCCAAAGGCTTATATACCATTTTATTTTTGTGAAAGAGGAGAGTGCAAAAGCTGGCTTGAAACTCAACGTTAAAAAAACTCAGATCATGGCATCTGGTCCCATCACTTCCTGGCACATAGAAGGGGAAGAAATGGAAGCAGTGACAGATTTTATTTTCTTGGGCTCCAAGATCACCGCAGACGGTGACTGCAGCCATGAAATTAAAAGACGCTTGCTCCTTGGGAGGAAAACTATGGCAAACCTAGACAGCATATTAAAAAGCAGAGACATCACCTTGCTGACAAATGTCTGTATAATTAAAGCTATGGTTTTCCCAGTAGTAATGTATGGCTGTGAGAGCTGGACCATAAGGAAGGCTGAGCGCCGAAGAATTGACGCTTTCGAACTGTGGTGCTGGAGAAGACTCTTGAGAGTCCCTTGGACTGCAAGGAGGTCAAATCAGTCAATCCTAAAGGAAATCAACCCTGACTGCTCATTGGAAGGACAGATACTGAAGCTGAAGCTCAAATACTTTGGCCACCTAATGCGAAGAGAGGACTCACTGGAAAAGACCCTGATGCTGGGAAAGACTGAAGGCAAAAGGAGAAGGGGACGGCAGAGGATGAGATGGTTAGATAGCATCACCGATGTAATGAACATGAATTTGAGTAAACTCCGGGAGACAGTGGAGGACAGGAAGGCCTGGCGTGCTATGGTCCATGGGGTCACAAAAAGTCGGATACGACTTAACGACTGAACAACAGCAACCAATTAAAAATGGACTTCTGTTGCTTGGAGGTTAGCTACTGAATTTTCAGGAGCATGATTTCAAGGGGAATCTGAAGGCTATAAAAAAGGGAGTTCAGGACATCTAAAGGGCAACCATCAGTGACTTCTTCTAGTGTGTTATTTTGCTCCTGATGTGGCAAAAAGATGGCAGACTCAACAGAATGCTTCCCATTAAGCTTAAGATCCAGGGGTGGTATAAGTAGAATGCTTCTGGTAAATACAGACACAGAATAAATTGGCTCTACAAACCCCACAGTGAATATGGATGCTTTTTTTTTATTGGAGGGGGGTTCTCTTGGCTTTCTAAATATGGAAAGAGATTTTTCTCCAATAATAGTCTGTCAGCCTCATGCATTGCTTCCACTTGTTTTGAATGACAGTACATAAAAATTGTTGTTAAGAGCTGCCAAGGCTGCTGACCTACCTCACAGCATGAGAGTTCGAGTGACTGTTATGTACACAGCTGTCCGAACAGTTTGCGTGTGTTTAAGTGGGGTGTTTCCAGATAGAAGGTTCCATTACTTTTTTTAATGTAAGCCACACATGGCGTTATAACCTGTCAAAGAGTCTAGGGACTGCCTGCATGACCTGTGCATCAATCCTGATATATTCTGTCCAGATTAATATCATTTAGTGATATTCTTCCATTTTTTAAAAGAATACCTATATACATACTCATCATACTATTCCCTTTTGGGATAAGCAATATTATGCGAAGTGCAGAGGAGTGAGAAAGAATAAGTAAAATAAATGAATGTAATGAAATCCAAGCAAAGAAAAGGAAATATAGCTAGTTTTAACCTCAATCCATACCTTTCTATCCTTGCAACTATTCTTCCTTCTACCATGTCCATTCAGTGGTTTATGTATTGCTTTTAGTTCTTAAATTTCTGATTGATTGATTATGAACCATCAACTCAGTGACATCTCTTAGTGACCACATAGATAGATTTTCTCTGTGGGGGTCTGTTCCCAACCTGGTCCTTCAGATCTTCCAATTGCTCCTGTAATTGAGTCCATCCACCTTGTTGCTGGTCATCCTCTTCTTCTTTTTCCTTCCACCTTTCCCAGCATTACAGCCTTCTCCAGAAAGCTAGGTCTTCGCATAATGTGTCCAAATTGCAGGATAATTTGAGTCTGGTCATTTATGGTTTGAATGAGAACTCTGGTTTGATTTGTTTGATGACCCATTTTTTGTTTCTTAGATATCCATGGAGTTCTTAGGAGTGCTACCGGTACCATCTTAAACTTCTAATCTCTCTCTTTTTGAGGATCTTGTCAGCTCTATCCAACCATGACATGCTCTGTGCTGCCCTTCCTCTTGATCCATTCAATCTTCCTTCCTTCATAGATCTGTTTTTTGATTCAATCCTTTCTGTATAACTAAACCACCTCAATGTACTTTTTAAAATAAGAAATAAGCTATTCATCAAGTGAACCTATCATAGCAAGGTTTAATATAACCTTTGTGATTGGTGATTACATTGACCTTTTATTAATTTCATTTTTAATCAGTGTTTAGCAGTGCCTGTACACAGAAAGAATTACAGTACTATAATCCTACATATGCATATGTAAAATGATGGGAAAAAATAAATTATTTCCAAGGATAGCCATTATTGTAAGGTGGCCAATGGAGGAGTAACTGGAAACAATTTTCAAATGATTTTTAAAATTAGCATTATAGAGATACAATACAACACCATGATAATCCAGAAGTCTTCTTAGCATTTAAAAACCACCAGTTAAAAAGCATTACGTAGTTATTCCATGTATTTTATTCCTTAAGAGAATTTCTCTAGAAAGAACAATGATGGAAGAAGTGGGAGAGTTACAAATGAGAGTTATCATCTGTACCCCTCCCAAAGTTTAATGAATAAAGCAAATGTATGCAACAAAAGCTTTAATTTTATCCAATAAAAGCCTTATAATTGTTTTTTAAAAAAACGTTTTCCAGTCACCTCTATTAACTAACATGCTAAAATATCAATGGCTAGAAAGTTACTTTTCATTTAAGCATTCTTTTGCTATTAATATACACTAATTACAAAATGGCTTTAGCTCTTTTTAAATGGTAGATTAAAATAAAATGAAGAGATGATAAAAATAAAGATACTGGACTGTGATAAACTTACCTGATCAACATGTCACTGGCTGTCAAAAACACACTCAGACAGAATAGTAGCACTAAAAAATTAGCACCCACAAGGATTGCATTATTCCTCTCCTCTCCTCTCCTCTCCTCTCCTCTCCTCTCCTCTCCTCTCCTCTCCTCTCCTCTCCTCTCCTCTCCTCTCCTCTCCTCTCCTCTCCTCTCCTCTTCAAAAAGGACTTTGGAGGAGCAAGACAAAGATGGACATAGAACTATGAAGGCCCTGATGGATAAATACAACAAAGCTGTGTGGGCCTTCTAGAAAATGAAAAGAAGCGAGTCATAGATATTTCAAGATGTTTTTGTTTACTTACTTAAAATATTTAAATAAATCCTCCTCTTGAAGCAATTTTGGATATTTGAAAAACAGAAGAGAAACATAGCTCATATCATAAACTGATAATACATCTATTTCAATGTAACCGTGTCCAGAGTCAGTGCAACATTGTTGGCTTTGAAATTGGACAAAGGAGTTTCAGCTTGAAATATTAATCAGCAAGGAAGCTTGCTGGTCAGTCTTGTGGTCTGTCAGCATTTCTCCACTTGTTCTACCTCCCAGGGTTGTTGTAAGTATGAAATGAGTCTTCTGCCTTGAGATAAATAAATAAATGAATAAATAAATAAATGATTCAAATGTGATTATTAATAACTAGGAAAGAAGCCTTTTTAGATTAAGTGCTTTTCTTGATTTCCCAAGGCTGTCTTCTCTGTCCTCCCCCGATATCTCTCAAAGAACAGTTTGATGTCATGTCTCTCATTTGCAAATGTTACTCCTAGAGATCTGTAAAACCAAAGCTGGTGGGAGGGGGAAGGTGAATGGAACTAGAACAAAGCGTACATTGCAGGAAAGGAGCTGTGCTTTGGAAGAAACGGAGACTTGGAGACAGAGGCATGTTGGAGAATGGAATAAGTATTTACTCATCTTGGTTTCCTTGACCTCCCAAACTTAAAGGCTTATTTTGGAAATTTAGGGAGACAGACACAGATCCTGATGAAAATACTGTTGGTTATTGTAATAATATGGGAGTGGGTAAGAGATGTAGCTACTGTAAATGTATAAAATCAAATACCTACCTTTAAGTTGGAAGCTGACAATTCAGCACCTATAAAAGGATGCTAATCTTTCATGTCTGTGGGTTTGCCAGCCTGATGAACTGAGGTATATTCCTGGTTTGTGAATGGATACATCCAATTTATGCAGGAAAGATGAAGGCAGCAGAAACTGAATAAAACTCAAGAAATGTGAGTTCAGACTCTGAATCTGTCATGGATTTAGTAGATAACTATAGTAAGCCATCCTTATTTCTCTTATTCTCTTTCATCAAAATAATCAAAATATCATTCTATCTTCAAGGATGTTTGTACAATTATAATTATTTGAGTCCTCCTCCTCCTCCTCCTCCTCCTCCTCCTCCTCCTCCTCCTCCTCCTCCTCCTCCTCCTCCTCCTCTTCTTCTTCTTCTTCTTCTTCTTCTTCTTCTTCTTCTTCTTCTTCTTCTTCTTCTTCTTCTTCTTCTTCTTCTTCTTCTTCTTCTTCTTCTTCTTCTGCTCCTCCAGCTAAAATCAAAGCATTATATATTGTTTTGTTATATCTTTCCATTCAGTCTGCTTTTCTTCATGGAGCTCAGGAAAATAAATATGGTTACCTGGTTTATTCTCAAGGTAGTCCAGTCCTGTAACATTTTAAAGAGATGGTGACTATCCCAAAATCTGCCAGTGGACTTCATGGTCCCTCCTTCAAAACACTGCCTTTGTTTTGTCTCCCTGGGGTGTCTGATAAAAACTATGCTTGTGTACGTTGTTAAAGTTGTCATTCTTCAGCTTTTTAATCCTTCCAGTAGGGCTAGAAAAATGAAAAATTGAAAGTGGGGGCATGGAGATCTGCCACTTAGTATGTGTTCAAGCATGTACACATGGACAACAAGGCACCATATCATGGTGCAGTGAGCCAGCTCTTGTGCTGCAGCTGGTGAGGCTTTGGTCAATTTCTAATATATATTTTTTGCTCTATTACAAACTAATGAATGTAACATACATATCTAGCTCTCTCAGTAACAACAAGGCTGGAGGCAGGATAAAAATAATAAAGCTTAAATTAACAAGATTCAACAGGTGCAGTAATGATGAAGTTGGTCAATAGGAGATACTTAGAGTGGAAAGTGAAGGTAAGTAAAGTTTAATCTGGGATCAAAACATTAGTGAACAGGTTCTTCCTGGTCTTGGGACAATATTATAGTAGTATAACTTTATTGATTAGTCAATTGACCATATAAAAAAGACAATATTACAGCTGACTCTATGACTCCAAGGCAAGCTAACTTCTTATTGTGAAAGGAAGGGAAGGCAGCACCTTATGATAGCATCTGGACAACATTCAAAGAGCTGTTGCTATTGGCCTTTAAAATCACAGTCAGCCTGGTCTCCGGCAGGTTTATTTATTTAATTTATTTAAATTATCCCCGCCCATCTCCCCAATAGGGGACTCTGGGCGGTTATCTTCTGGTGTACAAGTCTCAGCATCATTCGGCAGTTCAAAGTTAATCTGAGATTATATATGCTCATTGATACTCATAGGTATTTGTGGAAGAGACATGTGAATGATAAGAGTATGATGTGTAAATAAGATGTGAGGGTTTTGTAAAAAAAAAAAAAAGCTTTTAGGTAGCCACACTTAAAAACTTTGTGGTAGTGCCAGCCACTGAATAAGAAGTGACTGTAGGGGGCTCCGGGGCCCTCCAGATAGTTTGGAAGTATATTTCCCAGCATCTTTTGCCACTAGCTACCTTGAGCTGCTGAGAGTTGCAGATTACACACATCTGGAGAGCCACAGTTGCTTCTCTGAGTTATACCACTATGCGAAGCTTCCCCAAAGCAGTACTTAGCTTTCTTCAAAATCTTTTTGCAACTTCCAACCCAAACACGAGGTCAGTGCAAACCCTTCTGTATTCTTGGAGTGTGGATTCATTCAGTGCCCCCTCCACCACAAAATTGCCCAAGGGTGAATTATAGGTCACCAGACTCTTTAACAGTTCTTTCAACCTAAACAACCTGGGCTGGTGGGGGGTTCCCTGCTTTAATTACGCACAACTGTGTGGCACTTCCAGCAAACCTTCAATTTCTGTCCTGACCAACATCTTCTCCTGGGTCCCTGGTGCCTGGATATTTCTCTTAGTATTTAATTTCACTTGATTACTCTGTTCTGCGTTGTTATTCCCCTCTGCCCCCTCTGGTTATGTGTGAGCGCTCTCTCTCTCTCTCTCTCTCTCTCTCTCTCTCTTGTCAGAAATTCTTTTCCACTGTGTAGGCAGGAGACAGATTTTACAGTCTCAATTTTCATCCCTCCATTCTTTCCTTTTGCACCTTCCCATCTCCCCTTCTTCTCCTTTCCTAATCCTCTTCTCATTTTCTGTTTCCTCCACCCCTTCTATTCCCTTCCTTTTCTCCTCCCTCTTTCAGTCTTCTTTTTTCCTCTCTATTACAAATAATGTCTCTGGAATGATATCACAGCCTAGTGCCAGGAGCCATGCATATTATTCAAGGTAAGTGCTTATTTTAGCTTTTGCTGTTTGCAGAGATAGCTGTTTGGGTAGATCGCTGGCTTTCTTAAAGTAGACAATGCCTCTTCAATTTTTTTCAGTGTATATTTATACACTTAAAAAAGAGATCCTAGACTCAGTGTAATGCTGCTACCTGTTGGAGAGCAATGGAAGACTTCAGGGGTCTCCCTTCAGATGGAATGGAGCTCCGTTTTGCTTTTTGTCTCATTAAGTGATCCGAATCTATGCTGAATTCCATCCCTGCCTCAAAGGCTTTTGTTTTATCATTTCTTTGATGGCAGTGCTAGGAACTCTGGAAATCTACATTGTTACTGCTACTAATCTTGACAAAGGTGGGTAGAGAAACAGCAGCATGACCAGAGATAGGAATTCTACAGCCCTTTTGTGATCCTTCCTTAGGTTTGTCCTGGAAAATATCCTCTATTATACAATGTGAGTAATTCTTTCTCTGTGTATGTGAGGGCTCTCTGCTTTCTTCTGCAGACACTTAATGCCATGCATTCTTCTTTCTCTGTGTACCCTTATAGTTGTTTTTAAATAAGTTTTTAAAGAGGAACTTTTCCATGGGTGCTGCACCACTGGGGCTTCACTGTGTTCTGGCTGGAGAAAGTTTTTATTAAGGTAGCCTTCATGCATGTGGGAGATTGCTCAGTTTTTTTAAGGTGGACCCTTTTAAAGTGTGTCATGGTTAACAAATGTGAAGCCTCAAAGGGACAGCCAGACAATCAGTTGGTATGATTATACCTTTTGGAGGACTTTGAGAAATGAGCAGAGAGTGGTTCGTAACTTGGCTGCTTAACTCAGGCTGCTCTTATGCCTGAGCTTGCCTACTCCTCCTCCAGATTTAGATTGCCTCCTTTATCACATAGCAATTTAGTTGTTGCTTTCTTCTTGTGCATCTGTCCTCCTCTGTTTTCATTCACAATTTTTGCCTCCCATTCACTGGGATGCTCAGAGTGAGCTTCTCAGTTAATTCATGGCAAACTCCTGCTTTTCAGTTTTGGATTAGAGATCCCATCATGCCCATCACAAATCTGTTCCCCTTTTGCTGTGAATCAGTGTTTATATGATCCTTCCTCTGCTTCCTCAGGGATGGATTTAAGTGCGCCATCCTTTGGGCAGTTGTATCAAATGGTATGATACAGCAATATTCTGTAGTCATAGTAGCACAACCATGATGTGTTTTACTCATATTTTGATTTAATTGACTCATTCTGGCCTTTCTCAGCTGAAGATTCAAGATTTTTTCCTGAACTCTGACTAGTGAAATCCAGTGTTGTCTTGTAAAGTTGCTGCTTTTATTGCAACATAAGGTATAGGTGGCAAATATTCATCAAATTATAAGGGACAGAGATCTGGTATGTCTTAATCTTGTCTCTTTTCTGAGTATGAAAATGTATGCTTTATGTATTTAATGCTATGCCTGTACACAGTGTTTTTAAACAATGAAGCACTTACTCGTACATGTTGCAAACCTTACTAAGAAGTTTGCTTAGGTGAGGTTTGGACCACTGAAGAACATACCCCTCCAAGAGACAAAGAGGTTTCTGTGGCAAATTCATCTTGGTACTGGCAATTTCTTCCCTCCCCATCTTTAACCATACAAATAACCGGTACCGTAGAGGAGCACAGAGACACCAGTTTTGGTGCCTTAAGTGTAACATCTAGAATTGTCTGACTGTACAGTTGATGAAGACGTCCTGCATCTGGATGACAGAGCTCCACTCTGCATGCTGAAGTCTTAGTTCAGTTCAATGCCTGGCATTTCTAGTTGAGAACAGTCCCAGATAGCCAGACTGATTTAATTTGAGATCTACTTGGCTGCTCAGAGCAAACAACAGTAACTTGGATCAACTTTTCCAAACCTGATAACATCCAGATGTGTTGGTCTAAAACTGCTAGGATTTCCAAACACATCTGGAGAGCACCAGATTGGGAAAGCCCAAATAGTCTGAATCAGTATAAGGCAACACCAAATGCATCACAGTCTTGGCAAGGCTATTGCAGTAAACCTTTAGTTTTCAACTATCATTACTTCCCAGTCTTAAAGAATGATATTCCTCAACTACCAGTGTAATCTTATTCCAAGTACACTTATTTAGTTCATATACTTTTAAATCACCCTTTTTAGGGAAGCTATTTCTTTAGCACTTCCTCTTATTGAATTAATTAGCTTGACTAATTAATTAGCTTCCCACATCTTAAAAGTTGTCAAGGGAGAACAGATCCATTATTTCTGCTTGGAAGGTGTGGAAGCTACTGTTTCAAGAACACTTGGTTTTAAAAAAACTCCTTTGTCTTTATTTATGTCAGTGGAATTGTATGTGTGTATGTATTTTTTTAAAAAATATTGTGTATGTATTTTTTCATAATAATATTGTTAGGAAATAAATTTGCAAAAGTTGATTAATATAGAGTATGGGCACCCTCAATAGATAAAGAGGCCAAAACATCTAGCAACCCAAGGGTGAACAGTAGGTGTGTCACAATTAAAATTCAATGCAGAAGTAAATCTGGACATAATCATTTGTGATTAATCTAGCCATTGCATCCAGAGAATGTTTCTCCTGGATTGGATAAACATTTAGGCTTATCTTAAAAGAAATCTTTTTGTACTCATAGAATAAATGTATATTGGGTGCAATATATCTGCCCATATGGACCCAAGTGCACATTTATGTATTCACAGGTAATTACATCATGCATCTGGAAGTTACCCATTTTAACGCCTATTTTATGCATCTGAAACATCTATGGTCTTTGCTAGTCTTTAAGGAGACACAAGACTTTTGGTTTTTATTGCAATAGTCTCATACGGCTACTTCAGCGAGTTTATCATAAGAGATTCTGTTCCTTGCAAGAAGAAAACCTAAGAGTCCATCTGTATGCTGTGCCTCAGCAGGCTTCTAGGCTTCTGTCTGGGTCTATATTTTTTACCAGATGTGTAAAAAAGTTAGCTTTTACTGTATTGTCCTTGTTTCCTTTCCTTTTGGTCTGTGCGGCCTCAAGGAGCTTTTGGAATATGAGGTCTGTGCCAAAGTTGTAGCTTCAGATCAGTTTTCTTCAACTATGTTGACTGAGAACTGTAGTTCAGTATATTTAAAATTACTTCTGTTTCAAAATATCATGTTTCAAGGAAAGCGTCAGCTTTTCCTCTCTTCTTTCAGTGGAGATAACAACTTATAAAACGCAGCAGCAGCTGAAATAAATGATGGGAATTGCCTACATTTGCATAGTTTGGTTCATTTCTATGTTGAATCCTACTATGTTAATTTGAAAACAAGGCTTGTTCTCAAATAGGTTTGGACTGGACAGATACTTTGTCAATTACTTTGACTTTTCTTTGTCAAATTTGGATTTCTTCAAACAAACTAGGGAAGAAGGGTTCATTTTCAGAAAGAATGGGAAATATGTATGCTGAAAGAGAGTGGCAGGATTTTAGCACCATGAAGGAATGCTGAGAATTGTACCGTTTGAGCTACTATGGAAAAAAATGTTGATACCTGTGCCCTCTAAAGGAACTATCCAGGTGGGTTGTAACTCTCATGGCCATGTCACAAGCCTAGAATCCTTCTCCCTAGCATCTGTTCTATTTAGTGGTTGTTTGGGGGGGTTGGAGGTGCATCTGGATAAACATTGCAGGCTATGATCCTTTCACTTTAGCCTAGACACTGATTTTATTTGTCAAATTTCTCTGCCGCCCATCTCGTATACAACCACGATTTGCCATTTCAATGAGTGCCAGGCCTATCTGCCCCGCTAATAGTTTGTTTTGCAGTGTAATTAGATAGAGCTTAAGTGTGAGGTGTGGATTCTATTTTTAATTAGCTTAATACTTTCACTCAGTTGCTTCTGGAAATCACTTTTTCTCTGCCTTAGTTTTGTATCTGAAATTGGGAATGACCAACGTCATTGTTTTGACAAAGGATTTGAGGATAGTAATACAAACATATAAGCTTCTCTTTTCATAGCAGATTTTGAATTGTTCCTAGGAGGAGTTGGCACAGCAGAATTGGGTTATTCTGTGGGTCTACTTTTAAAAATAGCAAACAGATAAATAAACTAGAATCCCCGTGTTGTTGCAACAATGCATTTTAAATTGCAGTGCATTCATATTCAGGACCTTTTCATAGCTAAGGCATAATCCATTTGTTGTCCACTAATCCTTAGACCAAACTCTCAGTTAAGAACTGAAAAAGCACTTTGGAGCGACAGACATATTCTCCTAAATTTGGTATTGTTTGCAAGAATCACAGGAATTAACTGGTGCTGGATCATCTATCAGAATGACCAGTGGTCCACCTGTGCACTGCAATCTGCATTCTGCTTATCCATTGTTGTTGTTGTTGTTTAGTCGTTTAGTGGTGTCCGACTCTTCGTGACCTCATGGACCATAGCACGCCAGGCCTTCCTGTCCTCCACTGTCTCCCGGAGTTTACTCAAATTCATGTTCATTACATCGGTGATGCTATCTAACCATCTCATCCTCTGCCGTCCCCTTCCCCAGCATCAGGGTCTTTTCCAGTGAGTCCTCTCTTCGCATTAGGTGGCCAAAGTATTTGAGCTGCAGCTTCAGCATCTGTCCTTCCAATGAGCAGTCAGGGTTGATTTCCTTTAGGATTGACTGATTTGACCTCCTTGCAGTCCAAGGGACTCTCAAGAGTCTTCTCCAGCACCACAGTTTGAAAGCATCAATTCTTTGGCACTCAGCCTTCCTTATGGTCCAACTCTCACAGCCATACATTATTACTGGAAAAACCATAAGAAAACCATGCTTATCCATAGCCCCTTCCAATCGCTAAGTTTTCCATATTATCCTATAATTATTCACGAGGACCTCTTTTTACTCCGTATTAAAAAACGCTAACCATTTAGAATTAAGTTGCAACTGTCGCTTTTGCAGCTAACAGAAACACATGCTTTAAAAAAAGATTAACTGAAAGTATCACAACCCCGGTTTAATATCTGCTCCAATATCTGTGAACTAGAATCTGAAGCAGGTTGAGACAGAGAGTTCTCTGGATTTACTCCCAACATAGATGGCGGGGTTCTGTTAGAAGTTCCTCCTTTCCTAGTAACCGATCAGTTGTTTCAGCATGTGCTAGATGGCATCATGCTGTTCAATGGGATGTGAAATTGCAGCCTGTAATCCAGGAATTGGGCCAACTTGAATAATTATACTTTTTCTTATCAACTGCTCCTATACTGTGCAGCAGCATTGTCTGAAGAAATGTATTCACCTCCTGCTGAAAACATCTGTGTGGTTTTTTGCTGACTAGCTTCTCTGGCTGACCTATGCCAGAGCAGCTGTTACCTGAACTTCATCTCAGACACCAGGGACAGCCTGAAGTCTAGCTCCATCGTGCTCCCTCCAGTGGCTACTTCTGCCCACAATTCCTTTCATCTTTCCTGGTACAAACAGCAGTCGCTCTCTTAACCAAGACCAACCTTTCACAGGGCCCTGGAAAGAAGGGAGGCAAAGGCCCCCAAATGCAGCAGGACACTGAAAATAGGGAATCTTAGAGGAAGAGGAAGAAGCCAGAGAGAAAGCAGAAAAATGGAAGAGAAAAATGGGGATGAAGGGAACTGTGCATTTGGCCAAGAAACACAGAAGTCAAAAAGGTTGGAGAATAAAGTAACATGTCCAATTTTGGATAGGAAGCTCCTCAGTGACAGTGCCAGAACAACTTTGAAGTGTGCGTGGGTGTGCGTGGGTGTGTGTGTGTGTGTGTCAGAGCAGGGAGAGAGAGAAAGGGACAAAGTGCTGTAGGGAAGGGGCTTTGTCTCATAATTCAGTTTCTGAAAGAGAAATAAGAGCTTATTTCACATCACTTCTCCCAATAAGTATTTTCTTTGAAATTAGTTTTACTGTGTTCATCAAACTAACTCCATCAATTTCAAATAACCCTGCATAAGATTGCTTAGCTTATAGCTGGAAAAATGCATTTCTTTTGAATAGTCAAAGAGCAACAATACTGAAGGGCAGATGAGGGTGAATGACTTATTTGAAAGGAAATTCCCTCTCCACATGGCAGTACCTGTGTCTGGCTTGTGTGGGGATCCTGGTTTGTGTAGGGAATTCTGGGGAAATATGTCCTCACTTGAATAATACATTAATGGCATGAAATGACTAAAAATCTGGGAACGGTGATGGCAAGTTTCTCATTTTAATTACTTTACGTGGGGCTGCCCTTAACAATGTTCAGCAATTACAATTTGTGCAAAATATGGCTGTTAGAATTTGTTGTGCAAGTCAGATTCCACTGCTCTTGGAAAGGCCTTATTGCCTTTCACTTTGCTTCTGCACAGTTTAAGGAGGGTAGTGAATCTCAAGGCCCACAAACAAGTCATTCACCCTCATCTGCCTGCAATCTACTATTAGGCACGCCCCGTTCTGTTTCATCCATCCGTCTATTTTGTCCCCGCTTCTCTGACTTACAGTCCAACACAGCTAGCTGTTAAATAAACAGGGTCTTTTCTGTGGCAGGACCCAAAATGTAAAATGCTTACATGAAGAAAATTAGATTGGCTTCCTCCTTTCTACTAATCATGCTGGACAGAAAGATTCTTCTCTTTTATCAGGTTTTAAATTCTGTGTACCGTGTTTTCTTCTATTCAATTTTAATATGTATCTCAAATTTTACTGTATGATTTATCTAGTCTTGGACTTTGTTTTACTCCTGTTTCCTGTGTCTTGGTGTCATAAGAAGTAATAATTATTTTCTATTGAACAATGCCCTAACTTCCTGGTAGAATCCAGTTTTCAAACTAAGAGGTTTTGTTAGAATTTGTATTTATTTCTGAAAATTCTGTTGCATGCACTTCCATTACTTATAATGTTGATTGTACTGATATTAATTGATGTGAGAAAATATACAGCTTAATCTTCATATTGCTTTTTTTCAAAAACTTGAATACTTTTTCTTACATAAAACATTATTATGATTATCCACCCTGTTGTATCTTACATTTTGATTTAGGACAGAAAAAGCTTTACACTGGAACAGTGTAACCTGTAGATAACAAATTTTTAAAAAATTGATATTGCTGTACATTCAACCACAATGTTATCAAACCTTTATAGGAAAAAATGTTTAATATCAAACCAATTTATATATATGTTTATCCTGGTTAACTGTATATACATAATAATGAATAATACAAGAATAGATTATGATTGTGGGATATGCACTTCTTAAGGGAAAAAAGAGCTGCCTGAAATTGTCCAAATAATAAAGAACGGGGGGAAATTATACAGAAATATCTGGATTCATGAAAAAATCTCAGGTAAGCCTGTTCTAGCATATGCAAATAACACAAACAATAAGTACTCAAGGACTATGTAACATTTGAAACTATAATCAGCAATAATTAAGTAGGGAGGAGTCTAAGTCAGCTTTATAATGTAATTAGTACAATAGAGACTTTCAAAAACATATAAATGGAAGTGGGAATGGAATTAAATGAGTTAGTTGTCACCCAAGATGTGGAACTAGCCAATTTTTTGCACGATTTTAAAGAAAAGCTTTTATAAAACCTTGCTTGATTGCATTTAATGCGATTAAGGATTAGTAAAATGTATACCAGCTGAATGATATATGTGGGAGATGTAATATTTCCAGGGACTTTGATTCTACATCCTCTAAATGTGTCCTAAATAAGAACATACTAGAATGGAATTATGGAAGGGGCTGAAAATAATGTCAAGATATATATTGCTAATGGATTCAGTGCAGATAGTGTTATGTTATATAAAAATTACTGCTGTACAAGAATCCCTTGGCTGCAGCTGTATCCTTAACTAAAGGAGAGGAATTCATCTTGTGTCAGCCTTCCAACTCATACCCAGTTCTGGAGTTAGGAGAGATGGAACTCTGTCCTGACCTGACATTTTCTGGCATGGGAAAAACATTGAGATCTAAAGGTCCCTATATAAAGGTCCCTTTTTTGTTTGATCATCAGACCAGGCTAAAATTTTCAGGAAAATTAAACCATTCTGGCAGTATGAGGCATACCAGGTTTTGTAAAAAATCAGTTGCATGTCTTTGAAAGTGATACTGTATGCTCCTTGCAACTCTACCGTTTGTATGATCCCCATTCTCACTTTCCCCTATGCAATCTTTTTGGTGATAGTGTTTAATATACTTATATATATACACATACACACACCAGAGCCAAAATGGAGGGTGAGGATGTTACATACAAGGACAAAGAGCAGGAAGAAGACATTTACATATTTATTTCCCTATCATAGAAAATGTAACACTATAAAAAAAATAGAAGCGAAGGAAGGAAGGAGGAGCACTAAGTAAAAACTGGTACAATTGAAAAATTATTGTCCATAGAGAAAATAAAAGATTGCAATATAATGTATATGTTGGTAAAGACATGGAGGAAGAGATGGGAAAGAAGAGGGATGGGATGTCCAATAAATCAACTGAAGGGGGATCACATGTAAAAGTGCCAACTGAGAATAGAATTGAGAATAAATTGAAAAGAAAGATTGTTCAAAAGAGTAAGTGCCATCATACACAAATCACTTGTCTGGGAAACAATGGGGTGTGATAGTGGTGACAGCAAAGATAAACATTCTGTTTTCCTATGTTGCCCCTCCCTTGTCAATCTTGCCACTCATCCCAAAAGCTGTGGTTGGAGCAAATGTTTCCAAGGGTCGTTCTGATCTGTGAGTCCTTGAATCCAATTTTTCCTCTTCCTTCTCCTTCCCCTTCCTATCCCAATCAAGGCCCTATAAGTGCCAAATGTTTTTGACTTTTTCTCCTCTTTTGGATGCACAATGCTGTTCAAGCCACTGAGCCTCTGAACTTTATGTCAGAGGTGAAGAATTTTGCACAGACACTTTTATTTCCCTTCAAGTGAATTAAAAATGCATTTAACCTCTGTTCTCTGGTTTTGGTAAAGGAGTCAAGACATTCATTCTAGCCAGACCTTTTAGGTTAGATTGTTGATGATTTTAGCTATTGTGGCTATAATTTTAATTGACTTTTAGCTCTTTGCATTATGTGTACATGTGGGGAGGCTTGGGGGATCTATTAGCTGTTTTGAGTCCCTAGGGATAGAAAAGTGGGGTACAAGTTGAATTAATAAATAGTATATAAATTGCTCTCTTCGGTATATTGTACTTGAGTGATATCAATAAATTTGTTAAATTGTGATTTGTCAGGAATAATTACAGACACGATTTAAATGCCAAATCATATGTAATTGTAGGATAGCGTAGGGTACAATAAGACGGGGAGAGTTTAGCAATGATAGACCTGAAGGGGGGAATAGTGCCCTGGATATATATACACATCATTTTTTCAGGTGGCTGGAATGGAGGATCTTTGGAACACAATCCCAAAGGAAGATTGATACCACCCTCCCCAGGCATCTGGTTTATCATTTCACGATAAGCACTGCTTTGTGATTAAAAAAGTAGAGTCCCAGACTCAGACTAAATTTTGCCTAGCAGCAGGGCATCAATATCTACCCAATACAGATAGGGCTCCATATTGATATTGAGATGTTGCGACTCCCACTTCATGAGTCAATGAAGCCCACCCACTGAATCCAGTGACTCAGAGATATGGGTATGAATCAGTCAGTCAAAAAGTGACACTGATGACTTTTTAATGTCAGCTGAATATATAACTTTTTTTTGGAAAAAAAATGCATTTTTTTTCGCTTGAAGAGCTACAGTATACTTAATTGAGGCTCTGTGTCTTAAAACTTGAGAAGTAGAGCATAATCTCATAAACGTAGTCACCCATAAGGATCAGAATTCTTTCTGGGGCTCTGGACTTGAATGGACTGGCATCAGCCCTGCTGCTGGGATTCCAGTGCAGATCCAAGCACATTGCATCTGGCAGCCTGGGAGCGGGGGCTGTCTGGGGGGGTGTAGGCTGGATGAGACTTGCCTAAAATCCTTGGGTGAGAAATGGAGGAGCAGGGTGTGGTGGGGAGATCCTCCCTGCCGAGCCTGATGGTGGTGGGGGTTTTTTCCTTCTATGCCTGGGTGAGAGTGGGGTGGCTGGGGGTTAGGGATAGGGTGGAGAGGGGAGTGGGTAGACTGGGTGGTGAGTGATGGAGTTGCTGCCCAAGCCCAAGGTGATGAAAGTTATACAGCAATACCGGTGGCCTGGGTGGGTTTTATTTGTCCCCTGCTTTGTATGTGTCTGATGGATGGGTCCCTTAGGCTTGAAGGCATCAGCCCATCAAGGTAGACCAGACTAGGAAACCAAGGTCATGCAGGCCAATACTACATTTTATTAGAAAGTTATAGTAACAGAATCTTGCAAGTCTGAATGCACTTCCCCCCTCCCCCCCTTTATCTTCTTGAGAACTGGGTGTGTGTGTCTTGTCTGAGATATTTCTGAGTCTGAGAAGACTCAGGCTTCTTTTCTCTGACCGTCGTCTTGGTAGAGGTCCTTCCGCCTGTCCCTCAAGGTCTTTCCTCTCCTCCCACTACAGATGCTGGGAGGATAGGGGGGAAGCATTGTAGTGGTGATGAGTATGGGGAGATATGGCAGGGGACAGGGGAGCGACTGCTCTTGGGGAAGGCAGTTTCATAAACCGCATTCCAGCCCCGTATGCTCAGCCTCAAGACCTGATCTCTGGAGCCTGGCAGCCCTGGACTCTGGCTGCTGCTACTTAATGATAAGCTGGCCTGTAATAAAGCTCACCTCATCCATGGGTGCGTGGAGGGAGGGGTTCCCTCTTGGAGATGTGCCCTTCTGTGTTTCAGGTGTAGCACTAGCTACATGACTCTAGGGCAGGGGTGGTTGGTGTTATCCAGAAGTCTCTAGTGGCCTTTAGGAGCACTGCCCCAGAGATGGCCAGATGTGAAAACCTGTTTCTGAAATTGGGCCACAGGGATTCACTGGGGCTGCTGATTGCCTCCCTTCCTCCCTGTGGCATAGCAACATCCCTGCCTGAGCTCCTTAACTCTATGTTCATGGCAGCTATGGTCCTGTTCCAACTTGTTAAGGGTCCAACTCACAGTGGTGGTCATACATTAGGTATGGTTTTTGTCTCGAGCAATGGTGCTGTGATATGGAATTGGGGGATGTCAACATTGGTCCCCTGCCATAGACAGATCATGGAGTTCTCTCTGGCTGTCATCTGCAGAAGGGAGGTATTGCCTATTTGATTGGCCCACCCCAGGTGACTGATGGAATTGATGGAGTTTCAAAGGGAACTTGGGGTTATTCCTGGAGCTCTGGTACATGGTTCAGCCGAGGCCTTGGTTGTGGCTTGGAATGAGCATGCAACAAGGGCCCTGGATCAGACTGTGCTTGTACAGACTCACTGTGATCATGGATCCCATAGAGCTGCTGGGTTTCCGAGGTGCTCTGGGAGATGAAGCGATACAAATGATGCCTAGAACACCACTGGAGAAAGACGAAGAGTGAAGCTGACCAAGCACAGGCAAGAGCCCTTATTAGGACTTAACTTGTGGCAATAAGAGCAGCAAAGCAAGCTCGCTTCTCCACTCTCCTTGAATCCATACCTAGCCAGCCAGCAGCCCTGTTTTGGGTGACCAGGTCCCTTCTGGGTAAGGAAGGACAAGGGAGCCCTTGAAGAGCTGCTGTGAGGGCTATTCTAGGCATTGGTCAGATAAAGACACTCAGCTTCCCTCTGAGTTGGACTCTGGCTAGGGAGGTCTTATGGAAGTGACCAAGGTACATCCTAGCTTGGATATCTTGAAAGAGTTTGAGCCGGTTGATCCTGAGGAAGTAGACAGGGTCCTCTTTGCTGTGAGCTCTGCCACCTGTGTTCTGGACCCATACACTTCCTGGTTGGTTAAGGCTTCCTGGGATGGTTAATATCTCATTGCAGGAGGGATGGTTCCACCAGTCTTGAAGGAGGCAGTGGTGTATCTGCCCATCCTACCAAGTCACTGTAGCTGCCTTGGCCCTATGGAACAGTCTACCCTTGAGATCCAGAGGGCCCCCACTCTTTTAGCCTTCTGGAAGGCTGTGAAGAGGTGGCTCTTCCCCCAAGTGTTGGGATACAGTGAGAATGGAGCCCAGCAAATGTATGGTGGGAGTGGTGTTACTGTATTACTGTTTTACTGTTTTACATTTATGTTTTCGTTGTTGTTGTGAGAGCCACCCAGGGTCATTGTATATAAGATGGCTAGCCATGTAAGTTCTTTAAGTAAATAAAATAAATAAATAATTGAGCGCACATAAAAAAAAGTATTACGAGGCCTACCAGTGCTAATATTGTCCTGAGTTTCTATTGTGTTTAAATGTCATCATATTATAGTAAATTTTATTAGGTTTCTTTTTTTTTACATAAATTTTTATTAAATTTTAAGATACATATTAAAATGTAGAACAAGAAATAAAGAAAAAAATACAAAGTAAGAAAAAAGTAAAAGAAAAGTGAAGTTAAGAAAAATAATATACAAAAGAAGTATAGAAAAGAGATGGCCTCCAATCTGTCTTTGGTCTTTAAGTACAATATTTGCTTTAAATGTTCGTCTTTCATATAATACACAGGAACTTTTCTTTGTCATATACATTTCAATTTATATAGTCCAATCTTCTAATCTTCATGTAGCTTTCATCTTTCTATCAATTCTCCATTAGTCCATCTGTAATTTCCATTACTTAAGGTAATATCAATTTAAATATTCTTTACTGCATCAAATTCCATTTTTACATCCATGTTCATATCCTTAATAAAATCCAATTAGTCTTAAAACATATATATAGCAAATAAAGGCCTTATTTTAACTCTACGGTAATTTGTATTTTATTCTAATTCTAGTAAAATAAAATATATTCTATTCATACTTATCCATAAAAACAACCTTAATTAAACTTAATCTATATTTAGATTACAATTATACCATAATCTACATCCTCCTACATATTTACCTATTTAACAAATTTTTATATCTATTTATTCCCCTAATACATAACCTAACAACAGTTCTCAATAGTATTCATACTAGTAATTATAAAAATAAGTCATCTTATAATAATATTAATTCTAATTCAAACTTAACATCCCATCCTTCATATATCTCCCTAAAATTTTTTCTATTTTCCAAGTACTCTATAACAACAATTTATATTTGTATCACTGGTTTTATAACCTTTTATCTATGATTAAAATTTCATATTTTTATACATCCATACAGTTTCACATATTAATTTTTAACATTTAATATTCCCAACAGTTATATTACTAATAATTAATACTTTTACAAACTCAATATCCAGTTAAAATCCATGGTTTCAATACCTTTATTATCCCACCTAATGTTAAATCTCTTATTCAAGTTATACCAAAGTCATAATGTGTAACCTTTTTTGTTCTGTATCTCTTATAGTGTGTCAGAACCCATGTTTCACAATATCTATCAAATTGCATATTCAGCCTTTGTCCTAACCACAACTGTCCCAATATGTTTGTGCCAAAGTTATATTGTTTTATTGTCTGTCTCATATCGGGTGTAAGAATGATTTTTGGAATCAATGTGTTTGAAATTCCCCCTTCTTGCCCTTCTTCTATCTCAAAGTTTTTTTCTTCTGCTTCCGTTTCTATTTTTTGTTCTTTTTGTTCCTGATCTTGCAAAAATAAAATTAAAATTTCCAGTGATTTTTCAATATCCGAGAGGGCTTCACAAATCTCCACCTTAAATTCTTGAATTGCTTGAGTTACTGCTGCGGTTACTGTTGAGAAACCCATTCTTCTCCACCCCCTCTTGTTTTCAGGCTTCAACAACGGCCGTTCTAGCCAAAACAAATAGATGGTCAGCTGATCTATTCATGGAAAATTACTGGCATAGTCCATTAAGCAAAAAGTTTTTTTTTTTTAAAAGAAATAAAGGAAGATAAAAAGTTTCAATAATCAAAAATAGGCAAGAAGGTAATACCTCAAACAGTTCATAAAAAGAGAAAGAGAAACTAAATTTCTACCATTATAAAAAGAAAAGAAAAAGAAAAATCCAGTTCAAATGTTAGTCCAACAAAGTATATTCACAAGCTGTTTAATATCAACTCTTATACTTCCAACTGGGATTGAGTCTTCTGGTAAATTAGAAAGATAAAAAGTAAAAAATAAAAAATGTAAGCATAATTATACTTCAGACATAAAATCCATTATATTTCCATCTTAATTGTTATAGCAAAGAAAGTACAAAATTGCCAACATTTTGTGCAATGAAAGACCCTAGATGGTAAAGCAGTCCAATTTAAATGAAAAAATAAAATAAAGTGATCTAAAAGCCAGCTTTAGCTCTAACTTACGATTCCCTCTAAGAGCTTGTGTGGTTCTCTCCGATCGCTTCACTGTCTCCAGCCCCTGCTCTCTCCGTAGCAAAAAACCACAGAAAAAAAGCAGGAGGGGGCAGTTCCGACGACCCCGTGAGTAATCTTCTGCTTCTCCCCTCTCCAGGGAGAACTTCAGTGGTCCTATAATTTCCATAGACCACCGCAAAGCAGGGAAAAGTTAGCCAGGCTTTAAAAAACCTGACTTGTTGAGCTGGCAGCTGACTCGGAGTAAATTTTATTAGGTTTCAAGAAAAGAATAAAAACTACAAAAAAACCCAAAAAACTACAAAGAAAGAAAGAAAAAAAAAACTAAAAATGTACAGAATCACAAGAGAATTTTTTTTTCAAATTTACAAAAAGATGTGGCTTCCGACTTTTAACAGCAAGGATATACAAAAATTTCCATAATCAATCTCTTACTCTATATTAAACCAAAACACCACATTATTTCTATAAGTCATTCCACTTTATCACATAATAAAAATCACTAAGTACAGTTACTCCTCCCCCTTATATTAAAATAAAGAAAAAAATCATATAAACCTCCTAAATATCTTTCTCCCCTCCAAAAGATAAAACGTATTTAATTATTCCCTTCCTACCACTATTCTATACATTTTCGTCTACTATAATAAGAATCAAATTAAAAAGCACATAAGTTGTCTGCTATTATACTTAATAGTACAACAATTTTAATAAGCCCAATCTTAATAAGCCCAAAAAACAAAGAGAATTCAAAACTGTAATTCCATATCTTTAAAAGGGAATAACATCAATCAAACCCTTAAAGCAAACCAAATAAACATTCTTTAACCCTAATACAACAGTTTTAATAATTTTAATTTTAATAAACCCAAAAACCAAAGCCAATTCAAAACAGTAAATCCAAATCTTTAAAGGCAAATGGCATCAATCAAATCCTTAAAGCAAACCAGATGAACATTCTTCAACCCTTATCCCACTTCAAAATAAACCAGAGCAGTTACATATCCCCACAATGTGCACAGAGCTTTCCTCTTGAAAGAATAAAACAGCCCAACTGCCCCCCTCAGAGATTCCAGGTTCTTTTCATGGCATTCCACCAGGAGATCGATTTTACTTATGGCTTGCAGATCACTCTCCCTTAGATTTCTCCAACTCCATTATCCAATATTCATCCAGCATCTCAAAAAAATCCCAATCTTAGCCTTAAAAAAAACCTTTCTATCGCTCTTAAATTCTTTAATTTCATCCACCACATCCCCAACCTGATGGCACATTTTAGATCTCATATTTTCCACAATGTCCTGGATATCTTGCATAAAAGTTTGATAAAAGTCAGAAGATATCTGTTTAAAATCCTGGTGAAGGTCAGAAAAAATCTGTTTGAAATCCTCCATGTCTCATGCAGTAGATTATGGCGCCTCCTAGGAGCTTAACCAGTGAAAGTCGAAGATATAGAAGAGTTCCAGAGTGTGTTTATATAAAGTGAGAGTGAGATAGCAGACAGTTCTCAAGGGAAAGTGAAAACAGAAAACCGAAGGTTCAAATCAGCCGATTCAACATGTAGGACAGGGGTTGGCAAACTTTTTATCCCGGGAGCCATTTTGGCATGCTCGTGCACATTTTGAAATGCTCGAGAGCCAGGGGGCAGGGTTTGCGGGCGGGGGCCAATCGTGTGGAAGGGGGCGGGGTTTGCGGGCGGGAACCAATCGCGTGGAAGGGGGCGGGTTTTGTGGGCGGGAGCCAATCATGTGGAAGGGGGCGGGGTTTGCGGGCGGGAGCCAATCACGTGGAAGGGGGCGGGGGGCTCACGGAGGGCTCACGGAGGGAGGGGGCGCAGCCAGCGGCTCCGCGAACCCGGCCCGGCCGCCCCACTGGGAGTGGCGGAGAAAGAGCTGCCACCCTCCGGTCGGCAGGACGGGCGCGGGAGAGCGGAAGGCTGCGCCCTCTCTACCGCGCGGGACCCGCGCCTCCTTCCCTGCGGGCGGGCGAGGCAGGGAGAGAAGGGGAGACAGAGGGGCTCCCTCTCCGGCCTCTGCACCCCTTCAGGCCCGTCTCTCCAAGGGGGGCGGCGGGAGGGAACTCCCCGTCCAAGGGGAAGCGCTGGGAACGAGCGGCAGAGGTTGGCCGGCTCCTAGAGCGGCTGCCGCAGGCAATGTATCTGCTCTGCCTGGCTCAAAACCTGGGGTGCAGGAGAGCGGAAGGCTGCGCCCTCTTCACCGGGCGGGACCCGCGCCTCCTTCCCTGCGGGCGGGCGAGGCAGGGAGAGAAGGGGAGATGGAGGGGCTCCCTCTCCGGCCTCTGCGCCACTTCAGGCTCGTCTCTCCGAGGGGGGCGGCGGGAGGGAACTCCCCGTCCAAGGGGAAGCGCTCGGAACGAGCGGCAGAGGTTGGCCGGCTCCTAGAGCGGCTGCCGCGGGCAACTTCTCCGCTCTGCCCGGCTCAAAACCTGGGGCACGGGAGAGCGGAAGGCTGCGCCCTCTTCACCGGGCGGGACCCGCGCCTCCTTCCCTGCGGGCGGGCGAGGCAGGGAGAGAAGGGGAGACGGAGGGGCTCCCTCTCCGGCCTCTGCGCCCCTTCAGGCCCGTCTCTGCGAGGCCCGGCGCGGCAGGGAGGCGCTGCTGGCCCGGGACGTGGTGCTGTCGGAGGCGGCGCAGGAGCGGCTGCAGGGGCTGCTGCGGCTGGAGATGGCGCTGCTCCGTGGCATCCAGGTGCTGGGCGAGGGCGCGGGCCCGGGACGCGAGCGGCAGGGCAGCGCAGGGGGCCTGGCCGGGGCGGTGGCGGCGGGGGGACGGAGCCGGCAGAGGTTTGCCGGGCGGCAGGATGGGGCGGGCGGCGCTGCTGGGGCTGGTGGCGGAGCTGGAGGGAGCAGAGGGACCCTGCAACCCACCTTGGAGAAGCGGCCACGGGAGGCCCTCCGGGTGTACCCTCCCGCCCCATCAATCCCCCCACCCTGCCATTCGGTGTCCCCTCCCCCCGCTAACCCGAGCCCTGCGGCGGCCGGGGGAGCCGAGCCAGGCTCGGACCGGAGGCGGCCAAGGGGAGAGCAGGCGGCTCTTTGCCCTGCGCCGCCCTGCCGCTCGCGTCCCAGACCTGCGCCCTTGCCCAGCACCTGGATGCTGCGGAGCAGCACCATTTCCAGCCGCAGCAGCCCCTACAGCCGCTCCTGCGCCGCCTCCGACGGCGCCGCGTCCTGGGCCAGCAGCGCCTCCCTGCCGCACCGGGCCTCGCTCAGTGCGAGAGCCAGGGGGCGGGGTTTGCGGGCGGGGGCCAATCGCATGGAAGGGGCGGGGGTGAGTTCAGCTGCGGAAGAGCCACACTCAAGGGGCCAAGGAGCCGCATCTGGCTTGCGAGCCGCCATTTCCGACCCTTGATGTAGGAAAATGCTAATTTCTTACAAATTTAATACAAAAATAAAACAGGAAGACAATTGTTTACTTTCAATCTTTGGAATTTCCTTTGGAAGGAAAATGAAATCCACAACTTAAAAGAATTGTTTTAAAAAAAGTAATCCCAAAAATAATGCTAAACACCAAGGGAACCAGCTTCTCTTCGCTGTAGAAAGCCTCTCTTGGGGTACATATACTAAAAAAAAATACAAATTGGTGATTTAGAAATGGGGTGGTCGGTTTTAGTGTCCCTTTAAGGCTACAGCGCCGCTTGGAAATGGTGACGTCCCAACCCGGCTGCTGTTACCAGTTGAGCGTGAAATGCTCTTTGCGATCTTCTGGCTGCAAGCAGCTGTCCAGAGGACAGATGGGATGATTACAGGTATCCTCCTTGATCCGGAGAACATTTCTGGGCTTCAGAAAAACCTGTCTGAGCCAGAAAAAAGTTACCGCGTTGTCAGCTCCGCCCGCTGAACCGGCGGGCACAGCCATTCAGTCCGCCATTCCCACCGGAAGCCCAAATGTCATCATATTAAATTTGATGTTAACTGGATACATTTTGTTACTTATAGAATCATAGAATTATAGAGTTGGAAGGTGCCACAAAGATAATCCAGTCCAACCCTCCACAGTGTGCAGGAAAGCCAATTAAATCATCCTTGAGAAGTGGCTGTCCAGCCTCTTCTTCAAAGCCTCCAGAGATGGAAAACCCACAAGCTCAGTACAACTGTCCCACTGTTGTACAAAACGTTTCATCAGGGAGTTTTTCCTTATATTTAAATAAAATCCAGGTAGTTGCAATTTATACTTATTATGTCTGTGGAAATGGAAAATGGTTCCTGACCATCTTCCTGGTACTGAACACTGATATCATGTCTCCCCTCAGTCTTTTTTTCTCCAGACTGACCATCCCAATTTCTTTCAGCCTGCCTCAAAAGTCCCTGAATCATCTTTGCCACCCTCCTTTGAACGTATTCTAACCCATCAATATCCTTCTGAAAATGCGGTGCCCAGAATTGTATGCCGTACTCCAAGTGTGTTCTCACCAGTGCAGGATGGATGGGAATAAGGACTTCATGAATCTTTGAAAGTGTCCAGAGCTGCACCAGCCCTTTGAGCAGCTGTGTCATACTGATGGCTATGTTCAACTTGTTGTTAATACTACAATCAGCCTTTCTCAACTTTTTGGAAAACCCTGGAGGAACCCTTGAAATATTTTTGGAAAACCCTGGAGGAACCCTTGAAATATTTTTCAGGCCTCAGGGAACCCCTGCACATTTGGGCTCAAATATAGGCCAGATGTTACAAAATTATTATATTCGTTTCATGGGTAGGCCTGTATATATGCATTAGCAGTGTTCTTAAACTATAGATTAAGAAACTTACCTCTTTAATGTGAAGTTGCCTGAATTTGAAATATTTTTTTAAATAAATTGTGATCTCCCAAGGAACCCCTAGTGACCTCTTGCAGAACCCTAGGGTTCCATGGAAAAGAGAAACCCTGCTACAATGTATTACTTCCAAGCCATGAATCCCCAATTTTGTATGTATGCCCTATATACTTCCTCTCTCAATATAATACTTTACATTTCTCCCTATTGAAGGACATCTTGTTTCCCTCAGCCCGGGCTTTTAATCTGTCCAGATAAGATTGAGATCTCATTCTATCACGGGCTTCTGCTGTGAGTCATGGCTGACTGAAGATGTCTCTGCAAACGAGCGGAGACGACTGCTGTGTAGAATGAAAGACTGCTCCTTCAAAGCTCTCCAGAGAAGGAGAGATTGGGAGATCACCCACGAGTGCTCTGAATGGCAGCTCCTCATGAGGAGACTGTAAAACATCGGGTTTGAGCACCAGAAGCTGAGGGAGATGATATCTTTGGTCTCAGCAGTGGCAGAGATTTTCGTAAGGACACTAAGTCAGCCGAACTCACTTTCTAATCACATTCGGAAATGTTAATTTAACCACTTTATGGATATTAGAGACCTTCAAAGCAGTGAGCTTAATTTGACACCTGGTGAGTTTTACCTTCTTCTTTGGATTTGAGATTTAAGAAATTTTAAACAGAGACTTAAGAATTTAATACAATTTAATACAATATAATACAATTGGCAAAAAGCAAAAAAAAAAAGGATTTTGATTTAAGAAAGTTTTAAACAGATTGTGTCAGGGAGATAACTGGTGAAGAAGGAGGGGGCTCCCTCCAGGGGGATAAACACATGTGCAGCACTGAATCGCTTTGCCTTCCTCCCAAGAGGCTGAAGAAGGCACCGCCCTAATTTCTTGGGTCTTTTCTCTGAGCATCACTAGTTCAGTTTAGTTTAGCTGGATTCTGTCTAGCAGAGTAGAACAATAAAACACTAGAGCCTTTACACCAAGTCTCAGCGTGTTCCTTCACTCGAGGTCAGGACAGATTGGGAGAACAGAGAGATTTGGAATATTAGTTATTTTTGCTGTATGACTTGAAAAACAAATATATAATTAAATAATATACTCGTGGGAAACAACTGAAACAGAACTAAACCCATATTAGGAACTGAAGCTTGATGAAGGTTGCAAATGGACACTAGAGGGAACTAAAGGACCAGGCAGAAAAAAGTTAAAATGGCTAAGCTGGCTATAACTTTTTCTTATCTTAAAGAGTTTTTTGATAATTGGAGTGAGATATTAATAACTAAAATTTCCAGAAAGGATACAGATTTCAATGGATAAACTTTTAGAAGATGATGAGAAAAACTTTAAAAAACTTTTAACTGACATAGACATTATGGAGTTTGAAGGCATGGAAGACAACAAAATTGAGATCACCAAAATGGGAATACAAAAGACAAATCAAGGAAAGGATATGGACGTGAAACAGCTGCGACAAGAAATCCTGGATGGTGCCTCTTTATGGGATTTACAAAGTAGGCTGGTGAAAGCTTTGAAGACTCCTTTTAAATGCCAAAGAGTGATAAAAGATCAAATCCTGCGATGCCATAGGAATGAGTTAAAGGTCAAGACTGTGCAGAGCAAAAAGAAGGGATATAAAGTTGGCCTATTTAACCAGGGATAAACTATTTGTTTGATATTTCCGGGAACTCCTAATGGACTTTTTGCTGAACTAGGATTGAAAATATGATGATTTCTGGATTGCATATAGATAAAAGTTAGGCTATGTGGAGAAGACTTTTTTTATTTATAACTTTAAAAGAGGGTGAAAAGTTGGTATATTAGCTTATGTTCGGTGTGATGAAGATTGGAAACCACTTTTTTATTATTGTCTTTGTTGCCTTTTTCTTTTCTTTTCTTTTCTCTTCTACTTTTTCCTTTTCTTTTTTCTGCACCTCCTAAACCTTTCCTTTTTATTCTAGTTCAGTTTGTATTAGTTTTTACTATGTTTATTAAAAACTTCAATAAAATTATATAGATAGATAGTTAGAGAGAGATCTCATTCTGTCATACTGGATATCAGCCAGAACTTCATTATGAAGAGAGAAATGAACTTGAGTACTAAGTAGAAAAACTGGCACGTACTAGGTATCATGACAGCATCTAATGCTAAAAATCAAATTTCAATTAGAGAAGATGCTTTCAGTTCTAAGCTGAGCTTTAATCTTTTAACAATTAACAGGCAAAGATATTTTGAGCCACAAGTGAGTGGGTTTACAATCATGCTAAACCATAATGTGATTTGTTTGGTTCTGCCATACTATGTTATGTGAAGCATTGTAAGTTATAAACCATGTACTGTATTGTTTAACTTAATATGTGAATCCAACAAAGTGGGCTTATCCATTATTTTAAAAACTGTGGCTTGTATGACATTTGAATCTATTCCATCTCACTCAAACAGCTGAGTCCAGGAACATCATGAGGGATCACTGTGAAGTAAGTAGAGATATACCCCTACTGATTATGAACATTCCCCATGGTTAATTGTTGCTTGCCCTGCCCTCAAGTGATTTATTTAATTTCCACCATCCTGTCTAAACAAGAAAATTCAGCAAAGACTATCAGTGACTTTATATTTATTTCTAACAACTATTGCTTAATATATCAATTAATATTTTAGTAGTTTTTATTAAAGATTACAATTACAACAGTAGAAACCAATGCAAACTAAAAAGAAAATAAAAGAATAAAAAGAAAAAATAGAAGGTGCAGAAAAGAAAGAAAAAATAGAAAAAAATAAAAATAGTGAAAATGAAAAGAAATATATAAAGAAGTGACTTCCCACCTTCATCACAAGTATAAACAGTTTCAGTAACTTATCACCTTCTTTTAAAATACAAAAAATGATTTCTTCTTCCCATATCCCATCTCTTATCTATAAACAAATCCATAAAGCATTGTCATTTTAGTCCTGATGTCAGCAAAAGTCCATTAAGGGTTGCCAGAGATAACAACATATCTATTTTAACCTTGATCAAATAAACCAACTTTATAGTCTTTCCTTTTACTTCTAATAATCTTGATCTTTAGTCCCTTCAAATAATGTCGTAGAACTCGATTTCTTTTCATTTTTTCTTTGTCCCTTCTCACAAAATTCTTCAAAACTTTAACAAGTCTACTCACAGCTCTTCATTCTGCTGCAGTTGTCAGCTCCGCTTTTTGCGGAGCTGTCTTCAGTCCACCATTTCTTCCCCGGAAGTCTGCTTTCACTTACTATATCAGTTATTGGGTATTCATAATTGTGATCAGGATTGTGGTTGGCCTAGGATGCATTTGTTCCTTTTTTTAATCTTTTCCTTATTTTTTTATTTACTTATTTTTTTAACCTGATGTCAGCTTCCAGAGCCACAATGGCAAGTTGGGTGGCCATATACATTGATTAAATAAAAAATTAAACAAACTATAACAGTGGAGGCAAGATATAAAAGTGCCTGCTACAGCACTGGTTCCATATTTTTCACTCCAACTTCTCTATATTGACACAGAAGGCCTGAAGAAGAACTGTAACATCACGAGGTGGAGAATCCTGATTTCACAAGGTTCCTGATAGTGTGAAAGATTGTTATCACATTAGATCAGAGCTTTCCAAACTTTTCATGTTGGTGACACACTTTTTAGACATGCATCATTTCGCGACACACTCTTACAGCAGGGCATCATTTCGGAAGGAAGGAAAAACAGTTATCTACAACATACAGTGTAAGGACTGTAGCAGCCACTATGTAGGACAGACGGGCAGAAGATAAGCAGAGCGCATCCACAAACACCAACTAGCAGTCAGAAGACACAATGAAAACTCCTTAATCTCACAACACATGGAAAGACTCAACCATACTGTCAACTGGGAAACTGTGAGCATCCTAAACCAAGCCAAATCCAAAAACGCTAGAGAATTCCTGGAAGCTTGGCACTCAGACAAAGCAGCCATCAACAGACACATAGAGGTAAACAACATTTACATACCATTCATAAGAGACAATAGAAAAGCCAGAAGACCAGAACACCTCCTTGCCAGCAATCAACACCCAGATAGGCAAAGGTTAACACCAGGATTAGCACCAGAGGAATAATCAAACAGCACAATACACCTTAATCAAGGAACTATTAACTCAGTCAATCAACCAAGCAGCAAACAACAGCCCAAGGAACTCCTAAGGAGAGAACAACACCTCCACCAACACAAGCAGGACAAGCCAGGGTATATAAACAGAAAGCAAGTTCTACTCCCTTTTCGCACTGAAGATGTTGCCTAGTCTGGCAATGAAATGTCTGCAAGAAAACAACAAGGCTCAGAGAGCACCAAGGATGCCACAGTTCAACCCTGAGCTACAAATATTTTCTTCGATTGGTACTGGCTAATCTATCCAACATAAACTTGTTTTCAAGTTCATTTAAGACAGGACTTAATATTTAAATTAAATATTTATTTTAAAAATGTCAAGACTGGTGGCTATTTTCACATTTGAAAATGTGATTATGGAAACTGTTTCCATGATCAGATAATGCATCACATGAGTAAACGCTTCCTTGTGTTACCACTGAGCCTAATTGCTGGTCTAAATGCCGAATGACTGCGTTCTGGCATTTTAATAGGGCAAGGCAGAAATTTCTCTGCATACTTTTCCTGTATTTGAGGAAAGATTAGACCCATGCCACATTTTTGTATAATTACGGTGGTGGCTGTTTCTTCACTTTCCTATATTGAAATCCATCCACCATCCTGTTGCCAGTTATTAATCTGGTTCGGAGGGATCCTTTGCCTAAAGTCACGTTTGAATTTGTTACCTTAACTAAAACGGCACTGTGGCTTGAAGATTAGATTTTGCTGCTGCTTTAAACATTTGATTTTTGATTGTTTTTGCATTCGTGGGATCTATAGCCAAAGTTCTTGGCTCCTGTAAAACTGTGGAAGACATTTCTGTATCAGACCAAATGTCCCAGACACAACCCATCTTGCTGATCAGGTGTGACCCCCTCCCCACATCCCGTTTTGCTCTACAACTAGAGAAATGCTCGTGTATCACCCCTCCCCGCTCCAAGTGCTGTCAACACGTTCTTGATGGCTCTTTGTAACCTGCCTCCTCCCCTCTGGTTGCTGGTGCAACAGATGGTGGCTGTCAGCTGCTCAGCTGGTGGCTGGAGCACTCTGCTCTCTTCTGCTGTGAGCCTCAAGACTCAGCCTTTGCTCGAAGCCTGCCTCCTGGGACTGGACTTAGTTGGGTTTAACCATGAGAAGGTGCTTGATAATTAACTGCTTAACTCTCTTCCTTTCTCTCCCCTCCCACATACTGTGCTTGTTTGCCAGATTTCACACAGTCTAGTAGAAGGCAGAGAGAAAGCAGGGAAGCTTGAAGATGGGCTGGGTTGATGCTGTGCTCGCAGCATACACAGCAACATACCTGAACATGCCGGCACCCCTCAGCTTGTAAAATAGGCTCAGGTTTAAAGTGTAGGATGAGGTCTACCCTAGGATTAGGGAGAGGTCTGCCCTCTCCCTTCCAGTCATGCTTTTTCATTCTGCTTTGGTCATTAATTAGCAGAGAAAAGTCACGTAGCTCTGCTTTCCATTTTGGCTCAAAACAAAACAAAAACAGCTCCCTTACATTACGATCCTGCTGAAACCACGGCTTTCTAACAGTGTGTGTGTTTGTGTTTAAGTATGGGAAAGAGCTGAAGGCACAGAGTTATGGGTAAGGCAACTAAAGTAGGGTGACATTTCTGTAATTATATCATATATGTTTTCTATCAACAATACTTATTATGCCACACACACACACACAGACAAAATCAAGGGTTATAAAATAGGCCAGCAGTATTACAGTATCCTTCTTGTAAATGGAGAAGGAAGGGCTTAGGCTAAAATTAATATAGCTGCACACATTATGCAACTTCTTTTGTGCTGGAAGTGGGGATTCTGTTTTTTTTCCCCCCAAGGATTTTCCTGACTGACGTCTTTCCCTGCTTGATAAGCGAATTGAATAAGGAAAACAGCTAAGGTGTTTTCCGTACCATCTGGAAAACGGGAAGTTATGATAGGGAGCAGCAAATGGGTCCCACTACTTAACCCTGACCGATTGCTTTGTTTGTTGTACAGTAGAAAAAAAATGCTTCCCCTATATTTTCATTGTCTGCATCTTCTGCATTTCGTTTCTTTTTAATTTCACTTTTCCCCACATCCCCACCTATGCCCATGAGGCATAATTCCTGTTTCAAGACAATGCCCCATCTACTTAATGAAGTGAACATAATGCCGTACTACATTCTTTCTTTCAAGTGCTGCCAGAAAGTGTGATGCTGAGGAAGAGGATCATATGCCAATCGGGTGCCATCCCTTACATCTTACAGGAAACCAAAAAGGGACGTAGTGACCCTAATTTGGTGCCTTTCAATGCATATACAGTATACAGAGAAGTTTTTTCATTTATTTTGTATCACTGCTGGGAGGCATCACAGACACAAGAGCAGGGTTATTAAAGCAAACAAACAAACAAACCCAACATTGATAGAGGCCGAGAGGCTATCCTCAGGGGAGAGAACATGGAAGGCAAGAGAATGCTGTCTGGGTTTACTTTTTTTTTTTTACTAAGGTGTCAGTGGCTAGTTCAGATGAAAAGCAGGAGAAGGAGGGAACTCCCTGTCAGCCTGGACATTTATTTCTTGGGTCCCTGGGCCTTCCCTTCCCTGCAAACCCGATCCTGTCTTAGCCTGATGTATGCTCGGTGGCAGCAGCTCCCCGAGCAGGAGGCCTCACAGTGTGAGTAATGGCATGTTTTGACATCTCTGAATTATTCCCACACGTCTTCTCAGCTATAGGAAATAAGAAACGAAGAGGGAAAGGCAGCCCACTGGAAACCAGAGGAGGAACACCAGTTGCTTTTTAAGTTTGAGAAGCACACAAGAAGGCCCACACACAATTACATGGTTACTTCGTCGATTACAGCCTTGAGGGACGGGTCCTCGGTCTTGTGGCTCCCCTGTTTGTCCTTTCTCAGAGCGAAGAAGAAAGGCTCAAGAAGACTTCAACAGGTGGCTTCTTTTGTTTCTGTTTGGCGCAGCTGGTCTCTTCAGAGACCCATGGAGATGTGGGTCATTTCCAGTTTTGGGGGGCTCTTAACCGTAATAAAAATTAAAAAGGGTGACAGGTAAAAGAAGTCTCCCCCAAAGAGTTTCCAAGTGTTTAAATCTGAGGACCTCTTTCAGAATGAATCCCAAGGCAATTCTTGACCCTCCGCTCTGTTGGTTCTGTGACAAACAATTAGCTTAGTTATTTAGCTTAGGATTCCTGATAATTGTGCAGACAAATGTTTCCATTTTTACTTATCCCTGGTGACAATCCACAGTTCTTCCAGGGACATCCCAGTGATATCCCTGATCTCATCCATCTACTTCATCTGTTGTCCTCCTTCTACTTTCCACAACCTTGCCAAGCACAGTTGCTTTTTTCTTGTCCATCATCTGCTTGTACGATATACAGTCTGTGAGTTTCTGCTTGTTGCTATCACCTCTAGGGACCAGTCACTCTTTATTCCTTCCAGGACCAATTGACTGGTTCTTACTGTGGTCCATGGAGTATTCTTAATAAGCATCTCCAAATCTTAATTCCAAAGGTGTCTATTCTCTTTATCAATGTCCAGCTTTTGTAGCCATACGTTAATACTAGTAAACAATTCATTTAACTATTCTGACCTTTGTTTCATAGAAATAACCTTATATTTCATGATCTTATCTACATTAGTCATTGCCTTCTTCCACAGGAGTAATCACCACTTACATTTCTAGCACACTCTTCCTCATTATCTATTTTGAAGCCCATGAAAACAAAACTATCTACCACATTCACTTCTTTGTCATCAATGATGAATTCACTATGTATGCATGCTAGTTGACATTACCTTTGAGTCCCAATATTTATCATTAATCCAATTTTTCACTTTCCATTTTTTACTTTCCTAATTAGCTTTTCTAAAATTTCTTTCAGGTAACAAACTGGTGTCATCTATTTGTCTCCCATTGTTAACATTTCAGCCTCCAATTTCGATTCTAGATATTATCCCTTCCAATCCTACCATTCTTAAAATGTATTCACTGAACAAGTTAAATAGGTATAGAGACAAAATGCATTCTGATCTCTCTCCCTTTCCTATTCTAGACCACTGTGTTTTGCCATTCTCAATTCTTGTGGGAATTGTTATTCATTGTAATTGTTCCTCAAAAGAATAATCAAGTATTCCAGCCCACCCTTAATATGTTCCACATTCTGGTATAATCTACATAAATGATATCTACCCCAAATCCCTTTTTTATTTCAGAGCTGAAAGATCACCATAAGGCCATATTGGTTGATATCTGAATTATGTTAGTGAGCTTGGAATGTTCTGCCTTCTCCAATTGCTACTCTAGATTACGATTCCCATTATTCACAGCCAGTATATCTGTGTTGATCAGTGTGGAAATGCTACAATCAATTAGTACTTATATCAGGACACTGGAAGGCCTTTAGAAATTTTAGACCACAGTTCCTGCAGTTCCTTCCATTGGCCTTTGTTGCTGGAGTTAATGGGAGTTTAAATCTTCTAGAGACTTGTAAGTTGCCTATTACTTTCCCTACATCTTTTAATATAATTACTATTACTATTTTCAGTGGGAATACTTGCTTGTTGGAAGGAATATGGTGCTTAGGTTGATTTTGTTTGTAAACAAAACAAAACAACAAACTCATTTTGGTCACACCCCCCCACCGCCCAATAAAATTTATATAACTGACTCTGCTTTTCTTTGGCATTGGTACGCCCCAGAAATAGATTTATTACATGTGCTTCTGACTTGTAAAATAATTTATTGAGAAGATGTGATTAGATGAATAGATTTTATATTTTGCACTGCACGTGCACTGTGTCTTATAGGATTGTGCTTCCCAAATATTTATTCTCTCTCAATAGTAATCAGAAAACCTAGATTGCAAGATTGGCCTTAATTGCTAAACAAATTATATTAAAGACTTGGAAATTGAATTCCCTGATGAATTATGAAACTTGGCTGCTGGAGTTGTCAATCATCTAGTTATCAGGGGAGGAGAAATTGTTGAGAAACAGAGAACATGTTTATGGAATTAAGAACATGTTTTGGGATTGCTTTTCAATGCAAGGATTGGATTGGCTGTTTCTTGGCTGCTTCCCACCCCTCTATTTTTGGCTGTCTTTTGTCTCTTTGTTTTTACTCCCTCTGCTCTTGAACTGTAGGCACTAATATAAATCTGGATCAGCCAATTTTAAAAAAATCTAATATTCTCCAAGTGGTGGCTGGGTGTGTTCTATTTGATTTTTATCTGTAACACTGAAATGATTCCTAAGATATTTTGATTAAACTATTTATAAAAAATTGATAATGGTAATGCTCTGTGGAAAGGAGCACTGTGAACGTTTTTATATATGAATGGAGAGATTGTAGAGTATATACTCAGTCTCTGAAGACACCGAGTTCAGTCCCCAGCATGTCTGCTTGAAAGGATATCTGGATATAAGGTCTTCCTGAGATCTTAGGCAGAGAGTGCCCCGTCAGATTATAATTCATTTCCCAATCTGATGCCTTGCATTGGACTATGGCACTCATTGCTATCTGGGAATGATGTGAGTTTTTGTCCATACATCAGGAAGCCACCAGATAGGGATGGGATGGATTAGAGACTACTAGGCGCAGTTAATTTGAAGGCCTAGGAGTGTACATGTGTGTGTTGTGTGAATGGGTGAGTGTTTTGACTTCATAAGTCAGCCTCTGACCTTCCCATGTGAATTAAGAAATATTTCCCCACCTTCAGTGCAAGACGTTTTTCAAAGGAGCTGAAATTTCTCTGCAAATTGTAATAGCATGTTGACTGGATGCCAGTGCCTATGTGTGGAATTGGGCTGTACTGAGAAGCTGGGGTGGCTACTGGTATATTGACTACCTAGCAACGCAGCAGCAATCTTCTATGGGCTCCTAGATCCTGTCTTGGGGCTGGCATTGGAGTTCTTGAAGTTTTTGTTTTTAGTGATTTCAGCCTCTGTGCCCCATGCTGTGTGAATTCATGGCCTCCAGGATGATCACGGGCTTGTCACAAATAATTTTGCCCCCAACAGATGAGTGAGGGCATACATTACATCTGATTTTTATTTCAGAGCAGATGAGATGTGATCTGAGAATGGAGGACGTTAATATCTATCCTTTTCCAGAGTCAGATTACTTCACAGATTCTCTGGACCTCTTCAAGGGTGGCAGGCCCATTAGGGTGTCTTATTAATCCAGAGGCTTTAGAGAAGGTCTAAATTGTTGGTTTCCCCAACAATTGGGCAGAGAGTTCCATCTTGCACCTGGTTGATCTGAGGAACTCAGCTAGACAGAGCACTGGAGGAGGTTGCTCCTGCATGGCTTCTTGAACCCACTCCTAAATCTGCTTAGGAGCTGAGGGAAATTAAGCAATTGAAAAGATGCCCAGAATGATGGTGGTGGAAAACCAGAAGTGAATGCATATGAGCAGTGGTTAACAGCTCATGTTCAAGCTTACATGGTGGCAATATCACCCTGGCGATAGTAACCTCTGCCATTGTCACCAGTCAGTTGGATTACTGTAACACACTGTGAGTCACTCTATGCCAGTCAGCTGATACAAATCGCAATGGCTGGCCAGAGAACAAAATAAATGCAGAATAACACCCATTTTATCTCTCTGCATCGGTAAACATTAGGCATCCAGGCCCAATTCAAAGTGCCGTTCGTTACCTTTAAAGTCCAACAAAATGCAATACTGGGATAACAGGCAATGCTCCCAATCTCTAGATTGGAGAAGCAAATAAAATAGAGTATGTGTATGTGTATGTGTATGTGTATGTGTATGTGTATGTGTGTGTGCGTGTGCGTGTGCGTGTGCGTGTGCGTGGATGTGGATGTGGATGTGGATGTGGATGTGGATGTGGATGTATATAGTATGTATATGTATATCTTGAGAGCCAGTTTGGTGTAGTGGATAAGGTATCAGGCTAGAAACTGGGAGATCTAGTCCTGCCTTAAGCACGAAGCCAGCTGGGTGACCTTGGGCCAGTCACTCTCTCTCAGCCCTAGGAAGGAGGCAATGGCAAACCACTTCTGAAAAACCGTGCCAAGAAAACTGCAGGGACTTGTCCAGGCAGTCGCTGAGAATCAGACATGATTGCACAGGGCGAAAAGTGTATATCTTGCCAGAATTGAATCTGCCTATCTGTCTAAACATCTTGAAAGGGCCTGTTGAGAATTTCCCTTACCTCTGAGAAGTTCACAGGTCTTGGAGTAGGTTGCGGGCTTTGTTTGCAGTTGTCCCCACACTGTGAAACATTCTTTAGGCTCACCCCTTCTTGCATTTCACAAGCAAGTAAAAACCATACTATTTCAACATACCTTTGTCCCTTGTTGACTTTGGTGGTCCTTTACAGCAATTTTTATGATTTATTCTATTTTTTTTAAAAAAATGTGCTTTGTTTTTTACCCAGAGTCATCAGGATAAATATTGTTAAACAATTAAATAAACTGAGAACCAACATCCTTTGGCTTTCTTGAAACTAAAAAAAATCTATTTAGGAACAGGAACATAGGAAGAGAGAAGAAGCAAAGGAGTTATTGTACTTCATCTTTTCTTATTCATTAATTCCCTTGCCAGTGTGTCCAGAACTATGTTAGAAGGTAAGGGAGAAAGCTGAAAAGGAATTTGGAATTCAAGGGGAAAGGGTTAAAACTCTCCTTTTGTGTCTTCTCCAGCCATACTCCTTTCCCCAGATAGATTTCTTCCAGTGTTAGAGTTTGAATACATGCCTTTGCATGTAAAAGGTATCTTAATAGATCAGTGGTATATATTCCCTGCCCTCCATTCCTTCTAAGATTCAGGTTCTTCATGCTAATGTCATCCAGACTTGGGAATTGTACCCATAAAAATCAAGGATGTACTGGGCACATTAATTTACTTCCATCAGAGTGGAAAAGCACTGCATTTCCCCCCTGCCTTGACATTTAGGAAAGGAGAACTGAGTGCTTTGCAGTACATAAAGCAATGGGATAAGACCGTTGTTTAAGACATAGTTTGAAGATGAAATAGGGTCAGTATGATGTGAGCAGGGGATAAAATTGGGATTACCGGCTTCTTCCAGTGATGTTACAAATCATTAGTGAGGAAAGGCTGTCAAGAACCATCCATGACCCAAACCTAGCTCTGGCAAAATGTTCTTCCTAAATACACTTCCGTTTCTGTTCCTCTATACCATAGCTTTCCAAACTGTGTGTTGCAACACATTAGTGTGTCGCAACAAAACCTGGAAGTGCTGATGGCACGTTGCTGCTGCCCTTGTGGTGGCGGTGGCGGTGGCAGCGGCAGCGGTGCACCATCAGCGCTTCCGGGTTTTAGTGTAAAACACAAGGTCGCTGCTGCCGCCGCCGCTGCTGTGCACGCCGCCACCACGCATGCCGCCGTGCTGCCGCCGTTGGTGTGTCGCCAATGGCAGGACTTTGGAAAGCACTGCTCTATACAGTAGGGAACTCAAATAGAAAGTTGAACAGAACCATCACAGATTGATAGTTGAATTACTGACAAGCTCAACAGGTTTTCTGTTCATATATATTTCTGTCTTAATTTGCCTTGTACTTTTTGTTAATATTCTTTTGATAGCTTTGTTTTGGAATCTCTTTCATCCAGCAACAAACAGCAGAGCTGGAGATTTGAGAAACCGACTGCCTGAGATGATTTCAGAGAGGTCAGAATCTGTTGGTGCTTTCCTGACTGATTAAAAAGAAGCTGTCAATATGTGCAAATAAATGCTTATCTGCTAAACTACCATCCATCCAGCTAATGTCTTTAGAATACAGGTAAATTAGCCAAGTCTAAGCCTTGGTGGGAAAGAGGGCCAATCCTAAAGGATTCCCATCTCCAAAATGGTTCAGCCAGTTGAAGTACCCCCTAGTCTAGTTATGTTTATGTGCTGCAAGCAGGATATGTGCTCAACACGGCCATGTAACTAGAGACACAACTATCACACCTAAAGCATTTCATCTAAACATGTGCAAATAGAGGGAAGCAAATGGAAATATTATGCCCAACAGAAGATAATAGACCACTACAACTGTAAAGCATATTGCTTTGGAAAGAGAGACTTGATAGTTGTGCCTCTAGTTACATTAATGAATTAGCCTTGGTGTGTTTAAGGTAACAGAGTTCCATCTGTGGCATCAAATTTGCCCTGCCTCATCCACCCACACAGGTGATGGATGTGCATGTGTGGAAAGGTCTTTGGATTCCTCAGCATCTTTTCTAAACCATCCAATTTCTTGCCATCCAAGTTATAGAGAAGCAACTGGAAAGCTCCAGGGTAGAAGAATATCCCACTGGGTGAGGCAAGTATTTCTGGTGGCCACTTCTCTTGCCTCCATTTTCTCTGACTCTCATGATAACTGAAAACTGATCTTGAGCCAAGAGTACACGTTCATTCTAAGCAGAGGACACTGATTTATTTCTCTTGGTGCAGAGGAGGAAGAGAAAGTGTCTCCTGTCACGGACACAGTTGCATCTTTAAAAGGGAACAAGGCAGGTTGCCATAACCTGAAGATCAGACAGTTCTAAGTGGCACGTTTACCACACTGAACGGATGTGATTAAATGATATTTCCTTTAGTCCCTAGGGGATTACTAAGTGAGTAAACAGAAGAACAGTTTAGCTCCTTCCCCTCCCCATTTAACAACAGTCAGTTGATTGCTGATCCCTAGGAAGAGCTATTAAATGCCACAACTCTCTCTGCTCTGCCTTATTCTCCTGAACCACTAGTGCACTGCTTCTCCTTTGAAGCCTGAATGCCTCGATCTGTGTGTGTGTGTGGGGGGGTGGGTGGGTAGAGGGCAGGGTGTCTGTACCTGATCATATCAGTTTTTATTTACATGATGCTGACAATTCTTTTCAGTGGTATTGTAGGTATGATGTCATTTCCAATTTTATCAGAAGCTTCTTTCTTCAGTTTTGTAAGGTTAGAAGGGAAATGGGCAGCAAACTGATTATGGTGGTTTTGGTGTTGGGGTTTACATATAGCCCCTCCTAAAAAAAACACAGTGGTTGTGATTGACAATATATGTAGGATTATTTATTTATTTATATTTATTTGTCCAACTTCTATCACCGCCCATCTCCCCCCACAAAGGGGACTCTGGGCAGTTTACAACAAAGTTAGTAATTAAAAACATATAATATATATTTGGTCATTATACTTTCGCCATAGTTTTTCAGTCTATACAAAATAAGAAAGTAACCCTCACTCTGAACAGGCTTCAGGATGTACAGAAAGACAATAAACAAAAGGTCCTTCCGTCAGATCTCATTTCAGCAGTGAAATTCACAAGATGGCCTTAGGCAACAACCCTCCATCTAGTTAATAATCTGGGATTATTTTTATTTATTATTTATTATTTCAATTTATATGACTGCCCATCTCCCCCAGATTATAATTTGGGCTGCTGCAGATGTGAATGGATTCTTGGTATGGCCTCTCTGCCATTACAGCACAAATTGGGTGGCCCGGGTTCTTCTTTTCTTACTCCTCAACCTTCCAATAAAAGCCTACTGGGAAGAAGAGGAGAATTTGCCAAAGGCAGTGGAAGTATCAGCTACTGAATGCCAGGCTCTTGCTATAATTTAATCAATCAATCAATCAATCAATTCTGTTTGTTGTTAGGTGTTTTTCTTCTTCTTTATTTATTGTGTGTTTATGTTGTACGCCACCCAGAGTCACACTGTCTGAGTTGGGTAGCCTTATAAAACTTGGAATGAATGAATGAATGAATGAATGAATGAATGAATGAATGAATGAACAAATAAATTCCATCCTGAGCCCTTAAGCCATTGATTTGAGAGCTGCTTACGCTTGTCTAAGATAAGGCCAGACGTTCTCGGGAAAAGTCTTCTGTAATACAACATATGAAATATCTTCAAGGGGGCTCCATGTGAAATCCAACTGATGCAGTATTTTAGATTTTACAGAATGTTCTCAGTATGACATAGTTTTAGAGCTTTCTGGGAAATTTTAAAACCATAGTTTCTAAGTGTTGCAATATAAGCTGAGCTTTACTGTGAACTTACCATAAATGCCCTGGATAAGTTACAATGATTGCCAATGCTAAGCGTATTTGTATACTTCTGTCTGTGTTGAACATTTGTGGGAATGCCACTCTTTCTCTTGAGAGGAGTTGCTGCCATACCTCTTTGTTTGCTGCCATTCGGAGTTGTTGCTAGCAGTGAGAAGAAAGAAATTCTGTACTAAGCCATGAGCATATTTAATGGGATGAGACTGAACGGAAAGAAGATGTGGGCTGAAAATGCCTTAATTGGGAGAATCTTTGAGAGTGTGAAATCAAAACGCTGCTGCTGCTGCTGCTGCTACAAAGAGATGATTGTGATGGTCTATTCAAGTAATCCTGAAGAAGTCTGAGTCTGAGCATCTAAATACGCTATACAATGACAGTAAGCAGAGTCCATGTTGCTGCAGTTCCAGATCACCTTTCTTTAGAGAGAATTTATAGAGACAGAAGTTAGGTTAGTGGCTTATAAAGAAAGAGGAGTTGTAGGCTGACTGAGCAAATATGGCTGAAATCAGGGTATAATTTCAGGCTTGAGTGGTCAGAGGCAAGATTAACTGCCACATTCAAAGACTTATATTTAAATATACAAAAACACAGCACATTTAATTTTAGAATGACACTGTATGTTTAAAATATTTTATGCCTTCATAATATCCACCTATGGATAAAACATTAGGAGGATTATTATCTCAGTGTTCCCAAATGATGCCTAAACACTTCTGAGGGAGGGAAGGGAGTATAAAATATATTGCCCTCAGGGCTGAGGTATTGGGTTGAGGATTGGTGCATGGTGCACATGCTCACAGCGCAGGGCTGTGCCTCAGCTGTGAATGTGTTTGGCCTTCCTGGCTCATTTCCTTAGGCCAGTGTTTCTCAACCTTAGCAACTTTAAGATATGTGGATTTCATCGCCCAGGATTCCCCAGCCACCATGCAGCATTTCTCACCATGGAGTTCTCCAGAAGTACTAGATTATATTTATATCATCCAGGATTGGGCATGGCCACTGTAAGGCAAAATCTTTCTTGAGCAATGATATGTGATGTTGCAGTGACATGTAATTTGAAATTCAGAAAGTGGCATGTATGTTTGAAATTTGAACACCATCTTATCTCTGTATTTGTTCAGATGATGACAAGTTACTAGTTCAGAGCTTTCCAAACTGTGTGTCGGGACACGTTAGTGTGTCGGCTGCAGTGTCTGGGTGTGTTGCGGCTGCTGCTGCCTCCAAGCCCTGCCAGGATTCCGCGCAAGTCCTAGTGCCTGCCTTGTGCCTTGCTGCCTCCAAACCTGCTGTGATTCCGCGCAGGTCCTAGTGCCTGCCTTGTGCCCTGCTGTAAGAGTGTGTCGCAAAATGATACCCTACTGTAAGAGTGTGTCGCGAAATGATGCATGTCTAAAAAATGTGTCACCAACATGAAAAGTTTGGAAAGCTCTGTACTAGTTACTTGGACTGTCATACAACCCTAATGAAAAAAATATAGACAAAATCTACATCATATTTTATGGTGTACTATATTTTATTAAAATAAATTAACATTTCCTAAAATAATGAGAAACTTTTTTAGTTGTTCAGAAAATTTCCTCAAGCTAGATCAGAATGAGCAACCTGATTCCTCCAGATACTTTTAGCTACAAGTTCCATCAGGTCAAACCAATATGGCCAAAGGTGGTGGCTTATGGGAGTGGTAATCCAAAACATTTGGAGAGAACAATTCATGCCTATCTTTGAGTTAGTTAAGCAATATATATAATTTAGTAGTTACTTGGATCTAATTCCAAGCAAAGGGACATCTATGCATCAGTGTTCTGGCATAATGTATTAAGAAAATTTGATGAATCTTTGGTTTTGGGCTAGCATAGAGACAGCCTGCTTGTTTTGTTTCTTGTAAAATAGATGCAGCATTGAAAAAAAATTTTTTGAGAAAATATTGCTTCAGTGTGTCAGTTTTTGTGAAAACAGTTTGCTAGGATAGGCTCTTCCTGGCTCGTTTCTCATGTAGAATTTGCTTACATCTAATTTATGAGAACTAATCACTTGTTTTTATGCATTCCTTGACTTTTAAACAAGCCTGCCTTGACTTTTTCGCCTCAGTGGTTTAGTCATCTTGCTTTTATTCACACCAGATGTGCTAGGACCATCAGGATGATTGTTATTTAACCTTTGCTATCTCAGTTGACAGTGTGATAACATCTATTTAAAAGGATATCTCTAGAAAGTGTAATATAATTGATAAATAAACACAAACTCCCCTGCTGATGCATTATCTTCTTACTTAATGGTGGTAGGAAGCTTCTGCTCTGAAATTCTTATTTTGGAAAGAATAAAATCCCTGGCAGATAGGAATTTGGCCAGCTTTGTTGGCTTCCCAGTTTTTGGAATCTGGCACTTGGAGAATAACTTTCAGTTAAAATCACATTCTTAATATTGTCATCTTTCAGATAGATTTCCAACTTGCCTTTCAACAAAAATGTCCTTTTTTCCCCTGTGTCCTTTTTTCCTTTTGTGTAACATGGAACCTGAGGAAGAAGTTCAAATGGTAACAGAACTGACTGAAAGTCCCTAGCAGTATTTGAGTTTCAGGCTCAGTATTTTCTCAAAAAAATTTCTCAGTATTTTTTTTTTAAAAAGCATAACTAATTAACTAAACCTAAGTACTAAAAAACATTGGTGGTAGTAAAGGACAAGTCAAAGTTCGATTTTTCAGTCTTAAGTTGGTGATTTAATTTCTTGTGCCAAGCAAAAAAAGGTAATTGTGCAGATACCAACAATAGATTCAACACGTTAATACCAAAATGGACAGTCTTCTGTATGCCTCTTGGAGTCCCTCTGACCATTTATTTATTTATCTTATATGCTGCCAAATTGTAACTGACTTACAACAAAATTAAAAGAATACAAAGCGAGGCCCATCTGAAGGCCAATTTGAACTCCTATTTTGTTTTGACTGAGACAGCAAAGAATGTTTACTTCTTTGACTCCACAGCATCTTCCCAGAACAGGCCAGTGTTGTCTTTCTTTACTGTGCGGCATCCCTCTCCCCCCCCCCCCCCCGCCACAGTTTTTTGAGAGAGGAAACTGGAACAAATAGTGACTGATGGCTCACTATGAGGAATGTGCATCATTCTTTACAGGCTAACCAGCTCTATCTCAATTTGGTTTCCAGCATCCAATAATAATGATAACAGATGTGCTAAATTGGTGTCTGGCATCTGTGGATGAGCAAGATAAAGTATAGTCCTGACAAGACAGAGAAACTGTCAATCAGAAGTCCAAAGTGCAGCTCTGTCTAGATGGTGTTGTACTTTTCTCAAAGAGCAGGTCTTTGAGTGCTCACGAGTAGAGCTACCATATCGATCCCCTAATGGTCATCTGGATTTTTGCAGCCCAGATCTGGTAGTCCTACTACAGAATCAATTACTCAGAGTGCTTTTTATGAGACTTTATCAGCAATTGGCCAATTGTGAATTTTCTAAAAGGAGGCAGTCTTGATATGAGTTATTCACTTTTAAATTATTTCCAGAATGAGCCCTGCAATATTCTCTGTGTGGGTCTGATTTTAAAACAGGCCAACATGACCATTTTATCCAAAATTTAGTGATATTATTTCTGCTTAATTTGTTTCTCCTGATTGCAAACTACTGTGTGATATGTATCTTATGTGTTCTTGGACCTATACCCAAAGAGGTAGCTACACCCTTATAAACTTGCTGTTGTTTCAAACTGTTTAATTTGATTGTTGCCTTACAGTAATTTCCGAAGGTCTGACATTTGTATTTTGAAATAAGAATTTTGATTTTAAAAGTATCATATTTCTTTGGAAGTAACCCCTTCTGGGCATTCTGCGAGAAGCAGAACAGGGTAAAATTGAGGATAATATTTATATTATGACCCAGCTAAGCCTGCTTGTCAGTGATGGGTTTTTTTTTGAAGTACTTGCAACTTGACAAGCTATAAATGCTTTAGTCCAATTGGAAAAGTACATCTTGCTTCTAGTCTATCAGTCCTGGAATTACAAACAGTGACTCTTGAGCAATGAACGGCCAGATTAATCCAGAATGTAAGGCAGGTAGCTGACTAGTTCTAGTTGCCATGGGAACTAAAAAAAAAGAGGGGGAGGGAAAATAAAAAGCAATGTTTGGAGCAGCTGGGGAGAGCTCTGCCTGAAAATTATGGAGACACTGTGAGAAGAAGGCCTTGCCTGAATCCAAGGGGAGCTCTGATTTAAATTGAAGAATAGGAATCAGAGAAAGAAACCCGTTTCCCTGCATTAGGATAGCAGCTTTGAAGGGACTGCCAGCTGAAGTCAGAGATGTTGCCTAGAACTTGGGCTGACACATCTGGAATGCAAAAATTTAGACGACCACTAGATGGCAGGAAAGAGTTAGAATGTTCTTTGCTGCCATCTTGTGGTCATCCAGAAATTTGCAAACCAGACCTGTTAGCCCTATTACAGTGCATCATGGCAACTGGGGGGCAGGGCAAAATAAAAGGTTGTACAGAAATTAGACTTTATTTATTTATTTATTTTTACGAGCACATGTTACATTATTGACTCTCAGCAACTAAAATTTCATATAGAAAGAGCTTAGAAGCTGTTAGTCCACTATTATTTTTAAAAAATGGAAATTCATAGTCAAGTAGTATCTTTATTATTTATTTATTATTTTTTTAATATTAAATGCTTCCCGAGTCATGTCAAACTGAATTACAAAATAAAAATACGATCAACAATAAAATTATAATAAATTTAAAACCATTATTATAAAGCATATGTATTAAAGGGTGAATAGAGAGATGGCAGATAGCTCATGGCTGAATGTGAATAAGCATTTATGTGCTACATAGGAACCTTTACAACATTTGTGCTAGCTAGGAACCAGTACAAAATTTGGACTTTGTAGCATAGAACAGCATAAAACTTTGGCCTTGTCTTAGGATGTTCTAGAAAATACAATCCTGATTATATTAGTTATATACTAGTTGCTGATAGTGCAGAACTCAGGGTTTGTGGTACAACCCCAAAAACTTTGGCTTTGAGTGAATAAAATTTATGGTAGTTTATTAATATTAGTTCTACAGATTTCCTCCTTCCCTTCTAACGAATCTGTCTCCTGTTTATGACAGCATCCAAGTTTGGAAGCTACATATTGAGGATTTGTTCACTCTCCCCAGCAAAGGATTATAAACAAATTACTATACAATCATTCTACATGTCACATTTCTAGGTCTACCTTTTTCAGAAATCATATGGTGACAATGGAACTGTATGTGCAGGGTACTTACCCTGTTATCTGGGAACGATTTGATCCTGTTGGGCCTGATGAAGTAGACAGGATCCTCCGGATTGTAAATGCCACCACATGTCACCTTGACCCGTGTCCCTCCTGGCTGGTTAAGTCAGCCCAGAAGGTGAAATGTGGTTGGGTCCAGGCGATGATTAATACATCCTTGAAGGAGGGGGTGTTTCCGGCTGCCTTTAAGGAGGCGCTGGTGCACCTCTCCTCAAGAAACCATCCCTGGACCCCACTGTTTTGGACAATTTTCGTCTGGTCTCCCACCTTCCCTTTTTGGGAAAGGTGGTTGAGAAAGTGGTGGCACTGCAACTCCAGAGGATTCTGGAGGAAACGGATTATCTGGACCCCTTGCAGTCAGGTTTTAGGCCGGGATATGGGATGGAGACCGCATTGGTCACACTTATGGATAATCTCTGGTGGGAGCGGGATGGAGGGAGTGCATCCATCCTGGCTCTCTTGGATTTCTCAGTGGCTTTCGATACCATCGACCATGATATCCTCCTGGGATGGCTCAGGGAGTTGGGGGTGGGCGGCATGGTTTTACGCTGGTTCACCTCCTTCCTCCGGGGCCGCTCCCAGTCAGTGGTGACAGGAGAGGAGAGATCTGACCCGGGACCCTCGCTTTGTGGGGTGCTGCAGGGTTCGGTTCTCTCTCCTCTCCTATTTAACATCTACATGAAGCCGCTGGGCGAGATCATCCGTCACCACGGGATGAGGTATCACCAGTATGCTGATGATACTCAACTGTACATCTCCATCCCAGGTGAAGTAAGTGATGCGGTCGCTGCCCTCTCTCAGTGCCTGGGGACTGTGGGGGTCTGGATGGGGAACAACAGGCTTCAGCTGAATCCTGGTAAGACAGAGTGGCTGTGGATTGATGGCCCCCCAGTATCCAGGAAGTTGTCATCTTTGGTTCTGGATGGGGTGGCACTGCCCCATTCAGACCCAGTGCAGAACCTGGGGGTCCTCCTGGACTCATGACTCCTGCTCGAAGAGCAGGTGGTGGTCGTGGCAGGAGGGCCTTTGCACAACTTCACGTTGTGTACCAGCTACGCCCTTTCCTAGATCAGGATGCCCTCTGAACAGTCATTCATGCCCTTGTCATCTCCCACATAGATTATTGCAACATGCTCTACATGGGGCTACCCTTGAAGAGTATCCAGAAGCTTCAGCTGGTCCAGAATGTGGCAGCACGGGCAGTTATGGGTGCTATGAGATCAGCACATGTGACACTTCTGCTGCGCGAGCTCCATTGGGTACCAGTTTGCTTCCAGGTCCAATTCAAGGTGTTGGTTATTACCTTTAAAGCCCTACATGGCATGGAACCAGGGTATCTGAGGGACCATCTCATCCCGATGACATCAACCCACCCCACTTGTTCATGCAGAGAGGGCATGCTTCAGACCACAACAACAAGAGAACTCCATCTAGCGGGGTCCAGGAGCCGAGCCTTCTCTGTGATAGCACCCACCTTGTGGAATATCTTGCCCCCAGAGGTGAGTCTGCCTCCCTCGCTCCCGGCCTTCTGGAAGACTCTTAAGACCTGGTTCTGCCGCCTTGCCTAGGATGGGGGAGGTAATAGTTCCTCCTGGGGGTGGCTGGCCCCATAATGTCCTCCTTTTATATACGATTTTACCATTCTTGGATTTTTATCTATTATTTATTATATTGTTTTAGGTGTAACTTATGTTTATAGGTTTTAATTGTTGATATTTTGTAAATCACCCAGAGTCCCCTGTTGGGGGAGATGGGCGGTGATAAATTTGAATTATAAATAAATAAATAAGTCTGTTTTCCTACATAGATTGGAGTCCTGCTTTTTCAGTGTAGAGCCTACTGTATTCTTGTCCCCTTCTGTGTATTAAGTTTTTAAAAAATGATTTCCATTCATTAGATTGCAAACATTTGTATTGCATAACTATACATATCAGAGAGCACAGATTGGCTGCTATGGTATACATTCTATCCAATCAGGAGTTACCTCTACATAGGCTATGAAATCATGATATGGTACACAGGATTGTAGGACAAAAAATATATTGTGGAAAATTGTAAGTTGCCTCTGCCTCTGAATCCAAATAGATTTTTTCTTTAAATCTGTCACTGATGAGTATAAATACTCCTCCAGAAGATTTACTAAATGTACAGGAACATCACTGGTATCTGTACTTTTGTATCTCATGTAATTATATATTATAGAAAGTAGAAAAGTGCTACTAATTGAACATTTCAGAAATGCTAATAATAAAGTAGACAGTCCCTTCAGCAAAATATTAAATAAACCCAACATATTCCTAGTTAATATATTTTCGGGGAGCAGCAGGAAAGACTTATTTATTATACCTTTCTCTAAATTCTGGGAAGAGTCAGATTGAAGTAGGAAATTAATAGCCTAATAGTGTTTGCTGCTTAGGTAATAAAAAAACTCTTTGGTCTGAGTTTATGGAAAGTAAAAGAGAAACACAGATGTTCTCATCCTGTAGAATGTATATACAGTAAATCAAATACGTAAACAAATAGTTTGTTTACCTGTGAAAATGGGTGCCTTTATTACAAAGACACTCCTTGCTTATCAAGCTTGTTTGGAGGTTCTAGCAAGGGTGTGCAGCTATTGTATACCTTTGACTGAAGACTCTGGGCATGCCACCAATGTCTATTTGGCCAGGATTTTGTCATCTTCAAAAACCTCTTGCTGCTATAGAAACAACATGTAGAAAAATGTAACTACAGTATATTTCATTTCAGCAAACCCAAGGCTACAAAAACCTGAATGGCTACTAGATAGCAGAAAAGAACCAGACCTTTTAGTAATGTGAGCCCCTTCAAGGATTGTTACCTTGTACTAGCGAAGGAGATTGCACACCCCAATGATGCTATGAACTAACTATTTATTTATTTATCAATCAATCAATCAATCAATCAATCATACTTATATCACCGCCCATCTCCCCCCACAGAGAACTATACCACTGGGAATGTACATGCCCAGAAGGCTTACCCATGATGAGCAGGTCATCAAAGAGGGAAAGAGGGGTCAGACTAAACACAATAATTGGAGATGGAAATGGTAACTCACTCTGGTATTCTCCCCAGAAAACCTAAATGGGCATTTACAACCAGGACAATATCACCATGATATTGGAAGAGGAGCCCCCTAGGTCAGAAGGTATCCAGCAAACTACTGGGGAACAGCACAGGACAAGTATGAGTACCACTGGTGTTTATGATGTGGCTAGATTAAAGCTGAGAGGACAGGAAAAAGAGGAAAGATTGATGCTGCAAAGATTGTATAGATTGGTATGTGAAATGTCAGAACCATGAACCAAGGCAAATTTGATACTGACAGAACAAAACTGTCAGGATTTAATGCTGACATTTTGGGAACCAGCAAACTGAAATGGACTGGAATGGGTCACTTCACATAAGATCTTTAGAAGATTAGAAAATTGCAGAAGAAAAGGAGTAGCTGCCAATATACTGTAACTAGAAGAGGAGTAACTAGAATATACTGTGTGTGTGTGTATATATATTCTCTCTCTCTCTCTCTCTCTCTCTGTGTGTGTGTGTGTGTGTGTATGTATGTGTGTGTATATATATATATATATATATATATATACATACACACACACACACACACATACACACACATACATACATACATACACACACACACACATACATACACACACACACACACACACACACATACATACATACATACACATACAGTATATAAATTTGCATCATCTCAATTAAAATCCAAGGGAAGCCAATTGATATTATGGTGATCCAGGCCTATGTTTCAATCACAGATACAGAAGTGATTGTTGAACAGTTCTATTATGACTTGCAACACCCTGTTGTCATAACACACAAAAAATGGAGACCATACTAATTATAGGAGCCTGGAATGTTAAATTTGGAAGTAAAATAGCATCCGGGACAACAGGAAAATTTGGCCTTGGTGTATAAAACAAAGTAGGAGGCAGACTAATTAACTTCTGCCAAGAAAATTCAATGTTTATAATAAATATCTTCATCCAAAACCTAAATGTTAACTTTGTATATGGACACTGCTAGATAGACAACATGGAAATCAAGTTGATTATATGCTCTGCAAGCAAAGATAGAGAAGCTCAATTAAATCTGCAAAGCAAGACCGGGCGATGACTGCAGCTCAGATCAGGAATTCCTTTCATCAGACCAACAAGATATGACCTCAGCAGTATTCCATATCATTATGGGGTGAAGGTAAAGAATAGGTTTGATGGATTGTATCTGTCCATATAAGGGGGCGTGGTGGCTCAGCGGGTAAGATGCCAGGCTTGTCGATCGGAAGATCACAAGTTCAGAGGTTCGAGACCCTAGTCCCGCATGACGGAGTGAGCTTCTGCACTAGCCCCAGCTCTTGCCAACCTAGCAATTCAAAAGCATGCAAATGCAAGTAGATTAATAGGTACCACTTCGGTGGGTAGGTAACAGCGTTCCGTGTGCGTCATGCCAGCCACATGACCACGGAAGTGTCTTCGGACAACGCTGGCTCTTCGGCTAACAAACGGAGATGAGCACCGGCCCCTAGAGTCGGACATGACTGCACAAATGTGCGGGGGGAACCTTTACTTTTTAAAAAAATCTGTCCATATGGCTGTAGTAAACAATTTGATTTGGTTTGGTTTAAGGGATTAGATTTGATAAACAGAGGGCCTTAAAAACTCTGGACAGAAATTTGTGACATTATTAAAGGTAGAAAAAAATAAACAAAAAAAATATCCCAAAATGCAAAAAGCAAAACGAGGCTTCTACTGACTTGGTAAATATAGCAGGTTCCCCTGCACAGTCGTGTCCGACTCTAGGGGCCAGTGCTCATCTCCGTTTGTTAGTCGAAGAGCCATCGTTGTCCGAAGATGCTTCCGCGGTCATGTGGCCGGCATGACACGCACAGAACGCTGTTACCATCCCACCAAAGTGGTACCTATTTATCTACTTGGATTTGCATGCTTTCGAATTGCTAGTTAATAAAGATAGCTGAACACAGGTAAAAAGAAAAGCAATAGAGGCAGAGGAAAATCTGCCCAATTAAACACTGAGTTCCTGAGAGCAAGAAGAGACAAAGAGTTACATTTAAATAAGCAATGCAGAGAAACTGAGGATAATAATTGAATGGAATTTATTTAAGAACATTTCAGAAATGAAGGGAACTTTTTTGTGTAATGATTGGTGTGATAAAAACAAAGAAGGTAACAATCTATTGGACAAAGACAATGGAAATAAAAGATTACAGAAATATATTTGATATTGCCTACAAAACAGATCCCAAAGCTGAAGATCCATTCAAAGCTTTGATCACTGAATTACAGCCAGATATTTTGGAAAGTGAAATTAAACGGGCTCTGGATAATATTGATAACAACCAAGCTGCAGGAGTTGATGAAATATTAGCAGAGCTGTTTAGATTCTTGTAATATGATGAAATTACGTTGCTTTATGCTATTCAGAAGCAGGTAAGAAAACATAGCAGAGGCCAAAGGACTGGAAAAGAATTCCAAAATCAAAAAAGAACAATGCTAAGGAAAGTTCAAACTACCAAACAATTGCAGTTATCTGACATGCTATTAAGATAATGCTTCAAATTTTGCAATCCAGTAATTGGAATGAGAATGACCAGATGTACTGATGGAGCTTGTGGAAATAGCAATGCTGACCAGTTTGGTCAGGGAAAAAAAGATTAAGATTTATTGAAAGACTGGATGCCTTATACAGACTTTTTGCTGAAAGAAGAAAAGACAGAACTGATGATTTATGGATTTGGGGAGGGGAAAGAGTAAGATGGCAATTGCTTGATAGAAAGAAGGGCTGAAGTCAAAATCCTATGTTTTCTTTCTTTTTTTCACTTCTTTTCTTCTTTATTTTTCTTCTTTTTCTTCTCTTTTTTATACTTTATTGTATTGTGTTGTGTTGTAATGACATGACATGACATGACATGACATGACATGACATGACATGACATGACATGACATGACATGACATGACATGACATGACATGACATAACAACCAGATATACCAACTGGATTCAGAGGAGGCAAGGTTACTCAAAATCACATTACTAAATCCAGTGGATGATGGAAAAGCCAAGGGAGTTCCAAAAATACATGTTCTTGCTATATTGATTATGCAAAGGTTTCAAATACTTTGGCCACCTAATGCGAAGAGAGGACTCACTGGAAAAGACCCTGATGCTGGGAAAGACTGAAGGCAAAAGGAGAAGGGGACGGCAGAGGATGAGATGGTTAGATAGCATCACCGATTTAATGAACATGAATTTGAGTAAACTCTGAGAGACAGTGGAGGACAGGAAGGCCTGGCGTGCTATGGTCCATGAGGTCACAAAGAGTCGGACACGACTAAACGACTGAACAACAACAACAATATATGGCTGTGAAAGCTGGATCATCAGAAAAGCTGAACCAACAAACCATTGATGCCTTTGAGTTGTGATACTGGAGAAAAATTTTGAGAATATGTTTGACTGTAAGAAGAACTGATATCCAATAGGTCTCAAAGAGTTGGAAGTGACTGAATGTCAAGAAAGTAGTTGTCCAGAATTTTTCCAGCACAGATCTGGTAGCCCTAGCAAATGGCTTCTACCTTACATGGCTAACGACGGAATACAGAGCTATGGCATTTAAAGGAAGCAGAGAAATCCCATTTCTCTGGCAGGTCTTTCATGAACTATTCACTGAAGCAGGAAAACGCAGCATTTTCCTCTCCATATTAACCTTTGCTTTGACTTGTGTTGTGAATAGGGAAACAACATTTCGAAGTACTCCTTTGTAACTGTTATTCTACCTAACTGAACATTAAGCGGTTATCTAGGAACATGTTTTTATACCTTGAGTGAGGCAGAAAGGTTTATCATGATATATCAATAGTTCAATTCTTAACTCTTACTTTGCTGGTCTTGATTCAAATCCCAACTCCTTTGCCAGATTTATGACAATAAAAAACACCAAAGCAATTTGGCTTTCTTCTCCAAGGTTATCACTTGAATTCTGAGAGTGAAGCTTCCAAAAAGCTTTACTATGATTTTCTGGTAGTCTCCCACCCACGTACTGTATTAACCAGATCCAATCCTGTTTAGCTTTTTGCAATCAGCTAAGAGAACTAGATGTTGTCTTCTGTTAGGCATTGAGCTAGATTATCTTACTGAATATATGCATCTAGCTAGATCACTTTTGATATAAGATGTTATATATTTTTATCGTTGTGTACAGAACCAGCCACCTGGAAACCTATGTATTGTGGGAGGTTGTGCAGATCCAGAATTGGCCTTTACAGCCACTTATGGATCCACTGTTAAGATTTTACCCCTGGAAGACAATCTTACTCGGCTATGAGTGATCGCCAAGAAGAAAAAAAAGAAGAAGACAGAGCCAGTTTGGTGTAGTGGTTAAGGCAGCAGGCTAGAAACCGGGTGTCCGTAAGTTCTAGCCTTGGAAGTGAAGCCAGGTGGGTGACCTTGGGCCAGTCACTCTCTCTAAGCCCTAGGAATGAGGCAATGGCAAACCACTTCTGAAAAAACTTGCCAAGAAAACTGCAGGGACTTGTCCAGGCAGTCTCCGAGAATCGGACACGATTGAACAGACAAAAAAAAAATCATTGTGTAGTTCATTCACTTTCTAATTTTTATGTTTATTTTCTCTTCAGTAAACCTATACTTATAATTGGCCTGGTAGGCTGATGTGGATTTCTTGGTATTGTTAAGGGATTATGCCTCCCTTATATGTCCAGATTTCTCAGAAATGCTTACTGAGTTTATATAGAGGGTCATAAGGGGAGGTGAGTGAAAGCAGATGGGATGAGTTTAGCATCATCCTGGAGATTTTCCCAGTTCAAGATTAAAGGAAAGGGGATAGTAGTAGCCTACCTCATTGTGTAGATCCCATGCTTATTGGCCTACTTTATCAGGAGGACTCCCAGCTATACAAGTGAATCTCTCTATTATCATATGCCTTTCAGGTAGACAGCAGATTATTTTCTATATGCATTTCTAGCATTTAATTGCAGTGGAATCCTGCACTTGACATTCTTTTCCTTAAAAAATATCAGAGTGTATTTTAATAATTTTTGCAATACTTTTGTAAGATAAGGTTGTATATTATGCTTATATTACATAGTTCTCCACACAACTTGGTGTCTTATTAGCTGTCATGTGCAATTAATCCTATTAAGTTTATTTAGAAGCAAGCCCTGAATGCAAGAGCATTTCCAGCCAAATACTATCCAGTACCTAGAATTATAATAGAATTATAGGGGCGTGGTGGCTCAGCGGGTAAGACGCCAGGCTTGTTGATCGGAAGATTGCAAGTTCGGAGGTTCGAATCCCTAGCCCTGCGTGCAGAGTGAGCTCCTGCACTAGCTCCAGCTCTTGCCAACCTAGCAATTCGAAAGCATGCAAATGCAAGTAGATGAATAGGTACCACTTCGGTGGGTAGGTAACAGCGTTCCGCTCGTGTCATGTGGCCACATGACCGTGGAAGCGTCTTCGGACAACGCTGGCTCTTTGGCTAACAAACGGAGATGAGCACCGGCCCCTAGAGTCGGACACGACTGCACAAATGTGCGGGGGGTACCTTTACCTTTTTTTACCTAGAATTATGCACACTAGAATAATAAAATCAAGGAATCACACATCTGAAAGTGAGACTTAATGTTCTAGTCTAAATAATGTTCTGCAGTCTGATGTATCACCTCTGTTTAATGATACAATAAGGGTTTTAAACAGTTTGGTATTTGAATTAAATCATAAATGCACAGTAACTAGCTGATACCAAAACATCATAATACATTTCTGTGATTTAAAAATGGTTAATTCCTGTTATATATCATGGTGGATGAAATGACATGATGTTTAAGTCATCTAAATACATAAATGCTGTTTCAACTCTTTCCACCATACAATCTGTTTCATCTTACTTTTTTAGAGATGAGCATGAAGCTAAGAAAGTTGCTGCAGCAAAATCAACATTAGCAGGCCATATGCTAAAAGATTACCAGTAGTGGAGTATAGCCAGTTGCACTAATAAGCTGAAAATATATCTGATAAATTTAGCAAGTGTAAAATTAAAACAAAACCCATATTATAAAGAAGGATTTGCAAAACCTATCTTGTGTAAGTCTTTCCTCTGTTGCCTACAACCACAAATATTATAGTGCTTTCCTATGTTCAATGCAGTTTTTGCAGTTTTCAGTCAAAGTTTATTGGGTTGAAAGAATTTAGGAAAAAAAGTCCAGAAACTAGTTTTCCATTGTAGCACCAATAGAAAAAAAATGGCAGATGTTCTAAATTAATGGTATTTAGAGGAAATCATGTAAACACAAATGTTAGTGGGATTAGAAGGGAATAGAATAATAATATTTTTATGATAGTGAAATGTCAACTGACTTCAAACTTGTTTGTTATTTCATCTCCTGCGCATACTGTATTCTGCATACCACAATTCTGACCTCAGCAGATTAGTTGATCTTTGATGTTCAGTATCTTATTCCTAAGATTGATCCTAAGAGTTGACTCCAAGCCTGGCTGGCAACTCGACAAGTCAGAGTTTCTCAGAGCTCTGAGCTCTGAGACCTGGCTAACTTTCTATCTTGTTTGCAGGGGTCTACAGACCACTGAAGTTTCCCCCTGGAGACGGGGGAACCAGAAGATTGCTCACAGAGCCATTGTAATTGCACACTCCTGTTTTTCTTTGTTGTTTCCACCGCGGAGAAGAACGGGGGGTGGATGCAATGAAATGGCCGAAAGAGGATTCTAGCTCTGCAGAGAACGTAAGTCTCTTGGGAGACACAAGAGTGACAGCCAGCTTTTAGACCACCTTATATTAGTTTTCTTTTTTAGATTAGTACATTTTTATTATTCTAAAATTTATCTTTGGACTTCGTTCAAAATGTTGGCTAATTTTGTGTTTTCTTTGCTATAATTAATTTTGGTGGAAGTTTGATAGATTTTATTTTGGCAACATAGTGAACAAGTTTTGTATTTTTCTGCCTTTCTTTTGTATCAAAGAAATTGGGACTTAAGAGACTTTGTTGGTATTTCTCACTCGACAAACTAACTGACTTTTGAGAAATTGTTTGTTTGGGTTAAGCAGCTTGCAGCCTGAAGAATAAAGAAGAATAAAGAATAAAGTATAGAGAATGTGTGCCTCTCTACCTTTTTTTTTTTCTTTTTCTATTTTTTTTTAGAAAGGACTATCTTTCATTTGGAATATATTTTCATCTTTCCTTTTACAAACTGTTTGAAATACTGCTCTGTGGAATTTTTTCATCTCTTACTTTAAAAGCTTTTCTCACTTAAAGAAATAGACATTATTGATAAATAATAGAACAGCTGTTCCTTGCTCCCTGAGAAAATTTTTTGTTTTGACTACGGCAGTTGATTACGCTTTGAACAACAAATAATGGCCTTTCTCACAGTACTTCAGGATTTTAAGGAAGAAACCAGCAAAAATTTTTTGCAAATTAAGAAATCCATAGAACGTATATTAATAGTTTTGGTGGCTCAGGAACAGAAGATACAAGGGACAGATTTAGAAACAGAGGAAAGACCTTTCGAACCAGTAGAGAAACAGGGAAAGAGGACTTTGAATGTATTGGTACAGAAGAAGATTATGATATTTTACAGGAAGTGGTCTATTAAATGTTTGGGCATAAATACATTGTGGCAGCTGAGACAGGAAGATTTTAATATGCAAATTGATAGATATGGCAAAATAAACATTTTGATATCCCACATGAGTTACAGAAATAAACAAGTTGCATATTGTGATATTGGCATAACCTAAACAGGAGATTTATTGATATTGATTTGGAATGCAAGGTGAATGAAAATGCGGATTTGGTATTGTACACAGAGTAAGCACAGATATGAGAAATTTACAGATGCATAAAAACATGATATTTTAAGTGTAAGATACAAAATTATAAATAAATATGTTGATATTATATATTACTCTTTCTGGAGACACATTTATGAGAAGACAATGAGATGATGAGATGGAATTAGAATGTAGATTATTACAAGAATATGTTGTATGTATTAGGTTATATGTTATGTTAGGTTTTGTATTTTTGCTATATTATGTATTATGTTATGTAATATGTTAGATTATGTATTAATGGAATATATAGTCATAACATGAACAGAATATACTGTATTTTATTAGACGTAGATAAGGCCTTTATTTGTTATACTAATTGGACTTTATTGAAGATATAAATATAGATGTAAAAATGGAAAGAGCAAATGGAAAACATTTAATTGATGCAACAATGAACATTTGATTACTATTCTAAGGAGTAGAAACCAGAGATGGATTGTTGGAAGATATCAAGAAAGGCGAAACCTATATGAAGAACAGAAGATTGGATTATAGAAATCAAAGGGTATATGACAAAGAAAAGTTTCTGTGTATTGTATTAAGGACTAACATTTAAAGTTAATTGTTGTACTTAAAGTTCAAGGATAAATTGGAGGACATCTATTTTCTATATTTTTCTTGTTTGTTATTTTTTGACTTCACTTTTTCTTTTCCCTTTTCTTACTTTGTATTTCTATTTCTTTTCTTTTGTATTAGCTTTTAATGTGTATTTTAAAAATTAATAAAACTTATGGAAAAAAAAAAGATTGATCCTAAGAGTTATGATCATATCTAAAATATTAGATTTCATAGCCTAAACAAGTCCAGTGAATTTGTTCATATTATATACCATACTCTTTTAAGTTATTTTAAGGGCACTGTCACAAGGGCTTCTGCACCAGTTTGTAAACAATTTTGTCTGTTCATAGTGTCGGAGAGCTAAGTCAGTTTATTTCTACCACCACTGGAAAACTATTTATTGCTTTTGAAAAGCTGTGATTTTGTTTCTCATTGGCAGAAATTCTTTAATAATAACAATAACAATAATTTATTAAACTTGTATGCCACCCGACTCATAACAACTCTGGGTGGCTCACAACAATCAATCCTTGTCCTGGCTCCTATCAGGTCCTCTACAGCAGCGGTCCCCAACCTTTTTGGCACCAGGGACTAGTTTCGTGGAAAACAATTTTTCCATGGACTGGGGGGGGGGGGGGGATGGTTTCGGGATGAAACCATCGGAAGTGGTAAATAAAATAATGGGCGGGCCATGCGCAGACTAAAATAAGTGTGACTTCTCATAAGGAGCATGCAACCTAGATCCCTCGCATGCGCAGTTTACAGTAGGGTTCTCGCTCCTATGAGAATCTAATGCCGCCGCTGATATGACAAGAGGCAGAGCTCAGGCGGTAATGCGAGCGATGGGGAATGGCTGTAAATACAGATGATGCTTTGCTCGCTCACCCACCACTCACCTCCTGCTGTGCGGCCCGGTTCCTAACAGGCCACGGACCAGTACCGGTCCGTGGCCCGGGGGTTGGGGACCCCTGCTCTATGGGATAAACTAACTTGACAGCTTTGAAGCTTCTGCCACCCCCCTCCCAGCCCAGATAAAAAACAAGCAGGGCTAAAAATGATAACTGCCTTGTCACTTTTCCCCTTCTATACAACACTGTAGGAGCTGTCCTGCAAAGTACCAAATTACTGTTTTTCTTTTCTTTCTTTTCGGTAACATGAATGTGACACTTTTACTGTTGCTGCAGTATGTAAAACTAAAACAGTGGGGGGGGGGAAGGGGTAGTGATTTTTTTCTCCTTGTCTTCAGCATTTCAAGTCAGCAGAAGTGAAGAAAATCACAGATTGATTTCAAATAGGGAATGAAAACAGTGCAGGATATCAAATGAAGAGTGAAAACAGTGCAGGATACAAGTGCCCTAAAACTACATGGCTGGGCTGTTTCTTACAATTACAAGCATTTTACTATTTTTTAAAGAATTGAGGACTTATTTCTTAAAACACAGGTTCTGCATTTCTCATATAGTTTTAAATGAGGAGGGTTCCCCCCCCCGAGAAAGGGATGTCAAGTGCAGTAGAGTGAGTTTCTGAAAATAGTTAATTATTTTGCCATTGCTGGTGCTTTCTTGTTGACCTTCTTTCCCTGAAAGAACATCAAGAAAATAACAATTACGTCTACTGGAAAGCTAGAGAAAATTAAGATGAACATAGAGGCGATGGAAGTGGTTAACAGTTACAATTTTCTAGGCTCCAGAATTTATAAAAATAAAGGGTGTGCACAAGAGATTCAAAGAATAGCAATGGGCAGAAAGGCATCGGGGGTTCTACATCAACTTGTGAAAGACTGTGACATTTCAATTAAGAGAAAAGTTGGAATGGTCCACTCAATGGTCTTCCCTACTATGATGTATGGATGCAAGGGACGGATTCTGTGCATGAGCAAGAGGAACAGGATTGACTACCTTGTACTATGGTACTGGAAGAAGCTGCTTTACATTCCTTGGACAGCCAAGAGGACCAACAAGAGTCATGAAACAAAAACTATTCTATTTTGGACACATCATGAGAGCTGATGCATCTAGGGAAAAGGTCTAAATCAGAGCTTTCCAAACTTTTCATGTTGGTGACACACTTTTTAGACATGCATCATTTTGCGACACACTCTTACAGCAGGGCACAAGGCAGGCACTAGGACCTGCACAGAATCACAGCAGGTTTGGAGGCAGCAAGGCACAAGGCAGGCACTAGGACCTGCGCGGAATCCTGGCAGGGCTCGGAGGCAGCAGCAGCCATGACACACCCAGACACTGCAGCCGACACACTAACGTGTCACAACACACAGTTTGGAAAGCTCTGGTCTAAATGCTGGGATGTAAGGAGAAGAGGCCAACAGCACATGAGGTTGCCAGACTGAAGACTGGAAGCTGTGGAAATGCATCAGCAAGAATTCCATAATGCGGCAAGAGATAGGGCAGCTTGGAGAACTTTCATCCATAGTCACCAAGAGGTGGCTATGACTTGACGGAATAGAACAACAACAGTATCAGTGCTAAGACTGAATTAATTTTTCTCCTCTCTTATGAATAGTCAGTGGGCAGATGAACAAAATATGCTACCTTTCTTGCAATACAACTTTGGTGTAGTTAATTGCGGTGGCTTTTATGATTACATTGTTAAAGTATTTAAAATTGTATCAACCAAGAATGACTAGTACACCAAGAAACAATAAACATGTGAACAAGCTAGTTGAAAAGATTGTTAGCGTTAAAAAAGAAATTATAAAGTAGAAGTATGTTTCTCAATTTTAAAGAAAGAACTGATGGGTTAAATTATTTATTTTAATTTTTTTCAGACCTGTTCCTTGTATTATTGGCTGCATCTAGTCTCAAAAAAATTCTGTTGCCTCTTTTTGTGTATGTGAATTTTGGCCCTAATAAATGAATTTATTAAGTTTATCTTTAGAAAACTATGAGTCAGAGCAACCCAATTTCATGTTTACTAGTGTCACCCTGGGTACTAATCCTTAGCTATTCTAGGTTTAAAATTCTAGAGTTTGGGAGTTTTTGCCCAACATTTTCATTTTTACTTAGTGTTGTCGAACCTTGGTCTTTCAAGCGCCTTGAACTACAATTCACATTACCCCCCATTTTAATGGGTAAGAGACATTGATAACATAGTATAAAAACCCAGGGAGGCGAAGGTTGGACAGTTCATGGACTGAATTACTTTTCTATTTTGCAAAGATGGACATTTGAATTGGTAGATTGAGAAAGTTTGATGAGGGATTACAGAAGATCCATTCTAAGTGATAACAGAAATCTCATAAATATTCAGTTTGATAAACATATAGGACATTCATACATGACATACTCATCTTATATGTTGGGAGTTTTGAAGTAAATGTATGAAACTTTGTGTAGCAGCATGCAGTTGAGTTAATCCTGAAGAGAAATTATGGATTCCATAGTGGTAAACTCTGTTGTGATGCTATGGATTATGTTCCATTATGTTAACATAAAATATTATGTTAACTTGGGATAAGCATTTTTTAAAAAAATGTTCTGTATAAAAAGCACTAAAGCCAAAGAATGCTGGAAACCTTCATCCTTAATCATAGCTTTGTAGGTGGAGGCAACAACCTTAGCATTTGGCAGTGACAAAAATAAACTTAGCACATCTAGGATGTAACCTTTATGAACAGCCATTCCCTCTAATGCTGAGCATGATGGAAGCTGTAGCTAAAGGATAATTGGAGGAAACAAGTTTCATTTTACACTGCAGTTACCCTAGACATACATGTATATGTGTGTGATATCTAAAAGCTCTGAAAATTATTCTAATCCGTGTCCTGTTTAAAATATAGCAAAATCCACACCTTTATGACTGTTGAGAAAATCTCCAAAAGATTACTGCAGGTCAATGTCTTACTTTTACTTACTTACTTACTTACTATTGCCTTTTTCCTTAACAGAATTTATTCATTTGTTTATTTGGCTCCCTGACTCATCACAACTTTGCAAGATATTACTCTGAAACACTGAATACCAAATCAGGGGGGGAAATGGTTGCAGTTGTAGAAAGGATATTTAATTTATCCAAATTATAATACTAAAATACTATAGAGCAACTAAGTCTACAAAGTCTTTTCTGTAAATGTAGTGCCATGATTTTTTTTAAAAAAAGTTCTTTTGTAGTCAACAATAGTCAACAATCCTTCTTCTGTGATTGGTGCCTGGAGTATTACACCAACCAGCCTTCAGGAATTTGACAGCATGTTATTAATTCAAAATCCAGGCACCTATTAGAACACTAAGCAATAACATGGTTTATAAATCACAGTGGATGGGTTTTCTAAACCCATCATGCTAAACCAGGAAACAAAGAAACCACATTATATATGTCAGCGTGATTTTTTTTTAAAAAATTCATTCTTTGAAAAGCAGACCTCTGTGCCATATCACAGTACATTTTTGTAGAGGGGTCTTCTTTCAAACTTTTCCACAAGTCAGGGATAGAAAAAAAGTTGGACTGTTTAGATGAGTATACTGATTTTAATGTGTATGTGTGCCTTTGAGTCAGTGTTGACTCATGGCAACTGCCTGGACTAGTCCTTGCAGTTTTCTCGGCAATTTTTTTCAGAAGTGGTTTGCCATTGCTTCCTTCCTAGGGCTGAGAGAGAGTGCCTGGCCCGAAGTCACCCAGCTGGCTTTGTGCCTAAGACTGGACTAAAACTCACGGTCTCCAAGTTTCTAGCCTGTACCACACTGGCTCTATTGTAAAGTACTGAATATATAAAAATATCCAAAGCATACATGCACACCAAAATCCACACTTCAGGATTTTGTGATTTTTCAACTACGAAAAAGCAAGAAATTATGTTAGTGAAGGAATTATTTTTCCATGAAAAAATGATTGTGATAAGTGGACATGTGTGGAAAAATCATAACAAAATTAAGAGAAGCACTCACAAAATATGAATATTCATGCAAAGCTTTTTCTGTTGAATTCCTGAACAGAACTTGATAGAACTTCCCTGTCCTGTAGATAGTAAGGTAAAGGTAAAGGTTCCCCCAGCACATTTGTGCAGTCGTGTCCAACTAGGCCTGGTGCTCATCTCCGTTTGTTAGCCGAAGAGCCAGCATTGTCCGAAGACGCTTCCACGGTCATGTGGCCGGCATGACGCACGTGGAACGCTGTTACCTACCCACCGAAGTGGTACCTATTCATCTACTTGCATTTGCATGCTTTCGAATTGCTAGGTTGGCAAGAGCTGGGGCTAGTGCGGGAGCTCACTCCGTCATGCGGGACTAGGGATTCGAACCTCCAAACTTGCGATCTTCTGATCGATAAGCCTGGCGTCTTACCCGCTGAGCCACCATGCCCCTTTAGTAATCTGTAGATTCAGTAACCTGTAGATAGTAAACAAGTGCTATTTTGGGCACTGTCATCTGGCTTGGGCACCTCTGAATAAAAGTAAAGAATTTGGTAGCTGAGCAATAACATTCTTGAAAAATAACATTATAATGAGAAATAATGTCAATTTAAGTTGGATTTTGGTTCTGTCCAAACCTTAAGAAGGAATTGTTCCATTTAATGCTGATCTTTGAAATAAAATAGCATATCCATGTAATCCTTGGCTGTCCTTTCTGGGACCCATAAATATCGCTTCCTGAAATAATAATAAGAACAATATGTTTTAAAAAAGAAAGTTTTTTTTAAAAAAATAATGGGTAGAATTTATCTTCTCTGTGTGTGTGTTTGTGTGTGTGTGTGTGTTTGTGTAGTACGGATGCTAACAATTGCTAACAAGTGATATTGTACTGAATTGAAGCTGCACTGAAAATAGCAAATTATATTGAAAGAATATTGTAGTTGTCCGTACCATATTGGCCTGCTTGAAGCAAGGCTGGGGTGTGAATTAATGCTTTAATTATCTAAAAATCTTCCCCAAAGGCAACATGCTCTGTTTTAATTTTGGATGGCTGTGGTATGTGCCAGCTTTTTTCCCCTCCTGATCTTGTAATCTGTAATACTGAAAACATCCTTGAGGGTGTAGAAGTGGCTGCTGTGCAAATAATCTTTTATTAATGCTGAGAAATGTTCATTTTATCCTTTGTGTGTGAGAGTGAGTCCAGGAGATTGAGAGATTTCCATTATAGCATGTTTAAGACTCACCAAATATCATACTAATATTGAGGATAAAGCCAAAAAACACAAAAAAATGCATTCACTTGTGTGAAGAATTTTAGGCAATAAAATGGAAAGAAAATCAAACATTGAAACCTTTTCCTTTCCTTTCCTTTCCTTTCCTTTCCTTTCCTTTCCTTTCCTTTCCTTTCCTTTCCTGTCCTGTCCTGTCCTGTCCTGTCCTGTCCTGTCCTGTCCTGTCCTGTCCTGTCCTTCCCTTCCCTTCCCTTCCCTTCCCTTCCCTTCCCTTCCCTTCCCTTCCCTTCCCTTCCCTTCCCTTCCCTTCCCTTCCCTTCCCTTCCCACAAAAGCAAACATTAAATGACATAACAGTCCAGTGACAAAAAGAGCTGATAGACAATGAGGCTGAAGGTAGAGCTGGACATAAATGAACACCTGAAATTCTCCACCAAATTTAGAAGCAGACAAATTGGATGGACAATTTCCCAAAATTTCTCTAGTTTCTCAAGGACACGACACCACTCTCCACTAGCAGTGACATCACCACCACTACTGAAAAAGCCCAGTAGAAGAAGCTCCATACTTTGGGATTTAATTGAAGCATCAGAATCCAGGCAGGCTGCAGTCTTCTGGAGAAATGTATAACTAAATAAATACAATCACACCCAGGCCCGCAAATAGGGTCTTTGTCACCCGGGGCAAACATGGATTCCGCGCTCCCCCCCCAAATGAGAAGTTCTGCCACACCCCCCTACTCACACTACAGCGTGTGTACAAACCGGTGTAATATTTTCCCAAGCGTGCGTGAGAGAAGAGCGAGCGCGCCCCCGCCCTCCCGTTCTGGCAAGCGCTAGTTTGTCAGAGGAGTCGGGTGCACGAAAGCTGCTCCTGCCTGCTTGAGTGGTGGGCTCCACCCACGAGGAACCTGCACGAGTGTGAGATTAAGTCCCGATTCGCACTGCAGGCCTAACACAAAGGACTTTTGGCGCCCCCCCAGTGCGGCACCCGGGGCACATGCCCCGCTTGGCCCCCCCAGTTGCACCCCTGATCACACCATACTTTTACCATGTTAATTTCTCTGAAGTTCTTTTCTTCTTTGAAATAAATGTGTAAAGCAAGTTCTCTTTCCTTGTGAGAATTGTAGAAAGGAAGTCTTAACTTAGATAGAGAGAGGGCCAATATCACAGATATGATTTAAAAAAAACCCCGCTAAGATTTGTTAATTAGTTATTGACAGTTCATATATAAAGAGTCTGTTCCTGCCACCGGGTCTATCTCACCCAACCAGGAGAGCCCAACGGTGATGCAGCAGTGATGGCCTTCAGCTAGTGTCCCTTCGATTTGCTGCCACCACCTTCTATTCTAATTTGTTTCTCCTCAACCAGTGTTATAGGAGCAAGGTCAAAAGAAGGAAAATGCTTCTCCTTTCTTCTACCTGAGGAACATGATGGCAGCTTCAACCTGTCTCTAGTCATCAGCCTAGAGAGGGTTAAGTCTTCCAAGGCATGCTATCAGATTATCACCCCTCAAAGCCCAAATTAGCACTTTTTAAGGGTGCACAATATCAAAAGAGACAGAAACGGCTGTTCAGCTTAAAGAAAAGGATTCAGCTTCAAAAAAGGAAGGGTGAACAAATGAATAATGGGTAGGCCCATCCAAGATAGCAATTAGTCTTCATAGAAAAGCTAGCTTTGAAGTAAAAAGAGTGCTTGCCTTGAGCACATAGAAAATAAACACCTCTCCATAATAATTAATGCACCTAAAAGTCTATGTGGGTTAGATTCCTTCCTGTGTTCTGGGAGATTTCACCCCATAACTTGGGGGTGGGGATGAGGCTCAGATCCGTTTTCTTTCATACAGCCAGTCACAGTTCCTCAGGAAAAATTAAAAAGAACAAAACCCTCCAGCAAACTCCTCCGTCACTATTCAGCCTCAAGAGGGGAATAGTTGTTCTTGCTCATGATTTTGCTAACTAGCCCCTATAGATTTACCTTACTAGAAGTAGAAAAGATTGTAGCTAATTGTGGTTGCCTTCTGACCTAATGGAAATCTTCAGATGCTTGTTACAACATGATCCATTTTGCTTCATGATTTTTCTGTTGTTGACTCAAATGTGTATGTGTGCCTGAGTGAATGTCCTGTCAAAAAGGCACAATGGGCTACAGCCATTCTCCCCTCTGAACCATTAGCCCAAGAGTAGCTGAGTCAGCTTTTCCTGTGCTTTAGTCAGTAGATACCATCCGGGCTCATGGCATTAGCAGGATGTAGAGGCCCACCACTAGTGATTAGGGCTATGCAGTGCTCTGGACTTGAAGGCAAAAAGGCACCTGTGGAACATGTTGAGGCTCCTTAAAGCAACCTTGTCTTTTCTCAGATTGTATGGGAATGTTCTTGTGGAGTAGGTAAAGCTAAAGGGTAAGAGACAGACCGACAGCAAATCCCCAGAATGTCTCCTACCAGAAAATGAAGATCACCTAGTCAAGGAGTCGGTGACACCAATCTCCTTTCTGAGACCGAAGGAGGAGCTTTGTGATCCAACATTTCCCACAGAACTGCTGCCCAGTCCTGATTCTGATTCAAACATAGTTAAAGGGAATTTCTTGTCCTGAGGGCTTGTGAAATGCTTTAAAATTACTAGGAGTACATTGTAGAACTGCTTGCTGTTCATTCTTGGGATTCTTTTATCTTTTTATACTAAGTTTAGTTTTCAGAGCACATTCATTTGGCTTTATTTTAGATCAAGGCCATAGCAACAATAAACAAACACAACTAGGGAACAAAGGAATGAGATGAAAGAGAATATGAAGAAACACAAAATTGGTTTTGTTTTTAGAATAAGACTTCTCAAATGTCCATAATGATGAAACACAATCTGTTGAGCTTCAAAGGTTAATGAACTGCGAACATGCTAGCCTGGTGTGCATGCAGTGTTAAACTATTGTTTAGCACAACAAGGATGAAAACCACCAAGATTCCAGCTTACATATTCCCCTCAAAACTGGCATGGGTGCAAGATTCTCCTTTCATTTCCAATTAACTAGAACTTACTGCATTGCCTGAGGCATAAAAAGGTAAAGGTTCCCCCCACACATTTGTGCAGTCGTGTCCGACTCTAGGGGCCGGTGCTCATCTCCGTTTGTTAGCCGAAGAGCCAGCGTTGTCCGAAGATGCTTCCACGGTCATGTGGCCGGCATGATGAGTGCGGAATGCTGTTACCATCCCACCAAAGTGGTACCTATTCATCTACTTGCATTTGCATGCTTTCGAATTGCTAGGTTGGCAATTGCTGGGGCGAGTGCAGGAGCTCACTCCGTCACGCGGGGCTAGGGATTCAAACCTCCAAACTTGTGATCTTCCGATTGACAAGCCTGGTGTCTTACCCGCTGAGCCACCATGCCACCACTGCCTGAGGCATAAACTGTGCTTAATCTTACTTACGTGTTTTGAAATTTTGAACTATAGTTTGAATTCTAACTCACTAAAATTAAATTTAATCAGAGGTTTAGAGTAGTGTTTCTCAATCTTGGCAACTTTAATATGTCTGGACTTCAGCTCACAGAATCCCCCAGCCAGCATGCTGCTGGGGAATTCTGGGAGTTGAAGTCCAGTCATCTTAAAGTTGTAAGGTTGAGAAACACTGGTTTAGCGTTTGGATGATATGGTAAGCCATAGCTAATTTTATAAAAGAAGTTAAAGCTCTTTCAAATCCAAAGCTCACAGTGGTTTCTCTTTGTAAAGTTAAACTATATTATTACATCTAAACTGGCTTGATGAGTTTATTGTCTTCATTTGGATATTTCTCTTTTGCTTGGCCATAGGAAAAGAGAAGAGGTTTGACCAGAGAATTCCATACAGCTAAACTTACTATTGATATGCATAACATACTCTATGTTGCTTCTCGTCCATGTTTCTAAAGCACTTATGTAAAATTGATCTCAAACAGCAACCTGATCTACAAAATCTAGAAGGCATGTGAATGCACATGCATGAACAATTACTTTGGTAGGAGCAAACTTCACATTGCTGTATACACTAATATGTGTAGTAGCATACCATTATAATGCAGAATAATGAGGAGAAGAGACCAGGAAACAGTAAGAGAAGGAAAGATGTTTCAGCACTTCCCCACCTGCTATTTAACAGTTCTGTGCTTGGAGGTCATGATTTGTAGCACTGTACTGTACAGAAATAGCCTCGTGTGGCGCAGAGTGGTAGGTGGCAGTACTGCTACCGAAACTCTCCCCACGACCTAATACATTCCATATTAAAACAAACAGTACCAAAAAGGCTAGCAAACCATAATACTCATTATGTATTATGGGTGTAGCACTTCACCTTATCTTTGAGATCCAGTAAATTACAAGCTGGGGCCTTGGATTAGAAAGGAGGGGAAGATACGTAGCACAATCCCCTCCCATTGCTTGCCTTGTTGCAGAGTGTACATTATACGTTCATGCTACATCACTAAGAAGAAACAAGGAACAGAATTCTTCTGGCCACTATGGAAATCCCTTCATTTGCCTGCCACTACCTATATACTGGGAAGTAAGTGCACATGGAACTTGTCCATAATGTTCTTTTAAATAAATGACAGATTCCTGCATGATGTTTGAGATTTCTCTCTTAACTCAGAATTGCCTGGGTTTGTGGAGCTATTCACTTTCCAAAGCATTTGAAGTGATTTTCTAGCCTCTCAGCCTAAGTAATCATGATTTCATTTCAAATTTTATACCTCAGTAAATGCAAATAATCATGTTTGTTAATCAAAAGAAATCAGAAGAAAACAATAGAGTAGAAATGGAGAATCTCTGCCCTTTGCATCCTCCCAGTCCAGCATGGGAGGGATTCCCAATCTGACAGGTCCCTTCTCATGCCTATCCCCCTTTTCCTCCCCACTCCATTTTAAACTTTTTTGCAGTTTTTCCAGCCTTCTTCCATCACATTAGGATCACACTCTTTGGCCTCACTCACTCCAACCATGTCCACCACTAGAATGCAGCCTTCAAGGCCACTTTCATATTGCAATTCAGATCTTGGGTGAAAAAAAATCCTTTGGTCCTAATTTTATTAAGGATTAATCTAAAGTTGAGAGCCAGTTGGTGTAGAGGTTAAGGCACCAGGCTAGAAAACTGGAGACCATGAGTTCTAGTCCTCCCTTAGGCACAAAGCCAGCTGGGTGACCTTGGGCCAGTCACTCTCTCTCGGCCCTAGGAAGCAGGCAACGGCAAACCAATTCTGAAAAACCTTGCCAAGAAAACTGCAGGGATAGTCCAGGCAGTCGCCAGAAGTCAACACTGACTTGAAGGCACACACATGCACACAGAATGTCAAAAGTTACAGTCTAGGGAGCCAGATTTGAATTAACTAGAAAGTTTCTTTTTGTTGAATTATAATAAAAAAGGGAGGATCCACAGCTGTTTATTACGATACCTGCAATCTAAAATAACATTAAGCAGAATCTTGCCCCGTGTTTAAAGTTTGTTTAGTTCTTTGCCTTTATAAAAATAATTTCATATAAAATTGAGAGGGGACAACAGTGTAGGTTGCCATACCTTCAACTTCTGTTTCTCTTTTCCTTTAGACATTAAAAAGCCCCAGCAGTCATTCATAATAATAGTAGGCTGTTTTCCATCTTCATTTTTTCCCCGAGAAAAATCTGTTCTCCCTTTCACATTCTGAGCAGAATTCAGTCCCTCCCTTAACTTCCATTTATTAGTCCTAGCCTGTCCGCCTTCAGGAAGAAGATAAAAGCAAGCCCAAGCCAAGACAATTTGTTGCTGTGAAGTCCTTGGTGCTCTCTGAGCTTGGTTATTTGCTTGCAGACGTTTCATTGCCCGACTAGGCAACATCTTCAGTGCTAGAAGGGAGTGGGGTTTGCTCTCTGTTTATATACAGTAGCTTGCCCTGACAGTGTTGGTGTGGGTTTTGTTCTCTCCTTGGTAGTTCCTTGATTAGGCTGTCGTTTACTGCTTGATTGTTTGTCTGAGTTGGCAGTTCCTTGATTAGGATATTGTTTACTGCTTGATTGTTCATCTGGTGTTAATCCTGGTTTTAATCTTTGCTTATCTGGGTGTTGATTGCTGACAAGGAGGTGTTCTGGTCTTTTTGTTTCCTTTTTAGCTTTTTTATTGTCTCTTTTGAATGGTGTGCAAATGTTGTTTACCTCTATGTGCCTGTTGATGGCTGACTAGTTTAAAAATGGTTTCCAAATCAAATTGAATTCTACATCATATTTTTATTTTATTTTATTATTATTAGATTTTTATCTCATCTTTTTAATATATAACTGAAGGCAGTGAACATACCTCATACTCCTGCCTCCTCCTATTTTCCCCACAACAGCCACCCTGTGAGGTGGGTTGGGCTGAGAGAGAGTGACCAGCCCAAACTCATTCAGCTGGCTTTTCCAAATACAATGAATTCTATTTTACAAAGGGGGAAGATGTCAGAGAGCTGGAAAGAGGCTAATATAGCATTAATACTAAGGAGGGACAAGATTTGACTTTAACAAGAAACTATTGGCTGATATCATTATTGAATAATGACTATAAATGGTTTACAATAATTTTGCAAGAATTCATCCATGGGGATCAATGTGGGTTTTTACCCAAAAGACAGTTAAAGGATTATATTAGAAATGTGTTGGACATTTTGGAATACTTGGAGCAACATAATGAAAAACAAGCCACATTGTGTTTCTTAGATGCAGAGAAGACCTTTGACAATTTGAACTGGGCTTTTCTATTTAAAGTTTTGGAAGATATGAATTTTGGAGACAGTTTTATTAAATGGGTAAGATTGATTTACACTTCACAGAAAGCACAAATAATTGTCAATGGAGATCTAACAAAACCCTGTGAAATACAAAAAGGGACAAGACAGGGATGCCTGTTGTCTCCTCTCCTGTTTATTTTAGTTCTTGAAATATTAAATAGAGATATAAGACAAGATGAGAGAATTGTGGGAGTAAAGATTTTTTTAAAAAACTTATAAGTTAAGGGCATCTACTGATGACTTGATGTTGGTTTTAGAAGATCTGCTAAAGGGAATAGAAACATTAATGGGAAAATTAAAAGAATTTGGTATACTAGCAGGTTTTAAGATTAATAATCAGAAGATGAAGATGTTAACAAAAAACATGGAAATAGAGGATCAAACAGAATTGATAAAGAAAATGCGTTTTAAGATTGAGAAAAAAGTAAAATATTTGGGTATCACTATGACAAATATGAATTGTATGTTATTTCAAAATAATATGTTAAGACATGGAATGTAGTTAAAAAAGACATTTTAAGATGGAAGAAACTACAGTTGTCATTGTTGGGGAGAATTTCTGTGATAAAGATGAATGTTTTGCCTAGAATGATGTTTTTGTTTCAGACAATATCTGTTTTAGCAACTGATGTACCATATAAACAGTGGCAAAAGGATACATCTAAGATTGTGTGGCAAGGGAAAAAGCCACAAGTTAAATATAAGGTGTTACAAGAGGCAAAGGAAAGAGGAGAATTGGGTTTACCTGATTTGAAATTGTATTTTGCAGCTTGTTGTTTGGTTTGGATGAAAGAGTGGATGCTGCTGAGAAACAGAAGACTTTTAGAGGTAGAAGGACATGACATACAATGATTCAGAGGATTTTAAAGATTAATATTCAGCTGAAATCAGAACTTTTCTTGTTGGGACTGATGGATAAACAGTTGGAAAAATGTAATGGAACATTGTTTTTATATATGATAACTGCAGCAAGATTATTGTATGCACAAAGATAGAAAGATTTGGAAATACCTACAACAGAGAAATGGTTGGTGCAGATGACAGAACTCACTGAAAAGGCCAAATTGATTTGTTTGATTAGAGAGAAGACAATATCTATGTTTATTGGTGACTGGAAACTCTCTTCTGGACTTTTTGTGTAAAAAAGAAAAAATGAACTTATGATTTATGGTTTTGATGATTAGATAGGATAGAGTATAGAGTATAGAAAGAAGAGAGTCACAATGTAACTTTAGAGAGAGAGGTCAATTTATAATTGTACTTATAACTGCTGTAAAGAAGATTGGAAGCCACTTCTTTATACCCTTTTTTCTTTCTTTTCTATTTTTCTGCTACTCTTGTTTTTGCACCTTTAGTTTTTTCTTTTCTTTTTTGCTCTATTTTAGTTTTATTAGTCTTATTCTTATCTTTAAAATTTTCAATAAAAGCATATATATATATATATATATATATATATATACACACACACACACACACACACACACACACACACATACATACACATACATACATACATACATACATACATACATACATACATATATAGAATGTCCCCTCTCAGTTTCTCTATTTATACTAGCACTAGAACCATTGGCAATTGAAATAGATCAAGAAAATGGAATTTTAGGATTAAATTAGTTGCATAAGAACCTACACTGAAATTATATATTGATCATATTGTACTAACAATAGACTATTGCAATGCGCTGTACATGGGGCTACCCTTGAAGAGTATCCGGAAGCTACAGCTGGTTCAAAATGCAGCCGCGCGAGCAATTTTGGGTGCCCCAAGGAAGGCACATGTAACACCTTTGCTGTGGGAGCTGCATTGGGTGCCAGTTTGCTTCCAGGTCCAATTCAAGGTATTGGTTATTACCTTTAAAGCCCTACATGGCATGGGTCCAAGTTATCTGAGGGACTGTCTCACCCCCATTATATCGACTCATCCCACCCGGTCAGGCAGAGAAGGTATGTTGCGGACCCAATCTATGAAAGAATGTCAATTGGTGGGGGCCAGGAAGAGAGCCTTCTCTGTCGTTGTCCTTGCCCTATGGAACACTTTTCCCCGAGAGGTGAGGTGGGCCCCCACTCTCCTGACCTTCCAAAAAGGGGTGAAGACATGTCTTTGCCATCTTGTGTGGGGTGTAAGGAGGGGTAACCAACCCTGGGGGTGGTTAGTACCTTGAAGATGCTCCCGTAAATTAAGAACTTTTTACCATCTACAGTATGCCTTGGAATATGTTATTTATTTAAGAATATTGTTTTATTGTATTTTAACTAGTATTTATTCTTGTTTTATTCTTTATTGTAAACTGCCCAGAGTCCCCCCTTGGGGGGAGATGGGCGGTGGTATAATTAATTAATTAAATAAATAAATAAATAAATAAATTAAACCGCCCAGAGTTGCTCCTTGAGTGAGATGGGCAGTGGCTAAATTTGAAATATAAATATAAATAAATAAACAAACCAACAAACAAACCAACAATAGATCAACCTAGAGATTCCTTAACATAACAGCATTGATGGAATATATGGAATATATTTTGTTGTTGTTGTTCAGTCGTTTAGTCGTGTCCGACTCTTCGTGACCTCATGGATATACAACAATACAGTTTGGCAGTATTTTACTACACAGGGCTCTTCTATGCTTAATTGGTTCCAACATTTTCAAATAAGCAGCTCAGCAACAACAACAAAAGTTATGTTTAGAAGGGGAACATTGAGAAATTTGACTGAATTTGGAAATCTTATGATGCATAGTACTGAACATTTGTTAAGCTGACATTTTCTTTATGGTGTATAGATCCTGGCACCCATTAATATTTGTAGTTCTAAAATAAGTTGCTGCCAAGGAAAACACATCTCTGGGATCTAGCCAGAGGTACATGGCATGCCAGCTCAGCAAAGGATGACAGCTCAGCAGAAACTGAATCCTAATGGGGATGGGAAAGTTCATTCTTCCTGTCAAATTGAGGACATGCTATAGTAGAGCTACTTATCCCAGCACCATTGTGTAGTTGCAAAACAAAGAGATGCTCAGGCCTGGCAATCATATTGGCAGCAAAAGAATCAAAAAGTTTTACAGAGAAATCTTTGCATTTATAATTAATATTGTAGGTTCATTAATGTTTGGTAAAATGGTGATTCTAATCATAATAATTAGATATTTTTAATGTATTGTTGTAAATGGCCTAGACTTGCTTGGTGGCATACAGACATTAATAAAATAAATAATAAGAATTTTATTTTCTTATTGACATATACTAAAGTCAACAGTTGGCAACAGATGTGGGTAAAATATCTTCCCAAAACCATGCATAAGACAGCAGCCTAGATCATGCATTTTGCATCATCTGGAGCTTCTGAGCATTCTCAGGGCTAATCTAATGCTGAGCACATAAACTATGTAATAATAAACTATGAGAAAACCAAGATAATGGCATTCACAAAAAGACCAAAATGTAACTCATGGAATATCCGCGAACACAAAATAGAGCAAGTGACCAGTTTTAAGTACTTAGGCATAGTTATTCATAATACAGGTTCGCGGAAAGCTCACTGCGAGTGTGCTGCAGCCAATGGTCAACAATCGGCTAATGCTATTCTAAAATTCTTCCGATATAAGGGGGGATCGTATGCCCCAGCAGCACTTAAACTCTTTCGGGCTAAGTCTTTAGCCCAACTCCTGTACGGGACTTTAGTCGGCCCTTCTCTTTCATGCTTCACATCACTGGAAAGAGTACAAGCTAAATTTATCAGAGCGCTACTTCAGATGCCTAGATGTGTGTCAAATGCACATCTACAACTTGAAACTGGCATGGTTAGGGTTGTTTCCAGAGTGTGTTTAGCCTCTTTAATCCTTTGGCTAAAGTTCAAACTATACCCTAAGGGCCTTGTACCTCTTATCTTTCAAGACAATTTTCAATCCTCATGGATCAAGGCCATCAATGCAAACCTTCTAAAGCTAGGATATTCACCAGCCACTCTCCTTGAGATGGATTATAACCAAGCAAAGCTAGAGCTAAAACAAAGGATAACGGATATAGGAAGACAAGCAGATATAGGTAAGGCGCCACTTTTTCTGTCTCCTGCTCATAAAAAATATATTGTTTCTGCTGCCAGCTATCTTGAGCAACTTGAAATTCCCTTCCTCCAGAAAGCCTTTTCATTAGCTCGCTGCCATGCTCTCCCTTCTGCAGTGTTGGAGGGAAAATATAAAAAAATTCCATTGGCCGCAAGACTTTGCCCATGTGACTCAGGAGAGGTCGAAACTATAGACCATGTCTTTTTACACTGTGATTTTTACAAAGACATTTGTATTAAATTCATTACACCGCTCATTATTAAACACCCTGGATGTACAGATTCAGAGTATATGCAATTGCTGCTTATAGACGAGACTTCTGCAGTTACGGCACAGGTAGCGAGGTTTTGTGCCGCAGCAATGAAGATCCGACATACCAAGAGAGGCCAATCTATGTAATGTCTTGTATTCAGCTGTAAATGTTATAGTTTTATCTATGTTTGCAATATGGCCGTGAAGTAGTCTTTTATGTCTTTTATCTTATGTTTAATATACTTTTAAAATTCTGTATTCTTGGGTGGTCGGGATGGGCCACACCTTGGATTTTATGCATGGAGATGGATAGATGGTAAATGTGTTTTAATTGATTTAATTGGATTTTAATATATATTTATTGTATGTTGTTAATGCTCTAGCTGTGAGTATGTTTATCTCACAAAATAAGTCCAATATTGTACTGGTCTACGACCGCAATAAAGTGATTGATTGATTGACTGAGCACATGGCAATAATCTGTGATGTACCCAAAACAAGGATGTATAACTGTTGCCAAATACAAGCAGCTCAGATATCTGTGTACATGGCAGGCTGGTTGTGATTGTGCAAATGTATGCCTTGCCACCACTACCACAACTGGAGGTCAAGGAGCACTCCCAAACTTTAGGTCTCCTCTTTCATAGGAATGCAATCCTATCTAGCATAGACTAAGCCCCAATCTCTGACCCTGATTACCTATGAGCAACAGCACTTCTGTCTTGTCTGAATTTAATTTCAGCTTGTTCACTTTCATCCAACTCATTATTTACCTTAAACAATAATCAAGGGAACTAGCTGCTTTCTCAGAGTTGGATGGGAAGAAGTGGTAGAGTTGGGTATCATCTGTATACTGGTGACATCCTACTCCAAAGATCTGGATGACCTCTCCCAGGAACTGCCTGTGTAATCCCAGGGTATGGAGTAAGGGCTGATTTTTGTTCAAATCTGGGTTCTTTTTAGTAGCATAGCAAACTGCGTGGTGGCTCAGCGGGTAAGACGCCAGGCTTGTCGATTGGAAGGTCGCAAGTTCAGCGGTTCGAATCCCTAGCCCTGCGTGCGGAGTGAGCTCCCGCACTAGCTCCAGCTCTTGCCAACCTAGCAATTCGAAAGCATGCAAAATGCAAGTAGATTAATAGGTACCACTTCGGTGGGTAGGTAACAGCGTTCTGCGTGCGTCATGCCAGCCACATGACCGTGGAAGCATCTTCGGACAACACTGGCTCTTCGGCTAACAAACGGAGATGAGCACCGGCCCCTAGAGTCGGACACGACTGCACCAATGTGTGGGGGGAACCTTTACCTTAAACTGTTTTTAGAAACCTGAAACAGTTGAAATGATGTTTAGGTAGTTATAGAGCATGAATCCAGTCATCTAGTCAGAAGTCAGTTGTCCTGAATTCAGTGGCATTTATTCTCAAGCAACTATTTAGAATTATGCCTAGATTAATGTAATATTTAGCTCATTAATTTCAGGGAGGTACTTTTCTTTGGTTGGATTGTGCAGATGAGTCAACCGTGGCATGTTTTTTTGGGCTATTTTAGTTCTAGTGTATTACTGTAAATTATTATAAGAGGGCGTGAAAAAGAAAACATTTAAAGATGACTTTTTCTTCTAATGATGAGTGGCAACTTGCAATTTAATAAATGAAAGTGCTCTTTAGCCTTCATTCAATGTCTCACTGAAAAATCAGTTATATTCAGGTTGTAATAATAAGTAAATTAATTTTTAAATTAAGGTAACTGAAAATAAGATTAGAGATTAGCAGAAAATTCTTCAACTCTTTGTCTTAGATCAGGTTATAGAAAAGCAGAGGGGTGGCCAATGGATCAGTTCTTTAGCAGAAAAATCCTGATTGCTACAAGGAAAAAATAGAAAAGAACTCCAGCTTTTTTTTTTTAATCTTCTGGCAGAATATCCATCTATTGAGAGTTTCAAGGTGCAGAAACTCTCCAGAGGTAACCCAATGTATCTTCTTGGTATTTTCCCAATGCCATTTGTTCCTTTGAAGCATTAGAATTACTAAGCAATTATCGTATCTGGAACACTTATTGTATGATCTGATTTTTCATCACACTCCTATCCTCAGTTCAGCACTTCATTTCCAACCGAAACCAGGAGAGATAACACATCTTCATTCAGACTTTTCTTCACCCAGTTTAGGGCCTTCTCCCTGGAGTTTCCAGTATTCTGTTGTCTGTGAATATATTGTTTACAACTTATCTTCTTCCCCTTCCCTGCTCAGTAGGATTTCTATAGCATAACTTACTGCTATATTGCCATGGCTATAGAGCTTTTACTTCTAGGATAATTCATTTACATTTTTACAAACAATTATCCTTTAGCATTAGCTTACACATAGCAGCCTCTCAGAAGGCTGAATGTTACAGCACTATGAATATAAATATCGGTTTGAAAAAATACAGCCGCCTTTACAGTTGCAGATGCTATGCTCGCATTTGTGCGAAGTCTGAAGCAGTATTTCAAAATCACTTTTGAAGCCTGCATAGCTCTGGTAAATTTGCATATGCTTTCTACATTTTAAAATTACATTGAAATTCCAATTCTGCAGTTCATAATTTTGCAAGTCATTTTTTGTCCTGCCTCTATCTATTTCTCCACTTTTTCTATTCCAGCAAAAAGTATTTTGTCAGGATTTCACACATTAGAGTTATCTGAGTTTTGACTCTGAATGAAAGAAGCCCTGCATTATGTTTCTTGTGCTAAGAATATAAACATCATTTATTCTTCATAATCCTTAGCATAATACAGACAAAAAGTGTGAGATCAATAGCGCTTGCAACCAAAGTTTTGGAACAATGTAATACCAAATACAGGCTAACAAGTAACATCTTTTCTTAAACTATGAATGTGAAATACCCCATTCCTCTGGGGTTAGCAAATCCAGCCTAGTTGTATCCTTTTTTAAAAAATTGTACATTCTGAATTTTATTTTCTGAACATTTAAGAATGAAGCTTTCTTCTGAGGACCAATGATCAATAATGTAAATGTTTTAATAATTACTATAACTATGATTAAAATGCACACATACTTTGGATTGCTGATTTCTTAAACTTGTTCTCAGATCTTCCTATAGTATCTTATTTGCCAAAGTCTGATTTTCTTGTGACCTTTATCTCTACCTAGTTTGTTATTTGGGGGTTACCTTTCTTAGTTTCCAGAAGGATAATCATGTTAATTTGTTGCTGTAAAAATCAACGTCTTGCGGCAACTTAGGCAAACAAATTTGAGTGTTATACATTTATAAATTGTGAGACATAAATCTACTGAAATGAATAAACGTGTTACTGACGAGTCTATAGTTATACTAGCTTTCTTCACATTTTTGGTTTGTTCCCTCATGCCTGTTTGGAGGAAAAGACAGATGCTCCTTCACTCAACATCAGATGTGTGGATAAATGTGTGCATGAAAATACAAAATGCCATTCATGGGTTCTCTCCATGACTGCCTATCCAGATATAAAACTTTTTAAAAAATCCATTCCATAAAAAGGAGTGCTGGTGGATCCACTGGAAGTTTGGTGAGCAGGAATTGGATAGTGGTGTGTATCTCTTTCCCTTAGGTGCATGGGACACAGAACTTTATATGATTTCATATTTTCATGTAATGGTGCAGTATTGTAGTGCAGAACTAAGGAAACATTTATTATAGTCACCAAAGGGTCATGCTTGGATTATATATTGTTCTGCCTTGTCCTTGGTGAGACATCTGTGTACAATAGGATGACCTTTCTCATCTTCAATTCAATTAACCATGAGAAACAGATTTATTTATTTTTCAAATTTCTGTCACTGCCTATCTCCCCCAAAAGGATACTCTTACTTTGAGATGGTCTCATTGCTACCTGGTACAAACAAGGACTCCTTAAGTTTCATGGCAAAGCATTCCAAGAAGAGATAGACTTAACCTCCTTGTCCTTGGAAGAATACAGTGAGATGAGCTCATTGAAAAGCAGATGTTCTTCATTATGGTTCAGACCTTATGTAAGACACCTGATGGGATGGAACTTTGATGGGATGGAACTTTGATGCAGACCTAACCAGGGAGGCGCTGCATGGCTTTGAAGGGGTCTGTGTCCTGTAATCTGTTAGGGTTCCCTGACTAGCAGGAGGGGTGTAAAGTCTGTCTTTGTCTTATTGTATTCTTTGGTATTCTTGAATATTCTTTCATTGCTATCTCATGTTCTGTTTTTGTTTTTTTCTTATAATGCTGTGAAATAAAGCCTTGAGCATGTTGGAGGTCCCAGCAAATCAGCATGCCTCATTAGCATGTGGATGAATTCCTTCCAGGATGCAAATTCTCTGTATGCTTCTGGAGGAAGCTGTTTGTTGTCCCTCCCACCTTCTTCCTCTCTTCCTCCTTCTCTTCCATCTGGGAAGGAAGCACGCTGCTGCTCCTCCTTCCATCTAGGCGCCATGCCTGGGCCTAGAGTCAGGAGATTCCCCCTTTCTGCATGCAGCCTTTAGCAGCAATGAGGGCTAAGGGTAAATACAGTTTAGGGAAAGAAAAAAGAACAAGAATCATATTTTCTGAATGGATGTAACTGGACCAAATAAATGAGTAAGATTTTCTTTTGTACTTATTTTTGAACCTACTTTGTAGGTTTTGGACTGGCGCAAGGTCACCCAGCCGGCTTTCATGCCTCAGGTGGGACTAGAACTCTCAGTCTCCTGGTTTCTAGCCCGTTGCCTTAACCACTAGACCAGGGGTCGGCAAACTTTTTGAGCTGAGAGCCATTTTGGTATGCTCGTGCACATTTTGAAGTGCTCGAGAGCCAGGGGGCGGGGTTTGCGGGCGGGAGCCAATCGCGTGGAAGGGGGCGGGTTTTGCGGGCAGGAGCCAATCGCGTGGAAGGGGGCGGGGCTTGCGGGCGGGGGCCAATTATGTGGAAGGGGCGGGGTTTGCGGGCGGGAGCCAATCACGTGGCTTATTGGGGTGGGTGGGAGGGCCCATGTAGCAGTTTACCCCCCCCACCGGCTTCCCACCCCCTCCCTCCTTGCCTGCAGAAGGCGGCCGGCCTTCTCCCCCCGCTGTTTCCGGAAGTGATCCAGCGCCGATCTGCGGGCTGCGGGGGCTCCAGCTTCGGAGGGCACCGGCTGCCAAGCTGTTCCGAACCAAGGAGCCAGGGCGGAGCCGGGGCAGGGGAGGAACGGGGAGCGCCAGGGGACTCACCCGCTGCTGCTCGGCTGCCACCTTCCTCCTCCGCTTCAGCCGCCCGCCCGCCGAGTCCCGGCCCTTCAGCCCCCGCTGGGGGGAGGGGGGCAGGGACTCAGCGCCCGCACGCCCGGAGCCCGGCAGAGCTGCGTCTCGCCCCGCCCCGCCCTCCCAGAGTGGCCAGCGGAGCGCCCACCTGCTCGGGCAGGTATCAGCCTCTCTGTACGCTCCTTCCGCTGCTGCTGCTGCTGCTGGGAGACGGCATCCACCTGGCCCAGCTGCCCGGGGTCCAGGGAGATCAGCTCCGGCGGGATCTGTGCCGAAGAGCCCCGCCCGCTTGCCTCCCTCCGCGAGGCCCAGGCGCGCTGGAAGGCAGCGGGGGGCCTCGCGGAGGGATGCTGAGCTCCGCAGCCGAGCCTGGGCGTGCATGCGGGACAGAAGCCGCCATCGCAGGCTTCCTCGCCGAGTTTGTCTGCTGCCTGCAGGGAGGGAGGCGGGGGGACAGGGCTGGGCGCGGGGGCAGGGGCAGGGGCCGCGGACGGCAGGCCAAAGGGAGATGCCAGGGCGACTGTAGCAACCGGAGGCGGCCAAGGGGAGAGCAGGCGGCTCTTCGCCCTCGGCGCGCCGCGGGGCCAGACGAGCCTCCGGCTGCTGCTTCCTGCGCCCGTGGCCTCTTCGCTGCTGCCGCCGCCCTCCTCTTCCGCTCTCCGCTTTTCCGCAAAGCTCCTGGTTCATCTTAATGCAGGGCTTTCCAAACTTTTGCTGTTGGTGACACACCAACGGCTGGCCCACGAAGACCTGGAAGCGGCGGTGCTTCCGGGTTGCTGCCGCTGCGGCGGCAGGGGCTGCCCCTTCGAAAGGGGCTCCGGGGACCCCGAAAATGCCCTCGGTTCCAGCAGGGAGGCGAAAATCGCATGCGCATGCTGCTGGCTTCCCAGCGCACAGCTGATCGGCGCGGAGAATTTCCACCTCAGGCAGCCCTGCAGCATGCGTGATTTTCTCCTCCCTGCCAGAACCAAGGGCATTTTTATCAGAGCTTCCGGGTTGTCACGCGACACACTTGGAAAGCCCTGTCTTAATGTTTCCTTTTCCTCCCCTTCAATACGTTCCAGCAAGCGAGGTGGAAGCGGAGAGGCCACGGGCGCAGGAAGCAGCAGCCGGAGGCCGCCTCGCAACCCGGAAACTCTGATGAAAATGCCCTTGGTTCTGGCAGGCTTGGTGCAGCAGGATGGGAGCTCCGCCCGCGCGCCTTCCCTGGCTGGTCCTCACGGGCCGATCGCGTGGAAGGCGCGCGGGCAGAGCTGCCTGTCTGGCACTCGGGTGCTCCGGTAGCGCGGCCCCGCCGCCGCCCTTTCTCTCCGGCTTGGGTCCCGGGAAGGCAGCGGGGGACCTCGCGGAGGGAGGCAACCAGGCAGGCAAGCGGCCTGCCTCTGCCGCTCTCCGCTTCTCCGCAAAGCTCCTGGTTCATCTTACTGTTTCCTTTTCCTCCCCTTCAATACGTTCCAGCAAGCGAGGTGGAAGCGGAGAGGCCACAGGCGCAGGAAGCAGCAGCCGGAGGCCGCCTCGCCTCTTCCGCTCTCCGCTTCCACCTCGCTTGCTGGAACGTATTGAAGGGGAGGAAAAGGAAACATTACGACAGGGCTTTCCAAGTTTGTCGCGTGACAACCCGGAAGCTCTGATGAAAATGCCCTTGGTTCTGGCAGGCTCCGGGGACCCCGAAAATGACCTCGGTTCTGGCAGGAGGGCATTTTCGGGGTCCCCGGAGCCTGTCCTTTCAAAGGGGCAGTGGTGGCAGCAGACCATCAGCGCTTCCAGGACACCGCTGCTGCCGCTGCCCCTTCAAAACGGCAGGCTCCGGGGACCCCGAAAATGACCTTGGTTCTGGCAGGGAGGTGAAAATCACGCATGCTGCAGGGCTGCCTGGGGTGGAAATTCTCTGCGCCGATCAGCTGTGCTCTGGGAAGCCAGCAGCATGCGCATGCGATTTTCGCCTCCCTGCCAGAACCGAGGTAATTTTCGGGGTCCCCGGAGCCTGCCATTTTGAAGGGGCAGTGGCAGCAGCGGTGTCCTGGAAGCGCTGATGGTCCGCTGCCACCACTGCCCCTTTGAAAGGACAGGCTCCGGGGACCCCGAAAATGCCCTTGTTTCCGGCAGGGAGGCGAAAATCGCATGCGCATGCTGCTGGCTTCCCAGCGCACAGCTGATCGGCGCAGAGAATTTCCACCCCAGGCAGCCCTGCAGCATGCGTGATTTTCGCCTCCCTGCCAGAACCAAGGGCATTTTCATCAGAGCTTCCGGGTTGTCACGCGACAAACTTGGAAAGCCCTGTCGTAATGTTTCCTTTTCCTCCCCTTCAATACGTTCCAGCAAGCGAGGTGGAAGCGGAGAGCGGAAGAGGCGAGGCGGCCTCCGGCTGCTGCTTCCTGCACCCGTGGCCTCTCCACTTCCACCTCGCTTGCTGGAACGTATTGAAGGGGAGGAAAAGGAAACAGTAAGATGAACCAGGAGCTTTGCGGAGAAGCGGAGAGCGGCAGAGGCGGGCCGCTTGCCTGCCTGGTTGCCTCCCTCCGCGAGGTCCACCGCTGCCTTCCCGGGACCCAAGCCGGAGAGAAAGGGCGGCGGCGGGGCCGAGCTACCGGAGCGCCCGAGTGCCAGACAGGCAGCTCCGCCCGCGCGCCTTCCACGCGATCGGCCCGTGAGGACCAGCCAGGGAAGGCGCGCGGGCGGAGCTCCCGTCCCGCTGCACCCCAGCCGGAGCGCCCAAGTGCCAGACAGGCAGCTCCGCCCGCGCGCCTTCCACGCGATCGGCCTGTGAGGACCGGCCAGGGAAGGCGCGCGGGCGGTGCTCCCATCCCGCTGCACCCCAGCCGGAGCGCCCGAGTGCCAGACAGGCAGCTCCGCCCGCGTGCCTTCCACGCGATCGGCCCGTGAGGACCAGCCAGGGAAGGCGCGCGGGCGGAGCTCCCGTCCCGCTGCACCCCAGCCGGAGCGCCCGAGTGCCAGACAGGCAGCTCCGCCCGCACGCCTTCCCTGGCCGGTCCTCGTGGGCCGCTGGCGATGCTCCCATCCCGCTGCACCTCTCCAGCTTGTCGGCCACCCGCCGCAGCGTCTCGGCCGTGCGGCTGGGGGGCAGCGCCGCGTCCCCCAGCCGGTGCTGCAGGTAGTTGCCCAGCAGATGCGCTGTCTCCTCTCGCAGCGCGCCCAGCATGGCGATGCTCTCCTGCCTGCCTGGCGAGCGCTTCGGGGGGGGCGGTGGCGGCCGTTGCAACGCGGGCGGAGGAAGCGGCGGCGGCGGCGGCGGCGACCAACCAACTTCCCCACCCGCCGATCTCGAAAAAGCGCTGCCCGACTCTGGAAGGCTCCCGAGGGCGGGAGGAGGAAGAATCAATCGCCCTCCTCCAGCGCCGGCCATTTGGGGGCGGGATCCAATCGCGTGGAAGGGGCGGGGGTGAGTTCAGCTGCAGAAGAGCCACACTCAAGGGGCCAAAGAGCCGCATCTGGCTCGCGAGCCGCCATTTCCGACCCTTGCACTAGACCAAACTGGCTCTATATTAATTATTAATTAATTAGTTAACTACTAACTATTAACTATTAATTATTAATTATCAATATTGCGATATTAACAGTTTTTAGACCATTGCACTACATGTTTTGGATCTCATTTCAGGACAAGCTACTATAGAAAGTATGTAGAATATGTTGCAAGAATTCTTCTCAGCATGGTCTCAGGGAGTAGCCTTTTGTGGAAGTATAGAAATATCGTTAGTAGGCAGCTATGAAATGTTAGAAATATGAGTATCAACAACAGATTTTTAGAGATATTTCTTGTGGGAAATAACATATTTGCATTTGGGATCAATGCTTAATCAAAATTAAGATTGAAAACTTTATTCTTTAAAAATAAATAGGGAGTCATAAAATGGGTCTGTGAGTCCTTATAGAAGGTACAGTAGAGGAGGACATGAACTGTAGTTTCAATAGCCCCTTGTCCATAGGGGGGGATCCCAAGGTTTTCATATCATGGGAAAGGTAGTTGCTGAAATGTTGGTTTCTTGAGCATATTTCTTCCTTTCATTAGGAGGAAAAGCTAAGAAAAAAATAAAACTGGGATGGGAAAATCTGTTTGCTAAGCCTGATCTCTCTTCATCTGTAAAATTCTCTATTCATCAGTGGGAAATTGTACCAAGACAGGAAATGATGTAGTGGGGAGCTATGGGGGAAGGAAATCCAAGCTTCAAAAGCAAACAGCTTTTCAAAAGCAAACAGCAAAAAGCCTGTGGGTAAGGGTGGTTCTGCATAAGAGATAAAGAAACTGTAATCAGGCTACCTTATATGGGATCCAAAAATTGGGATCACCACTAGATGATAGCGAAGAATTAGTTTTCTGAATTTCTTTGTGCCATTTAGAGATCCTCTGGATTTTGGCAGCCCAGATCTGGAAGACCCAAACTATCACATTCTTACCTCCAGGCAATTAAAGAAGTAGCATCTTCCACTTAAGACCCTGAATATGTATTTAAACGCTGTTGCATACAGCTGCCATTTAATCCTTTTTTATATATAAAATTTTATTAAGTTTCAAGACAAAGATAAAAGCTATGAAAAAACAAAAAACTACAAAAAAAAAGAAAAAGAAACTAAAAAGGTGTGAAAACACAAGAGAATTTTTTTTTTCAAAATTACAAAAAGATGTGGCTTCCGACTTTTAACAGCAAGGATATACAAAAATTTCCATAATCAATCTCTTACTCTATATTAAACCAAAACCACATTATTTCTATAAGACATTCCACTTTAGCACATAATAAAAATCACTAAGTACAGTTACTCCTCCCCCTTATATTAAAAAAAAATTCATATAGACCTCCTAAACAACTTTCCCCCCGAAAAGATAACACATATTTAATTATTCCCTTCCTACTACTATTCTATACATTTCTGTCTACTATAATAAAAATCAGATTGAAAAGCACATATAGTCTGCCATTATACTTACTAGTTAACATCAGTCAAACCCTTAAAGCAAACCAGATTAACATTCTTCAACCCTTACCCCACTTCAAAATAAACCAGAGCATTTACATATACCCACAATGTGCACAGAGCTTTTCTGTTGGAAAAATCAAACAGCCCAACTGCCCCCCTCAAAAATTCCAGCTTCTCCTCAAAAAACCTCCCATACATAATGACCCCTTCTTTTTCATGGCATTCCACCAGGAAGTCAGTTTCACTTATTGCTTGCAGATCTCTCTCTCCCTTAAATTTTTTCAACTACACTATCCAATCTTCATCCAGCATCTCAATAGAAATCCCAATCTCACTCTTAGAAGAAACATTTCTATCACTGTTGAATTCCTCGATTTCATCCACCACATCCCCAACCTGATAGCACATTTTACTGTTTGTTGTTGTTTATTTGTTCAGTCGCTTCCGACTCTTCGTGACTTCATGGACCAGCCCACGCCAGAGCTTCCTGTCAGCCGTCACCATCCCCAGCTCCCCCATGGTTGAGTCCGTCACCTCCAGAATATCATCCATCCATCTTGCCCTTGGTCAGCCCCTCTTCCTTTTGCCTTCCACTTTCCCTAGCATCAGCTTCTTCTCCAGGGTATCCTGTCTTCTCATTATGTGGCCAAAGTACTTCAGTTTTGCCTTTAATATCATTCCCTGAAGTGAGCAGTCTGGCTTGATTTCCTGGAGTATGGACTGGTTTGATCTTCTTGCAGTCCAAGGCACTCTCAGAATTTTCCTCCAACACCACAGTTCAAAAGCATCTATCTTCCTTCGCTCAGCCTTCCTTATGGTCCAGCTCTCGCAGCCATAGGTTACTACAGGGAATACCATTGCTTTAACTATGCGGACCTTTGTTGTCAGTGTGATGTCTCTGCTCTTAACTATTTTATCAAGATTTGCCATTGCTCTCCTCCCAAGAAGTAGACGTCTTCTGATTTCCTGGCTGCAGTCAGCATCTGCAGTAATCTTTGCGCCTAGAAATACAAAGTCTGTCACTGCCTCCACTTTTTCTCCCTCTATTTGCCAGTTATCAATCAAGCTGGTTGCGACTCCAGGCTTGGCTGCCAGCTCGACCAGTCGGATTTCTCAGAGTGCTGGGAACTGGCTGAATTTTCCTTGCTTGCAGTGGATTGCAGAAGTTGTGGACCACTGAAGTTTTTTTCCCCTGAAGAAGGGGAGACCAGAAGATTACTCGGGGGGCCATTGGAATTGCCTACCCTTGTTTTTTCTCTGTAGTTTCCACCGCGGAGAAAACAGGGTAAGTGCAAGGGAAATGGCCGAGAAGATATCTTGCTCTCACAGGGAAAACAAGTCTCTTTGAAGAGACACAAGAGCGTACAGCCGCTTTTAGATCACTTTAGGAAATTATTTTTTTTAGATTAGAAAGTTTTTTGATATCTAAGATCTATTTTTTGGACTTTGTTTTAAAATGTTGGCTGGTTTTGTGCTTTCTTTGTTTTGACTGATTCTGGTGGAAGCTTGATGGACTCTATATTTGCAACATAATGAAATGTCTGCATTTTTTTTTACTTTTCTTTTGTATTAGAGGGATTTAAGAGACTCTGTTTGTAATTCTTCGCTTGATAAACTAAATGGCTATTCATTTTTTGAGAAACTCTTTGTTTGGATTAAGCAGCTTGCAGCTTGAAGAACGAAAGCTCGCAGTTTGAAGAATAAAAACACAGGGTAACATGTTTTTTTCTTTTCTTCTTTTTCTACATTCTCCCTGGTTGGATTCTGTTTCACTTGGAATATATTTTTTATTTCTCCTTCTATAAACTGTTTAAAATATTATTCTCTCCTGTATTTTGGATTATTGGAACTCTCTTTTTTCTTTTAACTTTAAAAAAAAAAGAAAAACAATGTTTTGCTTAATAGATCCTGCTGGTAGTATTCCATGGATAGATTACATGACTATTGTTTT